>OX387717.1:27729692-28979692 GCA_947577245.1 Andrena bucephala | reverse complement strand
CGAGACTCATAAATTATATATACAGATATTATATTTGTAAAAAGGCCGATCGGTCGTGATTCGACGATGCTCTATCAAATTATATGGTAAATATAAAAAATATACTGAGACTTGGACGAAGTCAAGATCGACGTGTCTGTTGTTACATCGATCGAATCCCGGCAGTGCACGCCATGTAATTGCGGCATCCTAAAGATGTAAAACTTTCAGATAATAAACATGCATATTGTTGTACAAACCTGCGGTTCATTCGACGATTAACCGGGCCGGTCCTCGGTAAACGAGGACGAAGAGTGTGGAAGAGGATTGGGAGGACGGAGGGAACAGAGAGCGATAAGATAAATAGCCCCGTCGCATTGTTACCGATAGAGAGAACATCTTGTAGTAAAATTTGGGCAGTGTTTATTTTATTCGAAGACAGCACGGACGAAGAGTACAGTAAACCATAATTGGCCAGAAATGTTAAAATAAATAAAACTCCGTGGAGAACGGCACGCGCTGTGAGAGAATTAAGACGGGATAGTCGGGCAAGAGGTGTCGAACATTTTGTTTAGGGTGCGATGCGAATACTCTTTCATAATATATTTCTTTTCCCATTCATTTTTCGTGACTTTATTTTCCATTTTTCATCGATCTTAGTCGTGTCACCCGTCCCTTCGGCGGCGACACGGTCATCAGTAGGCGTGAGCTGGAAAAAATGATCGATCGATCAGGCACATACAAGAATTAGTCAATAATGGCGGGAAAACATTTCGAAGGATCAGCGTCGAGCGGTCCGTAGGAGCCGCCCCACCAAGATGTTCGCGGCAGTTGCCATTGCGCGCCAAATCAAGCTTCGCGTTCGTTTAGCCGAAGGCCAGAAATCGCGGGAGGACGTGCATTTGTGCACGGCCTCGTCGGAGCCCTCGACGCTTGACATTCGGGACGAGTGGTTGCGGTGAGAATTAATAGAATACTTTCCAAGACGTTGGGAGCAGAGGGGAGTCTTGAAAAGGTAAACAAAGTGATAGACGTGTCTCGAGTGACATCTATAAAGCTTGCGTGTTAAAATTCCACCGTCTTCTGCGAACGCAAACTACATAGATGGGAGGCCCCAAGGAGAAGTTTATTACCAACATTCATCAAAGCTGACGGGGAAGTTCTCGTTCGCAGGGGACGGTTCGATTCTTTTTATCAATACATGTACACGCGTATATACATACATTAGTCGAGTGAATATTTACATATAAAGGAACACGTTCCAAGTGAATAAGACCTATTAGATGACGTTTGGGGTGGGGGGGTTGGGAGGGCACGTTTAAATCAGGCGCGTAAGTCACGTAGGGGAATACAGACAGCAGTGTGGCGCTGTTTCAACACATTTCTTTCGTTTGTTTAATTAGGTGATTGGTTCATGTCGTGAACGTATAAGTGGTTTTATGATCTTACGATGACACGGTCAAGAGGTCGACGTTCCTCTTTTCTTCTCGCTCGAGTGGCACAGCCCACGTAACAGGGACTGTTTTCGAAGTAACATCTGATTTTTGTCCGTCTCCTTGGTATTAATGCTTGTTACGTTTAGCTGCGTGTTAATCGTGAATACATTTCGTCTGTGCCAGTATGTACAGCGGTGACGTGATCGTTCCGCGTGTTTTAATTATTATTTCAACAGTTTTATTAACGAGTAGGGGTGAGGGGGACAAAGAAACACTTGGCCACATTTTCTTTTTAATCTTATCGCTCACTTTTTTTCTTAAAATGTGGTACGTTTATTGTACCACGGGCGGGTAAAGTGATATCGTGGAACTGGCTGCGAATAATAGTAGTATAACGATCCTGAAATGTAACAGACACATTCGTGTTCCATATTATTTATGTTCGTTTAGATCTGCTTGTTTCTGTTTCTTTCTTTCGTCGAATTTCTCGTGTATTTGCCAACGGTAGCTGCTTTGCATCACTGCGGTACCATGTGATACCGATAATACCGATGGTAAATGCTTATTGATCGAAATGTCGTGTGATCGCGTGATAAATTAATTGGTAGGAACGTAATTTAGCTAGTTTGTTGGCTTTGCATCGAGACGAAGCCGGTTCAGGGCAAAATAATGTCGCAAGTAAAAAGTTGTACGATACATTATCGGCGGTATTGCTTACCGATAGAGCGAAGCTCGATTATCTACACTCGCTAATTATTAACCAGCCGTTTATTAACCGTAGGATAAGATCAACTGAACTTGAATTTGAAAAATTATTTTATTTAGACTTATTTTCTTGATATTATTTTTAAAAATTTCCGGTTTAGACACTGTTCAATAACGCTAAATTCAAATCGCGAAATCTATCTTTAGAGCAATTTTGGGTAAGTATTCCCACATAAAGGGCTAAAGAGATATTAAATTTCTAATCGATTCGTATCGTACAACTTTTGAACACCTGTTTTAATAATAGTAAACTGTTTAAATATACGAATTTGTTGCATTATCTTGAGATAGCCCTTCGACTTTGTACCCCCGAAGTTTCTGAAGAAACCTCTAATAATAAATCTTACATAAATTCAAAATCACAATGTGCCGCAGCAGAGGCAGAGATGAATTAATTAGTCAAAAGTGCCAACAATAAGAAATACTTGGCTCGATACTAAGAGATACTTGGTTTGGCACGCGTCAGCTTGAATTTTGCGAATTCTTCGAGGGTACAACAATAATTGGGCTCGAGCCAAATAGTAAATAAATACTTAGATAATGCCAAACATTATTCTTTCGACTCGCGACGTTGTGAAACAGGAAAGAATGGAGGACGCATAGATTTCAATGCTGCAGGGGATCTCAAAATAATCGCAAAATTCGCAATAGTTGAAGTTACATGTTTCGTGTTTCATCTGTAGTGAAATAAATTGCAATGGCGCGCAGAAGCTTCTAAAAACGTAATTTTTCAGAAACCTTTGAACGTCAATTTATTTTAGATTTTTGATTTCGCGATAGGTAACGAGTTCGCAAAACCATATGCCTGCTTAAGTAAGCGAACTCTCGTTCCTTTCGAAATCGTACGATTTGCATTCAGATCTGAATGGTTTAACCATCGACCTTTTGGTTAATCATTCTTCATCCCTTTCTTTTGCTGCTCAACAGCTTTGGTCTTCATTTGGCAAAGTAAGGTAGCTTAAAAAGATAGGGTGAAATACATGTTGTACAATGTATAACAATAAGCTCCATTAGTTTACCATGAAACTAAGTAAAAATTATGGATGAAAGTCTCGAAAGTCACCCCTCGAAAGGCAAAAAAGTTTCGAGAGTTTCGAAGCCTCCAAAATTTCCAATTCGAGTTTCGAGAATTTACAAAATTAGCTTCGAACTCACGCCTAGTTAAAATAATATCCGAGAAGCCCCTTGAAAAACCAATAATATTCACTTTGACCAAAAAGTGAATAAAGTTTGAAAGCACCCACTTTTCCAAACGAAGACCATGAATGATTATCATGAACTCTCGATAATAATAAGGCAAGTGTTACGTACCAAAGGGCCTAATCGGGTGTCTACTCCACAGGTAACTACGCTTCACGGGACTGAGGTAACTGTCCCTCAGAAAGAACGGGGTGCTCCTTTGAGCATAGCCCGGGATATAGGGAGCATAGCTTGGATACCACCATGGGTCCCTGGTGAAAGCACTGATCGGCATCGCTGGCGATGGTTCTAGAAGGTCGAACAAAGGCTTTCGGCGCAGCAGCGACGCGAGGGACGGTAAGTAGTCGTCAGATAACAAGTTACCTGAAATGAGACAGAACCATCAGGATTCGTCCACTTGATCGAAGCTTGTGAGTTTCGAATGTCTGAATTTTAATGGGTATAATTGTCGGTTCAGAAAAGTTTTCTCAGTAGGATAGAATAATATAAGCGAGAGGGGTGTTCTGAATAGATTTTCGAAGCTTTGGGTAGATTTAAGTAAAAGTAGAGAGCGTTGAAAATTATATAACACGAGGAAGAGAGTAATCGTCTGACCAATGCTCGAGAATACTACTACTTGCAAGCGTTTACGAAGGAATATTTCGTCTCATGTATCAGAAACAGTGATATTATCTTGTGTATACCAAGCTGTAGGTTCTAAAAGCTTGCCATGTATTTGCATGCTTGCTCATTAAAGTCCCATTAAACTTCAGGCACCCTAAGTATTTCCTATGTCTTCGTATCTGCACATTCGCGGCGAGGTTTCGCGCACAACTGTTCAAAAATCCTTCATAAGGACACCAACTCCCGACGAATACTCAGCTTTCCTCTGATATTCACTATGATTGTCACTGTACTTTTAGAATATTCAAATTGATTAAAAGATCATCACTATTATTGCTACCTTCAACGTAGACTGTCGCGTAAAAGATGTTTAGGGTCTTCTTAGCTATTCGCGATTTAATTCAAAGCAGGCTTCGAATGTAAAGGAGAGTTGTCAGTTGGCTCTGTTCGCCGACTTAGACGCGAGTGACAGTGAGTACTCACCGTGGATGTCGAACAATCGTTTCGTACTGAGAGGAGGGCTTAAATGCCGAGACAGCAGAGGCGATCTGGACGGATACATCTTGTCGATGTCTGCCAAGCGGTTCAGATGGTCGGCCCAAGCTTGCTCAGGGTCGAATGGTTTCGCTGTATCGTGATATTTATGGCAATGAAACAAAAATTCATGGCAATGAAACAAGCATTCCCGCGTGGCTCATTGAGTGTACGTTGCTCGAAATAATTGAATAACTTGTCAACCTAGAGGTCCAAAGTACCTAAGGAGAGTGACTCTGTTGCTTGGTCACGATTGTCACTGAGATATTTAATATTTTCGACTGCGGCGTGCTATGAATAGTGATTTTAGAAATAGAAATTTGGATGGGGCACAGCTCTTTTCTAAATAAGAGTAAGGGAGATTGGTGAGGTTTTCTAAATGAATTTTTTTAGTTTTTTCAGTATTACTAAACTTTGGTGTTCTTAATGCGATCATGAGCATCTTTTTCAATATTGTAATGCAAATCGTCTCAATGAGTTCACCAGAGATTGGTCCACACTGGAATGCAATTCATACACTTGTGCAACGTCGACGATCTTAGAAATCCTGATTATGTGATTTTATCTTTTCATCTTTGAGCATTGTTCACATAATCAATAACGATGATCTTTCGACGTTACATTTGAAAAAACGACACTGAGATGTCATAAGCGTTTTCTCGAACTTTCTTTAGTAAATCGAGCAGGACTGAATGTCCTTTAGATTTTTTTTCTCGAGGTAATGCTCTTGAAACCTCAGTGTAAACAAGAAATAGAGTCAGATATTCACTGTAGGTGACTCGATTTTTCGTTTTTGGCTCATAGATGCCCCCGAACGAAAAAGGGATGCACAAGGTGTTACTAAATTGAATTACGCATTCTTTCCTACTAGAAGTTTCACTTTATACTCAAATTCTTTGATTGTAGTTTTCAAATTTTTAACAAAGGTGGATAATGAAGTTCCTAATTAATTGTATAATAGGTTTGTATATCACCTCGTTCAAGGTCCATATCATGTACGAATCGATGATAATTTTTTCCTACCAGTTAAAAGTGAAGTATGACGAAAATTCAGCTCAATTATTGATTGCATCCTTTTTTCAAATCGAAGGTAATCCATATCTATCGAAATAGCCCGACGATGTGCTACAAAAAAAACTTGACAAATCCACATAACAATATCACTAAACTATGGTGAAGTTCGAGCTTCTTCTTGTCCTTTGTCTTTTAACGAATCGTTCTGTATGTACGACGATCTACAATCTACGAATGATCACGACACTTAATATTAAAAAAAAAAATAAAAAAAAACCGTGCGTACCATCGGTTTGAATTTATCGTGATTGCTGGCCGAAATGTGCCGAATTAGGTATTCGTTTGCGCTTCATTTTCTCTTGTTTAGTGTTTTAGCATGAAGCGTCTATCTTACGAGAAAAGAAGTCTTGTTAATTAGTAACAGCGTTTTCATTAAGCTTCTGCACCTTTCGTGAAGGGTACATAGGGTTGTCTAAAAGAAAAGATCGAAGAATTTCGGAGACATAGAATATTCACAAAGTTAGACAAGTCTGTTAATTCGTGATTTTCTTTTCTGCAGTGATTTCCCTTTCCTTATCAAATGTTATGGGTAAATAAGGGAAGTTTGAAGTGAGTTTAAAGGGTATTTAAGGGGAACTTTTTAGATAGACATTAAAGGGATTTTAACTGGAGTTTAATAGAGCTAGGGATGAGCTATATTAAAGTAGTTCTGTAGATTTTTTATCTACTTCTTCGAATAGTGTGTGTCCCGAAAATTTTCGATCCTTCCTTTTGCATCGCCCTTCATCTTCATGCAACGTTCGTGAGTATCATTAAAAACAATGTATGTACATAAATGAGTGAACATGGCGCATTTTTATCTCGACATGGGTGTAATGAGTTAATCGGAGTGCATGATGTTAGGGCGGAAGGGTCCTGTCCCCGTTTCGTAAGCCGTGCGTGTTCCTCCTACTCGAAGAAAAAACCAGACTCAGTCTCTGAAAGCTTTGAAGCGTGTGTCTCGCGATTCTTTCCTTCGCTAAAGAGAGAAAAAAAAAAAGAACAGTCGATGCTCTCACAAAAATAACACGACGCCACGTGGAAAAAAAAGCATACTGACCTGGTGGGACAAAAAACTGCCTCAAAAAATCGTCCTACCCCTCTTCCACGGAGAGGTGACGGAAAAAAGCTGCGTTTGCTTCGAAATTTCCAAAAAGGCTCGACTAGATAACCGAATTAGGCCCTTATCTTTTGGCCGTTACCGTTGATTATTTACACGTGACCTAGGTTCACGTGCCATTTTTATTATTTCAGTTAAGGTATCAAAAGCTCGAGGATACGAATTCATTCAACTATACTTGAGACAGAATCTTAATTCGATCCCTCTATTTGGGAAACAGAGTGGGTGGGTCGTAGAGAAGCTAACCAATTAATTCCATCTCAACAATAATCGTCGTCGTCTAATTGTCGATCCATCTCGCAACTTCTGTTCGCTACTATTTTCGTCTAATTGTCCCTAACGTGATCCTACGTCTTCGTGGTGTCATTATTTGCTTCCTTTTTTTTTTGCGAATGCCCCTATTAATTAGTATCGGTAGGTTTGCCTGAAGGAAAGAATAACACTATTGGGGTTGGTGGATTACTTAAGCTAGTAGGGATCGGGTTTCGGGCCAGAAAAGAAGTACATGCCATCTCCTGAAAAAGATAGAAATTCCTGGATCTGGTTGGAAATTAATTGCACGTTAACTATCGGTCGTTTGTTAGTACAAAAGAATACTCGATACTCGCGTGCGCATTACTTGTGAATTAGAGCGTGTATTAATACAGTGGCTATCGATTTCTCTACCTTCTACGACAATTCCATTTCACCAGCCAAGCAGATTTTATTTCACCCCCGCGCGAAATTACGTGACATAGAAATAAAGTGATCGAAAGGTGTCGTGACGAGTGGCGATTAAATAGCGTCGTTGAAGGGGAAAAATCGATGGCAGAAATTAGAACGCGGAAGCGTCGAGAGAAAATTTCCAGCTTTTTCAAGTTTGGCGGCCATATTGAATTTTGTATTTCTATATTCGCTTTAGCCTCACGAATTACTTCTCTCTTGTAACTTCACCCTCGCGCTACGTCTCTTTCGTCATCGAGTTCTCCTCGTGCTCTCCTGCCGCGTGTCCCGTCAAGCATTCCCTTCTATTTGTTCATTATATTACGCAAAAATCATTCTTTTCGCGATCCTCTTTCTCCCCTCTATCACACTGCGACCTCCACCTCAGCTGCAACGTTTAATATTCCAAACAGTTTCGCCGTGACGGTAGAAAAAACTCGCCTATGCCTCGCGCGAATTATGTAAACAAAAAGCAAAAGTGCTCCTCGCGAAACGCCACGAAAGTGTACGGCAAAAAATGTCTCGCCCGTAAAAAGAGCAGCGAGAGGTCGTTAAAAGACTGGTTCTATGGAGAACAGATGGTAAAATCCACGGAAAAAAGTCCAAAATCATTGGTAAAAATGTTGGTTTCTTCAGGCATATTAATATTTTATTAAAAAATTTCGTGTATACAGCGTGCGGCAGCTTTCTCGTGCTTGTAAAAAATCAGATCGTCGTTCATCTGTCGTGTCTGGTCACTGTTTCGAGATGGCTCCGATCGCAGGTTATCCCATTTCTCTTTCGAGGGTTCTTCGAACCGTTGGAAATCTGATTATTCTCTCGACGATCGTCTGAATCTCATCGATGGAGAGAAAACCGGGTGTCTGCGTGTTTATGTGTGTGTAAGCACTGCGTGCAATCGTTTTCTCGTTTGTCGACGAACGGGGTTGATTAGTGACGTAACAGTTAATTTGTTTGGAGAACCAAGTGTTTAGATATCGCGAATGATGGGGGCCATTTTCTGTACACTTAAGTCTGGGACGTGGTGATTCTCTGTTAAAAACAATTTCGTGGATACACTGGTGGCCAAAAGTTTCAGACCAGCTTAGAAAATATTCATAGTAAGAAAGCTACTAGAAAGTCTGTTAACCTAGCGAGATTTGGGCCCCCACTTTTGGCTGGTCGTGTATCCACGCTGCTCAAAATTCTTAGAGAATTCTTTAACATCTCATAATCTTTTTCATCGAAATTGAAGGACACTGGTATCTTTGAAATTTTTCAGATAAGTAATCCTCTAACCAGTTTTGAACAGTGTACAGACATTAAAGTTACAGGACAAGCGGTTGCCTAAAACCTAGTGAAACAATTAGTCGGGAATCAGTTTCTAATGCGGGAATTAACATCTTGAGCTCTGGCAATTGCACTCAATCGAAAACATTCGAAGAGTTTTATCCCTCGGAACATATAAAACAGAACCCCAATTTCTAACACCCTCAAAATTGATTTTTACTCTCTATTCCACAACATTTCTACACCCCAAGTAGTAGCGCACCCAGTGAAGGGACCAAGGGCCCCACGCACCCACAAAGAAAAGCTAAACAAAAGATTAATGTAACCACGACTGGAGTCATTTAAGAGAAAAAATGTATTTTATTCTTTAAATCAATTTTTATAATCACCTAATGAATTTGCGTTAAAAATATTTTTATCCGTTCAACTCGGCGCCACTGATTCCAAGTACTTCTATACTATCCCTACACTGCATAGAACAGCACTTTCTCGTCTTCCACCCCCTGAAATCTATTAAAACAATCAGCAACCTCGTATGAAATAAATCAGAAGAGATTTTATATCCATGGAAACTAATGGTAAAAGTATAGTGACGAAGTTGCCCAGGCCCAAGACGTAAATTCAGTGAGTTCAGTAATTAGTCGATCGTTAGACGGGGTCCAGTATTAGTAATCCTTTCTTCGTATGCAATGGCGAAGCCGTACATGGCAGGTAAGCGTGTTTCGCTCGTTAGTCTGCCACTTTCGTATCAGTTGTTGTCGCCTAAGGTCGCTCAAATCGATGACGCGATTGAGTAAACCCCACTTGTCGGGTCTAGTGCCTGTAATAGAAATTAGAGTCAGAGCTGCATGCGTGGTCCTTGCGTTCCCCGGGATCGACTTAACGTTTCTTTCGTTCTGGGCCAGGACGAAGACAACGATAAATGATTCTCTATCTCTGTTCGATTTGGTGCTCTTTTTTTTTTTTAAACGTTCCACAAGACGACAATGATGGAGTAATCTGTGCGAGCCAGTGTGATGATCGATGATGACGATGAACGATGATCCATGATGCCTGGTCGTTTCGTCTGTCGGTCTGATTTCACGTTGATCGTCGCCCATTTCCGTCCGACCATTGACGAGCTTCGCCGTCGCCACGATCACGTCCACCGACGTTTCACTTGGTTATTGATCGCGTTAATCTGTGCTTGTTAATTAATCACGTGATGCTCGGTTTTGCTCCTATCTACGATTAGCACGCTCGTTACGTTACACTTGGCACCACTTAGGCTCCCAAGTCTCTTTTAGTTCAGACTTGTTAGTTCAGATTCTTGAATTAGCTTTGGGAATCTCAAAGGGCAGAGATGGGCATCCCTCGTCCCGTTAATCTAAATATTACTGCCCGTCTACCTCGCTGCTAGAATTCGTCGCGTGATCTAGCGCCAGTATTATGCTGCGGTTTAGACTGTTTAGAGGGATTACTCGCGCCCGACTACGTTTGTGCGCCATTTGGTTATGCGGTGCTGCAGCGCGGTTACTGATGATTTAGAAATGAATCGAGCGAAGGATCATCGACGAACTGTTTCTCTGCTATTAGGTCGCTCGTCTCTCTCGCGCGAACATTTCAATTCACCGTGCTTCTACCAGTTAATCAACGAATTAATCGAGTTAGCCGAGTGAAACCTGTGCCCACCTCTGGCGCAGACTAGGTGAATGTCCGCTACGATTACCGGGACACTACTCAGCGAAACGGAGCGTCGATCATCGGCGGATGGTCGCTCCGGTTATCAGTGAACGCGATCGGATCCCTTTCGAACGAATTCACCCCCCTCAGGACTCGCGTGACAAAGAAATGGATCGTCCGTTGATGGGTTAAGTCGCGAAGCAGACAAGACTTTAGGCAGGTTTAAACATATAATATAGATATATATTTATACGTATGTAGATGCAGTGTTCTCATATAGCGACATAAGTATAATAACAACTTAGATACAAAGATGTGCCGAGTAATAATTAGTGTTACACATAATGTGGTTGTAATATGGTATGGTAATGAAGGTAGACACGGTATTATCGATAGATCAGTGATTACGTCGAGTTAACTACTTAGACACGGGCCCGATTCCGCACGTATGTACGTTCAAGGGTTGCATACGCAATTTCACGTCGGAGGGTAGGGGGATGACACGTGTAACATAGAACATAGAAGTTTCACAGGGCTGGAGCGTCCCGGTTATTTATTTTCTCCTCTTCTCCTTTTTTTAGTAACGATCGAGTGCAGGCAAAGGTGAAGGGCTTGGGGGTTGAATGGTGGGGGAGGGGGTGTACGAGACGGTTCCTCCGAGGGGCGTTTCTGGCTTCTGAGAAAGGCCACGGAGGGTAAAGTCGCGAATTGATAGGTCGCTTAATCCTCCGGCGGAACTGTCTTTTGCCTTTCTGTCTAATATCGTTATCGTTAGCTCCATTCATATTTCTTTCTTTTTTTCACACCGTCCAGAAGCCAAAAGCACCTGGTTACACATATACGTATATATCAAGGGGACACTTAATCGACTAGGGAAAGAACCCCGAGAACGAGCGGTCGCGCGATTATAATCGTTTCGACGTAGAACCGGGTACAGAGTGACGATCGACGGATCCGCGCTCCGCGCTCCCATCCCTCTCCCGCTCATCCTCTGTTCTCGTTCTCGCTCTCTAAGCCTCTCGCAGCGTTATGATTACTTTTCTCGTTGTCGGCGTTTAAGCAACTCAATGACCGTTCTACTCATTTCGTTTCGTTTCGCGCTTTTCGATTCTCTCGATGGACGTCGTTTTTTTTTGTTTTTTTTTTTTCATTTCATATCTTAAACTCTTTCGCACTTTGTTTGTCTCACTCGCTTTGGACTTTCGCTCAGAGCTGTTTAGTACGTACCGGGGGTGAAGCGTTCTATGGGTTTGTATTGATGCGGGTAGATCTGCCTCGGTGAGTAACCGTAGATCTCACGGTGGACGGGCAGGTACCTGTTTCGGGGAAGAGAATAGAAGACTCGTTAGCGAAGCAGATACAGTAGAATTGAAAATGTTAGGGGGACTTCTGCGCTCGTTTTAACATCGCTAGAGACTTTCTTCCCTTCTTTCCACTAACTCTTTCAACTCTGAGGTTCAACAGTCTAACATAAATCCTGCGCACAGCTCCTCTAGTCAGATTTGGTAGCTACACTGGTAGCTAATTTTTATATTTTCCAATAAGATTGCGAGAAACCCCATTTCTTTGATCTTGTTACTTGGTGTATTTAGTAGTTGTTACAAAACATTTTTAAGGGTTACATCTGCTAGGTGGTGTTTCGTCAAGTTTAGGCAGAATACAGTAGGGTAGGGTGGGGCTAAAAGTCCGGCGGGTAAAAAGTCCCGAAATCAAAATCTCTATTCCTAAACAATGTATCGAGTTTGGCAGTATACAATGTAAAAGGCGAGAAGAAACGAAGGTGACCACAGAGTCGCCAGTCGCTCCTGGACGTTGGTGCGAATTTACACGACGCCTTCGTTATTTTGTGTCTCGAAAACTAAAAGAAATACTCGTCTTTGTTGTTTTATACGAAGTAGTAAATCACAGTTTAAAAGCGTATTAGCCAATTACGTTAAGATTCTATGTTCCTTTAGTAATGTGTGCATGATATTGTTTATTGCTGAATAATAATATTTTCTAACATATATATCGCAGAAACCATAGAGGTACCTTTGGGGCAGAAAGTCCCTCAGACTGAAAATATATATTTTATTATTTGTTTTCATAATAAGATGGCCAAAGTATAAAGAAATGATGCCAAAGTCTTTAAATAGTGTTTTTGTTTTAGTTGAGCGACTTTTTTTTTTTAGTTTTTAGTACAAAGCGGCCCTCTGACTTATATTTTTATTTTTTGTTACAGAAGTCATGCTTTCCTTTCAATATTATATACCAAAAAGAATTGGTTTAATAAATATTTATTGATTTGAAAAGAGTTTTTTACTTAATTAATTTAATATTACAGGAAAAGGCATTAGGAACTTTCTACCCGGTGCGTGGGGCAAGAAGTCCATTTTGCATTGACAAACATTTTGTGGTATAACTCAACAGAAAATAACAGTATCAACAAACGAACTTCGTGAACGTAAAGCATAATAGTTATAGTTTATACAAAATAACACCAGATATCTCTAGATTGTTAGTAGTAAATTGTACACAGATTTATACGAAAAACGGGACTTTTAGCCCCACCCTACCCTACGAGGGAAATCGTGGTAATGATTGCCATACCTGTATCCAGGGACATTGATGCGATCAGCTGCGTGGAGGGGGTTTTCATAGATCGATTTCCCGAAGGGCCACGAGGTGGAATGCAGCTCAGGGTAGTCCGAGCGGAAAATGCCGCGGGGTCTGTGCGTGTGTTCAGGTGCTCTCATGTCATCGGTGCCTGTCGTCAAAATCTCGCGTTATTTCATTGCTACTTATATCGATTAACAGGAACGCAATGTGATCTTCAAAATTCAGATTTCAGACGAAAGAAGAGAATCCTTTGCCACCCCCTCATCTTCTAATCAGAATCAGTCGATCACTAAATGCTTCCACTGTTACCCGAAATAGTTAGAAACAGTAAAACGTGCACGACGAAAGATTGTCAGGGGTTTTCAGATTGATACCTTTTAAGGCTCGGACATAACTTTGCCAGAATTTGGCTTTCCTTGTGATGGGCTCGTTGCGCCCAATCATGTCGAGGTTGCTTCTAAAGCGCGCGTCCATTTTGCCGCTCTACTGAACTGCTAACCACACTCGTTCGCTGCAACAAACAAATATAAACCACATGAAACCCGCTCCGCTGAATTTCCCATTGATTCTCGTGGATCTTCTTGTTTCATTCCGACTGACTGTGCCACGACTTAACACGTTCGCGTTGGAAAATAAACACGACCCTGCTTCGAGTTTCCCATAGACTCTGCTCTCCCTTGCCTCCGCGTGTATTCAGTTAATTAATATCGCGGATATTAGCAGCAGTTAGTGAAAAGCAAGGGAAACATTAGTTCTCGACATTGATTAGGGCTTTAACTGTACATATTTTACTGCTAATTGCAGTATTCTCTGTGTTCGTCAAAGGGCCCTATTCGAATCTGGCGATTATTTATCACAGAAGAAAGTTTAATAGGTCGAGTACACAGCTTTTTGAAAGCTTATTGTTACTCCGATAAACAAACCCGAGAGCGCATCGATGTAAGATCTATTGCATCAGCAATGATCAAATATATAATAGCTCCCGTGTTGCCGCTGCAAGTGTTTCCTTAACCTTATACTCCCGTAAACCACACGCCGTTTCCGCGATCCATTATCGCGCGAATTTCGTTTAGCCATTCCTTTGTTTGCCAGCTTTGTAAACGGATCTATATATATATGTTAAAATGGATTCGACGAAGAGCGTGGCCGAGCGGAAAGTTTCAGCTGTTGAACGGTTTTGATCATTGGCCAGTGTCGAATTACGGACGATCGAACTGCTTTATTCGAGAGAAGCGCGTGCATTTTCTTGGTGGAAGAAATCTAAGTAGGTACATCGTTAAATGACGTTATAGGATTTATAGTAATGTAGTAACTGAAGAAAGGAGGATTTCTCGTATCGTGAATGCCAAATATTACACGACAGAGTATTGAAAAATATTCCAAAATATTGCTGCATCGACTCCACAGCATTCTCGCTCACAAAAATGTCCCATAAACGTCGTTAAGCCGATCACGTTTACGCGAGCTTGCAAGCACGAGGGCGCGCAGTGGCGCCGCGAATTCGACAATTTTAGGAACGTGTAACGCTAGCAGACTGTCAACGCGCTAAAAATACGAAAATTATCGTCGATAAATCCGCGGGGGCGTTTGTTGGCATCGCGTCGCCCTCTAATTATAGAGTCACGCGCAAGCATTTTTTCACGGTCGATTTCTTCATCATTCTTGCAGAATACGGTTTCGCAACCGCTGTAGCTTCGCGACGTCAGAGAGAAACGGTCCTCTTTCATAATCGGTGTCTAAAACACGTCTCTGACAATAATCGTCCCAAGCCTTCAATCTTCGTCTCAATCATTTCAAAACAGCATAAATAATAAATTTCCCGTGTCTCTCAGATAATTTCCCAAAAATTCCAAATTCTCCAATAAAATCACGCTTCAAATAAATCCATTAACGAAATCGTGATCCACCATGAAAGCACATTTCCGTAACTCAGTTTAAATTCTAGAAAATTCAAAAAAGATGAACTTATTAATTTTCGAAGTGGAGGACCAATTTTCCTGTCACCCTGTACGAACTTCTGCTACCCTCCCCCTCCCCCCCCCCTCTTCTGCTAAAAAATCTGCGCGCGTGTAAGGAGAGAAATTACGTGAATGAGATGGCAGACTGAATGAGACACGCGAGAAAGCCTGAATTTGGATCGGCCGTTGGAAAACCGTGGCCGTTCCGTTTTCGAATACCGTGCGGGTATTAGGGGTATCAGGATTGGCCGCGGCATTCCGCGGGCCAGCCAATCGAGGACTGCGACACAAACAGTGGCGTCGGCTTTTCTTTTTGTTGACGCAACCGTCGACGCTAATTTTAGCGGGATCGCGCACTTCATGCTCGGCCTGGATCATCCGAACGCTTTCGCGCGTATTCCTGTTTCATTCCCGGCAAGAGCGATCGAAGGTCATAGCGTGTAAATTTGGAATACGTAATGTAAATTAATCGCCGCCGATTAAGCGCCTATTTCGGCCTGGCGGATTAATTTCCGTCTGTTTAGTCAGCCGCCAGAACGTTTCTAGGGGTATGTAGCATTCGCCGCTGGCAATTTTCTGCTGCGAAACGCGTGACTCGAAGAACGCGTGCTTCTTATGCCTCGAGTTCAATTATCTGAATATGATTATCGTTCGATATTATATTACCCACGTGCAGTATCAAAAATACTAACTCTTCAGGATCCACTCGAGTCAAGG
Organism: Andrena bucephala; assembly: GCA_947577245.1. Classification (NCBI taxonomy): domain Eukaryota; kingdom Metazoa; phylum Arthropoda; class Insecta; order Hymenoptera; family Andrenidae; genus Andrena; species Andrena bucephala. Next base: position 28,964,096 of record OX387717.1, on the reverse strand, counting down.
TCCAAAGGAACTCCCCGAGTGAATTTCGATGGATTTTGTAAAAGTGAAAGAATACGAGACGAACCGCCCCGATTCAAGTCGGCTTGTTCGTTTCATCGAACGAGTGGGTGCAGAATGTAGGTGGTTAAATTGATGGCGCGGGTGGAACACGGGAAGAAAGGAAAAAGGGAAATGAGAAAGCTCGGTGATCGTGGTCGCGAACGATGCGCCGTGACGTAAGAGTCCCGGATTCGCGGTCGCTATATTTAGGATGCCCGGGCCCCGGTCCGTTTTTAGTCGGAAACAGGTGGACATCGAAGCTGTGTGCGAAGGCAGCATAGCCGACGAGTCTGCGACTGACTTTGACCGATTTTCACGAACTCCCATTGGAATGGGCTCCTTTATGCCCGCGACAACACCGTCCCGACGATAATGACCCATTTCGTCCGTCAACCCTGACTCCCTAGACTCATGGGACTCTACTCTGCTCCCTTCTTCTCTTTCTCGCGAGTGTAACAGTGTCTAAAAGAAGAGGAGGATCACTTATCACACTTCTTAGGTATGCTGTTTCGAAAGATTTGAACCGCTTCATTGAAAATTTCTCTTGCTGCCGTTTCCAAGTATCACGATTACTTTTTGGCAGCCGTCTGTCTACATCTGCGAGGGCGTTGACTCTTCGGGTCTTCAGGGAGGCTGGTAGAACTGTCTGTTAGCAGTTTTTATAGTTTCGTGAGATTTTATTATTGGATTCAGTTAGGTGCAGTTGTGTGTTTAGTTAAGCAACCCTCAAATTTCATTGTTTCCTAGCGGCATGTCTCCAAGCCGGGAACTAACGATCCCGGGGCACCTGAGATAGTTCAGCAGAGACTGTGAGAGAGTCTAAGCTGGAAGGTAGTAGGTAATTCTCTGTGCTTCTCAGAAGTGTCCAAGGGTTTGGACTCCTCTTTGCTAAGCAAGGCACGCTGAAGTTCAGTGAACGCGGCTGACAGTCATCAGCTGTTACTCGATCGTCCTGGTAATTGAGTTTGGAGACTCGTGGGCTTGAGAAGCAACCTTGGCCTTCTATTCGTGGCACCAGTTTCAATTTTTCAATTCACTTTACACCTCTAGATTCAGTATCCACTTTAGATTCAACCTGTAGAACTCACAGTCACATTTATGTTCGGCTATCTAGCACACGCCACGTGTCACCATCATCATCCTCTGCCACCAGCCAATAGACATCCATCTATTCACCACCTCATTAACTGATCATCTGCTGCCTCATCTTCGTACTAGCTCTGGACTAGTTCCAGCATTGCTTGTAAATAGTCTCGAATTCTTAACTATCTCTTTCCCTTTCATACCTCGCACACTCCCACTCTGTATCCGTCCTCCTCGTACAGTTGAGAATTACGCAGCCACCAGGTCGATTTGGAATCCTATCGGCGTGTAATTCCCAACTCTCGAGGCCATTGCCGCGGAATGACGCGGTTAGTTAATTTTAAAGGATCCGGAGTTTTGTCGCGAGGGAAATATAGAGCGGCGAGGAGGCGTGCGCCAGGGGAGGTGGATGTATATCCCACCGTCCTGAGGCGTGTGTAATCTAGATGCCCTCTAAAAATACACGCGGCTCGGTCAAGAAAATCATCTGGGGCGTAGGTCCAAAAACTGAGATACACCGGCGCATAGCTTTTCGTATCACGGTTTCACCCGAGGCGTTCCACTTCGATGCGTCATCGTCGATGCTGGCTAAATGGCCATTCGGAGCAAAAGAATAGAATAATCAGGTGACAGTCTGCCAGACCGAGGGCAGACACGTGGATTACTTCGACGGCAGGCGATAGCGATGGGCGCTCCTCCACCTGTCGCTGTCCACGAGTCTGCCAGAGATAGGTGGTCAATGGGTGACGTGGGTTCGATGCAATTAGAGGCTCTCTTCGGAGAAAGTCTTTGGAAGAGGCTCTTGTCAATTGCGTGGACAGTAAAATAGAATCGTCAAGGGTTTCTGGATGCAGCGTCTGATATTGACTTGTTCTACTGTTCGTAGATCCTTGATGAAGGCTGACTAAGTAGATCTAGGGGTACGGTTGAGATAAGTTGGAGGTTGGATTAATATTTTTAGATCTCTGATGAACATAGAGTAGTCGTGGAAGTGTTGGATAGTGATGTCTGATAGTGCCTTTAGGCCTTTGACAGAAGTGTCAGCATCAAGTATCGATGCACATGCCAGTACATCCTAAAAGCCTTAATGAATTTAAGTTGTTTTCAAATTTGAACATTGAAGCCCCGAGGCATTTAAGTATCCGAGCTTTCATCACCTAACCGTGATACCAAACATGTTTGCAATGTATAGCAGTTTTCGAAGCCCGATTCGCGTTGAAGGCTTGACAGTGAACGAGCGGGTTCCACGAGTGCATGCTTCTTCAAGTTTCGCGGATACAGCTGCTCGCTTCGCGTGACTCGTTGAAGGTAAATGGTGCACTAGGGTCTGGAACACCTCAGAAACGGGGAAAACTTTCGCGTGTCGGGCTTCGATGCGGGAACTTTAACTACCGACTGAGAAGACAACGAACTCGACACGTTGCTTTGAAACGTGAGACGCAGTATTGGCAGAAATGTAGCCAACGTAGGTACTGGCTTTGTTAAATATTCCTTGTAGTAGAGCTTCCTAAGGAATCACTACCACCTGATCGATAGATCTATAAAACTCTACCAAACAAATCAGTTCACTCATGTCCTACTAGCCTTTTATTTTTTAAATAAAGTCAAATAACCTCCACTACTAAGGAAAGGGTAAAGTATCGTCCTATTCTTTACAATATCCTTTCGTCTGAGATCGTCTGTACCCCACCTTCAAGTTAAATCGAAAATCTAATATTCCCTTAGCAAAGATCACGCGGCATAACAAATTCCACTAAGCATCTGCTATTTAGGGATCCATAACTGATCTATAACCGAAGTCTTCACCCCCACATCATGGCAGCCGAGCACTTTGATCACTTGTGGTAAAGATAAACAAGAATAGACGCAAGCAAGGTCGAATAGGTAACACGTTTACGGTAGCCTCTTCTTTATAACGTTCAAGTAGGAAGTCTACTTCTGAAGAAACACCCTGTGTACATAATATTCAAGAAACTGAAAGCCCAGCGGAAGTTGCAGCTACTTTTATTAACGAACTCGCTGGTCTCATCGTGTCAGTTACGCAACGAGAATTTTATTCTAGTTATCGAGGGTTGAGCTTCATCGATCCGACGTGTAACGCCTACTTCCTGAAACAATGACAGTCGCTTCGGGCCGCCCCAACGCTGATTTTTCTCGCTTGAAACGAGAGATAGGCAGGTGGAGGCTCGGTATAAATGTTTTTGTTCGGGAATCGAAGTTTAACATCGGCTAGAAAGTAGCCTTCTCGCGGCCGCGTTATATTTAGCCGGATGCGGCTGAAAGTAGTGACGCCTTAATTCGGTCAGACGCGCAGTTTAACTTGTCAAGCGGCGCGAGGCGCCTCTTGGCACTTGTGACGTGCTCTACGATATTAAGAGAATTAACAGCCTGGTCGGGCTGCAGCCGAGGGTACTCGAAATATTCGAATACTCGAGTTTCGAGTGGTTGTGAAGCTCGTTCTATCGAATGCCGAATTTCTTTCCTCTTCGAACTGAAGTTTTATACGTATCCCCTCTTAAAACCTCTGGCTCAAAGAACTCTAACTTGAAATTAGAAGATCCTACCTCCGAACGATCAAGTTCCTAGGAGAAATCGAAAGAAACCGCCCCTGATGCTCCGTCAATGTCCATCAATTGACCTATTTCCATCCACCGATACAAATATCCCAGTATTACTATATAAATTCTATCAACATTCCGGAGTATCTGTCCCCAGTTAAACGTTCCCCTCTTCGTGATATCCATTCGCTTCCGTCGGGGCACGTCAGTTACGCCCGCAAGGAAATGGATGACGGGCGGAAACTAGTTCACGCGATAGATGGCGCGCCGTTCGCTGGCAAAAAGTGTTTCGCGTTCTCGCGGGTGGAAAGGGAGCGGCTATAACAGACAGTACGGACTTGGCGGCACTCGTTCGCCGCTATTTTTACCCGGCGCGGCATTACAAGCACACTCCGCGCGGCACTCCGTTACGTAACAGCCCAAACAAATCGATGCCAATTATTATAAACAATCCGGCTGTGATTGGCACGGGGACTCGAGCCTGTCCATGTTTCGTAAAGCTCGGGGCACCGACGAGCCTCTGGCTTGAATTGGTCAGCTGGATCCACGGCGAAACTGAGACCGACCGCCCGCCAACTATTGCGAACGCGCGAAATTAGAACCCCGGTTCGCCGCATTCGGGAAACAGTGAAACGAAGCTGCCACTAGGCCACAATAGTCCGACTATCGACTCGTTCCAGATATCGTTCGATAATAATCACTGGTTACTGGGGCGATGTCGCAACGACGCCGAGCGTTTAAGTCGCACTCCTCCCTTTTCTCTTTCATCAAGTGTATTCGGTTTCTTAGACGAGCAATTCCCTCGCGATTCTAATTCGATCGAGTGGCTTTTCAGGATTTCATGCGGTACCTAGACGCGTTGTACATAGACGACACTTGTTTTCTCTGTAATTACTGCAAATTTCACACAACAGTGGAAGGGTGTTTTGACAAAATCTGAGTAAATGCAATTCAGGGGAATGGTTGTTAAGTAGGAATGGTAACACAGTCATGCATATTATCATAGTACAGACATCGGGCGTAAACAGCAGATGTTTCGTTTATTGGATGAAATGGTAACGATCGGTATCGATTTTCTCCTCAAAAGATTAACGAGACTCCCTCTGTATTTCACCGTTGCGAATCAGTAAGTTGATACGCGTTTGATGAGTGCCTCGATCGTTACCATTTTATCGGAATAAACGCAGAGGTCAGCTGGTTGGCAGTGCGATTAGCTTTATTTCCAAACGGTTAGTAACATCGATTAGTCCAGAAAAGTGAAACTTTAGTGAAATACGGAACGCAGTGTGAGTAGAACGGGAACAGCTGTGTCCGTCGTTGATTAGTGCATAGACAGTCGAGTTCCTACTAAATACACGGAGGGCGAGTCAGCGGTGGTGTCAGCCACGTCCGATCAGGCGTCTCCTTTTTCCACTGTCGCACAGGACGCAGTAAGGGAGAGCAGAGTTTGCGAGCGTGATCGACGACGATCCTCTGGATCCACCCCTCTGGCGTCGAGTAATTGGTCTCTCGTGGGAAACCGATCCTCGACCTTGAGTATCGCACTCACGGATTACGTCGGCCTATCGGTGTACCCTCCTCGAGGATCTATGGATCAATCTGCCTTTGTATCGTCCCCGGTATTTCCCCGCGTTCGTGGCACAGATCGATAGTCGAAATTCGAACTCTCGTTCTCGGCGACCGAGTAAGAAGTCGACGGTGAAGCAGAAGATTCCAGAGAGAAAAAACGTGAGAATGAACGAACTCGAGCGTTCGGCCGGTGGTCGATGGGCAGCTGGGCCCTTCTCTTTTCTTTTCTTTTTTATTTTTTACCTAAGTATTTCGGACGACCGTTCGGTTCGAGGATTGGACCTTAGACTGGGCGGCTGCCGCCAAAAATGTGGACTAGTATACCGGACGTCGGTACGGTGGCGCCGACCTGTCGGCGAATTCCCGCCGCACGCCACGCGACATTTATGGCACAACCCCCCGCCAGCGGATCGGGATTGGTCGATCGGTCGCGAGCGAGAGGAAAACTTCTTCTTTCCCCCTGGTCGGACGTTTCCACGTCCGCTTCTTCCTCCACCTCGGTGACGACCTGCTCCTCACGGTCGCCACTCTGCACGCCCACGCCTCCCTCCACCTACTGCCCACGCGTTTCTCATACTTGTTCCGCGATGGACCCGCGTGATTCGTGGGAGAGGGCAATGTTGAGTCTGTGCGGCGATTTTGGTGGGAAGAGCGCGTTTGGGGGAAAGGGAGTGCTAAGAGTTTGGAGGGAATTTCTATGGAAGAGCGTGTTCAATGTCGAGGAAAGGAGGGTGTTGAATACATGGGGGAGATTTTGCACTTTTTAAAGCACGTGCAACATTTGAGCCCAGGACAGTGTTAAATCTCTAAACTGATTTTGGATGCTATGAAAGCTATCGTCAAGAGGAAAATTTGTTTGCCACTCTCAATTAAAAAATCAGGGAACTCCTACGCAGCAGCCCTGAACCCTCAAGTTCACAATTTCGAGCTAGACGTTCGTAGCTTGTCAATCGTAAACAAAATACCCCGACGCTCACATGTATCGATCACGAGACTGTGATTCAATCGTTAAACAATCGTTCGAGCACTCGATTATGAGTCAGTGTCTAATTAAACGAGACCGTCTTCTTTACTTCGATCTATATACGCATTTCTCGTATAACAGATTTTATTATAGCACGGCCATATTAGGCGGAAGCCAGGTGCTCGAATGAGTCATTAACATTGAATCACTCAAAGGAGGAAATGTGGCAATAACTTCATTCTAATCGTGGCCGTGTCTATAGGATGTCTCGTTGCTCTTGAGCTGTCAGCTCGCGCTGGGTTAACATTTTTTAGACAAAAATAGAGAAGATAATATTGTGGAACCTTCCAGACTCACAAGGGAACACCGCGAACCCGGACTCACCGATAGGAACGCAACTTTGTGGGTTTTTAGAGTGACTGAAAACAAGAACAACGGTGTGTTTCATTTGGGCCCTATCGCCCTTTAAGGGGGTGAAAACTAACCTCAAAGTCAAATTGGCACTTCCACTTTTTTGCATATAACTCTCAAAGTACAACAGACAGAAAAAAATATTTCAAACAAAAGTTTAATGGTGCAGTAAGCGCTACAAACTTGGGTTCATTTTTTTTTTAAATATTTAAAATAAAAAGAACCTGTCGAAAAGAATATATTTTTAAAATTTTGTTAACGCGAGTTTGCAGCGCTTATTTCACCATTAAACTTTTGTTTGAACATTTTTTTCTGTCTCTCGTACTTTGAGAGTTATGCGCGAAAAAGTGGAAGTGCCAATTTGACTTTGAGGTTAGTTTTGATCCCCTTAAAGGGCGATAGGGCCCAAATGAAACACACCGTTATTCTTGTTTCGAGTCACTCTAAAAATCCACAAAGTTGCGTTTCAATCGGTGAGTCCGGGTTCGCGGTATTCCCTTGTCAGTCTAGTATTCTGGATTCAACTACGCAATTTATCGCACACTTTCGCCAAAGTTAATTCAAGTATCGGGGGACCAGTTTAAACGCGTGATCCAAGTGAATTTGATATTTCGGGAATTGGCGGGGGTTGTAGTATTTTTTAATCTTCCGAGCTTGAATTTTAAACACGTGTCACACCCAAACGATGACGAGCAACAAGCCAAATTGACATTGGCAGTATCCGATGTTTCAGTCCTTGAAGTGAGGCCTTCTCCAAGGCTGTGCATATGTATATTCGTCGCGGAAATGTCATTGCTCGTGCCTGGCCGCGGAAAATATAATGTTTACGTACGCTGTTGGACAATTTTCCGCGTATACAGCGTGGGCTTTCTACCGGAAACACCCGTTGTACAGATGAAGTACTTGAGACCATTAAAGCAGAGTTGTTAATTAAATTCTGCAACTATAAAATAGGGTGCACTAACATGGCTTATCGAAAGGAACGACAGAACCTAAAAACGACACGAATAGAACCGAAAAATTACAGAAAAAGGCTACCTTGCTCAGTTTATCAAAAGATAGCTGTAACAAAAACGACTGCAGCTCGAAGTCTGAAGAATTAAATTCAGTAAGGATTTGTATCAAGTTGCAAAATGATGTGTTTCAGCATTTGTCCGCGAAATGCATAAGTAGCAGCTAGAATATGATTATATTTTTATAACATCTTCTTTTAATAATTTTTAACCCTTTAGTGCTCGAGATATCACATATGATAGGTACATTCCCTTTCTTTGCTGTTTCGCACGTCTGCACTCGCAATTCTCTGTTTGCATCAGACTAAGTAGTACATGTTTAGAGTAGTTTTATTCATCGAAGAAGGGCGGACCTACCAGAACTCTGCATTCATTTTATACATTTTAGCCTCTGGAAAAAAATATTTTTATTTAAAAATACAAAAATTCAAACCATTTTTAATGATACAAAGAAAACGGGATATTTTCCCCTCAACGGGATCCAGGTGCCAGCGCTAAAGGGTTAAGGGTCTGACGAATAACGCCTATTACTGCTTCCTTCATATATCGTTAGCTAAATCTGTTTGGACTCATTCGAAATTAATGTCTGACTCGTTGTTAGAGATTTATCGAATCATACTAGGAAACGGCTACTGACAAATGCCTTTTAAGCTCGTCGACAGTGCAAATACATCTGTTTAAATACGCCGCAGTGACGTCGGCTGATCTTTAAATCGAACGTCACTAGACACGAAAATACGGCGGCATGATTGATACGATGATGCCACCTATATACCGAAATACTGGGAAACGTGACGGCAACCCTGCACTCACTGTCATTCCTTCAAATAATTTACTTATTTTGGAGCTTTTGCATCATTAGACATTCCATTGAACGATAAACTGTTGGCTTACTCCAACAGTTCCGTTTGAATTTCAATTTGGATTTTCAATACTCTCTTCACTGCCATTGCAATTAGAGGCAAATTACTGAACTGTGTCATTCAATGGAATATGTAATTTTATTTCTGCTTTAGATGGTCCATCAAAAATCAAGCAATCCTTGACAAAAACTGTGTCTAAATACCCTTACTTCGTGACTTCGTGTAGTACATTGGTATTCACTTCCCCCTCGTTCAATTATTCTATTTTATTTTACTCTATTTTATTTTATTTTATTTTATTTTACTTTACTTTACTTTACTTTACTTTACTTTACTTTACTTTACTTTACTTTACTTTACTTTACTTTACTTTACTTTACTTTACTTTACTTTACTTTACTTTACTTTACTTTACTTTACTTTACTTTACTTTACTTTACTTTACTTTACTTTACTTTACTTTACTTTACTTTACTTTACTTTACTTTACTTTACTTTACTTTACTTTACTTTACTTTACTTTACTTTACTTTACTTTACTTTACTTTACTTTACTTTACTTTACTTTACTTTACTTTACTTTACTTTACTTTACTTTACTTTACTTTACTTTATTTTATTTTATTTTATTTTATTTTATTTTATTTTATTCTACATATTTTTCATATTATCTTTATCTTTGTACTAATTAGCTGTATACTCTGTAACTAAAGGGTTCTCCCGGTGATATAATAATAATAATAATAATAATAATGATAATAATAATAATAATAATAATAAATATTTTTTCACTGTCCACCCTTTTGCTTTGACCATCACTACATGCTGCCATTACCATTAAATCTGCAAAGACCATCTTTACCTCAATTTTTTCTAAGAAATTGAGATTTGTTTTTAATCAGAGTCGTTTATTTGATATTGAAGTATTTATTTAAAGAAATGTTACATTATTTTCGGTGCTTTGAAATTCACCTCGGATCATTAGTCCTCGAGTAACTGTGATTAATTATTCTACACAACAAAGGACACTTGAGCAGTTAGTGCAGAACTCGTAAGAAGGACGGAAGAAAGGTGATCTTTCAGTTTTGGCACTCTTCGGTCATCCGGCACGACCTCCTAGCACGCATATACCGGGTGCTCTAAATGCAACTCTATTTTCGGTGGCGTGTACCAGCCGACCAGGCGATACAGATCGGGATGAGGTGTATTTATTTCGAATTCGGCCACGGCCAGACCCCCATGACCTGTTCCTATCACGACGCGCAAAGTAACTGGCTACCTCTTTGGGTTAAAAAAAGATCTTATAGTGAAAGTCCTTCGAGGAGCAAATTTAATTAACTATAAATATTTTATTTCTATCACACGTTTCCACCATTTCACGTAAAATCATTGCATAGGTACTTTACGTTTTCAGAAAGTACATTTCTGTTGAGAGTATTATCGAATTTAGATTGAGTCACGTGCAATTTTTCTTCTCAGTGGAACGATGTACTCCGGTAACGTTTATATTAGTACCTGCACGGGTATATTAACGAGCAACACTTTCAGTACTCGTGACTACCTCGACTGCCAAGAATGTTTAGCATTTTCTGAAGAAAGACGCGGTGACATTCAGTCGAGATTGAACAGTTCTGCCATTATAATCGAGAAGTCTGCACCAGTAGACAAAGGTTTCCTGTTGGCTAGCAATATGTAGTTGCGAAAGTTAGAGACAGAAAATTTCCTTGAAACAATCCATTAATCAGACTCTTTCCCAAGGAAGCTTCTCTAAATCCTCAGAGTTTTACATCTTAAATCATGGACGAGTCTCTTGCTTCCAAGTTTCAGCTTGTACAGTATAGAATTTTTGACGGCAAAGGAGTTTTGGTATACAACAATGTCGTCTTAACCTGAAGGCGAAAGAGGCAGCCGCCTCAGGGCCCCGGAGCTCAGGGGGCCCCCGAAAAATTAAAAATATAAAAAAAATGGGGTTGTAAAGGCTAGAAAAAAAATTGAAATGCGGCCTCCAACTGTGATGGAAAGAAAATAACGAATACACCAAATTTAGATTTTAAAATGAGGGCCTACTTTTCGTGAAATGGACCCCACATTTAATCTAATTTATTTAATTGTTTTAATACTTATTCACTTCGCGTGTTAGCGCGGTATTTTTGATTTTATTTAATTTAGAATAATTTTGAAGCATACAATTTTCAAGTATGGATCTTTAAATTGATCTTCGAGTGTTCCCCGAGTCTCCATATCGACGTGGCATTTCGTCGATTTCGATTTCTTTCCTCCTAGTTTTTGAAGCGTAGAAAACACCAGCGTACGAACCCATAAACGTCCCAAGTATCCTAATTCCCAGCGCTTGACCTAATTCCCCAGCGCCTCGTTTCAGTCCCGTTTCAAATTTAGACGTTCCACGTTTCACATCACCCGCATCCTCGCCATTGCGTACAGGGCGGAATATTTTGCCGGACTGTCAGTGCTCGGAGGCCGCTGTCGCCAGTAATTTCTCAGTGGAGGATTCTGTCCAGCATCGGACCACTTTCTTTCACATAATTTTACATGCGCCTTGAGCGTCGAGGACGTGCTCCATTTTTTCTCTCTCTTACCGTCACACTTTCAATCCCAACTTAACTGTATCCCTTCCAATTGGAAACACAAATCTTAATTTCTAAGCTTCTATAGCTGTCGCAGTGATGGGCTTTCAGGCACTTTTGTACCTTGCCTACGTACTCCATTCAAGCTCGTCTTCTTCAATATCTCTAAAAGAAAATCAACGAGTGACCCAAGAAATAGCCTCTTTCTGGTCCTACGATTTTGGGACTGAATTTTATGCGAAACGATACCATATGATGAGACATCAATCACACGAAATTTTCACGTTGAGGTGACAATTAGTTTCTCAGATATGTACGGACTTTTATGTCAGTCCGATAATTTAAACAATTATTTCAAGGGGTTTTGCTGACTTCTAACAACGAATTTGAACTTAGATTTTCAAAATTCACGAAAAAAAACAAAATCAAGAAATATAAATGACTGTGTAGTGTGTGCTTTTTTTAATATATCAAAATTCACAATGGCCGAATCAATAAGGTGGACGATATATTAAAGAAGCACCCACTAAACGGACATTTATTTTTTATTTTGATTTTTTTTGTGAATTTTGAAAACCTAAGTTCAAATGCGTTGTTAGCGGTCTGCAAAACCCCTCGAAATAATTGTTTAAATTTATCGGACTGACATAGAAGTTCGTACATCGAAGTGTATGGGCTGACGCGTTAAAGAATTTTCACTTCTTTGACCTCCCATATCTCAGAAACTAATTGTCACCTCAACTTGAAAATATGTTGTGATTGATGTCTCATGATAAGGTATCATTTGGCACAAAATTTAGTTCCAAAATCATGGGACCAAAAAAGAGGCTAAAAAAGGCCTCATTTTTGGGCCACTCTTTCATGGCTAATCTATCTTCGCCTGTTATTCTATAACTATCGTTAAAGAACTTGCAAATCCAAGGAATAAGCTGCCTTCGTCGCCCTGTCGAAGATCAAGGTGTTGCGTCGAAACCGCGAAGATTAAAAGTCCCCTCCCCCCAATGATCCGCGCGTGGGCGTCGCGGAGTTGCGAAAGGCGATGAATGAGACAGTCAGTTTAAAATGGAACGTATGACGAAGAAGCCAGCATCGCGAGCCGATTCCACGATCCGCGAATGCAGCAGAACAATCGTGCATAGTGACCGCGCTACGTGTCCGCCACTGGATCTAATTTTACAAGTGCTGGAATTGCTTCCAGCCTGCCTTAACTCACTCACGAGGCCTTGCGATAACTTCAACACCGTATTGCCACCGATACCGAGGCGTTACACAATTCCGAGCCCCCCCTCTGAAACCAATATCCGCAGAATCTTTAATCCAGAACGCGATCGAGTTTCACTGCAAGGTAGTATCGAAAGCCCTTCGCGGATGCGAGGAATGTCGCAGGAAAGCGTCTGCCAGGTGCGACACGCGTAGGGTGTCCGTTCTCCAACAGTTGGAAATCCGCGAAAATCAATATGGCGCGCAGTGTTGCTCCCGCGATGCTCGTCGGAGGACGCTGATCCCCGGGTAAATTGAAACTTATGAGTTTTCCAACCGGCGGGCTCTCTGGTCCCTCTTCTTACGCCGCCATTCTTCTTCGCCGTTAAGGAGACCTCGTCTCCTTGGTAACTGATACGCCTTATTAGCTGCTCTCCTCACCTTACGAGCCTCAGGAGGATCATGCGCTCCTCCGTTCCAACCCCTTCCGAGCTTCTTGCGCAGCAGCCCAGCTCGTCTTTCTACCTCTACGCCCTCGCATCGGCACTTTCTCCCCCATCAACTTTTACACCCGTCCCTCTAGGACTTTCCTCGACTCCCACCTCCCCTGGAACAGTCTCTGTAGCCTCGGAGGTCTCCTCCAAGATTCGGAATCAGTGCGTTCACTCCTGATCAATGGGAACCACTGATTTGTGCGCTTCGAAGGGTGCTTTCTGAGATTGGAAGCTGCTGGATCTATATTGTAGTTTACGGTTTTTAATGAGACGAGATTTTTGATCGGTGAATGGAGATTGGTCAGCGGTCGCGGTTGCACGTTTCCCTACCACGGCCAATTGAGAATTTGCCGGGTTTATGGGAGAGGGGAACATTCGAAGATATTTAAGCGATTTGGGTGGGCCACCGTCCGCTCGCCACGCTCATTCATGAAAATTTCGTGACCACAGGCCATTCTACGGCAGTGTTCGGCATCCCGTGGACTCGCAGTTGGCGACAATGGCCGCGCGTCAATGGACAATGGCCGGAAAATACAAATATTTTGGGTAGACACGATTTCACGCGACGTCGCCCCCCCCCATGTGCCTCCACGGAAATCGTTCTCTATCCCTGGTGCTGCGAGCATGCAGCTGAAAAAGTTTATCTCGAGAGAAGGAGCCTAAACTTTCCTCGATAATAGCAGGATTACACGACCGATACTTCTTTCGATTTACAAAATGCCACGCAAAGTGGCAAAGTCACCCTTTCGTAGGGGTATTATACGAAACAAGTTTATTTTTATTATTGTGGATAAAAAGAGATTTGTAATATCTAAAGAGAGGGTGTGTGGAGAGTTATGAAGTTCGTAAGAAGCAACAGCAACTATGCCAGTGACTCATTAATTTTTTATAACTTTTTAAACTTTGAAACACTCTGTATACATGATCAGTCTCAACATTTTAAGCGGACAAGTAGCGTGTTACTCCTTCCTTTACTCACAATCAGCCAACGATTCCACCAAAATGTATTCAACTCCGAGGAAACTACATTACACTAATTACCGACAATAAAAAGCATCGCTGACAGTAAGCGACGAGGCTGGTTCGTCCTCTATGAAATAGACAAGGCGCTAGGTTCGGACGGGCACGATTCCTGGACCACCTGGTCGCCTTGTCTCCTATAAACCAGAATTTGTCAGCGCTCCCTTCTCGCCGTGGGCCTTTCCAACAGCGTCGTTGACTTTTGCCACCAAGATTTCCGAAATTTCACGCCCATTACCATTGTCAATGGGCAGATGCCGCGCGACAAAAGGGCGCGAGTCACTCGCACCTTTCCACGCATTCTTCTAAGCCGACCTTAATATGTCCAGCATCAGGAACTAAGGTGTTCCCCCGAGGACGTTCCTAGCTATTCAACTCGCGCATGATCCATTGCGTCTTTAGAAGCATTCTGCGTTGAATAATTGGTCATTTCTTTGGGTGCAGCTTGTGGCAAATGTGCAACTGGCGATGCAATATATTCTAGGAGAAATTGGTAGAGGCACTGATTCAATACAGTTGAGTTTCGCATTATTATACAGGTCGACACTATTTTTTGCTGACTGTATGATTATGTTTGCATTAATTGAAACACAAGTGCGCAAGAAAAGGCGTATACAATTTTCGTAAAAATCATGTAGGAAGTGAGGAAGACACAGGACACAATTTGAATAGGGGAGACCGGGGCAAAGTGAACCTCGGGGTAAAATGTGCTTTCTTAAATTATTCTTTAACAATAGAATATATTTACAAATTTTGGTGACGTAATAAACGTGTGTAATGCCACAATTATAATTATGCACATTCAGATATCGAAAAATGGAAATTCATTTAAAAAATTAAAAATCAAGTTTTAGAGACTTCCAATTGGTTTTCTTTTCGATTTAGCTTCTTGGATAAATGAGTCTTAAATGTGTTATTTTAACTCCAATTTTTTTCTGCGAGTTTATAACAAGCTTATAAACATACGTGTACACGCGTTTTGAGAAAACATTAATCCTAACATTATTAAATAATTAATTTTCCACTGAGTACACATTCGGGGCAACGTGACCGGGGTAAACTGAGCTGCAAAGAAAATATGCGCGAGTGATATGAGCATTATTTTTATGTGAAACCAGTCTGCCAAAAATTATTCATGCTCATTTAAAAAAAAAATTGTGATAGAAAAATATATATATACTATATATATTAAAAAAAAATATATATATATATATATAAAAATATATATAAAACCATTATAATGGTTTTGTTAAAAAATTTATTTAGATAGTATAAGTAAGTATTTTATTAATAATTATGTATGTATTTGTTTTAGTAATAATATGTCAGACTGTTCATGTAAACAAAGTTCATTTAAAAACTCATTTTCAGAAGAAAATCTGTTTACACAAAGTACAAAGTACAAATTATTAACGTTAAACTTGTATTAATGAAATATATTTTAAAAAAAATAGTTTAAATAGTTTAAAAGTTCTAACAAAGTTAATTTTATAATTATATCCTTCATTAAAACTCATATTTTATTTCTGCTCACTTTACCCCGGATAGTAGCGTACTTTACCCCATATTTGGGGTAAAGTGGCCAGTTTTGGCATTTTCTTTCCAAGTTGAATTTTAATATACTTTAAGTTTATTTTAAGCATTGCTATTCATCATTTATCAATAGTAATATTGAAATTATATTATAAATCTATTTCCACACAATTTTATTAAAAGGGAAAAATTTTATTCGACTTCAAACATTTTTCGTCTCATTTTGCCCCGGTCTCCCCTACACGAAATTTGCATACAACTTTAGAAAACTTATAACGGGGGCTAATTTATTGCGACACTTTTTTTTCGGTGATAAAGTTTGACGCTTTGAATAGTCACTTGTTTAATCATTCTAAAATTTGAAACAGTACGCCATCTGCTTCTAACTAATAATTGATAATTTAAAACAATGCCATCTATACACTATTTACTTCACACGAATTTCGTTTAACTTTTGTGTGACCCGTCGGCAAAAAATAGTGTCCAGCAGTATATCAAAGAATTTATTATCCCTGATAGAAAGAGGATTCTAACGACACTAGTATTT
The DNA here is from genome assembly GCA_947577245.1 of Andrena bucephala. Classification (NCBI taxonomy): domain Eukaryota; kingdom Metazoa; phylum Arthropoda; class Insecta; order Hymenoptera; family Andrenidae; genus Andrena; species Andrena bucephala. The sequence continues at coordinate 28,948,217 of OX387717.1, read as the reverse complement.
GCACATAAGTTGAAAGTATTTATATTTTGAAAAGGAGGCGATCAGAATCCACTTTCTTCACTTCTTTTTTCTTTTTTGCCTTTCTCTGTTTCTCTGTTTTACACTAATGGGACATTATTCCCGTTTATATATATATTAAATAAATAAATAAATAAATTTCTGTGACGAATGTAGCTGTAACGAGAAATAGCGAGGTCTCCACTGCGCAAGCACAGGCAGAAATGTGAGACATCTCGAATTCTTTAGAAGTAGTCGTTAAGTAGAACTCCTTTGTCTTCCACCCGCTTTCACTACTTAGTTCCTTCAACGAACCTCGCTATTGCATTGAGCAATATAATCTATTGACACCATGCTCTTAAATCTCGAACCCCCTTCCGCGAAACACCCTGTATAAACCATGGATCGCAGTCACGATTCGTAATCGACAGCGGTCAATTTAAAAAGGCCTCGTTAACCGACCCATTGTCCCAGCTTTTCCACGGGGAAACGGCCACGCAACGTTTTTATCGAGCATTTAATTAAACGTCATCAATCTTTATTAGCCGTCGAGGCTTCATATCGACAGCGCTGATTCCACGCGGACGTTAACCAGGGAACCCCACCATAGAAACACCCCCCTCCCCCTCCCCCCCCTCCCCCCGCCTTGCCCGTAGCCATGAATACGTTTATGGGCAACGGGAGGGTGAAGAACCCCTGCAGAGCGTTCGAAACTCGCTAAGACAATATCCGTTCCTCCTCGTTCCGCTCGCGTCCGCCCGACGTGTCTCCCGAGGATTATCCTGTCGACCGTCGTTGTCTACATTATTTGACAACATTATTCCATCCACCCTGCAACTATCACCGAAAACGATCCCCCGTGTATTTTCGCGTTTAACTTCCACCCCCCTCTACGACCGTCGCAAGCATTCTAAGGTTAATAGCGTAGTATTTGATACTATAATCGTCAATTTTCCGTTTTGTAAATTCCCACCATTCGTCGGGACTCTTGGGAAATTTATCTGGGTTGAATTTCGAGCCGAGGGTAGGTCGCATGGATTGTGAAAATATCTGATAGGTAGTTAGTGTACCTTTATTCGACTTTATTGCACGTTTCTGCAAACAGATTGCAATTATTAATGCCACGTCCAGCTCGATGCCGTTTCAACCCTCCTTTCGTGTCTAATTTACGGATGCCCTTCGCTTCGGTATCCTGCTCGTCTCTTATTATGTCAGATGACTTTGTGTTTCTCTAATTGACAGCCCCGGTGCGCCAGGGCTGCGGCGCTAACTATCGTGCCATTCGACCAGCGATATCCCTTTCGGAGACTCAACCTTATTTTCAACGAATCGGGTCTTAGAAGCTCCTGCGGCCAACCGTGAACCTTCAGGTTTCGAAGACGTACGAAAACATTTCAATCCCATGGTGTACACGCGCGAACACGCTCGCCCGCGTGTTGCAGCCACGATTCGAGTCCTCTCTCATTCATATGTTAATGGCGACCGTCCAACGTCAGACCGCCGAGTCTAATATCGACTAACGTAATCCAGGCTCAAGGCTCCTAAGCCCCCCCCGAACATATAGACGCCCTCGTTCTCTCTTCATCCCTTACGCGGCCGATGGCGTCGACGCGCAACGGGTTTCGCCTCTATGACAAGTATATTACACCCTGCGTTTATATCAATTAGCCTGTGACGTTTCGGGGGTGTGCTCGGCCCCCGTGAGCACGGCGCTAAAAGGGTGGCCATCCCCGAAGAGGGTGCACCGGCGAACACACCTCCAGAGCTTACCCTCTTCTCACATTCGGCGGCGGTCGAGGAAAGGCTAAAAAAGTCACCACTCACAAGGAGAGTATTTTAGGTGTCCGCCTCAGATCATTTTGATTTTTGGATATGTTATAGAGGACCGAAAAATAAGAAATACGTGTTTTTTTATTTTTCCCCGTTTTCATATTTGGGGGGTGAAAACTGCGTTCAAAGTTAGGGTTGAAAAATCATTTTTGTGGAAAAAATGGACTTTTTGAAAATCTGGTGAGTCAGTCATATTTCGCATTCAAAGACACAAAATTCGTCCATTGACACTATTCCCCTATCTCTAATAGTTCTCGAGATATTCCACAAAAATGATTTTTCAACTTTGAACGCAGTTTTCACCCCCCAAATATGAAAACGGGGAAAAATAAAAAAACACGTATTTCTTATTTTTCGGTCCTCTATAACATATCCAAAAAATCGAAATGATCGGAGGCGGACACCTAAAATACTCTCCTTGTCAGTAGAACCGCGGTTCAGTGTTAAGGAAACGCTGGACGAAAGGCGGATAGAAAAATTTGCAACCCTTATGATTAAGGATCTTGAAGTATCTTTATAGTTTGAAATCGAGCATGACACATCCCTCCACTTCTTTCCGCGCACCCCTAAACAAAATGATACCCAGTCCAGGCTAGTAACTTGTCTCTAGCGCTTTTTTAGACGAAGAATCTCAGTTGTGTACTTAGGACAATTCTCTGCAGCTCTCTTGCTCCCCGTCCGCCTTGTTCGTCGGTGTTTCCCGATCGCAGGGGCTAGAAGTCAGGCGGACGATAAATCAAAAAATCTTTTCGCCAGCTGGTGAGCGCTATTGCGTGTAGCCGGCATTGTCGCTGGCGCGGTCGTTTAAATCCATTTAAGGGCGTCGTAATGGTGACACTCGGCCGAGGGGTACAAAGGGGAGGGCCCTCTATCCGTGTCACCGATTTTCTAGGATCTCGTCGAGAGAAAAACGGTAACCCCTGTACCGACAAGGCGTGTCCCGTGTTTCCGTCACCTCTCCCGATCTATTTCTTCCCCCCCCCCCACCTCCTCTTTTCTCTTTTCGAAGAAGAGATCGATGGTCGTCGAGGCATTCACGAAATTTGTCGTCTGCCGACTCTGGACCATACACCTCGAACGATGGCTGGAAGACTGAGGCATCTTGGGACGATTTTCGGCAAGGATTTTGGTCTTTAAAGCAGCATTTTATGTGGAAGGATCGCGATGGGTGGAATATGATACAGGACTCACGTATCTATAATTGTAACAATAATGATAGGTGGTGAGTAGAGCTCAGTGTCATCTCGATACAACTTATCATGCATTGCAGTAGAATAATCAATATTTCGTCAGACATTCTTATCGTACGCAATTCAACTTTCGTCTGATTCACCTTTCGTTTAACTTTCGTCTAATTCCAAGTAGCATATAATTGCACTTAACATATCTCGTGAAATCGATTCTTTGATGTTGGAAGTTACTGGAGAATTATGGTAAAGACTTTTAATGGTAGCAATTTTTATTACGCTGCTTTCACGACTCTGGGGCTCGTCTCCCTAGATCTTTAGTGAAGGAACAGGATTGCATTCGGGGGAGATATCAGTAAAGTCCCAGTACGATTTCTGAGGGGGTGCACTTTTCCAAATGAAAACATAAAACCAGTTGTTGCCGATTTGCTGCTCGGCCGACCGTGTGATTCCACCCCGTCGTTGCCTACTCGGCAAATTAAGATCGAATCGTACGAGGATCGCGGTGACCCACCGAACTCGCCTTTAAAATCTATCTTTAAAATCGTGCAATCGTTTTCTCCATGTTGGGGTGGCTGTGCACGCCCCTTGTTACAATAGCTACGTATTAAGAAAACGATTTTCGGTTTACCAATTATTTGGGGCGATGACGTTTGAATGATAGCAGCTCTATGTTATATCTGAAGCTTAGGGTTGTTAGATATCTTCACTTCAATTTAGTGTAAAATACCAGTAGCTGGTCTTGCAATTAATATTTAGATGCCTACTACTGTCTTTACTCAAATTCAAACACAAATCACATACGTACGTTTCCCACAAGGAACCACTCCACCAGCAGCTGTACCATCCTCGCCACTGCACCCCCATATATTTTCCACGAGCTGCCATAGAGAATTAAATCTTCCAAATTGCAACGAACGAAGATTTACGAGAATGCTCCGTATTCTCATCCCTCCTGGTCATCCTAGGATCGTGGGTCCTCCGGTGACGTTTCTGCGGGATCCACCCTCCCTTAACCCTCCATGCCTCTCTCTACCGAGCTTCCTAGCCGAGCTAGGTCGATCAGCGATATCGTATTCTACTTAGCGTGGATCTGACCTATCGGCGACAATGCCAATCGACGCGTAACCGACAATGCCGAAATTTTCCGCGTTTAAATGGCATTTCCTTCGGGATCGCCTGCTTTTCAGCCCGCCACCCCTTAAACTGTGGACAATACCCCCCCTGCGCAGGGCGTACCGCCCATGACAATGGGGAAACATCCGGCCGATTGTCGCGCCTACCGTGGACCATACCTCGAGCGTGTAATTGTGGTCATGTTAGGATTCGCCTCGTAGCCGTGTGCCAATGACGTATACGCGCCTTTTTTCTCTGGCTCCTCTGTTGGAAGAGGATGTGGAATTTTACCTGATGCCTGGGCGCGAAGCAGAAGTCACTGGTAAGAAACATGAGAGGAGAGAGGGGGGAAAATAGGGTCGATAGTGGGATAGATTCTTGATGGTACAATTTTGGTACGTGGGAATGAAAATGTATCGTTGATAAGATTTTAGGAACTACTTTTATTCGACTCCGGGTTAATTAGTTATTCGTGATAAATTGATACATTTCGTAGTTTCTATTTTCTTTGAATTATTGGTGCTTGAAAGAAGTCTCGCCTGGAATGTTTGAAATCGATTCGACTCCGCTGTGGCTCGCTTGGAAAAAAAGTGGAATTTGTTTGAGGAGAGGAAACGATGATTTGCACCGAGTCGGTTAGTTTCGAGACAATGGCCAGGATATAGGACGAGCTTCCATGTTGGCTATTACCGTGGCATCCGGTAACACAAACTAGCACTTTGCCGGCGTAACGCTGACACGGTGCGTTTAGATCGGATCTTCTGTGGGAGAACTCACCCCCCGCCGGGAATGGTAGCGCGCAGGATCCAAATATAATTAGTCAGATAACGTTTCATCGAATGCTATTCGCAGTGCCTTTTACCGAGCGAGCTTTAAGTCGTAGCTTTGAGCGAAAGGAATTATTATCGGACGTGTGGAATCGATCCGTTCGAGAGAATCTATCGCGTTGTTTCTTTCTTTGGCGGGGTACAATGAGGGCTGCAGTGCAACAGGCGCGTCTTGGGGAATGAATGCAACCTCCTGTTGCGATTAATTAGTCGTTAAGGAGGTGCTTTCATCGACGGTGAGACCTTTTAAGATCTTGTTCAGGAGCCGACGGTGGATGCTTCCGACGAACGTGGAACAGATTTCAGTGAAGCTGAACCATCAGCTTGAAGTCGAAATGCAACGAGAACTTTTTCCAGAATTTATATTCTTAAAAAAAAGATTGAAAACCTTTGATATAGTTGCTGGACACTTTCCAGTGTTTGGTATTTATTCTCACATTTGACATAGGGTGACCTGTCCAGTGAATGAACGTTGCTCATGTGATACGAAAAATTAAGGCCTATCGCGCTCATTTCACGTTGAAACTTACGCCGAAATTTAGAGTGGACACCCACAGACGTCTCGCAAAAGCGTTATTCCTTTTACTTATAACTTATACGGCATTAATTCCGTTTATTCAACAGTTTTCCTCACAGCCGTTCATTCACTGGCAAACGTGGACATTTCTTACTTTACCAATGAATGAACAACTCGGTCCTTTTTTCTCTTCACACTTTCGCCGCCAATGTGGAGATTGGGTTAACCCACCCCAGAAAAGAAATTTCAACCATGCATGATTATGATCTTATAAGACTACTTATTAAAGTATCAAATCAATAATATTATTGCAATTGGAGAATGAAAAATTATTTATACAAAAAATCGTCTAAATACATTGGAAACCTAACCTCTGTTATTATCCCGTTCATTCACTGAGGTACCCCTGTTCATTCATTAAAAATTTATGTTCATTCACTGGTCATTGGCCCATTTTTTATTTAATCCTCTGCCAAACTTTTAATGAAAGTTATGACTATCAAACATTGCTAGAATGGTGTTCCGAGATGTCTGACTTTAGTAATAAAACACCTCGCTTATAGCAATAACATTCAGCGGATTAAATAAAGACTTTTGAATACTAATTTTAACAGGCATGCAGGTTAAGTGTTCATTCACTGGACATGTCACCCTGCTTCATGTGAAATTTCTCATATTCCGCTACACATAAAATTCGACTGAAACTTAATCGTAAGTTAACTTCGGTATATTTCTATCGTTTCTATAGACAACTTAATCTCTTCGCCCTTATCCTGTGCGCTAGGTTAATCATAACTCCGACTGATTCTAAGGTCTTCATCTGAAGGTTTCACATCCAACCACCACCTGGTTCAATCACTCGGTTCACAGAAATTTCATCAACTTTGAGTTAGTTTCCGCGAAGTTGCAAAAATAGTCTCGGCCAACAGGGAATCACGGCGAAAATTGGGACGTGTAAATAAGAGTATCAGACGTGGTGATGAGAGAATCTGCCCGCGACAGCGTCGAGGCTGTTAATATCGATGGTTGGATCTAAGCCAACCGATATCATAAAAATGTATCACGGACAGAGTTCGGTGGATTTCCCATCGTTACTCCTTCTCTTTTATCGCCACCACAATTCTTCCCGTTTTTCCTCGTTTCAATTCCCAGCCCCGCCGTGACTCGTGACTGCCATTGTTCTCTCCGATTGTCACCTTAAATTCCTTACTGACACGCAAACAGTAAGTTCGCCAATGGGTCTATAAATACCTTACGCACGCTTCCCGCTGCACTATTTTATTTTTCCCTTGCTTCGCGGTACACAAAGTGTCATAGATAAATCTAGAATCAGTGGTTCTTCTGACCGCGCGTGCGTAGACACAAGAAACCCTCACAGCACGAGTCAGTGGGGATAATAGTAACTAGTTGCGAGGTCTGCAAGGCAATCTACTATCGAAGCATCGCTGCTAACTGACTGTTAACAAGATTAGCTCTGTCTTACGAATACCGAACTGTGTTTTAAGAAATTTCATTCAGAAGTCCTACGGTTTTTGCACGAGTAACCAGCCCTTTCGCACGAGCACCGTCAATTATCACCGCACCCTGTGTCTAAGCTTCCAAATGATGAAGCTTGCTTCACTGTACGATTAATTCCTTTCTCTTCCTAAACTATTCCTCGACTAATCCAAGGGTGTTCCGTGATATTTCTCGGAAAATCGTGAGCAGAGAGTGCCTGCAAGGGCGTCGATTACAGGCGAGTCCTCAGGCTTCCACGTTACTCTCTCCCCCTCCGCCTCAGCGATATCTCCTCTTCTTTTTTTCTCTCTACGGAACCCTCTGAAAGGAGGGGTGCGCTCCGCCGGGTCGTAGCCACGCTATCGACCACTGTCGCGAAAGCCACGCCTTTGCCCAGGTGAGCATTCAGGGGGCTGTTGCCACCCCTTGGCCCGCGCACACAACCAACGGTGGCACGTGCGTGTGCACATTAGCGCACAGGGGCTCGAAAGACAGAGGGAGGTCGGCGCAGGGTACCTGCAGTGAGTGCAGTGCGTCTCGCGAGGAAGCCAAAGCGGCTGTATTTCAACACATGGAGGACGGGTGGTGGGTAGTGATGGGTTTCGTGACCGTCCAATTCACATTGATCGGTTCATATAAAAAACAAATTCAAATTGCTCGAAAAGTTTCCGAATCTTCTAAATTATTAGGTCTTGAATGGTTTTATGAACCTTTTCTTTGTTTTGTTAGGGGTTGGAGTAGAAACTTTGGGTTGATATTAAGCCTGCAGGGGTCCATCAATGTTTCTTCCTTCTCTTCTAATTCGTGAGAATCGGTATACCAAAATTATTCCTATTTAGGACGATATTGGACGGATTTCGAGGGAAGAATCGCGCGGTTCGGAGTTAAAGGGGCCCCGAGGAGACCACGCGGGGGTTAGCCGAGATTATCCTGCAGGATTTCGCGCCGGCAGGGCTGCGATTTCGTGAAAACACGACATTCAAGCTGGGCGTTAGCGCGTGCATTGATTTCCCGCTCAATTTCGCCCGAAAATATTCGTTCCCGGGGACCCGGCCACCTCCGTACAAACACTTTCCCCGCGGTAAGCCGACGTTTACTCGAATTGAGACACAATGAGGCGGTCGGTGTTCCGTGAATAAGCCTGTTAAACGCGGACACTGTGTATAAACGCTAGAAACCTTCATAGAAACTGCCTGCCGGTATCCCGTATTTTTGGGAGCCGAGCAACATTTCTGGATCTTGGATCCTTCCACGTTGCAATTCTTCGCTTTAATTTTCATCTCGATATTAAATTCGCCATTTCATAGGAACACGACTGCCAATATTTCAATCAACTTGCTCCATTCCACCTCCACCTAGTCCCCCAATCACACAAATTTCCACCTCATTTGTAATTAATCGTAGCAAAGGGTTGTATATTAAATTAAAAATTAAAATTATGATTAAAATTACCCTATCAATGCACTCACTCCGAGCCAATTGAAATCGAGCCACCGAACGGAGCAGTGGTGAAATCTCGAGTGTCTAGTCGGTTTAAAGAAACCGGGGGAGGGTTGGTAACAGGACAGGAAGCTGATAAAATCGCGGGAAAACACGGTGACAGAGTGGAACGGTGCTCGTCATCGCCGGCGGTTCCCAAACGGCTCCGTCGTCCTCGTGTGTATCGGCGTAACCATCGGTTAATGGGTCGGACGCGTGTGTATCCCATTGTCGCGGGGCCAAATAGCCCCCGATAGGGCGTGGGAGGGGTTGCACTGAATGCATAGCCGCGAAATTAGGGTGTTCCGACTGGTGGCCGACACGTACTCGCGTATTACTCGACACGGACCCTTTAATCGTGATCACTAGAGGGCCTTAAATCACACGCGATCCTGATACACCTATTAAGGACGATTTACAGGAGTGCCAATATCACGTTGGATCGCGTCTGGGAAACGGGGATACGTCTACATCTCTTGGCTTTCATTTCGAACCTTCCCTACTATATAGGCCGAGACGTAGAATGATCTATACACTTCCTGAGCTCTGTCTTTGTGCCGTTTGATTTGGGGAACTTTAGTGGCATGGAGAAGGATACTGAAAGTGATCCATGGTTCAGAAAAATTTATTTTCCTTTAAAATGTTTAATTACGAAGCGAATAGATTCCGCACTTTCGTGGAAGAATCTAACGCGGCCAGATCTTTTAAACACCCCTGAAAAGGCAGCTAAGCGCCCCTGGTGGATGCAAACTCGCGTAAATCAACGTCGACAAGGGCAGAAAATGGAGGGGGAGGTGGGGGGGGGGGGTTGGAAAAGAAGCGGAGAAAAAGTTGTGGCAGCTCCTCCTTTCTGGTCGACGGCTCGTTTAAGCAGATTTAGCCGCGAAACCAGGAAACGTTTAAGGGGGCGAGGACCCTCGGTGTAAAGTAGTCGAGATTAAGGGACGAAAAAAGAGAAACATTTCCTTCCGCGGAGTTGGCACAATTTTTCCTCTCGATCCACCTTTAAGGGTGGAACGGAAGCCTATTGTGTACCCTCGTCGTGATCCAGTAGGGGTATCGATATATTTTTCCTATCTTCACGATCTATTTTCCTGCATCACGCTTCTGCGGATGTCGTTGGATTAGACAAGCCTCCCCTGCTTTTTGTGTGCCAAAGAATTCTTCAACGCCTTGTTTTTCTTCTCGTACCAAGGTGGGCAGCATTTATATAACACTTTTTCCGATTCTGTCTCCTGGGATCGTCCTTTGCCGTCGCCACCCGCAATAACAATTTCTATTTCACCTCCGTTGTTTCCTTAACAATAATGCTCGTGTTTCCTCGGAACAACTCCCTGTTTCGTACACGGTGTAGCTAATAGAGCGAGCGCGCCTTCCGTTGGGAACGAAAATTCGACCATACTCTGCTTGTTTGCGCAACACACGTGCCACGAAATGGTTAAACGCCTGTTAAACAAACAGAAGCTCGATTAAACGGCAGTTAGCAGGCCGTTGGTCACAGTTAAGTGATCAAACATTCACACCCGACATCAGCGATCACCCTCTCGATTATTTATTATCGATGTAACGACTCGAAAGTGCGACATGTATATCTGTTTTAGAAGGAACACAATTTGGGAAATATTTCTTGTAAAGGATACCCTCTTGGTTAAATTAATTGGAGCAGTGATTCCCGACCGGTGGGTCGCGAAGTGTTTTCTGAGGGGTCACCACGTTTTTTTTTTTTAAATTATTAAGTTAGAATTATATTCTGAAATACCTATTTTTAATTTGTTTTCTTTGCCTAATTAAATTTATTTGAATATTATAAAAGGGGATCGCGGCTCAGAAAAGTTTGGGAAACTATTCCTCATTAAAAAAATTCTCAAGATTTTCTTAGATTCTCAAAAATTATTTACAATCGTTGGGAAACTATTCCCCAGTAAAAAAATTCTCAAGATTTTCAAAACTTTAGATTTCTTAGATTCTCAAAAATTATTTACAATGGTTGGGAAACTATTCCCCAGTAAAAAAATTCTCAAGATTTTCAAAACTTTAGATTTCTTAGATTCTCAAAAATTATTTACAATGGTTGGGAAACTATTCCCCATTAAAAAAATTCTCAAGATTTTCAAAACTTTAGATTTCTTAGATTCTCAAAAATGATTTACAACGTTTCTCTTAATCTTACAATTACTCTTTGTCTATGTATGTGTGCGTGTGTATGGAGTTTTTAATACTTGGAAGAAAACGTTTTTTAAAGCTAGAGTTCACACGCTTAGCATTTGGAAGAAATACATAAAAAATACCGTCGAGCTCCCGATAGTCGATAACCGTGCGATAGGGGAACGACGACGGCTAACAGAAAAGCAGAGCATCCGCGGTTGAAAAACGAATTAGTTTTCCCCGTACGGGGCTTTATTGATTAAGTAATCTTAATACATCGCTGGGCCGCAATGTACCATAAAGAGAGCGGAACCGGAAACGATCCATTCTTAGCGGGGAATATGCTTTGTCGGTGGTCGCCTCGACGCTCGGGAATTTCTGCTTTGATTAATCTACCACCGCTTTTTCTCTCCCCGCAAAGACTTATCATCTCGAGCGATGCACGCTGTCTGGCAGCATTCCAGATACACTCTGCACTCCTTCAGCCCCGCCTTTCGAGAATTCATCGGGCGATGCCATCTTCCTCCATTCACTGGGGAATCATTATTTCAATGTGGATTCAATCCCTTGATGGATGTTAAAAAAAAAAAAAACAAATTGATACCATAGAGATTCCTTTCTCGTTTCCCTGAATTTTTTTTTAAAATTGAAAGATCGAAGGGGGTTGTGTTGGACTTGGAAAGAAACTCTTCATTTCGATCATTTCGAGTGTATGACAGAAAATTAGAATCATTTGGAATATTATTCGAATCTGACGAATTATTAGGGTAAAGTGAGTCTTCAGAATCTTGACCTAATCTGTGACGCCTAAATATGTAATGTATCTACTAAATAGGTATATGCTGTAATTTTATTTGAATTGTATAAATTAAGAATACTCGCCGCGACGTAGTAGCGAATTTAGGGATTACTTGGGGCAATTTCGCGGCGACATTATTGTAATCGCAAAAATGTCTAGCGACGGTCTTGGGAGCCCTCGACCATCCTCGAAAGATCGGTCGTTCGACCGTTCAACGTCCATAGACTTCTTTCAAACTCCTAACAGCACAATGGACCGTCGACCAGGAAAGTTTTCGGGATTGAAAAACTTTCGGCAAATTTCTTCCTCCCCTGGTGCCCGATGGCGGACGGACATTCAGATTTCCGTCGGACGCGCCGAGAGAATCCTGATCGAACAAACACTAAACGCGCCTTTGAGGCGATCGTCGACCAAGAAAAAGTTTCCTCTTTCTCTATGTACGTGACTGTGGAGGTTTTTAATTCTGTGAAGAAAACAGCGCAGTTGGAGCTAATTTACTGGTCACGATAACTAAATAATTACTGATGTGCGATCAGATTTATAGAATTCCCAGGGATAATAGCATAAATGGAGATTGGAAGAAATGAATGAAAAATTAAATGATTAATTAAAACTAATAGATTAATGCGAAATAAAAAATGAAAGTAAAAAAAAAAATGTTTAATGTAAAGTACTTTGTATAATTTGTTTTTTGCTGATGGTGAATTTAAGGCAAGAGTATTTGGAAACTTTGATATAGGAAATTGTAATGCATAAGTTTGTACATGAATTCTGATAACGTTATTAGTTAATCGATTGATTAGCTACGATAGGATTGGTCGCTGAATGTCGAGGATACTGGCTTTTGCATTCGTTGCACTTTGAACTGAAGTTAAACATTTGGATTGCTATGAAATTTAGTATATGGAGATATAATCAGGCCGGAATATTCATACTCATTGGATTGCAGGGGTGGATGCAACGAGTTCAAAAGTTGTATAGGTTACGAGCACGATGCATGAGAGTATCTTGTTCAACATGCCTCTCGCAAATCGAGTTTCACTTCGATATCTTTTATCTTCAAGAACCGTAATTGGATTAGATTCACGCACTGCGCTTGAACTGTACAGCAGATTTTGCAAGATTTACAATTTTAAGCACATAATCAGTTGAAGATGACTCAGATGACAGTCATTTTAATTATCCGCAAAATATACCTTTTTACAATTAACGTTTACATAATTCTATGAATCATCCTTGAGCAATTTCACAAATTTCTTTAAGGTCTATTGTCTGAGATTAGTAATTAACTTTGGGGTCGTCCTTAAATTACTTAAGGGTAATTTTGGAGATTTCTTACCCCCTCCCTCCCCCAGTATAAGAATTCATAAGATTTGATATTGCAACTCCCTTCTTAAGTAATATTTTTTACATTGAATTTGTTCAGTTATTAAAATTCTTTTAAATGTTCATATAATATAGGTTATATAATTCATTTAACTCGGTTTTGGAGAATTCAAACTAAAACAACTTTTCTGGAACATTAATGATAGAATTTGTATTTATTGAAAATTCGGGTAAAAAATATTACGTACGACGCTACCTGACTCCCTCCTCCCCCCTTGTAAGAAAACGTAAGAAATTCGCGACCCCCCCCCCCCCCAAAAAAAATGCCTTGCGTAATTTAAGGACGACCCCTTTGGAATTTCACAATTGCCAGATTTCTTTCTAAAGTAATTCAATATTGCGAAGGGGGTTGCTCGAGTACTATAGCGAAGTTTAAAGGCTGAAAAAGAGCACACGTCGTAGAATCGATATCAATTAGGATGCTTCTTCCGGTCACGTGTCTTTGCACCCCCGTATATTGTTGGCACGTGTCCCACTGTGACTTTTAAAAAAACGTTGATAAAGAGGGAACGTCGTTTCCGGTTCCGACGCCAATCCACCGACAATGCTGCTCCATAGTTTGCGTTTCGAGCTGGATCACACGACCCGAAGGGTTATCAGAAGTGGAGCGCATCCTCCATGGCCTCCGTCGGAATAATTGTCGACTTCCTCCCCTAGCACGCGGTACACTTGCAGATCGTACATCTAGAATCTTGAATTTCCAAATACACCTCGTCAGCGAAAGCATTATTTTCCAAATAATCATTCAAACATTGAAGGAAGAAGCTTACAACGCAGAAGGAAAATGATAATTTCCAATTTGTAACAAATATACAGATTTAAAAGAATTTTATTAGCACACAGAAGATTATCCATACACTCGAAGATCTTTCAATCTTCAATTGAAGAAGTACTAAAAATTAAAAGACCCTTTCCCTTTCAATCCTGCCAGATTTTGAGAAAATTATTTTCTTTGAGTCACTTAACCCAATTCTATAAATTCCACAAGTGCCGGAATTATTTCCACCGTCCCCGCTCCGTTCTCTTTCCACTCAAGCTTCTCCAAGATTCGTAGCAAAGCAGAGCCCTCAATTCATTTGGGGTGGTCCTCTGGCAAGGGTGGACCAGCCAGAAAACAGTCGACGGTAACGTATGCAAGGGCTAGAGGGTTAAAAAGAGTCCACGCAAACATCTCGTACATTACACGGAATTTCCACCCCACGGAAACCAGCCAATAAAACACCCCCGGAACACGGGTGTCGTCCACTCACCCTTCCCCGTCCTGACCCGTAACTGCATTGTCGAACTTTTTTCGCTTCTCTATTTTCTTTATCATCTCTCTTCCACCCGGCTCTTCTCTCCTCCTCTGTCACCGTTGTCCATCCGCCGCCCCCTTCTCTGGCTTTCCTTTTTTCCTTGGTTCTCGAAGTGCGTGTACACCCCCTCGATTACATTCGGAAATATTAGGGGACGTCCCGTCGTTCGACAAACTATCAATTTATTTTCTTTTCATTGATTGAGGCCTCGCGACGTTACTGGTCCCCACTTTCCTCCATTCTGCGGAACATCTTCTGCCTCGTGCTCCAACAGACATATCCCTTGGACGTAGCCCAGATCCATGCCAATCCTCTGTGTCTCTAGGTGACCAAGACGCGAGATCAAACTTTTAAAATTTCGTAGAATTTTCATTTCGGAACCATCCCCTATGCCAGCAGGAATTTACAAATACCTTAAAGCTTCCTCTCAACAAACTCTTCCTGTTCTCCATTTCCCCCGTCCCCGTGCTTCCTGCGTTCATCTCCCTCGCTTCGAGAGCGCTCACAATGACCGAAGCGCAGCGTGCACGCGCGCGAACGTTTTCCTCGCAGCCTGGCCAGCTTCTAGGAGGAGAGGCGGGCCGAGTGCGGACGGTCCACGTAGTCGAAATCTCCGCAGATTATAGGGCCGGTCGTATAAATCACAGAACGGCCTGCTAGCGGGCTGAATGTTATCTCCAGCTTCCGGTTCGACGCACCGACATTTCGCGCACGCCACCGCCCGGAATATTCCTCCGCCACCCTGGCCGTCGCGCGGGGTGGCTTCGTTTTATACAAGGATTCCTGGGGTGGGCACAAAGCATATGCTGCCCGCTGTCCACTCCATTTACTTCGCTACGTCATCTCTCTCGTTACGCTCGCCCCCACGTCCAGGGGAAGATAACCGGTCGGAGAAAGGGATCGACGGATGGGGTCGCGAAGATACGGCGAAATTGCTGCCCGCGAGAACTGGAGAATCCGCTCTGGTCATCGGCCGCCACGCGGCGGAGGATCGATCCTGTGCCGGGGAGCAGAGGTGTCGCGTGGAAAGGACTCCTGCTTTCTGTGTTGAAATAGCGAGGCTACTTGGCTTCGTGGGTGATGAGGCGCGGGCAGTCGTTTCGAGGGTGTTTATCAGAAGGAGTGAAAAGTAATACATTTCTCGAGATGAAAGCTTCCGAGGCTTCTGCGCCGCGATATATCGATGCACAAATATTGTACGTCTACTTTTAGTGTTTTCAAGGAAACCAGATTTAAACATGCGATTGTGCATAAGATTCAGGGGCATGTAATGTGGAAAAATATTGTGATTTTTATACAGCATAAAGAAAGAGTGAAGAACTATTTGTTGCATATAAAAACTCAAATTTTACAAAAATGGATATATAATATTTGTGCACTAAGTCATCGATGTGGTATTTCAGAATAGTGTAGATCAGCGTTTCCCTACTGATTACCACGGAACTCTTCCAAATTCACTAAAATTTCGGGGAACTCCCAACGTCAACAGTATTTTTGATATACGAAGGGTTTAATAATCCATCACCGAAATAAATCATCCGCATATGTATAAAACAGAAAAATTAGAGATTTTATTGTAAGATAACTTTTCGCGGAACACCAGTTCGGAAACGCTGATATAGATAATAATATGATTGCATGGTAGAATTCGTAAGGGTTCAATGTTTAGTAGCAGCACTTCTATTTTTAGCCACCCTGATTATAACAGAATTTCTGCTTCTTTGTTCTGGAGAGGAAAATTTGACAAAGGCGTCGATAAAGTCTCGAAACGTGTTAATGATTATTTCGTACAGTAAAGCAGATTATGAAAAATCGACAAATAATTCAGATACGTAATCGCCAACTGATTAGCGTTTTCGTGACCACCTGGTAACGCCTGGTGACTCGGCTCTCATTGGTAGTTGATAATTTCGAGAACCGTGGGTGAAGGAACCAAGGAATTCGCGATAAGGACGCTTGCATAAACCAAATCAGATTGACAATATATTTTCGCCTCCACGAATGTTTTGGCGCAAAGCATGTTGTTTAATAATCTGTGCGAATTTCTTCGAGTTCTTCAGATACGAAAGAAAAATCTTATCCACTCTGAGAAGTTGTTACTAACATTAAAGTATCAACGCGTCAATACTAATAGAAGTACAATGTTATATTTCAATATAAAATACTTCCATAAATAGAACTTTTGGCCTGCGTTTAGATTGTTTAGAAGGCAGTGGCTTTGCAGTCGAATTATTAATTGATTAATTCCCGAACTCTTCATTTTCGAAATTGAAAGCATAGAAATGGGGGTAACGCATCGGTACTCTGCTGAGTACCGAAGAAATTGGTAGTTTCTGAGCTTTCCTGTCGTCGATTAATTGTTCCCCGATTGCAAATGATTTCTAGAGAGTGTTTGAATTACGAGCCGGTGATTTATTAAATCGCGACGGGCGAGTGAAAAGTTTTGGACAGTAGTCGAAACGCAGCTCCCCATCGAGGCCCTTTGGACGCCCTCAGGAAATCTAAACCGGTAACAAGATGGCTGCTCGGAAACGGAAACCGGAAGCTTGTCACTCAAGCTACACCGGCATCCGGCGTGTCCCGAAAAAGGGAAGCGTTATGGAACACGGTCGAGGAGAGAAACAAAAAGGAACGATGGATCGGGTGGAACTGGGGAGCCGATGTCTTCGAGTATATTGTTTAATCACGTTAAGCGTGCAAATGCTCGTGTAAGTGGAGCTCGAACAGATAGAAATTCAATTCGATTGAATTTGCTCGATCCTCGTGCTTGAAATAACTTTAAAAATTGCAATGCTGGTTAAAACCTGTAAATAAAGGGCTTTGTATAATAATAGAAAAGTGTAATAAACGAGACGGTTTTTTTTCGCTGAAGATTCGATTTTATTAAATATGTATCTGATATATTAGACTACTATGTATTATACACAATGTACATATATACAACCTATCGAATTAATTACATGCTATCTAGTTAAAGGCGATAAACTGGGATCCCTTATTCGACTATTCGAGTGTCACTCACCAACCCCTCTTTCATCCACATTTTACATAATTACAGTGTTAGTACCTGCGTTCATTCATCTGCCAGAGAACCTTAAGTAGTCGTTTGTTTCGAAAACCTTTCACACACGATCGTACTCGAAGTCGTTCAATCGTCGAACTTAAACGTTCGAAAGCTGACCATCCCCTATTTCACCAGAACTCCTAAGCGAAGGAACACGCTCAAACGACATGCTTCGAACAGTTAACAATCTGATAAAGTCGCTACAATTTCATTCCTCTGATGGTATCTGTAAAAATGTTTACTAAAAGTCTGTCTAACGTTCTATGAAATTAGAAAGATAGGACCTATCGAAGATTCGCCGAGCGTTCGTAATCCAAGTGCAGGAGGTTCTATTCCCTTTTAAAGCGTGGAATTATTTTCGCCACGTTCGACCGGAGTAATTGTTTTCCATCGTTTTATCTCGTTATCGCGATTAGATTGATAGAAAGCGAGCCGCTCGCGTTACATAAGCGAACGGGCAATCTTTGCGATTTCGCTGTCCGATTCCTTCTTCCGAGGAACGCTCGACCACGCGTGACACTTCTACACGACAGAAGGGGAAAGATGGAAAGAAAACGTAGGGACTCGTGAACAGTGAATCTATCTAACGACCAACATCCTACGTATCTCATTTACTTATCTTATTTATTCACGCTAGATCACTTTCCCGCCACGATGCACGTCCGAACAGTTCGAAACGCTCGCCGATCGCGATATTATCTTTGGTTTCGCGCCATTCTCCTCGCTCCCCCAAGCTCAACTTCCGGAGGAAGCCTCCCACCACCTTTAGGTCCGTCAAGTGACACTTTTTTCATGGAAAAGTTTCACCGAGTTCTTTAAATCAAAGCGCCCTCGAGTGTCGAGTCATCAAGAACACGTCGCAGTTACTGTTGCCCTTCGTTTAAGACTCTACGTTCACCATTGCTGATAGACGTATCTATGCTAAGTAGTAATATGTTTGACAGAATTCTCACTGGAAACAGTAAAGAGTCTTCTCTTTTGAACTATGCTGCACTTCAAGACTCGAAAACGCACACGCCAGCAGTGGTATTCTAAACTCCTCAACTTATCTAAAGAATATCTGCATTCCACCCAAGCCCGCACTACTCCTAATTCACTCGTCACTGTTCACTTCCGTCCACGGAATTATCGGCGTCTTCTCGTTCAGAACGAAGAACTTTTCGATCACCCGTCAGTGTTCACTCTTCAGGTATCCCGTAGTCATCGACCTCGTGTCCACTGAAACGTCGAGTGTGCCGATCCACGTGCACCTAGACATCCCAGTACCAGCGGACGAACAGTTTCACAACGCTCGTTCACTAGAGTTCTGTCTACCACCAGTAAGGCTTCTGCATGTACGGCGGCATGGGTACCTGCCCAGCGCTGGTGTACACTGCCGGTTCGATCAGCTTCGACTGGCACGGCTTCCCGTCCTTTATCAGCAACGGGACGGCGACTCTTCTCGGCGAGCAACCGCTGCCACTTGCTTCTACCCTCTCGGTGGCCGCCCTCTTCGTCTTGTACCTGTGGTTCTGGAACCAGATCTTCACCTGGGTGGGCGTCAGTCGAATGATCGAGGCCAGGTGCTCCCTTTCCGGGGCGCTCAGGTACCGCTGCTGACGGAAACGTCTCTCCAGCTCGAACGTCTGCGCCTTGGAGAACAGCACTCGCCTCTTCCGCTTCTTGTGCTCGGTCTCGTGTGGCTGCGCCTCGGCCGCTTGCTGGTCGTCCTCGAACTCGGCCGACTCTTCCTCCTTGCACTCGTGGCCGCTCTCTTGCTTCGGGGCGAACGACAGATCCGAGATCGTTGGGCTGGTCGAGTCCGGCTGCTGGAGCACTGGAATCGTTGAAAGAGTATGGGGTTAGTTGGGGGTGCGAAAGTTTGGCAGAGTTGACGTTCGGTTGTGATTCTTGAAATTTTCTAAATCTCCGACCTGATCTTCATCTTTGATAGCTCGGTATTGAATATGAGTGTGGAGTAGTTATGTAACGTTCGTGGGGAAGCTATTAAAAATTAGTTTCATTTGTATCGTCGTACTAACAAGGAGAGGCTCCCAGGTGTCCGCCTCCGATTGCTTTGAATTCTGGATATGTTTTAGAGGACCTAAAAATTAGATATACGTGTTTTTTTATAGCGGCCCGTTTTCATATTTAGGGGGTGAAACCAACCCCCAAAGTTATAAGATTTTCAGGTGCTCATCTCCGATTGCTTTGGTTTTTGGATATGATTTAGAGAACCGAAAAATAAGAAATATGTGTCTTTTTATTTTGGCCTGCTTGCATGTTTAAGAGGTAGAACCACCCCCCAAAGTTATAAGATTTTCAGGTCTTCGTCCCCGATTGTTTTGATTTTTGGATATGTTTTAGAGGACCGAAAAATAGGTAATACATATCTGTCTATTTTGGCCCATTTGCATGTTCAAGGGGTGAAACCACCCCTCATAATTACCCCCTAATAACGGTGACTGACGACAAGAACATCGTCCATATAGCAAGTTATGATGCAAATTAAATTTATATCAAGTTTTACTCCACACAATTTTTGTACCCCGTATGAACTTTGGGGGGTGGTTTCACCCCCTAAATATGAAAACGGGCCGTTTTAAAAAACACGTATTTCTTATTTTTCAACTATACTTATAAACTTTGTGGGGTGGTTTCACCCCTTAAACATGCAAGCAGGCCAAACTAAAAAAACACGTATTTCTTATTTTTCGGTCCTCTAAAACATATCCAAAATTCAAAGCAATCGGAGATGAACACCTGAAAATCTTATAACTTTGGGGGTTGGTTTCAGCCCCTAAATATGAAAACGGGCCGCTATAAAAAAACACGTATATCTTATTTTTCGGTCCTCTAAAACATATAAAAAATTCAAAACAATCGGAGGCGGACACCTGGGAACCTCTCCTTGTAAGTTTCAAAGCTCCTGGAATCTAACAACGATCTTCGTATTCGATTAGATGCGCCGTGCGGTTAACCGTTTAGGAATCGATAAATTCATTTAGGCACGGGGCCATTACGAAAATTACCAGAGCTGCAGCTGCATTTTTTAGTACCCTTGGAACTCTTAACGGTGATTGCAGGCAGATGCAAGTATCTGTATCGATTTCTTAAGGCTTCCTAAACGAATGCTCACTCATCGTTCTGAACACAACGACGGGGTTCTAAAAGTCACGTTTCTGTGCAATTATCAGGGACGAGGATAAATTTCGCTACTGATAAAACTACTCGTTGTCAAGCGGAAAGAGAAAATGAGGGAAATACTAAGTTCGATCAGGATGAAATAGAGGAAAGTGCCAGACGATTCCGTGTGCCCGTCACGTTCACCGTTTAATCCACCAATATTTTGATTAGCCGCACGCTAAAGTGGCAAATACCGCGGTGGCCGTGGAGGAGACACGCTAATTTAATGTACAACGTCGAATCCCTGGCCTGGCGAGCACACAATACGCTTTTGTCAGCGATCCCTGAGCCCGTTTCGGGAGGGTGCGAAGCGATATAAAGCCTGTTTGATACCCCCGCGCCCTGGCTGCGCCCCATGAGACCGACTGTATCATTTTCATGGGAGATTAGCCTCCGCTCGCTGCGTCGCTGCCGTGATTTCAATTAGACACTCGCCAATGGCGGTGTTAACGTCTTTGGATGAAACGATTCAACGATTAATTACACCCTCGTTTCAGGGCTGATCATCCGTGCTCCGCGATTCTATTAAGTTCGCATTAATCCTGCACGATCACTGGCTACGGTGAATAGTAGATAACTATTGGGAGCAAGGGCCACGGCACTAACAGGACATGTGATCTGGAGACTACGAAAAAACCTTGATTACCAACTTAACTACACAATCTGAGTAACAAATAATTCCGAAAAACAATCCTAATGCACTCAGTTAAGTGAAAAGTTAGACGAAGCTTCGTGGAAACACGTTGATAAATTGAGAAGAATTCTAAGTCTGTACCAGTGGAATACCAACGACACCCTTCCCCCTTGAATGGGGCGAAATCCCCACCGATTTCTCGATTTCACGGTAAGAATCGTAAAATAGGGAGAGGAGGAAACAGACGAGTTAAAACGATAAGGGAAAAGTGAAAAGAGCTGATAGGCTACCGGTGGATTTTTTGGGCGTGACAATTTCGATTCATCGAGGGCCCACAGGCCTATGCACACGCATCTGTCCTCGAAAGGACATCTGTCGCTCTGTACGAGCCAATCGGTGAGCAGGAGCCACAAGGACCTTTTACAGGACCATTAAATCCTGCTTAGCCGACGTGGGCCAATTGTATCGTGATAAATAAATAAGGGTTTCTATGTATCCCCGACTTTTCCACCGAACCCCCTGTCAACGTATCCCTTCGCGAAGGCTGTGGATCGCGTGCTGGTATCGAGTTGATAAGGAACATTTTCCTCCTCGCGAAAGTAATCAGAAAAGAAAGACACCTATATACATGTATACATAAATCCTGATATAGTTTCATAATCAATCATTGATATTTATTCCGCTATGGGGTGTTCGAAAGTAATTTATTTGAACGTTTATATACCGTATGACTTAAACTAATAATTGATTTCTTCAATGTAGAACGCTCGAAATAATTAGTTGTTTTATAGATGATAAAGTAAACGATCGAGTCGTGTAATATTCGGTTACATTCGCGAGGAAGGATTACGGTCGGAATAACCGCATTTTGTGTGGAAAGGGGCGCAGAATTTAGGGGATGATGTTTACCAATAAATCCAAGAACGATTGGTTACTTTTACGAAAAACAGCTTCACATATTTATATCCCCTGTACTGAAATCAATATCTATAGACATTTTTCATCGAAGAATTAGAGTTCCGATTCGAGGGCATTTTAGAACGTTAACAGCGGAGAAATTAGGGCAACGGATGATGGGGATGATGTATGCAAAGATCTGCAAATACCTCTGCAGCAACCCCATCAATTCAAGCGGCGCGCAGATCCACCTATTAAAGTTCCTTCCATTTCTTCTACGGCCTCCACGCGAAGGGGTTATAATAGACATTCTGTCACTCACCATTCACTTCCTCCAGGGGTTGTGGCAAGGTAGTCGGCAGCGTTGGACCAGTCGGCCATCCCAGCAGACCAGGTGGCGGCGGCGGTAGGCTTCCCCTATTCAGGTTCGCGTAAATCGCGGGTTGCAACATGGCCGTCGTGTGCTCGAAAAACTGTTGATACGCCGACGGGACATCGTTCGTGGTCGGCAGGACCGTGGTGCTACCTAGAACAGAAATCCCAAAGAAAGGAGAATTATGAGACGATGTTTTGAAATGACTCTACAGGCTCGACACCATTAAGGATGTATCGGACCTATTTTCAAAATAGTGCCAAGTTGATGAAAATTTGTGAGATTGTTCTTTTTAATCTTCCCGACGTGCTCCAAAAAATTTCAACCAATTCACTAAACGGTTACTGAGTTATAACGATTTTAATTTTCACTGATTTTACGCATACTCTTTTGGAAAGAAACGATCTTGACGGATAAACCATCTGAAAAAATGTTGAAGAAATAGTGCCAATGTTTTCAATTTTTTTGTACATGCAGTATACGGGTAGATGAAAATATCTGCCGAGTTTCAATTGTTTTCACTGCACCGTTATAAAGAAATAAATTATAACTTGAGAAAATTGTGAATTCCGGGCATTTTCACTGGCAAAAGTTTAGCAAATTATGCTTGATAAAGCATTTGTAAAGTGAAAAATACCTTTCTAGGATTAAAAATATGACTCCAACTGTCGTTCGAATTCCTTACATCTAGATTTACTATGCGTAAGACGTAGATGTTCAAGTATTTCAAATTTCATATACTTTCGTCTGATATTGTACGTCCGATACATCCTTAAATGCAGAAAGTTCATTCGCCATTACCTTGGACCTCGGTTTCCTCCTGCGACGGCTTCGAGTCCAGCTGCAGGATGTCATGGATGTGGAAGCCTGTCCTCGGCATCTTTATGCTCTCCAAAATTCTGCAACAAAGAGACGTCGAGGCTCGTTTAAAAAAAGAATCATCCAAATGAAAGCTACGTTAGCTAAACAGTAATCGAGCATTCTACGTGGTCACTTGAACGAACCTCTCCTCTGTACGTGCATCAAAGGAATCACTTTGTCTCTGTGCTCGACATTTGAAGGGAAACGAGCAAGAAAATGGAGTAAAGGAAACGTGGTTGAATTATACTGAGAAGGGGGCAAAGCTTGTTTAGACGAAGGGTTGGATCGTCTGGTTTCCGGTGGAAGGATCTCGCGAGTCGAAAAGTCGGGCACAAAGGTCGGTTTTCGAAGCGAATCAATCCAATTTCCTGAGTTGTCCTGCGGCTTGGAGGATGGAACTGGCGAGCGGAGCGTCAAGAAGCCATCCCGGGGCCCTTAAAACCCGATTAGACGCGTCTTTCCCGTGAAAAGGACAAGCCGCTCGCGGGATACCTGCAGCTTCCCTGCCAAACAACCTGTCCCTTAGCACAGGAGCGAATTTTCTGGCCTACCAGTTTAAGCCAAACGACCTATTATCGCGACACGTTCGGCCACGTTCCTCCGGTCATTCAAATTGCCCTTCCGTCGTGACGCTGGACGGTCGAGCAGTCTCTCCTAATCGAGAATCAACGTCCACCACGTCTCTAACCATCCCGTGATGTTCAATAAACTACGATAGCTAACTACTTGTTCTTGATTGCATTTGGTAAATTCTTACTTTAAATATAGGTCGCTGCGATTTTTCATTGAAAGATTTCAGGGAGAAGAAAGACATTTTTTTTCAGATACACGAGTCTTTGTTGCGCTGATGGGGAACAGAGTACTCGACTCCAGTTGATGAATTGAATTTCTAAATATTTGACTGTCTCGTCTACAAAACTTGCGATAATTGAAAAGGTGAATTTATTGTTAACGTAGTCTTACGATTACCGAAATGTGATAGATGATCGACGAAGGGAAAGATCTAAAAGTTCTAAAGATTGCACCTCTTTGGAATTTCAAGGATTAAGAAAGAATTCCAAGCTCGCGTTTAAGCTTTCAAGCGTTACACAAGAAAATGGGAAACAGCACCGAGTTTAATGAAAGAAGTTCACGAAAGCCATCTAATTTTATGCAACGAAAGAGGTTAGGCGCTTTTAATGAAAATCACCGAAAGCTTGCTACACAAACATCTCGCATCATCGATCATCGCAACGTCTTGCATTTCATTCTAAAATCGTAAACATTTTGACAGCAGTGACTCGTCCTTATCTTTGACCAATTAATTCTTAAGCCACAGCGTTGAAATCACTAGCGATTCCAACAGTTGCAATTAAACAAATTACTAAGAATCTAATTTAAAATCCTTCAGTCTCTTCTTTTTGTTTATGTAAAATACAGAATACGGAACGACACGCGCGATCAAGATTCCCGTCAAGGGTAAGATGATCGAGCGGAAACTCGTTTCGATAAGCACCGATATATCCCGCTGAAGCCACGTGGAAGAATTCAGGGTCATCCAGATCTTTGGGCGATTACAGAGCCACGGCTTTATCGACGGAATCATCGAGGGGCCCCTCAGCAACTTTTTATTACGTTCTCCCTTTATCTTCGTCCATTTCCCGGCCATTGTCAAATTTCCACAAATCATCAAAAACCACTGAAGAATGCTAAGCGACAAAAAAAAAAGAGAGAATCGAGATCTACAAACTGGATTTTACGAATTTGTCAGCCACTTTTGTTAAGAGAATTGCGTCCTCGAGGAAATTAGAAGAAATATAGTGAGTCACTTTTACCCTTTCTGGCTGGCGGGCTCAAAACCCCTGTTCACTTCGACACACTTAAACCCCGTATTTGTTATTATTCAGAAACAATAAAAAGTGCATCCACAAACTCTCCTGTCACACTATATTCTTTCCACGACTTCACTGTATTTCTTCCATCCACGATGCAAGCCCAACTACAACCTACTGTATTTTACATGTCTATCGTAAACGTGCTCGGCCACGGTGGAGACTCTAACTCAAAGCGTTGATGAAACAACTCTACTGGAGGGTGTCTGAGAGGGGGGGGGGGTTGGGGGGTGGATGGTGGTGTCAGAGAAGCTCCGTTAAACACGGCGGTGTGGTATTCGTTGTTCTTGATAGTTCGTTTACCTATTATTGAAAGCAAGGTGGCTGTACCAGACGTGATTCAATAGACTGGTCGGATATGATAGCAGCGACCAGGGCAGAATCTTATTCTTGTCCGCCATTTTGAAAGGGTCTCGGTGAGGTGTTTCAGTGGCGTCAGTACATGTTACAAAGTCCTCGGTGCCTTTCACTCGTCTCGCCGCGTACTCGCTCGAAACCGGCCCTCGGATCGATCGAATATCTCCTCTCTTTCTTATTTTAATCTCTCTCCCTCTATCGAGCACTCTCTTCCCTCTATACCTGCTCACTTAACCCTGTCCTCTCTACAGCTCCCTCGTACCTTTCTGTTTATCTTTTCACTCGGTCCACTTTCGGCCCCGTTTTTCTACCCTGCCTCTGGCCCTCACTATCCCAACACCGTCACTCCGCGAATCCGTTCAACGTTCACACGCGCACCGGTGCATCCTCTTCTCGGCCGGTCAGCCGTCTCCTCGAAGACATCGCTGGGGTCCCAGCGGCACACGCGGTCAGCACCGTGCTCGGCGGCCTGTCGTTGCAGGATGCACACTCGTTGGAACTGGGTCGCGTCTCGACGGAGAACACTACGTTGACGAGACTTGGACGGCACTCGGGCGAGACTTCGCGGCCGAACGGGAGAGAAGGAACTGAGCCGAGACACCTAGCAGGAGTCCTCCTAGCAGCGCTCTGAAGGGCTCTCCTTGTAGTTTTTGAGTGTCCTCGACGAGCACTTGACGGCTAGTGTTCCCTACCTCCGCGCCGTTTCGCCCGTCAAGCACCCTCGAAACCCGAGGGCGGATCTTCGCAGGGGCGGAGATTCCGAGCTTCACCCCTCGCGGCCCGAGCCAGGCGACAGTCCACCCCTCTCGGTGCAGCGGGGCACTCCTCGTCGACGAGCACTCGCCGGGCGGATTTTCCACGGGAGACCGGCTCGCTTCCCTTGCCCGAGGAGACGCGCGGCTCGGTCGATGATCCCTCCGAAGGTCGTGCACGGAAATCAATTTCGATCCGCAACCGCTCGCGAAAGTCGGACTCTGGGTGACCCGGACGGGGTGATGCCTCCTGGCGTTTCGAGGCTTGGCGTGGCCGCTCGTTTTCGTGATAGGGCTGGGCTGGCTTCCACTGTCTGCTCCAGAATTTTTATCAATCGCGTTTAAGAATTCTTAGATTTGTGGTTCAAAGGGGTCGTGGCAATCAGGGGGTGCAATTGTAGATGAATTTTGTCAGGTCTTTGTTTCTTTTTAGGGTTGGTGGATGCATCTTCCTCGTCTCAATTCATTATTGGCCACGTTTTATATTATTATATAGCCTCGTACTTCTAGACAGGAGTGCCAAGCATTGAGCTGTACTACTTGCTCCAGGCGTAATTAAACTTAAGTGGTGCAGATCCACTAGAAACTGGAACCACGTAGACGAGCTTGCTACGTAGACGAGCATTCCTTATCGACACACAATCCAGTGTGACTTCTACGAGACTTTACTCACACCCAATCGAGGACATGTTATAACTCCGTTATCATTCCAACAAGCTTCTGAACTCAGTTACCATTATTTAAAAATGTGATTAGCTATGCAACGCCAGTGCACACGTCCCATTCACCCTTCTTCCTCGATACGCAACTAAGAAACAGCATCACGACGATGTACTTGGATTCGAGGGTGCAGCGTAGCAGAGGGTTGAATAGGAATTTATTGAAAGGCGAAACGCTCGAGGAACATCGGCCCCAGACGAGCAGGATCGGCTGGCAGCGCAACGAGGGGTGAGTTTCCACGGGGGTGGAGCCTTGGCCCGGCCAATCGGAGCACGGTGCGTCGAGGATCGCGACGTAGAAGTGTTTCGGGGGTTGATTTCAACCCACCCCGCGACTCGACCAATCGGGTCGCTCCATCGATCAGGGCTTTTTACACCGAGAGCATACTTTACGTCGAGTGTTAATGTGAAAGGGCATTAGCGGTGCTTTCACCGTGTCGTTTCGATTTTCTATTTCTCTCTTCATCCCTCTGCTGTCAATTTTAGCCCACTTCCTCTCCCCCCCTCCCCCCTCCTCTTTCTCTCTGCCTGGGACGGAGACCTATTGATACTCGAAACTGGGTTACAAGCGTCCCCGGTCGTCCTCGCGATCGTTAAACGATTTACGCCGCTCGGTGGAAGTTACGTCGCCACCGAATTCGCTGTTAGGCTTCAGAAGGAGCTGCGCTGGATTGTAATTATCATTTCAATATCTCTGTCTCTGGGAAAAATTATTTCTAGGTGTGGGGATGCTTGTGAAGTAATTAGAAACTACGGATTTTGCAACAGTCTAGCCTTTGCGATCTTCTTAACCGTAGGAGACCGTTCTAAAGTTGGAAAATGTATCTTACGCAGTAATAGTTACGATGTGCCTCATAGTAAATAATAAGATTCGCAAGATTGACCATCGATAGCTTCAATGCAACCCCCAGTCTTCCCCACAAGGAATCAGAGTTTATTGTATTATTTATTTTACGTGTAACGAAAGTCCATCAACGCTGTTAACGATACACTTTTTAAGAACCTTGATTTTAGGGCTTATTTGAAAGGAATCTCTTCGATTCGACGTTACAAATGGAGGGTTGAGGACTCGTGAGACTTGCCAGGATGGTCAAATTCACCCTTGTCCGTACTTTTTGACTTCTCCCCGCACAGGGGCCCACACGAACCTACAAAGGCTAGTTTGAATGAACCGGAAACCCGCTCAATCGTCGCCCTTGGCCCTTACCTGTTCCTCTTCCGAATCGCGCTCCTCTTACCGAGCCTGCGGCCATTTTCCCTCGGTAGATCATCGTGTGTGCGTTGACAAATATTCGTATTTATGCGGGCCGCTTTTCTGGTCGATTTGATACGAGCTGCAGGCCCATTATACTAGATCTCACCTGAATCCAACCGACCCAATTTGTCACTCCTTCGAGTACGATCCATTTCGTAGTCCTTCGGCTAGAAAGTCTCGTATCGCAGGTCTTTGAAGCTTCAGGGGTTTACAAAGGTTGTGTGGGAGGAAATTTATGAGTGATATACTTAAAAATCTTGTAAAATGGCCCCCTATACGTGTGTAATACCAGTTACGTGATTTATGGGGGAACTTGTCGAATAGTGGGGCAGGTTTAGGGGGTATTAAAGGGAGCTTCGTGAGTTCTAGTGGTGTGTACTTGTGAAGATGAGGTTCAGGGTGTTTAATTGACTTCTGCAAGCTTTTCTGAGTACATTCTTCTAATATGTACCAGTTCTTCTGCAAGGGGGGTTGGGAGTACAGCTACCCAGGAGCGTCTACATCGCCGCTATATTAGAAATTAAAACAACAGAAACTACCAGAACCCAGTAAAATAAGATCCCCGTGTAGAAAGAAGAAGAAGCTGCGGATACCATCGAGTGGAGTGTATCCTAATTATATTCTACTAATTTCAATCTCAAGCAACCCTTCTACGTATGCTCCTGCATATCTGTTGGGGATCTTTTAAACGTCCCTAGAATTTTAATCGTTAAAAGCTACCGGGCCTGAAAACAGCGGTGACTTTTATAAATCATGGAAAGGGCAGTTTCTTGTAAGAGATTCGAAGTGGAATTTCTGAAAGATAGAACGCCAGGTTCCCGTTTCCATGTCTGCGCCCGTTTAACTCGGTTAGAATCGAATTCAACGAGAGTTTCTCCTCGTCGTTTTTCCTCCTTCGTCTGAGCGTTTCCC
Source organism: Andrena bucephala (assembly GCA_947577245.1). NCBI lineage: Eukaryota > Metazoa > Arthropoda > Insecta > Hymenoptera > Andrenidae > Andrena > Andrena bucephala. The sequence goes on along the minus strand of OX387717.1, from coordinate 28,919,282 downwards.
TCTCCTCGTTCGTCCTGGAAACGTCGACGGCAGGAAGCAGCAACGGGAAAAAGAGGAGCCGAGTCGGTGAAGTTGGAGCTGGGCGGGCAATCGAGCAACATTTGCGAGGATCCCACGACTGTTTGGCGATAGCTGTGCCAACTTGTTTCGAGCACGCAACCCAATTTGTCTGCGTCTCATTGTTTCACTGGCCTGGCTGTTGTTCACTGTGCTTTTTCCTCGCCGGCCGCCGAAAACGTCGAGGGGATCGTGCCACGAATCATTACGATCCTTCAATGATCGAGTGTTGACCTCTCGAGTCGATTTCCATCGTGGAAATCGCGTTTCACCCTTCATGGCTTGTCGCTGAACGAACTGTCCTCTATGTCGCACATAGACTTCAGCTTCCCAGTGTGGATTATTAGAAGTATGGGTCATCGTATCGAATTGTAGTACCTACACTAAGACATAATCTATATTATCGATTATGAGCTGTGGTTTCAATGGTAAATTTTTAGAATTCTTCCTGTTCTTTTAGAATTCTCCCTCTTGTTTTAGAATTCTCACTCTTCGTTTAGAATACACACTCTTCTTTTAGAATTCTCCCTCTTTTTTTAGAATTCTCCCCTTCTTTTAAAATTCTCCATTTTTATTAACAATTCTCCCCTTGTTTTAGAATTCTCCCCCCTTTTTTAGAATTCTCACTCTTCTTGTAGAATTTTCCCTTTTCTTTTAGAATTCTTCTTCCTCTTTTACAACCTTCCCTTCTTTTAAAATTCTCCATTTTCTTTAACAATTCTCCCCTTGTTTTAGAATTCTCCCCCTTTTTTTAGAATTCTCACTCTTGTAGAATTTTCCCTTTTCTTTTAGAATTCTTCTTCCACTTTTACAAGCTTCCCTTCTTTCAAAATTCTCCATTTTCTGTAACAATTCTCCCCTTGTTTTAGAATTCTCCCCCTTTTTTTAGAATTCTCACTCTTCTTGTAGAATTTTCCCTTTTCTTTTAGAATTCTTCTTCCTCTTTTACAACCTTCCATCCTCTTTTAGATTTCTCCCTCTTGTTTTAGAATTCACCCTCCTCTCTTAGAATTATTATTATTATTATTATTATTATTATTATTATTATTATTATTATTATTATTATTATTATTATAATTCTCCCACTTCTTTTAGAATTCTCCCTCCTCTTTTAAAATTCACCCTCTTCTTTTAGAATTCTCCCTCCCTACACGATTGAATTTCGGACTAAAGTATGAAAACTAACATCCCCAAATTAATAATTCTTCACATTATTATATCAACTGAGGCAGTCAGAGCAACAACGGACTAACCCACATTTCTTTCGAAATTAAATTAGTAGCAATAACGTATTCCAATAGGCTCTACGAACCTCATAAAATAGGGAAAAAATTTTTTTTTTAAATGTGGGTTAGTCCGTCGTTGCTCTGACTGCCTCAACTAATACTTACGAAGTCGAGTGACTTCCACTTTCCAAGCACGTGTTTTTTACTCGCTATAAAACAGTCATAAAGTATTGCCTTCGGGCGAACACTTGTGCATGGTGAGAAAATATGGACAACGATGATTTATTGCACACTGTTGCAGTACACAGGGTTTTACTGCCCCCAGTGTTGAGTTTAATTGCCTTACCAGGTGGCCAGGTTGGGAGCCAGTCCTTCCTCGTCTATCCCACTCTGTCTATATCCCTCTGCGTCTGCCTGTTTACCACCATTGGGTGTTTACCTTCAAAGAGCTCGAGAATATAAACTTTTACGCCGTCATTGCCGATCGAACTCTGTCGCCGCCAGTTGCAAGGCGATCGGCTTAACCGATAGAGGTTACTTCCTTCAAACAGTGGATTAACTCGGGGTCCAACCAGACTGGTTTCCGCCATGGTTTATCTTAAACGCCATAACGACGGTTTTAAACGGTATTAACTGCCCTGTTCAAGTTAATCGGACAGACTCGTTGCTGCCACGAGATTATCGGGGGCTAATCTAATCCACAAATTGTATTTGAACTCCTTCAGCTTATGGAGGTTCAAGAAGCCACTTATTTATATAGCAAGTATAGGATAAAGCGAGATGAATGTCGCTTTAATTGTATAACTTAATGTATATTAATTAAGAAAGTACAATTCGTAAGATTTATATTAGCTACAGCTGCTGTTTAGACCGGGTTGACGAGGAAATTTAGGTGATTAGGTTTTCCAATTGCCCTGACGAATTATTCTTCAGCTTGCTCAGCAATGAAGTTACACCTGTGATTAATGATATTCTTCATTCGCAGCTGAGAATTCTGTGCAACATGTGAATTTTGGGTATAGAGAAGGCGAGGTGGCTGGGATAACTATAGCACCACCGAGTTCCAAGGACGATAAAAAAGTCTCATATCACCCCAACCCCTACAATTAAAACGACCTGCCTAAACAAGCAAAGAACTCATTCCAACAACCCCATCTCCCCTCCATCTTTAACCACTGTAACCATGCGAAGGACGTCCCGTGGGGCTGAAGGGACCCGGAAAATTCACGGAGTGGAGCTAAAATTCGTTCGTTATGAATAAAATTCCTGCCTTCCATAAACGGCACTCGACATTTCGAGAGGAAGGAACCGAGGGCCATTGGTAGCAGCAGTCGATTCCTGTTTATGGACACACTTGCGCGTACTCGTCCGACCAATGGCCACTTGATACCTCGCCTGACTCCGGCGGAGATTCAGGTGCCGGGGCTGAAACGTGCCGCGCTGAATGGAGGCTCCATCCATTTACGAGATATCCCGTCCATTAACATCACAATATCGGTACCTGTCGGTCAAACACCTGAGGCTCCCTCGGCAGTTCTTATTTATTGCCAGTACGTGCCTGTGCAAGATTTGCTGGAAAATTTCCCGGCCGTTGCCCAGTGGACCCCCTGCTTTACACATCTGGCAGGGCCCGAGAGCCGGCGGATGGTGCCTGTGTTTGCCCGTCACCCTGTCCACCGCGTTTACGTGAGAATCTGAATATTTTTTCTCAATAAGCTCGAGCACCACTAGACTCTTGGCCTATCGAAACGGTCATCCTCGAGTGCTGCCCTCCTCGAGTGGCTATTACGACCGGGATTGCGGAAATTCTTGAGCACCGTTGCTCGGTGCTTTCAACGGCGAACGAGGATGCATCGTAGAGAAGCAGCTTGCAGCGGCATGGTGAGCTTATAAGTGTCCCTTCATGCTTCTGGATGTTTCATCATCTCTACGAGATTATGCGCTGGGGACATTTAAATTTCTAGAATTTATGCGAATCCCAACAACCACAAAAAAAACTGTGCAACTGTCTACAGAAGGTTTTCTCGAGGCCCTTGAAAATCGAATTTCTCGATTGCTATACAACTGTACACGATTGAAGGGCCTCGGGAAGCGACTACGAGCGCACGGTGTGAAAAGGGGGTCGGCGGGGGAAGATGGTGGCCGGGAAAATGGAGTTTTACGTTCATTCATGAAGTGGGCACAATGGTGCAGCGGATCCTGGAGTCATGAATGAACGTAGTGGCCGTAGTAGACGGCTCGGCGGGTGGCCTTCGGGGAAACCTCTTTCAGAGGGGGCAGCTTCCTCGAGGAGGGCCCCTTCTTCGTCTTCTCTGCCGTTAGAAGCCACGGGGCCAAACGTGACCCAAACTCTGCACGGCTCGTTAAAGACCAGCCACCGCCATCGTTTAAGAAACGTTTAAGAAGTTATATTCCAGGCAGCACCGTAGCTCCATTCACTTTTTCCAACCATTCTTGTTCGTTTGCTTTGCCGCGCCGTCGCGCTGGAACACGCTGTAAGGTCGTAGAAAGTGTTCCTTGTAACAGCTTCGATGGGCCACTCGAGGATTTTCCTGTCCGTGGCTTCTCGCAGTTTTGAATATTTATTTAGCCGTAGACGGGGAAACTCTTTGTGAGCACGGGGGAGATGATATGTTTTTGCAGCAATTTGTGCTTCTCCAAGCCTCTTCAGTTTTGCTCTTCGGATCGAACGTGTTTTAGATTTATAGCAAGGCGTACGTTCGCCAAGGAAATTTCGCTTTCAGCCGTAACTGGTTAATTGAGTTTATATGACTGTATTGAGAGGGGCGGTGAGTTATGTCAATTTTCTCAAGAATTGTGAGGTTGCTGTTTTTTTACCGTGTAGTTTATAAGGAGAGGTGAAAGCAGATATAGCTTTTCTGTTCTCCAGTGTATTAAGGAGCCATTGATATGGCCATTCCTTTGATATTGCATGTGGTAATTCAAATAATATCTGAACTTTTAGACTTTTGATATTGTGAGAAGTCTCTGCATTATTTTATACGCTGAGATATGTGTTCTTGCGTTAGTAATCGTTGAGTTCTTTGTGAATTCTTCAGTAAAAGCTTGTAGAAGGAACATGGAACTGGGGCAAAATTAATATTCCTGTTCTTTTGCATCGTATCTTCCCTACTTCTAATCACGAAATCTATTCACTTTCCCGCTGGAACAAACACGGCACAGATATTCCCTGGTGTTCTAACTTCGTTCCACATTATCACGTGTCCATAATCATTAATCACGCGAGGCACGACTGCGGTTGAAAAAAAAAAGCAGCGAAGACAATCCATTCGTGTGATCGCTGCGTGGACATATCGATTGACCTGCATCGGACAACGGGAACACGACAGATCTAGGTCGCGTGTCCACTGGATCTAGCATTAAGATCTATCGAAAATGAAATCTTAGTTGGCTCAACTGTGCAGGACATTATCATTGACCTTAATTGAAATAATCCTCTATGCCCACAATTTCGCTGTAAATCTTGCCTTATAAACAACCACGCAATTTAATTTCGATCTCCCATTTTATCAAAAACAGCGACCCATATGATCAAAAAAAAACATATTCCACGTTTTCCAATTACTTTTTAACAAAGAAGAATCCCCTATCCCAGTGGTAACTAGGAATTATCGATTGGATTTCACAAGGTTCTTTCTGTGTTGCGTTTCGAACAGAAGCGTACGATTCCGTGGAAATTTCGAACGATTCCACCATCGGTGATCCGACACCGGCTTGCCACGCAGAAACACGAGTCGAGCGATCCATTCGCGTTACGATTAATCCGAAATTTATGGTGGAAACCAACAGGTGTTGGCACTTGGGGCCATTTCAGTTCTCTCGCGTGTCCAGCCGTGTAACAAGGCGTACCACTCTATACCAAAGGATTCGCCTAACCGATATGCGTGACTACTCTTAAACGTTCACTTCCGGTTTCCGGTGCTATCCGCCTAATCAGATATGCTAATCGTCCTCCGCGGCGCTAACTCCTGCTCTATCATTGATTTTTCTCTGCTACGACTGATTTCCCGAGGGCTCCACGCAGTCGTAACTCCCGCAGCAAGTTATTTTATACTATATTACTGATTTACAGCTCGCGATCGATATTTGGGATTACTTTTCCGAATCGTTGACACTGCCAAATAAATATATCTGTCGTGAATATCAATTGCGAAAGGGCTCTCTCTAAATGTCATCTATTTCGGAAACTTGAGTATGCGAGTTTTCTTGAATTTAATTTTGAGGTCAGAGTTTTATTGCTTATTTCATAGCGATTGACGCTTAATCCGGATAAAATTGAAGCGTGGAAAGATCATAGAAGATGCTGCAACTAGACCTGGGACATTTTCAGAGCGACAGTTTTCGTTCAATTCCAAATAACGTTATTATAAGCAAAGTGTCAGAGTGGCAAATCTTCATTTCTCATAAGTTGAAAGAAAACTCGCCCAGCTCTGGTCGCGACGTACCTTCGGTCGATGCGACTGTCCACGGGATTCTTACCTGTAGTCGTCCTCGACGTAATCCGGAGGAAACAGATGCCAGGACGCGTCGTAGCACTCGTCGTATCCGGCTGCCATTTTCCGAGTTCCTCTTCCGTTCACTTTCCTCTGTGTCCTCGGTGGAAACCCCTCGATCCTCGCAGGAGTTCGCGGCGAGAGTCCTGCCGTTTCTCTAACGCTCCCGATCAAATTCGAAAACGGCTAATCTTTGGCGACGAGTTCATTCGAAGCGATAGTTTTCTCTGTCGCTGGAAATACCTCCCCGAATCTACCTTTTCTGCCGCCGCCTTCGCGCTCAGTCCGTTGAGCCGACTCGGCAGAGATTTTAATCCCTTCAGTGTCGTCCTTCCTGCTTTTCCGCCGAGCTTCCTTCTCTCCTCAGCTCTATTTTATTGCAGAAACACACTTTGTCGAGGAACGGAACGATGGGTGCTCGCATGACTTCGTGGTGTACGTAGAACGAAATCTCGTCGAAGTAGTAACACACTGGATGACACAATTAATGCCGACGTTTTCCACCCGTCCAATCCGTAATGGGTGCTCTCACTTACTGAGAACTATACAGGGATATATCGATCACCTATATATTGTATCAAAAATATGGCTACCAGATAGGAGCTCCGGCAACGTTATCTGTTTGATAACACCCTATATAGATTAGTTTGACTACTGTAACGTCAGAGAGTCCGAAATGATATCGGATTTTACGGAGGTGCGACACATATTGTACTGGAAAATGATTTCGCCGGGGACCTTGGAGGAATATACCTCGACATTAATCGTGCCATTTATTTAAATTTAACATAATCAGAAACGCTCGTTGTGTCATTCGAACAGATTAACAGATTCGTAGAAATAGGAGAGAATTTCAAATTCGACGGGATAGGATTTAATTTAGAGGAATTTGTGTTCTAATATAATCAATTTCGCAGGAACGGTTCACAGATAAATTTATTGTTGTTGACTGTAGAGAATGAAACGGGGGCAGTTATCATTGCACAGTTGCGAGCAGCGAGGTGGGAAAAGAATTTGTGAAAAAAAAATTAAATGAAAGTATGTGTGCAAGAACGAGGAAGAAATAATAGATTATTGTGGTATCTTTCTCGCGTGACGATCTCACGATATCTCGGACCAATGGCGGCGATCTATGTTACCGTTTCTATACGGAGATCTTAATAGATACGCACGTGGATGTGTAGATAATGTTCGCTGTCAATGTAGTTAACATTTCGTAATAATTAGTATTTCTTTTAGACATCTCGTCACAAGTGGCAATTCCCTTCGTCGATATCATTCATCAGCTTTCTGCTCGAATACTTTGATTCAGCTGTCAAAAGGGTGATTAATTGATTATTAATTAATATTCTTAATTCAATGTTATACACAGTTTCACAGTTTGTTCTTCACAGTTTCGTCTAATTATGTACCAATCTGTTTTATGATTTGAAAAAGTTGCTGATCTGAACAGGGAGCACCCAGACCTAACGGAAAACTGACCCAAATCCAACCCAGACCTAATATCATTTCGTACGCCGAAATGTAACGTGTTCTATGCTTGATGAACTCGATTAATCAAGCATCGTATCTCCTAACTACAGCACCTACATTTTACCTAAATCTGGGTCAGCCACGATAGCTCAGGATTAAAAAGCAAGAAGAGAACACGGCGCTAAAGTTACAATTTTTCTTCCGATTCATTAAATTAATGTTATCTAATCGAGTCCACATCGAGCTCCTACCTAAAACAGATTAACTCAAACGTAATTGTTTGACCATCCGCGAAGAACAAGTAAATCCAACGATCAAACGTCTCTTCAATTACTTCGAACGATCCAAGTGCTCTAACGTATCATTGGTGGTTGCAAAAATTTTCTGTGCGAATTGCAAAACTCGCCATAACACTTGGATGAGAGTAAAGCGTTCTCGATGGTCCTCGGAAGGTCGCCCCCCTTTGACAGACATCACTGCACAGGTCATCAAGGGTGTCAGAGAGTTCGCGAGATAACCGACTAATTTGTTATTACTCTACAATCGGCTGTACCTTACAATTTGTTAATGACAAGAGACCCTCGAGGTGAAGTATCCAGGCTTAGCCGACAAGTGCCACCGAACTGAGTCTGCTACGAGTGCACTGATAAAGCGAAATATTTCCTTCCGTATCTGTATTTGTATATGCAACGATCACGATAAGTAGCCGCCGGTTTTGCAACCTAAATGCACATGTACAGATTTAAAAGTGTTCTGCCAGTGGGAGGCGCAGGAGCTGAATGAAAGGCAGTAGGTGCCGCCGTGAACGAGGGAAAGGACTTTGACGAAGATTGAAAGGGATCCTTTATTAGAATCTTGAGAATGCGATGTACAGGGTGGTCCATGCGAAATGTTGCACGTTATTTTTTTGCAAACTGTTGGAGGTGATGAGGAATTTTTTTTTACATTTCATTTAACAAATGTGGACTTACCAGGAAGCACTTCTATCATTTCATCCTCTAAGGTTGTTTTAGGACACACGTTTTACAAAAAGACTCCAACTGATTTCTAAAATAATAGGGGAGGTTTCTCTAGCTACTTGCAGTAGCTTTTGAGAAAACGGTTTGCAACGTTTGGTGGAGTGTATTGATTTGTATATCGGCCAGTAAGAAATTGCGACGAATGGCCAAATAAACACGATCGTCAGAACGCTCGCGTTTTCAAGCTTTCTTCCGTTGAATTTCTAGGACAGTGTGACGCACTTATCTGTCCATCAAGCACATGTACGACATATGGGCTGTAATCTCGGCTTATCGTGAATCACGATAAGGTATATTTTTTTTCGTAAGAATGAACGGCGGCGTGTCGATATTATTAATGCCGGGAGCAATAAAATAATGCTTCGATTGTTTCACACTGTCGCGAGTTTAATGAATCGAAGAAGTTTCTCTGCCCGCGAAAGGGCTTGGAAAAGAATCGAAAGAGTCGCGATAATTGTTTATTGTTCTTCAGATTGCGATGTACCGGGTGTGTCGCGAACGGCATCGCATGAAACGATTGCTAATAGAAAATAAAACATTTCACCGTCGTTGGCTAGAAACTCGGGCGTTACTAAAACAGATGCGGTGTTTCTACATATACTAGGTGTCCCATGAAATTGAAAAGAGGTATATCATCGAAACGATTATGAACAGAAATAGTTTATAACGTTGCTTGGCGTTGAGCCTTAATTGAAAAATGTCCCAGCTGCAGACAAAACAGAGGGAAATATTGAAGACCTTGCAGCAAAATAGGGGTGCAGCTCCATCTTTATCAACTTCAAGTAAATTAGAAAGAACTGCTTAAAAAAATATTGCTTTGACTTAACATTAAAAAGAGAACACTCAGAGAAATATATATATATAATAAAAATATATATATAAAAATATATATAGTTTCACGCAATAAGTAATAGTTACCGAGTTGATGAGTTTCTATTTCTAATTTTGTCGAATTTTTCAAATCCGCTGCATAGGTATTGCGCAAATAAATCGCTCATTTATTTTGCGTCATAAATCGCTCATTTATTTTGCGTCATAACTCAAACTGTCAAAAGTGGAGCTGCACCTCGCTTGCTGCAATTCCCCAATTGCATCTTGACTTGCTTATAGTATACCGATTATGTCACCGCAGAATACGCAGTATTGCGTCCTCAGCGGCGAGCCGCGCAAAGAACAGGCTTGGCTCAGATTAAATAATTTATTAGCATAAAATTAATTGCACATCCAGCGATGACAGTACAAGTTCGACCGCACGCGACCAGATAATTGTGCGGTCGAGAAGCGAGAGATACAATAGGACCGTAAATTTCCGACCGTTTTTCATTCACTCGCGTGTGCGCTGGCGAACATTCGCGCTCGAAACGATCGGAACGGAGGAATAATAAAAGTGACAGGGGGGGGGGGGGGGGGTGAACACGAAACTGAAGGGGGTGGAACGGAACGGTCGGTTGAGGGTGCGAGGGAGAATGGTACTCTCTCAAACTTTCCATATCGGCATCAAACAGTCAAGATCGAGAACGACTTCAGCGCAAGTTGGTAAATAGCGGTAGTAGCTGCAGTTCAGCAACATCCGTGAATTTTCAGAAAAATCACTCGGCTCTCCCATTTATTCCCCCCTCACCGCCCTTTGTATCGCTTGACTTCTCAGCCTCTGGTATCAAAAGAATTGCAAGAACGATAATAGTTGGCGCGAATTATCACCCTCGAGGCAGACGCATGGCGGAACCTCGGTTCAATGAGATAACGAGTATAACGACGCCTCGTCGTGTACTTTGAGCACGAACAGAAGCATCGCGGAGGTTTACGTCGTGCTCGACCGATCGCACTTTTTTCTCGCCTATGTCCACGCGTAATTGTTATCTTCGTGACCGCTATGTTTCTTGCTTCGTCAGGAGCGCCGGGCGATACGTTGTCGTGTTGTCAATTAGATTACGCGCTGGCTAGACAACCTGCCAAAACGAGTACACAGTTTCGATCGCGGTGATCGAGCCGCTGCTTAAAATAATTCGAAGATATCCTTGTTTTACAGTACTCGACTCTTAAATCCGAAAGCGAATAATCTTCCAATTATTTTGAGCATTACATGCCTCCAGCACTCGACGATTGGCTAGCTTCTCGAATCCAACACCGTTATATCCTTCTCAGTACACAGTGCCATAGTTAGATCCTTTACAAGCTGATAATTGCTAGACGAGTTGCTGCCACAAACGAATACTTGTTGGTACATTCACTGCTCTTAAATCGAAGCAACGAAAATCCACGCGACCGCGAATCTAACTGTTTCAAGCAGCAATCCCGACACTCGATCCCGGCTCCCCGAGGTTTCCAGGCAATTTAAGAAGCCGCTCCGTCGTCGCGTCACGAAACGAACCATTCCGCCGCGAGCACTGTGCAAAGAAGGATACAGCTGGGGAAACGACACATTTCCACGCGTTTCGACTGGTTTCTTTTTCAACCGAACCACCGACACGTTTCCCCCGGGATCGCGATCGATAAACGATCGATAAGTACAGCCGTATCTCTTTGCCAGTGCAGCTGCCCCGGCGACACTGATCGCGAGGCGTTCGATCTTGACCGTTCGATTACAGCATTGCGAGCTTTACCGATAACGCTTTCCCTCGTTCCACGCGTATCCAAAATAAAAAGTATCGCGGCACGATCAGAATCCTTTCTGATCATTCTGCTTCTCGAGAGGAGCGTCCAGCGTCGAGGACAGCGTCCTCTCTGCTCCTTCCTCCATCCAAAATGCTCTGCGTCTACTTAATGTCGTTCCGAGCAGCCTTCTTGCGAGTGATGCTCTTCTTCTCCTGTGCAACCGATGAGCTCTCCTTTTGAAGGGAGGCACGTGACTTCCATGACGCGCCGGATTTCTGTGCCTTGCGCTTCTCGGCTACCACTCCGTTGCTCACTCCCTGCGTTCGGGGCACCGCTTCAAACCCCGTGTGTATCGATTAATCTCTGGGTAATTGGTTAATCTGTCGGAAAGGTCTGTTCTATTAGAAGTTTCTAGTAATTGGCCAATCTTATTAACCCATGGCATACTAAATTAATACCATTTTCTTATATTGTACGTTCTGTTACTATTCGTAGAAATCGTTATTAATTTTTAATATTGGTGTATGATTCATAAGCTCTGTTATGATGGTAATTCACATTTGACTCACGCGTGGTTAGCATGCAGAGGATTAATTGGGTGCTCGATGGCCCCAGTTTTAGTGTTTTTAGATTAAATGTAAAAGCTTAGTATGCAGAGGGTTAATTGGGTGCTTGATGACCCCAACTTTTAGTGTTTTTAGATTAAACGTAGAAGCTAGCGTTTTGTGGTTACACGGGGTGTATGGCACCCCAGGCAATTTTCTCCCAGAAGTATACGTCATTGCCAAAAATTCTGTAAATTTTTAGACCTTAATATCAAAATTTAAAAATCTGCTGGACTTTAACAAGAAATGTCTCTTTATTTTCACAACTATTTCTTTCAACTACAAATTTCATCATATGAAAATTTTCATTTCTAGAAAAATGCTATTAGAGTATGATTGTACTAGTATTTACGAAAGTGCAATTATCACTGAAAAGTTAAAAGATTCAGGAATACGAAAATGGCAACTGGAAAATAACGCTGGGTGCAGTGAACCTCGTGTGACCAATTTGTGATTATAAGAGGATGTGACGGAGGGTTAAGATAGAGTTTTGTTGGAGATATTTAATTAATGAAATGAGCCAGCAGAAGTTTCTTTCGATTCTTCTGCGATAAAAGGACAGTCCCTTCCGACAGACGTAAATGCAGGAGACAGTCCATGAAACTGATCGATGAGAATACCTGCTGGTGTTGAGCTTGCAGCAGATTCTACTTCTCCCTTAATGAAATCGCTCGATCGATCGCTCACTGTTTGCATCTGGGATTCTACAAAGATAAAAGTCTCTCGTTGCTCCTTCAGTAATCTATGTCACATTGTTCTGCGCAGGTTTCTAATTAAACCTATTCGCGCTTACAGTAGAATTTCATTTCATAGATTTGAAAGATAATTATTCTACGAGCATGAAGCTATATCTCTTCTAGGCAGAAACAGAGAAAAGGTTCACTACGTTCTACTATCGTATCCTACGCGAAAGTATCAGGACGTCAAGAAGTAAAGAGTCTACGAGACATTTCACACATTCTGGCGGGTATCCCCTTTATTCAAATATCTCTGGTCCGATTCGCAAACATCAGCGAGCCTCATCAGCTGACAGAGCAGTGCACCGGAACGACTGTGTCGGGGAAATGCTGGCTTCCGGTGTACGACTCGTCCAGCTGATAGGCGAGTAAAATAGCGCGTCGTCATTGTCCTCATACTCCTTTGCTGAAGAGTAGGCAGACTCACCCGGACTGTCCGCGCACTCGCAGTTGGCTGCTATCTTCTCCAAGTCCGTGTTGCGCGTATTCTACAAATTGCATAGCAAGGAAACAGTGTAATCTTGTATTTTCATCCTTCCGATGTTATCGCCGATATATCCATCGGGTTTTCCTACCTCGTCAACAGGAAATATCTTAGGCTTCTGGGTGCTGTCCACGAGGAGCATCTCTTTAGCTTCTCTTTGAATATCCTTCACCTCGTTCAACGACACATTCAGCTCTGCCTCGTCCTCGCTGCTTGTGCTTGACTGCATGCTGCATTCGACGGGCTAAAAGTTAATCGAACAGATTCATCTTGAACGAGTTCCGATGGCAGATTAGATTGCAAATCGTTCGCTCAGAGCAGCGTATCCCAATTAAATTTCGCCGCGGAACCCTCTCGAATTCGCTAAAATTTGGCGGCACCCTCAACTTCAATAATTTTTTTAAAATTTTTTTATACAGTGCGGCGACTATTTTCTCGTTGAATTCACACATTTTGTTAATACTGAAATTTTATTAGAAGATAACTTTTCGCGAGACACCAATTGGCGATTTATCATTTACTAGTATCACTTTCTTAAGAGAAGAAACTGCAAATGTATAGTGGCGTTAATTTGCGCGTTTCACTCACGTTAAAATCAGTATCATCCGAGTTGTACTCCCGCACGAGTCTGTCTATCCTCGATTGCAGCGTTTCGTTTTCTAAATCGTCGCTGCTCTCATCGGCGGAGCTGACTTGGGAGAACTTGCGCTTCGCTTCCATTTGGCTGGGACTTTCGGCTGACTCTGTTGTCGACTTCTCCTCTGGCGTTACTGCCTGCGATCGTTTGATACGTTACGACGTTAATCACTGAAAATTTCTTATTGCGATTGCTGTCGCAACGGTGGACAGAGCCTGATCCGTTCAATGTGTTGCTTATAGTTTGCGGGATTTGGGGAATGTTGGCACACTTCACGAATATAAGGGCAGGGGCATTTAACAAACTATGTGTATTATACTGGTAAAATAGTAATTTTATTACAGTGCTGCAGCACTACTACCGGATGTATTATTAATCTATTTTATCTCGCTAGAACTATGTGGCTATATTGGCAGTAATCTGTATTATGGTGTATTAATACTCTAGTAGCCTAAGTAGTAAGATTATAATGGTACTTCAATTTCAACAGGGCTGTAATCTGGTGGCAGTATACTTCAAGTGAAAGCTGTAATAGTGGCTATATAGATATAGCATAGTTCTGATACAGCTGTAATATAGTCTTTTTTAATTGCAGTATATCAGTATAATACACGTATTAAAGGAAATCACCCAACACAAATGGTTCAACTGTTCAACAACGTTCGCGATCTACTTAAGGAGTTACTGACACCACACTCTACAAAATTCTGGAATAATTCTACTTACGGTTTCAAGATCCATGCCGCTTATACGAATTTTAGTCGGTGGAGGTGACGGTGATGACTTGGACGTGTCCAAGCAAGACAGTGTCGACAGAGTCAACTTGATGGATTTGATCAGGGCCTTCTTTGCCTCGATCATCGTCAACCTCTTGTCCTACATCCATCACCGAGACTATTATCACTCCGTTTAATGGAACGTCTAAGGACTGACCGAATTGGAGGGACACTACTAACTACTTCCATGAAACATTCACCGTATCTCCTTTAAATGCAACAATTCAGACACACGAAGTAGGTAGGCGTTAGAATTGGCAAGCAGATAGAATTTCTCACAGTCCACGCTCGAGTTTCTTTCATCAAAACGACTTATGGGGGTTCGACGTACAAACAGAGAATCACAGAAAAGACAGCCATAAGAGTACGCGCAGGTAGGATAAAAGTTCGTCCATTTACCTTGGTCGCTCTTCTGCGCCTTAAAGATTTTATCGCCATTCGGTTCACAGTTCTCAGCCTTCTGCGACTCCTTTGCATGAAATTCACCTAAATAGAAATCGATTTTAACACAATGCTCGTTGCAGAAACTTCGTTTTGGTTTTGGACTTGCACCACTCGATTGCCCAGTGAGTTCGGTAATCAGTGGTGTGTATACTTTAGTTGTTAGAGAGTGATGCGTAATTTATTGGTGCTACTCAGGATTTTTCTAAATTCAAGTGTAAAAGATGTATACCATTCCACTCGGTTGTATTTTTGGGTAGCCCAGGATGAACGCACCCACGTTAAGACCGCTTCTAATGATACGCAGAATGACCAAGCCTGGCAAGAAGAGGATCCAAGGCAGTGGTCTCACCAGCTTCACTTCCCCAAACACTTTTCCATTCTCCTCTGTTACAACAAACAGAGAAAGAGAATGTTGCAGCTTGCGTGCTCGTTTCGCTTAATATTTAAGGGACTCTCCTTGTGCATTTCATTAAATGAAATCAGTACAATCAACTTGAGAATTGTATTGCTCGAGTGGGATTTTATTCAAAATTTCAGGTCGTTATGAAATTTAATGGAAATTCTTTAAGGCTCGAGGGTATTCAGGGCCAAAGAGAAAATTAAATTCAATAAAAACCAATAAAAAAGAAAAACTTTTTGAAAATGCTAAAAAACTAGGTAGGTAATACATGTTTGAATTTAGTATCAAACTTAAAAATTGATTTTAAATCACCAATATAATAACTATTATACTAAATGTACATACCTATATTAAAGATCTAAAAAATCTTCTGTTATTCAACAAATATTTAAAGAAAACTACTCACAATGAAAAATGATATTTTAAAGTAAACTATAAAGTTACTATAATCAAATATAAAGGGCGAGAAAAATCATTTTTATCCAGAGCGACAGAAGAGCTACATCGGGCTCTGAGGGGATTGACAGTTTAAGATACTCGTTCTTTAGCAAATATCTTTTGCAGACGTACCAGCATTGATTTCCTGGATTGGTATGCTCCATTGAGCTGATTTTTCCACGACCCACAGAAACGAATCAATGAGCTTCAACAGCGAATGCCCGACGTAAGTTTGTGCCATTTTAATGACCGCCGACTCTATCCACCCTGTAACAACCTCAGGTGCCTTGGGCACCACCTAATAAATAAAGAATTATCAATAAAATTCACACTTGGTTTGTTTATCTCCTTTTTTATACTGTTTCGATGCGATTTCGATACTCACGACTGACGAAGATCCTTTATTCTCCATATTTGAATTCAATCTGAAAGTGGAGGCAAAGATTCTTTTAAATTTGTGGATAAGGTGAAGCATTTGTCATTAGATTGTTGTATTATTTATCACTGCGTTATTTTTCACACAGATAAAGTGCGTAGAACCAGATGGGAAGGACGTGGAAGAATTACTCAACATCGAGCGTAATAATAATCTAACAACAATCCTTATTCACCAAGCTTAGATAAACTTAGACGAACGTGTCAGGTTTAAATTTAGTAGCGGGTCTAAAAACGCGAGTGTTCCTTGAGATTACAAAATAAGATAAGTATTGCCTTCGTTTCACTCGACACATATCGCACTTCCATTCATGAGGCTGCTGGAAAAGTTATTAGTTTGGACGCAGGGAGATGTTCAAGCTCGTTTCGATTCGAACAAAATCTATTTTCGCGTTTTGAGATGACGAACAGCTTTTCCAACTTCCAGCGGAAAGAATCCGACCACCACCCTCTTTTATTACATCTTGACGATACTTACACCCATCGTGGGCTCGTATTAACAACTAACACCGCGCAGCCATACACCTTTTGCAAACACGAAACTCACTACATTTGAGGTATTGAGAGCAAAACCAGACTGACCCACATTGACAGAAAATTATTTGCTCTCAGTGCCTTTTTTCTATTTCGATCATTCCCATTTTTCACTTATACACATGTTTCTTCGCAAATTTCCATCCCGATCCACAATCACAGTGCAATAAATAATTAATGATCATCGATCACACGCGACGTATCGATAGAGTCACCTGTGGTACAGTCAATATCAGTTGCAACTTGCAACTGGAGACAGAGTAGACTATTTGAATCCTCGGAGGCAACGGAACTTGTGGCTTTCCCTACACAGCGGTTTCCCGAGACGAGGGACAGAGGGGCAAGCTGCCCCCTGACACGAGCCAAATAACATTTCCGACTTTGTTCGAACCGGGGGACGTTCGCGCGAATAAAACTTCTTCGCCATTAAGTCTAAATGGATCGTTAATAAATAAATAATAAGAAGTGCAACGGTGATAATCCGCTATCGGGAAGGCATGACCTCGTCCTATCGCGCTCCGAGCGCAGAAACTCCCATGATGCAGAACGAAACGCTCGGTGCGAAAATAAAAAAGGGGGCACCCTCTCGTCATTTATATTTTATAGGTTGATCGATAGATTTTTGTGTGTTTTCGTGTTGTTTCGGGTACAGGGTGGTGGGGAGAGGAATTAATGGGGTATGTAGTCGATGAACTAGGTAGAAAGTATTTAGGGTGTTTTCATGTGAGACACTTTTGTGACTTACGATTGATATTTCTAATAGATTCACTGTCAAACGAATAAATACAATAATTTGTTTAAAATCGTAGGAGAAAATAGAATAAATGTAAAGTGGAAATTTTTTTGGCAATTTGCGTTCATTTTGGGAACTTGATTAGGTGTTCTTTTTAGAATGTGTTTGGAAAAATATTCCAAGCATACTACTTTGATTTTCACATGCACCCTTCTTCTGTGCTTTTTAATGCGTCCCCCGCCGGTGCTTAAGGGGTTATGCCTAGTTGGCAGGCGTGATTTTCGGGATTTTTTTGTGGAAAATCTAATGTATATTTTTGGCAACTATTTGTTTATTTTAAAAGTACATATATTCAGCAACTCTCGGTAATTTTGTTATAGAAAAATATTAAAAAATGAACGAATAACAGCCACTCTCCCGGAAGATATTTTTTTTGCGGTGAGCACGATTTCTCAGACCCGGATCATCTGAAATCGAAAAGTGAAGAAGATTCTGTTAGTATATGAGTTTATCTAGTTCGTGAACGAAGGATTTTTGTTTTTGATAAAAACTCTATTTTTAATTCACGAAAACCGAACAATTCAGAAATCGAAAAATCACGATTTTGCGTTAAACGGCCGCCATTTTGTCTCAAATCATTTTTTTGAAAAATCCTTCGTTCACGAACTAGATAAACTCATATACTAACAGAATCTTCTTCACTTTTCGATTTCAGATGATCCGGGTCTGAGAAATCGTGCTCACCGCAAAAAAAATATCTTCCGGGAGGGTGGCTGTTATTCGTTCATTTTTTAATATTTTTCTATAACCAAATTACCGAGAGTTGCTGAATATATGTACTTTTTAAATAAACAAATAATTATAAAAAATATACATTAGATTTTCCACAAAAAATTCCCGAAAATCACGCCTGCCAACTAGGCATAACCCCTTAAGGGGAAACACCACTGTGACGGCTGGAAAAGTAAGCCATTTTTAAGAATTTTTTTCAGGAATAATTTACGGTTTTCATAGAAAATTTTTATTACCTACCATTAGCACGCTGTCTTAAGAGACTATACAGAAAAAAATAAATAGAAAAACATCCATAAATTTTAATATTTTAATTAATCTCCTAGACCCCCCCCCCCCCCCCTCCCCACGTGAGCTGGTCGAATGTGTAACTATGGAACAGCAAGTCCGAAATCAAATTAAATTTTTTTTATAATCTATATGAGTGTAGTTTCCGTTGTGCGTACCGATTTCTTAAACAAATTATTTTTGTAAAAATGGTGCTCTTTAGAAGAACAGTTTCGAAAATCCGCGAATAAGATGGACAGTTTTTCGAGAGTATTTTAAAAAATCTGTTTTCAATCAAAGAATCCGTACGTAGAACGGAAACTATACTGATATAATTTATAAAAAAAAAATTAAATTTGATTTCGGAAGTGCTGTTCCATAGTTACACATTCGACCAGCTCGCGTGGGGAGGTCTAGAAGATTAATTAATATATTAATATTTATGGATGTTTTTTTTTTGTATTGTCTGTTAAGACAGCGTACTAAAGATAGGGTAAAGTACCCAATTACTGTGGGGTACCCAATTACTGTGCCTCTAACGCACGTCCGGTTATATTTGGAAAGAAAAGTACGGTAAATATGAACAATTTATTAAAGTGGCCATCTCTAATGTGAACTTTTAAGTGACTTATTATATTTCATTTTTATTACAGAAAAATTTAACTTAAAAATGAGTGTACCTAATAAAAAGCACAGTAATTGCAGCACAGTATTCAAGGAGGAAGCACAGTAATTGCAGCACAGTATTCAGAAAGGGAGCACAGTAACTGAGACACAGTAACTGATTTTTGGAGATTATAGCCACACAGTAACTGATTCCAGAACTTCTTTTTTTATATTTAATATTATCCAAAGAAGATGTGATATTTGTTTCATGCAAAAATTTATATCGATAAAAGAAACATTGAAATTTATCTTTAAATGCTTAAGAGTCAATTTCATTACTAAAGTTATTTTTACTAGAGAAAACTCCGGAAGTCCTGCAACAGGGCACAGTAATTGGGTACTTTACCCTAGGTAATAAAAATTTTCTATGAAAACTGTAAATTATTCCTGAAAAAAAAATCTTAAAAATGGCATACTTTTCCGGCCGTCCCAGTGGTGTTCCCCCTTAACTGGCGTTTTCCAGTCTTGCTCTAATTGTCTAATGTTCCAGTCAGAAACGATATTTATATTATATTAATATTTGTTCGTCAAATTATTCCACGAGGAGGAGTGGAAGCAGTGAATTATAAAAAGTACGTTAAGAAACGGACGAGAACACGGTGCACGATATAGGTATGAAGCGTTGTTTGTAAACATTTGAATGGAACCAGCTATCCTGGCTCGAAAGTTGTTGTAACAGAAAAACGACTGTGAGAGTCTCTGCGAATCTGAAATCGATCGTCTAACAATTTCAGGGTTTAATACCCATATTCTGCCTTTTTAATCCGAATTCCAAGAGTATTTTTATTCAACGAAACCCCAAGGAAAATATTTAAGTAAGTCCTCCACATCCGATTCCTCAATTCGATGGACGATTCGATTACTCAGGTATTTCTAAATAAACAGAGATTAACAATTCTGTTGAAAGATCGTATTATCACGAATACTATCCTGAGGAAGTTAGGATTCCAGAAAATCTTACAGCATATCAAAATCATCGCTTCTTCAAATATACCTGTCACTTTGAAGAAACACAATTATCCCTTTAAACAATTTCCCCGCGAATCAGAATCTTTTACTATAAATCACCATTTACCAAGCACATATTTCAGCCTACCAAATTAATAGTATTAATTAAATTTTCAGCACAAGATCGACCTTAACTCGATACCCGATCGCCACTTTGCACCGAACTTTCTCTGCTATCGCCACAATTAAGTAGCCTCTCCTATGATTTCGCCGCAAAAAAAATCTGCTAAACGAACGTGAAAACTTTTCTGCAACGTTGTCCGGCGACGGAGCGGGCAACGAACAATCAATAAGGAAAGCAACGATAACAATTTCGATATCGGAAGCCGCGAGCCGGTGTTATCCGCGCGGGACGCAGAAGCTCCCACAACGACGATCTCCCCGCCGAAGACGGTGCAGCGCGAATTAAAAATCGTCCCCCGCGATTCAGCCGCGGAAACCCGTCGTCATTGAAAAATCAAGCGGCAGGAAAAGCGGGAAAGAAAGAAAAGCAAAAAACGGGACTCACCGAACGCTGCTCGCCCTACGGTCTAGCGTCGATTCCGCGCTGCTCGCGATCGACTACGAGGAAACTTAACAAGAACCTCAGTTTTTCTGATGTTTATGTCAACGAGGACGTATCTGGTGCGAACGTTACAGAATCGAAGCGGGTTTCTCGAACTCGAACCGCTTTATTCAAAATTCTCCACGTGAAGGAGCAATTCAACTTGTTCCAGGAACCACACAAAATAAAACACCTTCGATTCTCTCTTCCTCCGACTTGAAGATCATTGGTGCACCCTCTGTACTCTCTATCCCACCGTCAGTAGTTTGTAAAGACAAGAAACAGAAATTAAGGAACTGTCCTGAATGAAAGCAGAGTATAACGGGCGATGAAGCTCGAGTTCCCAAGAAAGTTGCCTCGGCTTCCAAAAGTGAATCTCCTCGTAGCCAGTGATTAATCTACCGATTGAAACTACCCGATAGCATGTTCGCTTCTAAGAAGCCGTGCAACCGCGCACCGATACGAACAACGATCCGGGAACAACTGGTATCGATGTCCAACTGGAGCCAGTGCCGAGATGACCGCAGAGACCGGGACCATGAAAAATCTGCATTACATAAGCCTAGCCAGACGTTCTACGGTCGCTTCCTGTCGCAGAAAACCGCGGTGCAAATAAAGCAGCGAGGTGGACCGTTGCCATCGAAGGCGCCTTTGGTTCGCCGTGAATTGCCTCACCTGGACGATCGAGCGGTGCCGGTTAACGGCGGCGATCCCTTGGCATCGGCTCCTGTTCGAGTCCTTCGGCGAGCTGTGCGAGGCCCTCGAGTCGCTCCTCCTGGGGTCCGAGGGCTACCTGGCGAACTAGGGGCACGCGCGACCGACCGTTCGATCGCTGGCAATCGCTGGCGACTGGTACGACAGGCGGAGAACTGTCTCGATCGGGGAACCTTTGGCCGACAACCGTATCTCCGCGGCTTCCTCGCGATGATCGCGCACGTTAATGGTCACTGGGAACTCGGTGTCCGCCGGGCTCTCTTCTTTGACTTCGGACCGCGGTGGCCCCCATCGAAATCTCGCATGCCCCTCGCGTCTGAACGGTTGCATGTTGTTCTGGTATATTCGCGATACAATTGGAGGCTGGGTCGAGGGAGCCTTATCTCGGTTTTGGAGAGATTATAGTTTGTTGTAGGTGCTGGATGCTGATAACCGTCGACTTCTCGATCAGCCGTTTTTGTATGTAGGATTTGGGACCTGTTTTTGGGATGGAGTTTCAGGGTGTCCATGAAGGAATACTGGGTTCTTCCTGGAGCAGATTAGCGGGGTTGATTCTGCGTTTCATTTAAGATTTCAAAAGTTGGGGATGTTAAAAGAATGTTTGCTTACATTACAATTATAATAACAGATATTGTTTATGCACGAAAAATAATGTAACTTTAATCTTCTTCCGAGGAAAGGAGAATGGTAGAAATTTGACAATTGGGTAAACAACTATGCATTTCGGATTCCTTAAAACCTGTAGAAACATATCCTGTAAAACACTTTCGTTGCCAGCCAGCTACAAAGTTGACCAATTTCGACCACTCTCCTTTAAATATTACTGTGGATCACTTTTTGTACCATTATTATTATGCAACAGTCAAATGAAATATTATTCTGGAAAAAATATGTAAAAAAAAAATTTATTTAAACGATATTATTAAAAATGCACTAAAAATTTTAAAATAATTCTTTTTTTGTACTGTAATTTCGATGGTGTTTTTCACTTTAAATAAAATCGTAGAGCAGGATTTTTTATAACAGAATATGAATCAATTTAATACAGCATCAAGCGTCGAAATGAATTTGTTGTGAGATACTCTGCTACACGATTTTATTTAAAGTGAAAAACACCATCGAGATTGCAGTACAGGAAAAGAAATTATTTTTTAGTTTTTAGTGCATTTTTAATAAAATCATTTAACATAATTTTTTTTTTATATTTTTTATTTTCTAGTTTTTAGTGTTTATGGATTTACAAACGCGAGTGGCTGATTTCAAGTCGTTTGGATTTGTGGTTATGGGTTATATTTATTGACGACTGGGTAATTTTTACACACGCCTGCAAATTTTCAAGACAATTGGATAGTTGGAAGTGGGTTAAATTTGCGTTGCCAGATTTGAACCATGCATACAAACATACATACAAACACACATACAAACATACATACAAACAAACAAAAGATCGAAGCTGAATAAAATTGTTTAAAAAGAAAAAATGTATAGGTAATAGAAATACAAATAATAATTGAAAAAAAGCAAAACTATTATTGCAACCAGTGGCGGATTTAACAGGGCGGCTGATGAGCAGTTGCCGCCTGGGCTCCATCTCCAAAAAGAATTGTGATTAGGTATAGGTATCCAAACACTACATTTTTTTTTTCGTACTCTACCCTTGGCCTGTTTTTAGTAAACTATCTCTTTATTTTCCCGAAGAAATTGGCCCCTCAGAACGTTTGCCGCGTGGGCCTTTCTTCTTAAACCCGCCACTGATAGCAACAAATTTTTCTTTTGGCAGAAAACATGATTTTCATTTATTTAGAGTAAAAAATAAATATGGTTTAAACTCCACAAGACGAAGTCCACGCCAGTAAATAGAAGAATACGGTGTTGAATCCTATTAAACGTTTATTATCTCACCATTAAAATTTCAATTTTGAAGCACATGAACGTAGCGCAAGTTAAGACGCGTTACTACCTCTCTGTCTGTAAAATATACGCGGTGTGATGTCACAATCCTAATCAAACAATAGTAACAATAATCGACGTGTTCCTTACAGTTAATTCGATTCTTAAGAACCTAAAGACGACACGTAATTCTTAGCTTCTCTTTTTATAATTATTGAAACCGATGATTTCAAAGGGGCACGCGTACCAACCATACACACCAAGCAAATAATGCGCATATTCAGTTCTCCCTTACGTGTTCGGAAACCCTTTCGCTCGTTGCCTCACATACTCTTCGGCCACACAGTTTTACAAATTTTTTTTCTCACTCCTCTTCCCCCTCCGAAGCGAAACGCTTCGTCTGCCTCGCACTCGGAACGTAATCGTCTTAGCGCTCGATAGATACACCCCGCGCGCTTCCTCCAATAATTCGAGCTCTCTCTGTAATCTCGCGTTCATCGCTGTCGTAAGGCCATACCTGCTTTGAAAGACGGAACCGCGGAGATGCAAAGGGCAAAATGAACCGCGTAACGATCGGGCGCCAACGTCCGATCCAGCTATCTCTCGCATCTCCGAAAAATACAACGCTGGTAACGGAAGCAGAATCTATCATTATCGTATTCTATTATCAGGGGGGCCGTATCTCAGTTACGTTGCCGCTCGATGACTTTCAAGTCTCTTAGCTGCAATTACATGTAAAGTTTTCGAACGCGTCGGGCGCGCTCGTTCGTAAGAATGTAAAGATGAAAAAAAAAATTGATAAAACTTGTAAAATTCAATTTAATGCGTTTCGTGTCGGCTTCAACATACATCATCGATCCTTCCCTCGGCTTGACAAACTTAATATCCCGTTTATAACAAACAGTCGGGTTACATGCGTGTTTTACAATTTTTGCACAATGTAAGCGGCTTGAACGAGTCGAAAACAGCAATATTAATGTACGCACGACATATAAATCTACGCTTTCGGAGAACTACAACGGGGGGGTAGGTAAACGGCACAACTTGACGCGAGACTGACGTTTATCGGTAAAAAAGAATGAACGAACGTAGTGCATTTACAAACAAAACCACTCATACGTTAATTAACATAGCGTAACATAGAATCGTCGTGTAACAAATTCGATTCGGATAACAGATAGGATCATACGCATTCGAAAATTCCCGCTTCCATACTTGGCGACTTGTCGATGTCCAAAGCTCTACCATTATTGTGTAGTACGACAAAGAACTATGACAATATGTAAACCGCTAATCCTGTATCAATCTCGTAACGATTACTTGCTGTAGAGTACACGTTGTACGAGTGCATCGTTCCACGTATATCTATATCCTAATTACGTGCGAATCCCAATGAACTCGGTGAACTTTTCTTTAGTAACAAAATGAAGGCGCAGAAATGCTTAAATAGCTATACAAAGTAGCTTATCAATTATGCAAAAGGGTACTGATACTGGCTCACAAACGTAATAAACTGAAACGCACTTGGACAATTTGCTGTTATTCGTCTTATAATGATTGTACAAAATGTGAAATTAATATTCTTCTTCGTCATCGGGCGCGAGTCCATCGCCTTCTAACTCCTCGGGTGGTGCGAATCCTTCCTAAATCGAAACAAAAATGGCCATGTAATCTGTCTGCACTTACTTCGCCAGGCGGTATCGTTTTACACGCAAACTCTGCCTAAAATATACCTCTGTTGCGTAAAGGACTTCTAAGATTTTCTGTACTATTGGCGGAGGATCTCCGTTATCACAATCTTGGCACATAACTTCGATATCGCGTAATTTACCGAAATAGAAATCCCTTTCTTTCTCCAATCCCTCGAGTGACATCTTTAATTCCATCAGCTGTAACGAATCAGATATACATTAACAAGTGTTGAATAATTAATATCGCAAAGTAGTGTGCTCGATAATTGTTATGGTACCTGAGCGCTTAGCTCTTCGACTTTGCCAGAATCGCCACGATTACCAACGGCCCCTGTTGTTTTCACTGGTGGACGATGAGTGGGGACTTTGTTAGCTAGATTAAAAAGTTCAACGTATCATCCTTTGATCCTTCTTTTATTTAATTTAGTATTTCTTTTCACAAACTGCTATCTACTATATTTACATAGATAATTATTTGACAACAGATCTACTTGGACATATAATTAATACTGTTCCAACATTTATGCAAGCAGTGGGAATACTACTAACTGTAAGCGTGGCAAGTTTGTGCGACGCACAGTACCAAAAGTTAAGAGGCATGCACTGACATGTTTAGCAATTGAGCAAAAGAAATTATATAAATGTTTCTACCTTAACGGAATTCAAAGAGTAAACGCAATTCCAGTATACTTTCGAAAGGTTTGGAAACATTATTATGTATTACATGCGACAGTTGATTAAAGTCATTTGTAATATGTAAAGTGAAGAAGTATTAATAAAGTCTGTATGACTGAGTAGTTAAATGAAGGATGGACAACCAAAGTTAAGATTGATTTGATGGATTTTAAATGTTTATCTAAACACTTTAGTGAATAAGACACAAAAGTTGCAGTGATTCTTTTTGGATGGATACCCTCCTTTAAACTTCCCAACAACGGAACAAAAGGAAAAGGAAACGAGCATGAAAATATTGATGAAAATAAAATAATAATTACTAGTACTCCTTATAGACTTGGTATTTTCTGCAAGCACAGGAGGCGCAGTTCCCTCACCTGGAGCGAAATTCGTTCCTACGTTATTAGAACACACAAGTTCATTAATTCTTCGTACGTAGAATTTAAATCTCGAATAGAATAAATGAATATATAATGCTCTCAATGTCATAGCTCTCAGCGAATGCGTTTGAATTTTTCGAAATCATCTTTGTATAAGTGAAACCAGACTGAATTATTTCTATTTAGAAGAAAGCCAATGTTCATTTCGTGATCATTCTTGTAAAACTCAATTATCCTTAACAACTATCTTTCTTTGCATTCTGTTCAGCAGTGTAATTTCAAGTACAACATAAAAGAAAAAAGTTGTGAAATAATGTACCAATACGAGCAGCTGATTTAGGTAAATTTACATCACGTGGTGTGGTGCGTTTTGCATTAGTGCCGTGTTGTGCAATACTTCCACCACTACCCATTGACTCTCCTCCACGCATAGCAAGTGCATCGTACGTCTCCGTTCTAGAGTAGTTTGCATCAAAGAATTTCTTGAACCATTGTAAAAATTCAAAGTTGTCTTGGAATCTGCCTTTCACCAGCCTATCAATTGGAACAATCTGCAAATGATTAGCAAAAAGTACGTGCAACTAAATAATAAAATAAACTGACGAATGATAAATCATAATAACGAAACTAAGGATTGGTGTAGCGAAACATTTTTATAATAACAATTGACAATTTTGGAATATGTATTTAAAGAATGACATGGTATATAGAGGAAAGAGAAATAAGAAACGTAGATAATAAATAAATGAAAAGGGTTGACGATAAGTTTAAATAGCCTGTCGAATATTAAATTTGAAGCGACAACAATGCTATCGGCGCATACTTATTTATATAAATATGTATGTCGCGTGGTTAAAGTGCACTTGTGATATTTAATGTTGCGAGTACTATATAAAGATTAAAGACAATTCGGACTGCTCTATGTCCCTAAGACAATCTGTTACCCCCTACTTCAGTGTATTTATAGACTGTTAAAAATAACAAACAGTCATGATACCATTCTACTTCTATAGTAAATAAGTGATTCAAGAATTATTCATCTATAAAACAATTATGCTCGTACGAATAAGTGGAACCGAACGAATGCAAAAGTGAGGAAGAAATGAGAATCTACGTACACTTAAAATAGATAAATATTGCGTAAAGGAACATCGTGCTATAAGATGATACAAAACTGTGCGTCTGTGTATTTATATGCAATTAAAATTGCAAAAGCAGAAAGTAATTTATATACTTTACATCGAACACCCCTTAAAATATCTAGCTATACATGTGTAGAGTGCAATTATACGCAGCCAAAGTAATTATTTATGCAACGGATAGTTCTGTCGATGTGTAAATTACGATAGTAACATGCAGAAAGCAACACTATGGAATCGACACGATATTGCTATACCCATCTGTTGGCGAGGGGGAATATTACGTTGCTGCATATGCTTTGGCTGCACTTGTGGCTGCCTTAATTGAGGAGGTAAAGGTACCAACTGGGGATTTGATAAGTTATGCGTTCCATCGACCCCAGAACCCAGCGGTACAAAACCACGAGCTTCGTAAGCATCATATTCACGGCCATCATAATTTGCGTCAAAGAACTTCTTGAACCATTGTAGAAATTCGAAATTGTCTTGAAAACGACCTTTTACCAGTTTATCCACTGGAATTACCTGAACCATTTCCACAATAACAGAATTATGATTTTATGCACGCTGTGCTTCATAAGGCGAAACTATTGTCTATAAAGTAACGTGATTCCACTTATTGCCATGGTATCCCCTTTCACTGCCCGAGCTTACCTTCATTCTAGTATCTTATTTCACCGATGTATATTTCAAAGTATTGTTATTATAGCTATGAATGATTCATGAAATACTGTTCAGGCATGAATTTAAATAACTTTTCAACCTGGAGTTTAAACAGCCTACAAAGTAGAGACTTTCCCACGTGAGCGAATATGAACCGGGTGTTACAAATATGCGAACAATAGTTTTCAGGTTTTACATTTGACGACACTACCGCCAATCCTATGTTTACCAATCATAATTGTTTTCGTACAAAATCTTAAGTGACAAAACTAGGGATGGATTTCTCGAAGCGTTGAAACCTCGAAACCCAAATAAATGTCGAGTTTCCAGAGTTTCAGAGCGTTATAAAGTTTTAGAATCGAGTTTCAAGGGTGTAAAAATTAGGTCCGACGCCACCCCTAGACGAAAGTCTTAGATAGACATAATTTCAAGGATCCTCTGCTCAGAATTTTGAACCAATTTTATATCCGACACGTTTAATAAGCTGCGCTTAGGGTTCTCTCGCTTACCTTATCTACATTCATCTTTTTGAAACCACTTTGCAAGATTTTGAAATTCTGTATGTATTCGTGTTCGAGGTTGGTCTTGAATTTGACCCTCTTCAGTGGTACGCTACCAGGGAAAAGCATGTCCATGAACTGACAATAGACTGCACCAGTGCACAGCTCCTCGATCTTGGTGAACGACGCCTGTAGACAATCGTTCACCCAGGCCAACATATCATGACGACTCAGGTTCTCGGTCGTCACATTTGTCGCGTAAACATTAACAGCCATATTGTTGTTCTTTTCTCAGTCGGCGGCTAGAACATATAACAATTCGCAAAGTAGAAACAACTTATCATCGCTACATCGACAAATCCAAACGCAAAAGTCTGTCGCAAATACAGTGGGGCATAGTATAAAGAATTTATTGATTAACCAGAGAAGGATTGTTAAACTGTTACATATATATCCATAATAAAACAGTCGTGGGAGTACAGAAACATAAAATAGAAACCTTCCGATTCGTCCGATGTGCGCTCACGCGATGGTAAATGCGTAGGACCAAAGAATTTAGATAAGTTATGCCAGGGGCTAGCGTGTGAGTGCATCTGCGTCTACACACATGTGTGTATCTCTCGGAACAGATAATTGTTAAGTGTTGTGACAGCTGAATTACATACAACTGTTAAGCGATACCATTGTATGTAATGAATGGAAAGATTACCGTGCACAGAGACAGCACGTTCTAAGAAAATAATCTGACCGCGATTAAGTACATACAGAGAACATCCGTACGCGCGATCGGTTTAATAGTTTCAATACACCGAGACATCATACTGAAACCAATAATTGAGCCGACATTGGGTGAAATATATGTGTGAAGCTATTTTACCAATAACAGTTATGTACATCGTTCCGATTCTCCGCAACCGTTTCGGAAGGAAGGTTCGCGGGGCCGTTTTTAACAGTTATTTCTGTAACAGTTTCAGTGGCTGCTTAAAAGGACTAACATTCCATTCACTTTTTTGGCTCGAAACACTGTCCGTAGACATATTCGGGGTTCCTTCCTGGACGTGCCGCGACCTCGATGCACGGGTAATTCGTGGAATATACGACTAGCCACTGGTTCGCGTGATAAAGCAAGCTCCCGACGACTCCGGGAGTCACGTAAATCCAGGAAATGTCCGTTTAATAACTTACCAAGCAACAGGAAAACACGGTAACACCAATGCGGGAGTGGTTGCCGCACGCAGATGACAAATGTGTACTATAGATCGTTCAAATGCGCATCCAACGGAAACTTCTAACGGTTCCTTCGGCAACGATTGGACGATACACATGTACCGCGGTGGATCTCACCGAAGATTCTCGCGACTCCTATGAAAGATTTCCCTCTCGAGCTTTCTCACAAGCGTATTTATTTTTATCGTCCACTCGAGCGAGCATTTCCCGTCGAGCCGACTACGTAGCTACGGAACTATCGCGCGTCTGTCAACGATATTAACAAACGAGCAGAAATGTGCACCAAGGAGAATTCAGCCGCCGGTAGGCGAGTTCGTTACACGGAGATACGTTCAAAATTGAAGAATTCCCGATATCCGTTGAAAGGAGGAGGAGATCGAAGATTTAATCCTGCCCCACAAGGTGTGCCTCACACCGCTCGCGGCCTGTCCCATAAGCTTCGCCAATCAGAATGCTCTCCTTGGACAAGATCGTTGAAAAGGTGACCGTCGCGAACTTACAATCGCGAGGCACTTGTTTATCCGCTACTGGGAAGGAGTCAGGGACGAGGTTGATGCACGCGCTAACCCTCACCCTTATTTACGAGTCGGGGGATCTGCATTCGATAATCTCGCGAGATACTTGGAAATGAATAATGAAAAGAAATAGACTCCGAATATATCAGATAGGAGAGTGCGCATTCTACTAACGCAGATGTATTGGTATTTTCTTATGTAATAAATAGGGATGGCTTTCTCGAAACTTCGAAACCCAATAAAATTTTAAGTCTCGAGAATTCGAAAGTTCGCACTTCTTTCGTGATTCGAAATTAGTATAAATTCAATGAATGAAAAATCTTGCAAACAGGTTTATGCAAAAATTTTGTGGACTTCGGTTCTTAAGGGGGTATACCCGTTTGAACCCTCGGAAAATCAGGGCTGCCTTTACCAATGGGCTATAGCCCAGGGCGCCCGTGATCCAAGGACGCTTAAGAATCAAATATGTTGAAATGCTTTTTTCTCTTCAATTTTGGAGACAAAAATTTCGAGCAGGGGCGTTCGCGGGCACTGTTTTTGTTCGTGTTTGTCTTGGTGGAGACCCGGGGTTGTGATGTACTGTACGAAGAAATTGCACCCTTGGGGGCTAGGGTGCCAAAATTTTTTAGCCCAGGGCGCTCAAATTTGTTAAGACGGCCCTGCGGAAAATGTGTACGTTTGGTGGATTTTATTACAAGTCAACGGCTTGATGAAGATTTCCCGTTTTTTTACTATCTTTACATAGTATCATGAACTAATTAAAAAAAAAGTTTCAGTTAAAAAACTATTGTTTTTCGGAAGTTATGGATACATATCCGAAAGTCTCCCGATTTTAGACGGCTAAACGGTGGGCCTAAAAACTCGGGCTACGTTCAACCAATTCACTTCCAATTTTGCATGCAGAATCGTAATAAGATTCCACATCGTCCTACGAGGGCTTTTTTTATTCCGATTCCCCGTTTATTATTTATAAAGAAAAACGGTGGACGTTTCTCTTAGAAAAATGTAACTTTACGTTTGATCTCTCACCATTTCTTTATTTTTCAAAATTTTCAAAATCGGCCCCGTTGAACGATAGCTATTAACATACTTTATAAGATTTTATTGTTTTTGATTTCAGGCACGACATACAGCTTATTTCAGGCCCACCGTTTAGCCGTCTAAAATCGGGAAACTTTCGGATATGTATCCAGAACTTCCGAAAAACAATAGTTTTTTAACTGAAACTTTTTTTTTAAGTAGTTCATAATACTATGTAAAAATAGTTAAAAAAACGGGAAATCTGCATCAAGTCGTTGATTTGTAAAAAAAGTCCACAAAATGTACACATTTTCCGAAGGTTCAAACGAGTATACCCCCTTAAAGCAAGATTCTCCACTTACAAAACCGAATCAGCACTTGAGAGTTTCGAAGCCTTCGAATTCGAGTTTCGAGAATTTAAAAATTAGCTTCGAACCCACCCCTAGTAATAAATATATATGAATATACAGTACAATTTGTAAAAATCGATGCTAATTTTTCCATTTGACTGATGGTAAACGTAGCGCGCTTTCCGCATAGAAATATTCCTCCGACTGGGGTTGTAATTTGGTTTTATATTCCATTAGTGCGGCACGATCCGCTTGCTGCACAAGAATCTACAGAGGAACGCAACGAGTAATACGTGAACTTCTCTGATTACAGTTCAATACTCAGATTCAGACACTCACGTCGATCGCTATTCTAAAGCAATGCATGCTTTTCGCCAAGTCCAATCGCCTTTCTACGTTATCAACGTATTTCAGATACTTTTCCAGAGCGTCGGGAGCCGCGTTGTTTTTATGCAATATCTTCACTACATCCTCGATTGGTAGATGAAGTTGCAGCTTTTTACTCCCCAGCCAGCCCTAGTGATTAATCGGTGTAAATCTCTTTACGTTGCTGCTACAAATATCCAATAAATACAGCGTGTCGTGCGCTACCTTTGTTAGAAGTAATCGATCCACGTCGCCCCATTCACCAGCCGATGCTCTGACTTCCAGCGCAACTTTCTGATACTGTCTAGGAGATATATCATGTTGCTGCGATAGTATTAAGGGAGACCTCAAGGTGTCCTCTGGTAAATTATAGTGAACCTTGCACGCGTGCCGCAGGCATTCGAGAACGGATGAATTTAATTCTAGCTCTTCGTTGCCATCTATCTTCGTCACTACCATTTGCCACTCTGATAACATATCAACACAGTTTCATTTGATATATAAATCAGTCGCTCGAATACCGAGGAAGAGAATAGTTTACCAAGTAACTTTATGTAAGACTGAACGAACGAAGCCTCTTTGCAGTCGGGTAAAGTCGAGAATTGCGTTTTATAGCTGTTTCGAAGCTTCTGCAATAATCTGTCAGGGTCTCGAGTATTTTTTATAATAATATGTAAAGTTTTCATCTAGAATGAAACGTAATAGGTGCGATAGGTTTTTTAAATAGCTCGAATGTTTGTAATATGTGAGAACTTACGGCAGCATCCACCGATTGTCCCAGCATACTGTAAGAGTCATAAATTAGCTAAAGCAATGAAAGAGCACATTGCGTACAAGAATGTTTAGTTATACGCACGTTAAAATATCTGTTATTTCGTTTATCTGCAATCTCGTAGAGAGATACCGTATATAGACATTCACGGCATCCGGTCTCTCTGCTAATATTCTTTGGACCAGGGACCTTTTAAGAGTTTTTGTAAGAAACAAGATAATCTGGAACATCGGTTTCACGCTATAAATAAAAGAAACTTCACCAGAGGTGCTTGGAAAAAATTACGAGCGTAAGAGAATTACTATTAAAATTGCATTTCCATCCCCGTTTATTATAGCCGAATCTAATAAGGCGGTTTTACTGGCAAGCGATTTGTATTGCTCTAAAGAGTATGGTTGACCTAGTAAAATGTTCTTAAGAGTTACGTCCGGCTGAACAGCATTCTCTGAATGAAGTTTCTGCAACTTCTCCATGGCCAGAACTATGAAACATAAAATTAAAAATTAAGTAAAAATTACTCCGAATAGCGTGAAAAGTAATATAAAGTAAAAATTACTCAAAATAACATGTGTATTTGTCTTTATATGAATTTACTGACATACTGCAAGAAAGTGTTTTCTCTGATATGACAGAGAGCATAGGTTTAAGTGGTGGATAATCATCAGCAATCTTTAAAGATCCTTCCGATACGGGGGTACTCGAAATGTCAGCCCACAGTTTATCTGTATCGGTTCTTGATACTCCGAACAATTGATCCACCTGTAGTAGTCGGTATGAATTAATGTTGCGGTAATGAAGCATCAGGCAGCAAGTGTATATAGTAATGAATTTTTTTTATTTAACCTCGTTGTTTTCAAAGCAGAAGGATCGTTTCTCGCTACTGTACCAGAAATCTTCGTCATCTTTGGCAGAACTCATATTCGTAGGATTCTCTAAATTATGAATTATATTATATGTTCGAAACACCAAATAGTTGTTCCCAAAGACGTATATATTTCAGTTCGTATCACAGACCCGATACCACAGATCAGGTATAGGATAGACCCATCACGCAAAGTAATTTTGTGTCATGCTCGGGGGGCTCGCGAGCCCCCTTACCATTTTCATGTCACACCCAACGTTGTCGATTCAGTCTAAAATAAGATGGTAACGCCACGCGTGGTAGGAATTAGAATTCAACACGGGTAAAACCACTGATATCCACTTTATATAACTACTTTACATATTTATTTATCTCTTATGCGTGAAACGGAACAGTACCCGGGATAAGAATAAAATAGTGTGTATTTTGCAAATAAATATAATATTGAATAAGTTTGCTTTAAAGTAGTAAGAACTATCGAGTGTATTTAGTGTTCAATTAACAATTATATTGAGGACTGGTTAATTAATTCGGAGCTTTCGTCTGTTATAGGTAAGCAATTCTTTACTTTGGAAACGTCGGTTCGTGTCAACTGGTGTAACGAAAAGGCACTGGACCAGTGCAGCACTTACAATACCTACATGGTTTTTAAGTGGAAGTTAAACTTAAGTAATTAGACAATAGAATTATTATAAACTTCTATACAAAGTATCACTATACATTATTCAGAGTATTTTAATAAACCACATGTAGAGAAAAACCGCAGCTTTTAATTTAGAACTCAACCCTATAACTTCCGTTTCCTAATTAAATCCCAAATTTGACAATTACAAGTAAAGTCTGCCTCTGCGTTGATTAGTTCTCCATCTTCGAATCACTCTCCGAAGACGATACTTAGTGCCACCTCTTTCAACGTCATATATTCCTGTTACAAAGCTCAATTTTAGAGCGTTCAGAAAATTTTGGCCAGATTTTGGAGGGATGTATCAGGAGAACATGAAGCGAAAGGGGGTATCTTGAAATTTCACCATTGAAGACGTCGCCTTAAAGTAGCGAACAAGAGCTGGGCCTTCTAAAGGTCTTTTGCCATGGTATCGATTTCTTTTCAGGGAGAATCTATGGTATTCTTACGGGAATACCATAAATATTTGAAATCACAGGTTTGGAATTTGGATAGTAATTTGTAAAAGATATTTCTAAATAATAATACAGTTCTTTTCCAGTTTTTTCCACTCTATTTGCATTAAAGGCCTTTACAGTGTTACAATAAATTAATATTAGCATGTAAACATGAATGTTGGTACAATATTGTATTATTATTATGTATAAAATATATAATTACACTTCACTTTATGTTCATTGTTGAGGTTGACAGCTTTCCATCGTTTGTCTCATTTAATGTTCCTGTCCACGGAGGAATGTTCCCAAGATTAATCTGCAAGAAAAATATTTTCATTAACCTGATTTGTCTATTAAGTATAGAAAATACGACAAATATTACAATATAATTTCATGTAAAACGTATAAAGAATTTAATTATCTTCCCAATTTAACCTTTATTTCATGTAGAATACATTTAAACGCAGTCCAATTCTATGATATAACAGAAAACGTATACAAATGACAAGAGGTAAAAAGAATTAGGTACCCTTTTGTTTGAAAACAACAGAACCGTACTTTTCTTCGTGCACAAAAAATTTAAAGACAAATTTGCGTAGCCGCCCCACTTTTATAGCTCGACGAATCTGAATGAATCTGAATCGAGCTGAACTGAAGTTAGCGACCATACAACAATTTATTTAACCTTACACGCTGCATAATTCTAATATTATATTAGTAAGGTATTCAAAAGACGCATACAACTTATGAAAGGAAAAAAAAAGATTAACGAAGAGAATGTTAAGTTATCACACGTATACAAGCACGCACACACCTTTCAGCATTTCACCATTTCAGACTAGTTCCGGAGTTGGACGCTGTTCATGAACAGAGGCCGCTACATTCAGTCTTCAAATTATGGGTCGGTAACACAGTTGGGTGGCGACACGACATACATAAGGTGATAGGTCTATCCTATACCTCGTCTGTGATTGTAAGGTATAGGATATACAATACAATTTTATTAACTAACAGTGTGGTAATGGTTTAAACTAGAACAAAGATAAAATGTTGAAAATTCACAAAGCGATGACATCTAAAAGTTAAAATCATAAAAGATTTTATTAGTTTTTGATATGGATACCTTCATCGGTTTTCGAAATATCACTTCCGCGATTTTGAAAAATATAGTTTCAAGCTTTTGCTTTGCTTTTTGGCGTTAAAGTTTTTATAAATGATTCTTGTATACTAAGGTTAAGGTTAAGGTGTTTATTTTCTTTCAGGTTACATAGTTCCCTACTAGATGGCATGTCAAGTTGTACACCGTCGGTAACCGCTACGGGATCGCTACACACTTATGCCCTTCTTGTACACTACTTACTTATTAAATTTGTCTACATTGCTCAAAAACCAATGAGTATATATTTACAATTTGAGAACAATCCAGTTGTTCATTCTCTATAAGTTCCTAGAAAATACCCATGTTTTTCGGGCTTCCGAAGAAGAAATCCCCCTTAAACATTCTAAGCAAGAGGTCATATTCGTGTAATATTTACTCAATGATTGAAAAATGAACAGAATAAAACACAACTTCTTATTATCCTTTCAGAGTCACAAACAGACAAAAAGACTGAGTAAAGAAATGAAAAATCATTTTTCACAATTTCACACTCTCCTTTTAAGAAAAAATAAGTAAACAAAAACAAGTAGTGCATAATTTTAATTTTTAATCAGCCGTATTTGTTAGCCACACTCGCTGAACGCTAATAGCTGTTCCTCGCAAACGCTGCGCGCACTGACCGAACGCAGCATTGAAAGAGTTAAGGATTGAAATGGAGTTAGTAAACATGATTCGTCTTCATAATAATTGTTTATTGTTGGAAGTGATATAGATATAATGATCCGTAATGTAATTTAACTACAATGACGGGTTTCGCAGCTAACAGAGTCGTGTTTATACATCGATTATACACAATATGTACACAGAACCTAAGATCGTACAAGCAATACTTTGTTCTTCTTTTTGGACAACTTCACAGGACTTCGCAATCGGGGAATAGCTGCCGGGATTTTCGTCCTCCCCCGCCCCTTCGATCCAACTGTTCTTTTTAAAAATGGCGTTGTGCAAGCACACATCAGCACTTTGAACGTGTAAAGGGTTTCACTTAACTTACAAGACATTTTAGTAGCACACTAACGATTTACATGGACTTCTCTAACCGTTTTCGCCTACATTTATCACGTGTTCTGTATTTACAGCGGTATTATGTATATATTTATACGTCCGTCGCTCTCGTTGATGAACCACCCGGTTCCAGACCGACAAGAAACTTTTGATTCTCTTTCTAGACCTATCTTTCAGGGCCTTGGACTCTCGTCTACTTGCATTGGGATCCATTTATTTCTATTATATTCTCTCATCGTCAGTATTGAACTCAAATCTTCTGGAAAGGGTTTAAAACGATTATTTCAACTGTTTCTGATCATTCGTTGGAAGAAAACATTTTCTTGGGTGACTACCTTCGTGGAATGGTAATATAACTGTACCAGAGACGTGTGCCATCGATATGGTTCGCGGTTCAAAGGACTTCGTAAAAAGAAAGGTATCGCTGAAAGTGTGGATTCAAGTTTTACGAGCCTCCATAGGGTAGTTTCGCGCGCATTCGAGTTCTTTTAAAAGACCCACGCTCCTTAGACGACATCTAACACCTCTTCAAATTGTCTTTACATACATTTTTATATAAAACCGCTTACTTTCCGTTTTTAAAATTGAAGATGCCAGTTTATACCAAATTCAGTAGAACATTCAAAGAACAGTAAAACGATTCAATTTACTCTTATTAACGCTTTAACATTGGCTTCTGCATTAGAATTAATATAATGATATTAGAATATCATGCTTGCAATGTATTGTCGATCTCATAATAATGAAAAAATCAAACTTTGATGTTTCAGCACTCAATCTGTCTATACAGTCCTCCGTCAGTGTCACCAGGGGCGGCGTGAGTTGTATGGAATGTGTAGAGTATTCCACACTTGAGATTTTGCTGTGTGTGAAATTCCACGTTCGTGAATTCGGAAGGCATTTGACAACGTTTTATTTTTTTCTTTGCGTACTACGGTTTTTTAGGCTGCTGAAATTTGATCTTTTAATTTGTACTCCCCCCGCCCTTTCACCCAACTCCAGACTGGGGAAAAATCTGACCCTGCTCCGCCGACCCTGAGTGTCACGAGAAACCAAAGGTACTCGAAGGAAGACAAACCGACCCGAGAAGCGGTTTCAACTAACATAAACGCAGGAATCGTCAGTGTGGAGCGGTCCACGAATGTGGTGAGATGTTATTTAAAAGCTAATGTTTACAGAAAAATTATATGCGACAGAGGCACTATAATTGCAATAATGTGACAAGGGTTCGCGTCTTTAGTAACAGAATCAGCGCAGGCGTCTCGAACGACACTCATCGCCTCGCAGAAAAGTCGCTCGCGATTCATCCAGTTGCAAATTGGGAATCATCGACTCTTTTCCTTAAAAGTATGAGACATTCAAATCCAGCATCTTCAATCGTCGCGACAGTACATTTTCGTGAATTTTGATTTACGGAAAGCCACCGTCGAGACCAGGAGTACTGTGACTTTCGGGTTATTATTCCTCGCTACGCACGAGAGCGTTCCCAATCGACGGATATCCGTTAAAACGTTACTCCCTAATGCTAGATAAAAATCAGATGAATTACGCAAAGTGCCTACTGGACACACGTACGCCGTTATCGGTTATTTCTTTTCTTTTTACAGACTTTTTACACGCGCGTTGCCTCGCCTATGTTTCCGCTTCATTCTTTTCACGTTTCACAGTTAGACGCGAGAGCATACAGGAAAGCCGTTACACACGAGTATTAGTTTGTCGAGTATGAATGTGTGCGATCGATCGCACCGTTCACGCTGCACGCACGTTTTGACGCGTTTCTTCTTTACGACGCGTGCAAAATTTCAGGCAACACGACAGCATTTAATACAGAATTGCAATGGACTTCCTTGCGACTGTTTTGCGCAATTCGAACAATTTCATTACACTCATTTCTCCACGGCCGTAACGTGGCTTTCAGACGGTAAGCTCTTTTGATTTCGGCTTTCACGTACACGGCTAAATAAATAATCAATAAATTATTCATACAATGCTCGGTAATTCGTCGGTCAATGTGCTGACCTTAGAAGGGAAAATAGTTGGCGGTTATAAGAAAAATCGGCTTCCCTCATATTTGGTTTGTTTGGTCACGTGACGAGTGGAATTCAACGAGCATTTACTCACGCGATGACTGGAATGAGATTATTGTGACGAAAATGTAATTTCTTTTAAATGTCTCAACACGCATATGTTACCCCTTAGTATAAATATTATCAAAGAAATCATGCCTTGTTATTCATGTATGACGATGCTTTGACTCGCGTGGTATGTTTAAAAATGTTATGTTTAATTAATAAATTCCTGGAAACCGTCATTTTCTGACCCAAGTGGAGGCTGAAACTGAGAGAAGCCCTGATTTTTACGCTCGTAAATTGTTCTATCCGGCCGTTCGTGGTGCAAATGGATAACGCTGTTTTTCAATTGACAAGCACGACAGCTAATATGCACCGAAACAATCTCTTTTTCCATATAAACGCGCGACATTGACGCTACGAGTACCGAGATATTGTCCATCTGAAAGGGATCGAACATCGCCTGAGCTATTTCTACACTGACGTATAGATCGGGGGGGAAAGTCGAAGTTGACGGGGTACGGGGAACACAAAACGACATCGGCTGTCTTTCCATTATAAAAGAACGACGGGACACGTGCTGTACATCGAGTGTAAATAATAATAATAATAATAATAATAATAATAATAATAATAATAATAATAATAATAATAATAATAATAATAATAATAATAATAATAATAATAATAATAATAATAATATTAATAATAATAATAATAATAATAATAATACTATGGTACAAAGTATAAGTACATTGGTTTAAATGATTGCAGGCTGCTCCTCTCGTATCACAGTGAGGGGCTATGCCGGGCCCGCCTCTAAATTTCTAAAAACAACCTTCTCGAAAAAAGGAAGCGACGTATGTACTCGCACGTGTATACAACTCGCGCACTCATACTCCTTCGCACCAATATAATAACATTTTATATTCATATATGTATATATATATATATATATATAATCTTTCTCTTTTTTTATGTATATATTTATATCCTTTCGGTACAGAATGCACCATGTAACTCCAGCCTGGCCCCCCCAGGCGTCCCCGTTACCGTCGATCAAAACTCCTCCCTTTCCCTTCCGCGCACCACCGCCACTCTCTTATCGTTCAACGGCAACGGCAACCCCTCGAGGTGGTTCGAGTTAAACGGGACACCCTGTCGCGTGTGTTCGTAACGTTAAGATAGCCTACAAAAATGAGGTGACCATCACTGTCGCGCATGGACGGTCAGAGTAGAGAGGGCCCGGGACGTCGCGACGCCACGTGTCTTGCGGCCACGACGGCTCAGTCTAGGCGTCGCCGCCCGTCGGGGCCCCCCGTTTGCGAAACCGCGTCGCGGCCGTACCGGAGGCCAGGCCCCGGGCTCGCTGACGCTGGGGCCACCAGCCGCCCGCCGCCCGACGGGCCCGTCGGTCCTCTTTAACGTGCTTTAAGACTAGTGTGACAATAGGAACATGGTGTCTGCTGGCTCTGGGTGTCAGGTGGATATGTCGTCGGGATTGGGTCCCCCCGGGGGCCTGTAGGCACGCTCGGCGTGCACTAAAACACTTTCCGATCCGGGCCTTCGCCGACGTTCACTCTGGCCAGCCAGGCCGGAGTTCAGTTCGCGAACGCGTCTAGCGTCGAGGGGAAAAGATATGTACCAGTCGAGCTTCACGTGGCCAGCCCTTCGCCCCTGGTGGCGGATGGTGGCGGCGGTAGTCGGGCCGTGGGCGGCGTCGAGTTGCTCTCCGACCTGCTGGGCGCCTCCCTGTCGAAGTGGTGTTGCAGGCCGTCACCCGTCCACGCGGGTACGCTCGCCGAATTTTGATTGCTACTGTTGGACGACGGGGTACCAGGTGAGTGGGACGGCGACGGCGTCTGGAACAGCATGGACCCAGACGGGATAGAGGATTTCCCGTCGACCAGCGGTCCGTTGCTGGTCGCCGCCATGGGTTGCTTGTCCAGGGGGAACCCGGCCCCGGCCGCGTACACCGAGCCGAACAGACCCGCGTACTTGCCGCCGGCCACCGAGTGGCCCGGTAAACCGTTGTTACTTTGGATCACCGAGATCTCGTTCAGCTGTAAGTAATGCACACCGTCTGGTTAGCTTTATTCGGGGACAATTTACTACAATAACAAAAGTAGCATCGATTGTTAATCCGGGATGGAAGCTGAGACGCGTGGTGAAGCGTTCTACGGTAACTAATGATGGGCATCGAAGGACGTAACGGAAGGGATCATAGACATGTGTTTAGGACAGACTTGAACAACTCGTTGCATGTGTGTGGCGTTTTTTTGGTCGTTTAGGGACATAATCCTTGAAGGGCATGAAAATCACGCCTTCAAGAGCAGCAATTTCGTGGTGAATGTGGTATAATTGATAGCAATTTTAGAATGATGTATAAGACACAGTCCACTTTCCTCATTCATCCGTGGCAACTTCATTTACTCGCGATTTCATATGTATGTATAGTGATGGGACCCAACATGATTCCAGGTGTCTCGAGTTAAAGCATGGAACTCAAGAGGTATCGAAACGTTATGTAAGAATCCTGTGTTTGGTAGTCTTGCACATCGCTTGAAAATCTGGAGAGTCCTCAAATTAGGTATTGGAATTTCGAATGTTTAATTCTTTGCATTCAAAGTCACTCGCGAGATCACGGATCTTTGAGATGAACACAAGTAAATTCTTCTCTATCATAACGATATTAACAAGAAGGGTTTAAGGTTTCCAGAACTCAGAATATCTTCAAGAGCTGCAAACATCTCGTAACACGTTCAGCCCGGCTGATGTCATAAGACACAATGCGCGTCCTCAACGGCGCTCGACTATTTCTCGGTTTGGGTGATTTGGGTTTGGATTTGGTTCATTTATATGAGTAAATCCTACTTCAGTATTGTTTTGGCTACCACCTGGTATCGTTCGGATTCACTGATCGACACAAGAAATGAAATTAGAATGTCAGAAAGGTCACGTACTAGCGACACACCCGTAAAATCAACGGATGTAACAATAATTTGCATTTTCTAACTTATTTTAATGATGTCCAAAACATGATCAACAGATGTGGCGATGTTAGGACTTTGTTACTTCATAACTTTATAATTTTATAACTTTATCACTTTACGGTATACGTAATTTTTTTGTTGATAAAACCGAGGTATTATTCCCTAAAACGTTATTTCAGCAATCTGCATTTTATACTGGAGTAAAATCACGATACAGGGGTGGAAGGAAGCAACCTGCAATACAAATCTACGGCACTGCCGACTGTGGCCAACGCTGCGACCTGTTGATGCCTCATGACATCAGACCCGTTTACAATAATTTTTTTCTTATAAAAGTTGTTTCTATTCCATTTCTTAGGACAAACAACTACTGAAAACTCAAATAAAAAATTCCGATCCTCAGGAGATACCTTCAGAAATCGTCCAGACTGAACGTGTTAACCGTGAAACAGTTTCAAACTGTCTCAAACCACCATATTCTTGACTTTTTCAAGAAGTGTGCAAAGAAACATCTCAAAGTCCCACCACTAGCTTTGTCCGCGAACAGTGACGGCCCTCTATGCGCACCAGAGCGCCAGTTGTGCAAGCCCGGTTTAGAGTCTCCCGAATACTCCAACATTTCTCCAATATCTGCTCTGGGTCACTTACTTTCTGCTGCACACCGTTAAGGAACGGAGCGGGTAGATACGGGTAGAAGAGATCCGGCCGCCGCTGGAGAAACTCCGAATCCTTGGGCGTGATGGGAAGGGGAGGCAGGTCCAGCGACATTCGACGGCCTCGTCGCGAGGCCCCGTTGGTCCACATATGCGTGCCCATGTGCACCTACAAGGGCAAACAAAAGCAACGTCTTCAACGGGCTGCTGCAGATAGTGAAGACACTGATCTTTCATCGAGCTTGCGTTATTTGTACGTTACGCGTTTGGCGTTAGTACAAGCGGTAGCGGCTAGCTAGGTGTTAATGAAGATAATTGAATATTTCAGAGACACGAGAAGAGCAGGAGAAAAATAGAGAGAGGAATTGTGGGTGAGGGAGTGAAAGGGAAAGAAACAGAGACACAGAAGGAGAGATAATAGCGTGAAAGAGAGATACAGAGAGAGATAGAGAGAAAGTGAGAGGGGGAAAAAATTGTGTATACCTTGAGATTGCCCTTGGTGGTGAAGGCCTTCTGGCAGACGGTGCATCGGAACGGTTTGTCGCCTGTGTGAGTTCTCATATGGATCTGGAGCGCCGAAGACGAGGAGAAATTCTTATTGCAAATCTGGCACAAGTGTTTGCTCGGCATGCCTGCAAATACACACACACAGTTTCGCTAAACAGGCCCTGGGCACAAGTATCGCGAGGGGTGAAGCTTGTCTGCCCGTGGCAGAGTAACCGCGGTCCGATGGCCCATTGGCGGCTCTTACACGAAGCTAGGCCTGCGCTCGATGAAGACGGAAAATGGAAGGGTGAAAAGGGGAGGTGTTCCATAACCTGCCACCAGGAGCGCGTGAAAAGTAGAACAGCGTTATGTACAGAGAAGCACAGGCGTGCGAGTAAGCGAAGCTCGTTACACGTAGTCCCGGCGTCTCGGTGGAAGCACGGATGCGATCTGTTAGCGGGAAGAGTGAAACCTGCCAAGCCAAGCCTTGGACGGTTCGAATTGTGCTCGATGAAGAAGCAGACTGGACGCATTCTCGACCAGTTTTTCTACTTACTAGCTGGCCTTTTTGGTGCCGGAAGGTCCCCCTCCGGTGGAGACCTCTTCATCGAGAGAGCTTGCTCCATGGACGACGGCGGCATCGGCGGTGGTGGCGGCGGAGGCGGTGGCGGAG
Source organism: Andrena bucephala (assembly GCA_947577245.1). Taxonomy (NCBI): domain Eukaryota; kingdom Metazoa; phylum Arthropoda; class Insecta; order Hymenoptera; family Andrenidae; genus Andrena; species Andrena bucephala. The sequence goes on along the minus strand of OX387717.1, from coordinate 28,875,977 downwards.
GCGGCAAGCTCGTGTCCTCGGCGCACATAGGACTCCTTGAGGTCTCGTGCTCCTGGGACTGCAGCTTCGAGTCGCTAAACAGATGGGGTGGCATGTCGCGGATTTTGTGGGTCAGCATGTGCTGCTTCATGTTCCCCTGCGAATTAAAAGATGATGCTGGTTAAACGTCGCGGTTCGACCGTCCCTGGAAGTCCGACCACTTCGTCGATCACACCACTCTGCATAATATTTCAAGGCTGTTGTCTACTGCCGCGCCAATGTCTGAAAGGGGGGCATCAGTTGGGGACGGCGTAACTCAGCGAAACGGATGAATTACAGTCGGATAACGGACGGGAAGGCGACGGGAAGGAAGGGGACGTGACGGAAACGCGACGGAGAAGCACGTTAGGGGACATCCGCAGTCTCGAAAAGAACTAAAACTTTCGTATATACTTGCGCGTGTATCGATATGGATTCGAGAATGTGGCGAAGCTTTCTTAAAATACACAGTGGTGTTATCATCGTTCTTGTGTCATCTGTAAGATTCAGCAGGCTCTTACCAGGAGGCCGTGCGCCGAGGGTAGAAGTCCGAGGGCGGGCGACATCAGCGGGGGTAGGCGGATGGCAGGGTAGACAGGTGTCAGCCCCCGCCCCCCTCCGGCTCCTTTCCGCCCCCGGCTCTTCCGTTCCTCAGGCCGCCGCCGCCTGCGTTTCGGTTTCTCTCGATTACTGGCACAGGGCGATCGATATTGGGAATCGAGCGAAGTGATCGAACTGTTTGCGGGCAACGGTTGAGACGTGCAGACGCATGTTTGCTGACCGGTAGTGTTGTTCTGAAAGTATCGTAGAAAAAAACAGAGATACAGAGAGGCGGCCAAATGAGATCAGCTTTGGCCGTCGGTTCTTTTTTTTTTAAGGGTGTGGGGGAGGGGGCAATGGCGGTCGAATGGCGCGCGTCGAGCGTGCTTTAGCGGTGTTTCCAGAGGGTGGGGGTGTAGGGGTGGAAAAAGAGCTACGCATGGATGTCACGCGAGCCGTGATCATCGTGTTATCGATACCCATGAAAACAGGAGGGATCTCTCTATCACAGTTATCCCCCGTGGCTGAGAAAGTGCCTCCAATACGATCTACACAATCCACATTCGATGAAAGAAGGTTACGTTACCTTGGTGGAGAAGCCTCTGTCGCATATGCTGCATTTGAATGGCCGCTCCTTCGTGTGGCTCCGGTAATGGATCTCCAGCGCGGAGTTGCACGCAAATGTTTTGTAGCAGATATTACACGTGGTGTTTCCACGCACTGCAACAGATCGTAGCTCTTTACAAATGACGTTCCCTGATGCTGTCGCAACGGTTTTACAGGTTTTGTGAAAGCGAGTACTGTAACCGTGGCGCGACCGCGGGGGCATCCATTACAGGACAGATGAAGGCGGACCGTGCTTAGTAGTCGCGTAAAACGCACGAATGCTGGAGAAGACGTTCGGCGCAGCGATGTTTCCGTGACTTGAGGCGAGCGTTACGCGCGTGATTAGACCGAAAGTAGCGTTCAACTGTGACCGTTTCCTGGCAGCCCGACGGAAGGAAGTGGAATGAATCGTGAAGGCAACAATCGATTTTACAAAGTGATTTATTTATTCATCAGAACATCCACAGGTGTCGAGCCTCTCTTCCACGCAAGAAAACCGTCGGATACAAAAAGCTCATCTGCGCCCGCTAGGCTCTGGCGTTTTCCGTTTGTTCCTGATGGAAAGCCACAGAAAAAACCGGCAACGCACAGAGAGAAGAACGTGTGAATAAAGGCGTAGACAGAGAGAAGTAACGTGAAATAACAGAGGTGCCCGAAATGACGATAAAAAGGCAGAAAGAGAGAGAGAGAAAGAGAGAGAGAGAGAGAGAGAGAGAAAGAGAGACAGAGAAAGAGAGAAATTCAAGCGGGAGGGTAGGAGTGCTAGGTCCGGCTACACCACAAAAACAGGATGTCGATATACAGCTTGGATAAAGGTGGACGTATCAGTCAGACTTGGCGGTCAGGAACAGAGTGAATCGTGTCAGATCGATCGGGAGGTGTAGCAGGAACTGCAGCTCGCCCTGATGCTAGCAGCGCCTACCTGCTGGCCCTCCGACAGCCAGGCCGAGCGGGTTGTAGGTGGATGTGGCAGCCAGCACGGCTGACGTAGTGAGCGAGGCCAGGGGTCCAGCGGCACCTGGTCCAGGGGTGACGGCGTTCATCGAACTCACGCTGTTTATGCTCGATGATCCTATGCTACTGGCGGAGGGCGACGAGGAGACCGCTTGCAGCAGGCCTGCGAACATGCCGAACGGGTGTGGGTGGTGTGTGACGGTCTGCGGGGGCGGCGTTGGTACCGATGCCACTGCAGCTGGGGTGGAGGACGCGCGCGGCGTCAGGTCCAAGGGTGTGCCGGCGTTTATCGGACTGTTGCTCTTTTCGCTGCCGTTGTAACGGTGGAATGGTGGTGACCTGGACGGGTGTCCCGCAACCGAGGTAGCTATGGTGGTGATGGTTCGCACCTGGTTCTCAAGGGCAGCGAGGGATGTGGAGAAGCTGGGCAAAGACAGGTCTTTCTGCTCGTTCTCCTCGCTCTCGTGGTCCTGCTCGTCCTCTACATCGCCGCGACAGTCACGATTCACGTCGCACCGTTCGTCGTCCTCCCTACGGTCCTCTTCGTCATCCTCCTGATCATCCGCTTCCTCGCTGTGCTCCTCCGAGTACCTCTGCTGCTGTTGCTGCTGCTGATGTTGCTGTTGGGACTCCTCTTTCACGCTCATGTCGTTCTCCTGAAGCTGCCTTTCCATTGCGTGATGCCGTGCTGGAGGGAAACTTAACGGAAAACCCGGCCCCGCAGGGTGGATCGGCGGGAATCCCTGTGGGAGGAAAGACGCCAATGGATGGTGAGGGTAACCAGGTGGGAATTCGTTCACCTCGCCAGCCTGGATCTGTTCGGGGCTGAGCTCCGTCGGCTCGCCAGTGTGCAGGCGTATGTGCTGCTGCAGGACGAGCGCATTCGTGAACTTCTTGTGGCAGACGGGACATTGGTGAAGTACTCTGAGCGGCGGTTTCGCCCTGTGCACGCCCATGTGAGTCTTTAGGTTGCCCTTGGTGGTGAATGCGCGACCGCAGATCTTACATTTAAACGGGCGCTCGCCTGTGTGCGTCCTGTAGTGCATCTGCAGTGCGCTCTTGCAGGACAGCACCCTGTGGCAGATTACGCACTGGTTGGGATCGGTCAGTTTGTGCTCGATGTTGTCGACTAACTGTTGCAGCTTGGACGTCTCCGAGGTCTTCGTTATCTCAATTAAGCTCTCCCAGGAGTTGTCGTTGCTGCCAGGTCGGGGCAACAGGCTGGAATAGATGGCTGGATCTTTGGATGGATCGATCATCTCACCAGTGGAGACGACAGGCGTGTTTATAGCCGAGGAACCCGCGTGATGGGGTATTTGATGGTGGCCAGGCGGTCCTGGGAACAGGATCCCCGCAAAGGATGTTTGAAGGCTTCCGCTACTCGCGCTACTGCTGGCAGGAGAAGCACCAGGGTACGCGAGCATCTGCTGAGGTAACCGATTCATAGTCCCCCGGCCGGACAAGTTCTCGGGCTGTTCCTCGATCTCCTCGTCGACTTCCATGTCACCGTCCCCTTCCAGTCGCCCGCTGATTTTACTCTCCATACTGCAGTCCTCGTAAGTCTGCGGTTGGGAGGGCGGATTGACAGAGGACTGGGGCGAGTTCAGGTACCGCCTGGTCGTTTCCTCAAAGTCCTCGCTCTCCTCTTCCGTGGGTTCCTCGGCCTCCTCGGGCTCCTTCTTCGGCGTTATCCTTTCGGCGGCCTCCTGGCTGGTCGGCCGTTGCTGATACTGCTCGTGCATGGGGGATCGTTGCTCGCGCTTGATCTCGTCCCTCTGCTCGAGCTGCTGCTTTTGTTGTTGGTGATTGTCTTGAGAGGAATGACGTGAGTTCGACACAATCGCGGGGGAATGTGGAGACATGGTCGGGGCAGTGGTAACGGGCTTGGTCAAGTTCTCCGGCATGTCCTGATCGTCCCGATGAGCGACAACCGGCGATCTGTACAGGGGTGGCATACCGGGCAGGGCTAGGCTTAGTGGCAGGGGCGGTTGAGGGGGCAGAAAACCGTGCGCCGCCGCCGCTGGGTGAAAAGAGGGATGATGAGAAGGCGGCGGCGGCGGTGGGGACGGCATTGGTCTCTGACCAGAGGCGATTTGCTGTAGCAGGGGTGGATGGTACTTGTCCAGGTGTTCCGGAACGGGATTCGGGTTCATCTTAACATGTGGAAACTTGGCCGTATGCCTCTGGAAGTGGACCTTCAAGTTCCCTTTCGTGGTGAAGCGGCTGCCGCAGACGTTGCATTTAAAGGGTCGCTCACCTGTGTGCGATCGTATGTGGATCTGGAGCGCCGAATCGCTGCCGAACACCTTGCCGCAGTAGCGGCAACGATGCTTGAAGAACGGCTCGCCGCGACCGCTGCCGGACTTTGAGTCGTACGGGGAGAGGCGGGACCCTTTGCCGCCCCTGAACGCAAGCTCGTCGGCCAGGTTGTTAGCCAACAGGCCCTGGCTGGCGTTGTCCAACACCTCTTGGGCTCTCTTCTGCAGCATCTCCAGCGTGTTCGGTTCGTGTAACGGTGGGGGATCCGTGTTGGTTATTATCGACGACGCAAGGGAGGAGCTGATAGAGCACAGTGGCAGCATCTGATGGGACATCGGCACCTGGCTGCTGCTGCTGCTGCTGGTCGCAGTTGTCCCTGTCGCGTTCGACGAGGGCAACGGAAGATTCAACGGGGAAGCGCTGCTGGTCGGCGTCGGCCGTTCCTGGGACAGATTCGGCGTCATGGGGACGGGCGATGTCTGTTGGTGACTCGGTGGACGCGACGAGGGCGGTGACGTCAGGCTCGACAGGGGCTTCGGTTGGATGATTGGAGACGGAGAGACCTCCTTGCTGTCCGACGGCTCGCTGGCCGGTTGCTGCTGGGACGTCTGACTGTGCGTGATGGACAGTTGCTGCTGTAGCTGGCTGATCAACTGCAGCTGGAACACTTGCTGATGCTGCAGGGTGTACAGCGTGCTTTGCAGCAACGCCAGATCCTGCAGGGCCGCCTCGCTGTCCGCGCCACCGGCCAGAGCGGTCGCTGCAAACTGAGCGACCGCCACTTTCGTGTTCTGAAGTGCCTCCAGTGTGACGTGACTAGTTCCAGCAGGCGGGAATAGGCCTGCAGGCGCGCCGCTCTCCACGAAATTGTTATTGTTTTCCGCGTCCTGTCGATGACGCATCTGCTTCCGCGATCCTTCCTCGTCATCCTCCTGGTCGTCCTGCTCGTCCACGCCTTCCTCTTCGTCCTCCTCCAGAGCATCTTCCTGATCCTTGTCGTCCTCGTCACCCTGATGGGACCTGGCTGCCGTGAGGTCCACGGCCTCGTCCCCACCACCCCCTCCGCCGCCACTCTCTTCGCCATCCGATGTGAAGTCATTTTCCTCTCCTGCAACAGATCATCGTCGTCACGATTACTAGCGTGCCTGAAGCGCAGTATCGTTGGAATCGGCGTGCTTTCGATGTTCCTCTACGTGAGAACATCGAGTCAACGATCGAAGAACGATATTTTTTGCATAAATATTGAAGTTCCAAGGGTCGTGTCGCTCAGGGGAAGGCCTGACGCGCGGCCGCGTAAACTATATTTATATATGTAATAAGGTTTCGTTTCACGGTCGTTAGCCGGTCATCAAGGCTGGAACAGGACGAGAACTTGGCAGTACGGATCCATTTTACTTATAATGTACGGTGCAGCCGTGAAATCGGGGCGGAATTGTTGATCACTGCAGCCCTGGTCTTATTTCTCAAATTTATCGACACTGATCACGGAACGCGCGTGCCAATAATCCGCCGGATGGCCGCGACCGCGCGTCGGATTCGCGGGAAAACTGTGTCAGAACACGCAGCGAAGGCCCTGGCAGAGGACTGACGCGTACACATTCGTGTCAATGATAAGGCATAGCGGCACGGTAATTAGTATTCCAGGACGCCTCGCGTGAAACCCGTACCGCTGGAAACTTTTAATAAGCGCACCGGGGCCAATGAAAAATGGAAATCGCGCAATTACTATTCTCGGCGGCCCACCCAGACCCGTTCGAAGCGCACCAGTTAACGTTTCACTCGCCACCAAGTGACCTCATCGCCGATCCAAATCACACTTCGAAATTCAACCAAGTACAAGTCTCTCTGCTAGTTACACGACGAACACGCACACACACATACAAAAGGACAGAAACGAAGAGGAGGAAAGAGAAACGAAGAAGATGGAATCCGATTCGCGGGAAAACACCGATATAGGGTTCTGCTGGTGGCGTGGTTCAAGGTCAGACTGTACCGGAAAATCGGGGACACGACAGTCTGGAGGGTCTGCAGGTGCCCTGGTTGATCCCACGGCACTCAAGACGGCGCGTAATGCTCCATCTCATGAGCTGCATATCTCCGACGATTCGCGGGGAAAGACGGTGCGTGGCGCCGACTCGCGGTGGCGCGTAGAAGCTGCGCGGCGTTTAGCCCCCGGACGTCCGCGTGTCCACCCGTGTCATCCGGCAAGGACGAGAACCGACTGATCGCTCGGTATAGAGCCGGCCTGGGCGTAGGTACCGACGTGCAACGTCACGCGTCACCCCTCCCCCACCATCGTGCCCCATCCCCACTAGCGCGAGCCTGTGCCCCCCACCCCCCGCGCCGCCGCCAGACGCGGGCTTGTTGCCTCGGTTATGACAGGGAAGGCGGCGCGTTTCATAAATCAGGGGTAGGGGGCGGGGCCTGCGCGAACCACTCAGCGGCTGGTTATTAATTATTATACAGAGGGGAACCCCCCACCGCTCTCGCGTATCCACCTACGCCGCGCAACTTCCGGATCCACGGTGCTGCGTGCGAACCTCTGCTCTACCGGCGGAGTGTCATGGCTCGACGCGCCTCGCTTTCGATTTTGTTCCTCGCTCGTGGCTGCCCCCTCGGTGGGGGGGGATAGAAAAGTGTGAATCCGCGGGACTCGACGGGGTCTCCTTGGTCTTCTGGAATGTATCTGTGTGTTGCTGAGGGGCGGGGGGGGGGGGGGGCACTGGATACGCAGTTTTTGAGCTTGTAGCTGGAATGACGAATATGCGTAATAGTTTCGTTGAGAGAACGGTGCTTGTATCGTTTTCTTGCCTACTGCGGTGGAATCGGATTGAATTGCCCACTGAATGGCACATTTCTGTCAGTGTTTGACGCCACAGCTTGTACCTACTTCCACCCTGTCCCAACTTATCTTTCTGTTAGAGGGGTAATGTACAAGCCTGTGATTTTGGTCGAACAAGCGGGGATAGAGCAATTGCGGCCTTGAATAATAGTAGAATTTCGGCTGGTACTAGTAAAAGAATGTCGAGTTGTTTCCGAAGATCTTGGATTCCTTCGAATGCGTAATCAGTGAATCAAGCATTGCCGTTTAGCAAGCAGTGCCCCTTGATTTGCCCTTGAGATAATCAGATCTAATAGAAAAAAAAATGGGGTTAGGATCCAAATTTTTTGAAGTTGTTTAAAATTGTGAGGAAGTATGATACTTTGTCTCGCTTCGTATTTGACGTACCTATGCTCTGTCTAAACTCTCTACGAGAATTTACTGCATTCGTATGGACTTGGGATGGGAATTCTGCTACGATCGTCATTTTGAGTCTATCAAATGACGTCACTAGTCACTAGTGACTCCGGCAACGCCAATACAATGTATTTTAGTGAACAGATAAAAATGTAAAAATGTAAAAATGTCAAGACCGCGTTATATCGAAACCGCGTTGTTTAAATACCGCGTTATAAGAGGGTTGCCTGTAATCGGTAGGTATCAGGCTTCCGCGGTGACAAACGCAGCATTCGTCGCGTTATTGCTCTTCGAATAAAGAAACGGCTGGGCGTGTCGAGCTGAATAGAACCTCTCTGAATTACCTATACTCTGGACATATAATAGCTCTAATTCGATTATGTGTTATTGGGTGCGCACATCGTCGTTTCCTATGGCTTCGCGATCAGTTTCTGGCCCGTACTTCAAGACTACGCAGTTCAAACCGTTTCAAGAATATTCATTACTAGCTTTACTACCCGGCTTCGCCCGGAATTTAGATTCTGACTTTGTAAAAAAAAATATTTATTTATTTCTTTTGTGAAAATAGTCACATTCATCTGGATTAGCCAGGCATAATGAGCTGAGGCACATTTCGTGACCTCAGAGTTTGCCATTCAAAAGTTTTTAGGCGACAGACAAACATACAAACAGTCTGCACACTGAACTTTCTGCTTTGTATATTAAGACTTCTGAAGGAACTAGTATTTTCCTTTCATCCCACTGACACAATTTTCATGGACGTTTAGATAAATGGAGAACAATAAATCATCGTTTCTAAAGACATTCATCTCGAGTTCAGAAGGCTCTCAGCCTTGAGCTACCCTCGGATGAAGCAAACCCCTCTCGTCCCACCCCCCTCGTCAAATTTGAAACGTTAAAGGAGTTGCCCAGGGAGCTGTCTCGGCGAATACCATTCGTGCAACGTCCAGAATCGGGAGAACAAATCCTGACACGCGTCCACTAACGCAGAAAGCTGTGCAGGTGGTTGCACCAGGGGGTAGAGGCACGGGGCAATAATCCTAGGAGGTCCCTTCCTCGGTAGAGCGACTTCCTGCAGGTCAGACGCGCGAGGGCATTGATGGTTCGGTTGCGCAACGTCTCGGTGGCGACTGTCCCCCGCCCGTGGCACAAGGCGGTCAACATTTGTCGTCCAGTGGCAGCCTGGACCGGCGGATGATTTATTAGCCAGTAAATCATAAACACGAGGAGACCTGCTGCGCTACGGCGAAGGTTAACGAGCCCCCTGGTCCCCGCGACAATGCGAAAATGGGTCGGAAGTCATAATTCACGTCCGAGGAGCAGCAGCCAGCTTGCTTCCTGCTCGGAGGAGCATAAACACTTCACTTAGAAGAAACTACGAATTTGCTGGGAACACGCTGATAGACGTTCCTCCGACTTTCACGGCCCAGGAAGACACTTCCTGCCGGGAGATCTTCGATCTCCATCGACCGTGCTCCTTGAAATTTACGCGCACCACTACGGCCTGCTGCACAGGACATCGCCAAGCTCGCTGCATAGTCCTGGGGCTAAGCGAATTTCTCGATCGACAGGCTATAACGTCCACAGATCCTTAGCATTCCAGAAAGCAAACGGAGCAAACGAGGCAGGGAGCCTAAGGAGCTAACTGGTCACAAAGACTACCGGGGACGAGTGATCATCTTCGACGTCGACTTGCCACGAATGGAGGAAGGAGGTTCCATCGGAAGAGACAAGGGTTGATGCATCCTGTGGCGTACAAGGTCGCGGGACAAAGAAGGACGATCGATAAAAGCAGCGGCCGAAGAATCGTTGCTTGGGGGTCGTTGCTCTCGAGTCACGGCGCATCGGTGCCGAATACGAAAGGGATTCGTACTCGTAGTGACGGGGTCGAGTCTCGTTTAAATAAGTTAGCAGTAGCAGCAGCGGCGGTGGCGGCGGCGGCGGCGGCGGCGGCGGCGGCGGTGGTGGTGGCGGCGGTGGCGGGCGCAGAAGCAAGACAGGGAGGCACGGCGAGATAGAGGAGGAATGAGAAATGAACGGGGAAAGAGAGACGCCGAGGGAAATTGCACGTGGCGGGCCGCGATTGGCTCGCACCTGTCTCCTCGGACCGCCCTCCTACGGCCGGGGATCGCATGCCTGCGTACCTAATACGCTTTCTTACTCGTTGCATACGCGGTTGCTTGCACCCGCGTGCGTGTGGATGCACACTTTCTCATCCAGCCAAGGTGTTCGTGCCGTGTAATGAACCACCGCCGCCCGGTTTCCTCCTCCCCCTCCAACGCCGCCACCCTCCCACCCCCAGCAAGATCCCCCCCGTCCATCTCCCCCTACTCTTTCCCCCCCCCTGCCCCCCGCCCTCGCCGTTCCACACCGACGCGACTGCGACGGATCGTCGTTGGAGTGGGGTACCGGAACAAGCTAGAGGGGCACGGAAGGCACCCGGCGGGGAGAGGACAGACGATAGTACATATTATACTTTTGTACGAGCCGCGCGCGCGGGGAGGAAGTGGGGGCGGCAGGCAGGCATAGCCGCGGTTGCACACGGTTAATCTATCTCCGGGTAGACACTAAAGCGCAAGATGGAAGTCTCCTTCCATTACGATTGCCATATTTGCAACTCTGGGGGCCCCCACGTTCAACACCCCGCTGGCCTAAGCCAAGCTCGCTCGTACATATACGCGATCCTCGCGACCAGGCTCCCTTTGTTCACCGAGTGACTGCTGTCGGCTCGATGAGTTACGAACCGCTCGTTTTTCTCTTCACCTCCCCACCCGCAACCCCGCGGGGCGGGAGCGGCGAGCAGTGGCAGGGGAGGGGGTGGTGCACTTTACCGCGACCACAAGTGCCGGGTTCCCTGGCTCGTTCGACTGTTAAATGGGAATGATTTGTTTTTACGACCGCTGTCGGTGTCGCTTCTTGCCTCCACTTCCTTTTGGATATGCTTCCAGAACGAGCACGGGGATGAGGAGGATGTCGTCGTGTAACGATTACGTTCACCGAAATTCTGGACACGACTGCAAATTGGCGATGATCGCGGGTGCTCCGAGGGCGCCTACTGAAATCGATGGCCCCTCGTGTGGAACGGTGTAATTCGATTCTGGATGAATATATCAGGTCTTGGAGTACCAGTATTGAACACCATTGTTCAGGGAAAACAGTGCATGAAATGAAGATCACCATTCAGGTGGCTAGATATAACCCAAACAGAGCTGTAACGACGTAACCAAGAACACTCTAGAATAGTCGAAAACAGAATGTTCAAGCCACAGTTTAAGAATAGTAGGTACGAATAAATTGTGAGCTCAATCCAAATCGCAACGCGTCAGATATGCAACGGTACGATGGAAGAAAGGGAGGATTAAGTACAGTTGTGAGTTTACAAGTGTTCCGGTTGTAGCGTAGCTTACTTAGTTCAGTGGCGAGCGGAACGCGTCGCAGCAAGTTCCAGAAAACGTAGCGCGTCAAAACAAACGGCCGCGAATCGCGACCTTTCCTCGCCCTAGCTTTTCGAGACCGACGTGGAGGGGCTAAGCGTGGCCCAGTCAGTTAGTCTCGCGAGAGCAAGCGACGATACCACAACGGTATTCCAAATAAATAGATACAGTATTTACCACCAAGCGCGTCATTATTTCTACCGTACCAGTAACCCTACAGTTCTTAAATACTTCTAAATAATTTCTTATTATTGTTACTTCCTCTGCGCTTTACTTCTCTCGCGGATCCTTCTATAAAGGCATGTTTATGCAGCTTCGGACTTAGCATTAATTTGTATGCAATCTTATCTGCAGTTTCATTATCTGAATAAGTTAAGACCATTCTTCTTATACTACGTGAATGGTGCGCGTCGCGAGCGACACAGTTACGTCCTTCGCTCAGTTATTCTTTCCTCCGTTCGAACCGATAATTGCTCGAGGCTTCTTCCTTCTGTTTCCCCTCTTCGCCGAGCTGGTTCCGCTTTTTCCTTTGCGGCTTCGGTGTGACTATCAGTCACACGAGCGTTTTTTTCGACGTCCGTCGCGACGAGCTGGTCTTGATACACTGAATTCAGGTTTCTGCCAAAATAGTGTTTTCTATGCACACTGGCGTCTAAGCTAAGCAATTTCGATTGTAACAAGAATAATGAACTGTCTTCTGGTGCTCAATGAAGGAGAAACTCTTCTGTACCCAAAGTATTGAAATAGTATTGAAACCATTAGAAACAACAAGAATGGATCTGTGTGTACGATGACGTAAGGGGTAACTAACCTACTCCACTTGCAGAATAGTTTTCTGCGCAACATATCCCTATCAGTCATTCGTATGCGTGAACCGTGATATGACTCTCTGTCAACTACGCGCATAAAGAATGACAGCGACAAAATTCCGACCAATAGGATTCGCATTCCTTTCCTGTGCATTCTTGTCAGCTCCGAACTATACCACTCGAACTTGCCTCTCAGCTGCCCATAATAGTCCGCGGTTCTCCCGAGCCAACTCGCCGGAGACTCCGCGATTCTCCGAGCGACCTCCCTCCATCCCGCCCTGAGCCACGGAACATTTTCATCCCGCTGTTCGTGGCAGGAGTTATGGCAATTCGCGGTGTTCGTTGGGCGATCAGTAACGCGTTAACCGTGTCCGGGCTTTGTTATCTTGGTGGCGGGGCAGCTCGGAAACAAAAACAGCGTCCGCGAGGGCATGAAGTAATAAAGAACGCGGCCGGGCGCTGAAGGGGAAAAGGGGCGGGAGGGGCGGGCAGGGGAGGCAGCCGAAGATCGTTCGGCGACCTGTTAAGTAACCAGCAGATTTACAGGGCCCTATCTTATCGAGCGGCTGTACACAGTCCCTCGGTGGTGTACGCTTATTTATTCGTTTGCAAATGAATAAAGAAGGCCGATCGATGCTCGCGGGGCCCCCAACAGCCCCGCGAACGCTTACAAGTCGCTATGGATTCCAATCTAGAAGTAGAAGTTGCCTGAACGGCGAGAGGAGTGGGGATTGAGGGGGGGCCCAGTCCTGGGCATGTCATACGCGAAACCCTTATCTCGGCTGAGCAGAATCATGATCGTTCCTCGCGCCAAGTTCCCCGTGGGACAGCCCAGCTACACCAATTCACGGGCGCAACACGGAGTGTGAGAGGGTTTTAATGTTACCGCTGCACGGCCAGGGGAATTTATCGTTATTTGTAATCGCGGCCGGTCGAGTTTCTTGGCGGTTCGCCTTTCGGCGGGATTCGATCCGGCGGGGTGCACTCCCTCCGTATTGGGGGGAGATCGCGAGTGTCCTCTGTGGGAAGAGCCGTAGATCCGTGTAGGAGGAAGTGCTCGTAGGATCGTTAGACACCGGGGCACGGTCTGATCGCGAACTGGAGGACCAGGTCTTTAAATCCTGGCTGAGCAAAGCACGATGCCCTGTTCCTCCCTAGACTGCGGGGATACAGCGAGTTTCGGCAGCGCGAGAGCGTTTATACTTGCGACGGACATTACTTTTAATCTTACCTATGCTTATCGATACTCATCGATGCTATATCTTAAGTCGTCCCGTTGAATATGGTGTATATTTTGAATTAGGTTCATAGAGAATGTGAATACATAAACAGGTCATGCTAGCGTTTTGAATTTCTTGTGGGCTATCTGATTTGGAAAAGGTGAACCTCGTTAGTTCATTATGTTCATCGTGTTGATCTATAGTCTATTTCTCAGAAGTGTTAAAAAGGTCCTTCACCAAACAATAAATATCTGTTATTCCAGACGATTGACTTGCACATCCAATATTGCCATTGCGCAGGCAGGTATGTGCATCGAGAACACCTGATTCGAAGCTCAGCGCAAAGGTGTTCAAGGGACCATTTTACGACGACAACCGCGGCCCACCGCGAAATAATCGTAATAATCATCGCGGTAATAACGAGCCGAAGGCGTGGCGGGGCGAGTGAACGCGAGGAAAGGAGGCGTGCGTGCGAAACTGCTGGCGTGCGTGCTCGCGCCACGGCCAAGGCGAGTATATCTTCAACTTGAATTATTATTTAAATGCTCCCGGGGGCCAAAAGGAAGGTAACTCTGCGCGGACACCTGTCCAGGTGGTCACTTCTTTTATCCTCTTTCTCCCTCCAACGATACGTAAGGTGGCTTCTGAGTTAGCACGGAACCGAAGCTGAAGCGCAACCACTCGATGGTGGCTGTTAAAGCGAGATAAACCTAAATAAGACGTTTAAGCCCGAAAGCACGTGTGAATGGATTTACACAAAATTCCCCCACTGATCGGCGGCATCCTCAAGAAGATCGGCCGTTGAATCGATTGGAAGTGCTGGGCGCTCGGAGTCCCGACAGCGCCCTAACCGCAGACCTGAACTTGACCAGAGGAGTTAAGGAGATTTGCGATGTGGCGATCGGTCACGCAGCTTGCAGACCTATAACCGAACCATTTAGTTAACCTAATCTTCATCCGGCCACGGCGCGGCGGTGTAAGCCCCGCGGTGACGGGGGGAGAGGGGTCAGGCAGGAGTGGATCATTGCGTGGCAGCGCACGTGAACATTGTTCTGGGCGCAATTTAAAACGGCATTTGACCAACGGGTCAATCTGCCGGCACTAATGCACTCATGCCTCTATAATAGACTGGCCCAAGTAAAAGCAGAACCCGAGAAGATCGTTCCCCTTCCTCCATCGGGCCCATATTTACGACGGCTCGCCATTTTATAGCGATACACGGTAATTAAGTGAGACACCGGAGGCGAGAAATCAGAGCAAGTATAATGACCGGGGAACCGGTCGCTGCACTTCTATTGGAAATATTATTCCACTTGTCGTGGTAGGCGATAGTTTCGAGGCTGTGCAGGTTTTTCGACGATGCCTCGAGATAAAGTTGGCCGTTTACCCTCTTGGGGAGGTTCTTAAATTTTATAGGACACCTTCGCGCAGATGTACGAAGGCTCGATCGCGGAACTACGAATACTTTTTGTGTGCTTTGTAGTGGCGAAATTTATGTATATTGATTTCGTTCGAATTTTCGATACATTGTGTGATGCCAGCTTCACATATGTACATATGCGTTTAACGAATGTTCGCAAAGTTTTACGACAATTTGTGTACAGTGATTTGTCAAACATAATTTCTATAAACTCGTACTTCAACGTTGAGTAAGTATGAGTGATGAGGAAACAAATTATTTAACACATTTATGGCGGCACTTTTTCAAGTAAACTTCCGTTTACTATCTTTTTCAAACTTTTCAATGGATTTTGACAACGATGAATAATAACCCTACTAATATAATAAATGCCAAAGTGTGTTTGGATGTTTGGATGTTTGTTACTCAATCACGTCGCAACTATGCAAAGATCTTTCTGAAATGTTGTATATACATACGTAGTCTAGGACCAAGAATAACATAAGGATACTTTTTATCCCGAATTTTTTAACCGATCTGGACCCAATTTTGCATAATTACTCTAGAACCCTACCGAAATAATGGGCTACCATGAAATCTGGACATCCCACCTCTTCCCCTTTATTTCACCCTCTTGACACTCCATGATAATCGAAGTTTTACCCGGGCAAAGTCGGGTACCTTAAACTAGTAGTAATAATATACATCTTTTCTGCATTATAAAAAAAGAAACAGCTTGATAGACGAGGTACAGCTAAAGGCTATTAACCTAATCCGAATTGTCGAAATAGGTAGCTTACCGTAAACATAGAAGATAGAATGAATCTCAGAACTAAAAATGAAAAGGAAAAAGAAGAGAGAAATAAGGCACCGTATTATAAATCCCTACTAAGGTAAATGGCCCAGTGGTGAAACAGTTAAGGAAGCAGTTGAGATAATTGCAATTTCTTTTATATTTAAATAATATAAAATTAAAACCAAATATAATTATTCGAAAGCGCAAAATTTCTACTTTCAGATAATGTAACAAGAATTTACATTTGTTAAAGGAAAAGTTTTAAATTAATTAAAACATGAAACTGTTCACATGGCCCAGTAATTAAATGAAATTCATGACGTGTCCCAGTCATTAATTATCAGTGTCCCAATTATTGAATATATATTTAATTTCACTATTTCTATCAGTTAATGAAAATAAATCAATATGGTAATGTTTTGGGGTAATAAAAACATTTTATTTATCATAAATTTGTGTTAAATCTTCGGCATGAAAAAATGATTAAAAGTGTATTATAAAATTTTAGATTATGTTAATATTATGACGAGTTTAAGATTAATTATCCTAATAATTCTTAAACAGTATTATATTTTTGTTTGGTTATTATTAACGTAAATATATAGGAAACAAAAAATACTTGCTTTGATACAATAAATGTTAATAATTTTAAAACTTCACTGAATACTGGCGTCTGTACCAGTGTTTAAATAACCATTAACCACGCGTTTAATAACTGGTCCGTGTCATGTTATCGTGTACTAGTGGATAAACGCAACAATTTCAATATTAAAAAAAAAAAATTATTAAGAGATCCAATTAATTTTCAATTCTTCAATATATAATAAATCCAAAACAACTGTACTATTTAAAAAATTATAAAATAATAATTAATTACAACCTTAACAAAAATATTCTCCCGCATTCTTGAGCCCATTAGGTAAAAAGCGAGATTGAAACTGTTGAAGCTTTACTGTAAAATAATATTTTTGCATGATATAACCATTCAGTTATATAAGCTTATAATTGTATCTATATAAAGCTAATACATTTTGCAATTATATTTTGAACAGTTTAAACGTTGCAAATTAGTAGAACTGTTATTATTAATAGAATTTCTTCTCAATTTTTAATTATTGGGCCTTGTTTAAGTACTGGGCTATTTACCTTAATATATAAAAGTGAAACGTTGTCTGTTTGTCCTCCTTTCACGCGTAAACGGCTGAACGGATTTCAATGAAACTTTGAATATACATTACATACGTCAAAGATTACATTAGTATAGGCTATTCATTTTATTTTTTACACTTTTTCATTTCGGAAACATCGTAAATAATTCCCGGGTGAAACCGGGTAACGGACATAAGCTAGTAGGATATAAATCATTGAATGATACAGTTTTGTACCATTCAAATACCGAGTGTTCATACATAAATACGATTATTGTTACAACCACACTTGCGTACTTCAACGCGAATAGAGACATACAGCGTGGAATTGAAAATTTCCCAAGAAAAGGGAATTTAAATTTACCTACGTTTAACTTTAAACGAGTAAGTGAGTATTGGAGAGCAACCAGTGTGTCATAGTGTATAGTAGCTTGTACGCAACCAACAGGAACGAATAAAATAAATTACCTATATCTCTGTCAGGATTAATTTATGCATCTACTTACGTTGCCCAAATATCTTTTGCTTATTTTAAAGTGTACTATATGCTCCTAATCGGTTCGACCGTTCCTTCGGATCACCCTATAGAATATAATAAATAGATCAAATTCGTGTTCAGAATAACCCTTCGACTATATTTTAAACATTTACATGACGCTCGTTGGCTAGTCGCGAAAAATTAGTGTATCAAAAATGTGCAATTAAAAGTGCAACAGTAAAAGTATTAATTAATATTAACACGTATTCACTCCC
This sequence comes from Andrena bucephala, assembly GCA_947577245.1. NCBI lineage: Eukaryota > Metazoa > Arthropoda > Insecta > Hymenoptera > Andrenidae > Andrena > Andrena bucephala. Next base: position 28,858,803 of record OX387717.1, on the reverse strand, counting down.
CCTTCCCCTGTGACTTTACCCGCCCCTCTTTCTTTACTCACAGAGCTCCTCCCTTGGAATAGTAGGACTTGGCGCCATTAAGAAACAATTATTCGCCAGAATCACTCGTTCGATTAAATAGAAGACGAATTAACGGCGGGTTTTCCGGAGGCTCTTTCATACATAAGCCCGTGCATTCACGCCATTAGGAAGATTTACGCTTTGACCCCGGCCAAGTTTTATCCGCTCGATTGGCAACGTCCAATGACCGACGATTAATGCAACTCGTTTAGCCCGGCGATAATTGCCGTTCGCTTTAACTCACCCGTTAGAAACCTGAGTTATGCACGCGAGCGAATTTCTCGGACGTCATTGAGATTAGACTCTCCCGCCTCCCCCCGATGATTCTTGTTGCGCCGTCCGCCGGGGATATTCGCGCGGTTTGAAAAATGGATTCCTCCCAATTTAGCAATTTCCGTTCGGTTTTCGACGATTCGTCAACGTTGCGCAATACGCGTCCCCTTGTCGTTTCGAGGAAATTAAGACGCTGAAAGTCAATTAACGACTGTCGTTCCACAGGCCACGGATTAGCCGGAGGAGAAGAAGAATGGGGGGGGGGGGGGGGGATAGCATCGATTTCACGATGAAGCGGGAACCTAGGAACCGAGTTCCACGATGTCGCCACGACACGAAACCGAAGGAAATATACTGAAAAATTAACAGCCAGCCAGCCGATATTCGTGTCAGATATTATGCAGAGGGTTGACACGGCCAAAGAGGAACTCCCTGGTTATCTGTCTCCGTGCGACCCCCGCTACACCCCACAATGACCAACCCCTTCCTCCTAGGTGTGATTAATTCCCAGAACGCACGGACCACGCTCGAAAAGTCGTCAGACACGAGGATCGTGATGCCTGAAATATTCGATTGAATCGTTCCCTTCGATACTCGGGGTGGGGGATCCGAAGCTTTGCAATTCATTTGAAAATACAATCCCTCATTTACAAAAGCAAGCTTGACCATCGATGTCGTTTGGGCACCTCTTGAAGCACCACTCTAATCGTGCCTCGATTGAGATTTCCGTGAATTTTCCTCGCTACCCCCTCCTCCCCCCCCACGTTTCTGGAGAGTCGATGGCGCGTGCAGTGTAATGAATTCGAAAGGGAAAAGCAGAGCAGTGTTGGGCGAGGCACCGAAAATCGTCGGACAAGGGAACAGCTGCGGGGGTGTTCGCAGCTGACCATCGGCCGGGAGAAACAAAAAGTGGGGGCGACACGGGGCCAGCCAGCGTTGACCATCGGCTCTCTGCCGGACCATTGTCCAGACTCGTGCCCATTAGAACCACGCCGATTCCCATTGATAAAGTCCTTCGGTCCTTTCACCATTATCCCCCATTATTCCCGGCTGGCTGCCGTTACCTGCGGAATATTTTAGAATCGCCGGAGGGAAACGGGGCCGTCTACTTCCCCCTTTTTCAAGACTAATCAACGCCCCCGCAAGCTGCCAATCGGCTGCAGCATTGTACGTGCCCTGGGCATGCGTAACAGACGCGAGGGATCGCGGTAAGGACACTTCCGGAACGCCTAATTGTGCATTGGTATAGGTATACAGATTCTGTAAACGTAAAGCACGAAAACTTGCCCTCAATACTTTTTACGCCGGCTATCGCGTCTGCGTGATTTTTATCTTTCGGTTCTTATGTATTAATAATAATAATAATAATAATAAGGCTTTAATGAACTACGTAAAAGGCATAAGACCAAAAGAGGTTCGCAGCAAAGAAGAGTAATAAAGACACAGAAGATTTTAACATAAATAAACACGGTGACATAAAGGGTGAGATTTACCAAAGGAAGATTAAGCTGTTAGTAAGTTTAAATTTTCATATCATCGTCCACTGACATTATCTCACAAGCTCGTAGACTCAGATTTTATATCGAATACTCATTCCGCTATTTGTATCCATACTTCCTTTTAATAATGATTTCCATTTCTTTATATGCCTTACTTTAATCTGCAGGAATTTCTTTTACGTCTTCAGTTACGTTCATCAGTTCTGTTACGATAAGTTAATCTTAATATATAAAGCAGAAAGTGTTTGTTTGTCTGTCGCCTGAAAACTTTCGACCGGTAAAATCTGAGGTCATGAAAGGTGTCCCAGTTGAGTATGCCTAGCTAATCCAGATGAATGTGACTATTTTCACAAAAAAAATTTTTTTTTATAAAATCAGAATCTAAATTTCGGGCGAAACCGAGTAGTAAAGCTAGTGGTACTATATAGTGCAATAAATACCTGTTATTATCCTCGAGCTATATTACTATTCTGACAGTTCTGTCACGTAACATGTGGTTTTAATTTTTCGAGTGTGATACTATAGTCTATATAAATTATTTCACGCCTTTTTAAATTTATAATTTATATCGAACGTTCATCAGGTATGTTCGTAATTACTTTAGTCTGCAAGGATCAGACAGATTAGAAGGATATTTTACTTCGCTCAATGCTATCCTTACAAAACCAGTATTTAGTTCGTTCCTATAAATTCATATAACTTTCACAATATTCCATATGTACAGATTTAAAATTCAAGAATATTTTACCATAGAAATGTAGAAAACAATTCATCTGTTTGTTTTGTGAGCGCCCCACCCCTTGGTACGATCAACTGTTTAAAAAAATATTTAGTAACAGTATGGCTGAAGTGCAAAGAAAAAGAAAAAGTCGAATGCAAAAAAAAGGAATTTACATTTAAAAGTGTGTACAGGACGATATTTGCGGCAAGATTATAGGCTACTTAATAGTACTATATAAGGTTAATACCTTATATATATTACAAAATATTGATATGAATAAATGAAATTAGATAAATATTATTAAATAAGTATGCAATGATAATATTCGAATTCCAATATTAATAAAACACTAGATTTAGTTAGGTAATAGTTTCAGATCAAGGAGCAGCTTGAAAGCTTTTGTTCTAACGAGCCAATGAGCCATCATTAGACTTTTCGTTTAAATTTGCACGTTTTGTCTAGCTTCTAAGTGGAGGACCGACGCGTGACATCCCCCATAGGCATGGATTTCTTCTCATTTCCGCGCGTTTATCTCTAAAACCAAACGAAGAGGGTGAGAAAGCTGGCAGCTGCCCCCCTTCCAGCTTCTGTTTTCCCTGTTCCCGGAATTCGGGCACGCGAGTTCCTCTCGCCATCCATCGGGGATCCCCTTTACCCTCCTTTTGCTCTCGATTACGGCCGATTATTTTTAACAGTTTTCACGGGGAAAAGTTATTTATAAGCGCGCACGACGAGTGACCCTTGGCAGCTACCGCGTTTCCGGGATTTCCTCGTGTTTACGTTCCAAAGTGAGGGGTAAGAGACGCTGTCAGGGGGTGCGTCGGAGCCTCCCTCTTCTTCGTAGCCACATCTTCCAGATTACAATCTTTGAAACATACTGAGTTCCTTCAGCAGATCAGATCCACGAAATTCTCCCTTCTCTAGTGAAACGTCTCAAACTATAAATATTAGATACGGTCTAGTCTCATCCATCCCCTACAGGTATCCACTGATTCGATGGAGAACACCTCCGGAAACGGAACTCAATTAATGGAATTGAATTCGTATTGCTACGACGACAAATATATACCATGGCAGGACACTGCAACGATCTGGGTCAGCAGCGCAATCTCTTCAACCAATTCTTTCGAGAATTCACCTCGTATCGGCCTCGTCAACTACAAATTAGCCGCCAAAAATGAAGCTTAACCACAGAAATTGAATTCTACACTTTAGCACGAACCGTTCCAAAATTCATCCCATTCGCTCGGCGCATCGAACTCGTCAATGCAAATGAGCCCTCCTCTCTCCCCGAAAAAAGAAATCTTACCTAATGAAAATGATTTCATATGCCTCTGACAATAAAGAAATACTCTGGCAACACATCGTAACGACCCAAGTAACCACTGCAACCTGTTCACCGGATTCCTTCCAAATCCCCGGAAAACTCGCCCCATCGACCGATCGAACTGGCCGATGCATGTCTTTGCCAGGGCAGACGTCGCGTCGGCGTGCTATAAATTGCCGTCAGTCAGAGGTCACGAGGAAGAAAAGGGACAGATATCGGGGGTGGCGCGTGGCTGGTTCGGTTTCAGGGGTGTAACACGGCCATAAATAAAATCAGGGCTTTCGTTTTCGGTCGCAAGCGCGGCAGCCCGCTCTGCTCGCCCGCCTATTTTTGGACGGTCGATGGTGCGTGGAACTTTTACATGTTTCAGGAAAAACCAGCCGCGCCCGTTGTCTATGGGGTTCTATCAATAGCGGGAGGGAGAGAGAGAGAGGCAGAGAAGGAGAGAGAGAGAGAGAGAGAGAGAGAGAGAGAGAGAGAGAGAGAGAGAGAGAGAGAGAGAGAGAGAGAGAGAGAGAGAGAGAGATTCGTTGCTCGTTGGAATTGCTTTCACGGGCTGACGAGCCCTCGAGGAACGCCAGCAGCCTCTCGTGACTTATTTTTCCAGTGTCTCCGCGAGGACTTTACGGGTGCCCCGCCAACGGCACGGGGACCTTATGGGGATTTAATTGATGGGCATTCGAGTAACGCGCTTTCGTCTAATTTACACGGGGCCTTTCGCTTTTTCTGGCCTCTCATGGTCGCGTTTCGATGAACGGGGAACAGTCGGGGTGGCGTTTTTCTGGTGTTTCTAGGAAGTCGCGAATCGTTGTCGGACAATGCCTCCGTTTAACCCTTTACGACTTTGAGACAGCTTTTACGGCGGCGAGAAAATTGCACATATGTCATATCCTGTATAATAAGACGCTTAAGGTGGATGTTCGTTTGTTAGCAAAATCTTTCCAGAGGCTTTTTTTCGTACTTCCCGATGTCCTACGAGGTTCAGACTTGGCATGAAGAGTCTTCGGCACCCAAAGATGCCGTAAGAAATCCAAAATCTGGAAAATTCAAATATGGTGCTTACCTTAGGCGCCTTCTTATACAGGGTAGTAATGCCTGTCGGAGACAGGCTTAAAGGCTAGTACATACATAATGTCGGTAAGCTGGTGGTATAAATTGGAAGAGTGTTATTGTACATGAAAATACAGTAGCGCTCGTTTAAATTTTAATCATACGGGTCCGCGTGTTCACATTTCCGCGAGCAGAGTAGCTTTTTGATTCCAGGAATTTGCGAATTAGATTCATAAAGGAAGTGAACAGGTACAGCGAGAGTAAGCGAGATAAACGTGGCTTGGGTCATCCCCAAAATAGCCGCAATTTTCAAACGAATGTCGCGCGCGTTACAACTACCTATCGTGCAATGTCACAAATTTCATTTTCCATAATTCTCAGCCTATCGTTATGAAACTGGTACGAATGGATTGGTGATGTTCATCCGATGAAAATGAGTCCAAACATGGCGCGAATCCGACTATTTTTATTTTAGGATTGTGTACGGTGATGCAGTTCGTTCTTATTTAACCATCGGTAATTTTAAAATCGTCCGATGTATGTCGTGTTTGGTCTCATTTTCATTGGGAGGACCTGACCATTCAAATTTTACTATTCTCATAAAGATAAGACAAACATTATGAAAAGTGAAATTTTTATATATTTCTTCACTTTCCTTGTTAATCTGTTATGCGTGACTGAGCCCGAGGTGGTGAAATATGAGGGAGAATACGATCGCACAAAAAGGAGGTGACGGGGATGGTTCGGTCAAATTAAACTATTGTCGAACAGATTTCATTCAAATTTAAGCGGGCACCACTGTATAAGTGGACAATTTAAGGTAACATTCATTTTTTTTATTTACAGCTTAGGTTTCAACAAAAAATAATTTCGAATATTTGTTAGGTATAACTTGGTTGTTATGGTGGAGTCATGGTGGAATCCATATACAATATATAACACTCGCCACCGTTCTACAGTATATATTTTCTTGAAACGTAACGAAAAAGTTGGATTATAGAGGGTCAACTACTTTTCATTATTTTCAGCATTTGTCTTAATGCTTGTAAAAAAGAAACGAAACGGGCCTCCAATTACGGCACACGGGAAAACCTTGGATGTTTAATTTGCCTTTAGAACAGATATCAAGGACAAAACGTGGTGTCGTATACGGGCACGTTTTAACTGCGCACCGTCGAGCAGGTTCAAGTTTGGACAGTGTCTGAATGTTCTTTGGGAAAAAAAACATTTTCTACTGTGGGATTTGGATTTGCAATATATTCAGTCGAAGGTAAAACAACGCGCTTACTCACTATACATAGTTGGCGAAAAGTGCATTTGATCGATTTTCGTTAACATATTAACAAAGGGAGTGCACGAGGATCGAGACAACGATTTGGTTCACATTTTGTCCACACAAGGTAATGCAACACACGCATAATAATGTATTAAACGCATAGAATGTACAACTCAAAATCTATCCCTACAAAAAGCATGTTTAAAATTTCATCTTTCAACAGTAGGTACCTAAAAACGAAACCCTCATTAAGTTGCGATACCAGCTCAAATATGATCCGTATAATAAATCCTGGGATATGTACACATTTTGACTAATTTTTAATTATTTAAAAAATTTAAACCTTGGACGGTGAATATCTCGCCAGACGATCGCAGTGAATGCAATGTCCATTTGGACCCATAATTCCATGCATGCACATCCTATATATGTAGAATAACTGAAGTCATTTGTTTTAAACAAGTGATACTAAATAATAAGTGAGATCAAAAGGTTTATACTTATACATATAGGGCCCAGAGGGTTAAATATGTAGATCTCGTTCTTATATACAGGAAGACAAAGCTTTGAACTCGACTTCCTCACAAAAATGTTAATATCTACAGCACCCCATATGCGTTAACGCGTTATTGCGGATGGAATGAACTAACCATGCGCAGGATTTTAGCCAATTTCGTTCACCGAATCTGGCGAAATCCCCCTGAAAGTAGCAGTCTTCGAAACTGCTTAGAACCACTTGTCACACTTTTTCCATCCATCCAACGTAGCCCGTCTAAAATTAGTGGCAGCGTGTCGAAAGAAGGAAGCGAAGAGAGCGTGGCGCGCTTTTCCCGAGATAAGTCTGTTCGAGATTTCCATTCAATGGGAAGATCGTGTAAAGATTCTGCTCGCGGAAAAATGGCAGTACAACCGCGGTGTAATTGCGTTATCGGTGCGCCAGCGGAAGTCTCGCGGAGCCTTCTGGTTTCATTGACCACGCGGCAAGAGGGCTTTTTGCGTGGCCATGAAATATGGTGGTCCGTCGAGAAAATCAAGGTTAAAGGTTAGTCTTTATTTCACTAGAAAAATATAATACAGTACAAAAGACGAGGTACAGCCATAGGCTCCTATAAATCTAACCCAATGTGTTGTCTATATGTAAAAGCAATGCTAATTTAAATAACTACTACTCGTAGAAATAATAGAAAGTAACAATAAAATTAACAATAAAATTGTATACATGCGTCTAGAATCCCACATAGATTACAGTTGAGTTGTTACTGCAATTAAATGATGGTTACGTGCTTATACATATAGGTGCGAGCGGATATTATATCGCGAATCTAGTAAAGACAAAACTTTCAACCCCATTTTCTCGAAAATTTTGCATATAGTGTTCAACGCGTTTGATACATCAGTATTATTATTATTATACACCTCTTGTATACAAGTATTCTATGCCACATATATAGCAACAACGTTGTTTTATACAACTATTCAAAATTTCGCGGAAAAATTAAATTCAAAATTTCGACTTTCCCAGATCTCGTGCATAGCCATATTATGTACATGTAAGAAGAAGATCAACTGAAATAACTCGTAGAAATAATGTTGAAAAAAGTAAAAAGGTGTAGGTACATACACCTGCAATTACTATATGGATTTAGAGTGGAATTGCCACTCCAACTGAATTACAGTTTCGTGTTTGCTCGCAAACTGTTGAGTCGCGCACCCCATGCGCTTAATAGATTACACAGGCCAGCAAATTGAATTCGAACTTCTTAATGCAAAAATAATCTCAGGTTTGCTGCATCACGTACAGTTTCTTCAAAACTGGCTTTGAAGTTTTTCTGTTGTAATATGCGATCGAATGAAATTTGTAGTAAAAAATGAACTGTGGTATAGAATTTTCATATTCAGTACCCAAAAGCAATTAAAATATTGAGAAAAGCTTTTCCATCGCAAGGCTGTTATTGTACAGGCTTTGGTCGAACGATGCTTGAAATTTAAAGGAAATCAGTGAATCAAGTCTCGTAGGTACACTCCCTCTCTGTTAGAGATATTTAGAATGTCTGGTCTACAATCCTTTTTGAATGACCAGTCGTGTACGCGTCGTGGTTATTCTTATGGGCTTATGATCGTCTCTAATGACGCTTTCTGGCCGGGCCGACGGCAATACGTAACACGATGCGGATGTACGTGACGCGGTTTCCCACAGAATAAAACGGCGAGCCGTGGCTGATAATTGCGGGCGTACGTATGCTGGTCACGGACAGGTGTTGTACGTCGCGCGCACCGCACTTGAATCGCGCTTATTTGTTTGAGACAGTTGCTCCTGCTTCGTATTAACCCTTTTGCTCCCCGAGCTCGCCTCCCGAGACCAGGTAACAGTTGAAGGGACAATGGCAAGAAATGGCCAATTTTGGACCCCGCTGACCGACGAACAATATTTACGAATGCACTTGTATCTGAGCTCCAGGGCACTGAGAATTGTAATATTATTTATTCGATACGTGATGGAAATATCTGCGGAAATTTGGATGGCATAGTGGGTGTAATCGCCTAATCAATGTGTTTCATATTTGGCATTTTCAAGTGGCGATTAATCTGGGAAGTAGTAATTAAGAAAATCACTGGGGAGAATTTTACAAAATTGTTGCAGTCTTACGCAATTGGTTTGTCGCTCTTGCGTCCAGATGAGATCCTTTTTCGCGAGAAAAGTGGAATTGTTACGGCACATTTGTATGTGAGCTTTAGAATCACTAGAAATGTTCGATTTTTAACTGGGTAATACAAAGAGGAATTATTCGTTATTGGTCGTATTAACACAAAGGGGTTTAATTCTTTATGAAAAAATAAATTGAACATGTACAATAATGGCATTTGATTTGGAGCGTCGTTTTTTAATACAAAGTATTTGAAAACGAAGGGTCGTTCAAGAAAAAGGTGTTTTATAATTTCGACTTATTTCTGCGCTAGAACATGCATATTACATTTCCAGTTGTACCATATTTACTGCTGCAATCTGCTAATACTTAATCAGTTAATCGTTCTGTTTATTATAATTTTTCTTTAGGGTAAAAAAATGATTATTGTGCGTTTCTGCTTATTTTAAAGTTTAATTGCAAGTATTCTGTAACAATATCACTTTTTCAACGAGAACCTAAACGAACAATTTCCTGCTATTGTATCTGAATGCAGAAGGCGGTGAACGAGTTGTGTAAAATTGCAACAACTTTGCGGTATTTTAGGTCTGCAGATTCTTTTATTATTTCGCACACAAATCCTCACCCGAAGAACGAGAAACATGAAACCTTAATTAGGTGACTTACACCCACCATGACATCCCAATGTTTACACACGTTGATTATAACTTTCCCATCACCTGTCGATTAAATAATCATAATTTTCACATCCCTTGAAACCGACAAGTGTCTGCATTTGCAAAAATGTCTCACTGGCCGCGATCCTCAAAATCGGTTCTTTCCTACCATTGTCCTTTGGGCCATTCCAAAGCAACAACTAAATAGAGTCGTATATTGCACTAATTGCCCAAAGGTTATCCAATTCGAAAGTTCCTATACTCGAAATACAGAAGCAGCACTCTCGTAACACTTTTCTCCGAAAATTGCGCCCCTCACCCGTGCACATTTTTCCTCGTGACAAAAGCGTGGCGATAGCGGACATAAACTGTTATGAACGTGGGCGTCGGACTAAATATACCGATGTAAATATCCGAGTCTGGTGGGCTCGCCAAGGGGGTTGACCGCGGAGAAAAAATGCTCCAAGTCAGTTGGCAAGGCTTTTTACACTTCTCGGCAAGTCGTAAACAGCCTGGGCGTTAATTGCGAGTAGAATCGACGTGACCGTTTCCTCGAGCAAGAAGCACGCAGCTCACTGAAAGGCGGGGGGTTCCCTTGTTCCCTAACAATACGACCCAGCAATAGATACACAACGCAGAAGATTCGACGAACTGACAATAGAATTCTCGCTTCGGTCATCCGAAATAGGCCGTTTATCAATTTTCTGACGCAATGCTGTTCTGTTCCTCAAATATGGTGAATTCTCTAGTCGAATTGGACAGTAATGGAATTATTATGTGTTTCACCGTTCGCAGAAGTGAACGCACAAGTTTTCTAAACGCTTCGTGGAATTAATGCAGCTTCATAATTCAGGGGCAAGCACGCTGGGAACGGGATTACCTGCGACCATGCCCCTGTTGTGACATGCGTCGCAGGATTTTACGATCGGACGGATTACCAGGTCGAGAGTTTTGACGAAAATCGACCGTAAAGATCGCACAATACGCCCGAAATCGTGGCAGCATTATTCCCCGTTTCACCCTGGAAAAGATATCGTGTTCGGCGAGCGTATTCCACTTTTTCCTGTTTCCGAAAGAATCGCTTATTTTTAGCTAGGATCCCGTTTCTCTTACACTTTTAAACGGGACAAACGATGTCGATTAAGCAAGCATGGACGAGGTTTCCCGCGGAACTGTAGGTTCCAGGCGAACAGTTCCTGTCGCCTCGACCCTCTGTCCACCATTAGGCCCTTTCCACACGGGTCTCTTTCGTGGCTCACGGCAGAAAGAGTTGGGCAAAAAATTATTTGAAATAAAAGATTTCGTACACAAATTTTTATTTCAAACAATTTTTTGCCCATCTCTGACTCACCACCTCTGACACCTATTTCGAACACATTCGCTTAATTTGCATATCGGTTTGCCTTTGTTAAATGAGCTCCGTTTCCGATGAGTAAACACATCTGAAGTGAGTTTGTGAGTTACACAAGTTTCTTGAGGCCTTTTCACACTAGATAACGATGGGCGACAAAGTCAGAGTTACAAACTTTTCATTTTGTATTTTCTTTTATTTTTTAAACAGACTATTTTATCTTATCAGTGACTTCTCCTCCCAGTTGCTGAAACGCCGACAACTGCGTTAACCACTCGTCTTACATGCAAACGTCAGACACTGCGAAATGCAAACAGAATTATTTATTCGAACATATTCACATATTTCCTATCCCCTGTCCTTATCCAGTGATATGGATATTTCTGATAAGTGAATACAGCTGACAATAAGATATAGGTATTCATTTGTGAGTCATAAAAGTGTCTCGCGTGAAAAGGCCCTAAGCTTCTTGCATCAGAGGTATGTATCTTCTCCCGAATCTATGACCGTGGTTTCCTCGGAACCTCGTCCTCCGAATTGGTGTACGAAGAAATATTCGTCTCCATTGGTCCATTTTCATTGGGTACACTCGGCTAAAAAATATCGTTCCAACCACCAGAAATCGAGGTCCGTGAGTGGCCTACTTCACACGACTGGTATCTGCTCTACGAACATTTCTACGATACTTTGTTATACTTAAATGGTGTAGAGTAAATCCACGCCATAGGTTCTCGCACAGACAATATTCACGAAATATCATATCATAGGGATAATAATAATAATAATAATAATAATAATAAAACGTCTTTAGTCCACCATTTACAATACAAAGCAGATAATAACATTAGAATATAAATTACGGAATAGGCGAGGCTCAGCGTGGCTGCTATTATGCCTGACCAGGGACAGAAAAGGAAAAAGAACGACGAAGACGACAAAAAATAATGAGAGGGGGTAGAGTGTAGAAATAAAGACGTTATGGGGACTCAATAGTTGATCACGTCGATCTGGGCTTAGTTTATGTGTGGATGGTTGAGTAGGAACGATTTGGTGGCACGCCTGAAAGAAAGTAGTTTGGGAAGTGAACATATACATAGCATCGGGAATGAGGTGCAGCATAGGAAAAGGAGCCGGAGAATTTAGCAGAATTTAGAGAATTTTGCGCAGCAAATGCCCACCGTGTGAAGTTGGAGCACTCTCCGACTGCATTTGCAAGAGTCGAAGCGATATTTCTTAGCCGAGCCGTGCACGGAAAAAAATCGGGCAGAACGTGGAACGTTGAGTGAGCTGCTCATGAAGAAGAGGAAGCTCATCTCACACGACGAGCCTCTTGCGACCGATTCTCTCCCTCGGTTGGACTTGGAACAAGTTCATCGACACGGTCCGCGACACGGCCGCTCAAAAATAGCCGATGTATAAATTATGCGTTCCCGGGGAAATGAGAACAATGTTGCGGCCAAAGCCGTAGTTCATGCAAATTGCGCCCGGGTAGGATTAGATTCTACTTTGGGACATATTTAAATGGTCCGCGGGCTGACGTTACCCGGGAATTATCATTATTCATTACTTGGGCGCCATTGAATTGCAGAGAACGGTGACGCCAGACGTTCGTCCAGTTCTTCATCCCGAACGAAAGTTTGGGAAAACGGTTTCATAATTTCGAAATCGTCAGAGATGAAACTTATCGTCCCCAAGCTTTTGATCTGTATGAAGGTACGTCTACGCGACGACAGTTTTGTGTCTAGATCAAGTCTCTTTTGTGTCTGGCTAGAGCTAGTTGCAGTGTCTTCAGTCTAGCTCTAGGCAGTTTCCAATCTTCCGGAAATTTTTTTGAGTGACGCATACACTTGGTCCAGACACAAAAGTGTCGTCGTGTAGACGTACTTTGAAGTTTACTGCACTTGAATATGTATGCAGGTACGATATAGGTGGTTGAGAGTAAGGGCTGTTTGGCATGAGACACTTTTGTCGCTCATAATTGAGGCATTTGATGGAAAAAGGGCACATAGGCTTATGTGCCCTTTTTCCTTAAATGATTTAAATCGACTCAGGTGTATGGTATATATATAATATATCTAGATTAGCTAGATGCTGTTTTATTACGTAGCGTGATCGACACGCAGCTACATAGTCGTTGAGCAGCCGCGCTACCGTGCTGTCGTGCAATAAGTACTTTTGTTTCCTAGAGGATTTTGTGTAAGCGAGGAAATATGGAAAGTGAGGCGAGTATCGAATCCATAAGGAAAGAAGCTAATTTAGAAAATAAAAAATTGATTTGGAAGACAGCTTGCTGCAAAAAATCGAAGAAACTAATACTTACTTAAAACATTACATTTTTTGTTTATTTTTGTGCTTCATTTTGTATTTTTTATTTGAGCAATGTATAAAAAATGTGTAACGGAGTAAGTAAACAGAATTATATTTAAATAACTAAACAAAGAAGCAACTTTGTTGCGAATTCACCACATTTACGGAAAAAGGGCACATAAACCACTTGCTTGAAACTTATAAATAAAGACACATATCATTTCCAAATCATGACTTCTGTTTTCAGAACGTTTGAAGGACACGATGACTACATCCCTAAAAAATTGGATTTAATTGCATTACTTTTTATTAAGTTATATTGAAGTTATATTAAGTTATAATGAAAACTTTGAAATCGATTTTCTTAAAATGGGATTTTGGCGCATGTGCCCTTTTTCCATCAAATTCCCCAATTGATATTTCAGGTATGTTCGGTTGGCAGAGGTGATGCTGGTTTGATAAATATAAAGATGTTTCTGATAGATAGATAATGTCTGGTATGTTACAATTTTTTACGCGTGAAGGCTTAATTTTTTTATGACGGTTCCATTACGCGTGCAATGTCTGTATTTAGGAAACCTTAATTAATCATAAAAATGCACGGAAGGAGTATTATATGTATATGATCTTGCAGTGGCGCATACAGAGCTGCTGGCACCCCCCAAAGAAAAATGAAAAAGGAGATTAACGAAACCACGACTGAAGTAATTCAAGAACTTTGTAAAAAGAAAAGAAAACAGGATTTCATTTTATAAATAAATTTTCATAATCACCTAATGAATTTCATTGAATTTGCATTAAAAATATTTTAATTCGTTCAACTCGGCTCCACCCAAGATTAAATCCTGAGTGTGCCACTGTTGTCTTGTATGTATCTATCAAAAACAAACTATCACAGAACAGGCAAGTAGAATACTGTGCTCTAATTCCAAGGGCCATTTCAAGTTCCCTAACAAAGGACATTTCCCAACTGTTATAAACCGATTTTGACGAGATTTACGTAGATTATAGTTCTCGAAAAAAATATTTAACAGCTATTTTCTTTTGTCAGCAATCATCCATATCTAGGGGGTGAAATCAGCCCCCAAAGTTGGGGTGAAAAATACGTTAGCTCCAATATCTCGAAAAGTATACACTATAAACTCTTTTAGACGAAAATGATGCACATTTTTATAAAAAATTCAGCCACGTAATTAGATCCGTAATACGTCAATTTGTTTAAACAATATATTAAAAAGTAGTAATTTTCACTCTTTTTTTATAATTTTTCAATTCATTTTGGCGTAAATTTATCAACGTAATCTACAGACCAATCTGTGAAATATGGATACTTCGAATTTTTCAATTTCGACATTTTAATAAAAACCAGATGCACTATATTAAACTCGTTACGCATAGGGAACTGTAAAATTGTATCATATTTTGGGCCTTTATATTGTGTTCTGTATCCTTAACAGTTCAGAAGGAACCGAAAATTCATTTATCGTTTACGCTTGGCATTTCCGTACTTTTCAAGACGGCTTCGACAACATCACTAAAATAATGAAAAATAGACATGGTCAAATTTAGTATACTTGCGGTCCCAATTAGGAAACCAGTTTCCTAGATTGGACCATTGACACTAGTTTTAAAATATTTTTTCTAACCAGTTACGTAGCCTTTCAGTCTGTTTGATTAGATTTATGAATCAACTACAATCCTGAAATTGTACTAAAATTTTTCTGCTCAAAACTATCAACACGTTTCCGATTTATGGAGGTACTGTCTTAAGTGGTGCAATATAGAGAACTATCCCCTACATCATTTTCATCTAAAAGATTTGTTTCTATAATGCATAGGGTGGATGCACCATTTCTGGCCACTTTAAGGTATTGTACCAATTTTGGCCACTTCTTAAAAAATATAATATTTTTCCGTGTAAGCAATAAATGTAACCTTATATTGCTAACGGCACCTATACTAAGCAAAATAGTTATGATGTGAAATTCTTCAGATAATAATGATCTGCAAGCAATTTAAAATTAAGATAATTATCCACATGGCCAAAAACTGTACATCTACCCCACCTACTTTCCGCGACATTGGAGCAAACGTGTTTTTCATTCCCAGCTTTGGGGGCTGATTTCACCCCCTTAGATATTGATGATTGCCGATAAAAAATGGGTGTTAAATATTTTTTCGAGAACTAGGTACTTATAACCTACGCAAACCTCATCAAAATCGGCGTGTAACAGTTGGGAAATGTCCCTTGTAAGTAGATAATAAGTACACTCTAACAAGAATAATAATTTAGCCTGCAAAATTCATTCAAGAAAATGAAGATTCTTTAGTATGAACATACTTCGAGTCTCTATTGAATTTATGTTTTATTTCTTGTACAAACCGGTTCAATCTGCCCCATTCACTAAGAAAACCCAATTATCTGCTTTGCATTCATCACTAATGCTACCATTATCACAATACAACTCTCATAGTGTCTACCTACGAGACTATCAGGACTATTGCAGACTTAACATTAAAGCTACCGTACTTGGTGTACTTTGTGCTTGAAGTAAATGAGCAGTATTGAATGACGAATCATTTCACACGACACTATCCATCAAAACTCTTGATTCATATCTCTATTCCTTTCCCCATATATCCTGCTTACCGTTATAGTCGCTGATCGTGCAAAGAAGACACATTATCATTATCATTGCGCCACGTATCCGAGCGTCCATATTCCCAAAGCAATCGTACGGCCGGCGGTTTCGAGGGCGGCTGGGCCGCCGAAAAAAGGGGGGGGGGGGGGGTCAAAAATGCGGTTTGGCGCGGAATTCAAGTTTCCGCGATGTCATCGATGAAGACACCCCGCGGTGGACGGGCAAGAAACCGGCCATTCTTCGCGGGGGGAAGAAAGGCCCGCGGCAGCCCTCCGCCAGATGACGAAATTCCGTAGCACGTGCGGTTAAAACCAAGTCACAAAACAAACCCAGAAGTCGTCTGGAGGCGGCCAGGCCTCGACGTTTATCGGGCCGCTACTCGACGACGGAAGGACGTCCGCGTTTCGAGTAAATATTTGAAGATCTCGGGAGTCGTAACGCCGGAGATCCTCTCCTCATAAAAACCGCGGGATCGACGTGTGCGTTCTACCCGGCCTCCTACGAGCACCAACCATCGCCCGTCCCCCCCCCCCCCCCCCCCTCCTCTGCACCCACTATCACCGTCTATTTCGCGAGCAAGTTCGCGGGAACACTGGCCACGCCTGTACCTCCAGGTTATTCGGCTACCATTTCACGGATTGTTGGTGGAACCTGTATAGGGAACTCGTAAAAGCAGCGGAGCTAGAAAACGGTAGCTGGTCTTCAGCCTAGGTATGCATTCGGCATAGAAATTCGACACCGGCACTTGAGGACCCTGAGCACACCAGGGAGACAAGCGTTCTGGATCGACAGAGGCCTGAGCCCGGCTAGTGTGTGGCGAAAAACGTATCCCTCACATTTACCCTCAAGGTTATCGTTTTACAGACCACTCGAGTGGGCTTCAAATAGTTCACTGTATCTCTTCCATCTACTACACACAGCCGATGGCTGAAGATAGCAGTTCTGGGGCGTACACCCACAGAGGATCTAGTCGTTTCTAAGCTAAATCGATAATAGTAGAATGGCAGATCGATGGGGATGAATAGATACCGTAGAGAAGCGTTTGTCCGTTTGTGGAAGGGTTAGAGAGAGGCGCCGTGCCACGGTGACGTTCGACAGCCGCGAGAGCCCACGATTCTAAGTTATGACCGATGCAGAAAATGAGGTCCCGATCCCGGGGGAGGCCAGCACGGTAACGTATCGCCGACTTCCCGGAATCTCGCGTGGCATTATGTTATATGGGTATAAATAACCGAACAGGAGCAATAATACGTAATAATATATCAGTCGGGATTTTAGTGGTGTAGCTAGCGCGGCCTGGCCCAGCGGTCGTAATTCATCGCGCAACCCGGCTCACCCTGTATCCGCCGCGCACGCGCCTCTATACACGCCCATCTATAGCTATGTATACAGGCACACGCGCGTGTTTACGGACTTACACGGAGATGTACGCGCTGCGCGGGAGATCACGCGAGTTTGACAGCGGTCGCATTTTCGATTGCGGCCCCGCTCCCCATACACGTAGTCTCCGCGCTTATCTGGGTGTCGTTCGAGCCACGCGATATTCGCCAATGCACCAATCACGGGGAAAGTATCTATTCCTCTTTTCTAAGGATCTTTCAAAAACTGGCATTTTGTGTTGGTGCCGCGAGCAGAACTGAAAGGGGCGGGCAAGATGGGAGAAAGGGGAGATTGTGTAGCGGAGACCGGGGTAGGTTGTAACATAAGTAAAATCTTTTGAACGACAAAGCTGGCAACCCTCAGCATGCGGGAGCTGCTTGACGATATTAGCACCGTCGGTTTTAGTGACACAAACGAGCGTTGTGTATTTATTTTGTGGGTATAGCCCAGAATTTTAGTATTTAGAGCACGTAAGTCAATTTTATCTTAGCACTTTTATTTCAATTAACCGTCATAAGAAACTGTTTGAATTTTTGGTTTATTATAATGTGTATGCATTTTAGTAGTTTGATGTTCAGTTTCTCGTTTGCTGAGATAAAACGCAAAAATTCAAGCTCGGGGTAAATTGTAACATGTTATTACTTACTCCTCTCTAAATGGTGATAAAGCAAGCTATTTGCTGACACACCGGAAAAAGATGCTCTAGACGAACAACAGAACAATCGAGAATATATTTGTATTCATATTTGTATTTAAATAAGTAAAACAGATGTGTTACAATTTATCCCGGAGTGGGGCACATTGTAACAAAGGTTCAGATTTGTTTAAGATGAAGCAAGATGTCTAAGTGTCCAAGATTTTGTCACGTACTTTCACGCAATCAATTTACCACATATGTAAGTAGTAAATCACGCAAATTATTTCCTGATTGAGGAAAATACTTTCGAGAAAAAACTGTGAAAACTTTTTTTGTTACAATCTGCCCCGGTCTCCTGTGCCTATATATTATTATATTGTAGCTGTTTGGGGTTCTCTTCGGTTCCATGAGCTCTCACAGTCCTGTAGTATCCGACCCCTTTAGTTTTACTTGCGGCATCTATAGGTGTGGTGCCTCAATCTTTATTAAACAAATTTTTTATTGTTAATTCTCACTCGAATATGGGATAACGCCGCTTGATGCAGCGCGAGAATTAAAAAATTTTGAGAAGTTAGGGGCAGAAATGAGGTGAATCCTCGTTGAAAAAGTAGGTTGAAAATATAGAATGATATTTTTATCATATAAGGCTCCATCTTCGAGAAACTCAAATGTGAAAACTCGTCCAATAGGTACGCGCGCACCTGGCTAAAAATCGTCTATAAATTCGTCTATAAATAGTTCGAAATTGAATAATGACTTTCTCTCATTGGGACGTTGCTTTATGAGAAAATCTATTTTCGAAATCCGTTTAGTGTGCATGCACTGGATTAAGAATCTGTTCAATTTGCGGATCGATTTTCTCAGAAGCACAGCCACGCTCGAGGAAAGTTATTCCACAATTTCAACTCTTTTTTTGAACAAGGATCGTGCACTTCGTTTATTTTCTGCAGACTAAAAACGGTAATTCATATAATCTATTTGAAACACACCAGAGATATTCGTTCCTGTGCGAAAAATTACTCACATAACAGGTGGAGGGAAGAATGATGCTAAAAAGTCTTCGAAGGTAGTGAAGATTTTAGAAATGTAATGGTGAAGATAGAAACGATGGAATGTAGAACTTTGGCCCGTGAGAATGGAGAAGAAGTTTCGCGACTTTCGGGGAAGCCAACCAGCGAAAATAGCATAATTTCGGTGCACCCTTAAGTCGAGGGAGGCTTAACATGCGTCGCGAGAAGTTGCGTAAGAGTCGAAGCCGGCCGATCGAGGGCAACCCCTTTGGAAGGATCCACGGGGTTGGGGGGTTAACTTGGGCTCGGTTACGCGAGAGGGCTGGCCCGGCTGAGATTTCATCGTAATAATTTTCCAGCCCATTAAGCCATACGGGGGTGAACGCGATCCGCTTTTGCATAAGAAACTTAACAATCTTTCCCGATTGGGGCGTCGCATAGCCTCATGAATTTCCACGGCGGAAAATGAAATCACGCGGAGCGAAACCGAGCTTTCGAATGAATAAAACTTGATTGCTTCAACTGCTTGTTACTTGCTTTTCTTCTGTGCCATATTGTTCCACGTCACTTGTTTTAGGGTATTATTCTGCTTTGCGCTGTACACTTGTGTACCATATTTGCATTCTGCATTCGAATACTAAATTTAGAATTTAACTTGCAACCATGCTTTAGTCCTTACATTTTTCTTGGGTGATTTATGTACCACAAAATAATAATTTATTTCTAGGTGTAAGTCATAGTATGGTATAACGTTATAATTAGGCATTTATGTCCCTTAGGACAACGAAAGTTACGTAAACTGTAATGCAAATATCAAAACTGTGGGGAATAGTAATGAAAAGAAGATGGGTATTCTGATAAAGGGAACAATTTATAATAAATAGTGCTCGTTTTAAACGAACATTATGTAACTGATAACATTATTATATTTCCTATTATCCACATTTATTGATTGAAAAAAGTAATGAAAATGTTGACTTTTTGGCATATTTTCACGACGATACCTATTTTGTGGTAAACATCGATAGTATTGTTCGCAAGACCTTGAATGTTTACTTTGAAAATACCGTGAACTCGAAGACAATTCTATTAACTCATCAGCCTATGATGAGTTATGTACCTACTAATGAAAAATTGAATTTCTATACTTTCTATATTAAACTTTTATCAAAGCATTATCAACAAACAGGTGAAATTTTTCTGTTGATAATGAGTTTAAATTCGACCATACTGGGAAATTTTTTAATTATAGGTACATAGGTAATGTACCTACACTTGGTTTACGAAATTCAAAAGTGATTATGTGTAATTAAAAATAGTTCGAATAAGGTCGTTTCTGGAGTTGACTTCATCAGAAGAATCTCGCCCACCTATTGGCAGTGCTTTCACGAATATCTATCCAATAAAAAATAAACGAAAATTCAAATATTTATTAGGTAATGCTCGGAAACACCTGGCTACCTTAAAAATGATGTTTCACCAAATCTAGCGCTATTAAAACTGTTAAACTTATACCACGAGTAGGTATGTACATAATTCAAGAATGCTTTTCTTAATATAACCTTACTAAAAGGTGTTCAGACTCTTGCATCCCTATTGTTTTTCGCGAGCGCAAAGCAACCGATTCAAGAATCGCGTGTCGCGTGTCCCTGGAAAAGATCAAAGGGCCGTATCGAGTAGTTTTCCCAACGCAGAGCACACAATTTTCCCGTGCAGCCAACCCGCTATTTTCCTTGCCGCGGATATTCCCCAATATTTGCAGACGGTAAGCGTGCCGGGACTAGCGTCTCGAGCATTAATATTACATTATATCAATAAGGGTTTGAAAAATCAGGGGTGCCGTGGCAAACGGATGGCCGTCGTTTGAGGTTTCGCGTTACTCGGCAAACACTCCGCCCGCCCCCTTTCCCTTTCAATCATCCGCCCCCGCCGTGTTTTCCACCTTCGGGGCGAAGGGATATTAGGCGTTTGGGCGTCGAAAGTAATATCGGCGTCGGTGACGGGAACACGTAGCCTGTCATCGCGGCGACATTCGAGCCTAATTGTGCCGTTTGCTTTGGGAAGGGGCGGCTTTTCCTTTCCCTTCCCGCGTGAATTTTTAAACGATTCGCACTTCGACTTGGCCGAGGCTCTTAAACATCCGTCAGACAAATTCTCTACCATTCTTCCCGCCTTCGCGTCCCTCTGGACTGGACAAGGAATGTTCTCGGTGGGTGGTGGCATGAGAAATTTATGTTTAGTGGCAATTTTCAGATGGAGTGTAGATTATTTTTGTTATTGCCGTTGCTATGGTTTTACTAGACAACAGATAAGTGGAAGTAGGGATTAGGGGAAGTACGTTTGAACGTTCTGTACGGAGGATTGGGCGATTCTATCCTGTCATAAAGTGATAGCAATTATGTAAATGTTTTTAACCCTTCCTGGCCACACTGGGTCCAACGGACCCGCTTGTTAACTTTGGAGCTTGATACCGGTAAGTTCCTTGCTTTGAAGTGGCATTGGCCTGACATTTTACGGAAATTTGAGGGCTCCTTTTCCAGTAGAGAAACCGTCAGTTTTTGAAACGGAAAGTTCGTTGGTGAATGGCAGCCGTTACAAAAATATCGGTTTTGAGCATCGGCCCGTCATGTGTGACCAACACGTAAATTTTATCGGAAAAAAGAAAAAATTTTATATTCTTACGAAAGCTGAATATTAATAGTTCAAAATTTACTGAATAACTGTTGAACAGAATTAAAAATGTAATAAACCAACTGTAACGGATACAGAATGTTATAGACAATACTTGTATCGTTTGTCGTTTTGCATCGACAATTATTGTTACCGTTTTTAAAAAAGGTTCCAACAAAAGAAAATTAAAACCGACTTGAAAAAAAAAATAAAAATTGCACTAAAAAGTAAAAAATAATTTTTTCCCTAATTTAATCTACGACTCTCATATTTTTTAAGTCGGCGCCAGATTTACACAGTGCAAATGGCGAGGCTACGACTTAAAAAATATAAGAGTCGTAATTTAATAAGGAAAAAAATTATTTACTTTTATTTTTTTGAAGTCAATTTTTTTTTTCAAATTTTTATTATTTTTAACGTTTCAGTTTTATATATATTGACCCAACATGCTGAGGAGATATGCGCGTACGTACATAAAATAATAATAATTAGGTGATCGTAGTCTATATTATTAACTAGAACTGGCAAAATATTGGGCCAATATTGATTCAGTGTAGGATGGGACCACCGGGGCATCGCCCTCTTTCAAATAAAAAAAGATCAACAAAATCGATCCATATGCTGATGAGTTATGCGGGGACAAACGTAAAAAAAAAGAAAAAAATACAAACGGGTCGAATCTATAACCTCCTCCTTTTTGAAGTCGGTTAAAAAACGCATTTAACGTTTCGCATTCCGCACACAAAAATAAACTTCTACTGGTGTGGTGCATAATTCCTTAATAACATTCACAAAAATTCTACAAAAACGCGTAAAGCGGGGTCCCCGCTTGTGTAATAAGTACTTATAGCGTACGCCTGCGTGGCATATTTTTGCGCGTATTAGGTAATTAACTTTATGGCATGTAAGAAGTTGGTTGTAAATGTCTCTATATTCGAATGCTTTTTTTACTGTAAATATTTATCGGTTACTATGGAAGTGTAAATTGTACATCAACCTTTTGTCATAATATATTTTGCCTTCAAACTTTCAAGCCGTGTTTCCATTCAGTTCCTCTACACGCGATCCTCCCAGTAATTAGGCTGCCACTTGCAAATCGTTTTAAAACCTCAAACCAAAAATTCGTGAGAGCAGAAAATATCGATTTCAGAGCCCCATACCCAGCCAGCGAAAAACATTTCGTTGGAAAGGCATTCCCGTTCCCTGTCCCGCGTTTGATAAATAAGCGTTCATGGGCGATCGCGAGCGTAATACTCGAGCAGACGACGTACTAGCACGAGAGGAGGGAGAGCCGGAGGAGAGATTTTAATAAATCGGTCACGACGCCGAGAAAGCGGTAACTCGGATGCGCCCGCGAAGGGTGCCCGGGGCAAGAATCCGGGGGAACGGGCGTCGTATCTCGCGCTATTTTCGTTTTCAACACGCGAAATGAAAATAAAAGAGCGGGCTTCGTGATCTACGCGCGCCGCGCCGCTCTGATTTATCGGCCGCTCGCCCCGTCGCGTCGCATCGAACGCGTCACTATTGTGCACCCGTCCGAAGTGCACTTTTATAAATAGCAACTGACGCCAACTCCTTAGCCTCATGGGGACCGTTCCGTGCCCGCCAGGGGTGCGTTTCGACGCCGAGGAGCGGGTCAACCCGCGTCTCAGGTGGACAAGTATCGGTAGCCAACCACCGTTGGATCGACTGCTCACAATTTTTAGGCGAGACCGCTTCCTCGAACGCTTCAGCCGTCATTTTCTTGTCTTACAGCGAGGGTAGCGTTTTCACCTGTTGCTCCCTGCGGCTGATTTCACTTCAATTTCACGTTTCAGAGTGGGCGACTACTCGAGTGATCTTCAGGAAACGGCAAGTCAGTTGTTCGGGTTCTTGGGATGTTTTGATCTCGATCGCAGTTATTTCAAATGGCGGGTCATCTGTTTCGGGTTTGTACGTCGCGAAAGAAAATTGAATTTTATGTGAAATGTCTAGAAGATAATGGTGATTAGATTGCCAGTTGTTTTGCACAGAGAACGTTAACAGGAGAGAGTCCATTTACTATCTCACTTCGTTCCCGCGAATAAAAAGGCCGCCCTTTTTCCCCAGGCATCCTTTATTTTTTCATGCCACTGCTCGCGCGTGATCTCGTTCGTGGGACCTTTTCCTGCCACCGTATGCCCCCCATGGGGAATGACCGAGGCATACATAGAGAGACGCCATAACGCGTTGCCAGCACTCAGGCGTCCTATCGAAAGAATCCTGTACGGGCGGACACGCAGTTACAATCTTCGAGAACGTGGAACTTGAGCAACCCGTGTCTCAACGATTCCACGCGGCGCGAGGGATTTTTTAGAATTTCTGCGGCAAGAAAATTTCAGCTTCACTTCGACGACTGTCTAATACGATCAATTCTACCCAGCAACAATAAGCAAATTAAGCTCCTTGCCGTCGCGCTCGTTAACCTCGTTAAAGTAACACGATTCCTGGCAACCACCCACGAGACTCCTCCGCAGAAGGTCACTTTCATCCATCCGGCTATGATAAATCGATTCCGTCCTCACCCCAAACGGCGAAAGGGGGGAATCCAAACGGATGCAGTAAACGAGTATGAGACAAAAATATGTCACTGACGGAAAGGGAAAAGGGGGGAGCAATAGGAGGAGAGAAATTATGCACGAAGCGGAATGAACATATTAATTTGATTTGTTTGTACGACTCGCATTTACTAAGTGGATTATGTAGTTTCTTTTAATTGCTGTTGACATTTCAGTTGAAAATGTCGGCCATTCTTGTCAATATAGGACTGAAGTCATTGAAAACTTGCATTATTATTACCGAAAATTTTTTGCATGGACTATATTTAACACCACTTAATGCATAAGTAAAATCTTGTGAACGACAAATCTGGTAACTCACAGCATGCGAGAGCTGCTTGACGATTTTAGCACCGTCGGTTTTAGTGACACAAACGAGCGTTGTGTATTTATTTTGTGGGTATAGCCCAGAATTTTAGTATTTAGAGCACGTAAGTAAATTTTGTCTTAGCACTTTTATTTCAATTAACCGTCGTTAGAAAACGTTTGAATTTTTGCTTCTTTGTCGCAGACGAATCAGTACACATTGGTTTATTATAATGTGTACGCATTTTAGTCATTTGATGTTCAGTTTCTCGTTTGCTGAGATAAAGCGTAAAAATTCAAGCTCGGGGTAAATTGTAACATGTTACTACTTACTCCTCTCTAAATGGTGATAAAGCAAGCTATTTGCTGTCACATCGGAAAAAGATGCTCTAGACGAACAACAGAACAATCGAGAATCCAAAAAGTAGAAAAAAAAAGTATAAAGGCAAAAGTAAAGAAAGCGAAGGAGAAGATTTTGATAGAATCAGATGAATAATCAATGATTGTTTAACTCATGTATATCAAATGTTTAATAATAATCTGTGTTTTCATTTATATTTTTTAGAAATGTTTATTTGTGTTCATATTTGTATTTAAATAAGTTAAACAGATGTGTTACAATTTACTCCGGAGTGGGGCACATTGTAACAAAGGTTCAGATTTGTTTAAGATGAAGCTAGATGTCTAAGTATCCAAGATTTTGTCACGTACTTTCACGCAATCAGTTTACCACATATGTAAGTAGTAAATCACGCAAATTATTTCCAGAATGAGGAAAACACTTTCGAGAAAAAACTGTGAAAACTTTTTTTGTTACAATCTGCCCCGGTCTCCCTTACCACAGAGTGAAAACAGTTTTATGCTGCCGTACAGTATTTTTAATTTGTTTAGTTTTACCGTGGCTGTTATTGTCCATAATTGTTTGTAAATACCCACAATGGCGGGCGAACGGAATAGAATTGAGAGGATTTTTCTTTTTGAGAGGAGATTTCAATGAGCTTTTCGCGCGTCATTTATGAGATATTTCTAACGAGGAAACATGCTATAGCAATCACCGATCAAAGAGGTGTAAAATATGTTCGGCATGAAATAAGTCGCGCAGGTATACACTACCGCTCATAAGTATTTGATCATTTATTACTGGTGTAAAACAGAAGGCTTTCCATATATTCGTGGTCCAAGTTGGATATTTCTTAGTTCATAGCAATCCTTCCATTCTATTTTATTATTTTCAAAATGGTTTTCAAACTGCAATTGGATTATGATTGATACCTGTCGTCGTCCTATTTTTGAAATACAATTTGAATACTGATTTTGGAAGTTTGCAAACGCTATAAAATATAACATTCCCAGCATTCAAATGTCGTTAAACAATTTTGAACTGAACACTTGAATATAAGTGATTAGGATCTGAACAGTTCCATCGAATAAAAAAGAACAATAATATCCATATTTATGAATTAAAGTGATAAGATTGCACATAGGTGTACTAAAACAATGGAGTAACAATACGATAAAGACAAGAACTAATCCACTATGTTATGATTTATACTATTTTCTCTGTTACAAAACGTACATACAATAAATGATGAGATATTTTTGAGCGCTGGTGTACGCGTGAATCTTAGAACGCCCCATTACATAAAGTAGTGTGTTTTTCTAAAGACCATGTATAAAAGAAAACTGTATGCTTTTCTGTTCCACTTATATCGACGGACATGCCTTGAATAACGCCCAGTTTGAAGCAAAACACTCCGGTCCTCGGGCCGTTAATATTTGTTCCACAAAATTTTTCTCTCAAAGTATCACACTGAGCGAATTCACTGGCGCAATAAACGTGGGTAGCGTCCCTACCAATACAAATAATAAACGTCATAATCATTTCTTTCTTACCACCTACCCTATTCAGGAAGAACATGTAAAATGAATAAGAGAACGGATGTTAGGGAATCATTCTAACGACCATCAGCAAAGGGACACAACGTGAATACCGCCGGCTACAGTGAATTGAGAAAGAAAGGGAGGTGCGTGAAAACGGATAAACGGGAGGCGTAAGCGTGAAGGATGACGAATAACGACAAAGATCGGGTGGCAAATTGAGGAAAGAGGGAAAGCGACGAAAAGTGGTAAATACAGTGGGGCGAGCGAAGACGATGGCCTGGTGGTGGTGGGCAACAGCGTTGAACAGATGCTGCTCGCGTGCGTGCCGTTGGAAATACGCGAGCGTGACGGCGCGGCGGAGAGGACGCGTGGTGCCCGCGCCGAAGAAGAGCGACCGAGCTTTTTGTTGCACGCGGCAATTAGCCACGGCTCGTCGTGCTTTGGGTTTAGCCTGCGACTGTCGCGTCGCCGTGATCGACGGCGCTCCTCCTCCTCTTCGTGCCGTCGAAAAACAACGAGCACCGGGGTTTAAAGGTCGGCATTAAAGTTGCCCGGCAAGTTATTGGACGCGGTGATATTCCTCGCGGCCGTGCTCCCGGGCTGAATCGAGAATCGTGCCGCGTTCAGCGTCTCCATATTGGAACGGCTGCAACCTTGGCGGACACTTATAGGAGCTGTTACGTTTCTGGGCTCCTCTTATGCACTTTATTATTTTATCTCACGAGACTTACAGCCCGAGTGTACGTTAAATCGCGCCACTGCTCTGCGAACCATCTGTCGTACGAGTCAGTGCGAAACGAACCTGCCCCAATTCTCGGGGGGCCCGACTCTATTCGGGTGCCGCTCGTGTAAGTATCCGGCGCCAGGTTGAACTTTTTCCGCGATGACAGTGGCTACTTGAAAATCGCACACTTTGTGCGGGGGCATATATTTTTTATTCTTATCAGTCGTCTTTATTACTTTGTAGGAATATACGGAAGAAATCTCTAATACTTTACAGACAATTAATGTATAGCTAATCAGAGTAAATTGCGAGGCTGCAGTATGGCCACTGCTAACAAGCCTGTAGTCATAAAACTAAAACTAAAGGCAATAGAAATACAAATGGAACATGGCTACGGCATGGACGGACATGGACTAATGTAAGACGAGAAAGGATATGTAGGGGAAAGCGGGGTAATTCCGGCCAGCGGGTAATTCCGGTCACTTCTATTTCTTTAAATAAAAACCGCGTAACTTGACTCTGTATGGTACTCCCACTTGTTAATGATGCGGCAAGGTAAAATTCATGGTTTCCATGACAATAACAGTCTTTTAATTAAAAAAAATCCGGGAGGGTTCATTTCGCACCGTAATCTTATAACAGTGGTCGAGTGTTAAGCGAGGTAAGTTAGTACATGGAATAGATATGAATTATTAATATTAATCTCATTAAATAGAGGAATGTTTCTACTTTCGAACTCACATTTGGTTTTTGGTGATATGTATATTCAATTCAGTGTATTACTTCAAATATCTGAACATAAGGTGTGGGGTAATACCGGCCAAAAGTGAGGGGTAATTCCAGCCAGATTTTAAAATTGCTTTTTTCCTGGCTTAGATGCCACGTACAATTCAAGTATTTGTGACGAAAAAGTAGAGCACGATATTTGCTCCTTTTGCAAAGATAACGGAAAAGGTGTTGAAATGTGGTTTCGGTGCACAGTACGTGGTCAATGGGCACATGCAGAATGTTCAGGATGGGATACCCCTGAAGAATACATTTGTGATATATGTACTAATTAATTTTAAAATAAAAAATAACACAATTTTTATTAATTTAACAATTTTCCTATCTCTTTTATAAAAAAAATCATGGCCGGAATTACCCCACTAGTGGGATAATTCGGGCCAAATGACTATTTTTGTGTTATTGCTCCCAATTTTGTTACAACGTAAATTTATGCTTTCTCGGTCATACTAATACAAACTAGACACTTCAAACTATCAATCAATATAAAAAAAATAACAAATGTGTAACTTGTTCAAATTTTATAGCATTTACTGCTTATGTGGCCGGAATTACCCCGCTTTCCCCTACCTACTTGTTTACGAGGTTCTGTTAGGAACAGTGCTGAAGGATATAGAGTGCTGGAAATATTTATGGCATCACTCGAATAAACACGTTATCACTTATACCTCTCTTTTTATTAGTACCAGGACGGTATTATTGCAAAATGTATTTATTGCAAAAACGTGTAGCTCACTATCTTGGCCGAAATCAGTTGGATACGAATCATTTTAAGAATATTTGCAGTCAACAATTATGCAATCAATATTTCCCGTACTGTATATTCGGGTGGCCCGTTTGAATGACATAAGTAAGTACGTGTAAGAAATTCACTCGCGAATGTTAGATGGAAGAAAATTATAGCGATGTGCGGAAATATGGGAAAAGGATACTTTTAATTTAGATGTCGTGTGTGGAGGAATAGAGATAGGTAAGGGTTTGATGTCGGGTACAATGGAAGTTGAATCTGTGGCAGGAAAGATTACTACGAAGAACATTATAAAGATATGGCAGAACACGAAATGGTAGCAGATACCTATTTTGTAGACAAGGCAACATAAGTGAAAAATCCATCGTTGAGTCATACGTAACTACTTATGCCGAGTTCACGTATAGGGTAAAGGACTAACGGTAAATATTCGCTAACTGCACTTCGTTCAAAAGATCGTTACTTCTAAAAACCTTATTTTTCATGTTTTTCTGAAAAGTGGTCAACTACTGATACATGGTCTACTACTGCTGCCATTACCCTAAGTGAGAAATATGATTGAACTTGGGAACGTAATAGGAGAAAAGTCAAGTTATTACTTTGTAATCGTTCTATTTAAAAACAATTATCATTCTTACTGTTTCGTTATTATTTTATGAGCTATGTTTTCAGCATAGCAGCGGCTGACTATAGTCACCCTTAGTAACGAAAGGGTTAACCATGAATATGAAAGGCCCCGATAGCATTTATTGTTGGCATTTTGATGGCCAACTAATTCCCAACTTGAGGATACCAGGGGCAGGGTTGCCATACGTACTGGATAAATGGCGGTGTGCTGATCCATATGACGTCTTACATATCTTGTTTGGTTGCGCGGTGTAGGGGAAGGAGAACACTTATATTTGGTTGGTGATGCCGTGACGTCATACCAACGCTAAGCCAATCCAAGCCAAGTGACGTCATATAAGCCAGTACGCGTACTGAATTGCCTGGCAACCCTGACCAGGGAGCTGCCACTCTCATTTGCGATTTTGGGACAGTGTTTTGACTGCCACCTAGGCAGTTCCAATTTTTTCGAACTAAAATTCAATATGGCCATGCACTAGTGTTTATGTTAAAAGGTATCGTATCGAACTGGAAACTCCCATTTGCTTATTATTTGAGGCAGTCAGAGCAACAACGGAGCAACCCACATTAAAAAAATTTTTTTTTCCTATTTTATATGGTTAGTAGAGCCTATTGGAATACGTTATTGCTACTAATTCAATTTCGAAAAAAATGTAGGTTAGTCCGTTGTTTCTCTGACTGCTTTATTTCACAAAATGCAAGACGTCCTCAAATCAGTTGATGCACTGCATCAAAACTGTTGTAAAAGCTTTCGCTGAAACGGAACTTATCATCCTTAGTATGGTTTGCGATCAAGACACAACTAGGGATGAATCGATACAAGTAAATACGAGTATATACTCGATACTTTCGTTTCGATACCAAGTAATTTTAGTATCGATACCTAGAGTTGCGATACTAAGTAGGTATCGAAAAAAGTACTCGTATCGAATGGGGCGAGTATCGGCATTCTACATGAAAGATTAAAGCGAACATAGATACACTTGGCCCAAAAATATCGTCCAATATCGTGCATCTGGAGTACGTACCCTTCAATTTGCCGAAACCGTTGGAAATCCGATTCCTTACATTACCGCTACATAGACTTTCGGCTTCGCGGGCCTGTTACACCTTCCCTAAACTGTTATTTTTGACATCCTTTAAAATATATTTAATAAAATTTATCGATAACGGTTTCAATTCTCGATATCAAGTACTTTTAGCAGCACTGTTTTCGGTTGCGATACCTTCTTGGTAGCAGAAAAAAGGAAGGATTATCCAACTTGATTTTTTGTATAGCTGAGATTACGGAATGCCATGTGACAGCCCTACCCAGTACAAAAAAAGTCATCGATTTTATATATGAATAAAAAAATATTCATTGTGATTCGACACAAGTAGGTATCGATACTTTTGTATCGATACAGAGCAAGTACCGATACTTTCATTCAATACAAGTAATGAGTAAAAGTATCGATACCTTGGCTGTATCGATTCATCCCTAGACACAACAAATGTTGCAGCAATTAATAGATTATTGCTGGATTCGCAGACTATGTTGGACGGCCATATTGAATTTTATTTCGAAAAAATTGGAACTGCCTAAGTAGGTGGCAGTTGAAGCACTGTCACAAAATCGGAAATGAGAGTGGCAGCCCCCTGCGGGATACCGCGGGCCAACCAGAAATGCTTCTAGGGGGAGCACTCTTACTCAAAATAATGAAATTCTACTTCACTGTACCACTTTAAAAGTATACACCTTCTCGTATGATGGGCAGTAACATCCTTAAACGACGTTTAATTGTAAATTAACGATCAAGGTCATCGTGTCGCGCAAAGAATACAGCCCCAGAGTTTGATACCCGCGCGCTCGTAGTCGCCGGTGTCCGTCGACACTGGCGATCGTGAATGGAAAAACCGATCGTTTTCCCTGATACCTCAAGGACAGGGGAGGCTAGAGCCTCGACAAAGGCCCATACCAACGCTATCGGTGACGGCGGAATCAGATTTGCACGCGCTTGAACGCGACACCTGCGTGCACGTACTCTGGCGTGCGTGCCGCGTCGCAGCTACACGTGCTGTTTGTAGGTACACCGCGTACACGCGTGCATCAGCGACGACGACCCCGCGTACGGCCAGCAGCAGCCAGAGGGGCGATTTTCAGCGGATGCTTTCGAAAATCCTCGTGGTCCCCTCCTTTTCTTCAATCCTCCGCGCCGCGTTCGCCGCCACGCGCGAACAGATAAGCGCTCTCACGGGGACCAGGCGTCGGCGTCGCTTTGCTCCTGCAAGATGGCGCTGAATTTCATCGGTACCCGGTGTACGCAGTTTTACCCCCGCGGCAGACTTTGTCCAAGGACTGGGGAGCACCTCTTGCAGGTTAATTTATCGCCAACGTTGATTTCGATGTGGAGCAAAAGGAAACCGTCCGCTCCTCTGTCGCAAGTTTCCACGCGGGTCGAGCAGCTTCTGCAATCTTCGACGGTCCAAGGGACGACCGAGTGAATGCATTTCAACTGTACGTATCGTGCGGGCGAGTATCCAATGCACCCTCGGAGCCGTTGAGAGTGAATATTATGCCATAAATATGTATTAAGATCGCGTCACGACACATTGCGATTCGCAGATTAGATACGTGGCCGAGTGAGTTTCAGTGGCGGCGGATAAAAACTGTACACGCGTTATATTCGCGGGGAAGATTTGCGCGTTGCGAAAGCAGTCTGTATCTGCCATCGATCAGCGTGTGTACGCCGGTCAATTATAGATTATGGAGGCGATCGATCGCGGGACATGTAAATCACGGCGGGCACCGCTTCCACGGCGGCTTCGGGGCCCGGCAACTCAATTAAACGAGATGACGCGCCGGTAAATAATCGCGAAGATTATAAATTGAGCGGGGACCCGGAGCTAACGAACGTTGTCAGCCGGTCGGGCCCCGATTTTTCTCATTACACGATGAAAACGATCGAGCAGCGCGACGTGAAATAGTGCGTTCTGTCCTGGGACACGTTCTCGCGGCCTGGTAATGACAACGGGGCCCGACTGACTGACTTTCTTGTTAAACGATCGGCCGATCCTCCAGTTCAATCGGACATTTCGCGTATTCACGCGGGCATAACTCCTCGATGAACTTAACAAAACTGTGCTTCACACTCTACAGCCTATGAAATACCCTCCTCGAGGAGCTCGAGCGTACAAGCCACGGAAAATCTTCGCTGGAATGAACAAACGAGTATCCTCGAGGAACCATCTCTATCCCAGAACGCGTGTATATACAGGGTGTTCTGTAACAGCTGCCACTAGCCGATGATGCAGAATAAGTTTTTGAAGAAATGTACATATCTACATGTTTACCTGATCAAGAACGGACAAACACTATTTTCAAAATAGTGCCAAGTTGATGAAAATTTGTGAGATTGTTCTTTTTTATGTTCCTGGTGTGCTCCAAAAATTTTAAACGAATTCACTAAACGGTTACTGAGTTATAACGATTTTAATTTTCACTGATTTTACACGTAAGTACTCTTATGGAAAGAGACGATCTTGACGGATAAACCATCTGAAAAAATGTTGAAGAAATAGTGCCAACGTTTTCAATTTTTTTGTACATGCAGTATATGGGTAGATGAAAATATGTGCCGAGTTTCAATTGTTTTCACTACACCGTTTTAAAGAAATAAATTATAACTTGAGAAAATTGTGAATTCTGGGCATTTTCACTGCCAAAAGTTTAGCAAATAATGCTTGAGAAAGCATTTGTAAAGTGAAAAATACCTTCCTAGGATTAAAAATAAGACTCCAACTGTCGTTCGAATTCCTTACATCTAGATTTATTATGCGTAAGACGTAGTTATTCAAGTATTTCAAATTTCATATACTTTTGTCTGATATTGTACGTCCGATACATCCTTATTACAGTACAATTGCGAATAAAGTAAATCCACTCGTAAAAATGAATAGAAATTGTACAGCAAACTTTTTGAAAACAGATTTTGATTTCGAGAACATCGGTGCTGAAGGTGGGAGAAATACCTAAGTAGTCAAATCCACGCGCCCCCCGAGGGATTTTCAAAATTTCACCACCTCGGCAACAAAATTCAAAGTTTTTGTTTACATTTTTTACTTCATTTCAATACCGCTGAACCCGGTTTACCGGTTTCCCGGTAAATCGCGAGAAATACCCTGAAATTTTTACCGGTAATTCGCCAAATTTTTACCGGTAATTCGATAAATCACGTATAGCAATATAGCGCATATATGCGTTCATTAATGTCAGCTTACCAGTGAAATCTTATCAGTGAAAAAACACTTAAATTACTAATAAAGACGAAAACCGAAGTATCTCATGAAGAACCAACACTGATCCAAAAGAAAACTAAATGTCATAAAAAAGATGGACGTATTTTCAAGTAGAAAAAGTAAGGAGAAAATACCTACGTATATAGGTACAAATGGCACATGATTGCTTAATGACTATCCGACCAACAAGTGTAGAATCTGAGAGCACTTTATCCGTGACTGGATTATTTTGTACAAAAATTAGGTCGCGATCAATCGACCAAAGTTTAGACAAAGTATGTTCTCTGCTTATTTGTCAAACAGAATTGTTAAATAAAACATATTTCATTATGTATGTAAGTTAAGATTCTTTCCATTGTTTTCGTGGTGAAGGTCCATATTAATAAGTATGTTCAATAATTATACAAATATATCTATTTTGTGTTATATCATTTTATATTTAATTTTCAGAATAATGCTCGATTAGAGATAAAATTGTTTTTTTGCAATTTTATATTATATATACCTACTCTTATATTTTCAATACCTTAAAAAATACCGGTAAACGAGTGTTGATTGAGAATTTTACTTTATTACCGATACTTGAAAAAGTCGGTAAATTTGCAATCCCTATTTACGATCACTTTACCAATCCCTCATCTGTCGAACGCGTGCTTAACAGACATTCAATGACTTTTCTCGAAAAACATTATTCTATATTTTCCACTTATGTATATAGTAAGTCTTCGCATAGACTCCCCACGTTCCACTACGAGCCACCAGTTACACGCCACCCTGTGTACAATAATACATCCTTACAATGGCAATCAGCCGCCCGAAAGCGCATATATCCGTCGTCCATAAATAAACATCATCGAAAGGCGCGCACACGGAGACGCGTACCCTCTGATCTCGACGAAAGGAATAAAGACAAAGCCCGGAAGCCCGGCCTCTCCCCCGAAATCATCCGAAAACCTAAATCACCGTTTCCAACCCCTGTCCCTTTTTCATCCCCCTCCCCTACCCCCGCTCCCCTCCTTGCCCCCCCCCCCGACCCTCGGGCATCTTCCGTCGAAGCGAGCGAAGTTCCTCCGGGGGAGGACCATGCGACAGGACGCAGAAAATTCGATATCCCCGCGATGTATGACAGGCGAAACGACCGCGACGGGGCCCCGCGCGGATGACAATTTTACCTCGATCCAAGCGCCCCCCTCCCCCCTCCACCCCCCCCCCCCCCCTACTCCCCACCACCCTCCCGCCCCGTCAGGCGGACGCGGTCCCCCATTCAACGATCCCAGAGGCTCATTGTCCCGGTCGTTGTTTGCCAAGGTAATCCTGTACGCGAGAGGACACACGGACCTGCCCTGTGCACGGCCGAGGACACCGTCGCAGGGACGACAAATTTTCCGGCAC
The DNA here is from genome assembly GCA_947577245.1 of Andrena bucephala. NCBI lineage: Eukaryota > Metazoa > Arthropoda > Insecta > Hymenoptera > Andrenidae > Andrena > Andrena bucephala. Next base: position 28,823,981 of record OX387717.1, on the reverse strand, counting down.
AGAACACTCGAATAGAGGTGGGGAGGGAAAGCGATCGTGCACGGCCCCCGGGGCCAGAAACGTATTACATTTTAAAAACGACAAAAAGAAGGGCCCCGGCTAATAATGGGGATAATATGGGGGTACCCTCGAACGTGAAGCTCGCCCAATATCGGTGCATCCTGGCGAAAACCGGTGTGTAAACACAGAGTTACCGCGACATCCTGTCAATCCTGAGTCAGAGCCCCCTCGCCCCACCGCGTCATCCCGCCCCCCCCCCTCTCGCGCCCCTCTAAGGGGGAGGGGGGAGAGGGGGGGGGTACCGATCGGGCCCGTGTTATCTGATCGCGCCCCTTCGGCGACCGCACGACGAGGACTCCGTGGAGACGGGCTGCTGCTGCTGCTGCTGCTGTTTAATTCCGGACTCGTTACAGAGCAGAACCGTCAAGGAGGTTTGTTATACTTCGTTTCTCGAGCCGGTTATGTTGCATATGATTGGATTCAGCGGCGGAGGGGGTGGCTCCGGAGTAGCGGAGGGGGTTATTGTTCTGTCTCGTTCGCGACGGAATCGGTGGCGGTTATCGTTGATGAACGATCAATGGAGGGAATATTTTGCACGGAAGTTTGGATTTCAAACTTTGGAGTGTCTCGATGTAGTTGACGGTTGGTAGGTATGCTTGTGATTCTGGTCGATGCTGGTTAAAAAGTCGATTTTCAATTGTAACAAACACTGTTGTGCCAAGTTCTATTTAGACAGATATTGAGACATTTTGGTATCTTTTTTAAAATAACCGAATACCATTGAATTCGGTAAAATCTGCCTTTCTGTAAAATAAGATATTTCAAATATATTTAGCAACGCTTCTTTGAAAGAACAGATAGAAATGTTTCCTTCTTCTTTCGAATCTAATCTTTCGAAAATCTCTCTAAATTCCGCAAACGAAGGGAACACGATGCGTCCATTTTTCAGAAGCAGAACGACCTCGCATGACCTTGCAGTAAAAGTCACTCTGCCCTTCGACTCCTTCTATTAGGCGCACTAAGGGAGGCACGAAAATGGAGCGTTCCGTGAAAAAAGGAAGAAACAGTTCCAGTCACTTAGGGATAAGGAATTGTCAGCACACGACAGCCCCGCTCTATACCGAGCAACTTTCACTTGAATCCTCCTCTGCTATCTCCAGAAACGCGGCGGCTATACAGCCCCGGTCCGTGTTAAGTGATTCAGTGCCGTTGTAAAATCACAGCATTAAACTCGACGATGGGCGCCGCGGTCGCCAATCAAGATTTTACGCGGCCGCCGGACAATTATGATATTTTACAGGTGATTTGGGGGTCATAAGCTTATCGTATATCGCGCTCGCCGCCCTGATAAGCGGCGAACGGCTGCCTGGAAATATCTGAATCCGTTTGACCTTGGATCCGTGCCAAATCGCGTCCGACGATCTCTTGGATGCGCAAGGACTGCGTTTCGAGTCGATTTCGCGCCTTGTTTCGGGCCTCCGTTTCGCCGCGTTCCACGCGCATTGGGCACAAGTCGCTTCTAAAATAGGTGACCAAGCAACGGGGTCTCGGTCTTACTCCCATCGACTAGGAGCCACTGTTACTCCCAATTTACTATTCAACTTTAATCCTCCACGTTAGAATAAAAGATCTCGCTCGACATTCCTGTCACGCTCGCTCTGATCAAACCTCACATCAAAGAGTGACCCAAGAAATATCCTCTTTTTGGTCCGAGAATTTTGGAACTGAATTTTATGCGAAACGATACCTTATGATGAGACACCAATAACACGAAATTTTTAAGTTGAGGTGACAATTAGTTTCTCAGATATGGGAGGTGAAAATTCGTAAACGCGTCAGCCCATACGTTTCGATATATGGATTTTTATGTCAGTCCCATAATTTTAACAATTAATTCCAGGGGGTTTGCTGACTGCTAACAACGAATTTGAACTTAGATTTTCAAAATTCACAATGGCCGATTCAACGTGGTGGACGATATATTAAAAAAGACACCCACTACACAGACATTTATATTTCTTGATTTTGATTTTTATTTGTGAATTATGAAAATGTAAGTTGAAAGTCGTTGTTAGCAGTCAGCAAAACCCCTGGAAATAATTGTTTAAATTATCGGACTGACATAGAAGTTCGTACATCAAACCGTATGGGCTGACTTGTTAACGAATTTTCACTTCTTTGACCTACCGTATCTCAGAAACAAATTGTCACCTCAACTTGAAAATTAATTGTGATTGATGTCTCATCATAAGGTATCATTTGGCACAAAATTCAGTTCCAAAATCGTGGGACCAAAAAGAGGCTAAAAAAAAACATTTTTGGATCACTCTTTGCGTGCGTTTCTTATGCCGAATTTAATAATTTTTGTTTGAACCCAACGTGTTCTGCTATGCACCAGCCGCTCCCCCCTCCCTCACCCAGCCGCCAGCCCCTGAAGGAAGGAGAAGCGGCAAGCAGCCCTACTAAACCTGCCTTCGAAACCCAACTCGACGCCGACGAATGATTATGGAATCGTATCTGCGGGCCTGGAAGAGAATCACACGTGGTACGGCTTCCTCGACCAGTAGATGCGCCACTTTCAGCCGGATTTTCGGCCGCTCGCCCAACCCTTTCGCGCAAAGGGTTTCATCCCCCTGGAACGTTCACGCGCTCGTTAGCATATCATACGAGCCAGCGAAGGAGAGGAGAGAGTGGTGGGGGGAGGACAGGAGAGTCCAAGGGTTAAATCCACGGCCAATAACAATCCATCTCGTCCTGTCGGCCGGGTCCTCCGCGCCCCCTTCCCAACCCTTCCCGTAGGTATTACAATTCGCATTCGAGGGCTTCCTTCGCTTGGCCCGTCTATTTGTTTCTCCAATGGTCGGACAGCTCAAAGCGTTCCGATCCACGGGACGCCATTTTTTTTTTCATCCCCCCCCCCCCCCCACCCCTCCGGCCCCTTCTTCCGCCATGCTGACCCGTTACTTCTCCGATTACGGAAATCTCGTGATCCGTGAGACCGACTGCCGCACCACTTTCGGCCAAGTCTCCTTATTCTCGCAGGGGTGGGGGTGTGATTGAAAGGGAAGGGGGTACTATGCATCGTACCGATATAGTGGCAGTAAAAGCAGCGGGAAGTGAAATCGACGTGGTCCTTGAGTGACTTACAAGGAGAGTATTTTAGGTATCCGCCTCCGATCATTTTGATTTTTGGATATGTTATAGAGGACCGAAAAATAAGAAATACGTGTTTTTTTATTTTTCCCCGTTTTCATATTTGGGGGGTGAAAACTGCGTTCAAAGTTAGGGTTGAAAAATCATTTTTGTGGAAAAAATGGACTTTTTGAAAATCTGGCGAGTCAGTCATATTTCGCATTCAAAGACACAAAATTCGTCCATTGACACTATTCCCCTATCCCTAATAGTTCTCGAGATATTCCACAAAAATGATTTTTCAACCCTAACTTTGAACGCAGTTTTCACCCCCCCCCCAAATATGAAAACGGGGAAAAATAAAAAAAACACGTATTTCTTATTTTTCGGTCCTCTATAACATATCCAAAAATCGAAATGATCGGAGGCGGACACCTAAAATACTCCCCTTGTTAGTGACAAATCAAAAGTACAGGGACACGTTAAGAGTTACTTTTTGTACCGGGGTACAATGTCCAGTGGGCGAAAACACAATTTGGCGGCTTGCACTATGAAGAATGTCGCTTTATCCACCCCCTCGGTGGATTTTAGGTTAGTGTACCCATCCCCGTGGGATAGAATACTTTGATCTTTAGGAGTGTCTCTGTTACTTCTCAGTAGATCGTGGCGTGGACGCCGAACAAGTGGTATGGAGGATTAATTGCAACGAGCGGCTACGAGGCGATTCGAGCGCGGAGATTGCTGGCAGCGAAAGGGATAAAGAATGGAGGGCCGAGCCCCGGGGACTATCGAGCGGCGGACTTATAATTAGAACGCGTATCTACGGGGGAAGTGAATAATTCCAGGTGGAATAAACGAGGAGATATTGGGCAAGGGACTCGAATTCGAACGGCGCTGATGAACCGAGGCAACGGCCGGCGGTGGGCCCGTGCACGTCGACGGCCGAGCGGCTCGTACAATTCCCATAGTCTACATTGAACGGATCTGCATTGATACTCGGGGGCCGCGCAGTGCCCGTTGTTCCATTCTGCGTCTTCGAAACCAGTGTATAAATGCCGGGCGATCCGGCTTGAATAAAAATGCACGGACAATGCGCGACAGATGTCGACGACGGTGTTCTTGAAATAACGGCACTGTTTCGCCCCGGGCAGGAGCGTGTCTACTGACGATCGCGTTACGTTTATTGTTACTATCGTTTCCTTTTAAGGAACGCTTGCGAAATTACAGTGAATCCACTGGAACAGTAAAAGCATCTAGATAGCAGAATCGCCGGGGAGCGCGCGTTCGCGAGTCTCGCGCTGTCACCTGGTACCAAACAGCGTGCAGGGGTGATTCTGGCGCAGGAAGAGGAGAACGGTGAGAGGGGGGGGGGGGGCGACAGCGGTGGAAAAAAAAACTAGAGATGCTAATCTCCCATCGCGTCGAAGGGTGGAAACTGTGTGCTAATGCGATCCCGTTTAGCCAAGTCAGCTGGAAAACGTGCAAGGAGCGCCCCAACCCCCGAATGCACGGCGAAACACGGGGCCATGGGGATGGGCTCTCCCCCCCCCCCCCCCCTCCCCCATTAGTCGGCCTCCGGGCGTTGTCGATGTTGCGGCTCGAGGATCGTCATTATTTCGTGATATCCATTCAGCCAGAAACATTTGGACACATTGTACCGGTCGTGATTCCAATCCATTCCGTTTTCTGTGTCCGTCAACCAACGATCATTCCCACAGACATGATTATCGAGTCCACAGAGGGCTGGGGTGGCTTTACGGTGGGGGTAGACTGGTTTTTTTCTTCTGGATCTCGCGCGCTAAGAGGCTTTTCCTATTCCTCTGAGCGACGATATTCGGGGGGCGGTGACAATCGGTGCGAATTTTCGGGGCGATTTTTATATTTCCTTGCGTCCGAGCGTGTTTCAACGGAGCTTGAATTTGCTTGAGGGCAACGCGCGAAGGATGTGTTCTGCAACACTTCGGAGGAACAACAGTTAGGGTAAACTCACCAATAAATTAACACTTAAGGGTAATGAATGAACACTATTATGAAATTATGTTTGCAGCGCGAATTAAGCAAAAATTTTTTGGATACGAAGCAAGAAATTAAAAGAAGTCTCTAATTAATTAGTTGCTTTTTTTATAACTTATTTTGCTCGTTTTAATTAAATGTCCATTCACAGGTAACAAAAGTAGCTCACAGCCATAATCGTACACTCTTTAAAATCGCATAACATTTTTAAAATTCGTCCAAACGACTTCAGTGTTTTTGAGGAGCTAGAAGGATTAGTTTCCTAAGTGACGTGTTTCGTCGTTTAAAAAAAAAATCAAATTGGTCGGAATAGCAAAAAAAATATTAAAGGTCGTTTTTTAAACTTTTTTTTGTGAGTCTGTACTGAAAATTCAAAAAACCCGTTTTTAGATTGAAGTAAGTTGTATACATGTTGAAAATTTCGTCCAAATCGGTTAACTAAGCTACACACGTTTAAAGCTCGCAGAATAAGATCGAAAATCGCTGATTTCGGGAATTTCGCGATTTTTGCCCTTATTCTGCGATCTTTAAGCATTTATAGCTCAGAGCAACGTTAACCGATTTAAGATGAGATTTTCAGCATGTATACAACTTACTTCAATCTTCAAACTTGTATTATGAATTTCCATTACAGACTCGCAAAAAAAAGTTTGACAAACGACCTTTACTATATTTTTGCTATTCCGACCAATTGCAATTTTTTCAAAACGACGAAATACGTCACTCAGCAAACTAATCCTTCTGGCTTCTCAAAAAAACTCAAGTCGTTAGGACCAATTTTAAAAATGTTATGCGATTTTAAAGAGTGCACGATTATGGCTCTGAGCCACTGTATGGTAATTTACTGGTGCATCCACCCTACGTATAGTCTGATAGCAGAGACTCTGCACCTACATTTTTTTGTGGAGGCAAAAGACTGATTTTCACAAAGTTAGCAGTGTTTGCAATGATTTACAGTTTACGGAAGAAATAGCGTCGGTGAGGGTTAAAGTTTTTTGTCTTACGATTAGGGAAGCCAAATAAACGGTTACTAATTTAGACGACTCGATATGATTCCGTAATTTCTGAGAACCACTGAATCAATATAGAATAATTTACATGTATAGATAACGCACAGTATAACAAACACGGTTAGTCACATTTTGGTATCGCTTGTGTTGACTCTGGCGGACGTTTGAATCTTTTAGACAGTTAAGATGGTAGCCTCTTGTTCGCAATATAAAAGGAGAATTTTTCGTGGTGTCTTAAGATTTGGGGGTTTTAAAAGTGCGTCTTCGAAACGTTACGTCAAATTATAAATGCATTGTAAATGCATTTTCTATAGTGTATGCGTTCCCAAAGCTCGTCCAACCGAAAAGAAACCGTTGATTTCAGTCGTTCAATAGTCCTTTACCCCCTTAAGGGGCGTTTCTCGTGTAACAGCCCCTGAAATTTATGATTTTTTTTTAAAAGACCATTGTTAATATTGCATTAAACTCTTTTGGGATATAAGGAGGCATCTTTAAATTTGTAGAAATTTTTTTCCTATGTCGATCCTTCTTAATATTTATTAATTATTGTGCTCTTCGACGATGTTAGCGGCAGGTGTAGCACCTCTCACAGTCATCTGATTGCAAAAAGAAGAAAATTTTCTTAAAGTTAATTAATCCACGCTGGGACTGGATCAAAAATTTTAATTTTAGTTTTTTTTATAATACTTTCCTCGTCGATATGAAGAATAATATGAAAAATTTGTCTACGGGAAAAAACTTACTTTTCCTTTCAAACGCTCTTTCAATTTTTCATTTCTATTCTCTAAAGTGGCTCAATCCCAGAGTAACCTATCTAACTTTAAAAAACTTTTATTTTTTTTTGCAATCAGATGCGTGTGATGGGTGCTACACATCCCGCCAACGGGAGATTCCACAATAATTACTAAATAATAATAAGGATCGACATAAAAAAAATATTTTCTACAAGTTTAAAGATGCCTCGTTATATCCAAAAAGAGGTTAATCCAATATGACCAACAATTTCTTTAAAAAAATCTTAAATATCAGTTACTTTTGGGGCTGTTAGATTAGAATCCCCCTTTAAGGGGGTAGGTAACCCTCAAAATTGTCGAGAATTCGATTTTGGAATTTTCGCATATTCCGTTAGCTATATCTTTCCTACGTATTTTAAGCGCAACCGGGCCCCGAAATTCCAAAAATTGAAGGAATTAAGTACAGCCAAAAATGTACAAGCCTGCACATGAGGTCGCATAAGGCCAAAACTGCATGTCCAACTTTAAACGTGATTTCCCAGAAACTGCGTTTTCGAAAACGGTGAACATAAAATCTCGAAAACCGCTCCAACAATTTGAATGAAAATTTACAAGGAGGTGCAGAAAACTATTCCTCATAATGTGTCGGGAGCATATTTTCAATATAAATTCTTAAAAAAACAAATAATATTTGTCCCACAAAAAACGGATAAAATCAGATACATCAACATAAAAATTGTATTAATTTGTTTATCAAAATTGTCCTTCCGACACAAGATGGGGACTGTCTTACAAATTATAAAAATACCTTTACTTTATGTTTTAGGCAATTCACCTGTCCAGAATCGTGTTCATCATCAGACGGTGCATCGCGCACACGTTTTCACATTTATATGTATAACTTTTATTCCTCTAAATATATTTAAAATCTTCTTTTTGTGCATTAAAGTCGACGAAATAACGATTAAAAATTGAAACAAAAACTAACTCTATATTCATTTATAACTTCAGAATATGCGTGTGAAAAAGGACTTGATTTTGAGCTGTTGAGGGTTACCTACTCCCTTAAGTGGGCAGACCACTGTAACGGTCCGAAATGTAAGGGTGTTTCCGGGAATTTATTTCAACCAAACAACGCACGTAAATCAATATATTGCTTAATATAGTTAATAATGTACATATCGAAGGGTCAGAAATTTTTTTTTTCAACCAAATACATTAATTCGCTTCCTGTTTTACTCTTCGTCAAAATGTGCGCTGCGGCAAAATCGTGCTTGTCGCGTTGACAGTGCCCAGGCCATATGGTAAATCCGAATTCAAAAATATTTAGAAACTTAGAAGCCTACCTCTATTACATGACGATCAAAAAATTCAAAATCGCAAAAAATTACTAAATGGCGGATCACTGAAAAAAATCATGTTTTCGCTGTACAAAATTAGGGAAATGTTAATAAAAAAAAATAAATAAAAATGGAAGCAGATCGTTAATTGAAGAAACTGATAGTCATGTAATAGCGACGGGTTTTTCGTACAATAAATGCCCTTGCTCATGTCAATTGGATGTATAGTTTTCTCTGTAGACTGTCAACGCGGTTGAAAAATGTACTTAATTGTGAGGAAAACGCGTTCAAAGTTCCGCTCGGTTCAGTCGCGCGCTTGACACCGCTTCGCGGAAAATACTATATCTCCGTGAACTTTGCGAATTTCTTCATAAAATTTGGGGAGAGCATTCTTCAAACGTACGTCTTTCAGAAAATGTGAAAAAGAAAAAAAAACGATTTTTCCGATTTTTTACAGTGGTCTGCCCCCTTAAGCCAGTTTCCAAGATCCCTAAAAATACTCAAGATTCGAAGCGTCCAGGCTATTCACACACTCCTGACAGAGCAGTCGAAGATCTCCAGCTTTCCCACCTTTCAGCACGGAATGAAGCTAGGTACCAGAACGCCCGGAAGTCGAGCGTCGAATGGTTGTACTTCGCGCTGGTGTCGGCGGGGTGGAAAACGCGGGGTGTCGCGCAACACAGCGCGCAAATGGAAGGAGCCCGGGGGCCCATTCGAATTCCGCTTCGCCGCCGGTTATTAGGCAAATACGGCCTCGTCGATTGATAACCCTTTCGCTCTGGGCTGAATAATATGGCACCCTTAAACGGGCGACGTTTGATGTGCCGCCGGTTCAGCGCGCGTCCCATCCAATTTCGTTTCACCATCCCTCCCGTTCGCCAACCCCGCGTGTCATAATCGTCACGCCCTTGTCAGCCCTCTAATCTCGAAGGCGAGTCGCGTCGGTTTTTCGACATCATTCAAGTGTCCGTCGTAATCGTTTAATGCCTTCCATCCAACCGACAAACGCCTCTGAATCTCCTTTCTCCCATATTGATTCGATAATAGAATAATTAGGTAAGCGCAGTATCTGGAAGAGGCATAGCGAGGTCGCAAACTCGGCGGGGGGGGGTTAAAGCAAACGCGTCCCGAACGGTCGGCACAGGCGAATTGACAGAAATATGAAAAGATAACGAGCGGAAGCCTCAGTCTAAGCCGCTGCATCAGTCGACGGTGCCGCGCGGTGCTTTGATTTACGACCTCGCTATACGTCTTCCAGCTACTATAAACGTCGGTACGCCATTTCGTGTGGTCTCGGGAAGGTGGAATTTGGAAGTCCGCGGGGAAATGTCGCTGCCGCAAGCTGCTGAAGGCCCGCGAGCGTCGTGAGTCACCCTGCCGACGATGGGTCGTCGGGTAATGGTTATTTACGGCGATCGCACCGCGTCGATATTATGACGTCTCCTCTGATCATTGGACGGAGGCCTGAAACAAGTTGTCCCGTCGCTGTTCGCGCGTCGAGAACGCTCGGTTGGCCAAGCGCCAATTGGGCTGCTGCCCTTCACCTATGCCAGTGAACGATGTACGAAATTGGTTTCCCTGTCTGCTCGTGAAAAGTATCGCGCGCGGGACTGAGCCGACTGGCCGCCCGGTGGAAATTGAAACTTTACGGAGGGCACGGTTTTAAGGGGGATCCCCACGGGGCCGGACGGCTTTGTAATGAGAAGGTGCGCGCCGCTAAGGCCGCGCGACAATTTTCACGCGCGACGATTGAAACTGGCCGGTGCATTCCACGTGGAAGGCGAGTCCCACAGGCAGAGTCAGTGACAGCTACGACCACGACTCGCCGGTTCCGACTGGAAATAAAGGAGAAGAGGCGGCCGGTTGAGGGGGAAGGAGTCGCCAGGCCGCGGTTCCTTCGGTCCAGGCCTGAATGGAAGTTATGAGGATGAATCTGGTCGGTGGACGCGGGGGAGGGCAACGCTCAACGAAAAATAATGGAGGATGAAGAGCCGAGAGCCCGCGCTCCCATCGTCCCAGGCGTATCCACTTACAGGCGACTCTATGGCCGTGCCGTGGCGAGGAGATTTAGGCCAGATAATGCTGCTACGTACGCGTGGACGGAATTGCTCGAGAAAGATGATAGATGATTAGTGATGATTAGTATACGAAGGAATCATTTCAATGGACGATGCTTTCGCCTAGTCGCCTCGCCTCTCCCTGCCCCGCGATTATCGCACACGCGCCCGGGCATCTTACGAGGGAGCATCGCCGTTTCGCGGCAGTCGGGGTATAATTGTTTTGCAACAGCCGCCGCGTAATTGTTCTGCAACGGCCACTCCGTACTTCCCTACGCAATAGCTATTCTATAATTATTTCGCGGCAGTCACTTCATATTATTCCCCGCGGCTGTATGCGACTGTTCTGCGGTAAACGTTGCGTAATTATTCGCCGAAGCCTCGCGAGCACCACCGTTCCGAAGAAGTTCGCTTTTCAACGCCGCGGCTCGAGGTGCTGTGGCCAAAATTTCGGGCAATTTTAGCGCCAGTCTGGAACTGGCAAGATGTAATAGGCTTTCAACGACTTTGCGCGACTCCTTGTTTTCGTGATTTTTCTGCACCACGCTACGCTTCACGTTTGTCATTGCCGCAGTGGTACTTCGATGTTCGTCGAACCGATGATGAAAAAACAATTCGCTGCGGAGAAATCTATCGAATGGATCGGTAACTCTGGAATGAAAGCGGCGGGAGCGACTGGTATCGGCGAAAAATCGAGAATTTAAAAGCTGCGCAAAGGGCCCTTCGGTAGTGTACGTTTCGGGTCGCTTTTAAACCGTGGAAAGCTTCACTTGTACCGGGCTTTTCATATCTCGTTCAGTGCCATATCGTCCAGCAGTCGTCGCAATTTTCCGGCCTGCACGGAACATATACCAAATTGCTTTCGAAAATGGTGTAACGTTGAAAGTGACGTTCGAATAAATTGAAAGTTCGTATAATGTCGACAGCTACAGAGATCGATAGATTTATTTGCCAAAATTCGGACAACGTGTTATGCATATGGCCGATCCACAATTGTGTTAGTGAATTTAGCGGAGGTTCAAGTGCCGTTTAAAATTGGACAGAAATTTTGTGATTTTCAGTATGGAATCACGAGATGGTTACTTCTCGTAGCACTTATCGCTGACCAGCCACCAATTTCGAATATTATTTATCGATCAGTTATCGTCGAGAGTCAATATTTTCCAGCGTGGTGTGTATGCGCAAGAATTCTTATCGCTCTTCCTTCTGTGTACCGCTTGCACTGACTCAGAAATCAGCTAGATCTGAGTCAAAGCGTGCTGTGAATAAAGAGAAGAGGGGCAAACATTTCGTGGGCATTAATCTTCATCGTTCATCGGAATTCCAAGCTTCCTTTCCCTCCACGTCCACATTCTACTATAATTCCATTCCATCAAACGCAGGTACATTCGAGGCAAATAGATCCTTTATGCTCTTTCATTATTCTTTATTATACCTACATAGTAGGCTTATACCTCACTTTGGTTTCAATCTAAATTTAGTTAGGTATTCTAGTTTTAACTCTGGTAGTAGCTAGTTAAATCTACACAGCTCAATTTAAACACAGAATTTTTGCAATTTATTACGCAATACCAGTGTGTAACAAATACGCTACCACTGTTTTAATATTATTATTATTTGTGTTATTCATAGATTGTTTCGACGAAATATCGAAGCAAATATAAAACAAAAGGTTACCGTAACTGAGCATTCGAGATCGCACAAAAACGCACGAGACTCCATTGAAGTTCAAGGGGACCTCGATCGCAGCTGCGCCGCGGGGTTAATGAATTTCGCGAATTGATAATTGCAGCCTCGTTATCATAAATCGTACATCGCGACCGGTGTCTCCAACGCGATTGCTGAGATTAGTATACCGAATAGCGACGAAATTATTCGCGAACCGAGGTCAAGGCTGCCCCCTCCACCGTTCGCGATCGTCGCCGCCGCGTTAAAATAATCCACGGAACCGATTCACGACTGTCGATGGTTTATTGACTGGGCACCTTGAAAATCCGGCGATGCTCGACGGATAGCTACTCATCGAGCCCCCGAAAAAGTCAATCAAATTAGCTCGGGGGAATTGTTTCCCCGGCGCTGTAATCGATTTCGCGATTTCTGAATACCTTTTTGGCCCACCTCGACGAAACAACCGTCCCCCCTCTACCCTTCCGCAGCATGAAATTCCACTCGCCACCAATTATCCCCTAATATTATTTATATCTGTCGTTATATAAGGGGCGGGAGGGGAGGGGTCCGCGATGGAGGGGGTCGGGGAGTAGGTTGCCCCGGTCTTTGGCGGTTTCGCGCAAAACCTTCGACGGCATTCCTTCGCGGAAGAGGCGAAGGTCGCCAATTATCGGAGGCGGCCTAACGCGAGCCCCTATGACGGGTCATATTCAGCCCCCTTTTTGCCACCGCGACGATTCCACGCCGGCGTCAAAGAGTACCGGCCGCTTCGTAAATCCTCCTCGCGGCTTTCCAGCCTCCCCTGCCTCCTCGCTCTCTTCGCCGCTCGTCGCGGGACCCCCGCTCGATTTTACACGCTGTTCCAAGAACAATGACAAATGCCTTATCGGGCGACTGCTGGACCCAATTCTTAGCGAATAGTGGCGGTAACAGTGGTAACAGTGGCAGAGGCAGCCACAGCAAACGACTATTTCTAGAATAGTACATAGGACTATTGCGACTAGTTGTCGCGGTTATTATTAAATTCATTTGGATACATGACTTCATTATTAGCGGCTAGTTAGTAGTGACGGTAATTGTGGGTAATAGCGATAGCAGAGAAATCTAAAGTAGGTGCTTGATTACTTTTAGTGGCAGTATGTATTTATCCTTCTTATAACTGTACACTGTCAGCCGTAAGTAACTTCAGGCAAACTTGAGTTCCTTCATTCTCAAGGCGCGTCGCTAAATTGAAAGTAACTAAATTAGTAGGTAATACTAGTAGGTCTAGTTGCGTGTGATTAAGATCCCCATCGGTGAGACGCCGGACTATTGCCAACAAAAGAGCGTGACGGATATAATAAGCTACTGGGAAAGTCAGAAACAAGAGGCATCGGTAATGAGGCGATCCTCCTTTCGTCCAGCTATCCCGACGCACGGCTTTTTCTTCTTGCAACGCGCCTTTAGAGAGGCGCAGAGATTGACAGGCAGATTTTCACGAACAAATTGATCCTGATAGGACGCGGACAGTATGAGACTCGTTCGACTATTCCACGATCGGTTCAAACACTGAGAAAGTTTCTCGCGTCCGCACTGATCATCAAAGTCGATCGCTGACTCTCAGCGCTGAGCGATGTTCATTAGTCGGTGCTAAAAATTTCTACCTCAGGGATCTTCCTTGTGCGATGTCGTTTTTAAGCTGTGCACCGGCTCGGGATGATTTTGCACTAATTTGTATTCTTTCTTTTAGCTCTCAATAAACAAAGTTGGTTTAACTGACGATTGTATTGGTTTCCACTGCAAAAAGTCCCCTTATACAGTCCCCAAACACTAAATTTTTGTGCAAACTAGTAGAGCCCTCAAAATTAGAGCATTCTCGCTCGAGACACTTTGATGGCTGGCAACTAATTTTATTTCATGAACGGACAAGACCCATTTCTGCCAGAAAGAAAACAAAACAAAATTAAAGCTAAAAGGACATAGAATACAGAAAATATAAAATACTAAATATGACTTAGGTCCTATATCCCGCTTATTGATTTCGCTGTGTATACGCTGGATTTAAATGCTGAAAGAGATCCATGGAAGAGATCAATCTCGTTCCTGAGCAAATTGACCAGGTTGCAGATCCTATGTAAGGGGTCCGCATGACCAAACCTGGAAGTGTAGAAAGAAGGTCTAAATAGTTCGGCATGTCTGGTGGGCCTACTATGGACCTTAAAGTTAATTAACCCGATTACGCGTGGATTGCACACCATGCCATTGATAATTTTGATAAAAAATGATAGGTCCGTAACTATCCTCCTACACTCCAGTGTTTGGATGCTTATTCTACGCATAATGGGCCCGTAATCATGGTCGAAACGCGGTAAGGGTTCACTAATTTTATAAGCTAGGAAACACAGAAAACGATGTTGAACCATTTTCAGAACCTTTTTATTTTGCATATTAATCGGTATGTATTCGCACATTCCCGATCTTATATGTTTTGTTCGCATTTCGTACTGCCTCATTCTGGTATGGGAGGCAAGCGAAGAAAATAATTGTCAGGGTCTCGACATACTGGAAGGGAAAATTATCGATGAGATGAAGCAGTCTGTTTCAGACTCAAGAAGCTAGACCGCTGAAACTAAAAATGAAGAAAACAAATGTAAAATGTGTGACAAATTGCCATTCGAATATAGCCATTGACGTCTCATGGGAAACTCCTAAAATACTAAAACACTTCTATGATTCACTAATACTTTACGTACATTCATTTGTCAACAACAGCCCCCATTTGATAAACCCACAAGAAGACAGTAAATAATAGGTTGCCCACTAAATTCGCGTCGTTTTTGAATGATTTTATTCAGCTTCGATTCTCCGCTCAATGTATGCATGTATGGTTCAAATCTGGTAACTCAAATTTAACCCGTTTCCAAGTATCCAGTTGTTTTGAAACTTTGTAGACGTGTGTAGTTTGGATGACAATAGAATATTTATAAAAAAAAATTAACCCGCGGGGGTGAAAAAATTACCCAGTCATCAATAAATATAACCAATAACCACAAATCTCGATTACCGGAAATACACAATTTATCGAAAAATGATCCGTCATGTATGATCGAATAGTAAAACTAAAATTCTGCAGGCGTTCGTAATATACCAGCATCGAAATTGTAGTGCAAGAACAGAATTATTTTTTAGTTTTTAGTGCATTTTTAGTAAAATCGTTTAACATAATTTTTTATATATATTTTTTATTGTTCCATAAATTTTCGAAGCCAGAAGAAATTGAATGCTGGCTTCGTGTCCGCACCATTGTAAAGCCTGAAGTTTCCTCTATTTTAAGTACTACGTTTAAGTTTCTCTTATCTGCCTTTCAATTTTTTCCCGTAAATTAAAAACTATGCCGTGTCAAGTTGATAAACGAACATTTCCGACACCTTCTGTTATTCGAGTTTAATCGAGGTTGTACAGCGCTCCAACCTCCACGAAATACATGTGCCGTTTATGGGGAAGACTCCATAGCAGAGAAAAGAGCTCGAAAACTGTTTGCACGCATCGAGAACGGCAATTTCGATATCCCTGACGAACCAGGTTCTGGGCGACCGTCCGCCTTCAATGAAGATCGATTAGAAGCCTTAATTTTGGAGGATCCTCGTCAAACGCCCCACAAATTGAGGCTATCAGCGAAATGGTCTAACCCACAATTTTGGGTGGATTGACATTTCAACTTAAACTACCTCTTATACAGCAAAATTTTAATTCTATAGTGGCCTGAGCAACCTTCCAAAACCACCCACAAAATGGCAGCACAAAAATGTGTTTTTGCACTACGCATTCTGTTGATTTACGTCGCGCAATACTGGCCTGTGTCGCATTGGTCATTATTTTATAGACTAATAATATACACCTCAGCAATTATATTTTTTAAACAATCATACCCATGTAACTAAAAATAGAAATTAAAGCAACGCCTTTAGAACGTCAATAATTTCATTAGCCGTAATTTCAAAACAAAAGTTTTGGGCTTACGTCGCTATTGTGCTGATAGCCTCAATAATTGAGGTTAATTATTAACCCATGGGATGCACTTTCACCATAGGCACTGCACAATCATCCAAAGGCAATAGAAAAGTTACAGAAATACATGATTAGGGGAACGTGGGGCGAGACGGACTCGCGGGGTAAGATTGGATATCAGTGTTTATAAAAAATGGAAGGTACTACAGTATACACGTCAACAAATCAGAGAGTTCGATGCAAAAGAACATCGGTCGGAAACAAACAGGATCACGTGTGTCACGAGTTACGACGAGAAATTACATTTTTCTAATAACGATATAATTATCCAGGAAGTTTGTAATAGTGTCAGTTTATTTATGTGAATATTCTTTAACTAAAGCCTCTAAGTTAATATTCCTTATTAGTTACTGTTTCATAAATTTAGAGTTTTCACTAAGAAGTCATTAAGGTCTTTTTACAAAAGCATGTGAAGTATTAAATACGTTTCGCAAGACCGCACATCGAAAACTTGTCATTAGAAATTCAAAACTTCTTTCCATAACGATTCGCAAACAGTAAATTCGTTTACTCCAGTAACAGCATGTCGCAACTTAAATTATTCTTCCTTCAATGTTTCACCAAGAGACATTACGCCCATCCTCAAGATACAGACGAAAAAAAAAAACATATACAGGGAAAAAGATAAATTCTAAAATAGGAAAAAGGACTGAAGGAAAATTAAGAATACCGCCAATTAGAAAAGGAAATATAATTTCTTCACTTTCAAATTTGTTTCTTTATGATGCTTCTTCATGTTTCATCTTCCCCACAGTAGAAAATTTCGTTACTTACGAAAAAGACGTTTATTTAAGCTTTTGGTTCCTGCGACCCCATTTTTTATGCTTTTCGAAGATGAATGCTTATATATTGATTCTAAAAATGCTGGAATAAATGTTACATAAAGAATATACTTGATTTTCTTTACCCTTCTTCAAAATGCACAATTTTTATCCGCTAAGTGTCACACACGAAGAAGCCCTTAAATCTCACAGAAAAGGCAACCTGGTCTCGCCAGTCAGTTCTCGTCAACCGTCCATCGGGCGAATCGCGTGTCGCGATTAATAAGAGCAATCAGCGCCGTATTCCCCGTCGATTCGACATCTGCCCATAAACTTCGCGTAACATCGTCGTAAAGGCTGGCTCCTAGAATATGATCCCGCTAATTGCCCGCGGAAACGTCATGATTCCGTTGCGAATGAAGCGCGGTAAGAAGGCTTCCTCCGATCGGCTTCGGCGAAATTAAAACGGGGCCCGCGGAATCGGATCATAATCGGGCCACTGTAACCGCCAGCTATTTGCATCGCCGATACGAAATCAATTTGCGGCCGGCGAAATTACGCGACGCCGCGGCCCGTCTGGTTGATACGCGGCATCAACTTTGTCATAAACATGTCGCCGGCAGCCAGTTAATAAGACCAGTCCCGGTTGTTCCGCGAGAAATTATGGATTCGCCGATGACTAGCCTCGCTGGCTCGCGTGCAAGTTTCCTTTCCTTCGACGCCACGAGGCACAGAGAGAAATCGCTCGAAAGGGAATTGGTGGACGAATAAATAACGAACAATCGTTCCGTGAATCTCCGGCTCGATTACTTTCTTCGGGTGGGATCCGCGGCGACGAAATTCAAAAAGGGAAAAGGCCGGGCCTCCAGCGCCGCCATAATGCCAAACCAACGCCACCGTGACGCGCCAGATCGCGTTTTATTAGTAAACGACCCGCGAGTTCTCGTCGAAATTTTCGAAAATCTTGCACTCTTAAATCAAACTGATTTACGCAACTCGCGACGGGTGGGAGGGGGAGGGGGGGGGGTAAGACTTTTATACCCCAAGCAGTTATTTTTAACCGTGAGGAATTTGGGTACCCCGAGTCAAAGCTGATTTACAGCTCGTCCCTTGAAATCTTGTCTTGGGTATAGTGATCTGTTTCGAACGGAAAGAGAGAGAGAGAGAGAGAGAGAGAGAGAGAGAGAGAGAGAGAGAGAGAGAGAGAGAGAGAGAGAGAGAGCGAGAGACTTTTCGATTCGAACGTAGCTTTCGGGTGAAAATCGGCGTCGCGAGATACTTGTATTGCCGAGACGATTTGCTGCCAACGATTTTTACAACCCCTGCCGTCCTTTTCGCCGCGTGCCTCCTCCGCCCCAATGACGCTTTCACTGCAGAATGACGCGATAATGACACCGAAAATATTCGCGCGCGACGGAGGTCAAGAAACCGGTATGCCGCCTTCGTCAACTGTAAAAAACGCGACCGTGCATTTCCCAGATTCCTGCTGCTCCGCCATTCATTCTCCTCTTTCTTTCCATTGTCGTCTGCTCGCCACTTCGATCTCTTCTTCCTCCGCGCGGCTGCATATTTCCCCATTTCTCGGGGCGAATCCGATGATATCGATCGCACGGCAATCGTATTCCCGTTTCCCCGTTTCCCTCCGTATCCTTTGAATTTCCTCTAAAGCTCGCGTTTCGCCGGCCTTTCGACGGCGGAAGACGAGTTAACTCGTCACTTTGACGCCGTTGAGTCACTTTGACGTCGTGGTGAACGATTTTTCGATGAAGTGCATAATTTTATTCCTTTAAGGATACTTCTGTCTATATCGTTCCAAAAGAACCGTTTAACATTTTATTCTCAGGCGTTTCGCGTTTGCATCGCTGGCCGAGGGCGGTGTTTACCAACATCTGCAGATGAAGCCAGGCGCTCGATAAAGTTAATCTTCTATTAGTAAATTAGTTTGAAATTAGTTAAGCTAGTGAATTAAACGTGTATCTTCTACGGTTTGTATGCGTAGAATATATTTATCCAGCGGCACAGTTTAACGGTGCTAAGTAGGCACTATTTGTTGGTAAACTGAACGGTAAAATTGAAGCAATCTTCAACCCCGTTAGAACTTCCAAAATTTAAATTACGGATCGTTTTGCGACAATCGGCTCCTATTTTAGTTGCATCGCAAATAAAACAGCACTCCACGCGCATCTTAAGCTTTGGACTTAGCTAACACATATTGGAACTTCTGGCAAACAAACGCCACACCATGAACCCTATCAGAAATTGTTGTTATAAACTTTTATTTCATTATGGCGAATGTTCTTTAACAAAGTATAGGCAATAAAATACTCTGGAGACAATTGGTGGCGCCTGTGTAACAAATGAATGTTTAAACTCCGCTATTATTTCGTCTTCGTTACACATAAAAATACAACTAAGGCCACATATAACAGAAATTGTATATGACAACGTAAAAGGCGAAGTACAGCCGGGGCTGTCGACAAGTCGAGGCTTAAAACACAATTCTGTCATAAAATAAACAAATATAATGTAGTTACAAAGAAATTGAAGAACGAGCAAGAGCTAAACCGGTATAACGAAAGGAAATTAAGAGAAGTTTACACTTTCGCAGCGGTTTTCACGTATACATGATTTTAATCTTTCATCAGTTACATTATTATCCACTCAAATTATCTCATATTTGTTCAGACTTAAATCTAACGTCAAATGTTATTTATGTGATTTACGTTCATGTATACAGCATGTTCACATCACGTGCCTTACTCTGGTCTGCAGGAATCAGTCAGCTTAGAAAAGTGTTGCAAAACATTTCTCAATTTATTCATACAAATTCGTTGAATTTAAACAAAACCATGAGTTTCCATAATTTCATAATTCAAGTGTGTTTTACCACAGAAATGCAAAGTATGGTTTTGGTTCGTATGACCGAGTGTGTAGAAACTAGAAATATGTCATACTACGGGAAAATGTCAATGTGAATAAATGAAATTCGGCAAACAACATTCGCAAAACTAATGTACCAGTGAAATCATAAAATGTCATAAAATATTCATAAAATCTTGAAATTAAAGGTTTGCGAGCTAGTAGAGCTAGGAATATTTTGCTCCGAACCTGCAGCCATCAAGGTGTCTCGTGTACATCGCCTGTAGATATCAATAATAGGTAATAATATTAATTAACAGGAATACTCCACTTTATACAGACAAGGCAATATAAGCGAAAACATTTAAGAATATAAAGAGGTTGTGAAATTGCGATTAACCAGAAAAGCAGGAAAACGGAGTTCAACAAAAATGAAGCCTGAGGAGCTCATGGATCCATAAAAAAAAAATTCGAAACCATAAAAGCTATTCGAGCCATAATGCTATCAATGTTTAACAAAAAATATTCTGGCTTCCCTGCGTCTATTTGTTAAGCTGGGTTAAGCCTCAGTTAGAGACAAACTAATCGAGCCACTCTGTTATCAGTGTCTACCCGAAATTTGCGTTCCCTATTTGTCCGTCTATAGGTCTGCATCAGGTACAAACTGCTCGGGTCACAATGCAGCCAATGTCTATGAAAAACATTGTACGCATCCCCTTTGTGTCCGCCTATAAATCTCCGTTTTGAGCTACTATGCTAGCAGCATAATTTTTGTTTTGCCGCCTCCAGACGTGCCTTAGGATTGGGTTAAGTCCAAACTCCTCGAGCCACAACACCACCAACGTCTATCTAAAAAACTCCTATTTCCTCTGTGCCCGTCTATAGCTGTTTGCCCTGCACGCTTGTATTAAAGCTCGCCCAAGCATACATATATCCGCCTTTGTGTGTGTGTACGTGACACGATAAATCGGTCTATCAATAGTCACCTGGGATCATCGACCGACAGTACGACGATGATCCCCGGGGCCGGTTGTTGATTCGTGAGAATTCGTGCACCACCGTCGGTCCCTCTGCATTTGCATATTTCTCGTGAACGCCTATTGCGGATCCGAAATAGCAGCATCGGCGCCGAATCACCGACCAAACAGAGGGAGCGGGGAGGCGGGGAGGCGGGGAGGGAGGGGGGGGGGAGGAGGTGTCAGGGGTGGGGACAGACAATACGAAAATATCGGGATAGCCGCGTATATTCGCGAGCCAATGAAAAACACGAGGAATCCGCGGGATTAATTTATGATCTTGGAAGCGGCTTGCTAGCTGGCTGTATTAGCCGAGCCCGCGGCTCTCATCGTCGCTTCAGAATTGTTTCTCCCAGATATAGAGGGGGTCCTTCGTTCGTCGTTCCTCGCCCCGCTCGGCCCCGCTAACCCGGCCGGTCGCCGCAGGTTCGCGTGGCTTTCAGAATTTCGGAATCTTCAGAATTCCCGCCGATTCGGGCCGGTCCCCTCCGCCGCCCTTCGGCGCATAGTTGCCGAAGAAAAGCTCGTTACCCGCGACGGTTCGCCACTTTGTCCGTTGGAAATTTATTCCTTCGACGGCTCGGCGACTTCCCATCGGCCGCGACCGCGCGCCGATCGCGGAATACCGGGATTTTCGGTGGCTCGGCTGCCGGCGAACGTGTCCGTCCCGCGCGAATTGCTTCGCGCCCCGTGTACGTACTTACGTAAGTACCCCGCGAGCTAATAAGAGAGTATCGCCGTCGCTATCGGTCCCCGTGCAAATTGGATTATTACTATAAGTCAATCCGGAAAGCTGCCGAACCGCCAGGCAGATAGTGGTCGTGAAACGGATATACAAAGTAGATCCCGACGATCGGTTCCGCGGGAGGGGGACGCTATCGGCTTCCCTCTCGACGCCGACCGCCATTATTGCCGGTCAAATTCGTAAACTAGACTGTCGTTATCGGCTGGCACGCGTATAAGGTTGCCATTATCGGCTCATTTGCAACGCGGATAGGCCCCGGGCGTCGTCCAGTTTACGAAGTGGATCGGCGTCGTTGGTTGCACGGTGTATCGCCGCTATTAAGAGATTTGTATGTACACGGAGGCGCTGAACCGCCTCTGTTGCTGCCTAGCGAGTCGCCCGGCGACTCTGTACGACTGCCCGAGCTTTTCGGTACGATCTACCTGTTCCGTCGAGGCGTCCCAGAGTATCGTCTGCGGCTGTTGTCGCTCGCGGAACAAACGCGGGGCGGACAGAACGATGGCGAGCGACGCGTATATTAGGATCTATTAATATGCAGTCAAGCCGAATGTTAGACGGTGCTTAGTCGCTTGTCAGCCGCATTACGAGCCGGCGCACCCCCTTAGCGCGTTGTCAGCACCGCAGAGCTCTACACGACTCCTCTCCATTCGTCTGTCCGCGGCCTGTCGGCCAGGCGGCGAGGCTGCGTCACAGAACTGTCCCCCGGCTAGATCGTTCCCCAAAACTCGATCGATCTCCGTTACCACCATCCCCTTAATCGCGCGAACCGTCAATCATATATCGCGGCCGCCTCGAGGACCTCCAATCGGTCCTCCGTTGACGATGGTAACCTCGAGGTCTCTGGTTCCGTGGCTAGAAAGCCTTTTCCTCGGAACCGGACGTTGATAGTTTCCAGCTGGAAAGTCGGCTTCCCCGTTATCAAAGATTGCGTGCGTTTCGAAATCGAGAGTTTCACTCTAACCGGCGCACGCACGGGGAATAAAATGTGATTACGCTCGCGATAAAGTATAATGATTATTGCTGAGGGGAACGCGAGGCCCAGCGGGTCGGCGATCGGCTGCCAGGTATATAATGTAAGTACGTGTAATGCGTAATTGCTCTGGCGTCAGAGAAAAGCTCCGATCGACGGCGGCTTTCTCTCTTTCCCAATTTGTCACGCTGCCTCGGATGCGCCTTGGAAAACGTAGAAAATCTCGCCGCCAGTGCATCAGCACCGCACCGAGCGTGAAAAGAAAAAAATCATCGGCGAGCGCTGGCGAGGCGATGCCCGACGTGACTCGAATAAAGATTTTATAACTTCTTTAATTTATGGCGCAATAAAACGGGACTGGGGAATAAAGGCTGTCGCGGCTCTTTCTCAGAATTTTTCGAAGATTGCTTTCAATATTTATGCAGATTCCTTATTATGTTTACCGCGAGACAACGTCGCCGTTTGCATGGACGGCTCGTCGGAGATCGAACGTTGCAATATTGTAGGAGTGGAAGCTCGTCGAGAGGGCAGCGATCTGTGGATCGGTTTGAAAATCAAACTGTCGCCAGCTGATAATTGGAAACATAAATGTCGACGATTTGTTAATCTATTCGCCATTCGTAGAGTCGAGGTGCTGCTACTGCAGTTGTAATTGTAAATAAGACTGTGTGTTAATCGATTTACAAATTACGCGAGCGGTATGAGACGGACTATTGCTGTCGACGAGATTGCGAACGAGAGCATTGACACCAGTCGATTTGCAAAACAGATACCATCGGCAGGTTCGCAAAAAATCGTTTTCTTGAGAAGCCATCGAGACTCCTGAAAGCGAATAACTCGCCCGGTTGTGTAAAAACCAAACCAGACAAATTTTTATCTGTTACCCGCGGAATAATTTATAATTTTGCCGCACCGTTTCATTAATTCGGATGTTTTTATACAAATCCTGACATTTACGAGCTTATTTTTAGTGTAGAGGTTCTAGCTTCGGTTCGGCGTTGAATTAACCATCAGAAACTACGATAGAACTACGTCGCGTCGGATTCGTAAGAAGAGTCCCCGAACATTTTCAAGATAAGGACACTGTTAAACAGTTATACACTTCCGTTGCTAGGACTCGTTCGAAATATGCCTCATTAATTTGCAGTCCCGCGTATAAAACAGGCGTTAAACTTCTCGAAAGTGTCCAACATAAGTTCCTTAGATACGCGGCATATATTTCGGTACGCTCAATGGCTCCTACTAATCACGGCTATCGTTCCATTTTACAGTCTCTCGATCTTAACACCATCTCAGATCGCCAGCCAGCCACTGCCGCGATAAAACTCTTTCTTTATAAAACTGTTAATGGACGGATCGACTGCCACGGCTTATCAATGTTATTAAACTTTAATATACCTCTAGCATCTTCATAGATTTCAGCCGCCGCGACGGCCTCCCCTGTATTTCCCCACTGCCAGCGATACGATCAATCGAATTACGTGGATAGCGAATATGTACCTATCTCGTAAACCTAGGTAAATTGGCCGTCCTGAATCTGCAAGCCCTTTCCACAACTTTTCACAACTCCCTTCGCACCAATGCAAACAATAAGCTCACTCTGCACCAGCCATTCTCTTGGTTTTTATAATAAATCCTTTGTTAATCCCTGAGCGAATATTAATGCTAAAGGAAAGAATTTTGCCGA
Source organism: Andrena bucephala (assembly GCA_947577245.1). Lineage (NCBI taxonomy): Eukaryota > Metazoa > Arthropoda > Insecta > Hymenoptera > Andrenidae > Andrena > Andrena bucephala. The sequence continues at coordinate 28,799,942 of OX387717.1, read as the reverse complement.
GTGTTTCTTCGGTACCTACCCGTCAATTTCACGGTCCGCGACATGAAAGCAACTCGCACCTCCGCGCGGAACATCGCGGATTCCCAAGCAGAGAGCCCCGTTGCCACCTACTCCGTGGGATTTAAGTTGCAGATAGAACGGAAACGCCCGTGGCTGCGATGTAAGCCGTCATGAAATTATGTTCGCGCGGCGTGAAATATGATTGCGCCGCGGTGTGCACTGGTTTCGCGACAATTTGCCATTACAAATGGCAGCGGTGGTGAAAAAGGCCGGTGGGAAGGATGCGCGGCCGCGTCCAAGGATTAATCGAGAAACACGGGGTGCCGGACGTTTGGCTATTCGTATCCAACGGTCTCCGCGATATCTCTGTTCATCGTTTAATTGAGAAACGCATAAACCGTACGGTCGGCGCGAAATAAATCGCCGACAGCGTTTACTAAACTCTTCAACTGGACGCCGGAGGTACCACGAACCGGCGAAGGATCCTGGATCGGCGACAGTTTACTCTACTGTGGATCGATCTGTGACGGCTCAGGAGGCTTCGATGCGAAGGGCCGGGGCGATGAAACAAAGGGACGCCGAGAATGAAATATGATTTACACTGGAATATTGCTCGGAAGAGGCTTCATTGCTAATCACATCCTGCCTTCGCCAGGCAATTTCTAAGCAGGACCTGACGTCGCGCTATCAACGGCCGGCTTGCAAATTAGATTGTCACTGTAAGTCAATTTGCAGGGCGGTGTACTACTATCGGGCGATTTGCAAATTAGATTATTACAAAGTAGACCGCCGCTGCAGGCTGATTTGCGACATTAATATTTAAGACCATCCGTGCGACAAGCAACGTTTCCGAGTGCCTTTATGTAGGGCGGGAGTCGCGACCGTACCTACAATAAAATTGTTCCCCGCGATTTTGAAAGATTATTTTCCGCCGTTGAATATTCATTCGTCCGATCCAGACGTTATTTTTGGCCGATTGTGTTGTTCATTAATTCTTGCTGCTCGCGACGACCAAAATTACGATCACTTTCCCCGCGTAACATTTCACGATCCACCGCAGAGGAAGAATTGAAATGCAACACTTTCCCTGCAATTGGCGATTATGGGAAGGTATTTTGTAATCGATCGCCAGTCGGAAAGCTGCAGAGCCGTGAGTGGTTTTTACAACTTTCCTATGTGAAAGATAAGATTTTCCCATGGAAAATCGACAATGCACCGTGCACTATGCTCGCTGATACGGCTTATCGAAGCAGCTCGACCGGACCACTAATAATTGACAAATATTTGCGGAAACTTTGCTCGAGCAGCGCGCTTATCTTCTCGAGTTTTTGCCGTGACTCAATCTTATGCTTTCTACTCACACACAGCTTACATTTTTACACGTAATTATTCCGGGAAATGTGGAAAGGCTCGCGAAATGTCGATCACACGAAGGAAACTCGTCGAATTCCTATATGATTGTTCGTAAAACGGACCTGTTACAACAGGAAGCATTCGTGGCGAATATTCTTCATCCTTCAGCGTTCAGGATTATTGAGTTCACGATGCTTTGTTGTGGAATTGTGTTGTTCAAAAATAATATAAAATCCAACACTTCCAGATTAGAGGACCCTCCCTATATCCTTTCAACATTCAACGCCAAACAACTTTAAAGAATAATTATATAATACTAAATGCAAGATTTTCCTATAATATCAGAATCATCTCTACACTCTTTCAATATTCAATAGGTAGGTGCTAAAAAATTCTGCAGAGTAAGCACATAATATAAAAAGCAACGCTTTTCTCACACAACAGTACCCCTCCTAGGCTGAAAAATTCAGGTTTGACGGATCCGTTGTTCATTCACCAAACAACAGCACCGATAACAATGTCGGATGATATTCTCCCCCGCCCCCGACGTTTTTCGCGATGCCCGTCCACTGTCTGGCACCGCGAATACCAGAACGAACGGAAAGGGAAAAAATTCGAAGCTCTTGCGAAGGGTATCAGCGGTTCCATTCACCGTTGCGCTTCTTATCTGCGTTTCTTTTGAAACCGCGTGCCACGAGGGAGATTCACGGGAGGGGGGGGGGGGGGGGAAGGGGGCCGTGAAATTTCACACGGACAATTCCATTTTTTTCCCCTCCCCGGCCATGCAGAGCTCGAATCATGGAATTTCTTTCGCCCCGAGTTCAATCGATTGATCAATTAGCCCAGCCAGTTTTATCAAGAAAACTTGCGAGAAAATTCTTGCCGATCCAACGGCATTGGAAAGACACTATATGTGACGATCGTTGCCATTTGTTTATCCAGCCGGTGTTTATTGTATCGCAATGGGCAGCGGGCAGAACGGAACGACGGTGCAAGAAAGAATTGCCGCAATTACGCCTCGTAAAGAGGAGAAATTATTGCGAGAGCCCCGCGAGATCAGTGGGAAAACTTGTTGGTCTACACATTGTAAACAAACGAAGAACAGCGAAACCATTTAATTCCGATGAACTAATGAAAGTTTATTAAAAACGTGAATGGTCATTCCGGATAAAATTCTTGTTGGAATACGCGTTGCAATAAAACGGAACGACGTTAGATAAATTCTGAAGGGAAAGTGGCAAACTGGTGCAGTTCTATAAACGATTAGATGTTTTGGAGCTGGGGTAAGAAAAATTTCAGCAAAACCTGTCGTAGCTTTTATAGAAACTTGATTGACAGAGCATTATTTTGAATGCTCTTGGTAACACACGAGTTAAGATTCCATTTTGTGAACAGGAATTGGAATGTTCATCGCGGATGAACCACCATTCGAGTACATTGGACTACACTGGAGCGTCGATATCGTTAAAATTCTCAAATTTCTACTGGTCTGAAGTTGTGGTTGGGGCTGTTCACTCGATGCCAAAATGTATAAGTACTGTACTCTTTTGTCAGTCAAACTGTCGCAGAGCCACGCGCGATTAAAAATGTCGAGATACCGTCCCCTCGCCAGCATACGTCGTGTTGTTATTACTCACGAAACCCGAGGCTACTTCGTGACTGGAAAATTGTTCTTTACGGCTCGAGGCCACCTAAAACGTCGCTGGATTCGAGGAGAGCGCAAAGTGGCCTAATAACTCCATCGAGTTGCGAAATCTGTCAATTGCGAGTAGCGTGGCTGGAACTGAGTAGGAAGGGTGTCAGAGGGGCCTGAATTTTTCCAACAAAATCAAACTATCCTTGGATACTAAAATAACGATGCGGGACGTCCATCTACCGAAAGCTCCCGTATCCAAACGTTCCCTCATTCAAAAACCTCGTAATACGAATAGAAAGTATTTCTCCACTCTTATCGAGCGTGAAAAAAACATTTGTGCAGAAATGTTTGATAGATGAAAAAGTAGGAAGTAAGTCGAATTGAAGATATAATAAACGGAGAAGCAGGTGTTTAAACCTTCACAGACGTTTCACTTGATTTCAGTGTTATTAATCACGTATTTGGATTTCACGATATTCACAACGGATTCATTTTATTCATTTGTTGTTTATGTACACGGGAAGTTGAACGTCGGAAAAGTGATTATTTCTGTGCCAGTATTTGTTCGTTTCCTCGATAAAGAATGTCAGATTTTCCTGACTCCACTCGTCACTGATTATTCAAGACTACTCCAGTTCGTGCAATAAATCGCGGACGTGCCTTAAGAAATATCACTAAAACCACAGAGGACGCGAGTGATCGCTTCAGGACGGTTGAAAAAGTATTCAAGGAGGAACGGTTTTTCTAATGAAAAAACAGGGACGTAACGCCAGGAGTCCCGCCAGAAATTCGGAATTATAGAAAAAGGCGCACGATCCAGTGGCAAACTGTATTCAGAGGCAACGTGCAACCTGGTTTAAAGCCTCCTTTCTCCGAATGGCGAGCGATTTTCCCTCGCGTGGAAGCGTAAATCGTTCACGTTCGAGGAACTGGCACGGATAATCGAGATCCCACCGCGAAAACAAGAATTCCACGCGGGAAATCTGGCTCGGACGTGTCCAATAATGTGGCAACTGACGTTTTCGAGACGGTCGTCGCACCCGAATCGAGAAACCGGGCTCCGCCGCTCATTTTCTCTGTCCAAGCGCGAGGATCGTCGGAAAGAAACGGACTCCTTTCTTGTCAAGGACTAAACGTTGCACCTTGCATTTCGCGGGAACACGAGCTTGCTCCTTCACCTTCCTCAATAAGGAATAAGAAACGGGCGAAGGGTTGAACGGTAGGTCTCTTCTTGTCAAGAAACGAACGTTGCACCTTACGCGGCAATTCGATAACTCAGAATTAAGTTTTTTTTGTTGCAGAAAATGTAGAGTAAAGGGCAACATAAGTGCTGTTTGCAGATTTCGAACGAAATACTGGGGGAATATTTTGGATAAATGTTTCGAACAGCTCTTCGAAGGGTCGTGAGGCGCGAAGCCCGACGGTGAGCGGGCGTGAAGCGAGTTTCGATCACTCTCGCGACTGATTTCCCGCCGCCGACGGCTCCAATCGCGCCAACACCAAGATTCGGGTTCCGGTCACAGCGTGGTTCTTTTATATTGTCCACTGAAAGGGTACGAAAAGGTTCATCCGTCGCTAAAGGAAGGCCCCTATCTTAGCCGGGAACCTATCTTTCGCCGTGCAAGAGGTTCGCCTGGAATTCGACGCGAAATGGGATGCAGGATGCGAGACGATTTCGAGTGGAGAACCTTTTAGAAAGTTCCTTGAGAACGGTTAAATCACGTAGGTATACGAAATGACAAGACGGGAATGTGTTAGATGAATATCGTCGGGCGTAGGAAAAAGCCATTACTGTGAACGAACTCGACAAATTCTTCGACGAGGAAGTTTGGATGTTCACTTTCCACACTCCAGGCACTTTTACAGGAATGAATAGTTAGTTACCGTTTGGAGGAACGAAGCTTGGCAAGAGTGTAATCGACCAGCCTCACGGCTATCACATATTCTATTCCTCTCAAATTCCTCATCACGATACTCGTCCGTTACTTTGCGACATACACTGTCCCTAGCCGAAGTCAATACCATCCACGTTTCAACCAGACTATCCGAACTTATATACCTCTGCGATCTAATGCACTCTTAAGTTTTACGACGTGGTCGACCAGCAGTCGACGAGGTTTCGACGTTTTTACAAAGGTCAGCTATTGCTCCGGAAAGGAATAAGACCCCTGTTGGCCCGGAAACCCTAGCCGCAGAACCACCGAACACGCGCGATCCCCTAAACTCGCCGCGACGAATGCAGAACCGCTGGTGGGTTTCACTTACGGGTCTCGTTCGCGTTTTCCACGGCGTTGATCAGCAAAGGGCCCTGGGCAAGTTCCTCCTCGAGGTGGGCACGGCTCGGTCGGGCCTGCTTTCTCCGTGACATCCCTTCTTGCCTGGTGATTGCTGGTCGCGGCGATTCCTGGGGTCGTGGTGCTCCCCTGGTTGAGTCAGGTCGAAACGTCGTCCTCAGACGGGCGGACACGTCATCGGTCCGCGCCGCGGCGAGGACCGGGTCGGTTCCGCGGCCGGCGATCTCGATCGCAGGGTAACCGAATCACTGCTGTACTTCACCATCGACACTGTCAGGGAGCCGCACCTCCCTGCGCGCGCTAATCCACTTCCTGAACGATCCCATGCAGAAAAGAACGCGCGCTTCAACTCGGCCAACGACACACTCGACCCATCCTGAAGCCCCGCGCACTGTATCGAGTTTCTCCAACGGCACGTGGCGCGTGGCTCTCTCTCTCTCTATCTTTCTCTATCTCTATATCTCTCTCTCTCACTCTCTCTCTCTCTCTCCGTTTCCCTCACCCTTCCTATCTTATTCTACCTCTCTGTACCCCTCTAATATATCTGTTTCTGTTCCACTGTATAGAATATTTCGTCTCACACACTCAACTTTTACGTTTCTTTTGCTCTTTATCTGTTTGCTACGGGCCACCGACACGACCGGTGCGCGCACACGTGTGCCACCGAGCAACTCCCTGTCCGTTTGTACACGCGGGACGCCGCGTGCGTCCGTGCGCGTTGCGTGGTTGCTGCCGCCGATGCCTTCGGACCAGTGTGCTGCGGACGCGCGCGCGCGCGCGGTTTACGTATGTGTGTTTATAGTTCTATATCTCGCGCGAAATCCGCGGCTCTGGTGCCTCGAGTCGGCCGGACGACGGACGGACCAGCTCTGGGCCTGACGTCGCGGCGCCCCTCTCCGGCGCTGACCGTCGCGCCCTGGTGGGGGACGGAGGGGAGAGGCCTGCGCGCGCGCTTCCCTCCCTCCCCCCCCCCTGTCGCCCCCTTCGCCCGGCCGACGCGCCGGTGCCCCCACCAGCGCGACACCCTCTCCAACGTGACCGCCGCTCGGCAGGGGTGGGATCAAGTTCAATGTGTACTCATGAATCTGAATCAATTCGATAAGTACGGTGGTGGAAAAAAAATGTATTCGCTTACACCGTGAACCGCTCTACTTCCGTTCACCATCGTTTCGTCGCGAGTTTCCTCTCGCTCCTGCGCCCCGTCCGCGATAGAAGCAGCCTTCGCCACGGCAGCGTCAATCTCCCCCGCGGACGGTGCATTTATCGATACCGTCGGTTATCAATGACGCGCGAAAAAGGGTGGGCTATGTGCGCGTGTGTTTGTGCCACGAGTATCGCCTGTATCTGCCAGTGAACGTGTTGCACGCGGCGTGAAATAATCGATACCGTCCGTCGTATCGTTGTTTAACACCGTCGATACGTTTATTACTTTTCGCTAAACACGCCCCCAGCTCGAAGGAAAAGGGAGAATTTCCGTCTGACAGCCTCGGATGATTTTCTGCTTCAGCTTCGCTCGTGTTTCTGTTACTTCCCCCACGCCTAGGCCCGTCACGGCTCGTTCCCCTTCCGACTGGCGTTCCCCCACCAGGCGGCCGGTCGCGCGCGGCGGCGGGGGGGGGGGGGGGGAGGAGGGGCGTGGCCAGTGTCAGACGCGACACCGCCCCCTTATGCATTATTATACGGAGCCACTCGTGTCTCTATGATTTTATATGCCGCGTGAATATTCCACGGCTTCCCCACCGCGTGTGCCGATTGTATTCTCGGCGCGCTGACGCGGTTTTTATAGTGGCGCAGGGGAAACGCTGCGCGTGCATCCTACACGCTACCGGTGGTAGTGGTTCAGAGCGGTGTCATACTTCTCGCGAGCCGCTTTCGAACCGCGCTATCGAATTTGGTGGCGCGCACCGATGCGCCGTGTCCAATCGGCAGCAAACGGAACGACCTCTAAAGCCCCGAAAAATATTAACACCTTTCTGAGAAACGCGCAAAACGCGGGAGAGTTCGAGTGGAGGGGGATTATTAATTATACAGCCCCATTTGCTTCGACGGCGTTGCGGCGCAATCAATGGAAGAGTCTTCGAAACGGCAACGGCCTCGGGAATCCGCGAACGCCTCTGAGCCCGGGTTTCCAAGGCTCACTGACAATAGAGAAAACCAAGGATACATTCAACCCTTCTGGATTCACCCCGAAAAGGCCGTCCGCTCGCTGGCTCCTCTGTTCCCAGCGGCGGCGCAACAGCCCGCTCTGGGGTTCGTCTTTAAGGTGTCAGTGTTGCTTTAATCTTCGAGAGGCCCCCGTCCCTGTTCCCTTCTACCCGGCCGTTCTGCTTTGAAGCGGCCGCTTATACTCTATCATGCGATACCGGTAGGGGGAGAACAGGTGGATCGTAGGAGTATCGACGATTCCATGGGGAGGGACGGCCTGGGGTAAGGCGAGAAGGTCCAAGGTTCAGGTGCTGAGTGAGGATCGGCTAGCTGCGTGCTCAACTCTCGCTCAAAGTGCACGCTCTCTGTTGATTCTTCCTGGCTGCGTCTTGACTCCGCGGGGGTGGCGAATGGCCGCACAGGGGTTAGGGGGGGAGCGATGAATCCTTTAAAGCCTCCTACGGTGGAGCTGCTTTGCGAAGACGGCACCGCTTCGAGACCATCCACGTTTTAAAGAAATCCATTCGGCTTTACAATTTACACTGGAATTTTGATTTCTCCTTCTGATTCATCTTGGGTGCCATTAGTGAATACTTGAGAATCGCCAGTAGAGCTGCATAGGTATAGCTAACTGTCCACCGAGTAGGAAGCCACCACTAGTGTTTGCACGCGCATTGTGACACGCGAAACGCAGGCACGCGCTAAACGAATAACAAACACACCCCGGGAACGCAACCCCAGGCATTAACGCCCGAGCCCCTGCGACTCTTCTTTTGTCTCGAGTCACTTTACGACCCGTAATTTTTCGCAACGATCGCTTCGGCCCACAACGGCGCAGGTAAAACGGAGCGGAGGGTGGCTCGAGAGGCGCCGGCGCTGGGTTTTGACACCTGCGGTGGTGAAGCTTCACCCTCGCCTGGCTTGTTCCTCGCGGCTTCCTCAAACAACGCTCCGCAGCATCGAGGAATGCCGCGTAAACGCGTTACTCGCGAGTCTACTAATTTTTCTCCAGCGATGAAACGACTTTTTCGAGTTGGAATTTTAGAGTGCAATCACTCAGAGCTTTCCTCATCTGTTCCAACCAAGTATCCCGCGGAAAAATTGTGTTTTATGTTATTTATGATCTAATAGGAAACAGTCTCAAACTCAAACCGAACAGATCTTTCTTGCATCCATTCGTTGTTTCAGCGAGCTGCTAAAGGGTTAGAGGACCGCAGAAAATCCGCCTGCAGCAGGCGGCGCGTCTCTGCGCAGGGTATTAACACCCTTCGAACGGGGTGGAGGCTCGGCAAATCGACGTCGTTTAGATTGCGCTGCATTCAATTAGGCCGCAGGATAAAGGGTCGTGCTTCCAAACGGCGACCTCCTCTTCCCCTTTCTTTCACCGCTTCCGATTGTTCATTTAGGCTCGCGCGATCTTTGCTCTCCACCGGAGCAAATCTGCTTTTATATTAATATCTAACATTCCAGTGTGGGTAGTATTCACTGCGATGGCTTATTTAGTAAGTGATAATATTCACATGTCTTGTATTCTTTAATTCTGAACGCAACATAATTTACACACTGTCAAAATAATTAACACTTAACTAATCTCACCTTTTGTGCAGACACGTGTCCAACGTCGATCTTTTTCAAACTTCTGAACTATTCGTTGGTTTCTGAAGACCTACGCGACTGAATCTTGAAAGTAAAATAGAGATCATTCAGTGTTACAGTTTTATCGACGATAAATATGAAATAAATCGAAATCGTTAAATCACGCATAGGTATGCGAGAGCGGCAGATAAAGTGTTGATACTCAATATTTTGTCTGCTACGTTATCAATGCACGGATGGCCGTCTCATTTACATAATTAGGATACGAAGAATATTAATTTTTATAGCTAGGGGCGATATTAATAAGAACTTTTACTAAAGGATATCCAAATGAACAAAGTCAGTACATACTGCGGAATCCATTAAAAAAATTGTTATGAATGGGTTTACTTAAAAGTAGAATCGGGTACAAGGCGGGTGCAAACCCGCCTTTGTAGAACCTTTGGCTATTTTGGTCGTTATGGTATTGAAGACGATTAAACATGTTTTGAGTTAAAGCCTGACACTCAAGGGATTCCAAAACGGTTTTGAAGAGCCTTCTGTTTTGTGATCTTTTACAATATTGCAAATTTTAAGAAGTTTCGAAGGTCTTGAAGATTTTGAAATTTTTTAGCTCTGATTGATTGGTACTTTACTGTTATCGTTCTTTGATTTTCTTTTGGTTACACAGGTCGGCAAGATAAATGCAAGCAAATTATAGGAGTACCTAACTATTAAGGTTATGAAGTCTTAAAATTGTCAAGCCTTTCAAACCCACATCAGTGTCAAGACATTCGCAATGTATCTCCAAGCTCCCTATTCTTGATTTGCTGAACGCACTTGCAAAACAATACATGGAAGTACCGCCACCGCTTTCAACAAACGTAGGGGAGAGTTGGTAAATTTGTAAATTCGTAAATTTGTAAGTTTGTAAATTTGTAAATTTGTAAGTTTGTAAGTTTGTAAATTTGTAAATTTGTAAACTTGTAAATTTGTAAATTTGTAAATTTGTAAAATTGTAAATTTGTAAAATTGTAAATTTGTAAATTTGTAAATTTGTAATTTTGTATTAACGTCTCCTACAATGTGACGAAAAAACATATCATATCGCTCATTTGCTGCAACAACGACACTACTCAAAATTTGCATTTTGTGAGTTTTTAGTATAGAAAAAGCTAATTTGAGTTAGGTATGTCGTGTTGTAGCAAATGAGCGATATGGTGCCACATAAAAATCTCAAGGTGACTTCCGTTTAGTAAAAATGAGAAATTATTTTCTAAATGTTTGTCGTCGTTGCATATTGTCCATTTAGCACGGATCAATTTTTGTTGCTAACTTTTTTTATCACATTTTCCTAAACTGGGGACCGTTAGAGTGAAGACCTTGTATAGGGGAAAGCGGGGCAATTCCGGCCACTTTTATTTCGTAAAACGGAAAACGCGTGACGTGACTCTCTATAGTAAATAGTGCCACTTGTTAATGATGCTACTACTTAGCTAATATTCATCGTTTTCGTGACTATAGCAATTTGTAGTTATAAACGAATCCGTGAGTGTCAATTTCGCAACGTAATTTTATAACAGTAATTCATTTTTAAGCAAGGCATATTAGTACTTGGAATAAATATAAATTATTAATATTAGCCTCATTAAATAGATAAATGTTTCTACGTTCAAACTGACATTTAGTTTTTGGTGATATGTAAATTCAATTCAGTGTATTACTTCAACTATCTGAACATGTGTTGTGAGGTCAGATCGGCCTTTGAGGGGTATTTCCGGCCAGCTTTAAACATTGCTTTTTTTCTGGCTTAGATGCAACTGACATATAAAAGAATTGCGAATAAGGCAGAATGGACCTAGGAGTATTTCTTAACAAACTTCCACATAAAAAAGCACAAACGGGAGTTAAAGGAAACTGAGAAAGAAAAAACTAAATTTTGAATCGGGCATCTGGTCCATGGGCACATGAAGAATGTTCAGGATGGAATACCCCTAAAGAATATATTCGTCCTTCGCGTAGTAATTAATTTTAAAACAAAAAATAATATTTTTTTATTAATTTAACAGTTTTCTCGCTTTTTTTATAAAGAAAAATCATACGTGGGGTAATTCCAGTCAAATGACCATTTTAGTCTTATTTCTTCCAATTTTGTTACAACGTAAATTTATGCCTTCTCGGCCATATTAATACAAAATACTAGACACTTCAAACTATCAATTAATATAGAAAAAACTAACAACTGTGTAACTTGCACAAATTTTATAGCATTTCTTGCTGACGTAGCCGGAATTACCCCGCCTTCTCCTACCTACCGCAGCAGCGAGCGTGTTAAACAAAGGAATCTAATTGTAAGTCACAAACGAATCTACGGTACAAGCAGGGTGAAAGCAAACCCCAGAAGTCTTCTCAGGGTTAGCCTGACCTCCATCAACCGAGACGGCAAGCTCGCCCACGATCTTGATACAAACTCACCCCGAGTTTTGCCAAGTGAACCATCGGCGTATCCCAGAAACGACCGAATAACGTCCAGTGGAGGACGAGACGCGGCTTCGTTCCCTCAAACTCGAATAAATTACCCCTGTTCCAGCGCGGCCCGAGGTCTCTGCGGCGCGGAATCGGGGCCCCCGGTAGCGGGGGCACGAGAGATCGCGACGCCGATGGGGTTACAGCAGGTCGACGTCTCTTAGGCAGGGCTGGCGAATTCCGAATTGGTCGAAACGGGGAACTGGAAGAACCGGGAGCCGGGTTTATGGTGCCCCGGCTGCTGGCAAAAGAATAGATATGACGTATTCATGAGGATGGCGCGGGTTTGTCAGGCAGATGGCGAAGCGATAGCGGCGCGTCGGAACCCCGAAGAAAAACACGAAATAGTTGCGGCTCGCTCGAGGCGAGACCGGACCTGTTTTCTATCACCTTTCTTCGCGTCCCAACGCCCCCTCTATCCTCCCCTCGTCCCCACCCTCCCACCCTCGAGCAATAAAATCCGATTTGACGTCAATTTATCTACGGATATTTCAGCGACCGCGGCGGCCCCCTTTTCTTCTTCTTCCTCGCCCTCCCTCCCGCCCCCCGCCCCCTCCCCTCCCTCTGCCGCGGCCTCGCGCATGAATTTCGCTGGCAACCGACTCCTTGGGGCTGGCCCCTCTTTTTGCCGGGGACTTGCGTCGCTAATAAGATCGTGCAGTTACCGATCTGGATCGTTAGGGATCCAGATATTGAGGATCGTATTTATTGGCGTGGTCTGCGGAGTTCTTCTTGGCCACCGGGGGAAGAATGCTGCTGTTCGACAGTGTTCGGTATCAACTCTGCCACCCCACCCTGTAGTTTAGTTATGAGCGTTTTCGAAAAATCTGCGGGTTTTTGAAGACTTTGCACGTTTTATTTGGTATTTGATAAGTGTGACACTACCGTTTCGAGTTTTTTTTTGTCATAGATTATGTTACATTCTCAGTGGTACTGCCTGATTCTGTGTTCACTTTTAATTGGGCACATGAAGAATGTAATAAGAGGATTTCGTTTGCGTTTTGCATGTTTTCTGGATTGTCTGATTTTAATAAGTCGAAAAAGTGGACTTTGTGTGTTTTGTCAACGAACATATAAAATTATTGATGTGTCGTGTGTGTGGTATTAGTTTGTCACCAGGATATGTGGCCAGAGATGGGCAAAATTTTTATTTAAATAAAATTTCGAATAACGAATACAAGTAAACAAAATTATTCGTCATGCGTTCGTTAAGCTGGGTTAGCTTTATTCGACGCATGACGAATACTTTTTTAACTTTCACGCGTTAATCGAAATTTTATTTAAATAAAAATTTTGCCCATCTCTGACGTGAAGGAGAGGACAACGTCAGTTGTGGTCAATTTGGAGCCACGGCGGGAAATCAAAATTATTACAGGATCTGTACATTCTAAGGATACTGAAAGGCATAATAATTATTTAATCGAAATGTAATGGGAAAGTTAGAATAAATCCTTGTAAATATAAGAATGCAAATGTGATTACAACTCATATTTCGTATGTAGAATAATCATTAAAGAAACCTGCAGGTAGATATATTTGTAGATGGTTGATATAGAGCAAAATCGAAAAACTACAAAATTGTTGCCACGTGGGAGTAAAAAGCGACCACTCGTTTGCCTGCGTGTTCAGCAACAACTTCTAGCCCAATTTTACTTTTTCCCCAGTTATTCGCAGACAAAACATGGAACACTATTTTTATTTATTATCAGGTTTACGCACGCATATTCTGTAACAACTTGACTTTTTTAACGACCATGTTACTAATAAGGGAAGATCCCGAACCCGGAAATTGAAAAAATTCTGAAACTTTGTGAGTATGTAGGGGATTCCCTCCTGACTACAACACAACTTTTGTTTGCTGCCAAAATTCGCTCGAAGGGGGTGGAATTAACCCCTGAAGATTCGGCTATTTTCCGATTTTCTGTTATAACTCCTGAACTGTAACAGATAGAAAAAAGTTTCAAGGCAAAAGTTACTTCTTTTATTTATAATCTATCATTTGGTGAAAAAAATATTTTCACGTTCACGAGTTGTAACACAAAACCGGAAAATAACCGGATTTTCAGGGGTCAATTATACCTCCTTAGAGTGAATTTGTGCAGCAACCAAAAATTGCGTTATAATCAGGACGAAATTCCCTACATATTCACAAAGTTTCAGAATATTTTGAATTTCCGGGTTCAGGATGTTTCCTTCTAAGTAGACAGTTACTCGTGGATCCGTATGAAGAAGCAACGTCGTCGAAGGGACTTGGCATTTGCAAGGTGTTATTATAACTTTCTCATCACATTTTGATTGAACAATTACATTTTTGCCTGCACTAATTTTTCTTCCCCTTTGTGATCCGCAATCGACCGAAGAGTGACACTATCCTCTCTTGCTCTATTCGTCCTACTGTGGTGCGATTGCGTCCAAGCTATTGTCTGCTCCAGAGAGCCATCCTGTTGCTGTCGTAACCGCTGATATAACATCGACGAATGTACTTCTGTTAAGCGACGATCCAGAATCAATAGACATCGATAGGTTGTCACAATATTAATAGCTGTGCCATAGAACTAGTCCCATTACTAGTTGCTGGTTCGCTGGATATGACAAGCACGGCCAGGCTGGTTCCACCGGTCTCCCCATATACGTTTGGCGGTAACCTCCATATATACGAATACAGGTGTAAAGGTGGATACACTGTCCCCGCGGACATCTCGCATTCTGACGGGATCAAAAGCCTGCACATCCAGCAAATACGGTCGTAAAGCAGAGGATTCCTTGTATGAGGGACTTTGTTCTGGACACTAGTAGTGGGGCTCAAGACGGATCAAAGTATCACAGCGACTTGAGGCAAAGCCCGAATCGATTCGGGCCTCGAAGAGTCTCGAAACGATTTGCAATTTTGCAAATTTTATAGAATTTTAAAAGTTGTCAAATTTTCGGCTTTCGAACGTTTGTAGCTTTGCTTTTGTTCTAGTTGTGATACAATTTTATGGATGGCCTTAAGAGAAATCACAGTGCGACAGTTTGCGGTGGATGTATTTTATTAGGAACAAAACACGGTCGATTTTACTAGAAGATACCGCAGTCGCGTAAATAACAAAAACTAATCTGGCAAAGGTGGGAGGGAGATTACAAATCCAACAGTTTTAGAAGATGGGTTGTCTCAAGGATTACCTAAAATACAAAAGATTTAGAAGGAAGGTAAAATCAAAATTGGCAACGCTGTCTTTTAATACGTTTCTTTTTCCACGTAAATATGTACAATGTTTTCCACTACAGTTGATACCTTTAAACCTGGAGCGATTTGACAGTCGTCTGTATATACAAACAATGAGGACACCCTGAAATTTCGAGGTTAACTTTGATGATATTTATTTAGAGAATCACATTATACTGTGCAAGAAATTAGGTATTCTGCATTATTAAAATTTTCATTAAATGGGTGAAAACACTTTGATGCAAATGAGATGCAATTAATATACATAACGTTATGAACGATATCCTTACAAAGTTCGTCCTTGCTTAGTCACTTTTTTACGTTATCATTAATTTGAAATGCTTGGTACGAAATGAATCGGTGGCTGGCTGGCCGTGTCTTCCTCTGCAACGGGCTACGCCAAGATCGCTTTCTTACGCGGCTTCGAGCTCTCGTCCCGTTCTTCTTTGCCTCCTTCTTCGTCCTTTCGCGCGCACTTCGGCTTTTTGTCCATGAAGGTCGCAGCGAGAATACCTGCCGAACCATTTGCCGTTCTGTCGGCCGAGTACCGCGAAATCGTGCGATTCCTTGTCCCGCAAACGACTTCTTAGCAATCGAAATGGGAAGAAATCGGGGATTCTTCGTTCGGGTCTGACATAGATGCTCCTGTATAGATTTTGGTTTTACTCACTGTTAACTTCTCGAATTTGCATTTGCTAACCCGTGGTTAAACGAGGACACGCTGATTTAATTTTAGAGGCAATTGCTTTTTTTTTAATTCGTACATGGAATAAAGGAGGTACTACTAAATCATATAATCGATTGGAATAGCTACGTCTGATGGAAACCAAGAAGCGTTAGAAGAGGATCGAGAGAAACCGGATCCTCGTGATGGAATGACAAACTGAAATGAAAATGCGACGTTTGACTGCTTCTTACGAGATTTCTTCGTCCACCCATCTCTCGTTCCCTTCTTCTTTGCCCTTTTTCGGGTGCAATAGTTTTTTGCTCGCGATGGCTGGTCCGAAAAGCCTCTGCGCGCTTTCGTGCTTTGACCACGAGTGTTCTGCTTCAAGAGGTGAAGTTTGCCTTGAGGCTCTCGATAAAACTTCTCGATACCTTCATCGTCGAAATTTATAAAGCAAATAGTAATAGAACTTACATAATTTGTCAAAACAGAACTGTGCAGTGTCATTTATAAATGCATGTCGATACTTCATGGGGTAAATCTACACACTTATATAATTAAAAATGTCATATGAACATATGTTCTATATACCTTAATTTTCGGGTTATGGATGATTAAAGAGAATGTTCGAAGTGCCTTAAGCGGACTAAGTATCCTTTTACCCAATGTTTATTACTACCATACAGATTAAAAAAAAAAATGGTAAGAAATATATATGTGTTTTTAAAATGGCGCTGCAGACTGGTAAACATTTTAACGTTTTTCTGTCGTTTTGCCTTAATATCGGTCTTAAAATGTGACGATTGCGATTTCAAAGGTGAGATTCTTGTTTGTTGGATTCATAGTTTCCGCGCAAACCTATAAAAACAAAAATTAAATCAAAATTATGCGATTGGTGGCTGAAAAACGGCGATTTTTTCGAGAAAAATTCGTTTCTGTTTGTGCGCTACCAAAATCCGGCGACTTCTTAATTTTTTTATGAAAATCTCGAATTTTTACGGACCATATCAGAGGTTTGCGGCGAAATGGCACATGTTTTACACATCCTATAATTTTTTCCAAGTCTATCTGAAGCTCCATTCGTTCGCAATCAGGAAAAAATGACGAGAAAAAAATATTCGAGAAAAACGCGTTTAAAGTTTCTAGACAAAGGCGACGCTATAGGTTGCCGCTTGACGTTTTTAGCTACCAAATCTACAATTTTGCGAATTTTACTATAAACCAATCGGCATTTTATTCAGAAAAGGTAGTACATTCGGAAAATGCAATAAAAAAAAAACGATTTTTCGACTGCCTAGTCCCCTTAACACACGCTAGTGCACGGCGTAGCATTGAGTTCCGCACTCGCTCGAAAATACTATGAAAATCACCTGGAATATTTTAGTGATTACTAACACGACAAGCATTACTTACACAGATACATAAAAACACCAATTATCAACTGAGGCAGTCAGAGCAACAACGGCCTAACCCACATTTTTTTCGAAATTGAATTAGTAGCAATAACGTATTCCAATAGGCTCTACTAACCATATAAAATAGGAAAAAAAAAATTTTTTTCATGTGGGTTGGTCCGTTGGTGCTCTGACTGCCTCAACTCTCTTTAGATCATTACTTTATATACTTTACATTGCATGTTTTTGTGAAATGCCATTACATATATTTAGATACAACTGCCTTGTGTACTAAGTAAGAGCCTTCTTCAATAAAGACCATAAATCTTACATTAGATTCTGGAGTCGGATCGGAATCAAGGATGAAAATATCGATCATTTGATAGCTTCGACACCACATTTTGCAACTTCCATCGCCACAACCCCTTTGAAGTGTGTACCCTTCCTCCCCTGTCAGTCGAGCGACCCCCCTCCCGCCAACTGTCCCAACCCTTTCGATTGAACATTTCGCGGACACTTGTCTGCCAATATCCCACCCCGTTCCCTGGCAATAACAATAATAATGGCCGCGAGGGCTGGCGGTGGCGAGGGCGGGAGGCAGGGACGCGGCCAAGGCCGGCAGAAAGGGGCCCAGGTCGGCCGATCGCGGATCTCGGTCGCATAAATTTGTTTTAATTGCCAGCGACGTTACATTTTGCTTTAATTATGCCGCATTATCTGGGAGGTAAATTAGGTAGGCCCGGCTCTCGGTCCATCTTCCCCTCCCGCCTTTCCCCCACCCGTCCACCGAGCCCAGGCCCCGTCTGCTCCCTGTCCGGGGACAGCCCGCTTCTAGTGATGGGCATTCGGTTCTTCTTCCCTTTGCTTTTCGAGCAATTTCAGCAAAGTTCGAACAAAGAACCAATCTGCGGTTAGGTATATTTCAAATATCAGCGGGCCAACGAGTCTCACGGAACTTGAGGGGCCCTGGAAGCTGGGTACACTCTTACACATGACCAACCACACTTTTACATAGCCAGTCAGCAGCGTTACAAAGAAACGGACACTCAATTAACAAACAATTCCTTACATTTCATAATTTTTCAATTGCCAAATGATCCCCGTTTAATGGAACCTGGGTCGACAGAGGGCCCAGAGGAATTGCGCCGGGTATTATCCTCAGGAACATCGCTGGTACCTGGTTCCAAGGGACTCGAAGCGTCTTGAGTTCATCACTAGCCGTTGGTGCGCGGTCCAGCACGGGATAGGATCTTTCTCCACCCGCTCCTCTTTCTTTCCGGCCGATCAGGCCCTCCGGGGCCCGCCACCCCAATTCCCTGTTCCCTCAGAACGGAGAGAGCGTGTGACAATTTACTCGGCCGATCTCTGCCGGGGCCTGGCCCGGGCCCCTCCTTTCACCCTTTCTTCTCTCGTTCTTATAGCCGTGTTATTTATGCGGGGTCCGGCTAATAAACATATGAACGCCCGTGGCCTCTCTCTCTCGTGAGACCAGACCGGGCACACACGCACACACACCGGGCCCCGGCATTGTCTCGTCTTATTAACAGCCGGCTGGACGATATATCTCGCTTGTCCCAGCCGACCGGGCCCAGGGAACATCTACCGACACCTTCGGGAAAGGACAGGGTGTCATAGAGGACCCGGACAACGCACATGCACGCCCACGGATACGCTGGGGTACATTTTTCCATGCGATCGCTTGGGTTCGTGTACTGTGTCCTTCACCGCGAAAACGGGGCACGGGGCTGCTTTTTGGATGTATTCCCGCGGAAAATGGAGGGGAAATCTGCATTTCCCAGTCGTTGAATAAGTTTCGATCCAGCAACTTCTGTTTTGGTATGTTTCTTCAGATTCGATGAGCTCTTTGTAGTTTTCGTGGTTATTCGCGGACGGTTTTGCACAGAAGGGTCATCAGATATCAGTTTCACGCATTAATTCTGTGTAAGGAAGGGTTACGGTTTTGCTAAATCTCCTCTTAGTCCGCTATTTTCCTGTTGCGCTTAAAGGTGGTCTGCTCTTCTGCCCCCCCCCCCCCCCGCCAGAAAAAGGACTTGAAAGTTCTTCACTAATTCATCGAAGAAACGTTGACGAATACCGAAGAAACTTCTCTGGGTTTTCGCGACTCGTATCCTCCTCAGAAGTGTATCTCGCTGTCAGCAAATAGGGTGGTCGTGAGGGGGCACAGAGGGGGAGGAGCAGCTCCTTTCGGACGCAGAGGGCCAGTTTGTAGAAGCGACGCGGCCGTGATGTCAACGAATATTTATTTAATTGGCTCCGCGGCGGCGCGACGTCGAACGCAGCCGCTGTGTTATGCGGGGGCGATCTCCGCCCCCCCCCTCCTCCTCCTCAGCACTCTCCTTCCTCCAGGAGGGGAGACGGTACCCCCAATATTATCTCCGAACGTGTCCCAGAGTCGTGGGCAAAGCGATCGGCTATAATCGAGCGTCTCATCCCTCTGACTCCTGCGAGCCGACTTTTTCAAGCGAGTAAAGTGAGCGGGTGTTTTATTAGGCGGCTGGAGGTTGGGCGACCAACCCCTCGCATTCTTCCTATTTCCCTCCTGGCGATCAAAACAAAAATGGAACGGGAAACATGTGGCACAAAATGTACCCGTTTTTTGCAACGTTACCCGTTTCTTCACTGAATGCCGCAGAGCCGTTTCGTTATTTCCTAGGGATGCTGCGCCTCGTGTAGAGTTCCTATCCTCTTTTCAGCGATATATTCGAACAGTTGAATGTCCACAAGTATGCCTACCAGTTGGACGGTGGCCGACGAGCTCGGGGTGAGATCGACTATCGAATCGAAGAACGCTCGAGGACGTTTTTGCCCCAACGTCATATCAGCGTGCGGATCCACGAGCGCAGCCGAGCGGGGCCGTCTACTTCAAACGGTGGAGGGGAGGGATGAAAAATCCAGATGGAACCCAGTCGCGGGGGTTATGCCAGCCGACACTCCCGCCGCGGAACGCGTCAACCTCAAAAACTGTCTGACATTCCCTAAACCCCACCCCCTGTCAATTCGCGTCCCACGCATTCCACGGCGGCGCGGTTAAGTGTTCGCCGATAAGCGAAACGAGGGCTACCGAACGTAACTTATTGGCAAGTTGCGCAGGAGCGCACCGCAAATGGAATAGCTCGCGACATCGGCCAGCAGGAGAGGGAACGGCGGACCGGTGGAGCGGTGGACCGCGTTCAGAGAGGAATATCTCCTGGACGGGGCGGCGGGGGAGGGGTCAGGGGGTAGGGGGAGGGCCCTCGTTCGGGCCCCGCGGCGGCGGGGAAGGGGGGCCGGAGGGGGGGGGCGGGCGGGAGGGGGCGGGAGGTCTCCGAACGGAAGGAGCGGTCCGAGCGGCCGAGTGATTTGTGAAGACGCTCCCGCGGTCGTAATCACGTGGGATCTCCACGGCTCCCGAGGGAGCGAGAGGGCCTCATCGGGCCCACCGACGCCGGGAACGGGACCGACAGATTCTTATTGTTATTATGGCGAGTGACGTCTCACGATCCTGGCATGTTTATGCGTTCAGATTCGAGGCAGCCTTGGACGCACCGCCGCTCAGCCGAATCAAAGAGGCTCCTCTCTCTCGCCCCTCCGTGCAGCCTTTGCTGGCACCCGAGCCCCCTTCGACCGATAGACTTCTTTTCCGATCGGCTCCTGCGAGACACGATGGAAAAGCACGTCGGTGACGGGGACGTTTCCGACGGGGGGGGGGGGGGGGGGGGAGCGGTGATGCTTCGTCACCTTTATTCACGGGGGTCGCGACGAAGGTGTAAGCTAGATCTTGTATTAACGAGCTTCTAGAGTTTGGTGGCGAAAATGGGGTCGGCACGTGGAACCTGACGATATCTTTGTAGTGACATGTTCGATTGGATAATCATTATCACTTCGTCGAATTGAACGTGAAGTTTTGATCTTTCAGCTTGCTGCTAAACCTCATTCTGCAATTTCGATTCGCCCTCCCGCGCGAAATCTATCTGTTTTCGTCAGAGTGTCCAACCCTTTTGTAGCATCATTTAGATTCCCATGCAACGACTAAGTAGTATGCATGTACTCTGACGGATCGAGTAATTGACGGATATGGGTGGTGCCACGAGGTCAGTCGAATTTTCTCCCCCATTCCTTGACGAAATCCGTTCGAGCAAGGGGGGGTTTATGACGTGCCCGGTTCGTGGCCCCGGTGTCATAAAGAAGCACCGGCACGAGCCGATGAAGCTGCAGAACGTGCTTCTGGGCGTGGTAGGGCCCCAGGGTGCCTCCGACGGGAATAAATTATCTCGCGGGCACGAGCCGCCGCACCCCGGTTATTATTGCCTAATAGGGGGTCAAACAAACGAGTCCCGCCTACCCTCGATGACGGTGTGATTAAATTGTTGTTAAAGCCGGCGCCAGCACCTTTGGGAACCGGTTGAAAAGAAGCTGCTCGGCCACGAAACTGACAAAAGCCATGGGATGGATCGATTGGGAGGATTTTCTCACTTGGGAATTTTCACGACTACTCATGAAAGGAGGAGGGGAGAAGTTACTATCCAATTCCTAACGATTAAGAACAGTTAGCCTGTATTGTGCAACTGTTACAATTGTACAAGTAAGTACCTACTTCTTATTCTTCAGAGGAAGGGGTTATTAAAAGTAGCAATAAAATTAGTCGATTCTGGGCACAAGGACATCATTTGAAACCACGACATCCCAATTGACCACCTCTATTGGCGTTTCACCTTTCTTCGCCTCCATCTGCCCTCCACCCGCACCTCGCGTCGTATCCTCCTTCACCTCATCCCCCTCTCTCTTTTACTCTCCCTCTATCTATCTATCTCTCTCTGTCTCTGCCCTTTCCTCTGTCGTCACGGGCATCAAAGCACTCTCTCGTTTACACTACTGTCGCGCAATACGTTATGCTTTAATGTCGGCGCACGTTGTCGCCTGTACGCCAGCTCGTTCGAGCAGGACACGTGAATTTCATCCGACATGTCTGCAGCCGAATCGTACCATGCAAAACCGTTCGAAAGGTATACGGTTGGACGTGTGGGTTTCGCGCGCGTCCGGAAAATTAAAGGCGTATTTATCGATTTACAACGCGCGAGCCCGCTTTACTACTTACAACTTTGCTGTTTGAACTTTTTGTGCTTTTTACATTTTTTCTTAATCCCTACACTATACTAAGCGCTATAAATGGCGCATTCCTCTACTACCAACCACAGCGACCCCAACGCAAATGAACGTAACTAAAAATTAACCCGGTTCCCGTTTTACTCCTTTCAACTTAGCAGTTGGATTTTTGGTGTCCTCATTTCTTCTTATACTTATAACACACGTGGCACTATAAATTGCACTTTCTTTTAATATCAACCGCACCGAGTACAACCCAGACGAGTCTAACTCGGAACTAACCCAGTTCCTCCTTTACCACTTATGACGTTCTTGGTGAAACTTTAGTAACTTTTGTATGCTTTCTTATACCTGTAATACACCGAGCACTATAAATTGCACTTCATTCCACCACCAAGCGGACTGACCCTAACCTGAACGGTTCTAAACGGAACCATCAAAAAGCCAGGCGAAACAGAAAGAGAACGCAGCCGACCATCCCCCCAACAACCCTCTGGTCACGGAACGCGATAAATCTCTCCCATCGACACTGCCCTGGCAATCGCCATGAACAGTGGGCATTTGTATATCGAGAAGATAGGAAGAATTAATTAGAGGTATCGCTGGTATCTCGGGGCGTCATTAGCGGGCGTCGCTGTCGTTGCTGGCAGGGTACACGTGTGTAACCTCGCATGACCGGGACCCCTTAGCGAATCTCACCTCCTTCCCTCCCCTCCCTCCGTACACCCTCCCCTCTCACACCCCACCGGGGGCATGATTCATTTTTTCGGTGGGGGGCTGCTCGTTGCGTGCCCGTGACGTCCAATTTACGCGGGGCAGCCGCTTGTTGCAGTCGACACGGGCTTAAATCAACAACATGTAATTTGGAAAAAGGAACGGAATTGAAATTCGGATCCGCTGAAAGACCCACGTAGAAGTGGTCCCACCCTGCCCCACGATTTCGCCGATAAAAGCACATCGAGAAATTCCACATTTACATAAATAAGAAACCTGATGTTATCCAATGTCGACTTGACTCTAAACTAATGCTACGTTTGGCACGAACAGATCCGCCCTTAACACAGATGTTACATATATTTAACAGACTTGCAATATCTTTATCCCCCGACCTTTGTCGATTCGTAAACCAAATGCAGTTCATACCGTGACGCTCCCGAGTCTTCGCCAAGGAACCAAGCGTAGCTGCAAGGGTGAAACGATATCATGAATTTTTCACCTCGATTCGTGGGCCAGAGGACGGTGGAGGGGTTGTAAATCTCGAATAGGCGGGCACGGATTACCATAGACACGCCGCGACCTCGTTGATTATAAACATAATTAAAAACAACAACGGCTGGCCGTCGTTCTTTTAACGTATGCAGCCAGCTCGATGCCGGTGGTCCTGCCGCAGGACACCGCGACCCAGGAAGCTTCGATCGTGTCTGGTCGGCGTCGCTATCGATCCCCATCGATCCCGAGCGTCGATACGGCCGTCGTTCGTCCCCTGGGTCTCCCCCTCCCCATCCCTCCAATGGTCAACAAGAAAATGGAAAAATCGAAGCGGAAACTGGTCCGCGGCGGACCGCTTTTTCGCGGAAGCGACCAGGATCGCGGATAAGGAGCGGCGACCAGTATCGTCGGATTCTGTAAATCGTGGGGAAATGGTGCCCCGTATGATAGAATGGCGGCAAAATTTCGAGGATACTGGAAAGGCGCAGGTGGGGTGTGCTGTGCTCAATTTGGGGCAGTGGTTTATAAAAGTGTGGGACAGCTGTCCTGTGGTAGGCCAGACTGGGTTGGTAGTGTAGTTGTAGTGGTCCATGTTGGGGTACTATTTTATACAACTGTAAAGGGAATATTATATTGTGTGTTCGCTAGACTGTGTTTGGCTCGCCAGTGTTATGTCCAGTGTGGTTACTAGTGCATAAAAATGTGCAGCACCTACTACTTTGTGTTAAGCCAGACTATGGAACGTTCAATTGGGAGTAGTGCTTTATAAAAGTGTGGAACACCTAGTGTTCCATGCTAGGCTAGGACTTAAACTTCGGCGTGATCACGTTAGGATTCTGGTTTCTACAACTGTGAAGCAGCTATTGTTTTGTGTTACTCTACACTGTGCTATCCTAGATTGTGGTGTGTCCAATTTGGAGAACTGGTTCATAAAACTGTAAAGTAGCTAGTGCCATTTACTAGGTTAGGTGTAGCTGAACCAGACTCTACTATACCCGATGTGTATTACAAGTTTATCAAACCCTAAAGAAGCTACTGTCTTGTATTACCACAAGTTCGACTGCGCTAGGCTGTAGTGTGTCCAATGTGTGGTAAGTATTAACTTATAAAACTTTAGGGCAGATGGTGTATTATACTAAAACAGGATGTGCTGTTTACAGTCTGTGGTACGATCTTGTAAAACTGTAGAGCAGCTATTGTGTTGTGCTAGGCTAAGCTTCTTCGGGTTAGAGTCTAGACGTTAGACTATCAAGTGTCCAATATGGGGTACTGATTCATCAAATTGTGAAACAGCTGCTGTTTTATGTTAAGCAAAGTTAGCCTGTATTTTTTTATTCTATGTGGAACGGGTCTAATTAACATGGCCACAGTTATAATAACCTCGTATGATCAAGCGATGGTGAGCCATCACGCGTTTAGAATCCTGGAGGATCCGCAAAATCCAGGGTCTAACCACGAATAAAATCGCGTATTTACGACGACGAGGTGGCTCACGGACGAGCAAACGTGAATTCCCTTCGTCAAAAGCGGGCCGAAATTATAGATGCACCCGAGCACTAACGATCCGCTGGCATTTCAGCCTCACGCTCTGCATAAAGATCTTTATCTGAGCGGTTGTTCGATTTCCAAGGCGGCGAAGCTTTCCGAACGAACCAGCATCCAGGTCGTCGTTTCCCATTTCCGTGGGTTTTTACGAAGAGCGTCGAAGAAACTCGTTCGTACACCTCCTGCTACTCTTATTTACTTCCCTTAAAAACTTTTGCAACGCTCCTCTACCAATTTGGAAGCATCGGGAGACCCCACCAACAACTTCAACGGTTCCCGGTAACAATCGGAGGCCGCGAACGTGCCCCAAACGAGCAGCGCGCGCGGAATCACGACACGGGGGACGAGAAGCCTGAGAGCAGAGCGACGATTCCAACAAATTTGCACCTCTAATCGCACCTCGCGATACGAGTATAATGAGAGCATGACGCCAGTCGGGACTAAGGATGAAGGAGCTCGGCGAGGAGCCCGATTGGATCTCCGAGGCCGGCCAGTGTGAGAGGCCGGGCTTCACCTTTGACCCCCTTCCACGTTTTCTTTTTACTCGTCCTTACCTCCAGCCAGCTCGTTTCTTCGGTTCGATCTCTCGGTAGCCCCGAGTCCTGTTCCTGCGCTCTCATATTCATCTCATTCTTATTCTATCGATTTCACGCTGTTTCTGGTGCCATGCGCCACCCCTCTCCTTTGGCCAGCCAACATTGTCCGGGGGACTTTCTCTCGGGAAAGAAATTAATTCGAGTCCGTTCTCTTTACGTTCTATCGGCAAGTTCTGCCCAAGGAGCTTGTGCAAGTTGGTTCAGATTTGTCGGTTGTTTGATGGAAAGCACAAACGTCTTTCCACGGTGATTGTCACAAACAGATCCGGCCTATTGAACACCACCACCGCTACCGTTCAGCCTACAGTCTTTAAAATCCCCCGAGTTCATCCGGCGATACCGTAATTGATAGAGTGGTAAACCACTCGCGTCCTACGAGCCCTCGCGAGCAACGGAGATGAATCACTGGTCGCGCACGCGCGAACGCCTGCGCCTTCCTCGGGGCCTTAATACGGCCGTAAAGGCGGGCCGCGGTAATAATAAAGCGATAATAAAACGGAAAAATAATGCCCAATCGTCTCGCGGACACGCCGCGGGGAGTTTATTACGCGCTGCCATATTATGCGCAAGCGATGGGCCCGCGAGGCGACGTCGCTGACTTTATGGGCCCCGACAATGAGGCCTTTATTCGTCCGACGTCCACCATGCCGGACATTCCCCATGGGTTTATAGACGATAAATGGCGCGGTGACTCTGGACACGGACAGAGTTTACTTTATCAGGGTCCCTTCGAGCTGTCACTTGCCGAATAGCTCGCGAATTTTTGGACACTGTGACCAAAATAGGCCGGGAGAGCGACTAATCGATAGGATACATTCGCTGTTTCGTTGCCCAAAATCTGTACGTCGGAGGATGCTGAAAGCTGCATAGAAGCAGAGGAAGCAGGGGTGGTCCTCGTAAGATATAACACCGTCGTAATTCATCGGCGGACAACGTCTCCTCTGCGGCAGATTTTAATTTTAACGGGCAAGTTTCGGGCCCGTTTATGGTCCTCGATGTATAATTTTATCGTGCCTGCCGATCTGACCGCGGCCCTCTGGGCCAAATATTGTCCTCTGCCGTTGGAACGGAGGTGACAAGGGAGAGGAGAGGGGGGAGGCCCCGATGGCACGGGGTTCGGTTCAAGATACTTTTGCTTTCGACAACGACGAAGCTCGGACCCTTCCGAGTAAATCAGACGAGATCCTGTGGATGTTTCTCGTTATTGTTATTAGAAAGCGGCGAACGGGAAGGAAGGGTGATGGCTTCGAAGACGTTGATCGCTGGAGAGGTGTAGTTTTATGGTGTTGCAGACGTACCTACCGAAATTGTTGCTCGGTGACATTTAACTGCGAAACTTAACGTTCTAGAGGCGTAGGTGTGAACATTTCGCTTTGGAATGCTGGAAGTCGATGATTTCTTATCACATAGGTAATATGTACAGCAGCAGCATTCACCTTTTTCATTCATTCAACAGGCTGTAGCTTGAGGTTTCATCAGAATTTGGTAATTACTTCTCAATGTTTATCAGGGGAATGGGGATCTCTCATCTCTGGCCCGTCGGATTAAGAAAGAAGCCAACCAGCGTCCCTCCATTGGGAATTAATCAGAAGTTTGAAAGAATTCCAGGATTTCCCACCGCACACAGCGCACGAACCATAATTCGATTCCCCTGAAAACTTATCGAGAAACCTTTACAGGGGAACGCATTAACCACCGTCGCTCTTGCCGCGTCCACAATCACACGGGCACACAGACACCGCCGCGCCACGGCCGGTGGGTCCGCACGAGAGGACGCGCGGGGTCCACGGTCCCCATGTTCGCGCGCGCGGACGTACCGTCGAAACGAAAGAAATCTATACCTTGGAAAAGGTAAGGGCTCCTTTATAGATTTGTAGAAAGTTGTAAATCAAACGTTAATGGGAGCCCGCTGTCAGACATAAAGAGCTTGAAACAACGACGCATAACGATAAAGATAAAGGCCCCGAGAGAGCGTAAAGGGTGTTCTGGGCCGCTGGACCCTCCACTTCTCTACCCGGCCTCCCCCTCCCTCCCCCTCCCCCCCCCCCGCCCCCGCCCCCGTCCCTCCCCACTCCCTGCCTCACGCCGCCAACCCTCATCCATATTGGCTTTTATGGTCCTTATACACCGGTGAACCAGTTTGTAAGTATGAACATTTAAAAAGCTTCGAATGGCCGTCATCAAAGTTTGAGGGATTTCCGCGTATCTGATGGAAGGCGGGCCGTAAATTTGCGAGCCGATGTTATCTGCCTCGAGGCCGGCAGACAATATACCCAGACGCTGGAACCAGTGTTTTAAGCGGCATTATAAAACCACGGATTTACAGCCACTGGTTCCGAAATTTCGGTATCGCGTCCCGGCGAAATTCTAGGTGGCTTTTCCTCTTGGGTACCGTCAAATAAGGGAAGCTGCTGGGTAAAAACGATTGCTTTGCGGAGGCGAGAGATTGACGGGGAAGGGAGGGGGAGGGGGGGGGGGAGGGAGAGGTTCTGTTTCGAGACGCCGAAACCGCAGATTATTCATCAACTTCCTCGGTAAACGGTCCTCCATCATCGTTCGTTGATACGTTCGCGCGAAAGATAATAAACGCCGTGTGCCAGATCGCGCCTCGTGATCTTTCTTCAAGGAATTCTGGCGAACGGGATCGAATCGCCGCGCGTTTCCCGTGTATCCGCTTAATTTCCAATTAATATCAATATTCACCCGTATAAACCATTTACTGTGCGAAAATAAGAGATATACAAGTGCAGGATAAGCTTGTTCGGTGCTTTAAACGTGATTGTAGATGTGATTGGAGCGTGCAGGATATAAGTCCCTTGATCGTGTGTGAAGGGAATTGTGAAAAGGGCTAACTGATTCAGGAGGGTCAATTTATACCTGATACATATTCGAGACGTACTTACATAATTCGATTGATCGAATCGCTGGTATTACATTTATGTGTGCAGCCAGGCATGAATACCTACAGGAGGAGGACTCGGTGATTTTACGGGTGTATTAAAGTTTAATAACATTGATAAGGTAGGACAGTGGAACTGCCCATTAATTATTTTATAGAGGAAGATCAAGGCAATGGCTGGCTGGCGATCTGCGATGGTGTTAAGATTCACAGACTGTAAAATGGAGTGATAGCCGTGATTAGTAGCAGCCATTGGGCGTAGCGAAATATGTGCTGCATATCTCAGGAACTTCTGTAGGACACTTTCGAGAAGTTTAACGTCTGTAGGACTCCAAATTAATGAGGTATACTTTGAAATAGGCTGGCAGGGGAAGTGTATAACAGTTCCGGAGTACCTATAATTCACTTCAAAATTCACGAAGAATTTTTTCATGAGTCCCAGAGATCTCGCGAGGTTTCGCTCGTGATGTAATTGTTTCGAAATTTTTGGTGGTTAGTTCGGCGTAGAATCGAAACTAGAATTTCTGCAAAGATAGAAAAATCACCAAAGCATCAGACTTAGTGAAACAGAGCGTGTTAATTGTAAATTATCTTACCAGTGGCGGATACAAATTTATGGCGTTTCCTTTTTGCTTCAACTTATGTAAATTATGTTGAATGTATTTTCGGAACATTCAAAGGATCTTCGAGAGGATACGATTTTTTGCGGAACTGCTGATGGTATGTGCATTGCAAATACAGTAGCAACTGTTATTTCTTTTGCAAACTCGTTGATAGCAGTGTTCTATAATAATTATAATTTTGATTACTTATTGGTACCACCGAGCTGCATGCTTCTTGCACTAGAAAATAATAAATCGTGTGGACTGAATGGCAAAGAACGGAACATTATTATAAATTACCATTAGGTATTATATACACCCCTTTATGCGAAATATTCTGGCAATTTATATTTTGGATCATAAATTATTTTACTTTCTTCATCACTATATCTGCCGCTTGATCGCTTACGCGACTTTATGCTATCGACTTATAATGTGTAGCTCTTGTGGGAGCCAAAGAATTCGATTTTACTTCATGTTTGTCATCTGTAAGATTACATCATTGACAGAATTTTATCCCCTGTACAAGATAAAGTTGTGAAATAATTCAAAAGTCATTGCACTTATTCGGGAATTTGATAAACATCGATAACCAGCTTAAGTTTGCTCCAAAACGTGTTAAAACCGGCACTGTTTCTGCCAAGTGATTGCGGGGGTAATAGTTAGATATTAGTAAAAAGCGTTTTCACTGAAAGTTAAGGGGGTATAAATTGTGGATTTGTTTACTACTGAACGACTTGATGAATACTTTCCGTTTTTGTACTATCATTACATAGTATCATGAGCTACTTAAAAAAAAAGTTTCAGTTAAAAAGCTATTGTTTTTCGGAAATTATGGATACATATCCGAAACACTATTGATGTTAGACGGCCAAACGGTGGCCCTGGAAAAAACTGTATGTCGTGTCTGGAATCAAAAACAGTAAATTTTTTTTATAAAATATGATAATACCTATCGACTAACGGAATCATATGCTTTCCTTTAACTGTGTGAGTGCTGACAATTTGACCGCTCAGCATAGGTACGCCACATGCGGAACTCTTATAATCGCATCTTTTAAGCATAGGCGCTGAACGCCAATGGGCGTTCCCCGCACACTGCGAGCGCTGAACGAACATATATACATATACGTTCACAGCACTAAAAGGGTTAGGTCTGGGCGTCCTATATTTTACAACAAGAAATTTAGTGACCTACAACGTTTTACTCGGCCGAAATAATTCAAGGTCATTCGGTGCCACAAAGTTCTAGACATCTGCAAGTAAATCAACCCAAAATTCATTTCTCTTTTCCCAAACTGAGAATAAACGAGTCAGTGCCAATCAATCCCCATCCAACAGCTTTAATAACCAGCATCGCGACGTCTGACGTCCGCGCACAGCCGCGCCGCGAGTCTACGTCCCGTACGCATTTGCACGCACAACAGGTCCATTGTGGATGGGAGAAAACGTTGCGGTTCAGCCAGGCCTCGGATGGTTCCAAATATTATGACGGTCGGAACACGCCAGGGAGGCGTCGCGGGACCGCAGAACGCCTAACGACGCCTTCCGCGCCTCCGTCTATTTGAACAGCCCGCGGCCGCGATTCTTTCCGAAACCCCGAGCGTCGCCGCTTCACGCCCACGATTCCCGGTTCTGGTGCTGGCAGGGCGCAGCGGCGGAGCGTTCATTAGCAAGAAGCAGAAACAGGATCGTCACGCGGGTTAATGAAGACCAACCGTGACGATGTTCGAGGAACTCATGCCGCGATTTATTCTTCCACGAACGGCCGCGCACGTGTCAGCCTGGATCAGGAGAGCGCCCCCTTCCAGGGGGGGGGGGGGGTCAGAAAAATCCTTTCGATGGAAACGCGACGGAAGAAACCGGGGAATGCTCTGCCCTATGGGGTCTGAATCCCCTTTTGCACCAACCTCCTGTCCACTCCCCTCCCGTATGCCTTACCCCCTCCCCGCCGCGCCCGTACCCCCCTTTTTCCGTCGAACAAGGTGAAACAGGGCAAAAAAGCTCTCCTCCGTCGCTTATGCGAAACGCTCGTCTCCGTCTTTGTCCCGTCGACGACGTTTTTCTTACCCGCGGACGCGCTTCCCTCTTAGTCCTCTCCATTCAGCGGGGATTTTTCAGTGGCCGCGCGAGCACCGTTTAGGGAATCTTGGAGGGACGAGTCCCGCGATGTCGCTGGCAACGGGGCACGGGGTACCCGCGTGCCCGTGGGGTTGTATAATTAGAGCGCGCCGCAATTTGTCTGACTGCGAGAGGCAAGTTGCACGTCTGTTGGCTGAGTTTGAGGACGATCCCGGGATTTCTGGTTGCGTGTGGAGATATGTATGCACTTATGGTGATGCGGTAAAAGAAATCGGGGCGCGAAGTTGGTAGTGCCATTTAATAAGTGGGTCGCAATGAAGTGAACGCTTGTAGTTAAATGAGGAATTGAAGAGTGTTCTTGGGCTTTTGCGTACATGTTCAATTGTTTATGAGATATTTGAACAATTTAGATGTGGAGAATGTTTGAATAGTCTTTTGTTTTCAGTTTACACAAGGAAGGAATAATTGTGGAATAATATTTTTGGTTATAATTCAAACGAAATGGAAATGTGGGATGAAAGAATACTTAAACTTGGCATTTCTAGATCAAAAAGCTTCAATCGTGTCCATTGGACTATCAAGGCGGATTCAAACACATCAGTTCCGTGACGGTTCAATGCCGTCAGTGTCAATGGTTTCTTTGTTTTGTTGTCAGCAACTGACGCGGACAAGTGTGAACTGCTCCATTCTAAAACAGGGAAACGATATTTTTTTAGCGTTAACACTGACGGCACTGAATCGTCGCAGTACTGATATGTGTGAATCCGCTTTTATCTTGCTTGAAAGAAGTTCCAAGACACGTGTACTTGGCAGAGTAGCGAGCGAAACGTCATCTCTGTTGTCAAATATCTCGTAAACTGTAATGTGTATACGTAAGAGACGAAGCATGAATTAAACATTTTTCAGTTCTCTATCTACTTACAAAATTATGTTGAAGACAAGTCACGTGCCCAACGACGTATTCGGCCTACTTTCTGGAGAATAATGTCATGGAGGTGTAGAAGAATGCGATCAAATAAGTGCAACCCTACAACGAGTGGTTAAAAACATATTCGATGTTCATACCTTCAATATTGCCATAAATCCATAATCAACTTCTGCTAACATATAAAACAAACTAATTTACGCAGAACAGAAGAAACAACAATAATAACAAGACTCAGAATAAGAAGAAACGTTCCCAGCTATGTATATGTCAAACATGCAACGTCGTAGATACATACAATACATATTAACCGAATGTTAGGTTTACGAAATGGAAAAGAACGAAATTTTAGGAATAAATTTAAACTTAAAAGAACTGTTAACAATACCGAAGAATGCTGAAACTATTATAATAACTACACTCACGCAATAAAAAGACATATTGTTTTACATACCAACCATTTAAGAGTCATTGCATCTCTGGAACGCAGAATACGTGCCGAATGTTGCGATTAATTTGAAATCGGAAGCCATAACG
This sequence comes from Andrena bucephala, assembly GCA_947577245.1. Taxonomy (NCBI): domain Eukaryota; kingdom Metazoa; phylum Arthropoda; class Insecta; order Hymenoptera; family Andrenidae; genus Andrena; species Andrena bucephala. Next base: position 28,767,649 of record OX387717.1, on the reverse strand, counting down.
AATCGTTATCCTTTCCCTCAGTATCATCGTGGCGATGGTCTCTTCGAGCTCGCAACGAAGTGCAACAGGACAGTTTTTAAATATTCAATTTTCCTCATTTGAATTGTTAATGGGGATTCTAATGGGGGCTGGGCCGTGGCACACGGTTTCCAAGAACCCGCTGAAAACGCGGCTGGCATAAATAATTCATCGTCAATTTCGTTGTCCAGCAATTGCGTGCCTCTGCGATATTCGATGCGCGCGATAAAGCATCCCTATGAAACGGGACGCGCAGGGAAATGTTTCTCGCTTCCCACATGAACGTATAACTCCCGCTTTCCTGCCTTCGGTAATGCGGGTGACAAATGTCTATACATACAGGCAGGCGAAGCCTAACGTATCCGAATTAAGGGGATATTCCCATTTGGACGATCAAAGTATCAATTTGTTTTTCCTGTATTTTCTTAAAGGTTCCTATTTAAAAAATGTGCAGTTAAAATTTTATGCCGAAATTCGATGAAGCAACAAAGTTGCAGAGATTTGAAATTTCGAAGTGGAAGGTTTGAAATGCATGGGGTTAGTGGATCTTCAAATGCGTCGTGACATACTTATACAATAGTGTTACGTTATGAATAAATACTATTTAAGAGGGAGAGAGAAAGAATAATGCGGGAACAGTGGAGTAAGGACAAGTGCGATATTAATATTCATGCGTAGTTTGAAAGTGCGCGCAGAAATTTAAACGCGTGTTTTTCAAGACTGAATTAATCGATCCAGATCAAATTTGGTAGGTACACATATAAAGTGGATGTGTGTCTATCAAATGTGTGTCTAGCAAATGAAAGATTTATGAAATATCATTGATATTTATTCTAGCAAAAGTAGAGATGGGCAATATTTTTATTTAAATAAAATTTCGAATAACGAATAAAAGTTGAAAAATTATTCGTCATGTGTCGAATAAAATTAACCCGAGGTAACTACAGCATGATTCGGGCCGACTGTAAAAAAAAATAGGGTTTATATTCGTATAATACTTTTTATTCAGAAAAATGACAAATGCCATGATCTTACAACCGTTCTTATATCAAACCCCCAAAATCACTCGAAAAAAATTCATCAAATGGGAAGATGTATGTACTCCCTTACGAAAACACGACTTCACATTGTTTTTTTGTAAGAACACGTGGCCACTAAAAAGCGTTCGCGTCGAAAGGTTAAAATTCCGCTGGCTCGTCAGGACATGTAAACGATTCTCGATCGACAAATATCCCATTTCTAGCTGGCCGCACATCTTCATGCTCGTTTTTGGTCTCTTCCCCTCATGTAGATACCTGCCCCCCCCCCCCCATCCCGCTTTCGAGTACACGCTACAAAGTTATCATACCACAGAAGCAACATTCCCGCATGCACACGGTAAATCGTTCCATTACTCATTAAACGCGCTGCAATTCTAATAACATAGACGAATGCCCTCTGGACTCGTCTTGCCCGCTTATGGGGGTTGATCCGCGGAGCTGGGGACGAGCGGGGAGAGGCTGCACTCGATGCACCAGGTGCAATAACGTCTCGTTTCCCGTAAATAGATCTGCCTGGAGGGCTGCACGCGCCTCCATGGCAAGAGGAATGATTTTTAACGAGGCGACAACACGTGGGATATTTTATAGAGTGATTCATGAATGCGTGTCAGTGATGGGGGGGGGGGGGGCGGGGAGGCGTTTCCAAAGCGTAGGTATTTCATGACATAACATTTAATTCTTGGTTTTACTATTATAGGTACTCTTTGAGTCTTAACAGTTAATTAAAAGTCACCTCAAAGTGGTCTTCTTAAGCACTCTGTCTTGCCTTTTTAATCGCTTTGCAGTGGGGTCTTGGTTAATGACACCGTTAGCTGTAGTTTTCAGTTTTTAGGTTTAGTTCGTTTCTATTTTAACACTTCGAGTGGCGTCGGTGTGTTTTCACGCACAGTGATTTCCTTTCTATGCGTGGTGTGATTTGGCGTGGTTTCGCGTTGATGTGTTTTGGGAAGCAACGAAAGTATTGTTCGAGCGTTCTCGAATGTTTGAAAACCAGAGCTCAGAGTTCGCTTTGTACCTACTTCGCCGCCTCAGTGGCCCGTCACTTGACAGGTAGCCGAGCCTCCGATGAATCGTCTATTAACGAAAATTGTTATTTGTATAGGTACTCCCTAAAAGAGCTTCATGAAAGTATTACCAGTGTATTGGTGAAATTCTCTTTATGAAAATGAGACCAAACTCGACCTCACTCGGTCTATGTATTTTTAATACGTTCCCGTGCCACGCGGGCCATCGGTGCCCCACGATTATTTATCGAAAGCGAAACATTCATTCAAAGGGGCAGAGTATTTCTCAATTCAGTGTCGAAATAAAATAGAAAAGGCAAAGCTGAAATTATAAATAATATAACACATCTACTATTTTTCATTATTTTTTTCTAATTTTACAAAAAAGGGGAATTTATGTTTTTTGATAATTGGTCTATAAAATTCAGAACTAATTTGAATTACAAATAATTTGAAAAAACTCGAATAAGATTATATTTTCACTCACTTTCAATCAAAACCCATCATCCATTCATTGGTAGTAGACTCATGAATATCTAATAAAAATAAAGAAATATAACTTCTCATAAGTTCTAAAACTGTATTTCATGAAACCTTGTGGCACTCAAAAGCATTAAGCTTTCCTATGGGGCTAGATGTAATATAGCAACACTGGTTCTCCCCATTTTTCATGTATTCTGCACATGTTTGATTAAATCCGTACCTTCTTCATGCATCCTGCGTCACAAAGACGATATTAAGAGGAAGTTCCGGTCTAAAAATCGATTTTTTTTTATTTAATTCTTCAAATGTTCAACCTTTTAAGAATACGTGTTTAAATGGATTTTTTTAAATTCACAAAATTCTCGAAGTTATAGGCATTTGAGGAGCGGCAAATGCGTGGGTGGATAACACCCGGCCACTCAACGCTCACCTACAACTTTAAACGCGTTTTTCACGAAACAGTGTTCTCAAAATCGATGGAACCTGTATCTCCAAAAGTTATTATTCGATACGACTGAAACTTTTTTATTTTAAAGATAAAAACGTTTCAGTTTTAAACAGTTTTATTTTAAAGATAAGAACTTCTGGCTCGTGGCTAGACCAGTAAAATTTAAAAAATTGAAAATTTGTAATTTTTTGGCGTTGAAAGGACGAAAAATAATGTATAGGGAAAAAGTGATTTCAAACTTCAAGTGTCGTTATTTTTTCAAAAAATGTCAGGTTTTGTAATTTTCACTGCTAAGCCCACGGGCGTGTTTCATGCCCTTTAATAATATGGCATTGTTTTTTAGTTCAGACCAATGGTTTAGGTGCTACCGGTTCCACCGTTCTGGATGAATTTTTTGACGCCTCGACTTTAACGATTCCCCAGTGCCGTCTGCAATGATTAATTATAAAACAAGAAAATTATTTCTATAGCTAAAGACATCCTTAATGTAATGCAAAGAGTCCAATTTAATTATATATGGTAGTTTTCCTTTAATTAATTCCTAAAGATCACCTATTTTTATGAGCTCTAGACCGCAATAGCCCCTTAAATCGAATCGAATAAACGTTCATCGACGCACAACAACGCTCTTGAAATACGCGTTTCTTCGCCAGGAGCTAAAGGACACATTCATTCACGCAGATTTTTTCTTCCTCCACAACCGATAGCCATTCTCGACAACAGACACACACAAACAACATCGAATAACCACGGCGTCCGTCTACGCGCGTCGAAAAATTAAAGAAACTTCTGAATGGGCGTCGTCCTCGGTAATCGAGTCTTTCTGCCGCAGATCAAACCGAGAAACCATCCTGTCCTATGGGTGTACACTGTATACACCACTTGCTGCTCCAAGAGGCTAATCCAAAACTGTCCCCAACGAATGCATACCCCGAAAGATGATCCCGTCTACGCGGCCAAACGGATTTCCCTTGCCCTCCGTGTCGTACAAAGGCTGAGCGAACGCGACAAATATTTTGAGCGGCCCGCCGATCCGTGAGTAAACGGTTTTCCTGGCCAGGATTCTTACGGGGGTGCGACCACGTCCCCATAAGACGTCACGCGGCGCGGCCCGTCATTGTGGGGCAACTTGTTGCACGACAAAAATTCATGCTTCACGGGGCCCCGATGTCCCCCGCGTAATTGTTATCCGGCAGCTGCCCGCTAACAAGGACGCTCCTCCGATATTTCGCTAAATAATCTGTCGTCAAAGGGATGATCAGGGGTGGCCCCGTCGCCGCTGGTCGTTTCGCGCTGATGGGCAAATCCGGCGTGGTTGCGTTTCACCGTGGAACGCTCAGATGATTTCGAGTTCTGACACGTTTCTCCAGATCCTTCTGCCGATCGTCCTTAAGAACGGTGTCTATGTTGGCAAGGATTTTTGGTGACGGAATATGTGTCAGTTTTTGGGGCAGTAGCGTTGTGAGGAATCACTCGTAACGCAGAGGAGGAATCACTCGTAACGTAGAAGGAGTCATTCCTCATAGTGAAATAGTTCGAACATGTGAATTGTAATTTTTCCGTACGTGGACTCCTTTTTGCGAAAACCAAAAGTAAGCTAGTTGAATAGCATTTTCTACAGTTATTGTTATTATTTGAAGGGACAACACCTTTGGTAGAACGATGTGTAATTAATGGAGAGAGAGAGCGAAGGTGTTACACTTGCAAAAACCAACCTGGAAAACCAATAGAAAAGCTTTCTTTTACACTTCTTTCTTTCTGTTTCTTTAAACATTCTAGGAGATGGCTACATGGCTTACATTTAATTACTTAATAATAGCTCACGGAGATAATGCAGGAGCATCATTCGCGCCAAATGCTCGCTACGGAATTTATGGCATTCGGTAAAGAGTTACGGTAGCGCTCTGGACGCTGGGAACACATTCAGCATAACTACATAGTTTTTGGACATGAGCAGTTTTTTGGGTCCGTAAGGCCCTGTACCGAGTAGCGAGAAAACACATCGAGCCAGTTTTGTCCCCAACGCTACCGCTTCGTAGATCACTCTGACACCCCCCATAAGTTCGTTATATCTCTTCCAGCAACTGTACCAATCACCCTAAAAGCTCCGTCCCTCCGAATTCTCACGAGTCGACCGTCCTCGTCCTCGTGCAGCTCGGCCAGACCTCGGGAGTCGGAGGAAAAACAAAAGAAAAAAGACCAGAAGTCAGCAGGATCCACCGTCGATCCGGAACGAAAACGCACGGACGAAAAAGAAACGAGACCAAGTGGATCCTATGATGCGTCATGGTGTTCTGGCTGCGTCGCCGGCGAGCCACGGCCATTGTATTTCCTCGGGGGCAGGCCTGATCGGGGATTTTGAAGTCGATAAATCACAATTAATTAGCGGGGCGTAATGATGCGGCATGTCGTTGCAATTGGTATGAGCTGACGGCGTGTCGGTGTGGCTGCGCGCGCGCGTGTGCGCGTGTGCAGCGGCCGGGGGCGCTTAAATGCGCCGAGGCCGTCGCTGTTCGCAGATTCGACGAGGAAAGAATTATGGGTACAAATTTGCGCGGCCCATCGTCCGACGATTTTACGCATAATCGCGGCCACCGATCGGCCGGCCTATGTAAATGACTACACAAACGGTTTCGCAGATTTTAAACGCAATAATGAGCTCGCCCCGGTGTTTATAATTGTTTACAACGATACCGGTTACGAGTACTGATGTACATACGCCCGCGCGGGCATTTGCTTCTATTAACACCAGCGCGTTTCCAGGCGGTATCTGGATCTTCCCTGGCCGACTGTCTATCAGGACGAGTGGTAGCTTTGTACCTAATGGGAATCGGCATGGCTCGAAGTAAGATAAGTATTCCAGAACTGGATTCATTTTATTTGCCTCCTCAAAATCCGTACTTCGACGCCACAATGTGTAACTCTCACCAAAAGCTTCCCAAATTCAGCCTCCAAGCCCACCGCAGGCCACCTGTGGCAAAAGAAACGGGCCTAATCCTGAAATGTCAGTCATCTTCTCGGGCACAGCCGTTTTCTTGCTGTCCTGCAGTGTCTCCACCTACGGGGGGACATTTCCCAATCGACGGAAAGCGTATCGCGGGGCCGCGAAACCGGTCACGAGCCACAGAAAATACAAGGCAGCCGGGTTCTTCTTCCGCCCCCGGCTGTCCGGCCGAAAATAATGGTTTAACTATTCGACGCGAGGGAACACGGGCTGCGGGTACGCGAGGAAACGGGGGAGGGAACAGGGAGGGAGGGGTGGGGTGGGGGGGTGGTGTGGCGGGGGCGGGAGGGCGGAGGAGGGGCAGCGTCGGAGGTGTTAATACAGAGGTCGATCTCCCCGACTCTGGTACCAGTTTCATGCAATATGCGCATGTTTAACTGACCAAAGAGCTCTGTATCCTGGCCCTGTAGAATAGAGTGTGCAGAACGCTCGGTGCAGCAAAGGGACCGGTTAGAAAAGGTAGCTCGGAACTCCCGCTTTATTTATACACCGCACTCCAATCCGGCGACGACTGGCCAGGCTGGCCAACCGGCTGCGAAATACTCCCGTGTAAACAGCGCCGACCCGCTAAACTTTGGACTCCTTCGGGCCCCATACCTATCTTTGACTTGCTCAGCAACCCGGACGCTTTTCGCCGCACGGTAGTTAGCCGGAGGGGTTGCGGGGGAGGATTAGACGCTGGTTCGATTGTTGGCTCGTTAATCGATTATGGAGCGCACACGGGCGACTTTGAGTTAAGTTCGACCCAAGATCACGCCCATAGGGCAAGCCCGCCCCGGTTCGGGGTTGCGCGTCTTTCGCTAGCCCTCGAGCAACTTGTACGGGCACCGAGGACGGCCGAACTCCAGGCGTATAATTGAATTTTTCGTGATCGAACGCGGCCGACAATTACGCACAGCTCCTGGGGGCAAGGGTTGAACTGCGTCAAAGATGGCTATTTGTATACCTTGGCCGTGTGTACCTTGGTCCTAGAGAGCGGAGGACCGGGGGTCGAATGGGGGCTGGGGGTTGCAGCCAGCCGGGAACGGACGGACGGCCGGGTCAACTTTGTTTGCATTGGCCGTGCATGCCCTGTCCGGGCATGGGGCGTCCGCTTCTTGATGCAAACTGCCCATTTGCAACTACAATCATCTCGACGTCGAATCGCACGGCTCCTGGCCTCGATTGCCGTGGAACGCGCGCGCGGTGTATAAACCGACCGCACTCCAGCGCAACGGTGCTTCAGTCGCTGCATAACAGAGTAAAAACAACGGCCGGCAACCTGGGGAACCAAAGGCCGTGCCAACAGAGAGGCAGGGACGATCGTGTTCACCCCGGACGCCCGTGAATTCGACACTGCGACGCTTTGAACGCCCTCCCGCCCCCGACGCCCCCAGCGGGGGATTCTCGGTGCCACAGGATTCGATAATGCGGCTGGGAAGAGCGGCACCAGCAAGGACGCGTTTATGACTGCAATCGATACTTCATGAAACGTATCGGTTCCGTGTATGGACCAGTATGACTTTGCTCGGATATTGTGATGATGTGAGCAAAGGGGGTGGGGGGGGGGGGGCGAAACTGGTAGCGCTCGCGTGAGTCTCGCTGACAAGTGAAGAGGGCAGGAACATATTAAGCGTAGGTACGTTTTCGACATTAAGCGGGCCCTACACGATGAGACTTGTCTTCAGGCATGTCTCGAGACAGGTCTCTCTCGGTCTCGTGCTGGCAAGGTGGAGAGAAGAAGACAGAGAGACCTGCCTCGAGACATGTCTCAAGACAAATCTCATCGTGTAGGGCCCGCTTTAGTTGCTTGGTCTTGCTCTATGTTAATTGTCAGGAGGATCATCGGTAACGAAGGCTACGTAGTGAAATTTTTCCTTGGATAGCTTGTAGGAAATAGTTCTTTAGCTTTACAATCTTATGAACACTATTGTCAGTAGGAATGATGTAGAATGTATCATTGGGCTATGAAATATTTTTATATCTGACGCTACACGTTTGAATCGATGAGAGTGAACGAGAAACGTAGGACAACCGCCTGGTATTTAACAAAACGCTCATCATACGATTGCGTGACGCTTATGTGACGATTGCGCAGACTCAATTCATATTGTTACAGAAAAATTATATAAGTAGGTATATTCTATGGGAATTCAAGGAAAATAAATAACCACACACACGCTGATTTAACGATTGATTGAGGTTAATATGAGTTTCATCCTCATCATCGTCGCTAATTAATAGATTTATGCGTTCTCTTAGTAGGTATGTAGGTACTGGCTGTATGTCACTGCTCGTACTGTCTCCAGATGTAGTCTTGCTATTACATTTTGTAAATTAATTATCATATACGTAATGTGTTATTTTTTCTCTGTTTTCGATAGACGTTCACATAACCTTCATAACTTTGATTCACAGAAGAAATTTTCCTTTTCTGAGACGCTACTAAGGGTTTTCCTTCGATATACTATGTGTAATAGAGAACTGGTTACAAAAAGAAACTGTTCCCCTGAGCCCTTTCAGAGATTAAAGAATGTGCAATACTTGAATGTCGCGCTTACGGCAATCACGAGTCGCACACGCTTTTCCCATATTTGGACCATTATCTATACTACGAGTAAAACTTACCGTTTTTTCACCATTCGTGGCACGGGTGCCGTTCGTAATCACAAGGTAAGGGATTAAGGCCCTGAAGTGTGTATAGTTGTACCGAGTTATACTGAGGTTTTGTGGGAATATTGAAGGGGAGTCCGTGGGTAATAAAAGAGTCTATGGGAGGTCATTGATTGTTAGGCACTCACTAGTAATGATTCGATACTAGATCACCTGCCGAGCCTCGAATCTAGTTGTTGCTATCCTCTATCCCGACAAAATTCTTGCTGTGGAATGGTAGAGGCCGATATCTTCATTTGCCCTCGCTCTTTCTGCTTTAGGACGCACAATGGAGATCTCACTATTGCTTGGTACATGTGACGAAATATATATATCATATTCGTCCAATGATTGGATTCACTCCGTGAATTAAAGGAAGCAGGGATTTTCTTTTTAAACAAACAAATTCAAATCACTTTATCGCCTGATAAAATATTCAAAATTGAAATCAGGAGCTCTGCAATCGTCGTTGAAAGAGTTAACTTTGAAATGAGAGAATATTTGTCATATGATGTGACTTTAATGAAAATTCACACGTGATTCCAAATTTTTCACTTACATTGTACATGCGTTGAGGGGATATTTTGAGATCATGTTCTCGTTACAGGCAACAATTATCAGCATTCGGATGGGTACGTATAGGGGAGACCGGGGCAAGTTGATACAAGAGGCAGGTTGATACAGACGAATTATCTCGACGCTGTATAAATGTAGCTCCTTGTGTACGAGATATGCGAAGCATGTTGTTTAATTCTTTACTACGATTTAGCGTACGTCTGTGTACCTTAACGTTAGCAATCCATTTTTACCTGTTTTCGTTTCTATAGAGAAAAAGTAAATTGTTGTGTTCACTTTCCAATCCGTCTTGACGGGATAGAGAATTTTACCACTTAAATTAATTGGGCATCACATTGAGTCGTTTGAAGGTAAGGTAATTACGTTTTGTTATTTTGTTTATATGCTCTACATTTTTTATGGAGATGTTTATACATAATAACTTCCTGTGAGGTAAGTTGATACGTTTTCTCTGGGGCATGTTGATACAGTGTATCAATTTTCACCGACTACTTTTAATTGAATTATTCATTTTATTTCTAGGAAAATGGTACGAAATTATGTCAGAAAAACGAATCGCGACAAAATACCGCAAAATATTTTTCAAAAACTGTGTGTTGGTGTAGAAAAGAAGTCAATGTCGTTACGCCAAAGCGCGAGAATATACGGAATAGATAAAATGGTTTTATTAAGATACATTAATAAAAAGAAGCAAGCACCTCATGTTACAGTGGGATATTTCAGACATCCATCCTTTACTCATTAAACGGATATTTTACAGATGTATCGGCATGCCCCGCAGTGGGGTAAGTTGATACATTTTACCTTCGTCCAAATAACATTTTTTCATTCATTTTGAATGTATTTTCTCAACTTTTCATTTACAATATATGAAAGAAGAATGACCAAAGTATATTTTAGCATATTTGTTATTAAGTAATTAACTCAAACAAAAATGAAAAAAATTGAAAACTGAAAAACGTATCAACTTGCCCCGGTCTCCCCTACCTATTACATTTATTTTGATAAGTGTATCTCGATTATTTAGAACCTTATTTCTTTACGTGAGAAAGTGTCCCGGCTAAACAGGGTGCTCAGATTCTCCTGCGTATACAAAGGGATAATTACAGCCCTGTAATGAATAACAAGGAACAAATTTGTTGATTTGCACTCTCGAGGATATACATTTACACACCAGTATCTTAGATCTTAGATTAGTCACTCTATCTCTGGAAAGCACAATACAAGTCCCTATAGGTTCCCGTTCTTTGAGATGGAGAGTCCAACGATTTTGTGTATCAATAGAAAAAATTTTGCCACAGTTTTGCCCTATCCACTTGAGCATCGCTGTCAGATACATCAAGTAACAGATACCTCTTGTACACATGATATCCCACATTAATACTTGAATCGTTACGAAGGTCTGAATCACTTACGCTCTCCTCATGCTGAGAAACGATACGGCACCGTTCGATTCAACATGCGTGCGTTTTAAAGCGTTTCAGCGCGATTAAACCGTACCAACCGTGCACGGCGGCCTGGTGGTCGTTAATATTCCATCCGAGGCCCGTTCTACTTTCCTAGTGGCGGAAAACGTTGGTTAAAAAGTACGTTGAACGCATGACAATTCGACGCGGATGGAAACGAGGGTCCTCAGATCCCGCCTGTCCCCTAAATATCACTAACAACCCGGCTTGAAACACACCTCAACCCTCCTTCCTCAACGAGCAACTTCACCTTCAACCGTTCCACGCTCCGATTTCCAAATTAAAAGCGCCTCTGTCCAGCGATGCACCCAGCAAGAGGTGGTCCATCCAGATTCTTCAAGGTCACTCGTTCCACGGGAGCAAGATCGCGCTGGCTGGGACGCGCGGCAACCCCTGGCTGCTCATTAGGGTGTATGACAGATGCGTGGTAGCGAGGTACTAGGGTCTTGGCCGATCTCGCGACGACATTTCCATAATATTCAAATGGGCGCGGCGAGGGTGAAACAGAGGCGAGAAACAAGGGGTCCGGGGAACAGAGATATTCGGCGGGGCGGTGGGAGGAGGGGGTGGGGGGGGGGGGGAGGGAGGGCCCGGGGAACCGGATGGAGATCGAGGGTGCGAGAGCGGCGTGGTATGCCGCGGCATGGTGTTGCCGGCTGACATATTTATCGGCGGCCACGCCACCTGCAACCGGGCCCGCGGCATCCGCACAGAGCGCTGTTTTGCCCATTTGTATCCCCGATCCGGCGACAGCCCAGTTTGCCTCCCGTCCCCCCGTGCTCCACCAAAAGCCTTTCTTCTTCTGCTGGGTTTCGGCGCGGGCCGATACACCAGAGGGGTTATTCGGCCCGTACGTTCAACGGAGGGATGACATATTGGCTGGGCCGCGTTCCCGCGGTGTCGAGTGCTGGGCAGCTCTGGCAATCGGGGGATGATCGCGGTGAGACTTGTTGGAGGATTCGTCGGTGGTCTTGAAAAAGGGGCATGGAATGATCCGGAGCTTGGGAAATCGTTGAACGTTCACTTTTATTGGCTTAAAGGCAGCGCCTTTTCGATGGCGCATTTGTGGGTCTTTCGTGGGATACCGGGGAGCGATTCTTTGAGAAATGAAGTTCCGTGGTGTCGATTTAGGTGTCGTTTTAGTAGGGCTCGGATGTCGGCCAGTCGAGAGGCACAGAAGTAGAGCCTGTTAAATGCTTGGTGGAAGGTTAATCCTCTCACCTGGTAAAGATGATGCATGGCCGCGGCGAAAAGAAGCAACCGGCTGCACGCGATCACCGTAAATCCAGCCGTGGTTAGTGTTCCCTTTTCGCTTTCTGCGGGCGCATTCTCCTTTCCCTTCTGGCCCCAGTCCGCCGTAGAATCGGCGCACGATGATATATACCCTTGCTGTTAAACGGTCCATTGTTTCTGACGGCCACTGACGAATTTGTATATGTTTATAATAGCGACGGCCGTGGGTAGCTATGGGGCATATTGGTGACAGGGGGAGATATTGTTTCGCGAGCGGAAATCGCAAGTAGGCTATTCGGGTGTTCCCATTAAAACTTCAATTGTCCTCAATTTGTCCAATTTCTATGCTGAGATTAAACTTCTTTGATTTTAATAATAGGTGGCGCCTTCTCGATGCAGTTTCCCGTTCATAGCCACGTCGATTCCGAATATGCTTGTATACGCTGCAAGTCTGAAATAGCGTGACTTGCGTTCCCGTAGGTCAGTCCACGTGGACGCTTGGCACTCAGCCATAGTGGGTGATAACATACCCGGCACAATGTGAAATTCTAGCGCCGCGACTGCCACATCCATTGGATTACGTCCCAGCTCCCCGCTGGACGACGCAATTTGCCCGGCGAACATTTGCATCCAATTAAGCGTAAACTTTTCTCCGTCGATTAGCGAGCCAACGGCTCCCTCGCAGTTCCCGTTGACGCTACTTCTAAGGTGTGCCTAAGGAGCTATCGCTATGTTGCAAGTTTCTTTAGAAACGTTCCTTTATAAAACGAACAACTTTCCGAAGATCGTCGATACGATTCATTGGAATATCATATTGAAACTCTATTTGCGCACAGTTAGTCCGCAACATTAGCTGTTCATCTACCACAGGAAATGATGAAGTGTCGTCTAGCCGTTTGTAGTATAGATTCGCACAAGAAGCAACCAGAGGAGCTGGTTGAAATCGGTTGGATGGTAACGAAAGGTCGCGCAGGATGGGACGCCGCTCGGTGGTGTTCGTGCCCCTACCGAATTCCCTCCGTAACCCCATAAACATCTCGTCAAATCTCCCACCCCCGACGGGGCAATTTCTCGCAAGAAACACGAACGCGAGGCCCTCGGAAGCATTTAATCCGTGGGCACAGAGGGTTAATGAGGAGGATGGTAGCGCGGCTACACGCGGGCCTCATGGCAGGTCTCTGTGTCTCCCCCGTGGGAGAGTCATGTGGTCCCCAGTGGACAGTGGAGTGGCTGGGCGAGCGGGCAGGGGCCCGAGGGGCGGCTATATTGCTGAATTGAGGAAGGCGGTGTTACAAAGCGCCCCGTAAATCCGCGCCAGCTTCGACACCCGACATTCCCTCCGTTTTATTTCGTCCCCGCCGCGACGCGGGATACGTCCAGGCATTAAAAATAATAGCAGGGACTCGGCCAGGGATTCCGCGGGGCCCCGCTTCCCTGGAATGCCGCTGGCCCGAATTTTGCGCGGTGCTCGGCCCGTGGTGAGGCGCGGGCAGCGATCCACCACGGCCGCGGCGGCCACGAAATCGAAGACAAAGATGACAATTAGAACGCGCGGGGCCCATTTACCGACCACCAGAACAATCGAGTCGCCCCGAGTGACGAGATCCAATCGAAATATTCACCGTAATTCGAGGACCACCGCGCGGCACGAGCAACGGTCCCGACCGTCTGGGCCCAAAATGGATGCCGGTCGCCCCCTATCCCCCTTTCGTCCGTTCCCTCGGCCCCCGATCACCTGGATGGCGATTGTATAAGGTAATCGCGCGCGGAATATGATAGAAACCCGGAGAAACGCGAGGCTGTCGCAACGCAACGCTCGCGAAGGCGATCAGCAACAAGGGCAGCCGCGGTTTTTCGCCATACATGGAACTGGAGCACGCGCCATATGAGAGACGTTTATGGATTACAAAATTGCAGGCCGAGCCTAACCAGATTTGAAACCGCTTCTACATAAGCAGAGGCCTCGCGGCCGCTGAAAAGAAAAAGAACTCGGCCGGGTAAGTCTTGCCCAGCCGCCGCTGCCCGCCGCGAGTCGCTGCGAGCCGGCGCACTCGCGCTCCAGGAATCCGCAAGTGTAATGACACGAGTAATTGGGCCTTAGAAATGGAATCCCAGGCCACTGTTTTTACCACGGCCGCGGCCCTTTTGCTAACAATAAACGCGCATACCGCGCTGCCCCAGCCGTGGATCCGGGAAAAATTCAACATCATATTTCTCCTTTCGCGGCACGCGCACCTGCGCTCGCGACGTCCCATTTTGTTCGACGTGTCGCGATTCTTAGACCTGGCGAGCTGGTTCGCGTGATGGAAAGCACTTTTGGTTATGTGTCGGATGACCCTGTCTATTTTATTGGACTAGAGGACAGCTGTGTCGTCTCTGAAGGAAAGTCGTTAAACGATCAGTGTTGTATCGAGAACCAAGTGTTCCAGGCCCAGTCGTCCCTTTGTGCCCCAACTTATTCGCTCGTTGATCTACTCCTCAGTGATACCCACCTACCCACTTTCTCTCATTTATTAAATGCAGAACTTTGCAATAGGAAATAATATAGTATAATCACTTGGAAATCAGGAATTCATCTAATTGTACGAACTACGAATTCTTCCATGTTTATACAATGTCTACTGAAGTCGGCATGTAGGTAATATTAATTTCACCTTGAGTACATCTGGATAGGTGGCGTACTTGATGGAAAAGGGGTCAATTTTTCAATTCTTTAACCAAAGTGGCTTTTCAGTTATTCTGTCACGGTAAGTACATATCCTGATGGTATTTCTGCAATCACAAATCTGGCAGGCTGTCTCAGGCGCTCGACTGGCCGCGGGAAAAGTATCGGCAAGTTTACCTCGGCACTTGTTCTTGGCACAGTGGTCTTAAATGGCCTTAGAAATCTGCCAGTTAGATGAAGGAAAAGTATCAGGTTTAAACGTAAGCATCGACGGTGTCGGTCAATAGATTCTATGTTTGCGGGGCATCGTTTCGGCGTGTTTTTACGCCGATGCCAGCAGAAGGGTCGATTGTCTTCTTGGATTACTATTCGAAGGCTCGCCGCGCTGCTTATCCTCGTCCCCGATGGAACAGTTGCGCGTTTGTATTTTATCAAAGGCGCGCGCACGTTCATCGAAATCCATAAATCCGCCGTATTTTCCCATAAATTATGGAAATGCCACCAGTAGGATGATAAATCAACGCGACCGGCCGTATTAAAAATCGAAACGCGCGGGAACGCGGCGCGTTACACCTGTAAATCAAACCGCGGCTATTTATGCAACCGATCTCCCGCGGCACAATCGAATCGATCGCGGACTTTAAGGTCACACGCTGCGGCGATATGAGTTTCATAAGAGAGGAGATTCCAGCGTGCAGCACGGTGTCCTGGCTCTATAAGGAAAAAAACGGTCTTTTTCATAGCCGTTATTATTCTCGTTATTAATTTAATTGCCGTGTTTATGACATAAATGTGGGGGATATACCTATCAGTGATTGTAATGCAGAATGAAAAAAGTCACTTATTTATTTCGAAATATACAGGATCACATAGTGGTACACGTTATATGTATAGTTCCTTAAGGGGCTGTTCCGGTTTTGAGAAAAAGACAGGGCACCCCATTAATATATCCATTGTTATTTAATATGCAACATAAATCAAGTTTATTACGTACCTGTACATCGTTTTACACTGTTTTCGTTCGCATTCAATATAAATTTATCTAGAAAAATGTAAACATTCAAGAATGTTAGTGGGACAATAGAAGTACCAGTTTTGCTTAAGGGGCTGTTCCGATGTAGAGCCCATAAAAATAGGTGATGTTTAGGAATTAATTAAAGGAAAAGTACTATATATAATTTAATGGGAATTTTGGCATTATATTAAGGATGTCTTAAACTATAGAAATATATTTTTTGTTTTATAATTAATCATTGCAGACGACACTGTGGAGTCGTTAAAGTCGAGGCGTCAAAAAATTCATCCAAACCGGTGGAACCTGTAGCACCTAAAGTCCTAAACCATTGGTCTGAAATAAAAAGAATGCCAGATTATTAAAGGGCATGAAACGCGCTCGTGGACTGGGCCAGAAAAAATTACAAAAATGACATTTTTTAAGAAAAAATAAAATTGCACTAAAAAGTGAAAAATAATTTTTTCCCATTTTTAATCTACGGCTCTCATATTTTTTAAGTCGACGCTAGATTTACACAGTGCAAATGATGAGGAACCGACTTAAAAAAATTGAGAGTCGTAGATTAAATAAGGGAAAAACTTATTTTTTACTTTTTAGTGCAATTTTATTTTTTTGAAGTCGGTTTTAATTTATTTTTTATTTTTATATATATTGATACACGAATTTCAAACAATCCGTTTAAACACATATTCCTAAAAGGTTGAAAATTCGAAAAATGAAATAAAAAAAATTATTTTTAAACCGGAACCTCCTTTTTAAGAATCACTGTTAGAGACATATGTTTGTTAACTTTCCAAGCTTTAATGAGGTTTGTGATGTGATACAGAGCATACCACTGTTGTAGCTTTCAGTGGGTGCTAACGGCACGCACTTAATTTTTTATATGTAATGGTATATAAATTTTTGCAAATTGAAATAGTCCTTATAGAAACGAGGAATGGCCGAGAAAATAATAAATCTACATTTTGATGTTAAAGTATCGGTTTTATACGTAGTGTTTCATTGTCTATTAAATATATTGTGCAAAAGTGTATATTATGTTTCTTGTAAATGGCAATATAAATATTACCAATAGGTGGTGTGGAAAGAGAGCTTAATACAGTCCATAAACACATACCTATATACACAAATAAAAAGAATATTCTACATCAGAGATAGCAGAAATGAAAAATTTAGTTGCTCCATATTCAGCCGCGCAATAGAAGCAATGCAAACCCGACATTGGGCGCGCTGTGGGTTATAAGGTGCGTTTATTATCTTATCCAGAAAGAAGGATATCCGATAATTTTGCGACTGGAATCAATTTAATACACCGCTCTTCTTTCTGGCTTGGTAAATTAACGAGGATCCATCATCTAAACTACATTTCTCCCGCGTGCGCAACGATGCACCCAGAAATTGCGACTGAAACACGACCTCGAACGCGTGACTATACACCTAAGTAGGTAGTAGTCGCTACCCCATCCAGCGCGCGTCTCGTTACCGAATCAGCGGTAATATTCGCAGAATCAATAATAATCGCTACGCAATGGCTTTTAATCGCCGCAGAGGGCCCAGTGCGTTTTGTC
This sequence comes from Andrena bucephala, assembly GCA_947577245.1. Taxonomy (NCBI): domain Eukaryota; kingdom Metazoa; phylum Arthropoda; class Insecta; order Hymenoptera; family Andrenidae; genus Andrena; species Andrena bucephala. Next base: position 28,750,498 of record OX387717.1, on the reverse strand, counting down.
ATATCCGGCCACGGGGACAGGCGAGGTGCTTAAAAATGCACTTAAGACCGGGTCTGTATGCAGCTTGACGTGCAGTCTGGACGAGGGCGTCGTAAGAGGGAAGTTAGTCCTTAATTTATTCGTCCACTCCCGTGCTGGTCGGTGGGCTGATGCAACGGCAATGCAATTATTATTAGCTTATTATTATATAATTGGCGGACCACGGTTAATGAGGCCTCTTGAGACAGCTAGCCGCGGACCGGCTCGAACCGAAGAATCATCCGTTTATTTGCCAATGCGTTAATTGGCCCGGATCGCTGCTCCTGATGCAACGCGAGCTCCAGTCGTGACAATATTGCGTTGCTCGGAACAATTGATGGATCACCTCTATGGCCGATTAGGTGGAATTAAACGAGTATCACGGGGATAAAGATATTTCTCTGCCCCTTGTGAAATGCCCTTTCTTCGATCCTACCCTTCAGAATCCATCGTTCCCAATTATACGTACTATACATTTCTTCTCATCGTACGCCGAGTCTGCAATCTTTCTTTTTCTAGACAATATTCCCACTCAATATTCCGATTTTCTCCCCCGTTATGTCGCTATATGTATGTCCTCCCCTCCACAATTTCTTAGCGTGCACTGATCGAGCAACTCATGTTACTTCGAACGTGTCATAAGATCCTCTATCCTTCTCTGCTGTTCCTAATAACCCAAACATTCCTATTCCGCCTTATACCCAGCACAACACATACAGCAGTTTTTAGCGTTTTTGTGGTTAGTTTTGCCTACTGCAACTTTTCTGCAATTCGTCATTTGCAACCTACATTTACAGTTATCTTTATAGTTCTTATGAGTCATTAATCCTTAATAGCTGGTATGTATAACTATCACGCTTGCGCAACCTAGACCTATTATTCTAAATATTATGAAACTTGCGATCATGCGACGAAAAATATTAAAAAAATAATAGTAAGTCGAATTGTAAGTGAGAAATGGGAAAAGTTGAATTTATTGCTTATTTCGTATCGCATTGATCTAAATGAGCAATAAATTCCGTTTCTTCGATTTTGGTCCCGGGCCACTTTCACAACCACCGGCACATATGTATTTTCCGCTGTGTTGCGTCATAAAGTCGCCAACAATGACAATAATAATAATAATGAAACGGGCGATGGTCGACTGTCATGACTCACAGCCGTGTGATTCGCGTGTGCAACAAAGATTTCCGTCATCGGTGAGTTAAATATCAACAATTATTGGCGAGCCACCGCCTCCGCGCGGACGAGCCTCCAAGGAACGAAAGCTCCGACGTGGCCGCAGCCCACATCGCGAATTCCACTCGGCCCGGTTGATTTACACAGCCACGTTTGTCAATAGCATTTTCCATTAGCAATTCATGCGGCATCGGACGCGTTTATCGGCTTCATAAACTATGGCGGAAAACACATTTATCATCGCATCGCTGATTTCGTAATGGCCGCGACGACGCCGACGCGGGCGTCCTTTAACGTTAACCATCCGCGGCCTCGCATTCATCCACCTTCTTCTCGTAATCGGTGAATTTTCGAGGCTCTCGCGTGTCTCTTTATCTCATTTATTTATGAAAACGTTTCATCGATTTACGTAATATTACTCCAACTTTTGCGCGCGACTTCTTACGAAGGAAATGTAAGTGGCTCGGGTCATCGATTTGGCTGAAATGTTTTATGCAGGTAATCTGTGGTACTATGTATGGTAATGTGTTAAGTGCATGTGGCAGGGCACGCTGATTAAAATATTTTCGGAAGATTGAGTTCAATGTTTTGTCTTTTCTAGATTTTGTATGAGTGGGGATCGGAAGGATTGAAGGAACTAATCGTAGAGATAATTAAGAATTAGTAAAAATGTATACACAAGCCTGGAATTACTATGTGGATTACAGTGGAGCTCTTATTGCAATTTAATTGTGGTTTCGGTTTTATGCATGAGTAGGTACATATCAAGGCTCTAGGGAAGGCAAAGCTGTTGAAGTGAGTTTTATTGCAAACCATTCAAGTCAGGATAGGACTATTGTGATACATTCAAATTCTCAATTCCTCGATTCAACCACAGCTCCATTCCAAATCATACATTCTGTTACACGATACATATAAATTAACCTCCCTCAATTTTAAATTATAAATTAACCTCCCTCCCTTTTACTCTAATTTCTTTCTTTCTGCATTACATTTATTAGCTAGTTTATTGTGAAATTGTACCTTAAGACAAAGCTTTATATCTCCACTTTGTAGGTTTTTTTTACATGTATCCTTACTTGTCTTCTTGCATTAGAAATACAATGTAGTAATGCCCATACATGGTGAGCATTAAATGAAATAACTATTTCAAATTGAGAATCCAAGCTTCGTGCATTCTCCTTAGGTATTAGTACGAAAGAATCTTCCCGTTCAAAATAATTCTATTAATAATAAAACGCGTAGAATGACTCGCGTTAGTTGACACAAGTGCTTCCATTCTAAATCAGAGCCTCATCCTTGAGAATTCTTAAAAAGGATACACACAGTTGAGGAAAATTCCTGGAATATTATGTATCGTAGAACGACGATTTGCTATCGTTAATGCACGATCGATTGTCCATCGGGAACTAGTAACAGAAGATGCTGCCAAAGGGGAAAAGAATTTAAGAACACGAGGGCGTCAGGTCGTGTCAGTAATTTAACTAAAATCTTGCGTGTAGTTAGTCCAAGTCGTGTGTAGAAGTAACACGTTAAACACTTATTATAAAACTCATTATTCCAAAATTGTGGAGAAAATCGAGTTCACGGACTCGTCTTTTCCAAAATTTTGTATGGATGTACAATCGTACATACATATAAAAACGAGATCAGAATAATTAGAAACAAAGGTGCGCTAAAAGAAATAAAATAATTTTTTGATGAAGTTGGTGCCAAAACAAAAACAAAATTAAATCGGCTGGACGCGTGATGTCCCACTAAATTTTAGTGTGCTAATGAATAATAATTGATAAATGTTTAGAAATTGATTTACTTTTGCTTCTATTTTGGCACAGACTTAAAAAAAAAATTATTCTTTTTAGCACACCTTTGAAGTAGGTTCGTTTTTACTTTCTCTTAGAAAAGTTTATTATTTTTTAATTTTTAGTTACCTTCGTGTGGAGTCGGTTGAAAACATTTATTATGCTCCATACATAATGAAATATACGTGACGAATTGAGAACCTTCTCCTTTTGAAGTCGGTTAAAAATCTAAAAGACTACGGTTGAACTGCCACGGCAAATTTATTGCAGTTTCGTGTTCACGCAGGAGTGCATTATTATACACGTCGCGCACTAACTATAACGGAAAATTTCAATCAAATTGGTGACCCGAATCTCCTGCACTTCCCTTGTAAGTAGCGGCGAAGAATACTTTTTCGCGAAACGAGGAACGGCAGGCCTTTCGCCCGTGGATCCGGTTTCAACGCGAGCTACCGGTATATCGCGGACACAAACGATTGATTTGCGAACCCATACAGAGTCATGAAGTCATATGAGCTACGGAGCCGATGCAAGAAAATGATATAAACGATCGGTCGATCGGCTCCTGTTCGTACGTCGATCGGTTCACGGCGAGCGTTTATGCTAATTTCCACGTATACGACGTTAATATCGACTATTTATGATCGCCCAGCGTATGACTTACGTTCATTACTTTCACTTGGCCGATACACAGACGGAGACGGCGAATACCGGTTTGCGAAACAGGCGGATCGAATCAGATGAATCGTTGCTTTGTTTCCGACGACGCGACAGGTAGGCAACGTTTAATTCTGACGCAGCGGGGGGAGTTGAGAAATTGAGTTGTAGGCTTTTCACGTGACACGTGTGTTGGATATATTCGCTGGGGAGAAAGTAGCACTATTTAGTTTCATACTATTTTTGGCTTTGAATAACATATAATTTTCAAGTGGAGACAGCAAGTAGTTTGACGGGAACAGTGATTTTGAAATGGTACATATTTTTCAGAATTAATTGGGCGTGAGAGTTTTTATTTTGATAGTAAGTTTGATGTAGTAAGTTTGATAGTAAGTTTGATTTCTAGAGTCACTTGAGGAACCTTTGGAAGTTAAGTTTTTGTAAGTTTCACTTAGGGGAGTTTGTAGAAATTAGGGGAAAAATATGTAGGTAAAGAGGTAGTTTTGTAGATTGGCGGTCCCGAGTGAAGATCGATGGATTAAGAAATGTAATACAGTTGCAACACAGGAGTGGTAGCTCTACAAAACTAATCGATTATTTTACCTAACCAATGCTCTACAAAAAAGTACAGATATTCTGTGATCGTCGTTCTGGGAGCAATAAAATTAATTTGGAAATTCTTTATATTCACGGCATTCCAAAGTATGTACTATTCATTGCGGTAGGTACACTGTTATCTCTTTTCTTAATTACAGAATTTCATTAGTATATTGACTTGATTTATATATTAAAGTATAATTTATACGCTGCAATATTTATAAACCAACTTATATTACAAACGATCTAGAAATACGAGGGGTCAGTGTTGTGCAATATTTGTTTCGTTTTAAATAAATATTTATCCAAGATAATTATTTACTTATATTCGATCACCTATCTCATCACATGATTCATCGTCATTTAATCCAATAGTTTGTTCGAATATTTAGGTATTTCGAAACTATTCGACTTTTGATGCGAATAAGCTGTTGATAGTTTTCGCTATCTACTGACTGATAACTATTATCGCAAATAATAAACGCCAAATACTGTAAAAAAGGAGTAAATAATTATTCAAGTATCTAATAATTATTCCCTCTCTTATGCCACTGGAATAAATTCTTATTAGTAAACTTATTCATTCGTGACAAATAAAAAGTTAGGTATTCTTTATTCTTGTTCATTATGTCCATTATCCCCGATAAAGAGTTGGAGAGGCAAGGAGTCAAACAAGACTCCAAATGTCTTCCCAAGGATAAATTACATGGAGGGGAAGGTACACACCATCTAGAGGAATTAAATAAAAATTATACAATACATACATACATAAGTGCATGCATATTTCCTTAAATATCTATAAATACTTCACAGAACATCTAATTATAGACCTAATTTCTCGCAGAGTTAAAAACATACAGAAAAACACAGAAAATACAAGAATATGTCCCACACGCCAAACCTGAGCCACACAAATGTCTCATATAAATAGTTTTTTAATATCACAGCCGGAAAATTTCATAAAAAAAAGTCAATCAAGTCATACACGACGAAGAAGCATGTAGTAAAGCGCCAGAACCAAACAACACTGAAGTTGTAGCGCGTGGAAACGGACACGGCCGTTGCGGAAGCGCGCGAAATTTTCGTTCCAGCCGAACGCTCCGGGCGTGGAGCAATAAAAAATAATGCAGCGGCAACCGCGCAGGATGCAACGGGAAATTTAAAACGGAATCGGTCGGCTGCGCCGGGCATAATGGCCGCGGGGGGAGGGGGGGGGGGGGGGTGGGAGGTGAGGGGTGAGGGGTGGCTACCCCGCGCGCTTATTTTTTAGCATTCTGCAGCTTTGGCCCGAGACGGCCTGGCCGAAACTTTTCCAATTTAAAGTTTCTTTCCCGGGGCCGACTTTCGCGCTGCTGCAGCAGCAGCCCGTGCAGGGGTGTGTCTTTATTGCGCTCGACAACGTTGCCCCCGCTGCGGCCACTCGACGGGGGCGCGCACCCGGGGCGGGCCACCGCCCCCTGGAATTTCAGCTTTCGTAAACACACGTCCTATCGGCGTTTTTCTTTCGGAGCCCTTTCCGCCGGGCATCGTTACTGTCAACAGGTAAACCCCTAGACTCCCGTTTACACCCCCTGGTATTAATTAACTTTCGTGGAACTTGGCGAGCCGGGAACGGGTTGAGTCCGTTGCTGAGCGTCGTCCCGTGTTGTCGATGCCCCGTGAAAGCTGTTTCTATTTGTCCGGGCGGATTGGCTTTTGGGTCTGTTTTCAAGGATTTTCAAAGATGCTGGGGAGGGGTTGAAGGGTGGCGTGGGAAGCGAATGCCACGGCGGCGGTAAAGTTTTGAATCTGGAATCTCAAATCCACGACACTTGATTACTTGGAGATTTGTGCAGCAAAAGGTCAATTGACCCCCGGGGCCGAACTTCGCGAGGAACTGACTGGCCCCTTTGTGCCGATCGTGAACGCCGCCTAACAGCCCGGTGGTTAAGCTTTTCTGGTAATTAAGTGCGGCTTATGTCGGCACAAAGAGGGTGGCTGCGGTAACCTTAGAGGTTAATAACTCAGGGGAGGGCCGAATATGATATTGTTATGGGGGTCTAGTCGGGTGTACGAGAGAGGGGCGCGATGTGCCAGGCACCCGTGAACCCTACACCGGCTGATTAGGCTCGTGCCAGGCGTTATTAATCCGCTAACTCACCCCCCCCCCCCCACCTGACCCCTAACGAGCAGAGCCCACGGTACAGTCACACGTGCCGCCCGCCTTCACGTGACTCGTGGCGCTTCCACCTTTGCCGAGGGTGGCACCTTCTTGGCAGAGCTGGGGTCTCGGGATAGGAATTCTTTCCAATAACAATTACGTCATCCTACGGCAAGACTTCCGAGGACATCAGAAATATCCAGGTGTTTCTATGTGGGAGCCTAATCCCTCGCAATCCACAATCTTGACGATTCACGTCCGCCACTCTGATCCCTGTAAAATAACCCTCTGGGGGTTATGCATTCGTATATTTTTACAACTTCTGAGGAATGGTTTTAAGGGACTGTGTTTCAGACAAAAGTTGCGTTCGTTCTTAAAGTTGGGTTTAAATAGATTCTCATTTGAAATTCTAAAGTCAAAACACGCTTTACTATTTGTGGGGGGGGGGGGGGGGCAAGTTTGGGATAATGGGAAAGAAAAATATACCCCTTTTGTTTTTTTAACCCATTTTATAGTGCCAATTTAATTAAAAATTTAAAACCGAAATTTAAAAATATTCCCTTTTTTAGTATAAACTTAATAAAGATCAGTTTTGAAAAATAAGCGATTTTTGCTCAAAAGTCCGGGAGGGGGCAACTGCCCATTTTGCCCTCCCTCCCCCCCCCTCCCTGCGGACGCCCATGGGAGAGTCTTTCTTGACAGAGATTTCTGTGAAGCCCTCTGATATTTATGAGATCCGAGACGAAAACAATTAGAATTAACAGTGTAATTCTTTGGACATTAACCTCGTTCAGCACGCGTACTCCACAATTGGGACAAAAGGATCCCCGCACGTGGCGTATGTGACGCGTCCCAATCTCGGCACCGAGAGCGTTAAAACCAACTCGACGTGCACCGTGGGTGATTAAAGCAGAATATCCTAGTCCTTCCTCTCCAATACGTTGCCAGCATCACGATCAGACGCGTATCACAGTCGTCCGAAGGTCGCGAGGTGAACCGAGAAGTCTCTGTAACGGTGAAGGGTGGTCCGCAACCCCTTTGTGCGTCTTCATTGTTGCCCCCTCGGTGCTAATCTGACTTGACCCCACGCGTCTAATCCGTACGTCGCTCGTCCAAGAGAGAGATTGACAGTTTAAAATATGTATAATGGAGCGGGGAGGGTGTTGCAGGGGTGGCCGTAGGTGGAAGGACGGGATTAAATTGGACGCCGTGAATTAATCGGCTTCTGTTTGAGTGAAATTGGGCAAGCGCTGTTAGGAAACGTGAGCATCGACGCGGGCCATTGTGCCCCCCCCCCCCCTACCTCCTCCTGCGCCCCACGCGCGTATATCCCCCTGCCCTTTAAATCATATACACGCCACCCCTGGCAACCTGCTGGCCCTATTAATCGGCCGGTAATCGCGCATTCACGTCAATGGGCGGACGGGGATGAACTGAAAGGAACGAAGGAGGTATTGTATCTTTGTTCCGTTCGGTTCTTTTGTGTCTGGGCTCGTTTCGGGTGGAGCTACGCCGATCCAGAATAGCAGCTCGCGGGGGAGGTCTTCGAGTTTACAGTGACGTTCAATCCGTTTGCTGACGGACTCTCTCCGGCGGGGTTAAAATCACCTTCTCCCGTTGATATCAGCTTTTCGCGATTCCCGTCATTCATCTCGACGGGCTGCTCTCAAAAGGCGTGCCCCATCGGTGGCGGGCATCGAGCCCTGGACTTCCAATGTTTTTTAAACGACGGGTTTTCGGATGCAAATATGGGTTTGGTACAGGTTTGGAGATGCGATAGAGTTTGACCGATTGATTCCGAAAATTAGAATGATTTGTGCTGGCACGTGCCTATTTAATTCTTCTCCGTTTGTCAGATAATTGATTTATTTGTTTATGTGGCTTAGTTCAATGGGTATAAGACCCTATTGGCCTATTATATAGAAGAAAAATATTACACGATCGAATCAAAGACAAAATATCAGACGTATAAAAGTTGTACAGTAGTTTCAAAGTAATGGATTCATTATGAAGAGAAATTAATGCCATTGCATAAATCAGTTACAGAGTTATTTTTTAAATCCAAGTGAAGAAAAATGGTCGAAACTACAACGAAATATCGCAACTTCGATACCGGAAATGTTTACAACACTGTTAATCAAAAAGTAACGTATGCACGGGTCTATGGTCTGTCGCGAAATGTTCTGAGGACCGTTTGGTCCCATGTCACGTGATACGAACTCATTCGCAGCTCTCATCTAAAAGAAACATTGATGTTCCGTTTTACCCACCCGTTCCGCTTTACCCTACTCTCCTGTATACTATGATACTTGAATGCAATCACGTATTTGATGTGTGCGCAATATTCCCGAAACATTGCATAAACAGGGCCATTGCAATATTGTACGGCAATGTGTGCGCAATATTCCCGAAACATTGCACAAACGGGGCCATTGCAATATTGCACGGCAATGTGTGCACAATATTCCAGGAACATTGCACAAACATGTCCATTGCAATATTCCACGGTAATGTTTCCACAATGTTGCAGTAATATTGCAATGCAACCTGCAACCAAACGGCAACATCGCAATGTACTGCAACGGTTATGCAACGTTTCTGCAACGAAGTGTGCTGTAGGGGTCAGGAATCCTTCGCCTTTTCCGCGTTTTTTGTAAACCACAAGCTGTCTTTTCTAAATCTAGCCTGAGAAACGTTCCAATTCCATTAAACTTGACATATACCAGCATATTGTTCTATCTAATCTCTATACAGTTTCTTCATATAATAACAACCAATTATTGTTATCATCACTATTCAAGAACCCTAATTGGTCACTATAGGGGAAACAGGGGCTATAAGTTCCGATTTCAATAAAACATAAAAAATTATGGGAAAATAATGTAGTTATTCTCTTCACTATTGACTAATTTCTTGTTAAATTTATTATATTTTATGGTTTTAAGCTTGTATTTAATATATTGTAATAGGTTTTTCATGAAAAGTAATTTATTTGTGGCTGGTCGAAGCGGAACTTCTTACCCTTTATGGGGCAAGTTGTTATCGCATTTTCTCTAGCGTCAGTTTTTATCTTTATGCATAACTTCGATGGAAATGGTGCCCCTTTCCGCCTTTCATTCATATGTTCGCATCTTAAAACACAGTAGGAACAATTTATACATTCGCGGTGGGGCAAGTTGTTACGGTAAAAACTAGCCCCTATCGACAAATGTAGCAATTTGAGAGATTATTTTGCTTATACATATATTAAAACGATAAACACTATTACACCATGTTCCTAAATGTCATTTGATCCATAAGACCGAATCAATCAATAATATCGACGTTAAATAATCGAAATAGACCAAAAAATAATGATAGAAAAATATTTACTTATCTGGTACGCGACTAATAGGTCCTCGCTTACAACGTCACGGTTCGCTGTGGCGAACGCTATTAAAATGGGTGACAGAGTGGCAGGAAAAATAATTTAAAGTAAAACGGTCTTTTCATTTGGAAGATAGAACCGTCGGAACAACTTACTCCTGGTCTCCCCTACTGAAAGTATGGAGAGCCTTAAATAAGCTAAGTGCAACGGTGGAAATTGAGGTCCCATGTAGAACCTTGAAAACTGTTCATGGACTTTCCAACATTCAATTATACGAATGTTGAAGTACCATTAAATTCTTCACAGTTCTTCACTTCTCCACCACTGTTTCACATCTTTACTTTACTTTCACCTTTGACGAAACCTCTACTTGCGACAAATATCATGCACCATCAATGACCCACATGGCAGTAAGCGCACTTTCCCCATAGCTGTGACACAGCATCCCCAAAATCCCTACGATTTCCCTTAAACTCGTAAGTCCATTCTCCAGAAGGTCCTCAAGCAAAACGTCACGCTTCCCCACAACATAGATAATCTCTGTCTCTCAGCTGAAACTTGCAAGTCTGTAAGGACTGTAAGCGCAAAAGCACAGATACCTACGCTTCCGCGGACGGCCCATGAGAGCTGCGACGCATAGGGTGCGTCGCGACGTGTTCCCGTTCCGTCATTTCCCTCGCCCGTTGGCCCTCGACGATCTCTTCCACGGCAACTGATGCCGTGCTGGTTGCTGCGCGAAAGAGCTTCGCATTCCGAGGTCCCATGCAGATCCGATCTGTCGGAGTTATGCGTTATTGGCCAGCGTACGTCGTCACACGCGATTCCGTATCGCGCGGCAATTCCCCGCGAAAAATTCCGCACGGCACACCAGCATTGCATAAACATTAGGGATGTATCTTCGATCTCCGCTGGCCGTAAGACGGTGGCGCACACCCACGTTCTTGAAATTGAAGAGAAAAGAAAAATCTGAATGGGTGCTTCGCTGTGTCCGGAGAAGAGGAGGGGCGGACAGAGGGGAGGGATGGATGGAATTATAGGCATAACAGAACGTCGAGCGCGTGAACCCGGTATTTTTACGGGCCAGGCTTGTTTATAACCTTCGGGAGGACGGGAATCTATTAGGGGGAGGGGGGGGGGGCAGCGCTTTAACCTGTTAAACGAATGGTTCCTTGATCAGAAGCACCCTTGTGCCCGTGGTTCAGAGGGAACGATGATGCACGGGGTGTTCAGGAAATAGGGTGTCACGCTTTGGAACAACGGTGCCCACCACTGGGGCCCCGGAGGGGTCTGGCTTATGTATGCCTAGGTTAGGTCGCTCACGGGCCATTGTCCCTCTCTATATGTCGTATTTTCTTTGCGTGGGACGTGCAGATAGGAGGTATAGTAGCTGGAAAATGTAGGTATAGCCAGGTCGTAAATTAAAACATCGAGCGGCGGTACCTACCGACTGATGAAACGGCTCTGATTAAAGCTTCGGGTCGTTATCTTCTCATATTTCTGTCAATTCGTTTGCTCCACCAAGTTTACGACATCGCTATTCCTCGTCCAGCTACCGTAGCATTTATTAACGTCCATATGCATAGCAACGACGACAGAGTGGGGGAAGATGTCCAATTGTAAGTTCTGAAGTTTAGTTGGGGTATCTTTATTTTCGAAGGGTTAGTCTACTTACTTCAATGAAGTGTTAACTTAAGGGTTAATGAAGTGGTTTTATGTCTGGAGACGCGTGCTTTTGGAGTTTATAAATTCTTGGTGTCTGCGATAGAGTTTTGCAAGGAAGTCTGCGCTGTCATCGGTTTGTTTGTGTTAGTAGGGAACTCGAAAGGTGCTTGTTCTGAATAAGATGTAGGTAGCTGTGTGCCGAGGTGGACGTAAATTGTCAGCTCATTGTACTTGAACCTTTGAGAATCAAGTTGCAGAATTCTGCAACAGGGTAGAATGTTTAAAATTGAAGATGGTGGAGTTTCTAGATGCATAACTGTATGATTTCATTTTATTCTCAATGTGAGTGGAATGAGCTGCTAAATTTTAGAAATTTATTTCTGGGTCACCCGTGTGAATGAAGACTTTTAATACTTTGGAGGCTTTGAAACTGTTCCTTATTATTAGTGTCGAAATTCTTTAATTTATAATGAAAATTTACTGGGTTTTTATGCTGTATACAACTATGTAATCCAATTGTTTAAACTTTGTAGTGGGAAACGTTTTTTGTTTAAACTACAAATTTTAAACAAATGGATTGTAAAAAGCCGTTAAATTTTATATCTGAATACTATAGTTTCCAAGATATATAAGAAATAGAAATATACACATTAACCTTTAATGTAATGGGTATTTTCTTCCCGAAGAAACAAAAAGTAATAGAAAAAGAAAATTATCTGATACTTTTATTGAGGCCCTCTATAAACCTGCAAAGTTTCCCAAGCTTCCTCCTAAGTTAACTAAAAGTATTAATATAATGAAATATGAATCTGCATATCAAAAGAATTAATATTCGACATAAGATTCAAGCCTAAATAAATTTGAGGTAATTCAAGTATATCACGATGCATCCAGCAAAAAAATATAAAAATTAAAATAAATCAAAGGAACTATACTGGATTAAAAATTGAGAGATGGGACCATTTCCAAAAAGAATCAATTTAAGATTTCAGTTGCTAGTGAGTCAGATGCGAGATTGCAAGTTCGTTCCCTATCGAGGGAGAAGACTACAGAAACACGTTGACATGCTATTGGCAGTCGCAGCATATAAAAGCATATGGAACGAAATGAAAAGATGGTTTGCGTTATTATAGCGTTCCATCTCCTTCATGATGAAATATCCGATATTGGAATTTTCTTCCCAGTTCGTCATAAAAGGTCCGTGAATAATTTTCCAGGGTTACATAAGCGCCTGGACTCCACTGCAATACGCAACACGATGGAAGCGAAGAAATATTTCAAATATTCTCACAGTCGGCATTGTACAATTTTTAAAAAATCTGCCCATCACCACCTTCGCGTCTAGGGTACCTACACAGTCACTCACAATTTTGTTCACGACACGACAGACTACTGTCCTGTTCGTTCAAACACATTATGACTTATTTCTCGTATTAAATAGTGTGTAGTTCGTTACTATCTTAATTTATGTGAACGAACCTGTTAGTCACTGTGTATTCTTTTAATCCTCTACCTATTTTTCATCCAGAAACGGTTCCTACGTATCTAAAAGCATGTATTGGAGAACTGTTAAAGACAAATTACCACATTTTTTACCGTAGCAAATGGTCCACAGGATCAACCGCTACGTTCCATTCGTTTCTACTACCATAACCATTGAATTTTCTCGTCGAGTTCACCTGTCTCGTCAAATGAAGATGTACTGCAGAATGACGAAGTGACTCGTCCTCCGCACTTAATAAGTTAACCCACACAGGAAGCTTGAATATCACTTTTGGCGAACTGAAAAAAAAAAGAGAGAACAAATTTCCACTGAGCTTCAGGGCCGGAACAACCAAGGAATATTCACGAGCTAGAGAGGGTGACAACCCTAGCGAAGCACCGCGGCCAATCTTATGGAAAATGCTGACAGCACGTCTACTTTGCAGAACAGTTTACAACCCCGTCGACCCTGTCGTAAATATCAAGGAAACCCGTGCATATGTTGCGTCGCGCAGTCAAATTCGCCAGCCGTCCCTTCCCTGTCGCGGCAAAGGGAGGGGGTGGAAATTTTATGATTGCTGTTCATCCAATAACTCGATGGCCCCGGCTTCTCTCTGTATCCCGTATCTGCAGCGCGTTTTTACGTTTCCTCTGGGCTTTGCCAGCCCCATACGGTGTCATTACACACCCCATAAAGCAGCAGCACGCCATCGACCAGGCGCTTCACTACCAGAAATTCCGAATTATTGACCGCCGAACACGGTGTGTCTGGTCGGCCAGCGTTGATTGGAAACCTCGTTCCTCCAGTTAGGACGGGGTTCGAGCTGCCATCGTTCCATATCGCTGCTCGATAGCTACGAGCGGCGCAACGAAGAGCTTTCTGTCACCAGCTACGAGGGTGTGCGTGCCGCACTTTCGACATCCTATTCGACGTTGCTGCGATCTAAACATTCGTTACCTTCTCCAGCCGAGCGAACACGCGAGCTGCAGTATGTAAGATTAAAAATGCTTCTGTTTTTCTTCCAAGAAGTTACTCATTTCCGCAATGATCCGCGCGCTACTGATAAATCTGTCTGCGCAATATTTATGTTAGATTGCCGGGCGACATAACGAGATTGGAATTACCTGCGTCGGCAACGCCAGGAAAAATATGTCAAGAGCTGCATAAATAAATATACATCGTGTGCGGTAGCCCTGACGTCAAGTCCAGATTCGACACGTGCTTCGTGCCGATTGATGTTAGGTTTCGCCAGAAAGTTCCCACGAAACGATGGCTCGCTTTACTATTATTTTATTCGCATTAATCGTTGCTGTAGTCACTTACAATTAGTTGAGTTCAATGACGTAGTGACCGATGCACCACGAGTCTTTTTTAGCTGCAATAATAAAGTGGTAAAATATTTGGGTGCTAACAAGGGAACGTTCTTAACTAGAAAATTCTGATTTTAATGAAACTTCGTGTGAATGCAGAGCAGATTGGACTATGCAGTGGGCAATTTTTTTCTGAAGAAATTCACTCTGAAGAGGTGAAATCAGCCATTAAAATTATCGCGCTGTTTCCTATCTTGAATATAATTTTGTAACAGCGATATATTGAATAAAACTTTAATTATAAGAATTCTTCAGTTTTTCGCGCTCTATCGCACTACCAAGAGAAAAATAAAATTATATTAGCGAAACGAAAAAACGCGGCAACTTTAAGGGCTAATTTCAGCTGTTCGGAGTAAATTTCGGCGGGTAAAGAAATTGCGAATTTCATTAAAATCGGAACGCTTCCTTGTAAGTGGGAAAATAATAACAATAACTGTAGAAACTTTCTGCTGTACCTAATACTTTCGTTCCATAAACGGACAAAAGGTGCAATTGATTAGCGCACATATTCTTGCCATCCATGGATTTTTTGCATCTTTAAAAGCCTCCACGCTTCTAATGCAAATAGCAGCTATTAAGGGAAGAACAATCTGGGCATGACGATCAGTCATGTCTTTCCTGGAAGTGTCATTGTTCTTCGAGAATAGGGTTAGCGAGGCACTTCACGAAGCTTCGCGACGAACGTGTCGGTCGAAGGGGACATCTAGATCCTGCAGCAAACGCGTGCTTCGCCTGGCAGCTCGGGGTTTTGCGCTTTCGCCACGACATCAGCGTCGTTTAGCAGTCATCTCACCTATCTGCCCTCAGCCCAACTGGCTCCAAACTGTTTTTCCATTCCTCCTCGCGGCCAATGCGTGCGGCAGATTTCGTTTCGGATTGTATACCCCTCGTTTATGTTTCTAATTAGTCGCCATTCCCTCTTCCTCCTCCACTTTTACACGCTTCCCTGCCATTCTATGTATAGATCCTTTCCTATCATTCCCGAAGACACACTTACGAGGGGAGTGCACGAGGTTCGAGTCACCAATTTAGTTCATTTGCATATGGTTCGGGCACACTATGTGTAATAATCTGTTAAACGCAGAGAACGTAGTACTGAAAATTTCGTGAGAAAATTCAGTTTAAACTTGGGGCTTTTTCAGATTCTGATGGATCAGTATACGTGTGTAAGAAGGTAATCGATTTAATGTAATCGTCAGAAGAATAATTAGACATTAGGAAAAAATGTATATTTTTGTTTAGAAGAAAAACACATTGAACTACTGATTGACCCCAACTAATTAGTTCCCATCGATCCTCCTTTATTCCTGTTTTATTTACGCGTAAGTAAATATTGCTACTCTGAAAAATGCAAAAATTTTAACTGGATTTTCTCAAAAAGTTTGTTAGTAGTACGACTTATGCTTTTGATGTACCTATTATCGTACAGGATACGCTAGCTAATGCGCATAAATTGTGTGTGCTAAATTTTAGAAAGATGATAGAGAAATTGGTGAACTTGAAGAGTACGAACTACTTACATACGCATGGCGAAGTAAAAGAAAATACTTGACGTCATTTAGCACAAAAAGTTCTTTACATTATATCGTCAACTTGATATACGACATATCAATGTATTATTAATCAGTTTCCTGCAACTTCGTAAGCTACTACAGAGTCCATAACAAGTGTTGGCATAATTATTTATCCGATGTTTTCGCAATGCTTAGACTAACGCGCGTTAAATCAAATGAGAACCAGATCTACCTGATTAACGAGAATTTAATAAGATGTAATAAGTGGCTGAGCACACGAAGTCATACAATTATCACTGGACGGATATAAATGGTTCGTAAATCAGAGGCTGCGAGGTAAGGACATTGATTGGAATATTAAATTTGCAAATTGTGCAAGACTGCTTCTGTTAACAGTCTACAAACCAAACGCTCGAATCAATTTATCTGAAAAACGATATTGAAGAAAAATATTGAAATTGCACTTTACTAAGTAGCGCGCGGTTGTATGTATGAAGAATTCAGATCATAAGAAGATAGAGCTGTCATATCATTTAACTTTTTGCGGCCCTACGTCCAGAATGTCATTTAACATTAGAACTTAATATATCTCCGTTGTTTTTAACCGACTCCAGAAAAGGAGGAGGTTACTCAATTCGATCCGTAGGTATATTTATTTGTTTATGTATGTTCAGCCATGACTTCCCCATAGGTGCACCGATTTCGATGATTCTTTTTTTTGTATTTGAAAGAGTATGAAGAGCCGGTGGTACCATGTTAATTTTTTATTATTATTATATAGATACTCTCGAATTATCTAGAATTTCAGTTTTAAAGTATGTTCGCGCATAACTTTGTAACGCGCGGACCGATTTGAATGATTCTTTCGTTGTTATATAGAATATGTTCCGCAATTGGTACGATGATGAATGTTTTTTTAACCGACTTCCAAACGGAGGAGGTTGTAGATTCAACCCGTATATATTTTTGGTATGTGTGACCGCGCACAATTCCTCAGCATATGGACCGATCTGGATAATCTTTTTTTTATTCGAAAGAGGGTGATGCCCCGGTGATCCCACCCTACCACTGCATCAATATTGGCCCAATACTTTGCCAGTACTGGTCAATAATAACGAATTCGAGACATCCTTAATCTCACTTTTTCCGGTTGCTTATTTTGTGAGTCTTCCGTTTCTAGCAAACGGTTATTTTCTTTACGTGCAGCTCCTTTTGTAGGCATGCACATTATTTAAAAATAAATGTAGTTTCTAACTTAAATAATTAAAAATTAAAAAATAACAAAATTTAAAAAAAAAATACGACTTCAAAAAAATAAAAAATATTTGTTTGCAAATGATGATGCGCCGACATAAAAAAATGGAGAGTTGTAGATTAAATAATGAATTTTTTTTTACATTTAAGTGCATTTTTATGTTTTTGAAGTTGGTTTAAATTTTTTTTAAAAATTTTTAATAACACGAGAAAATGTCAAAGGAATAATATTTCTTTTGAAGGTAGGTAATCTATTATCGCTGAAACTGAGGTAATAGTCTGTCCTCGACAAACATTCAACTGACAAAACCATTTTATCCTGTACCAAATTCAATCCGATATTTTGTTAAAGTTTCCATTAAATACACCTATATATTTAACTGTTAAGATATTATAGAGATATTTCTTTCCACCATCACCATTGAAATAGGTGTTCTTATTAATTTAAAAGATATCAGCCGTCACAGCGAGTCGTCGCGCCGCGTGTAATTGTAATAGCAAAAGCGGAATTTACAACTTCGTAAAAATTCGAAACGGCGCAACATTACCATACCCACAAAAACAATAATGCCCCATCATTTTATATACCCAATCCCAGCTTTGACGCACCAGCACGCCCCAACCCCCGTTAAAATCTACCGTCTCCCGTTACAACCCCCCAAGCGGCCCTATCGATCTTCGCCATTCACCTCTTCAGCCCGTGTCACGAATATTTAGACGGTCCTCGGTCGCATCACCTCCCCCGATACTCGTTCCCCAGCTTGCAAAAAACGGTCATCTCTATTCCTCCACGACGCCGACGGACCGCTTCCCGGCTGGCCGGAACGGGACGTCATCCGCGGCGCATCCGGCCTGCGGTGATTTATAAAACGCAATTAGCGAGAGAAAAAATGCCCGTCGGAATTCTCGATCGACGTGTCCGCTTCCCGATACCTGCGACCGAGGCGATTAACGCAAGCAACGACGCCAGGCGTCGCCGAGCATTCGCCTCCGCTCATTGATGGATCCGCCGTTGGCCGTGGACGGTCATTAATAATTCATCCGTCATCGGCCGCAGCGGTAATGGCATCGGTAGCCAGCGGCCAGGAGCATTCATATCTGCGAATCGATCCCTAAACTCCGGCCGCTGCCGCGGTCAGCCTTCACCAGCCTTCTGATTTGCATATAAAGGCATTCCTTCGGCTCTCCTTGCCGCGGCCGCGTAACTGTAAGTCCTCGTTGACAGGATCTGCCAACAATCTGGCCTGCATGATTTGCTGGACGCGGACCCCTGGCTGCTTAGGCTACCTTGGCGTATTGTCTGTGCTGCTTCCATTTTTCTCTCCTTGGGCCTGGTTTCGCCACATTTTCTGTGGCTTTCAGATAAAATGGGCTTGCACATGGGGGAGGCTGTCGGGGATTCTTGAGATTTGATGGAGGATGGAGGGTTGATCAACTCGATGTTGAGGATGACAGATTTATTATTAAAGCCTCGTCACCCCTCTTACAGAATCGATTGCTCTGGTTTTCCAAGGTGTGACTTCTGTCATATTGCTTATGGATTTTTAAACATATTAATTGCGGACACAAGAACCGGGAACCCGGTGCGTTGACAGAAAACATCTACAGCGCATAGGAAAGTGAATCCCAGTGTCTTCTACGTTTTCATATACCTTTCTCCTTCCATTGGATTCTGTTTCTTTTCCTTTCATCGTGTCCCCTTCCCTCCCTTCCGCCCTGTTCGCCCGACGTCCACCGTCTCCTTCCTAGGCAGGCCCCGCCGTCCCACTTTCTCCTGCATGCTCCAACTAACACAGATCCGCAGGTCAGCCTTCACTCTCGTTCACTGCGCTGAATTTTACCGTTGAGGAGGATATCGGTGCCCCCGACGCACGCTTCGTCGTTCAACGAACTCCCACTTTCCCAACCCCAAGACACCTGCACCTGACCCAGTAGCGAGAGGGTGTCCTCCCCTTCCAACCACCCCCTGTTTATTAACCTCCCGCGATTCAATGATCGCTGACACTGTTTTATCCGGCTATTGTGATGTCACGTGAGCTCGTAAACTCGGTTTACGTAATTACGAGGGACAGGAGGAGCGGCTCGGGCCCCCGGGGGCCGACTCAGGATCGGCCTCGTCAATAAGTCGGATGCCATTAACATTCCCCGACCGGTTGGGTTAAGTCAGGTTAGTTACCGGGTTAACCTTACAAAAACTGTCGGGTCAGTCCCGGGGACGAGGCTGTAGGTCCCCTCTGTGGGCCCACATGGTCCGGGGCTCCCGGCCCCGGGCGTAGAAGCCGCCCATGAATTTCGGCTAATGAGAACATTTCGAGATACGTCAGTTCCAGTATGCTAATGACCATACAGATGCCGATACAATTTCGAGATGAATCTTTCTCTCCTCTTCTCCCTCTTCCTATCCCTCCCCCATATCCCTATCTCACTCCAGAGGCCCCATCACCTTCACCGTCGTCCCCGTCCGCCGTATATTACGGCTGTCCGCCATACCTTGGCCTAACTATGCAGTTCGTAGAGCTCGGTGCGTGCGTCTTATGCAAATACGCTGTATCTTGTTTAATTAAAGTCAAGGTTCGGCGCTGCCTGTCCCTCGCAACCGCGGGGTTTCGGCTCGATCGGCGGCGCGCAGCTTCCGTATTACCGGGCGTCGATATTGGGCCTCCACGGGGAGTCCCGCGCCGGCCGAGGATGATTTAGGTGACTCCCGCGGGGCGGTGGTTTCCAGTGTTCACCACGCGCCTGGGACTCGAAAGTGGACGTGGAAGTTTGACGTGCGCTTGGGCCAGGTCGATCCCCGGGCTTGGCCTTCCGGTCTGGGAGAAAGTGTGACGGGAAGGTGGCGGCGGTGCACGGTGACCTTGGCCGGCGATCTACTCTGACTGATTTAAGGTCCCCCAGGCAAAATATTATGAAAAACTACGGCGAAAAAAATGTGTCTCCGCTGGCAGGACGGTCTGTCGCGCGGACGTTGTAAATTACACGCTCAATGCGGGATCGTAAAATTGGATACCAGGGACTACCAGCTTTGACGGCGCCGTTTTAGGGCTGCAATAAATTACAACTTGCACAATGTGTTGCTTCCAACAATTTTGACCACGGAATTTCGCTGCACTTTCAAAACTACCGGGGACTCGTGCTTCGAAGGGGCTGCGATTTTTGTGTAATTGCTGCGCGCGTAAAGTGGCCCACGGATGGTTAAGCGTGCTGGTCAATCATGGGGCTTGCATAAGTGTCTCGTATGTGTAGGAACGTGCTTGCAGGCTCGTGTCAATGATTTCAAAATGGTTGAACTATTGACATCGAACAAATTTGTTATAAAAAAGATGGAAGGGACACTCTTGAGGTGGCTTATAGGTGGACGGGCAACAATTGAACATATTGTTAAAATTTTGCAGCGCTTTCATCGTCCACTATAATAAAGAAATAAACATTGACGATTTAATAACACTTTAAAAAGTGGTAAATCAACTACACCATTCTATTTAGTAACGAAATTCTATAATAATGAATTAGACCTGCATTTATTTTCAATTCAAATTCGGAACAGAGGAGTTTTTGCGTAATCGATTACGGAGTCGATAAGGACTGATTGTTTCCTTCTGTTCTTGAAAATTACAGTAGGCTGAATAGCAAACTCTGTGTTCGCAATAATATTCGTAACGATATTTGATTTTACGACGTCAAGCTAAACGCTTTTGCAATTGTGCCGACAGTTGTGTATGTTATTGCTTGACAACATTTAGTTTATTTATAAGGTGTCATGTTGAATGAGTTTTGCAGCCTGCCTTCAGGGTATAACAAGTAGCTTTTATCGATCGTAAAAGGTTTTCATGGGAGAACTTGAAACGCTTTTTATGCGACTCTTGTCAAAAACCTGTTTCTTCTCTAATCGAGGGTTCTTCATCATTGGTTAATGCTAAAATGATTACAATGCAAGGGGCTTGTGTCATAATGACGTAGATGCTATGAACACTATTGCAGAGTTTATACTACAGTTTGAAGGCTCTGTCCAATTTATGTTTGATGTATAGGTGATAGTCAATCATAATTGACAAGCATGCTTGATCGTCTATAGAAAACTTAACTCCGGGAGGGCTTTTGGGATTTTGACTGATGCCATCTATTACCTACTTAAGTAGTTTTTTTTGTTTAATTATTAATTACTTTTATAATGTGTAAATGATTATGTTATGTTAGAAATTAGCGAAATTGCAGATGTAAATCTTATCTCTTACGACGTAAAGGATTAGCAATGGGGTAATAGTGATAATATGTATAAATGTAACGATCTTAAAAAGTGATCTTAATCCTTTTAGGACAATTTTCAGAACAAGATTCTGCTGCTTTGGTAAAATATTAAATTAGGTTTGGTAAAACAGATTATTTTTGGTATACTGTAATTCCTTTGTCACAGTGATTTTCATGACCCAACAGTAAAGAATCTTTGATTGATAATTGTAACCCCCCATTTTAGGATCAACTGACGACACTAATTGAAAACGTCATTAGATTACATTTTTTACTACCATCACGGTCTCCATCGCGCATATAATATGGGTATATTTGAAATACAATCACTTTTATTGCAATAGGTACAGAGGGTGGCCAAATTATTATACTCAAAACATTTTCGTCAATTTTTGGGATCATTTTAAAATGCATTTGATACGATTAAAAAAAAATCTTAAATTGACAACTAAATGTTCTGAAAGGAAACTTTCTTAGCTTTCCAAAACACTCATGAAAATTTGTTTACGATCATGTATTCGCAAGTTATAGGTGTTCAAAGTGAAAAGTACCTTTTTGCTTTGATCGCGAAAACTCGGTCAATAAAAGTAATATAACAAAACCAGAAAAACAAAATTAAAGAAGAGAAATGTTTGCTCTATGTATAAGAGCTCTTCGTTAGATTTACATTTACATTTTCATTAGATTTACTCTTCATTTAAAATCAAATGTTCCTACTTAAGCTTCTTTCTTATACCCAACAATTAATTTTCAAGATTTTGTGTTAAACATGTATTACACCCCCAACTTTGAGGGTTACTTTTACCATCCAAATATGAATGTCTTTCGAAAAAAAGTACACGTGAAAATATATTTTTAAAAGTTACTAAATACCTAAGTTTCATGAAAATTGATTGTCACTCGTGAAATGTCCCTTATGCACAAGTGCCTCATCACACAAAACACTCTAGTGATTCACAAGGCAAGTAGTATTTCATACACTTTCTATCTTTGTCTATCATCATCAAACCAATACAGTCTCTGTCAAACGAACATACCCAAAATACCTACCAGTCATGAGTCACACGAGTGTCGCCCATGAAAATATTCTAAAAACAAAAAGGTCTTTACCCAACACCCAAATCGTCGATGTCACCCCGAAAGTAAGATCGTGTCGCGCATCGTCGCCCAGGATCCAGCAAAGGGAACATCGCCGTCCAGCCTGGCTCGTAATATCTTCATATCCTTAGTTTATTCGTTCCCAGGCAGAATTCCTCGAGCTCGTAAAGCATCGTCGGTCCCCGTAAAACCGATCTCCACAATGCCGAGAGGCGTAACGTCCGCCTTTATCGCGATTTGTAAAGCTGAAGTGTTACGAGCCGCGTACAGAGAAGGATCCTCCAATAAGAGCAAACCGTCGCCTCTGGTCGTAAACTTATGCGAAGCTGAGGCTCCTTCTCTGGACACCTAGCCTCGGCTTCCATCGGCCGCCTCGGAAGTGACGTAACCAAGACCCAGCCACTAATCCGCCGGCTCGTAAAAGGCTCCTTCATTTCCCGATTGAAAAATTAATTATACTGAATAAGAGCGAGCCGAACGGGGCTATAAACTCGGTGAAATTTAAATTGAATCGGTGGGATAGTGGTTGGACCAAGTCGCCCGTACCCCCTCCGCCCTTTCGACATGCTTCTTTTTGTTCCAGACTTCGATACTGGACCTGGAAACCGGGGAGGAACGAAACACATCGACAGACTTTCGATGCTTGTCCCTTGATGAGTGCTCCCGAGAACTGTGACTCCTATCTACAGAAGTGAGGGCATAGTTTTATTACTTTTGAGGTGAGATACTTAGCTGCGCATTTTTTTATGGGAATAAACATGACGGCTGTGATTTGTACTCTCTGAGATGATGGATATCACCTGCTTTGCAGAAAAGTTTCTAGGTAGAGGAAGGGGGGGGGGGGGAATGATGGGGTAGCGAGGTAGAATGGGGTATCGTAAAAAGACGATAATAGAAAAATGCTAGACATTTGATGAAAGTACTAAAAGGAAACCATTGTATTGTAACTGGTAGGTCGTTTATAGAAATGAGTGGGGGAGCACAAGTCTTTGTTTTAGAGCTGTGAAATCGTCCACATGCTGCGTGGATCTTATTTTGAGTACTAAAAAGACTTATAATAAATATATATTTAAAAGCGGTAACTCAATTATTTTTGTTACATTATAATCCCCATTCTAGTTACTTTAATGTACAATATTAAAAATTGCAATATTTTCTTTTTGTTGTACAAATAACATCGGTCTGTGGAAACGGATGGTTTGAGGCAAGATGGGGGCCTTGATACGGGGAATGATGGGGTATCCCACTATGGTTGTGCATGTGAGGTTGAACAACGCCATCGTTCTCTATTCTAATTTATGTCGAATTTTCGTTACTTTTAATTCGGATTTGACAATGGTAAGGACATATAAGAAAAAACTAGACGAGAAAAATGGTCAAAAGAAGGCAAGTGTCTAAAATGAAATGATCGATTTGCGTAGAAAAAAAACACTCAATTTTCATCCATACAATAATAACTATGCATTGTAAAAACAAATCCTTCGACTAAAGACTAGAATTGAATGTCTAGAAGAAATCTACAAAGTTTCAGAAAGATTGGTGAAGCGGTTTTTGAGAAATCGTGGTCACCGCAATCAAAACACCCCTTTCGGGAAATCAGTTGTAATTTTGGAATAAATAAATACTTTTACATCAAAACATAATATAATAACCTGTTAATGTGTCCCTCATCTGAATACAAAAACACATTGCATAAAAATATGTATGTACACTTTCTGAAATAAATTCCTAAAGAATCGTTGGTCTTCTACTCCCCGAGTGCGAATAACCCCTTAAGGTCCTGAAAGTTTTGAGATTCTTCAGTTTTAAATGTTTGCTGCTTTATATTCGCAGTTACTCACGGTCACACCGATCAGCAATATAAACGCAAGCAAATTCTTCAGTGTCTCAACGATATCAACAAGCAGGGTAATGCTTTCTAAAGCCCGAATATTTTGGGAACTTTCAAAATTGCCGAACCTATTTCTGTCTCAAGACACTGTCTTGGAGACAGTGTCAAGCTGCCTCAAAACATCGTACCTACGCGCGATTTGTTCAAGACATTCGCAAGAAAGCTTATCGAAGTCCCCACAACTGGACATGTCCGGGCTTTAGAGAATCTCTAAAACGATGGTAAGGTCGAGCGCGGTGGCTGAACAGCCCAGACACTCGTAAAGTCATATCTGTTGCGCGTTACACGCATCGTCTCTCCAGGAAGGCAGGAAGATAAATGACGAACGTCTTCCGAAGGGTATAATCTCGAGACACGTGCTTGGCAACGTTATCTCGCCCGTCGGAGAAGTTCAGATCCACCAGGCCTCGTCTTTTTGGCGAGATGACTGATGGCCCCTGCGGTCGGCGGCGCTTTGCTCCTGTCCCGTGTCGCAATAATCAATTAGCTCGACGTGTGTTGACGTGCCTAATTCCTTGTGTAACTGATAGCCGACCGTGCCTCATAACCCCTTCGCCGAGACTAATAACCACGATGACGGGAGACCTTTGAGTCTATTTCGACGTCGCGCGCGTGTCGAGGTGGAAAAATTGGTAGATCATCGTCAGCCATAGGGGTACGCGGCTTAACTGGTCGGATTAGGTACAGGGATGTGTATCAGTTTGGAGATTTCTGCTCCGATATTATTTGAGAGGCACGTAAGATGTTTCAAGAAATGTTTTCACGACTTACAGAGTGGATAGTATACTCGCTAGGTTGAATAAAAAATGCTTAACACTTTGGTTCAAGGTGCAACGAAATATTGTTTCAAGTCGATCAAGCCTTCCAGAGTGTCCAGTTCTGGCGGGAAAGTTTTATTTAGCTCGCCCTGCATTTTGAACACATGTCTTTCACTTCGACTTCAGTCTTTATAGAAAATGTGAAAATTTAAATTCTTGTGTTTTATAAAAAAATATGAATATTTAAATTTCTGTGTTTTATAGAAAATGTAGAAATTGAGATCTGCATTAGTAAATGACTCGTCGGAGATTCGATTGCTGGGCGAGCGAAGGATCGCTGTGAACTCTGAACTCTTCAGAATAAACATTCCTAGCTCTCGGGCAATACTTTTGATACTATCCAGGAAATATCGACGTGAAAACTAGGTAATATCGGTCGTCAAAAATGTGCAAATGATGGAAATTCGACTTTCCGGAATTTCGGCTCAAAGTATTAATTCCCATACAGCACACTTCGTGGCGGTAACGTTGTAGGATCGTTGCAGTAACCTTGCAGTGTTGCATGGTTGCAGCGGAATGTCGATGTAATGTTGCTGCGACGTTGCCGTGCAACATTGCACGGGGCGGACATAGAATTATTACTGCATAATTGCATCAATGTTGAGTTGCAATATTGCACGGCAACGTTCCTGCAACATTTGGCAACGTTTCCACAATGTTGATGCAACGTTGCGCCAGTATTGCGGCAACGTTCCTGAAATGTTGCCGCCACTTTCCTGTAATGTTGCTGCAATGATCTTGCAATGTTGCGCAACGTTGCTTAACCTAAAATATTTAAACCTAAAATATTTCCGTTGTTTTTAATGATACGAGAAAATGTCTGAGGAAAAAAATGTTTGCTTCAGGGAGACATTTACCTATTCTGACGGATTAGATTTTTGTTCTTAAGGTTATATTTCCCGAAATTTCAAGATCATGAATAGTTTTTTTAATGGGGTGACGAATTTTCATTACTGTAACGTTATTGCCAATAATAATATAAATGCAACCATGTATAATATGTTGTCCTTTTTGTCTAGCAATCATTTTTTTCCTGAGACATTTTCTCGTATCATTAAAAAGAACGGAGATATTTTAAGCTTAAATGTTAGGTGACTCACCCTGTATATTTTAATGTGTAGAATGACACAGGGTGGAAGTTGTAGCACATACCTATAGTGTTACAAAACCCTAATGGAGTTTGTCAAAATGAGCCTTCGTTTTTGAATAATTTGAGTTTAAAGTTTTGCATGGTAGAAGTATAAGTTCGAATACGTTAGCAGTCTTATCAATCAGTGGTTGTAGCTGCGGCGGTAAAGTGTTCGCCTACGACGCTACAGGTCGCCGGTTCGAATCCCCTGGGGGGGAAAAAAAAATTTCTGTGAGAAAAAGTTAATACGGGCTTTTGTACTTCTATGATTCTGCACACATATTCAATATCGTCACGGACGTTATTTATATCTTTGGACCCACTGCTCGAAACGTTGCAGGAGGCGGACATAGCAATATTGCGACAACGTTGCAGTGCAACATTTCAATCTTGCACTGCAACGACCCTGCAACTTTGCTGCAACGAGAGTGTGCTATATGGGTTGACATAGGTAAAGAAATCATTCCTGTTCAAGTTATAAACGATTTTTAACGTTAATGATGCGAGTGACTTGCCTGGTTCTATGCATTTCATGGGGAATGGAAACTTTTTACTTCGATGGTGTTACATATTCTACATACATATATGTAGATCTTCAAAAAATCTCTCTCAAAAACCTCTTTCAAAAAAATCCAGATCTTCTTAATCACTTGACAGGCACTTTGGATATATTAATTGCTTCGTTCTACAACATTCGTCAGTGTAGCATACACTGTGTTTTTTAAATATACCCACAGAGTGCATGTCAGAATAATTTCCAAACTGTGCAATCATTGCTCGCAAAGAACGAATAACCAATATTCGCGTACTAAAGCAATATAATGTTGCGAGCACCCTATGGATGGGAGTCCATGGCCCGCCGATCTGGTGATAGATCTTTGATGTGAAGTGTGCCTAGAAATATGTGAAGAACGGATAGGATACTTTCTCTAAACACATACACGATGAATGAAAGCAAACATATCACTTGTGCTACCAAAGCTAAAAATCGCTGGTACATATCTACTCCAAGCCCTGAGCTCCTTTTTAAAAACACCCTGTACGCATCTTTTGCATAATGTGAAATTAATTTTCCGACTAGCTGGAACGTAGCTTATGGGGTAGGTAAGCCAAAGATCTGATTTCTGACGTAACCAAGAAAGCTGCCATTATCGACAACTCGATTCACGGTTCTCCTTGCTTGGAAGGAAAAACTCCCCATAACAGGAGGGTGAAACTCGAAGGCGAGTTAGGCGATCGCGTAACATGTTCCCGGGGCAAAATGTATCTACGAGTGCCTCGGGAGGATATAAATAAGCGGGCAGGAGTCGACAAATCAAGAAACTATCGACATAAATAAATTGCGGCCCGCCAGGGGGTTTCGCGGTTCTAACTTGTATGAGGAAAATGGCAGGCCCTAAGTCAGCAATTACCCACATTTCCAGCTCCCCGTGGCTATTATATCTACCTGCCCTCCTCTATTTCTCGTTCGACTACGAATCCGGCTACACTGCCATTCAAACGGCGCGTGGTGGGCCACCTTTGGCACAGACTAGTATTAATAACTGTTTAGGTATACTTCAATCCGTGGACACTGAAGAATTTGGAACCTATAGCTAAAACTAGACACCAACCCCACGAGTGTCCATTTTTTCTGAAGAAAAATCTTTCCCGTGAGTAAATTTGGGTGGCTCAACAGTGTTATGTAACATATTTTCCCACACAAATTGCCATGAATTTCAGCTTAATGTCTTCAAACCTTTCACATACCATTACAGAATTTAGCAGAAAAAAGATGATGGTCCCGCTTCAATTTGCTGATAGGTACTTGATAACTAAAACTCACCGGAAACGATTTATCTGTTTCCAAAATTCACTCGCAGCTGTTCTCCCCCCTCGTCCCAAAAAATCGTTCACCATCCATTACGAATTTTCGTAAGCGGGGTGCTCGGTCTACCGTGATTCGATCTAAATCTCAATTTTGGAGCGTCCTATATACACCGAGGCCGAGTCTTTCCACCCCCGCGGGCCCCTACCCCTCGCTCCTTTCACCCCCTCCGCCCTCCCTCCAATGCTCATCCAGTGAATTACTTCGTTAGTGGCTACCTTCAGAGGGCTGTTAATTCCTGCAGGGCAGATTATACAGATAGGTTTATTGCACTCGTGTCCCAATCTAATGTCCGTAATGCTCCTCTACCCGCTACACACGCTCTCCCGCCCCCGTCTCTTTTCAGGCCTCCCCGAGTTTCCCACTTCTCCTACCCCTCCACCCACGCGGGCTTCGCTCGCCTGTCGGATGCCATGTTGCTTGATGAACCCGCGTCCCGGTGCGAATAAGCTTTCAGAGAAAACGTGGCCCTCTTGCTTCAAGGCAAGCGGTGTCGTTGCTCCCCCCCCCCCCCCTACCGCGAACATTATTTCTCAACATCCAAATACTTGCTTTACATCCACCAACCGCCCCCCAAAAATGACTGGCACCCTCGCGATTACCTGCTCACCGTCGAAACCCGTCTTACTGACGCTTAATCAAATTGCCCAGAGTGGGGGAGCTGGGGGTTGAGGAAGCTCGTCAACTCTGCTCGTAATTCTCGATTCCCCTGGTCTCATTGATGTCCACTTGGCCGGCTGTTCCTCCCCTCCTCGCCCCCTTTCTCGTGGCTCTTCCTCACGGCCCGCTGAGCACGTCAGCTCCGAAAATTTTGGTAACGAGTTTAGCATTACGCCGGCCAACGGGCCGAGGGTGTCTGATTTTAATGGCGCGGACTGCGGGCTAATGGGCCGCCGATTGTCCAAGCCCATTTAAGTCCGGCCCAGACGCGTCTGCCGGCCTCGAAATAATGGTGCCCGTAGTGCTCACGGTCGCAGACCTCGGGTCTCATGGCTGCTGGACACCCGCGCGATAATTTCGGCGCGTAATTAGACCGCGCCAGCTCGCCCAGAATATTAATAACGCGGCTGTAAGTAGACCGGGGTTGGCTCCGGGATTTACCGGCGAGCGGGGCTCAGCGAGAGCTGGAGGACGATGTCACCTCGAGCGGACGATTCAATTGTCTGCGTTGATAGATAGTGGGTTCTGAAGGAGGTGGTTATAAAATCATGGGAGTACGAGCGCGACGATAAAGTTTAGAGAATAATCTCATTTAAAGATTTTATTTTGAAAATTAAACAGCTGGTGTCCCCTTGAGACTGTACACACGCATCTTAGCGTCCGAGCCATAGACCCTAACAGTTTTGGTCCTTGCTGTGCCGTAGCTGTTTTAATACCCGCATTGCATCATGGTAATAACATGCATTTGCCGCTACTCAAATGCCTATAACTTCGGGAATTTTACGAATTTCAACAAATCCTTTTAAACACGTATTCCTAAAAGATTGAACATTCGAAAAATGAAATAAAAAAAAAAATCGACTTTTAGACCGGAAGGTCCCCTTAAGTGATACGATGTAGGCAACCCATCCCTATATCTAGAAACTTTTGTTGTTTTTAAGATGAGTAGAATAGAGGAATATCAAGCAATAATAAGTTACGTAGGATAAGTTAAGCGGAGGAAATTGGGAGACAAAGATATTTGTGGTAGGTCTTTGATTGCCAGCCACCGAATTATTCCCGTTATTGTTATTGCTATGTATTTCTTGTGCAATAAAAAGGAACCAAATACAAAAAAGTACATATGTAGTAGGTATAGGTACACAAAACACTAAGTGCAGCCATAAGGCTGCTGTAAAACCTCCCCTTTGACAGCTCATCCCGTGCGAGGCACGAGCTAGAGTGTCAAGTACCTAATGGTACGTCTACACGACGACACTTTTGTGTCTAGCTAGAGCTAGTTGCAGTGTCTTTAGTCTAGCTGTAGCTGCAACTCCCGCAACGATAGGTCGAATTCAGTGTCGCGGACTGCTCTAGTCAGTTTCCAATCTTCCGGAAATTTTTTTGAGTGTCGTATACACTTGATCAAGACACAAAAGTGTCGTCGTGTAGACGTACCTACACAAGAGGCACAAGAAGAAAACAAAAAAAGGAAAAAGTACTTGTAAAACATGTTTTTTACATTTAACGGAAATATTTCAAAACATGAAAATATAAACTTTTCAAACCGGAATTTGAAGTTTTATTAGACCTCCTGCCAAACCTTGAATCTACTTAGTTAGTCATCGCTATTCCTACAAACATTCGTTTTATGAATTAAAGGAAGCACTCACTTTTGAATTTTTTGCTTGGAAATGCGCATCTGAGGCTTTACCATTGCTGGCTACGTCTGTATAACTAAAGTTTGGTCATCAATTTCAAAATAATTTTCCACAAATAAGAACGTCGTGTTTATTGAAACTCAAGATGTGTGCCAAACTCTCGGGAACATCTAGTGTCCACTGTTTGCATTCTATTGGAAAACAAAAGATCCAAAAGTCATTTCATTGTCGCCATTCCAATTACAAAAACTATATAATACAACAGAATTAATATAATCGTTTCCAAAGCAACTTTAAGCTTTTAAAACAACGTCTTCCTCGGACAAAGACGTCGTTTCTCTGTGTCCACCCTTCGCCAGCAATCTGAGGGATGTTCCAGGCCGTGGAGACAGTGTTCCTCCACTTATTCGCCGAAATAAATGCTTAAATTCGCGCGAAGTTAATTAAAACTAGGCGTAATTATGGCGGCGCTGCTGTATAATCCGAGGAGCGAGACAATTGCCTTTCCACGGAGAGGAAAGCCATTTTGCCCTGCGCGCGGATATCTTGTTCCTGCGAAAGCTGTATTGTAATAACGCGCTGAGGAAGAATTCACGAAGGGGGAAAAAGGATTTTACAAGGCAACATGGTTCATTCCTGAAAAATTCAATGTCCTTTCACATTTTCATTGCAGATGTTCGTTTTACGAAGCGAGTATTTATGTCGTTACATGGAAAGAAGCTTTCGTAGCTTCTCGAACAATATTCTGGGACAAATATTCTTTTCGTTTCTAAAGCGATCGAAGAAATGTTTCTTACAGCAATCAATTACTTCACTGGGCTTCGACCTTTCCAAATGGAAGGAATCGTGAAACCCGTTGCGAGCCACTGACCATGAAAATAGAGAAGCGGCAAAATCCTGTTTCCGCCCGATTACCGAGGGGGAGAAAAAATCGTGTAAATAATTTGTAGACCGATTTAAACTGTAATGAAAGAAGTGTACGACCGCCGGGCGATATCTGACCTTCGTTATGACACCGTTGGAGCATAACGCGGTTGAATGACACGGCATATTTTGCGAGGGGAACTTTCATTATCGGCGTAAATTTATAATTAATTTTTGTAACGGTACAATAGCTTCGAGGTCATCGGGCGAGGCGAGACTTAAAATCGTTCCACTTCGACGAGGCTGCCTTTCCTGTGTACATCGACATATCGACTCTGATCATCAGATGCGAATAGATATCATCGCAAATTAAAATTCCCTATTTCGTTTCGAGTAGAATGTAGTTACGTTAAAGAATACAGTTGTATTAAACGATCGTAGAACGTCGAATTCCATTGATAGACGAATCGGAAGGAAAGGCTCCTTTTCTCTTTGGAAAGGGAAAAGGCACAGCGCTCGGCCAGGAAATCTTTAACGAAGGATTATTCGCTGGTCGAGATTAAGATGCGCGGCCGCAGAAAAGTTCCCGCGAATAGTTGGAACGAATTGGCCGAACTTCGTTAACTGTAATCTCTATTTGATGCAGATAACTTCATTTTCAAGACGGGACTGCGTTTCGAAGCGGGCGCGGAGGCAATAACCAGCTGATTTATTAAACGCTTAATTAATATGTTAATTCAAGGTTTCTTTACCGCAGCGGCAAGAAATTGCGTTTCACGTCGACTGTGTCGAAATCTTGGAGATGTTAGAAAATCCGGCGATCTGACACTAAAGGGATTATTCTCAAAAATCCATCTGTGACAATCGAAATACTCCTCTCAACCCAAGAAGATAATTATTCTGTTCGATACGGGTTGAAACGCAAATCAGATTCATATTTAATTGCCCGCCACTCTTGCCCCTTCTCGCAAACGCAGCTCCCTTGTTCCAACAAAATTTCCATCCCCTCTCCTTGCCACCCCTAAAAGCACCGCCATAATCACGCAGTCAGCGTCGACGTTTCTATACTGAGCCGTCCCGTTTATTCCCTTAATAAAACCGCCCCTCCCCGACCATCTCGGGATCCAGCTTCCCCATCCTTCCTAAATCCGTAGTCCAACGGGTCGTCAAAGAATTTTTTCTCGAGGCACAATTAAACCGAGCGAAAGAAATATGCGAAGCGAAGGAGGGCACCGTGGAAATCGTACAATCGCCTTAATGGCAGCCACGGGAGGGGTGGCCGACGGCCGGAGGCGCATAATGGTGTTGATTACTAATTACAATTATTGGCCGACGAAGGTACGATCGATCCACCCCCTATCCAGCTTCAAATACCTTCCCCCTTGCCGTCTGAAGCGTGTTCTGGGATCGCGGCCAGCTAATTGCATTATACGTGTCAATATCCCGGAGTAGTTCTCCTTCCACCGTCATAGAGATCTCTGGCTGAACTGTGAAGGAGCAGTGGGTGGGTGTCAATAAATTGGTTCGTTATTAAAGAAACCTGTCTGGAGTCGCCTTGCTGCGCGCCATACTATTAACACTTCGAATGAGACAAGGTTCTGAAAAGTGCCCCTTCAACTCGGTCTGGCGTTTCCGAGCGATCGCTTCTGGCGGGGCAGTTTTCTACGAAGCCGTGCAAAGAAAACCCCGAGCTTGCTTTATTTTCGAAGGAAACATTCGGAGACTCGAGGACAACACTTTCAATGTTCCCCAAAAAATATCAATGTGAAAAAATACCGAAACTCGGATGCGAACGCCGACGCCAGCGGGGTCGTTAAAGTACCATTATAGAAAATCTTAACGGTTGTCGTGAGAGAGGGAAGAGGAGGAAGTGACGGTGAATGAGGAATTAAAGAACGAGCGAGCGCGAGCTGGAGAAGTGGAGGGAAAGGTACTCTGACACGGGAGAGAAGTAGTAAGAATGGGGATTAAGGATAATCAGTAGTGACGCAAAGGAAACGTGATTAGGAATGTGTGGTGTGAGTTCTGCAAGCTGGTGACAGGAATTATTGTTAAATATTTGGAGAAATAAAGTCATATTGGTCCAAGCGTATGTTGGGCGGTAAGTAGAGATTTTAAGAGGGGAAAAAAAAATGATATTCAAGGTCAGGGGTGGGGGTAGCGAAAAGGGGTCGAGACAGAGTTCGACGAATGGTCGGCTGGACGCTGCCGAGGATGCATCTTTGTATTTAGGGTGCAAGCCAGGCTTTTCACCGGGCATTGCCAGATTTATGACGGGCTGCCCCTACGCGCCGACTTATTTTTAACCTTTCGCCCACTAACGAACCTTATCTCCCCAGCTGCATTTCTCCGCGCAACACGATAGACAAAAGGAAAACGTCTCGGGGCCCCGTGGGCCCCATAACTTAACGATCTGCCCGATTCTCGTACTCGGCCGGCCATTATGTCCGAGCCGAAATTTTTACATTTTCTGCGGTGCCACGGGGCCAGGCAAAAGGGCCAATAAACACGAGCCACGATAAAATTGTTATGCCCGGCGATTAATTTTCGCTGCTATTCTCGCTTGGCCGCGCACCCTTTCACCGGGAATATCAAAGATAATCGTGCAGAGACTCCCCCTACCGGGAATTAATATTTAATACTTAATTACTAATTGAGGGGGCTCCCCACTTTAGCGCTTCGAAAAATAGGTCGAAATTGAGAATGTTTTGAAGCAGAAAGTGAAAGCATCGCATTCTTTGAATTTCGAATAGGTGTTTATCTATTATTTAGCAGTGTTTTCTTATCTATTATTTAGCTAGAATTTTTACGACTGGGAAGCCGATTATATTTTGGCGCGAAATTTGGTTATAAGAACGTGTTGCCACGGCCTGCACTCTCCAGTTGAAGTGTATTTAGAATCTGTATGAAGTCGCTGGAATATTGAACCTAAGTAATTTCGTGACAAACGGAAGACAATTGACACAATAGCTACTTGAATTAAACAGTTGAAAACATGAGAGACTTACATTTTAATTTTTTAATTTTCATTAAGTTCAGTATCCTAAAAAAGTGTTTTTTTTTAGTGAAATCAACGAATGAAGTCGATTCATTTAACCGTTTTTATGTAAAGTTTTATTCAACACAATTTTATAATTTTCTTTAAATTAACAATAGGAACTTGTCTACCTCCTGTTGTGAAATTTCAGGGATGATTTCACCCCTTACGTATGCAAACGGGTCGAAATAAAAAACACGTATTTGTTATTTTTCGGTTCCTCTAAAACACCCGAAAACCAAAGCAAGCGGGGGCGGACACCGGAAAACCTCTCTGTAAGTGGAAAGATGTTGTTCCGAGACAAACGTATATAAAGTTCTGTAGTAACGTTCTTGGTGCATAAGTCGCACTTATAGCTAATCAACTATTTCAGAAGCATACAATAAGCCTTTTTCAAAGATGTCCTTTTCTTCTACCTGCTCTTGTTTTCCGTCTATTCTGCAGTCCCTTGTTTGGAAGAAAATCCTGATCTCTGTTCTAAATGCCACTCTTACAAATTTCATTTTTTTCTGAATCCGTTAAAATACTTTGCTGCAAATGGATGGTGTTTATAAATAGGTAAGCGACAATTGCAATGATCTTTGAGCTGTATTATACAGTGTTTCTGCTCCAAGCAATTTCCTTTATTCTCCTATTTGGCAGACCTGAATTTCGTACCCATTATTATTTTAACATGTCACACGAATTATGAAATATTTATAAAAGGGAAAAGACAAATTATTTTGTGTGCCCACCCCTACACCCTGACTGTTTAATTTGTTACCTGTACACCGTCTCATTTAAAGTCTCATAATTTCGTTAATCTTACGAATTTCCCAATACTACTTTACATACGTGTTCCACACACTTCGTACTCTCAGAAAATGCAAAGAATTTCATTCTTCTTCAACTCCCTGAAGGATAAACCCCTTAATTGCAATTAATCTTGAATTGCAATTAACTTTGAAATGAGTATTTTTGTAAGGGTGTTCTTACAGAATTAGTTATAGGAATAGTATTAATAATGATGATGTATCTTTGTTGCACCAGTGCTGTATACATTTTGGGTATTACTGGATGATGAAAAGAGAAAAAGACACGAATATGAATCTATTTATAAAAATAGGTACTGTGCATAATGTTCCTTCTCCAGAATTCTTTCTCGAGAATTTCTTGAGAAATTTTATAATTTCTTATTTCTCATTTCTCGAGAAATTACAGTGTTTCTCGAGAATCTTCAGTGTAGGAAAATTATTATAAATCCCATTTCTTTTCAGAAATGAATTTTCGGTTACTTCAAATTGTGTGTTAATCGTGAATGTATAAACACATCTACAATCAGTAATAAATGTTAGCAATATATACGAAAAATTGCGCGATTGTTTATAAACTTTTTAAACTTTTCTCTTCGTATCGTCGATGCTCTATATACAATTAAACCAACACCCACTCAAAATGAAAAAAAAATTTCTACAGCTGCAGATTTTGTCACTAAAAAAAAGGAAGTAGATTGGCTGACGCGACCTTAGAGGCATTGTGCTTTTGAAAAAAACTATTTTAAAACAAAAAAGTAATGTTTCGCCTTGCTCACATTTTATGTTAAATAAATAAATTTATCAATTATATTTAATATCAGTTTTTTTCATTTACACAAGTTTTGTCTATGTTGGACAGGAATAAAAATTTAGATAAATATTATCAACATTATTCCAAATATATAAATTTTGCAATATTTTTTTAATTTCTTGAGAATTCTCGAGAAATATAATCTGATTTCTCATTTCTCGAGATGCGAATAAATATCGAGAAATCAGGAACACTAACTGTGCAATGGCGAGCTGTTAAAAAGAGCAATTATGTCTAAAATGTATATGTTGAATAGACCCATAAGCTCGTGACATGACTGCAAGACACTTGGTGCGTTACTAACGTTGCTTCCCATTGTTTTTACGTGGCTGTTCTTGCTATGATTAGTTATGGTTACATATGGGAATGGATATGCTGCAATTTCTATCTTCTCACTTTTTTTAGAAACATGGGGGATGTTCTTACGCCATGAAAACTGTGGCATCGACGAGTCTGGGAGTTTTGGAAGCACCAAGGTGAATTATGAGCAGGCAGAACATTCGCGGGGAAAATGAACGAAACGGAAACGTGGACGAATGAAAAAGTGGAGCAGAAGGGAGGTGTAACTGGAATCGAGCGAAAAGAGGCAGGAGTTGGGAGAGGAAAGCGCGGGAGCGGGAAGAGGTAGAGAAATGCGGATGCATTGAAAAAGGAATGTGAGAAACGAGGGATAGCATAGGAGGAAAGGATAGAAATGTGAAGACCAAGAGAGGAAAATGGATGTAAAATGAGATCGGTGGGAATTGAAAGAACAGGAGCAGCGGAGGAATGTCTTTGAAATTTTTTTGCAAAATCGATATTCTTGTCACACTTCTCTCCCACCACAGGATTCATTTTATTTTAACGGACATGAAAATTAACGAATTACTGTTTTTTTAAATAAATTCTCATTCGATTAATTCGAAGATTTGTATCCACAACTTTGCTGATGTACATGACTGGCAAGAACTTCACTAAAATTGTGCTAAATCAAATTTGAGTTAGAATAGAAACTATTAACAATCGAAATTGAACTAATATTAGATTGAATCTGACTTACAAGGGGGATGCATGGATATTCGAGTGGTATAATATTCGATTTGGTTCAGATTTTGCACATAGATAGTCAATGCATAACATTTACGTCAACATATTAATAGAAAGTTTGTGACAAATCGAGTTCAAAATTTAGTTATATGCACTCATATTTAAATACAAAGTGAAACTGGGAAAATGACGTAAAGGCCCTTAGGTGTTTATATTAGTAACAATTAAAAAAGCCTATTCATATTTTGTCCATACTTCCATATTTCCTAGCATTTATCAATTATATTTATTAAAACGTGGGCTATCTCTCCCAAGTGAACATATCTGTAATCCTCCTCATGAACGACAAAATTACCTCGTGTGAAAATACCCTAAGGGCTCTACTTATTCTGGCTAACGATAGGTATTTAGTCTACATTCACACATTCAGCATCTCTTTCTATACCTACATAGATATTAAACAAGAACTATCTCCTTCAAGAAATCATATCCGAAATCTCCCTAGCGAATCACAGAAAAACGACTGGTGTGAAAAGGCCCTAATGACACCTCCATGGTTCGCCACAGATATTTCATCCATATTCACACATATTCCATCGCCATCTGTCTTCACTAAACGAGAACTATCTCCTTCAAGTACCTAACCATATCCAAAATTTCACGCATGAGCCACACAACTGCTTCGTGTGAAGGGTCCTAAAAACCCTTAAGAAGAATTATTCCTATCTTAACTAAATACGCGTATCGAAAATCCAACAGCCGGGCCACACAAGCGGCCCGTTGCGCTCGTCTGCACCCAGCCTAACATCACCACTGGATTTCCGTCGAACCACCAAAGCGGAAGTTCGTCCGAAATCGCAACCGAACGGGGGGTGTTTGGTCAGTTAGCCTGCTGGAAACGCGAGAACGCGTCTTTATAGGCGTAACGAAAGCAAACGATGGAGGGGCTGGGAAGAAGAAGACCGCGAAACTGCGACGTCGGCGACGACAGAGGCCGGGGCAGGCCGTTCGCGGCGAGAAGAATCGAAAAGCAGAAGGTGCAAGAAGGATGGCGCACCTACACGCAGGTCTTATTTATGAGCACCGGCCGGCGACCTCGGATAAGAGTTTAACACCGCGGCATTATTTATTCGGGCCTCGCGAGCCGCGCGAGGGCGCTCGCGCCACTCGCGGGCTGCACGTTTCTTTTAAAACTTCCTCCGTGAAAATGATACCTCCGCGATGAATATAAAACGCACGCCCACGCCAGCGACATGCCGACACCGACGCTACGGCCGGCTCGGATATTATACGAGGCCCTGTTCACACGCGCGATCGACGTTAACACCTACACGGACATCGACGTGAACGGGGAACGGGACGGTGGGGGGGGGGGGGGGGGTGGGGGGGAGGTAGGCAGGGGAGAGACGGGCTGAGGACGTTTGCATGGGTATTGCAGGTGTAGGGGCCTGAACATCCCCTCGAAATCGGAGAATTCTGCCCGGTGAAAGGAGGGAAGATAGGCGCCCGGTTTAATGTTTCGCTTTTCGACTCGCACTTTTGACACTCGACCAATAGCCCCTTCGCTGCACACCGTTTGTTAGGCACCGCGACACTCATATGTCCTGCGTGTAATGGACACAAGCAGAGGGCGAACTATCGACTCGTTTAACAAATGTTTGTTAATCTATGCGCGTGAGTAGGGTAGACGCACCGTTTGTGGCCACTTTAAGGTATTGCACCAGTTTTGGCCACTTCTGAAAAAATATAATATTTTTCCGTGTAAGCAATAAATGTAATCTTATATTTCTGGCGGTATACTAAACGAAATATTTGTGATGTGAAATTCTCCACATAATAATCTGCAAGCAATTTAAAAATAAGATCATTATGCACATGGCCGAAAACAGTGCAATGGCTACAAACGGTACATCTACCTTACGGGAAGATTGGCGAGGACCCCACGGAAACTACGCTGGGTTAGGTCTGACAAGGGAGCCGCGTCAAGTATTGCGCACTGTTTTTAATGAGACTTCGGAAACATACAGAACGAAAGAATACGTTGTCTATGGCTGGTCGTCTAAGTAGGTAGGTGCTACCTGCCTACTTGATAGTTGCACGAAGTATTTACTATTTAGCAATAAGAATTGTGTAATATAGGTTTATAGAGAAAAATGGATGAATATTTCTTTGTCCTGCAGGCGATGAAACGGAGAATTTAAGTATGAAAGGAATACTCGTGATATATTGCCTACTGTACAAATTCAAATGAAGCGAAATGGAAGAGTAATGGTGTGCTAAAACGAACCTTGAACTCGGGGTTTCTGAATTATGAAATGCTTCACGTATCCTGTATAATTGTAATGCGTTTTTATTATACAAGATTACAACTGAAAGTGTGTAATGGGTTATGTTCATTAGGAAGACAAAAGTTGGCTGTGATTAATCGTATTTAATCTTTAACATATCGCATTGCTTGAAAGAAGTTTCAAGTTTAAAACACTTAACGAAATAGCGAGTGAAACGCCACCTGTATTATGTAAGTGTTTACGCGAATGACAAAGTAGGAGTGAATTTATTTTTACAAAGTTAATGTGGAAGTAAATTAAAATGGGTGCATAACAGTTCATGTGGTCCTTTTGTAAGAGAAGTATAGGTCCTATACTATAGGAAGTGCTGTGGATTTTATCATTTTTGGAAACTGGAAAGGGGATGAAAATCTAAGGCAAGATTTAGAAAGTTTGA
Organism: Andrena bucephala; assembly: GCA_947577245.1. Taxonomy (NCBI): domain Eukaryota; kingdom Metazoa; phylum Arthropoda; class Insecta; order Hymenoptera; family Andrenidae; genus Andrena; species Andrena bucephala. The sequence goes on along the minus strand of OX387717.1, from coordinate 28,710,848 downwards.
CTGAATGGCATGGGGGCTAGACTGACATAGTGTTCCTGTGGTTGGAAACAGCCGGAGATGTAAAGAATACTTGTTAAAATGTACAAGTTAAACAACTTTGCAAAAACACACACCTGCAATATTGCGAAGGCGGACATAGGACTGAACCTGCAACGTCTCTGCAATGTTATAGTGCAACATTGCAATCTTACACCGTATCATTGCAGAGACGTTGCTGCAATGTTATGGTGTTATGTGGGTAGGGTGGTCCTTATATGTATGGAAAAAATTAAATTTTTTAAAAATTTCTTCTGACTCTCTCCGAGGCTTCCAAATTGTTTAAAAGAATTTCGTCTAAAATTTTATTAAAATATATTAAGGATTAAAGGTCGCTCAACGGCAATGAAATATTACTATTTTGGTATAAATTTAAAAAAAAAATTTTGTTTTCCTTTACAGCTTGTTCTAACTGATTGGGGGACTGGAGAATTGGATGACTTTCGTTGTTATAGGTGCTAGGGCCAGTACTTTAGTATGGTACCCGGTTTTACCTAGGTTAAAAACGGATCATATTTTAAATCATTATTTTTTTGTATTTTTCCTTCTATTAAAGAAATTGGATATGTACTATTATTTAAAAAAGAGTTTATTTTAATGAATCCCAATTACAATTTGTTTTTTACTTAATAATGTCAAAATTATGAGATTTTATTCTTAACGTCCCGATTTTGCCCCGGTCTCCCCTACATACGAAATATAAAGTCCTTGAGCGACCTTTATATATCAAAATATACAAATAAAATACACGGAGATATTTTTTTTTTGTCAAATAGAAGATTTGAAGAGGGTCAGACAATATATATTTTAAAGTTGGAAAATAACGACCACCCTAAGCTAGACCTTGACTGAAAACACCGCAACTAGCTCTAGCTAGACACAAAAGACACTTGATCTAGACACAAAAGTGTCGTCGTGTAGACTACCTTAATTAATATTACCTTAATACTACCTTAAGTAATCGGAAATTAATAATTATTGGATCTAAGTAGTTGAAAATCGTAGTTCGCCTAGGATAACGCATACAGATGTTCACCCCTATACAATGATTGACCGTCTTCCCCAAAAAGTAGGAAATATAATATAATGCTTTTTTTTTGTATAATAAAATATATCTATATTTCGGTGGTCCAGATATTTTTGTTCGGAATACAATTATATTTTATTATATAAAAAAAAACATTATATTATATTTCCTACTTCTTGGGGAAGAGGGTTTTTATAGGGATCAACATCTGTATGCGTTACCCTAGTTGGTAAAATACAGAACGACGCTGTAAAAGGATTCCTCACAATCCTCATTTCCAATGCCTCCAAAATATCCAATTTTTCAGCATTGTCCGTTCACGCTCGAATTCCCTCCGCCTCCAACGAAACGTCGAACGCGGGTCATCCGTTTCTTCCGTTCGAATTTCGGTGAAAAAATCCACACTGGCTATGGCACGGCTCGCCGTACGTTACAACCTAATAATTCTAAATGAAACCAGTGAGTCGGAAACGTTGCCAGTCCTCTGGCTGCTCCTCGTTTTCGTATTCTACCATTATTTCCTGCCGTTTCCACGCCGTTCGCCAGGGCAAAATACGCGTCGGCTCGTTCCCTATTTTTCCCACTGTTCCGTCCCCGTTCCGGTTATGGTGGCTCGTCGCGAGCCAGATCGAGCGATTACGCGCGCCGCCGCGGCGAATAAACCGCATATAATTGCCGCGGCGTGTTCGAACGCCGACAATAATATCGTCCAGGAGATACGACCTGCAGGCGACGTATTTATTTCGAGACCCGTTTGACAATTAAAAAGGCCTACTCCTTTAGAGCTTTCCCTGCGCCTGCTCGTTCCTGCTCCTATAACCGGGGGAGCGAGTCGCAGCGAGCTAATCAAAACGCGGCCGTGTTAATCATAAATACGCGTGTTTATGGAGTCCGCGGCGAACTCGCTCGTTTCTATGTATTGTTTTATGATCATCAAGGAACATCCTATTCCTGCTATATATGTACCTCTATGGTACCACTAACAAGGTGCCCTATGATTAAGAAAATACCTTAACCCTTTCGCTGCGTATTCAAATTTTCGGACGAGTCTTGAAACGTGTTAATTTTACATCAATAAAAAAAGTTTTTAATTTTCAACTTTTTTTTGCATTTTACATGTTTATCACAGTACAAGAGAATACATTTTTTAATGCGTGGACTATAGTCGAAAAACGCAGTGAAAGGGTTAAGTTATATACCGTTCGGTTTGAAGTGCTTCCGGCTTTCACGTGTGTGTATTAATATTCGGCTGAGATTCAGATATAAGGTGGTGGTAATAAATAAAAAGAAGCTAATAGTTATTAGGGCATAACGAATAAGATAGGTTAAATGTATAGAATAATAAGTATGGCGTAGAGTTGATGTTTAAGGAATGATTGCATTAAGGAATGTATGTATGTATGGCAGATTTAAAGAAAATTGTTATTCGTAAGGATCAATAAAGATGTTGATATTAACCCTCGCCTGCGGGATCCAGAGTCCCTCTGGGCCTAAATAAAATTACTTATTTTATTTACTACTTATCTGGTTTTGCTACTGTAAAAAATAAGATGCAAATCTGATTAGATCATAACGAGATGAAAATATAATGTGAAATGTTATTTCGAGAAGTGTGTCAACGATATTATGTTATGGGCCAAAGTGGACCATCAATTTATTAAACTATCCGCTATGCAAGGGTTGAGAAATTCAAAACGATGATTCATGTAAGTTGAGCTGTCTGACTTTTGACCAGTTTTCAATTATCTGGCACAAGTGTTTTGCTCGCAGATATGTAGGTATGTTTTCTTTGTTTCTTTTCCGCGTGGAGTAAAGACTGACAGGAAAATAGAATTCAAGATTTGTTCTTTGGCAAATTATAGACGGAAGAAAAGTTAGCATAAATAAGGCTTTAAACCGTTTTAGAGTTGCATGATTACAGGTTGATTGCTTTCAACTGTTATCAACTGTTATAAACCTTTGTGTTTGCTGCGAACTTCCCCTGGCAAGGAGAGTGCACGAGATTTAATAATTAATTTATCTGTAATCTTGCAAATTATGTGTCCATGTCATGTATAGTAACGTGCTAAATGCATAGTATTATTCAAAATTTTGGGAAAAAATCGAGTTCAAAATTTCGTCTTTTTCAGAGTCTTCCATATGGATGAACATGTAAGAACAAGATCGATTGAGATAACTCGTACAAATAATTATACAAATGCAAAATTGTTTAGGTACATATATCTGGAATCACTATATGGATTATTTTCGAGCTGCTAGTTTCATGTTCTAAACTTTGAACTCGATTTCTGGCAAACTTTGAGTTCTGCGTTGTATGTGTTTAACACATTACTAAATATCTATGTAGATGTGCACTAACTGTATGCATAAATTTCATTCAAATCAGTGATTCGAAGTTCGCACTCCCCCTGTGAGACTTTTATTTACTATATTACTGGAAATATGTATTTGTATCACCCACAAATCAACGTAGGTACTGTGCACAATTTTCATAGCTGACAATCAGCTAATAATATTTCCCCACTAATATTAAGTGAGGTATAAATAATAATACCTAACATTTTAAATATTGGAAGGATGCAATAAATAGACCCAATAGTATAAATGTGTAGGAATTTTCTCATATATTTCGATAACTCAAGGATTCTTCATCCAGATGAGTGATAAGGGGTAATGGCCTGAAAAATGAAGACCTTTCTTATTAAATACAGATATTAATACCTATCTATAGACGACAGTCAAATATGAATAAAGTGCACAACTTTCCTTTTAAAGTGACATACTCTCAAATGAATATACAACTCTTTATACGTATTATAGATTTGATTAGCAGACATAATTCACTTTAACTTCTAATAACGCTAAATCATGATTTCTTAAAACTCGTCAGACGAGCCTCCAGAATTTCTTCGTTTCGTACTCGAATTTTTGCGGCAGGTTGGGCTATTCGTAGCTCACACACCTGTTGTGCTGGCTCCTTTTGCTTCGACACCGTAGCCCCCCTGCAGGAGAAGAATCGATTAAAGTCGATGTTCCGCGACAGCTCTTCGAACCTCGTTATCACTTCCGTGACGATCGCGTGGCGGGGGTCGAAAAGAGGTCTGGGATGGAGCCAGAGATATGTACATGCACGTGTTAAGTGCGGCTTCGCCGCAAGTTTGGATAAGACACGGAATATCGTTCGGGCGCACGCAACCGAGAGTTTGCACACCGTGGATAGTCGACCCTAATTCCAGCCTACGTCTCTATCAAGGAGGACTGCGTGGAATTGATAGATAAATGGGGATTGTTTCGCTTGCAACGAGCCTCTGATTATCATATCACTGAAGTTTCGAATGCCTCGCCATTTCTTTGAAGTTGCCACCCTAGCCCCAGACTTCTAAATAGGCTCTTCATTGACCCCACGAATTTCAATATCAACTGCCCCGCCGAATTATACATTGTTACGCTCTGTTAAAAATCATGAAAATAACAAATGCAAATACTTCCACGTACTACCTAACGAATCACTGTGTCCGAGTAATGATTCATTGCAGCGGACGCTGAGAATACATTATCGAATTAATTTGATTACCTTTGGATAGTTTCGGAGAAATAGGTAATTTCCATTCTGTCGCTGACTGCATTAGTTAGGTAAAGTAGTTGAACACTATGATCGCGCGGTCATTTGACAATTACGATCCACGTTTAGTGCCTCACGCACCACCAGCAAAACACTCCGATACATTTTGTATAATAATATAGAATTAATTTTCTCCCCATTTGCCTCGTACACACGTATTCTAAGTCCACCTATTTAAGCACTGATAAAATCTGAAGAAGCCAAATGTCACCAAAAGTCAGCCCTGTGTTAAACATGCCTTACTATACAATTTTCACTTCTCCTATTAATCGCACGTTCATTGACCAACGATTCGATCGTTTCTCGATTAATTTATCCGCCTTTCGACGCCAAGGCACCGACAGTGGCAGCTTCTGCAGCACGCGGCAGTAACATTCAAAGTGGATACGCGCAAAAACGTTTCACGGCGCATTGAGCGCGCATAACGGTCGCCGTGAACGAAAATAATATACGTTTTAAAAGCGAAGGCTAACGCAAAGACGCATTACCGATACGATGGGGGCGAATTTACGAGACAGCTATTAAGCCGTTAGCGTCGAGCGAATTCATAGTAAACGCAGGAAGTAATGATAAAACCGTGGCCGTAGTGTTTCGTGTAAAGTTTATAAAGGAACGGTCGCCAGGCACGATAACAATTTGCCGTTGTTCAATATTTATGAACGCATAGAGACGCGGGTGAACTTGAATCACGTTGCGATCGAACAACGTAAAAATCCTTCTAATAAAGGGACATTAGCATTTCGAAGACATTTACCGGGATCGTTATTAACGTCCCTGTCAGCGGGCTGATTTACGCGCCGCGAGCATCAATTGAAAACAGCGGATACGAACGGGAGAATGTAGGTATCTTTTGTTCACTTTCTTTTCTTGGAAAGTTGAAGGACTCGAATCGTTTAAATTTTCTCCTTCAGATGACAATAGGCATTCCAGATTTTGATTGTGGGACGTCACGTCTACCACTGCAAGGTAGTTCTATTATAACATAGTCAAACCTCTAGTGCATAGATTTTTAATTCAGTTGGTAAAATTAGACTAGTCTAATTTGGGGATGAAAATACCGAATCCGATGACTGTTTTCAATTTGGAGGACGTCTGGGCTCCCCAGGGCAGCCTTCTGGGTTACCGCCTTAAGGCGGGATCATGTAGCAAGTACAAAAAATGTAGTGTTTTTTTTTATAAAATAAATTCTTTATTTTTAATGAAAAACTATGAAAAAATGTTAAAAGAATATAAATTTATGATATAATAAAGAATTATTCATTATTGTGCACTGTGAAATTTAACAAAGCACAGAAGAAGCGCGAGAAGCGCTTGGCCCGGTTGCCGCCTGGCGGACGCGTCGCGTACTATCCATCGCGAGCAGGCCGAGTCATGACTTTTTTATATACAACCATTTTTTTTATACAGATTAATTATATTTTACGTCATAAAACATAGCCTATATCCCTTCTTGTTGTTTAAGGATACTGTAGTTAAAATTTCGTAATGATTTGTTCAGTACTTTCCGCGATTTTTGTGAGCACACAAACAAATGCTGTTGCTTTATTATAATAGTATGAAATGATATATTTATATAGGTATCAAATTTCACGAACAAAGAGCTGAAAAGGTGCACAAGAAAAATTTTCACGTATCAATTATTAGGGTGATAAACTAACACCCTAACTAACTTAAGATGATCTACTAACATGATACCGCCTTAAGGCGGCTACCGGCCAAGCCTCACTTCACAGGTGTAAATTATTTTTTTTACCAATAATTATTTACCTATAATTTTCTTTTAGCTGCACTGTGTCGGGAGGTATTTTATTTGATTTTTTTAGTTTCACAAATAATATTCGCAGCGTGCTTAACTCAAAAATGCAGTTCAAACTAGATTCCTGTCAAATCGAAACGTCAGATTGACATGTTTCTTAGGCCAATATGTGCGGTGTGGCAATAATTTTAAGACTGAGAAATGAGAATTCTAAAAAAAGAAAAATGATAGGGTCCCAGCTCCTGGATTAAACAGGTGCCCGCCTTAAGGCAGGCGTATGCACTAGAGAGTTAACTGCTTTGAGACTTTTAACACGTTAACCGGTGAAAACGAGTCAACCCGGCATTTGAAAATGTTCACTGGGCGGAACGAGTTAACTCGACACTAATATTAAAAAATTGCCCCGTTGCGAAAGGTTGCAAATGTAATTTGTTTTTTATCACCACTGCAGAGGTAGTGTACCTTCTGACGTTTCTTCGCCATCCTCTCGCCCTTTTTCTACCATTTTTAACACATATGGTTAATAAAACGTTCAAATCTTTCGACTTATCGAATGATTTCCCACTGAACCATTCCCTGACTTTTACCGTCAAGGAAAGGAAGGAGGATGCTGTAAACTGGACCAGACCATACGACTCACTCCCCTGTGCGTAGTCCATTTCTGGCGGGACATTGTCTAGTTTGTAATGCACAAGTGTCTGGTGATAGAGAGCAGCACGCAGAAACGCCGCAAAGTAATAGTAATAAAGCCTTGAAGTACCGTTGCGTTTACAGGTGAAAAAGCGCGGGAAAATCATATGGCTGACGGCAATTTAAAGTTGGCGAACGAGAAGGAGAGTAGAGAAAAAAGAGCGGGTGGAAAGGCGAGGCTCACGCCCCTCGTCGCCCCTGTCGTCGACATCTCTGGCATCGCGTTTAGCGTTCATTAAATAAACCGCCCCCTTCGTATCCACCTACCCCCACGACCCCCCCCCCCCCCTCCCCCTCCCTCATCGTCGTCGCTGTCTCAGGGCACGTCACTCACACGGTACAAAGTTTAATTGATCAATGATAAAGTTTATCGATCATTTCGAATTCATTTAACTTCGGTATTAGTTTATGGCGCGGGGGAGGCGCCAGTCGGACGGGTATGTGCATAGCTCGCGGAATTGCATGTGTACTCGCGTGAACTCCTTTTGCGTATCACTATTATTATGTGCTTTTAAATATCGAAGGCTTTTTACACAAACCACCAGTTCGAGATTGATTCTGACTTTCTTTAGAAACTATTTTTGATCGTGACTATGTCCTTTTTTTCCGTAATACACCCACTAATTTATGTTCGACTTGCTATAGCTGGAAATACTTTTCGCATCTTTGACTCTTTTCATGTACTTAAACAGTGTGACTTACGAATTTACGAATCTTGAGTCGCTCTAAATCTCGAGTCCTCCACAGAATGTTTTTATTATTAATATTTTTATCAACCGCATTCTGATTCTTTAGTCCTTTTCTCTGGTATCTCTAAATCCCTTAAAATCATATTTCCTCTGTTCTACACAGTTCGTTATTATCACGGAACCAAGGCAGGCTTGATGTGGTTACTTGCGAAATAAAAAAATTATAATCGGCTAAAGACCGTGAAAATGGGGTCGCAGAAATGTGGAGAAATGTTTTATTTTCTCTTTTATGAAATGTATAGTATAATTTAATCCCGATAAAAACTTTAAAAAAGTAAAAAAATTACGCCAAGTACATGAAATAAAAAAATATATAAAAAATAGAAAATAATTACACAGTAAAAAAAGATGTGAAATTAAAATGAGCTGCAAGCACATAAAGGTGCTTTCCTGCAGCGTGCAACGGCGACACTGTGTAACACAATAAAAGACAAGAGAATATGTCCGCGACCTGGAAGTCAAATACTTTGCGTAGCCAGGAAAGGTCGAGGTGTCGATGAATGATCTTAAAATTATTTTAAAACGCAAAATAATGAAAGTGTATTCATATTGTCAGAGTTTTAAATGTACAAATTATGTGAAAGCTTGTGAGAGGAAAGGCATCGGTGTCGATGAATGATCTTACAATTATTTTAAAACGCAATATAATAAAAATATACTCATATTGGCTGTGTTTTAAATAGACTAATTATCTGAAAGCCTGCGGAGGGGGAAGGTATGGGTATTGACGGTCTGAGAATACTTTGCCTGGCCACGCCAAGTATTTGACTTCCAGGCCGTGGACATATTTTCTTGTCTTTTATTGTATTACACAGTGTCGCCGTTATGTGCTTGCAGCTCATTTTGATTTCACATCTTTTTTACTTTGTAATTATTTTCTATTTTTTGTATTTTTTTATTTCATGTACTTGGCGTAATTTTTTTACTTTTTTAAAGTTTTTATCGGGATCTCACTTCGTTTTGCAAAGATAATTTGCATAGGGAATGACTTCAGATAATTTTTAATATTATATGATTATTTTCTATTTTTTGTGATTTATATTTACAAATTATCACGGGACAGAATTCAGGATAAATTCAATCCCAGCATCATTTTACGCTTCGATTATCTATATATACATAAATAAAATCCTGAGTTCAGTTACAAATAAAAAACAGTTTGATGATATTTAAACATGTCGCAATTCAAATTTCGGCAACTTACCTTGTGTTTGAGGATGGAATAGAGATTGACGAAGATAGATGATCGCAGCCAATCGGCTCGTATTACTTGTCACGTAATTAATAATTGTATTACAATGTTACTTCTGATACGATTAGTAATTATACTTCAAATAATACAGATTGCCCAGGTCTCACCACGTGGAGGCGCTGCGAGTGGAGACCTGCCCTAACCGCGGCCCATCCACCCTCCTTTTATGCAAAATTTTATTTTCATTTCCATAGATCTCCCTGATGCACGGTTGCAAAACGATCCTCGATCGCTCCACAACCGGGCAACAGAAGGAGTCCTTCTGTAAAAAGCTACCGCGATGAAGCTAAAGCAGAATTTAAAACATTTCTTTGTTTCTTTCATTTAAAATTTGAAGAATTTTCTGGTTTATTTCTACCATGATAATTATTCACTAATTGGGAATGAAACAAAGAAAAAAGGGGGAATATTTCCCAATTAGTGAATAATTCAAATTTTCTACTCATTAATAGGAAATATGCCAGTGCATATTTGCTATGGCTACTTAAATACTAATAATTCCTACGGATACGAGCGCTCGTATTTAATAATTGCTACTTATATTTAGTTAAACACTGCAGTGTTTATTTTATTCCTTAAAAACTACTTAATTCTATGTGGCCACTAAACACCTTACCTAACCATACACATATCTACTTAAATTTAAATAATGACCTGCCTAATAAAAATCTGAAATTGTCATGTGTTTCTTACTTCCCTCGATGGACCCACGATGTTACCTGAAACATTTTGAAAAGTATTAATAAAAATTCCTTGAGGTTTCGTTTCTCAAGAATGATGAGCCTGAAATCCTATTTTTGCAATATTCTTCACACATAATACTCTGCAACAGAAACTTTCTCAATGAATTAGTACTTACAATCTATCTCGATTAAGTAATGTAATTTCAACAGATATAGTCTTTTCATTGAATCGCTATTGCCCAAATATTGAAATATCACATTTGAAGCTACAGTTTAAAACTCAATATGGAATATCGATTCGGTCATAAAATGAAAGAAGGAAAAGATTAAAAAATACTGCTTCATTATCAGCAGACAAAGTAGGCAATTAACCTTTAGCAATACTTTAGCAATTCATGAAAAAGAAGCTACTAATCATATTACATTTCATTCCGAAGCAATTGATATTCATAATATTAAGCACATTGGGTGCTCTGTTACATCAAATTAATAATTTCCTTGTAGTTTCTCATTAATTGGCATCTTCAAAGTTTATGTATCAATGTCTCGACAATCAATCATAATATACAATAGATAATCAAAAACATCTATGCAAATGTTGAAGATTGGAATAATTGCACTTTACTGCACAGTAATCGAAATTACTTTCATACAGAAAGTAGCAACAACGAGCACGCGTTAATATTGAAAATTTACTATCAATATAAAGTGCCGAATTGCATTTACCTACTTTTTCAGTACAAATTTCGTTTTAATATCATCAAATGAAGCAATAATCGCGGGTAAAATTTGATTAATGCAAAGGAATGTTGAAAATTTATAAAAATAAAAAACTACATTTCTTATCAATCTGATAGGAAATACAACGATTGACGAAGTTACTATGCAAAAATCAGCAACGCTAATGAGGAATAGTTACTGCTATTTTTCAAAGACTCTAATTAGAACTTCAATTGAATGGAGGTGTGTCAGAAGTCTGCAATTTCTATTACAAATAATGAATCACACCTTTCATCGCCATTCTTTCAGTCACAGAATAAAATTTTCCAAATGCTATTCCATAAAAATTGGAACTTCAAATTTAAAAATATTCTAAAAAAATAGAAAACATTTATCTGCAAGATATGAATATACTTTTAAAACAATATTTCCAGTGACAAACACTCGATTCAAGGGTGGGTAGGTGGTGGTAGGAGAAGGAGGATGGTGCAGCCACTTAGGACTGCTAGAAAAAATGGTCAGTAGCCAGAAGGGCAGCTGATCATTGTCCACTCATTAATGCAAAAAAACCGTGAGTGGACCGTTTCTTTCTTTCGCAACGCTAACTTACTACAGACTAAAATCAACTCCCGAGCATAGTCACTAGGACTTTGGACTACCCGCAGCACTAATTTTTCAAACAAATTCAAAATTCCCGGATGGTGCTTCATTACTGAAAATTCTACTATACTCAATACAAATCCCGAATAGCAAACGAAAAAGCTACCGAGAACCACCACGTGGGTGGTTTCATTTTTCGCACACTAATAAAAATTCAGTACACCCGTGTCTCGTAATACGCAACTCTAACTTTAATTCGTTGCAGCCTTCCTGAAGGCTCTGTAGAGTCCCATGTGCAGCAGATCCAGCTGCTCGGGACTCTTTTTTCCCAGGAACATGTCTCTGGACATGTCCCAGGATAGTTTTGGGGCATTGCGGGTTGGGGTTCGCAACTCTAATTACAAACGCGATCAGTCATCATCGCAACACTAACTCAAAAAAATATTAAGAATCAAACTAGGACGAGTTATTAAAAAAACGCGATCAGTCGCATCGCAACTCTAATAAAAAGAATACCATGAATCAAAAGGAATGCAATGAATCAAACTCTAGTAACTTCAATTCGAAATACAAGAATAATCTAAAAAACAATCGCGATTTTTTTTCGGAACACTACAAGCAACCACGATCGATATTTATTCGCAACGCTATGCTAGAATCAGACCCGGGGAATGCTTGATTCGCAACGCTAATTCAAACCGTGATCAACATTTAGTCGCAACACTAACTGGCCCCGTAATCTTCTTCGCAACTCTAATCGAAAACGCGGTGGGCTCAATTTCGGGGGAGGGGGATCGATTAGGGTGGATCGAAATATAGGGGCAAAATGTTTTTTTATTATTCATGACTTCTAATAGTGGGCAAAAGTTGCCTTTTATAATGGTATTTAAGCTACCAAAGTTTGAACGTGATCAAAAAATTTTTTCAAGTGCCGCAAGCCTTTCAAAAATTAATATTTCAGTAAATATTAATATTTGAAGGGCTTGGGACACCTCAAAAAATTTGATGATCACGTTCAAACTTTGGCAGCTTAAATTCCATTATAAAAGGGAACCTTTGCCCACTATTAGAAGTCATGAATAATAAAAAAAATATTTTACCCTTATATTTCGTTCCATCCTTGTCTCGATGGGTCAACCTATGGCCAACCAAACTACTACTACTACTACAACTACCGGCGAGCATAATGACAATGTAATACGTAAGAATGACCCTGCACTCGAGGATGCAGGGCCATTCTTGGTAGCCCACATGATGTGGCCTTTTCTCTGGCCGGGCTATCTTCGGCTCTTTGGCCACTTCTTGCTTCGGGCGGTCCGCCCTTCTGAAAGTTAATAGCGTGCCCAAGCCCGTCCTGCCGACCGCGACCAGTGACAATGTGCAATGTCCCACTGGCGTCAAAAAGTAGACATAGCGAGGCTAGAAGCGAGGGCATACCCCACTCGTACTAGTCTGGCCGTCGACTTTTCTCACAAATTTCCTGAAAGCAGGTCATCGCGCAGGGGAACATGCGATCAGAGAATACGACGACCTGCCCCGGCCCTACCTACTTATATTTAAGTCACACATTCGTACCAGAAGGTAAGTTACCTATCCTACACAAAACCTATATTTAAAAAATATCAAAACAGTCTCTCAAACACAATCATCAGTCAACCCACTCCACGATTCTCAAGCATCACCGCCCGGGTGCAAAGCCTAGACTAGAGAGACCGTCCCGGGACGACTCCGTCACCCGAGCTTGGCCACAATCACACTCTAATAAGTACGTACCAGTTTTCACTGAAATCGGCTGGCAAAGGCAGTGACCATTGCGTATAAGTATGATTTACATAGCAATTAATTATTTTCAATTTCAAAGAATGGATTACTTGATAATGTGCATTGTATTAGGTACATACATCAAGCGTTATTACTTTCTCGATTGATTGTACGAGATTGATTAACTTTCGAGATTGATTCCAAGATTATTTACTAGAATGATCATCGTGTGCAACAAGGAATATGATACATTGGTAACGTTATTGCAATGAATAATAATATAATGTTATAGTTTCGTTAACATGGTCCTTGATAAAAATCTTTCACCGACGCAAATTCCACCGCCTAACCACACAAACACACACAGGTGGAAAATGCGGCGTGCACGATACACTAACGCAATGCCAGCCGCCAACATGTAATTATTTAGTAAAGAAAGTCATCGTGCCCCATTGCCTTCAACCACCCAAGTAACGCATGGGCACGTGGATGAGTTAAAAGGCAATGGGTACGGAAAGATATCCTGAAAATCCTCAACTAGAAAATATGATTAGTCTATATAATTTCTAGCACGCTAGTATTCTTTCATTTTACATTATTAAGCAAAATTACTCGACATTCAACTTATGAATAGTTTAAAGTTTGATAAATAAGAAAAGACTCTACTTTAGATCAAGAAAAAGGAATCTACTCGACATTCAAATAGCGAGAAAAAAGACTATAAAATTGAATTATTTAAGAAAATGACTCTAAAACATGAAGAATTTAATTTAAGAATTTAAATCGGGCGATTCCATCGTCAAAGTAAATTTCATATAGGTAATAAGAAAGTATGTTCTCATGCTAATTACTTTGAATCTGAAATTTGCCCACCCTCAATTGTCTTCTTGCACATGGAAATTAATTATTCTATTGTGTACGCAAACGAGTGACCTTTATAAGAAAGGAATTACACTTTTATGTCTATTATCATCATTTAGACATCAAGTTACTTTTGAACACGTAAGTAGTATCAGAAAAATAAAAGGAATTCAAGTGATTATAATCGTCGCAATGACGGAATCGAAGGGCATCCGATTTTCCGACTACATATTAAATAAAAATGATCGTAGCTGTGGAGTCTGAGAGTATCAGACTTCTTCGCTACATAAAAATTAGCATTTAGCCGTATTAATATTCATATCAATACCTTCTGAGCTGCTATGCATCTTTAGGTGCATTATTTGTATAAATATCTACATCAATGTATGATCAATGATAAACATTCGCGTCAGGAAACGTTTATCTTGGAAATTATGATTATAATTTTATTCTATTGAAAAGGCGCGGTGCACAAGAAGACCCTAACCCTCGTCTAAGAAATACATACACAGACAAAATGTTACAATTCACGGGCATGGTTACCATACCCGCGGTCATTATGCTCGCCAAAGTATACAACCGGTCACTCGTGTCGATTTGGACCAAATGTCCTACGACATGACTGAGTGACCAGAGGAACCATAATGCATGCGCACTCACATTTCGCTGTGCCTCGGTGACCGAGGCGCCAACACCACTGCAACTGCTCAGGGGAAGTCATCAAGCTGGTAGAAGAAATCATCGCTTGCTCAGCTGCCCCTAGACTGTAACGAAGGAACAGAACACGATTATAATTTCTTTCTAAACTTACGATTGTTCGAACTCTAATAAAGAACCACGAAACAATTCAAAACTGACGAATTTTTTTATCATTTAGTCATTTTAAGAAAAAAATTAAAAAATTAAATATTAAAAAATAAAATTAACAAATTTTTTTTCTTAAAATGTCTAAATTATAAAAAGTTTCGTTAGTTTTGAATTTCTTGGTGATTCTATTCTAGAAATTAATTTTTTTTTAATTTTTTAATTTTTTGTTTCTGGAATTTTGAAGAATGAACTCTACTTTAAAGGAATTAAATGAAATACATAGATACTTACATTTTTCCAAGAATATTCTGCGCACAAATCTCCTCTTCAGCTGACGCACTGACTCTAATTTCCGATAACGAGTTTCGCTTTCAAAAGTAAAAAAAATAAAGAAATAGTCTATGAACGCGCCCCAAAGATCATAATTGTCGAACAAAGCACTGAATATATTCTCGCGATTCGAAAGTCAGAGCACCGATGCTCGCGAAAGAATATAAATTGCGTAGAAAACACTGACTCTACCCTCGCGTATCCCAAAATTGTTAACGACACTCTACTATGAGCAACTGTGCTCTTCAAAACGAAAAACTTCGTACGTCATAAACACTGACTCTATTTGGCCGCATTGCACGCGGTCACAATCTCTGAAAAATAAGTAGGATAGGAGGGTGGGGTGGATATAGTTTCATCGAGTGTTTGTCACGAGGAAATATTGTTTTTCTTGGAACCAGCCAAGGAACTTTCGCCCCTTGTTATTTAGAATACAAGGTGTGAAGCGAAAATACAGAATGCTCGCTCGATAGGAGCAGCTTTACATTTCAGTAACACGATATTATCCAGAATATACTACATCAGAAATAATTATTACATTTAAATGAACCGTAGTAGTGGCTTTCGTCATTAAAGTTGTAAGCACGTTCGTGTTATTCGAATAATACTTTAAAATATATCACGATCTTTATAAATATCCAAAATTCATTGCAAGAATCAAAATTCTTTAATTATTCATGCTTGAAAAGCATGCCCTCGATCAACTACGCAGCTTCTGTACATAAAGAACAAAACTTGCATCCAAAACCGAACGTAAATGCAATTACACTAGCTTCATAGAGATAGATTCTTAAAAATCATTGAAATATTATTGAATTCTACGTAAACGCGACCGAAATGCAATAGAATTCGATCATTCCAATATTTCGTAAACATCTACTGACGTCATTTTGAAATGTTTAAACAAATCCGACTAGAATTATTCAATTTATCATAATTAAATTTTTTTCCATTTCATCCCGATATTAACCGACTGTAAAGTTACCCATCACCCTCACAGCCAACAATGATTCAATAAAATAACGATAAAAATACGTATACCACACGTATTGCCACCTTCTTTTTCCATGGAATGACCAGTCGCCATCCAAGCACCGTTCAAATTAACCGTCAAGTGTCATGGCGTTGCCTGCCCTTTGCTTTCGATTCCCGCCTCAACGTCTGTAAACGAACGATGCAACAAGTTGAAACAAAAGCATTAAAACATTCGTACGGCAATTAAACAACAAATAAACTTGAAATATGCCCGAAAAGGGATGTAATTGAATACCGAGACACGATATGTGTGCACTAAATCTGCAGAAATATCGGTACGAAGGCAACGAAGGGAATACGCAGCGAACGTCTAACGGTTTTCTCGCGATATTTAATTAATTACGGGACGAAAGTGTATTAATAGTAGCAGCAAGTGACGGTAGACAGTAAAAAAGAAGACTAATAATGATTAGAAGTAATTATGTGACGATAGATAATGTAGGCGTACCATTTAAGTACGCAGCTATTGAAACGTCTTAACTCAACGATGTCAACAGAACGAATGACCCCCGCGCCCCGTCAATGTACCTCGGCGAATATGGGCTTTGGTGGGGGGAGACCAAGCAGGCCTCGCGAGAGAATACACGCGTACGTATTTCCGAAGTATTGGAATATCGGTCGGTTATTGCACGCTGAGTGACGTATATATCGCGTCTCGTGGCCGAACCGTCTGAACAGAGGTGACTACCAAAGCTGGGGCATCGTTCAGTCATAACAAACGTCGTTACTAGAAAAGATAAGAAAATATGTCCGCGGCCTGGAAGTCAAATACTTGGCGTGGCCAGGAAAGGTCGAGGTGTCGATGAATGATCTTAAAATTATTTTAAAACGCAAAATAATGAAAGTTTATTCATATTGTCAGTTTTAAATTTACAAATTATGTGAAAGCTTGTGAGAGGAAAGGCATCGGTGTCGATGAATGATCTTACAATTATTTTAAAACGCAATATAATGAAAATATACTCATATTGGCTGTGTTTTAAATAGACTAATTATCTGAAAGCCTGCGGAGGGGGAAGGTATGGGTATTGATGATCTGAGAATACTTTGCCTGGCCACGCCAAGTATTTGACTTCCAGGCCGCGGACATATTTTCTTGTCTTTTATTGTGTTACACAGTGTCGCCGTTGCATGCTGCAGGAAAGCACCTTTATGTGCTTGCAGCTCATTTTGATTTCACATTGTTTTTTACTCTGTAATTATTTTCTATTTTTTGTATTTTTTTTTATTTTATGTACTTGGCGTAATTTTTTTACTTTTTAAAAGTTTTTATCAGGATCACTTCTTTTTGCAAAGATAATTTGCATAGCGAATGACTTCAGATAATTTGTAATATTATATGATTATTTTCTATTTTTTGTGATTTATATTTACAAATTATCACGAGACAGAATTCAGGATAAATTCAATCCCAGCATCATTTTACGCTTCGATTATCTATATATACATAAATAAAATCCTGAGTTTAGTTACAAATAAAAAACAGTTTGATGATATTTAAACATGTCGCAATTCAAATTTCGGCAACTTACCTTGTGTTTGAGACTGCATTTTGATTGCAATTCAATGGTACAACGATACATATTTCTAAAAACACGTGGCATCTCAAATTTTGAAAACTTACCTTATTTTAACACTCGCCATGTTATAACCTGACTGTAAGCTGTACAAATTTTGAGTAGATTGCATAGTGAAGGTAGCGTTTTGCCTTTAAATTTAGATAATATTGCAGGCCTGATGAGATATTAATGAAATAATTTTCAGGTTAGGTTGGAATAGCCGTTTCTCGAGTAAATGATAGCGGTAGCGACAGTCGACATATACAGGGTGTCTTTCCTGTACTTGGCGTCGAGACGCTACCGCGTCTCTAGATAAGTGATCAAATATTTCTGAGTGGTAGCGTATATGTCCCGTGTTGTACCCTGGCTTCAGGTGAGCTAGGTTTCACTTTCACTGAACCTTCATTGTCTGCTAAGCACATATCTCCGTCACTTTTGCACAATTTTCGTCAAAAGAATTAAAGTACTAGAATTAAGCAAACAATCTTACGTGTCGTCATCATATGTCCTCGTTAACGTGTTAATGCAGATGTAATATTTCAATAGTTTTCTCTAAAGCAAACACCAACTCAACCATTCAAAACGTGACCAAAGGACAGTCTCGCTTTGGCTACATTAGTCACATTTATCTTATTGTTAGACATAAGCACGGATTCCATGGCCACACTGTCAGTCCATTTATGTATATACCTTCGTCCGACGCGTGAAGTAGAAATATTACATATTAGTATTCGAATAGACTTTAGTAAAAATATGTGAAGTCGATGAAGAACTTAAACCATAGCATTGTGTAACGAAATTCTCAAATTGTGGCCGAAATTATTGAGATGTAAGTGTTACTGACACTTACACCTTTTTATATACAAAATGCATCACTTCTCCGAATAAATAATTATCACATCACTTTTTTCAATATTTCAGCTGGTTTTAATCCGTGACGGATTCAGGAGCCTTTCTTGTAGGGGGCGAAGTATGTAAAAGTACATAAGTGCATTTTTAACCTTCTTTTACAAAATTTAAAATTTGTTTGAAATTTATATTTTAATATCTCTATCTGATAATATAGCTTAAATAATTAAATTCACATTAATTATTTATACAGAATAGTACACAATGTCATAATATTTTTCTATTTTATTACTCTTGGGGGTAGTAATCGGCCCTATCGCCCCCCTCTGGATCCGCCCTTGTTTTTAATATGTTTTTGCGTGCTGAATTCGAAAAACACAATAAAAGAAATTTCTAGATATTACTAGAAATTTCTTGTAGACTATAAATAGTTACTGAATTGGCAAGTCACACTTAGTTGTGAGTTCATGTCAGTAATTTTTCATTACGAATTTCATTCAATCGCATATTAAAATATAAAACCGTCAAAGCAAATTGTGACAAAACTGTATGTGATGAAGTAAATCCGAGGTCATTTTCGCATTCAGAAGTCCACGTGCCTATGAAACTAGCATAGGTACATTTTTAGAAAAGTTAAATTATTTTTAAAAGACTCAATTTCACAGCCCCATGCTACGTTCATGTTCAGGTTACTGATAAATTGATTGTACGTTTCCAGGAATCTCCCTCCTAATAGCGTTACACTATCAACAATTGGAAAAGAAACGAAGGAGCGCGTAAACGAGAAGACTGCCGCGTCCGAATCAATATCAGAAGTAAGTTATTCCCGACCAAAGAGAGGACACCGTGTTCCTCCAAACTCGCCCAAACAATTCACCATCCCATTTACCTCTAATCAGCCCCAATCCTCTTGGTAGAGTCCCTGAAAAAACGACTTCCCCCCCCCCAAAATCGATTAATTCGCGAAGATAACCGGCCTGGACTGCAGCAGACCAGTCTCGCAGCCTCCGATAACATCCCTCATTCAGCGGCTCTTTCAGCTCGGCGAACCGCTCCCTGACGTTCGTAACCTCTCTTCTTTCTCTCCCTTTCTCTCTCTTTCCCTTTGCCTGCCCCCCGCCCCCCTATTCCCCCCCCTACTATTTAGTCCCTTTCAGTGAATGCCAAAAACTTGGCCTGAAAGCCAGTTGCCTCTGATATTAGTTATACTTAATTCAAGACTCACGGAGATGCCCCAGTGTGTGGGGGGGGGGGGGGGGGAGGGCCTCAAAGCGCTCGCCGCTGCCCCTTTTATTTCAAATCTATCGCGCGCAACTTATATTTTCATTAGCCTTTCAGGTCGGGTCCAGGGTACAGGCACGCTCGTAAAGAGTTTCACCTGCGCTTCGGCCCTCTCTATTTTCTGCTCTCTTTTCGGCCCGAAAGCCTGACTCCCACACACGTGCAGCTGCACCGTCGTGCCTTCTTTTTCCTTTTTTACGCTGGTTGCGTGGCTATGAAAAGCCATCGCGTGCAACCTGCCTAGCCAGAGCCGAGAGCCGGCCAAATCATGTACGGGCGCATCCACTCGATGGTCGATGACGGCCTCTCCATTTTATTGCCCTCGATTTGTGAGAACGTGTGTGGGAGGGAGGGGGGGGGGAGGAGTGCGGTAGCTGGCGTGCGATTTTGTGGTGTGTCGAAATTTATTCGACGATTTTGGACGCACAAAGGACGCCTGGTGCTTCTCGTTAGGAAGGCTTCCAGGCTGAACACACGACGCGACAATGTCGGGCAAATTGGTCGTAGCGGCTGCCATTTTTGACGTATTATTTGGCCACGTTTGTTATTCGAAAGTAGCAGCGAGAAATTTTGGTATTCCGAGTGAACTTCCCCGAAAACCTATTGTCCAGGGCATTAGAATTCAGGCTCGAAGCGGGGCCGTGAAACGGAGCCACTTTCTTCTCGCCTGGCCAGCCGTTCCGCTTGTTTCGAGATTATTTATGATCATCGAGATGAATGGCGACGATGGATTCATACGCGATTCCCTCTGAGACACCTATCTACCGCCACACTTTCTCCTCGGCGTCCATCCTTTTCATTTTCGCTACGCGACATTTAATATAGTGTCATGCAAACGCGCTATTATTGCCCGACACGTTGTCTCCGTCGACTTAGCATTGCTAATTACGCGAAGCGGAGACCCCTTCAGCACACCCTTGCCCAGGCGCAGAATCGCGAGGGCACGAAACGGAGCCTGCGATTTTTCGATCCTGCCATTCATCGGGCCGCTAGTTCTACCAGTTTTACCGCACAGCCGCGACTGGTAGCTGCTCCCAAGAAACCGCTCCGCCATTCCGTTCACCATAAAGAACACTTGGACCATAACAGAAGACAGCGGCCCCGAGGAATTAGCTTCCATTCAAGTTTCCATCGCCCCGTATGGCATTATGAACATCCAGCGACGTCACGATTATGAACACCTTCCGTTCCGGTACCGTTGCTTTTCTTCATCCTCCGCTCGACGTATCCCGCTACCGCAGGTGTGCATCGCTCATAAACTAACGCCTTAGTTGGAAGGCCGCTAACGCAGCTCGCGCGATATAGATGTGCGGGTAATACGTAATATCCAGATCGGTGTTCCGCCGCGCATCCGTTCTGGTTACCGTCTTTTTGCGCCGCGACTCGTTTCATTCTACCTGGGTCTGGTGCCGCGGGTCGCGTCTTCCTTTCGAAACGGTCGGTTAATATTCATAAGTAGCGTGTAGACATTTTTTGTGGCCGGAATGACAATGGAAGGGGGCGCCGGCGCGAACGATACCTATAGCGAGATAGTTCCCGAGCTAGTCTTAAAGTGGTTAAGTTCTATCCCACATCCGGTCTACCAGGTGGGCCAGCCGTGAGTTATAGCATCGGGCGACGAGACGTCAAATCACGCCCCCCTCCCTATCCCTTCCTGGTGTGTTTCGGCTTCCAAAAGGCACCACCCCCCAGGGTTAGCACCTACCTGGGCGTGAAGGTCCGTCCTGAGATCTCATTCCTGGACCTCCTATTCCCACGAGCTGGCGTCACTTTCATGGGGCCACGCATTTACCATGTTAATGGGGGAGCCCCCTAACTCGTTATGGAATTATTATCGGGCAGACTGTCCCCCCTCTCGAAAAAGCGATGGCTTCGTCGCCGTCCATCCAGCGGGGCCCGGCTTATCTCGCGCCGTGAGCAAGTATGAGCACCAATTATAATAAATACCAATTAACAGGGCGAAGACGCCATTACCGCGCCGTGGAAACCTGTTCCCGGCTGCAGCTTGTTGACAAACGGCCGGTTCCTACGCGGCACACCGATGCTGCTTTGACGCGAAGCGGTCCTCGCGGTGGTTTCTAGATTGAATTAGGTCCCTGGTAACGTTAGACGTTCGAGGAGGATGACGTGGAGGATTTCGGGGGGAATCTAATTAAGCCTCGTCCTGGCCGAAGCTTTTCCACGAACGCGTGTTCTTCAAGATATGGAGGAAAGTTATTTTCTCTCGAGTTAATGGATAGCCTAAGTCGATGCGACATATATGGGGGGTGAATAATTAATATTGTATGTAAGTCAATTGAAAAAAACTTTTGTGAATGGAGGTCGTGTCCAGAGTGCGGCATTTGGGACGGGGGCACAGAAATTGTCGTGAAACATTTCCAATCGGTGGATCCCAGCGCGGTAATCCCTTAACGAGAAGCACGGAGCGAATGTCCTCCGCGGCGGATCATCCGTGTGCAGCGTTGAACAGGCGAGACGCGAGGATGTGGCAGGAGGCAGGACACCCATCAGAGTTTACCGCGCAGGATTTCACCGACGTGGAATCAAAGCGTGCAGCCAGGGGAATAGGCTCGGTGTTTCCAGACAGCCAGAGTGACTTCTCGTTGTCGCAGCATCAGGGATCGGCCTTCGAACGAAACGAAACATGCGCCACATAAATTGTCTCCCTGTCTGGCCCGGGTGAAAGCTGGATTTGTTACACTTTGCACTCCACCGAGACGTCTAGGCCCCAGTCCGATGGCTGCTGCCGATGCTCAGGTTAGAAATCCATCCTGGCAATCGTGTTCCCTTTTCTCATCCGGCCCGATCCCCTTCCCTGTCAGCCTCATTATCTATCTGGAGCCCTCCGACTGTCATCCGTCCTCCCGATATGCGTCTTTCTCCACCGCGGCTACGGTTAGAGCTACGCGACTGTCTCCTTCCAGCTTGCCACCTGTCCTTTAGACTCGGGCCCAGATATTTCTCGGCCACGGAATCCGGCCGAGCGGCCTCTGTTATTGACGATCCCCTACCGGCGATGAGCTGAATGGTCAGTTTCAACCCTTTCGGGACCATTTACAGAGGAACGGCACCAACGAGGGCGCCGGTGTCGAAAGCGGAGGAAAGTGGAAGCTTCGAGTGATGGCTTTTGGTTGATGGATTGTGAAAAGGAATATCTAGAGATATGTAGTAGGAGGAGTTAGGGAAGGGTTGTTGATATTGAAAATTTTCGTCGCATGCACTGTCTTCAGCTATCAATTTTATCTTGGAGATCTCAATTAGGTACTTTAGTGCTGTTTGAAGAGCCTTATGTTAGTATTCATGAAATACGTGCTCTAGTATTCCTAAAAGAAGTGTTTTAGTATTGTAATTTGCAGGAATATACGAGTAGTGATGATGTGAAAGCAGATGGGGGAAAGCTGATAAAACCTATAAATGTCTTACACAGAAATCATCATTACGGGCATGTATTTAGCATACTTTTTGGGATATCAGTGGCGTAGGATCGTCAAGGTTTGTGACCAAATGAGTGCAGACTTGTAACGAATAGCCAAGAACACATTTAGAGATTGATGACTTCAAGAATATTGCTTTGCAAAACCACTTTGGGTGTGTCTTAAGCTAGCCACTATACTCCTGAAAGGTAAGTATCCCTAGAAAAAGTGCCTTAATACGCCCAGAAGTCCTATACTTTCAGAACAAGTGCCTCACTTCCAAATGAAGTGCCTCAGTATTTTTAAAGAAGTGTTTCACGGTTTCCAAAAGAAATGTCTACCTCTGTATTTCCAGAAGTGCTTCAGTGCTTCCAGCAGAAATACCTCAGTATTTCCAGAAGAACTACTTCACTTCTTCTTCATGAACTAAAACCCCTGAACACAGTTCCCCCACAGAAAAGCAGGCAGGCATCCCTCGCGAGTCTCCTAACTCGCCGAACGAAACCCCGCGAATTTCAGCAGCTTCCACGAACCGTTGACTTCAGCGATGTCGCTTCTTAGCAGACGTGGCGAGCGACGAGGGTACGTAAAAGTTGTCCCCGGTGTCAGTGCTCGTTATGGCGTTGCGCGACGCGGGGTGCTGGGGTTGGCACGAGGGACAACATGCCATATCGGAGACACCTGTTAGTGGCAGTAACCGAACCAGCCGGCCCACCGAGCAAACCGGACTATAAAGGTATCGCGGCCGTATGACTAGCACTGGATGGGGGGAGGCATGCCGGGAATTAAAAGCGCGTTGTCATATTATAATCGTATTATGGCGAGCCTGGGCCCGGCCACGCAAAAACGGCCATGCCAGCGACATCGCGCCATGAAGATCGGTCTCTGATGCAGCGCGAACACCTACACCGCTCTTCACCGACATGAGTTCGGCTATACCACGGTGCACTCCCTTTGAAAAACTGAGTGGTTACTTTTTTCTAGGAGAAGAAATAGTTTTAGTAAATTTCGACTCCGTTTTGGAAATTGGAATGAATATTTGATCGTTGCTTTACGACCGGTTGAAAAAATGTTTGCGTTCAATGAAGGCGTACCTTAGTACTCCTGGAAGATGTGGTTCAGTGCTTCCAGAATTAGTGGGTTAGTATTAAAGAAGAAGTACCTTCATACGATATGTTTTAATGTTCTTAAATGAAATACCTTAGTCTTCTTAGAAGTAGTGTCATAGTATCTACTTGCAAAAAGAGTGCCTTAGTGTATTCAGAATAAGGTGCCGTACAATTAGTAGCTTCGAACTGCCTTAGTGCTTCCAGAACTAGTGGCTTACTATTTATAGAAAAAGTACCTGAATACTTGTGAGAAAAAGCTGTCATATTGGGCCTAAAAGGAGTGCCTCAGTCCTCTTGAAAGTAGTGTCATAATACTTCTCAAAAAAGTGTCTCCGTCTTCCCCTAGGTTTTGGACAGAGTATTTCGAAATTGTGATATACCAACTCCACTGGAGCAGAGGCAAGGATTCAAAGCAGCGTGAAAGCATAGAGCGCGGAGGGAAAACACTCTGGCAACGACGACTAGTATCCTTTGTCGCAATCGGGTGCCGCGTTATTTCGCAGAACGTTTCGATTTAACGCACAAATGGCTCTCTGTACGGCCACGGTATGCCTGCGAAAGCCGGCCAGGTCCGGTATCCCGGTCCTTTGATATCTATCGATGAAACGATTTATCTCTGTCCGCGCGCGCTTTCAATCCGATCAGGACACCTCTCCATCGGGACACCCAGGACGCGCGGTGGACGAGGCACGAAGCAGGCCAGCAGCGTCCATCGTTTCTGCATCTCTGGTCGTACGAGTACCTATCGCCCCGCGTTTTTACGAATTGCCGGGAGCACAACTGCGCCTGCAGCATCATGGACACGGGTTAAAAGTAGTGTTCGGAGAACTTACCGAGATGTGAATGTGATGAGCTTTGTAGAAATATATAGGTACTAGAGGATTCAGAGGATAGTACGGAAAAAAGCGTGTAGGTAGGAGTAGCATCACGAGCTTCTTGCACTTTAACCAACATTTCCCTTCGTATAAATGTTTTAATTAATATTAACCATTAAATCGGTTACATACAGGTGAACCTAGCAGTGGTGATTCTTTTGAAGGCGCAACCTCAACTAGAGTAGCTCCACAACACGATTATGATTAGAGGTATGGCATGCCATCTAGTGACGAGCACTATTATTAAGTGACTAGCGCTCAAAGGCATCCTTAACACTTCTTAAAAGACTTCACACCTGCTAGTTTCACTGGATAATCACTATAGTAAAGATAGTAATGGGTAGAGGCTATACTGTCCTTGAGTTCCCCACCGACAAGTCAAAACACCAACCACGTATTCAGCACACTTTTTGGACATTCATACTGGAGTGTGCATTAATGTGACCAAATAAACATTCCTGGCACCCCAGTTGCTGACCTATCAAGTCCAAGCTCCTGCCAACTGCAGAAACCTACAGAAAAATTGGCTTTTTGGTCACAACCTCCTCGAAAATCTCTCGCAAAGGTTTATCTTCGAATGGCCAACGACAGACCAGCCTCGGCCAAGGACGTCGCAGCGAGACCGAACGCGACAGCGAGGACAAGCTGACATTCCTTGCAGTATTACATCGCGACGTAATATACAGTCCGTCGGCTTTCCTCAACGACAAAGGCTCACCGGGGACTGACAAAGGCGCACAGTAGGCCAGCATATTAGGACGGTATGCGGTGCCCCCGCCGCTGCCACCCTCCCCCCCGTATATAATAATGCGAGCGCTCAGGGGCCGGGCAAAGTCGGGGCCCCTTCAGTCCTTGCGTCAGCGGATGTCATCACCGGGGCCCGACGCTGATTTACATCGCGCGGCCAGCAGGAATCTCTGGCAACCGGCAACCAGGCCGATCCTTCGCGCATAAAATATGCGCCCGTCATATCATCGTGCCCCCGCGACGACATAACTGCCGGGGCCCGACAAAGGGCCCGCGTTCCCCGCCCAACATCTTCCCTTTGGCCACTGGGCCCTGATCCGCAGCACGTCCGTCCCGCACAACGGCGGGTAATTCGAACTTTGCGGAGCGCGCCATTTCATTGGTACTTGTACTTCACTGATTGGAGGAGTGCGGGAAAGTATTTGTGACGAAGGGTATGACTTGCTAAGAGAGCAATGGCTGAAGAAGCGGAACTGTGTTGGAAATTGTACAACTTGTGAAACTTGATATCTTGAATTACTTTTAGTTATTCTTGTCTAATAGTACAGTATGGTAGGCATAATTCATTGGGCGATAAATGTTTGAATAAAGGAAAGCGTGACAGAAATTATATTTGAAACAGTTTGTTGCGCCTGGAATTGAAAATACCGGGAGAAGAAATTGCTTCTACAGTATTTTACTTACTACTTGGGGAATGGATTATTGAAATAGTAGCAAGCGAGTCGTGGTAGAACAGAACTTTAGAAGCTTCCCTCGCCCTCGGTCGTTGTTCCGCCGAATGGAATTCCAGCCATTAACAGTCTTTTAATTGACACGAATTAATTTACGATCCGCTAATCAGCCGAGCCACGGTTCCGAGACGCTGGCGCGGCTTTCATCGGCGAGGGCGGTCGATTGATTTATCGCTTATAAAGGGATTCTTATCGCGTTAACAGCGCCCGCCCGTTAATCGACGGAAAAATGTGTATGAAACTAATTATTTGCCCAACACACGTCAACGCTTATCTGCCCCTATTTACTTTTAATCTTCCGCCGTGGCTATCTTAACGCAGCCGTCTCTTTGGCAATCGCTCTCCCCGCGGTTAATGAAATAATTCAGACTAGGTACCTATCGGCACGAGCGTCTCCCGATGCGAGCGCGCGTCGACCACGGTTTTTCACCGACTCCGAGGAGCAAGCGACGCACGTGAGAGAAAGGGCCTCGAAACAAATTGCCTCGCTCGATGCACCTTGTACGATTTAATTCCTAACGAACGAAGGCGTTTCGGTAGTGGCGGGGAAACTCGTTGGTCATATGCGAGAGATCCAGGGCTGGCACGAGCGCTTCGTTTTGCAATAGAATCGTCGCCGTGCGGCCAGGCTTTAACGAGTTGAAAAGGCGAATCTCGTCGCGACTCGTATAAATGACACTGACAAAAATGGCGGAGCCGCGATAAATTTATAGACCGAGCCGCTTCGTCCACCTCATACGGGCTGCGGTCGTTAACGACTGCCTCCTTATGGGGGAGCCCGTTCTCATTACGGATGCAAACCGACTGCTGGTAATTTTCAATTGTTTCCTTGCGTAGATCGCCGCAAAAACCGTCTCACCTTCGGCACGGGGAAAGCGGAACGGGATCGAAAACCATTGGGGTGGGGGGGGGGGGGGGGCGCTGTTGCTGTCTCTTCCGCGCGTATAACCGGGGAAGAGCAGGACCAGGAATTCCAGCGATGTTGATAGCCGTTGCTTTGCTGAATCTCGCGTGGCAGAGTAATATGGAACGAAATAACAGGCTCTGCGAGTGCAACGGGAGGAGTGAAGCGTTGGCGAACACCTTAACACAGAGATGTCCAAATTAAGCTTCTTGCGCACCTTCTTCCATTTTGCCTTGGCTGCCGTAAACGTGGACGCTAGATGATGCTGCGCTCTCTGCCCCACAAGAACAAGATATAGGAGGTGATGAAAAGATACTAAAAATTTCTGTTTGGAACCAACTTTGGCCCTTGAAGGGCGGGTGGTTTGATCATAGAATGGATGCGAGGTCCATTTTGTATTCCATTCCTACTCATCACAAAATAATGTTTTATGCTAGATTTCAACCTTGTTATGATGTGAAATTTATATGATTTTCGAGACGTAATACTAATGATACATAATATATCTAACTTAATATTTAGGGTGGGTCTAAATTGACCCTGTATCCGGCAGGTAGTTTCCCGCTGATAATGAGGATTTGACCCAACGTTCAGTGTCATCGAATCTTCCCTCTGGTATTTTCATTCCAGGAAATAGGAAAAGGTTACAGGGAGCAAGATCTGGTAGATATAGGTAGAGGATAAGCGTCATAGGAACGTTTTTTCCCGATTAAATTTATAGCAGACTATCTGCTCTTCCATCCGATCTATTACAGCTATGACAGACATTGTATATATACTTGAACTTAACACTGATCATCCCCAAGGATGAACCTACCGTGCAGAGCTGGAAAGCTGGCGCCTAGAAGAACTATGAATCCAATTAGTCGCGACACAATTTCCTCCCTATAACCCACCTTTCTTCACACTACTGCAAACCAAGGCGGTTCGTATTCTCGCTATTGATCGAAATGGTAACTGCTATCGGTACAAAGCACGCGTTCACGCTAGTTTCGAGAAAGAAATCAAATGTTCAATAGGTACATTTCGATCAGACCTCCTACACCGGGTCGAGCGGGGCAAAGGCCAGTAAGGGGACCCACCTGTGGACACTGCTCCCTTAACAGGTCCACGGGAATGTGTTTCAAGTAACCCTTACCGATATCAGAGGCTGGTGACGGCAGATGGCAGAGACTGGACAGAAAACACAGTAAGCAACTAGGAAGCGTCCTGGATTTTTCCAGAGTCAAAGTGTGATACAGGCGCCGCGACGGGGATTGAAAACTGGCCGGGGGCTGGTTGGCGTGTCGACGCGGCTGGCTGATGCGCGGGGCGGGGGGGGGGAGGGGGGGGGCTGAACGGGAGGGGGCGGGGACGATTTTTTCCAATCAAGCAACCTGCTGAATTTGTTTTTTCCCCGAAACGTCGGTGCCGTTTCAAAGTTATTGATTGCCATCCGGCAGGGCACGGGTCGGAGCCCGGGGGGGGGGGGGGGGGGGGCGGCGAGCTTCCGAGGGGGATGCAGAACGTTTCGGTATATAGGTGAGGGGGAGGAGGGGGTTCGGTGGATAGGTACGAGCGGTGCTGTCGCTCGTTTCGTTCCGTTTCGTTTCGTTTCGCCTCGTCCCCGTTTCGGTACGTTACGTTACGTTTGCTCGGCCGTGCATCTCCTCGCGCAATATAGGGGCGGAATAATAATTACGGTAGCGAGCAGGAGAGAAGGAGAGGGAGGCAAAGGGAAAGGGATGGCTTGCAGTCCGGTTTCAATGATTGCGATTGACGGGAATCGCGGAGAGGGTGAACGGGCTGCGCCGCGACGGGCGCCGATGACGAGCCGCCGTCCCCGATGACTCTGAAGGTCGTCTCGCCACGATCTTTTCCAATGGCGGGGACCGAGCGAAGTTTTCCTGGGTCGAATGAAACGTGGTTCATACGAATCTTTTGTCCCAACGATGCTGCACTTAGCGCTTCATTATTCGCACGACCGTTCGGGACCGCTCGCGCGCATTTCTCGGTGGATGGCCACGATTTTTATCGCGGGCATGAGCCTACCCACCGCCGAGGACAGTAAACAAGACACGCCGAGTGTACGTGAGATAGAACCCGTGGTAGGGATGTCGATCGTGTTTTTCCCGAAGGATAGAGCCCCGTGCAGTTTATGGAGCACTACTGTAGCTATTTGATTTTCTAAAACCTTCGAAGCTGGAAATTTCTGGATACTTATGGTCATTGTTTGTCTATTTTTACTACATAGGTCCTCAACTTAAAAGGAAACGTTCCCAATCCGAACATTCTGATTTTAATGAAACTTTGTGTGAATGTAGAACACATTGGGGTATGTAAATATCAATTTTTATCCGCGGGAATTCACTCTGAAGGGGTGAAATTAACCCTTGAAGTTATCGCATTTTTTCGTTTTTCTGATATAACTTTATTTTTCTTTTGGTAATGTTATAGAGCCTAAAAAACTGAATAGTTCTTATATGTATTTAAAGTTTTATTCTGTCTCGCACCGTTACAAAGTTATCTACACCTACCTATTTAAAAATTGTGAAAACGCAATAACATTATAAGAGCAGATTTTGCCTCTTCAGAGTGAACTGACGTAGAAAAGAAAAATTACTCCTTGAATAATTCAAGCTTCAATATGTTCTACATTCACACGAAATTTCATTAAAATCAGAATCTTCGGTTTGGGCACGCTTTCTTGTTAGCATTTTCTAATGTAAGTATTCGTCCTTTAGTATCCCACATTTTATTCGGTTAAAGTAGGGGAAATAGTATTCTGCCATGAGTGTGTGCTGTTAAAAGAATCGCCATTACGATTTTTACCGTTGTTGTTCACGAAGCATATGATTCGAGCCGCATCCACGAAGACGCGGTATAAGCAATCTCCTTAATGGTCGCTATATTTCCCGCCGCTCGGATCTGCCGCCCACCCGGCCCGGGGAATACGCATATATCCGCGCAACTCGTTTGATTTTATTAAATCTAATAAATTGCCGTGCCTAGAAATTCCGAAACATTTCACTTTGCCGATCAATAACGCTATCGCGCCCTGTGCTATTTACGCGAGACAAGACACGCGAGGAGGGAAAAGTCAGAGCTATTTTCCACGGAAATTACATTGTCTCGGAATCCCTTGAAACCATCTTCGTTCGCGTTTATAGCCGCCTTAATCCTCTGACACCCGCATAATTGTCCACCATTTCAAGCAATAATAATCATCTCTTTTTTCGGATCGGCACGTTCTCCTAACGTCACGGACAAAATCTTACATTCACTTTATAAGGTAACTCTGTCCAACGAGAAGAACTGCAGCGCGAACCGCTCAAATTTTACGCGCCCGTAAATTGTCCCGGGTCGTAAATCCCGGATCTTTTACTTCCGGTGCGCGGCTCGATCCCTGGAGAAAGGATGGGGCGCGATCGGAACGCGTTGCGTGCACCTACCCCTTCTGGGCTAGTTTCAAGATTGCATTCGCTCGCGTCTTATTACCCCCGTCATCTCCGATGCGCACACGGCACACACACGGCGCACACACTCGCCGGTAAGAATGATTGCAAAGGTATCGGATGAACGGAATTGCGATACCCTTTGCGCGGCTGGAACGAACGTAAGCACGAACCTAATTGTCAGCGGGATTACGGATCAATCTGGGTAGCTCTGATGAAATTCTATAGGTGTGCCGAGCGATAGTGAGGACCCCTGTGCGCATGTCCAAAAATAAATGGAAAGGATTGTGGAGTTGTTGAAACCCTCCATCTTGCAGAACGAATTCTGAGGGGAACGGTGAGTAGATTCAAGATTTGTCTGGGGATCTAGTATTAAATAAGTAGGGGAGACCGGGGCTGGTTGTCTCAAAGGGTAGGAATTGTTAGTAACTTTAATTGTTAATAACTAATTGTTAATAATTGTTAATAACTTTCCACCGACATATGCTCTACTGCGGAAACATTCACTGTTGAAAGAAATCACTTCTACTATGCCATGCATTTATGTCCGACACCGCGATCGCACGTTTTTTTTAACAGTTATCAGCGTTTATCGAAAAATGGACTACGTTAGTAAATATTTTTTCTTAAAGATTTTTTTTTTTCACGCTCTATATAGTTACAATAGAATAAATTTTAAGGGACTATTTTAAAGTTTGATTATTAGTCGATCTATTGACATAGTGTTTTTGTTTATACATAAATAATTGAAGGTTATATAGATTATTGAAGTCAAAATGATCGGTCAGGGCTGGTTGACTAATAAGGTTTAAATTGTTATTTTGTTATTCATAAAGCGACTTTTATTTTTTGTTTAAAGGGTCTAGCCGGGTAAGCATAGGGAAAACGGCCCCAGCATCAATTTTAGTATTTATGTGTACCAAACAATGCTCTTTGCCTGAAAAACCACTGAGAGAAATTTCCGATCTTTACCGCCTTTTGTTAGGGCGATGTGGGGATAATAACCTTAAACTTTACACTATTTTATAAATACATTATAATTAATATTTAAATTTAAAAAATTTTCAGCTTATTATTAAAATATGAAAGAAAGAAATTAATATTTTATAATGAAACAACTCTTGTGACATCTATTATAGTAGAGGCATTAGAGAATATATTTTAATTAATATCACAATTAAATATAACACAACGATGTTCGAAATTTGCGCGAAATTATTAAAATTTCAAAACGTCAATTCAAATGCGGCACGGGTTCCCGTTGTCCAATTACTTTGAAGCAAGTGTCACAATTTAGGAAGGAGGGGGGGGGGGGGAAGACAAAGAAAACTGGAAAAATGTTTGACCCCTATAGCTAAGGATCACCCTAATTACCATTGGGTTGCTTAGTAATGATCTACCGCGAACTTCTTTGCTTTTCAACTCCTCTTTTTACATCTTTCTGCATAGTACATCTATGCATATAGACAAGCACATATTGATCAAAATATACAGGTGTACTGTACAGTGAAGCCTTCAAACATACATGCCCGAACAGATATGTTCTCCACAGGATGAATTCAATATGAATAACAATAATTAGATTCGGGGCTTGGCACGCGATCTACTATTGAAGCATTACTGTATAGGTAGGGTAACTGCAACTAATATCGAACACCTGATTTTAAAAGATTTCCACAACTAAGTAGGAACATACTTTGTTTCCTATGAAACTTACGTTAAAATACGACAAAAGTAATAGATATTCGTATGTTAATAGTTGATTATGCAAAAGTTTAAGTGTCTTGGAGTTATGGTAAAAAATGTAAAAAATCTCAAACGCGGCGAGTTGAATAAATGGTACCTAATATGGAACACGTAGGAAATTTGTAAATAAATCTAAAAAAAACTTTATTTTTAGCAATTGAAAGATAGAAGACAAGTAAACAAATGTCTTCCATTTTTTAAAATTTATATTATGGTATATTAATTTTCTGCGTCTGTTACACGTTGGGTACGCGAATGATACGACCACAGTGAAAATAGCGAATACTTACATTAGACCCATTTGTTTCAGGATTTTCTTTTAATTTTTGGTGCTACAACTTCCATCTATTATATAAACAATAATAATAATAATAATATCATAAAACTAGGTAATATATTGTAGTACAGTAATATATTGTATTTATAATGGTAAAAATATAATATAATAATATACAGGAAACATGCACCCAATATGGAACGTGTCCCATATTACGTACACTCAACGTGTTCCATAGTGGGTACATGTGTATTCCGACAGAAAAATAATAATTATACTAAGAAGGAAATAAATTTAACGGTAAATTTTTTTCGACATTCAAAAATAAACATATCTAATGATGTTTTATAATGAAGGTAAGTTAAAAAATATTTTTTAACTTACCTTCGCTAATAAGTTTCACTCTAACTCGCCTCTCAAAAACTGTTATACGCTGCCAAACACAACAATCACTTCGCATTCTTTTTTGTTTTTCACGAAATATCTTACACTGTTGCCGATTGATATTATTACTTACCTACTGAAATATTGCGGTGTTCCATATTATGTACAGTTGCCCTATCGCATTACTGACCTCTCCGTAACTCCAAACAACCTCACCACTCCCCATAAAGATATACACTTAGATCGCCGAATCTCCTATTCGTCGAAAGAAAATTCAAAACACCGCGCAACAGATTTACTGTAAGTGAAACTTGAGCCGGCGAAGATTTTCTTTAAAAACGCCCAGCAACTTGTATAAATTCCCCCCGACGTGACGCCGACGTTGGGCCCCACGTCCCCCCCCGACGCGACGCCGACGTTGGGCCCCACGTCCCCACGGCGTTGATCGCGCCACGGGTCCGGCGCGACGCTTTTACGGCCCCGCGGCGCGCTCACCTTCCCATTCACAAGTTTCTCGAAATCAACATTGTCGACGGCCGTTTAATTGCACTCCACTTACAGGGGCGTAAATAAAATCGCCCGGAGTCGCCGGCGTCCGCGGCCCGTGTAAATATTAATTTCACGAGGACGGCTCGTTATAAATAACGATAAATCGGGCCCGGCGCGTACAAGTTGTCGTAATAAACGTCGCGGGCCGGGCGCACAATGTGTAAAGTGGCGAGTGTAAAGTTAAGCCCGGGCCGAGTGTTCATCGGCGAGGCGCGCTGCAAGTCTCGGGAGGTTATAACGCCGCCATAACCGTATACATTCCGCGACAATAATCGTTTTATGGTGGTCGGCAATATCGGCGGGTTCTACTGCCACGGGAATTGATATCCTCCACCTACAACGGCCGGCTAACTTATGGCGACTGCCCCGCCAAAGATCCAGCAGCCTGGCCGAGTTTGAAAAACCGACACGATCTGGGGAAACTTTGTTCGTGGCCTTGTAGCGTTTCATTCTTTCGGGATGCTGCTCCCTTTAGAAAGTCGGATGATGAAAGCCTAGAAGGAGGCCTCTCGCCTCCGACTTGTCAACGAGCAAAGGCCTTTTTACATCATACAATCATATCTTTCGTGATTTATATTGGGTCATCCCATAATAAGTAATGCGGTCTTTTTCGGTACATCGTCCGTATTTGCAAACCTTTCCAATACGTTTCAGCTGACGGTGGATCGTAGAATGAGTCGAATTCAACTTTCGGGTTAATTCTTCGATAGTTATTATTGGATTTTTTCAACGGTAACATCTCCCGGCACGAGGTTATCTTCAAGACTATAGCTCCCAGCTCGGCTTATACTAATACTCACCGCTACAGTGGCATCATTCCCTTCGTTAAGGGATCATGCCTAGTTGGCAGACGAAAAACAACGTCATTTTCGGGAATTTTTTGTGAAAAATGTGATGTATGTTTCTTACAACTATTTCCTTATTTTAGAAGTAGATATATTCAGCAACCCTCCGAAATTCTGTTATAGGAAAATATTAAATAATAAAGGAGCCGGGTTATCTGAAATCAGAAAGTGAAGAAGATTCTGTTAATATATGAGTTCTGTTAAAAATGATTTCAGACGAAATGGCGGCCGTTTAACGAAAATCATGATTTTTCGATGTCTGAATTGTTCGTTTTTCGTGAATTAAAAATAGAGTTTTTATCAAAAATAAAAATCCTTCGTTCACGAACTAGATAAACTCAGATACTAACAGAATCTTCTTCAATTTTCGATTTCTGATTATCCGGCTCGGAGAAATCGTGCTCACCGCGAAAAAACTAGCTTCCGGGAGAGTGGCTGTTATTCGTTCATTTTTTAATATTTTCCTATAACAAAATTACTGAGAGTTGCCGAATATATGTACATTTAAAATAAGCAAATAGTTGTAAAAAAATATACATTACATTTTCCACAAAAAATTCCCGAAAATCACGTTCTTTTTCGTCTGCCAACTAGGCATGAGCCCTTAAACTTATACATATGTATCGTAATATAATAGTACGTTCATTTCAAACGTTTTTAATAGCTGCAATACATGTATTCGATTTACTTACACTCGTTAACTTTTGATACAACATTGTCTGAAAGTTTCTATTTACGGTAGTGCATATAAACATTGCTGTCTCGAAAAGAACTCGTCGCTATCCCCGTTATTTCTTTTGTAGTGGCCGAGGCGAGTGAGAGGTGCCAGAGAGACCTATTCCGTCTTTTTTCGATAGACAACGCCTCGGCAGCGCCGACCGTAATTTATGGCTTGTCGCTGTCGCGCGCCCTCTCACTCGTTCTCACTCCCTCTCAGTCGCCGCGGCAAAGAGCAAAGGCAATCCGAATAGACTACCCGTTTCGAAAAGAGCTTGCGCCCGGTCCGATGCGCGCGTTCTTTTCGAGACAGCACTGTATACACATACCAAACAAATAAGCGACGATCCCGACGAGTTTCATTGTTTTAAACTCAACTCTCAAAAGTGATTTGTTTCAACAAAAGTTTCTTGTGTAATTTAACAAGGTTTAACAACGTTTCTTGTGTAGTTTCTGAAGTAACTTTATTAAAAGATTTGAAGAAGACCTTTGGTTTTTTCAATGGGAGCATATGTTTTTTTATAGCCAGATTTTAGATACGAAAAATCATTTGTATAAAAAATCAAAGGTCCCCTATACATAGAGAAATTTTGTTTGACCTATCTTATGCCCCCTTGAAACCATGCAACTTTACTTTACATGCATCTCTCTCTACGGATAATAATATTGACCTAAATCAAGATGATAATAGCAGGTAACGTACCTGCTTTGCTTTCGGATTGGCAAATAATTAAACGCGTTTCAACGACGAATGAAAATACTAAAGTATTTTCTCTGACTTGCTTAACAGATTAGGGAATGTAAAAAGAGATAGGTGTGCGAGAAATACCTATACATATCGAAAACACTAGTCACGAGACACAAATGTGTCCCCTGTGAAAAAGCTTTAATTGCTCGGTCGGAATTCATATCCAGATAAACACATAAATTTAGAACCCTTTGACATGAAACACATCGTAGAATTTGATTTTTGAAAATGCTGTTGGCTTCGAAAAGTCACACGGTAAAAGCCTTGAAGATGCATTGTCTTCGACTTGTCAACGAGTAAAACCTTTTCACACGAAACACTTCTGTCACTCGCTCCTGTTTCAGATTCATTTGCTAAACACACTTGGCAGAGATGACGCTGGCTTAAGCAGAAGCAGGGTAAATAGGGACGGAAAGTGTAAAGATGCATCCAAAATAGCAGCCGTGAACCGCAAAAGTGTTTGGTACGGAAAGGCCCTAATGGCTCATACAATACAATATAACATGTAGACGTAAAATGCGCGATCTTAAGGCCTCACACTTCTATGGTTTGCGTCTGGAATTTCAAATAAATTCACTTAGAAAATATAACGCTGATTTATGACAAAAAAAAAACAGACCATTTGAGAATATAACCATTGAAAAAATGCCTTCGTTTAAAGCAGAAAAAAAAACAATTTCGTAGCCTGACGTAACAAAATAAATAAATACAAAGATGACACAGGGACATGGAGGACGGTTGCTTCGCCTCGGCTGCCTCTGAGGAACTGAATCAATCGTCAGGCTTTCGATCGTTCGGTAGTTAATCCTGCCTTATCTCGCATCGCGACGTTCATCATCGACGAAGGTCTCGGCCCAATCCGCGATTCCTTTTGTGCGACTGTGTAACGTTCACTGTAATCATCACGATGGCTTTTCCATAGAACAGATAAGAACTGGCCAGGCTTACGTAACGGCGGCCACGGTCTTCGTCGACGCGAATTGGTAATTAGACGCCGTAACGCGACGCCGTAATAATCGTTAGATGTAATTCTAGACCTGCAAAAACTTAATAACAGGGTGGGCGGCGATGCTTGCGGCTATGGATCAATAAAACGCGTTGT
Organism: Andrena bucephala; assembly: GCA_947577245.1. NCBI lineage: Eukaryota > Metazoa > Arthropoda > Insecta > Hymenoptera > Andrenidae > Andrena > Andrena bucephala. The sequence continues at coordinate 28,673,649 of OX387717.1, read as the reverse complement.
CTCGACGAAAACTCCTATTATGGAACGAACAACGACACTGCAGCTTGCCAAAATTGTGACTCCGCGTGAGACGATGGCTTCACGATTTTGGGAATTTCATTGCTACAGTAGGTACCTACTTATGTGTTTCGTTGCTTCGTATTTTTAACGTCAGACACTGAAAGACCGATATAGGGCCGAGAACGATATTGTAATGGTCCTCATGGGAAGGAGAATATTCTATTAATAGGTACATAAGTCTGTCGTGTTTAGCTGCATCCCGAGAAATGCACGTCGAAACGCATTACGTAACGTGAACTACTGGAAGGGAAACTAAAATTGGGGATTCGATGATTGGGGAAGATCGTGTTCAACTTGGGGATGCTTCTCTTGGTGACTGTAGGTCTTGAAAGACTGCAGGCCGGGTTTTAAAAGCAAGCATGGGTAAGTTTAGCACCGAAGTTCATCATCTCAAATAATCCTCAAGCCTTTGATATTGGAAAGAAGCCTGTATCAGTTTAGGTTAGATAGGATAGAAAAGGATTGGAATTCCTAGGGTCGTTCACTTTCCATGTGAATAACGAGGGGTTAATGTCATCTTAAGGTCAGAATATAATACATCATTAAATGAATATTTGCATCAGCTATTAGTGTGTATAACAAAAAATATATCATGTTTCATTGAGGAAAATTATAAGAAACTATAAGATTTATTACGAACATTTTTTTATATTTATTATGTGCCCCCTAAAAATAATACATTATATAGATACGTATTTGACATTTTTTATCGTAAAAAATTATGAAATTATTTGACATGCTAAGCCTCGATAAATTACACTGTATACAGTATAGGTACACAGTGAATTGTTCGGTATACGAAGGAATTATATAATTGAGGCATTTGATGGGAAAAGGCCAATATGCCAATATACGCCAATACGCCATTTCAAGAAAATCAATTTCAAAGTTTTCATTATAGTATAACTTAATAAAAAGTAATGCAACTAAATCCAATTTTTTTAGGGATGTAGTTATCGCGTCCTTCAAACGTTCTGAAAACAGAAGTCATGATTTGGAAATGATATGTGTCTATTTATAAGGTTCAAGCAAGTAGTTTATGTGCCCTTTTTCCGCAAATGTGGTGAATTCGTAACAAAGTTGCTTCTTTGTTTAGTTATTTAAATATAATTTTGTTTACTTACTCCGTTACACATTTTTTATACATTGCTTAAATAAAAAATACAAAATGAAGCACAAAAATAAACAAAAAAATGTAATGTTTTAAGTAAGTATTACTTTCTTTGATTTTTTGCAGCAAGCTGTCTTCCAAATCAATTTTTTCTTTTCTAAATTAGCTTCTTACCTTGCGGATTCGATACTCGCCTCACTTTCCATATTTTCTCGCTTGCACAAAATCCTCTAAGAAACAAAAGTACTTATTGCACGACAGCACGATAGCGCGACTGCTCAGCGACTATTTAAAACAGCATCTAGCTAATCTGAACGCGAGATAAGTAGTGCCCTTGATATATTACATATATATAACGTACACCTGAGTCGATTTAAACGATTTCATGAAAAAGGGCACATTATCCTACGTGCCTTTTTTTGCATCAAATGCATCAATTACCAATTTCTCCCTTTGTCGCGAAACGCACGATTGTCAATCACTTCTCCATCGTATCCTGACAATGTCGATACGTTCGACTGCTTCCTAAAACGTGAAAATGCACCCCAAAGCGCCCCTAAAGCGGAACAGCTTCGACATGGAGGAAGACACAAGTTCAAGGACAATTATCGACCCCCCCCCCCCCCCGCCCCTCCCTCTCTTATGATCACCCTAGCCTGCGTCCACGTGCCGTCGCGATAAATCTTTTCGGAAGTCGCTGTTTCCTTGCGTAGGCCGGAAACTTCGTGTCGACGCGCTGTCAAAACACGGGGGCTGCTTGGTCACGTGCGACCCCCGACTTTCGCGCCCTTTTCTATACTCATAACTGCGCCCCATTCTACTTTTGTATACGCAGGCCCACGCGACTCGCAAATAACGCCGCTATTATTGCACCGTTCACCATAGTGCTCGTGATCCTTCGAATTATCCAGAGGGGGTGGATTGCCTGGAGAATTATATATCTGTGACATCGATATTTAATTGAAATGGGAAAGTGATTGTGCCGATGCATATGGGAACATTTACGTCAGATCTGATGGAATTTATTGTTGTAGGTACTTTGGCATTTCAAAGTGTTTGAAGTTTTCATTTGTAGGTAAATATCTTTGGAGGCTGCTCTTACTGCCTAGAACTGAAGGATCTGGGTAATAGAAACCTGAGGAAGTACCACATGCGAGTAAGATTTATTTGGAAAGGGGGGGGGGATTAGTTTCTTGTTAGAAATTGAATAGCAAACGTGGTAGGGATAGAGGTATATTTGAGAAATTACATATTTTAAGAGTTCCAAGTGGGTACAAAGCAAATGCTGCGTCTGAAAATTTGTATGCCATCATTTAGCAATTTATTGTAAATGCAAGAGCAGGGCGAGCATGATTCGTGCAATTTAGAACTCGAGCTTTATTAAAAGATTAAGTAGAGGTGAAGAATGTGTAGCGGTGTTCGCAGGAACAGAAAAATATTCTTAAATATTCGTTATTTGCAATAAAAGAAGATTCTCCAAGGTCCCTGTTTCACGCTTTATTTTTATTAGCTCTCGGGGAAGCATATAATTTTGGCGCGTCAGCTGCTATATATCCCCTTGAGACCGACACTTTTCCGATTATTCCTTGAAATATTAAGACGCTAACGACGGAAGCGCGCCATACGTAGCGTAGACGGTGTTTCCGAAAGCGGAGCCCCACTCATCCGTTTTGGTGGAAACGGGAGAGGCAGGGTGAACTCTTGATCCGTGTAAAGCTTTTCCGAAAATTTGTGAAAGTCCGCCCCGAGTTCCGTCGTTTCAGCTGGCCCGAGCGCGACGCGTGCACGTCATAGATCAATAAGTCTCGTTCTCATTGTCGACTCGTCGTGGGCCGGCTTTACGGCCTCCTCTCTCAGGAAACGTTAACGACATCCGTGAAAGACGTATCGATCGTTACGCCCGAAGATATCGTAAATCACGAAAACCGACGGGAACGTTCGTTTCCACGCGCGGAGGACCCGGCCGCGCGGTAGGTGCATGGTGATGCGCATTTACTCCATATGGAACAGAGGAATGGTCGCCAAGACGGCATAAACGTCATCTAAAATATCTGCATTGTTCTCGGGCGATAGCGTGAAATATTCGTGGCTGAAACTGTTCGCACAAGAGAGATTATGACCGATAAATTATCTTCGACCACTCCTTTTTTGAAGGTGCGCACTGCAGAAATTTGCACCGTGTTCAGCTGAATTGATCATAAGAAATATATAAAAAAAAAAGCAATTTTATGTTAACCGATTTTATTGAAAATGCAGTAAAAACTAAAAAATAATTATTTTCTTGTACTGCAATTTCGATGGTGTTTTTTCACTTTAAATAAAATCGTGGAGCGGGGTATCTCAGAACAAATTCATTTCGACGCTTGATGCTGTATTAAATTGATTCATATTCTGTTAAGAAAAAACACCATCGAAAATGCAGTCCAAGAAAAGAATTATTTTTTAGTTTTTAGTGCATTTTTAATAAAATAGTTTAACATAAAATTTTTTTTTATACATTTTTATTATCTAGTTTTTAGTGTTTATGGATTTACATTTCGCAGCTCTGACTTCTTTAGAAATATCTTTTACTTAATTTCAAATCGCGATGCGACCAGCGACCCGAACGCAGCGGCTTTTTGTCGTTTTTGTAAAGAACGCGAGTGGCTGATTTCAAGTCGTTTGGATTTGTGGTTATGGGTTATATTTATTGACGACTGGGAAATTTTTTCACCCGCTCGGAGTTAATTTTTTTTTTTAAATATTGTATTTTCATCCAAATTACGCGCGCTTGCAAAGTTTCAATACAATTGGATAGTTGGAAGCTGGTTAAATTTGAGTTGCCAGATTTGAACCATCCAAACATACAAACAAACAAACAGAGGATCGATGCTGAATAAAGTCGTTTAAAAACGAAATACAGATTACAATTAATGAAACAAATGCAGTGCAAAAAATGCACCCCTATCCAAAGAAACGAGGAGATAGAAATTCGGATGGTGCACGGCACAGCCCCCTTTCTATAAGGACAGCTTTAAAAAGCCCAGCGGGGGACAGCGGTGTGGTAGGTGAAAAATTGGATCCTGAAAAACCTCGCGCTCGCTAACTACGATAAAACGATCCAATGGTGACATCTGTGTCAATAAGGCGAACTCTCCCGGGGGTAGAAGCGGAAGAGAGGGTCCGCGAACGCGATTATCCTCATTCAATCATCGATTTTATTTGGTTAATAAAACGATTATCCCGGTTCTCGCGCTCGACGAGAGCTTCTCGCTTCCACCCCTCCCTTCCTCCTGCTCCACCTCCTCCTCTTTCCAGGTTCAAACTGTTGTACAGTGCACCCTCCGGGGCGTTCGACCAAAAATGTAATTTACATCCCTTTATGTCGCGAGATTGAAATATTTGCGAATTAATCCGCGCGACAGGATTATCGCCGACCATTATACGCAGCCGCCGTTCTCTTTCAACCATCCTCCTCGCCACCCTCCTCCTCCCTTATCGCAGTTTCGAAGCGTTCCTAATGACTCTCCCTTCGTTCGATTAAAAAATGTCGCCGTTACCCCACTTTACGGAAGATTGGATTCAATTATGTAGTATCTCTGTCAGACCGTCTCGAGTTTGCGATCCTGCAAGCTCCTCCGCGCTATTTTCGCGCGTTACTGGCAAAGGGGCTGCTCTTGTGTTTCTTTTTTTATAATACATCGGGGCGGATCGTTTGCTTGTTCACCTTACATGAATTCTTCAAACGCTAAGCGCAACGGCTGGCCGCGCCCGCTGCCCCGATCACGAAACCTGATCCACCAATTAGACTTAGGATCCAGCGGTGCTATAAAGAGAAGCGATCGTGAATCGAAGCGACGATGGCTGCCCGGGACAAGGGGTTGCTTCCAGAGACATTACGTCAAATCCCGCACCCGTTAAACCGACACACAATAATCTGCGCAGCGCCAATCCCGTCGGCAGTATCCAATTAATTATCCGGCAAAATTTGTCGCTCGTATTAAATCTGGCTGGATTAAAGGCAATCTCGCTTCCTTCCGCCTTCCGACGCCCCTCTATTCCCGTTTATGCCCCGGCCCGCCACCGCGGGCGTTTCGGATCCGCGTGCAATCGGCTCGATACCTATTTGCAGCGCGGCTTTTCGTCGTTTTCGTAAAGAACGCGAGTGGCTGATTTCAACTCGTTGAGATTTGTGGTTATGGGTTATTTTTATTTATGACTGGGTAATTTCTTCATCCGCTCGGGGTTAATTTTTGTTTTTTAATATTGTATTGTCATCCAAACAACGCACGCCTGCAAAAGTTTCAAGAACAAACAAATAGAGGATCGAAGTTGAATAAAATCGTTTAAAAAGCGTAGGTATAATGCAAAGAAAGTATATAGTTTCACTCCTGACTACTTGTAAATCGCTTAAAAATAACAGCGTTTGACAAGATGTCAAGGACCCAGAACAAAAAGGTCGAGAGAGTGAGTTGTTATCTAAGTAGTTCGTTGAAACAATTACAAATACGAGTAACTGGAATATGATGGCCGATATTGGTTTTATGCAATCTTGTATAAAATAGTGGAGTCATCCTTAGAGCTCTGCCCGAGACATAAAAATTCCCGTTTACTAGAAGCCGCGGTTGACAGATGGCCACTTGATATGCCCATTGATTATCTTGAACAGGAATACAAGATCGTTAACTACCTTGCGTAGGTACTCGAAGCGCAGTACATTAAGGTGAGCTAATCGAGCTATACTTATCGATATAATCGTGCGACCAGAAGCCCAACTAATTGGTAAGACGCGAGGCGCAGAAGCTTACGTTGGATTTTGTCGATTATATAATTCATCTCGACACTGTGGGTGCCCGAAATTTGCGAAGCGTATCCCAGACGAGCTCTAACGACGGAAAAAAATACGAAATATCCAGCGCTAAATGGATTCCTGAAATGTTTCGCAAAACGTTTCGCAATCTTATATCCCGGATGCCCGGAAACAATGACTGCGCGTGCCTTGAAAGGGTGAAAAGTCGCGGAATCCAAAGCACGGCATTCGAAGAGGCACGCGAACGGCTCGTGTCGAAGTCTCGTGAAAAAGCCAAGTGACATGGCCGCGTGCGACAAGGGTGAGCCGGAGCCAACGATACGGGTGAGTGTAAATAAGGTACACCCCCGGCGTCTAGAGTTCATCACCCCGCGCTCAAACGCATCAGGGTTGTGACCCTGGGTTAGCAGGGCTTGACTGGTAGCAAGGAAGACGCGGGAAGGGTGGCTAGTCGATGGAGGGGAAACAGGAGCCTCGCGAGGGGTGAACGAGGGACGAAAGAACTCGTTCGACACTTGAGCGCTATACTCGAGGATAATATCGTGTTATCCGTACAAATAAAATGAAATTCTGTTTGTCTGCTTGTGGCTGCATCATGGAAAACGGCAGGAATTGCGATGACACTTGGAGGGTAGGTATCTGTAGGGTCACGTGACATTACAAAATTGCGATAGCTCGCTTACCGTTGTTCTTACGCTAGAAATACGTGTAACAAAAGTCGTTGTGAATTGAAGGGTTGGATGCAATAAGGGGACTAGCGTTCGAAAATGGGAAAAATAATTGTCCAAACGCTCAGAAAAATTGGATAATTAAATGTTGTTAAACTCAATTTTAAAGAATATATTGTTGTAAAGCTCGTCACGACACACATTTTTTTTTATTTACAGTTTGTTTATTCAATCGCTATTATTCGAACTAAAAATTATAAACAACAAATTTTTCATCGTCCAAAATCATTATATCTTTAAATATAAATTGCGATAACTTGAGTAAATATTAATGGATCGTCATGAGACTTAAAACATAACTTCAGAAAACTCTAACGAGGCCGTAAAACGTATGCAGGAAACCCTTGTGTTAAAAATGTAATAATATTTAATTAAAAAGTAATACTGGACATAACCCATGTTTTATACATATCGCCATTTATTCTACAATTATTTATTGAAATAATTTGTGAAAATCTGTATAATATGAAAATTATACTAATAATTATTATAATTTTGAAAAGAGTTTAAAAAAAAAATACCTGAACGAAAAATTTTTTTTTTCAAAATTTTGTCAACGGATGTTTGTAGCACTTATTGCACCATTAAACTTTTGTTTCAAACATTTTTTTCTGCCTGTTGTACTTTGAGTGTGATACGCGAAAAAGTGGAAGTGCGAATTTGACTTTGAGGTTAGTTTTCACCCCCTTAAAGGGCGATAGGGCCCAAATGAAACACACCGTTCTTCTTGTTTTGAGTCACTCGAAAAGCCCACAAAGTTGCGTTCCAATCGCCGAGTCCGGGTTTGCGGTGTTCCCTTGTAAGAAATAATAAGGAGTATGAGAATACATATTTCACCATTTTTTACCCCCTTCGGGTTCGAATTTCAAAAAATCCTTTCTTATCGAACACCTACGTCGCAAAAGGAATATACCCTCCGAATTTCTTGTTTCTAGGGTCAGCGGTTTGGGCTGGACGGTGATGAATCAGTGACACAATGATTATATAAGTATAGATGACAATTATTGTTATTATGTTAATATGATACCTTCACCCAGCGATAAATTCAAGCATAATTGGATTCACCTCTCCAGATATATTAATAGACTTATGAATACATTTGCCAGCGCTCGATAATGCAATTAGCTAACTTCCTCGAATCTATTTAATTCAATTAAGTGGTAATCTGATAGGGAATATCGCGATCGGCGAAGAATCGACTCGAGCGTGGAAAAGCAAGCGGGAGGGAGGCTTTTATCGATTGACTGGCGAACGAATGGTCATTTCCAGTGAAACCAGAGATTAAGGGCAAGGTCACGTGAGGTAAAGATCAAAGTATGCACCCGCTGAACCGTTCGGCATTCCCCATTGCTACTTTCTCCCAGCATCATTCGAACACGGGATCCACTCAATCGCTGTCCATCTACGACATCGTTATCTGCTCCGAATCGTACTGGAAAAATGGCCGACAACGCGAGTGGATTCGCGTGTCGGACTTCAAACGAGCAGAAGTCGCGAAGCCAACGCAAACTGGACTATTCAACCGGGCTGCTTGTCAAGTTACCGTGATACAAAATGCACTCGCGACCGCAGTGCAACGAATCACGGGCCGCGGCCTGTCACCAGCGCATTGTTGCAAAACAGGAGGGAAACAAAGTGGCAGTCGCACGATTAACAACGACACCAACAGTTTCGACAATGGAAAAAAGACACGTGTCGTATGGTTTACAAGAAATATTTTTTTTACGGTAGTGGCGCCGCACATGTTGTATGTACCTAATTTTCTTTGAATTTCACGAAACTACATTTGCAACCGTCACTGTTACTCGCGATACCTATAAACTCATAAATCGTATGGGTCTACCTAAACTTTCAAGCAAATCGCCGCCACCCATTCAAATGCTTTCACGACATGAGGCTGTAAATGAGAATTCTAATACTTTAAAAGGAACAGCTGCGTCCGTTGGCTGAAAGAATCTGCTATTGCGGGGCAGCGAATGGTATTGAACTGTGAACTGCGTGGAAAGGGCTGTCGTTTCTCAGTGAGAACAGAGCGAGAGCACGCGTCGCGAAGTTGTAGCTAAGCACGAGCAACACGAAGGGCCGAGCGACTAAGCGAGCGAACAGGCGAACGAAACGGGGAAAAAAGGAGATGATGTCACCCTCTGCCGACCATATGTGACTTTCCAAAAATAAGTAATGCTAATAGTAATTGATGGCCGCGTTAGTTGCGCCGTTTCCTAATTCGTGTCGTCCGTGAAATATACCGAGTGTCCGATGGAAACGGCGCCACTCGAGCAGCTGTCGCCGTTGAGGGTGAACATTGAGTTACAATAGACATCTGGCCGTGTTCAAGACGAGCTCGAAGAACACGCGATCATCGTTAAGGTGTATTAGAAACTGTGCCCTACGCTTTCAAGCGTGTTGCTGCATTTAACCTGTTGACTGGGCCACTTCTCGACCAGAAACGTTTCTACTGTATATGTATACTCACATACATATACCGAAATCGGTCAATTTTGTCCACAATAAATCTGATGCATCACTTGACACCTTAAAGTTTTTTAATAAATCAACTGGTCTTAATGTGGAAAAATTTTCGTAGGACATCTCTTCTCACAAGGAGAGGTTCCCAGGTGTCCGCCTCCGATTGCTTTGAATTTTGGATATGTTTTAGAGGACCAAAAAATAAGAAATACGTGTTTTTTTATAGCGGCCCGTTTTCATATTTAGGGGGTGGAACCAACCCCCCAAAGTTATAAGATTTTCAGCTGTTCATCTCCGATTGCTTTGAATTTTGGATATGTTTTAGAGGACCAAAAAATAAGAAATGCGTGTCTTTTTAAGTTTCATTAAAATTGAAGAAGAAAATGAAGCCCAATGAGTACTAAATCTGTTAAGATGGTCGCGTGCAATTAGGAAAAGGAAGACCACCAGTCGTGTGCCCGTCAACACCGCCAGTTATCACCAAACAAATCCGAAAAACACCGGGTACAACTTTTCCCGTTCGGCCAGCAAACTGCGGCATTTGCATTATACCGATGCAGTCAGTGTCTATTGGGCGCACTATAATCATTACGCGGATCATTAAAATATCTCCGGGTACACGTTCACCGACCAGCCCACACCCCCTCGATCCGTGTGCCACATTGTAATCAATACGATTGCTTTTTGCATCGAGTTTAAATGCCGTGTGCGTTTACAAACTGGACAAAATGCCGAGCGAAAAACCAGTGACACCGTTTTAAGCTCGGGAGCCAAATAACTGGCTACTTTGAATTTACAAGAAATTCTGTTGAATCGCGGACTGAATAATTTAATTCAAACCGAAATGAAAGTATGAATGCTATAATGTTCACAAACTGAGTACAGTGATTTGAATAAAAAAGATGACGTTTTTAATCTGTTAAGGAGGAAAGACGAGTTAACTCGTCATTTGATAATCTCTTTGCATTGGGCAAGACGAGTTAATTTGGTGAGAACGTTTAATAATTACGCTCGTGAACAAACAGTAAATATAGTAGTGCATATTATTAGATTCTATGTATTTACCTACAGTGGCGGACGAAAGAAAGTTTACAACTTTTAAAATCGTATAACTTTTATAAAATTAATCCAAACGAGTTGAGTTTTTTTTTAGAAGCTACAAGGTTTAGTTTGCTAAGTGACGTGTTTCGTCGTTTTGAAAAAATACACTTGGTGGGAACAGCAAACAAAAATAGTAAATGTCACTTTTTAAACTGTTTTTGCGAGCCTGTAATGAAAATTCAAAAAACCCGTTTGTAGATTGTAGTAAGTTGTATACATGCTGAAAATTTCATCAAAATCGGTTAACGTTGCTCTGAGCTATAAACGCTTAAAGGTCGCAGAATAATGTCGAAAATCGCTGATTCCCGGGAATTTCGCGATTTTCGCCCTTATTCTGCGACCTTTAAGCGTTTATAGCTCAGAGCAACGTGAACCGATTTTTATGAAATTTTCAGCATGTATACAACTTACTACAATCTACAAATAGGTTTTTTGAATTTTCATTACAGGCTCACAAAAAAAGTTTGAAAACTGACATTTACTATTTTTGTTTCCTATTCCGACCAAGAGCATTTTTTTTCAAAACGACGTGACACGGCACTTAGCAAACTAATCCTAGTAGCTTCTCAAAAAACCTCAAGTCGTTTGGACCAATTTTAAAAAAGTTATGCGATTTTAAAAGTCGTAAACTTTCTTTCGTCCGCCACTGTATGTAAAAAGAATTTCATTTTTAATCATCTTAAAATATGTACAATGGCGATTTTTTCGATCGAGATTGATTGGGGAAGGTAAGAAGAAATAATCAAAGATATCACATTCTATCACATTCTATTAGTGTATCTAATATAAAAATAGAGATTTAGAAAATTGATAATAATTTTTAAAATGGATTTTGTTTAGTATAATGAAACAGGCTTGGCAAAATCTTTATCTCGATAAAAATTTCGAGTCACGAAAAATAAATCCATTATTCATCGGATAAAGGTAATACGGTTCGTTCATTGTTTTGAATAACAGATAATCATGCAGTACCTACGTACCTTTTATTCGATTCTGCATTTAAATGATGTTGTTATCTAGATACTGGCCATTTATGAATGACGGAAGCAGTCTACACGAACGCATTTGAAAGTGAAATGCTGTATAAATTGCAAATAAATACAGTATTAAATAATTTCAATAAATACTTAATTAGAGATTGTAAATTAAGATTGTAAAACATACCACATCAACCGTATTTCATGAAATGTGTTACTCGCTTCGGTAGTGAATTGACCTTTGTATATAAGCTGGTAGGTAGTTCGATCATATTACAGCCTCGTGACATAGTAATGCTAAACATTGGCGATAATTTCTTGTTAACATGTTCACTGTTATGAGGGCTGCCGACGCCAGCTGCTTCGAACTTACAATGTTTCCTTCAAACACTTTAACTAAACACTTTCACCCGCAAACTTCTGAATAATATTACATTCTGTCGTTTGAAATTACGTAAAATACCTACTAAATTCTTCATCGCGTTGTAAAATATTATTCGTCTTAAGAATAGGAATTTGAATAAATGTAAATGAATTGAAAATGTGGGAGAGTCGTGTGGCAGCCAGCGTGTTAAGTGGCCTTCAGCATTACGTTTTGTAAGAATTCTTTTACTCCCTTTTACATAAATGGGGGTTTAAAACTTGTTTTTTAATCAGGTTTAAACTTTACTAACAACGTGTCCTTCGAACAGTAGGACAAAGTAAAAATGATTACAAACTATTAATTTTAAGTAAAGTGATTTGTTCGTCAAAGTTGGTCCACGCGAAAAACAGTTATTCTATAGTTGTCGCGAATTATTCGTGGTACATTTTAAGACATTCGGTTCTCCCGTGGCTTTCTTCGAAACAATAATTTATAACAAAATGGTTGCCATGTAATGTTGAAAGCTCCATTTCCGGCGTAGAATTTTTCAGTTTCTTTAAAGTTTAACACCAGTCAAAATTAGAAGTCAATTCGATCCTTAGATTCCCAGAAATTGCAACAACTATCTTTCGCAAGGTCCAACTTCGACGATAAAAACTGCACGAAAAGTTAATATTTTGTAACGATATATTCTTTATCCCACTCGCCGACGAATACATTTTTACTGTACTAAAAAATTCCAATAAAAAATATCATTACCGAACTTCGGCATAAACAATTGTAAAGTCGATTTTGCTTTTCGAACAAACATAACGGTTACCTCCCTTAAGGTGACCACCTTTCTTACGGGACACCCCGCATAACGTCGACCACAAATGTTTGCGTTCACATCTCTGAAGCACCCTGTATATTCAATTTGTTAGAAACAGAGGACGGCCGAATACTTTTGTGAGTAACTGTATGCGCGCGTAAGTCCACGCTCGGCCGGCCGTATATTAACGTATTCAAATGCACGTGTATCTGTCTATTCATGTATGTATGTATTCACTAGCGGATATTATACATCCCCATGAGAAGATGCGGGCGAGTGACAACCATATGCATCGCGTTGAATCGATAATATCGTAATATTAATGTGAATGTCGACAAGGCGAACTTATTTTCCAACCGTGGAACCAGAAACAATCGTGGGGCTCGCGATGTCGACCCCCCCCACCCCCCACCCACCCATCCACCCACCCGCTCCCCGGAGAGTTTTTCTTAAGAATCCTCAGCCATTGACGGTGGGCTTCCTCGATCGCACTGAATTATACACAGTTACAGCTCAACGCTTAGGAACTTTTTATGCTTCCGCTGACGCTATTCCTCGATGGAAATACGCGTAGTTAAACCAAGTAGTTGCTGACGTCTTTTGGGAGAATTCAAGAAGAAGGATCGGAGGCAACGGAATTTGTGGAATGCCCTTGGCTGACAGCTGCTTCTAGCAGTGCTGAAGACTCTGGACGTCATCGCAGTGCACTGTGGCCTTAACGTGACACCGTATGGAAGAATCGAGAGAAATTAAATCACGAACCATGTAAAAAATTGACGTTCAGAAATATAGTCGGTACGTTAGAGGATCAGCAATAATTGTGAAAAGAGATGCGAATAGAATTTGCGGTTTTCTGAGAAGTTGAGGTGCAGATGTAGCGAGCAATAGCGAGATTATTGCAAGGAATTGGGAAGAGGAAATGGGAGGAAAAGCAGTCACTAGGGCTAGGAGGTCTTTGGTTGCCGGCAATTCGATAGTAATGCCTCGATACTAGATGGTCCGCAAGACTTCGAATCTAGACATAGGTAGCTATCTTTGCGAAATTCGACCTGTAAAATCGAATGCGCCGACGGTTAGCCCACTTTCTTTATCTTCTGCTTGAACATGCGCATTGGAGACCTCGCTATTAATCGATACACATATACACATGCAGAATGCGATTTCTAAACTTGCTTTTCTCAAGAATAGAGCTTAGGAGTCGAACAATGTATTTTTCATAAGAAATTATCCTTTATCAGTTGTAGAACTATTTCGCCCTCCCCCTCCCCCCCCCCCCCTGGCACGACAAATTCAATATGAAATATTGTACACGCTAATTAAAATATTGAAACGCGCAGACTGAGCGGGACACCTTCCAACCGCGAGCTCGCCAGAAAAGGGAAACGGGAACGCTAATGATTCCAGCGAACTCTTGGTAACGGAATAGAACGGCTTGTTAAATTTCTTGGCGAACGGAGCGCGCGCCCGTACACGTGTCTCATTTTCATTCCTCTGTTGGAGAAAATGAACAAGCCCTTCCACGGCCAATTATGCAAATCGTCAAATTAAACGAATCTACGTGCCGGACGGGCGCAGTTAGGTATCAGAAGGTAAGGGAAAGGATGCATAAATTTTCACCAGATGTATTATAATTTCCTGGGTCAAAAGATCGCGCGCCATGACGACCTATCCTCGACGGATACGATGGCTCGCGAGATACAGATCTTATAAATATAGATGGTCGAATATGGACGCCAGATTTTTGTCGCCGTGTGGGCATCGGGCTGCCATCAAACGTTGTCCTCCGATTCACGGCCGTGACCTCGCCGAGCGGGACTGGCTAGATAACTCGCAAATACACAACGATTCCTTATTCCGCGCTGAACCACGATAGATAGAAACCTGTGCGAGGTTTGATAAAAAATATTATGGATTTGATGCCCTCTTCAAAATTAATTTACATCGATTTTATACCGTATATTGATAGTGCATGGACCGTCCGCATTCAATCGTGTCCACAACGTCCGTGGCGACTGTAATAAATGGAGCGCAAGAACAAAAAGTCTGCATTAAATTTGCAGGAGCACGTTCTCAACCCGCAAATTCGGATTTTAACGAAACCTTGTGTGAATGGAGATTATATTGGAGATGCAAGTAGCAATATTTATTTCCTCGCGGAATTCACAGTGAAGAGTTGAAATTAGTTATCGCGTTTTTTCGTTTTTTAATTTAACTTTATTTTTCTTTCGAACTGAACAGTTCTTATATTTAAAGTTTTGTGTATTTAGCACCGTTTCGAAGTTATATTAAACAGATGAAAAGACCGCGACAACTTTAAGGGGCTGCTTCACCCCTTCAGAGCAAACTTCCACAGAACAAAAATAACTCCCTGAATACATTCATACGAAGTGTCATTGAAATTAGAATTTTCGGGTTGGAACCGTTTCCCACCCTTTAGCTAAGAAAATGATTCTATAACCCCCAATCCCTCATCCACAATTTTCCCCAAATTAATATTACTATTCCGCCTTTATCACTTACAGTGAATATTATAATAATACATATGAGATCAGCGAAGGAGAAAGTGGATAAAATCATGCACATCTGTTTTTTTTTTCTTATTTCTCCTATTCCTGAGAATCAAAATGAAGCTAATAACAGGGAAAATAATAATTATCTACGTTGGCATGATTAAATCGAATGCGACAGAGGAGCTCAGGAGCTCTTAGTTTGTATGTATTAAAAGTTTCTCTCTAAACGAATAATCTTAGTATCTTTTTATCGCCTCTCCTGCACGTATGTAGAAAAAAGGAAGGAACAAGTCACCATTCAAGTTTAAGAAGTTTTTCGTTCTCGTAAAATCGTTGCTCGAACGGGCGGCTGCGGCTGCCCGAGGAACGGTCGAATTAGCTTTGCTAATCGCGATGGAAACGTAACATAACTTCATCCACGGGTTCACGCCTCGTGCAGGCTGCGAACGGTAGTGGTAGCTGAACTGCTGCGAGGAGGGGCGGTATGAAAGTTATGTCGCGTAAAAATCGATTTATCCGCGTCGGATCTCCGGCATTGTTCTCCGAGCGCGGAACGGGCCCGCTCGCGGTGAAAAAGGGGCGGGGGGGCAGGGGGGCACCGGGGGAGGAAGGAAACGGCACAGAAATGGAATCGGTCGGTGAAAAATTTCGAACGTGTGTATTAAGCCTGTTCCCAGCATGTAGATAGAGACAACCAGCCACCAGGAGGCTGGTCCCGCGTTCTGATTGGCGGTTCCGTGAGCGCGCTAATTTGTGCGGATGGATGGGTTTCAGCGGCTACATACTCTCATGATAATTTGCTCGTTGATCGAATTACGTGGGCGTTTAGAGGCTCGTATCTTACGAAAGAGGGGAAGTAATTTGGGAATTTAGTTGTCGAAAACGGGGATGGGCTTTGAAATGCTGCGGGCATTTAAATTAATAATTGCAAACAAAGGATAACATCCTGCATGGTCTATGATGCTTGACAATCGATGGTAGTCTGTTGCTTATACACTTTAGGCGCGAAGTGGATAGTGGGAATTTAGCACTTGGGCAGCTATGGTTGCCACCAGAGATGGGCAAAGAATTATTTGATATAAAAATTTCGTACACAAATTTTTATTTGAAATAATTTTTTGCTCATCTCTGGCTGCCACATATGGTTTAGAAGTAAGTATGTGGCTATGTATAAGTTTTCCATAGAACTAAAATGGTATCGGCGCACTTAAAGTGACCGAACCAGTGCGCCGATACCATTTTAGTTAAGATCTACGGTCGAAATTTAATTTATAAGTTTTTCCATAGAACACTTGGAATACATGAATCTTCAGATTTTCAAAAGTTCTGAGCAATAATATCTGTGTACTGTCGTTAAGAGTAACGTGAAATATTAAACGCATGATTGAAGTATGAACTATTTTTAACCGACTTCAAAAAGAAGGAGGTTATACATTCGACCCGTAGGAATTTTGTTGTGTGTTGTCCCCGCATAACTCCTCAACATATGGACCGATTTTGATGTTCCTTTTTTTTTGTTCGGAAGAAGGCGATGCCCCATCCTGCACTGCATCAATATTGGCCCAATATTTTGCCGGTTCTGATTCATAATAAAGACTATTATCACATAATTATTATTATTTTGTGTACGTGCGTGCATATCTCCTCAGCATGTCGTGTCAATATATATAAAACTAAAATGTTACAAATAAAAAAAAATTAAAAAATTAAAACCCACTTCAAAAAAATAAAAAAACACGAAAAGGTGAAAAATCATTGTTTCCCTTATTTAATCTACGACTCTCATATTTTTTAAGTCGGCGCCTCACCATTTGCAATGTGTAAATCTGGCGCCGACTTAAAAAATATGAGAGTCGTAGATTAAAAAAGGGAAAAAATTATTTTTCACTTTTTAGTGCATTTTTATTTTGTTGAAGTCGGTTTTAATTTTTTTTTAAAATATTGTCATTATTTTTATATTATTTATTTGAATGAACTTGAGTGTGCTCCGGCACAAATTCTACAATATGACCACGTATGTTTGCGTCGTTGGGGTGGAAGCCGCGAGTAGTTCACAAATTTCAGCACAAACAAGTTCCTATATAGTACCTATATAGGTCGTTGTTAAATTACGTAAGAGCAATTCTGGCGATTTCTTACCCCTTACTTCCCTTAGTATACAAATTCATAAGATTTTATATTCCAACCCCCCTCCCACCCTTCCTTACCATAATATTTATTATATCGCATATTTTCAGTTATTAAAATTCCTTTAAAGGTTTACATAATTCATTCAACTCGGTTTTGTGTGTGCGACGAAACATCGGCTTTTAGGCTACTCATATTGAATATTAAGTTACAAAATATTACGAAATGCCCATTTCAACAATCGTTTCGTGACATTCATCTATTTCGCTGTATCTACATATTTACAGTCATTCCTTGCCTTCCCATTCTCGCTCATGTCACCTTCAACATTTTTCCAACACTCACGTCGTCATTCTTACTGCCCCCCATGCTTAATACTTACATCAAAATCTTGCTTCAGCTACCACCATTTCTTCTACATACTTCCAATTTGATTCTAACCCATTCTCAATCCCCGGAATTACAGCGGAATACTCGGTGAATCTGTTATGCTTCCATTAAAGCTACAACTCCGCGAAGCTAGGTACCTCTTACACTAATTATAATTTAGCATACTCCACTTATTCCTATCCTCGCCCCGGCTTTCATCGCCCCGCACAAATTCGAATATACCGTCAGCGTTCGCGTGGCGGAAAATTTTCGCGAACTAGGCTCAAAGTGTCTGTTCATCAGGGCGCTTTTGGGGAGCACCTAGCCGAGGTACGGCTGAGGCCGCGCGAACCTATGAGACGCGTTCTCGTTCGAATACGCGCGCGCACGCCCGCGCAGGATAGCCGCCGCACTTGTGCGTGAAAACGCGTGTATACGTGAGAGAATACGTGGCCCGGGGCCCGGGTCTGTGTTGGTCTGTGGTCGAGGCTCGGACTGGTTTACAAGTATAATGAGTCTTGCGCGCCGCATAACATTACATCGCTGCTTGCTCGGGATTTAGATTAACTGTTTACATGAACAGCGGCGAACGGAGGAGGCCGGCCGATTGCCATTGCAGCGGATAGAGCATATACGGGCCGATATAGAGCATGTACTCTGCTGCTCCACGTTTCCCTCGTTCTCGATTCTGCCCGAGCTAATCATCTCTATGTACGGGGTCGCGCTTTTGCGACGCGATACGACAATTAGGGGGACGTTCTGCGATCGCGTGGATTTAGGCGGAATATCATTGCAATTGTTGGAATGGGAGCACTGCCTGCGCGTATGTTTAGTAATAATAGTAACAGGAACGATATATTTTGTTGACAGCAGGCAAGATAGTGTCGAGTAAAATAAGGTATATTGCGACGCAAGAGGCGAGCTGCAGTTATCAGCTGTTATTAACGTAACCGAGTAGAGAAAAATATAATTAGGTAGGGGAGAGGCTTGTAGGTTGCCACCCCTTAGCTTTTTATATCATAACTCGTCATAAAATTAACGTATCGATGATTTATGGTATAAGTTGGAAAGAGGAAGGGTAAAGCTACAATCCTGAGCTACAAATCATGTGAACTCTCGAAAAAGAAAAATTATACTGCAAATTATCGAAAGTATCTAATATTGACTCCTGGAAATTTTGGCTTGCAGGTTGCCACCCCCTAGAAAAATTGCTGAAAGTGTAAAAAACTCAAGTAAAAACCTGATTCAGAAAACTTTTCAAAATTTATTAAATTTTATTAATAAATTATATTATACAGTGGCCTTTTTTTTTGTTATTTGCAGGGGTTCGTTTCGGTGCTTTCTTCGGTGAAACTTTGCGCTTCTTGTTTTTAGCGATGGCTTCCTTCTTCTCTTTCTTTTTTTTCTTTTCTTTGAAACTCAATGACAATATTAAACATCACATAATTACGAAAAATGACATTTGAGTGTAAACAAGCGGGTAAGAGAGAGGTGGCAACCTGCAAGCCAAAAAAGGTGGCAACTTGCATTCCGACGCATTTTTGGAAAATATGAGAAACAAATTGTCAATTCATGATATGTAAAAAAAACAACACAGTACGAATAGTTATCTTGAATTGTCGATGAAAATGTTCAATTTACGAGCACAGGGAAAACACAGAATTTCAATAGTTCAATTACTTGACAAACACTATATTACCCTTCGCTCAGAAAACACAGCGTTATTGCGCCTGTCCGCTCCAGAGGTTAATAAATAGTGACATCTACTCTTTTAACGTCGATTTGAGTCAGAGTTCAGGTTATGACACTGCTAGAAAGTCGAAATACAGCAGGGGTGGCAACCTGCAAGCAGTGGCAACCTGCAAGCCTTTCCCCTACTATGCAACAGTGGTACCAACATTGCGCATGCCTAAACGGATGACGGAAAAGTGGGCGGTGTCGGCGTTTCGTTTCACTTCGCATATATTTTATATTTTAGTTCATTATACAGGATGCCCGCGGGAACAGTAAACACCTGGATATTTCCTAACGTATTGGAGATATAAAAGAAATTGTTTATATGAAATTGCATGGTTGGAGGGGGCAAATTTACTGGGGCTGGCGATTTTTTTCATGGATTATTATTTTACGAGATACGATGATCAAGTTCTGTTTTTCAAATGGAACTCTTTTTTTTTTAACAGATCACTTGATAGTGCGTTTCAAGACGAATTCGATAAGGTATAATGTATACACTTTATTTCAGCCGGTTTTGGAGATATTGTGTTTTAAAATTTGCTAACGCCGCAATGTTGCCGCAATGTTGCTGCAATGATCTTGCAACGTTGCGGCAAAGTTGCAGTGCAATATTGCAACGCAACTATGCAGCAACTATGCAGCAACAATTCTATGACCACCCCGTAATGTTGCACGGCAACGTCGCAGCAACCATACATCGACATTGCGCTGCAACCATGCAACATCGCAAGGTTACTGCAACCATCCTGCAACTTTGCCGCAACGAAGTGTGCTGTTAGGGTAGTATATGAGTTCATCTAGTTCGCGAATGAAGGATTTTCCAAAAAAATGATTTCAGACAAAATGGCGACCGTTTAACGCAAAATCGTGAGTTTTCGATGTCTGAATTGTTCGATTTCGTGAATTAAAAATAGACTCTTCATAAAAAACAAAAATCCTTCGTTCACGAACTAGATAAACTCATATACTAACAGAATCTTCTTTACTTTTCGTTTTCAGATGATCCGGCTCTGAGAATTCGTGCTCACCGCAAAAAAAATAGCTTCCGGGAGAGTGGATGCTATTCGTTCATTTTTTAATATTTTGTATAACAAAATTACCGAGAGTTGCAGAATATATGTACTTTTAAAATAAGCAAATAGTTGTAAAAAATATACATTAGATTTTCCACAAAAAATTCCCGAAAATAATGTTTGCCAACTACGCATGATCCCTTAATTTGCGTTACAATAAATTACTAGTACCTTTTCCATGTTTGTGACACGCAATTGCTGCCGTTTGTCAGTTAAGATTAACTTATGTGCTGAAAAATAGGGATGGGATCAAGTTCAATATGTACTCATGAATCTGAGTTAATTCCAATACAAAAGTTTTTCATGGGATTCGAATACTACTCATAAGATGTGACGTTTCATTCTACATATGTACTTTTAAAGTACTTGAATTATACAAGCTGGTTTCGAACCTCAGAAAAAGTACCTGAAGACTTCGAGAATGTCCTTGTAAGTAGGGGAGACCGGGGCTAGTCGACTAATGAGGTTAGTTGACTAATTCCCCATAACTATTATATTATAGAATAGATGGTGCTTTGATTAGCCATTTTAAAACATATGAATGACTAGCTCGCCATTCCATGTGTCGCCGTGGTAAAAACTCGCGTGTTGTATCGGTGGGAATAAAAAATCTAAAAACATCGACGGTAAGTAAATATTTCAGTTTTGACTATTTATGTATTTTTGTCCACTAAGTACAGCCTGATATTTTTGTCATGAATATATTGTGTAAGTGTGATGCATTGACTATGATTTACGGTATTGTATTTTATCCGGTGTTTGGAAGTTTGCACGTACGACACCTAATATGTTAGCAATGTCGGATGGGGTTACTTGACTAAGCATATGTGGGGTTATTTGACTATTAGTGAAATAACCCCGGAAATTATTTTTTTCCCTTTTTTATCCAGTTTTGCTCTTATTAACGTATGAAAAGTCACCTTCAGTTGATAAAAATGTAAATCAACTTAATGAGCATCCTCCTGAAAACATGGAAAATGCAAACATATTGAGTCCTGAGCAGGTAAGGCCATTTCCAAAAGCAGCTCCGCGACAGAACACTAGAAAGGCGAGAAAAAAACGACACACAGCTATTTTAACGGACACACCTATAAAAGAAGCATTACAGCAAGAAAAAGAAAACATTCAAAATAAAAACGTCCACGTAAAACTAAAATGATTGAGAAGAATGATAGGAAAAAGAATAAAGCCAAAAACGGTCGAAAATTTCTTTTCCGAGAAGAATGTCCTGCACCATCCACGTCATTCAAGAAAAATTTATCGTTTTCAGAGTCAGAAGATGATGCCAAATGCTTATGCAATGAACTTTATACTGATAGCATTCGTGGTGAGAACTGGGTGCAGTGCACACGTTGCAGCAGATGGGCTCACGAAAAATGCAGCAGCTCTAATATAGACTATTATGTATGCATTAACTGTGACTCAGATGATGATTTGTAGGCCTAATTTGACCTAATTTTGAGCAAATAAATGTTTAATTTCTGTTAATACCGCTATGTTTTCTTACAAACGTCATTATAAATGTCAAGTCAACTAGCCCCATCATATATGTCAACTAACCCCGCAACCGGGGTTTGTTGACTTACTGGACTCACTCTTGTAAATATAATATAAACTATAACTTAGGCTCAATTAATTGGAATTTAAAAATTAAACCTGTATACCCAAGTAAATTTGTGAACTTTTGGTATACCGTAAGTCAACAAAATGCCAATGGTTGATTTATAAAAAATAGATATGTAAAAAATTAGCCAACTAGCCCCGGTCTCCCCTACTTTGACATTTGGAAGAATCGAATCTCGTAAAAGTAGTATTCGAACATTAAAAGACAAAACACAAATCACATAATATAATTGCACAGAATAGAAAACTCCTGGTTCAAGTTTTCATAAAAGCTTCGAATCTAATCGGTCAGGGTTCGATTATACTTGAAAGTACCGCTAACGTTTTTCAAAGTACCTACTAATAGAGAGTCTACTTAAAAGTATTCTTTTTCTTTTTCCAAGATACTTACGAAGTGTTCGAAAGTATCCAGTCAGATTCGAGTCTACTTCCAATATACTTCATCCCATCACTACTGAAAACGAACGTTCTACATCACAGGATGTAACGGGTGCATTTTTATATTTGCTCCAATAGCGTTGTAGTATATTTGTTGATACATATGTTCATACGCCTTTTAGCAAAGCATATGTCTTTTAACAAAGCATAAGCAATATGCAAAATAATGTTTGCATATACATATATGCATTCGCATAAACATCCGCAGTCTAATGATTAGATTAGAGATTTGACAAGTGATCCATTGTCGAAGCATTATTCTTAAGTGGCTGATAATCAAAATCCTCGCAGACACTTTTTCCTTTCCCACATCCTCCTATTAATTTCTCGTAAAAGCTTCATTGCTGCTTGGTACACCTGTGCACCAACACAGCAAATACGCTGTTATAAATCTGACCTTAGATCTGACAACTGAACAACTGTTTGCACAAACATTCGAATCCCCTTCGTTCGAATCCCACCTCGAAAGTTACAATTTTTCCTTTTCAAACGTAGTCATAAAGCAACGAATTCCCATCTGCGGAATGGTAGCGATCAATCTGCCTTAGTTTCCAGGCGTTATCGAGGCGAGCTTTCAAACGCTCAGATGGGGCCACCTTTTATCGGCAGAAATATCACCGATTCCACGTCCCTCTGTTCCATCCGATCGACGGGAGG
Source organism: Andrena bucephala (assembly GCA_947577245.1). Classification (NCBI taxonomy): domain Eukaryota; kingdom Metazoa; phylum Arthropoda; class Insecta; order Hymenoptera; family Andrenidae; genus Andrena; species Andrena bucephala. Next base: position 28,650,708 of record OX387717.1, on the reverse strand, counting down.
TATCGAAGCAGCTTTCACCGTTTCTCATTTTCCCTCGATCGCGAGTGGCCCTGGTATCCGCAATTATATCGAACGATTTCCTGTCCTTAATTCCCGCTGGTTCCCTTTGAGCGCGGACACCCGATGCATCGGTTGCATTGAAACGTTCGCATTCACGTGTATACATACAGCTATACGCGCGCTCTGCATTCAGCCGGTTATTCACACAGCAACCGAGTTCATATCCACGGAGTACATGCGTTTTCGCGCGGACGAAGAGGGTAAAACGATCGAGGATGGGTAAAATCGAAGCGGCACTCGAATGGAAAATAGTGGCGTCGCCTCCTCGACGTTTTAATTCCAAGGATTTCGAAAGGGTTTTGAAGAACAGCATGCATACATCGTTCGCCGCAACGAGATCGTTATCACCGCGCACTGTTATCTCAATTGAATTCATTCACGTGAAGTAACAAGTTACAGGTTCGCGGTGCGTGACTTAAGGGGGTATTTCTATTTGGCACGTCAGTCCTTGGGTGCTCTTTAGAATCCAATATCAAGGGAATTATCTAATATCAGGATTTAATGCTAGGATCTTATACAGATTATAGGATTTTTCTCATATATTTACCAGGGTGGTCCTTATTTTTCAACTTTAAAATATATATTGTCTGACCCTCTTAAAATCTTCTATTTGACAAAAAAATATCTCCGTGTTTTTTTATTTGTATATTTTGATATGTAAAGGTCGCTCAAGGACTTTATATTTCGCATGTAGGGGAGACCGGGGCAAAATCAGGACGTTAAGAATAAAATCTCATAACTTTGTCATTATTAAGTAAAAAACAAATTGCAATTGGGATTCATTAGTATAAACGATTTTTTAAATAATAGTACATATCCAATTTGTTTAATAGAAGGAAAAATACAAAAAAATAATGATATAAAATATGATCCGTTTTTAACCTAGGTAAAACCGGGTACCATACTAGATACTGGCCCTAGCATCTATAACAACGAAACTCATCCAATTCTCCAGTCCCCCAACCAGTTAGAACAAGCTGTAAAGGAAATTTTTTTTTTTTTTTAATTTATACCAAACTAGTAATATTTCATTGCTGTTCAGCGACCTTTAATCCTTAATATATTTTAATACAATTTTGGACGGAATTCTTTTAAACTATTTGGAAGCTTCTGAGAGGGTCAGAAGATATTTTTAAAAAATTTAATTTTTTACCATACATATAAGGACCACCCTAATATTTACTCATGTTTCAGGAAAGTACAGACAAATTCTTACGTAATTATATCATGCATTTGTAAAATTATTAAATGCTGGCTTTGTTTTCTTCAACTGGTACCGAGAAATCTGAGAAAATTTCAAATTATATAAGTGTGAATATCCCCCATACCACAATAAAATATGCAAAATAGAATTTGACAAATGGTAGCCTTGTGAAGAAAATATGTTTGCTTTTTTTATAAAGTTTTTATGTTCCAGAGTTTGGGAATAAAAGTTATGGCAGATATCGAGTTACTGCCAGCGGAGACGATACGCAGGTACCTAGTTCGGTACTACCTACTTTATAATACATCTATAAAACTTCAGGTTTATTGTTGAATTTATTCCCGAAATATCGTGGAAACTAGTTTAAGGAACACGGTTCTGAGAAAAACACGTTACAAATTGGTGTATATTTACTATTTCCGCATTCATTCATTCTTCGCTCCACATATTTTGGGGTTTTCTACGGTTCATGGTGGCGTTTAACTATTCCATATATAGGTAATAACAATTTTGTAAATATTCCAACCTCAGCGGTCTCAGTCTGTCACTTCAAAACTACATATGTATTTCTGTAACAATGTTAATTTATCGAATTCTATCATCAAATTTTAATAACACGTTTTCCAAACATTATACTTAAAAAATTAATATTATATTAACCCTGGGAAAGTCATAGTTCTGGCGGCCGAGCAGCAAGCCGTGACTGGGTCAGTTTCGACCCCTGCGCAGTTTTTTTTTCTGATTCTATCATTTAGGAATGCGATTCTTTCCTGGCAACAACTGATATTTCGGTATCTAGAGATCTGAGCAGAAAGGAGTAGGACGGACGGAAAAGAGAGAAAATTAAGGAAGTGTGCGTTTCGGCCTAGGCGTGTTAGTAGACTCATAATTAAGACTTCACCTAGCAGACTCTGCCTTAATTAGACACGGGAGACAATGTCATTATGCAGGAGGTAGGACGAAACCGGTATACATATATCGCTGCTTGGCGTTCATAGTGGCATAAATCAAAAATATTAATTTAAACAAATTATATGATCGATATTCAACTATCAGTCGAACGTGAATTTTATACTGCTTTACCTGTAGAATTTACATGGTGTTTTTCACTTTAAATAAAATCGTGAAGCAGGGTATCTCACAACAAATTCACTTCGACGCTTGATGCTGTATTAAATTGATTCATATTCTGTTCTGAAAAATTCTGCTCCACGATTTTATTTAAAGTCAGAAACACCACCAAAATTTCAGTAAAAGAAAATAATTATTTTTTAGTTTTTTGTGCATTTTTAATAAAATCGTTTTTTCGTAGTAGATCTCTTCGAGACCCGTCCGTCGCCTTATGGGTTTTAGTATAAATAAATGGCGACTTGAATTCGTCAATATAAGCTGAGGAGTTCGACGAGAGCATTCTCATTCGACGGTTAAAACATTAAACGAAAATGTAACGAGGAAAAATCGATTCTTTTAACCGTCTAATTAAGATTATCCCCCTTAAATGTCGTGTCCTGTTCTGCAGCATACGAGGAACTGTCAGAAATTGTCGCACGAGTGGGTTCCAACGCTCATTCTCAGATCTACATATTCGCCCTAACAGTAGCTGGATCGCCCTGAAACTCGATCGAAATCCGAGAACAAGATTGTTCCGTAGCTTTTAATAAAACGCCGTGGCGAATGTCGCTGCACCACGAGCGTGGAGGCACCTTGCGTCAACTAGGAGGGTGATGCACCCTCCGTGCACACGTGCCCGCCCGACCCACGTGCCACTTTCTGGTCCCAGGCTCGAAAAAGGGGTGGCACACGATCCTCTGCAGGACCTTCGCACGTGGACATTCTCAGCTTACCGAGACAAATCCGCGATCCTGCATGCATAAAGTATAAAGCCGTTCGATATTTATGAAAATGCATCCACATTTTCCAACCCCTGTTCCAGATCTAAGCCAGGCGACACGCTGGGAGCTCGACGGATCCGCAGATTTCTGACTAATCCTGCAGCACAGTATCTTGGATTTAATTAAACGGATTTTATAAGGTGGGCGTGAAATTTGAAATTGTGTGTTAGGCGACAATTTTTAGTGTCGGGGGAAATAATATTTGTAAATGTTGAGAATGGTACCTATAGGTAGAAGGTAATAGAATGATTTAACGCTAAATGCTGTAATAAATAAGGTGATGAATATTGTTTTCGAATGGTTAAGGGGAACCATCACGTTGAAGACTGATGATGAGCTTGTTTCTTTATTATGACAGTTTTAATACAAGTTTTCCGTTGAAGTAGTAGAATTAAATGATTTTGAGAATCCTTGCCACAATTTTTTTAAGTGCACTTCGACTCGCCACAATGTACCTGGAGTTTCTGTTTAAGCACCATCAAAGAAAGCAAACTAAACTTTTAACAGGGGAGCTACTTACGTGGTCGTAATTATTTCTGCAAGTACAAATGTTTAGAAGTATTTGTTTGTTTAGAAATGACGAGGTCTGGCGCAAGAACACAAAGATATCGTAAATGTATGAGCGATTTCTGAAGCTTTTCCCAAAAAGTTTTCACAGAAACAAGCGAATCTGATTATAATATGAATATAGAGTCAATTTTCAATGTTGATAGAATAAACAATCTCCTAAGCAATCAATTGCGAAAAAACTGCCTCCTCACAGCCAAACCGCTTATCTGTACACTGAAGCACGTCTCACGAAAAATATTGTACCCGCCCAACCTCCGAATATCGTCATAAAATTTAAGAAAACTATCCCTAGAATATTAAACATTACCAAAATGCAAAAAATCAATCTTTCAAAATCAACATACCGTCAAGGACGCAGTTCCTGATCACTTAAGAGTAACTATCGTGGGTTTTTAAACGTGTAAATGGAAAACTTAACCAAATTTAAAAGATTTTTTGTTATTTCAGTAAATCTACGTTTAATCTTTAATCTGGTATTAAAAAGAAATGCAAATATAATAATAATTATTTTATAATTTAACTTTGAAAGTGAAAAAAAGGGAGCAGTTTCTGATCACCTAAATCATGTCTCCGAGTATTTCCTGATCAGATCAATACCCAATTCCTGATCAAATAAATTGAAATGTATAAATTGCATAAAAAATCATTAAAATAGCGTATTTTTATGGCATCTTTGTTAACAGAACATAAATATACTAAATAATATATTAATATATACATAATACATAAGTAATACATAAATATACAAAATTGAAATATAAAAACAACATTTTTCTACATAACTACCTAAGTAAGTATCGTTATTCCTGCTTGGCACCATGATCGATGAAAAGTTACTCCCCCAAATCGCACCCCAACAGGAGACCCCGAAGCCTATAGAGTTCTATACAGCAACAACGCTAACCGGAGCACGGTTCTCGCGTGACGAATGTAAATCTCGAGGAGAAACATTCGCGAAAAATGATGATTACACGATAAGTTTATTTGGAGTAGGTGCCAGGTCCCGTGACGAGCTCGTCCCCCAACATATTTCATCCGCTCCACCCCCGTTATTGAGGCAGCAATCGAATCTTGGCTGCGGCCCCGGGGGAGAGGCGCGTGGACGCGTTTATATTCGCACTTTCGAGACCCCTCAAGCCGCCCCCAGGCCCTGGAAAAGGGTACCGATATCAATTCGAGGCCGCTTATCAAAATAACGGTTACATCTTCATAAATATTTGGCCGGCCGTTTTAACGGGGACCCGTGACAGCCGTGAAATCGGTATGGAGATGAGGGTGCTGGGGGCCCATGGGGTGCCAGGGTTGCGAGGAGAACACTTTCACAGTCGGCTCGATGAATGATTAAAGCGAAACCTTTCGAGGGTTGAACGGGGGCGATGGCAGACGGGGGTAGAAAAGACGCGGAAGAGAAGCGAATAAGGCACCCATACACGGTCAAGCATGCGTCTCGTTCGTGCCTGACAATGTATGATTGACTGTTGCTCGTGTACTTTAAATGTGAAGTGGACGAAGCCTACGGGCTTTAGTATGAACTCCAGTAATGCTGATAGTATCTGTGTTATTCTGATGGAAGCTGTGTGCTGTGTGCTGTGTGTGTTGCAGTAATTTTAGCATCAAATGATGGAGTGTCTTGGTTAATGGAGCTTAATTAAAGTTAACCATGAAATTTATTTTCATCGAGATCACAGGCGTTATTTATTAGCATGGTAACTAAGAAAGTGAGTGACAGATTACCTTAGAAATACGAGGGCGGTCAGATCTTTTAGATAACTGTAGTGCAATAGTAAACATGTTTGTTTACATTCACAGGTTGCCTGATGTCGTCACTGAACCCTGCGACCTTGATGGAAATAAATGTCATGTTAAACTTTCATTTTGGAAGTCAAATGTCATTTCAAGGTCATACTCTTGTACATGTCCAAAAAATATGCACTTGTATGCGAACAACATAGGTGACCTTGAAAGTTTCGACAAAAGTCCCCTTGGAACAAAAATATTCTGTGCAACGTATTCGTCCTTTGAGACCATTCGAATTTCGTATGAAATATTTTTTTTCTATCATCACAACTGGTGGAGATGTTTAGGTGGCCCGTTTTAGGTGAGCCACTCTGTATAGTAATAGTAATGTAGAAAGTGCAGTAATAACGCCTTTAGCGTAACATTTTGTACAGCACTGACACGAAGCTGTCGCTCGTACTTACAACCGACACAGTTCCACCGCGTTCTCTGCTTACCTATTTTTTATTTTTAGGGCACAACCATTGCCCGCAGTACTCAAAATCCAATTGTTAAACACGATCAAACTAGTAGCTCGATGACTGACATCCGCGTTCACCGAACTGCAGCTTGACTTGGGCGGCAAAAGGGAATTCTCGACCTTTACACACCTCTGCGAGGCAGACAGAGGAATTCCCCTGGTCTAACCCCGATTCCCAACGCCCTCGTTCCCCATCAAGTCCGTGTACCATTGTCGTGCTCGCAGAACGCTTCTAGTCTCTTGCACGGTCTCAGCACTGGCGAGCCAAGCTCAGGTACCGCGGGATCCTCTGTTTCCGTCTGGAGAATTTGATTTTAAGGAATAATCACCCACAAAAGAAGCCCCAAGTCCAGGAGAAATTCGTGAGACACAAAGGTGTGATATTTGGACAGGTCCAATATGCCGTCAAAGATAGATTAACCTTTTAGCTACTGTACGCCACTATTGGGAAACCTAAATTTCGATACGCCAACTAGTGACAGAAAAGTGAACTACGGTGAGTAGGCCGAAATCCGTCGAAGTACATATGATTATCAGTGTACATTAGGGTGGCTCTTATTTTCAACTTTTGAATTTTCTTCGGGGCGCCCTCCAGAATAGTTCCAAATAGTTAAAAAAAAATCCGTGTAAAGATTGAGCTGGATCGGATAACGGGAAAGGGGGCCTAGGGGCCCTTGGACATTTCATATAATTATTCAAACAGCTCGCAAAGTCGCAGTTGTATAATATCCTCCGAGTTATTGGTTAAATAAAAAAATATATCAAACAAAAGTTGTAGATCCGGACAAGGAGCATCTTTTATGTTCTATTACTTTTTCTCGTGCGACAAACGGTTTTCGAAATGAGTCCGAAAAACTAAGAAAAAAAAATTTTTTTCCCCAAATTTTGAAAGTTTAAATGCTTCTGACACACTTTTTATTTATGAAGACGAACAAAAAAATAAAATTTCCATTTTCGAGGACTATTTTTTAAACATTTAAAAGGGAGGCATATACCGAAATATGCGAAAAAGATAACATTTTTTTTACTTATTTCCAGTGTTTGATATGTCTTGAATGTTTCCTGAAAGTTTGGGACCGAAATTCGCAAAAATATCGAAGATGTAGACTCTATATTTTCGATATTTTTGCGAATTTCGGTCCTAAATTTGAGTCTATATCTTTGATATTTTTGCGAATTACGATCCCAAACTTTCAGGAAACATTCACGGACTCACCGATTGGAACGCAAGTTTGTGGGTTTTCAGAGTGACTCAAAACAAGAACAACGGTGTGTTTCATTTGGGCCCTATCGCCCTTTAAGGGGGTGAAAACTAACCTTAAAGTCAAATTGGTACTTCCACTTTTTCGCGTATAACTCTCAAAGTACAACAGACAGAAAAAAATGTTTCAAACAAAAGTTTAATGGCACAATGAGCACTGCAAACTTGCGTCAACAAAAGTTTGAAATATTTTTTTTTTCGTTCAAGTATTTTTTTTTAACTCTTTTCAAAATTTTGTTAACGCAGGTTTGCGGTGCTCATAGCACCATTAAACTTTTGTTTGAAACATTTTTTTCTGCCTGTTGTAGTTTGAAAGTTATACGCGAAAAAGTGGAAGTGCCAATTTGACTTTGAGGTTAGTTTTCACCCCATTAAAGGGTGATAGGGCCCAAATGAAACACACCGTTTTTCTTGTTTTGAGTCACTCTAAAATCCCACAAAGTTGCGTTCCAATCGGTGAGTCCGGGTTCGCGGTGTTCCCTTGTTTGTAGTGTTGCCAGATGTAAAATGTGTTGTTCAACTACTGGGCTTTGCAGTGTCGTAGTGAAAGAAAAATAAGAAATTGTAAAAAAAAGTACTTTCTAAGCTTGTACTTCTTAATATTTGACTTTTTAATCAGGAGTGCCAATGATTAGTGCAGTGCCAGCATTAGTACAGTTTACCCTATTACAAATGAAACTTACATCGAACTGATGAACGCATTTGTCAGTTCGATGTTGAAATAAAGTAGGGAGAGCTTTAGCTGACACCCTGAAACTGTTCACACAATTGCTAAATTTCTACGATCCAGTTAAAAATTCTTAACAATTCCGGTTAAGAAATTCCGCGGTTAATAAGTTAATCATTTTAAATATTGTATCTACAGAAAGCCAGCCCCATTTCCCATTCCCATTCCCATTCCCACAAAGGCGAAGAAGTCTAAACCGTGCGAGAATATTCCCAGGGCAAACCCGTAGGCCCCAACTCGCTCTGTTCTCTCGCGACTTTTCCACTGAGCACGTGGCGTCGAAATTTCCACGCGACTCCACCGAAAATTGACTTTGCAGACGGAGAAGGCTACGCAACCCCGTCCTGGAGGGCAAGTTCCTTCCGTTGTCGGCTCGTCGCCGCCCCGACGAGCGTGGGTGCCGGCTGCAGCACGCGGGTGTGTAAACATTTCAAATTAGTATTCAGATGCGCAGCTGTTGACTGCTCGACGGCTCGGTTTCGAGGGCTTCCGAGGCTTCGTTTAATTGTAAGGAGCCAGATGCCCCTCTTCCTCTTTCTCTCTGCACTCGCCAACCCCCTCCCACGAGCAATCCACTCCCGTCACCGTCCTCTACGTATGGTTTCTTCTTTGCAACGGATCCGCGCGTATCGTGCTGGACACCGTGTTTCAACCCTGCAATGGCATCGCGTTACTCCGCGCCCCTTTTACTGCCAATTGGCCCCACCCCTGGCCCCGTGGCGTTTGGTGACATTGAGAAATTCCGACCGCTTCGAGAGAATCGCTAATTGAGTTTGTTTTGGAATATTGGACCGTGGATAGGGAGGGTGGGAATGGTTGGTTCATCAACTTTCTATTGTCGCTGAGACAGTAAGGGATATAATAATAGCCGATAAGGGCTGCTTTGCAATCATGTAAAGGACAAGATACTCAATTTCCAATTCAAGGTTCAATTCGCGCAAAGCCTTAGTAGGGTTATGTTTAAAAACAGTCCATTTCTAGGTCGATGAACCTCGCACTGTACACACCGTTCCTAACTTCTTACGTAAATTTGTATTATTATATTTGAGGCAGTCAGAGCAACAACGGACCAACCTACATTAAAAAAAAAAAATTTGTCCTACTTTATATGGTTAGTAGAGCCTATTGGAATACGTCATTGCTACTAATTCAATTTCGAAAAAAATGTGGGTTAGTCCGTTGTTGCTCTGACTGCCACATTTGTCTGTAATAAAATCGATTTGCTGATATTACTTACTCGTCCTGTAAATAATGACTAAGCCCATCGTCTTTTCACAAAACACTTATGTGTGTATGTGTACTATTTGTCACCACCATATATACCCTCCATAAATTTGAAATACTGATAAAGTATGTCGTAGTTTTGTTAATTTTCATGAGTAATTTTTATAAATAATTTTTATAAATAGACCATTGGCATTTTGTTGTCTTGCCGCATACCAAAAGTTTACAGATTTCATTAGGTATACAGGCTTAATTTTGAAAATCGTTTTAATTGAATATAGGTTGAAGTTTTTATTGTATTTAGAGTAGTCAGACGAATAAGTCAACAAACCCCTGCTGTGGGGTTAGTTGACAAATATGATGGGGTTAGTTGACTTGACATTTACTTTTCAGTTTAACCCTTTCACGAATAAATTTTTAAAATTTTTTTTCCACTCCTTCACAGTGTTATTTTTTTTTACTAATTATCATGATGTTAGATACTGTAACTATTTTGTACTTGTTTGTTATGATCTATTTGAGAGTTTGAAGGGGGGATAGGGTGTAAAACTGGTAGGGGTGAGTTTGGAAGGATTTGTGGTAGGGGGAGTGGAATTGAGCAGCTAAACTGTTTGCCTCGACTGCATCTTGAGGATAAAAAATGCACTTTTTAGTAGTATTCCTATGCTTAGTCAAGTAACCCCGTTCGACATTGTTAACATGTTAAGGGCCGTACGTACAAAACCTACACGCACCGAATAAAATAATCTACCGTAAATTATAGTCGATGTATCACGTTTCCACAAAATATTCATGAAAAAACATCAAGCAGTACTTAGTGGACAAAAATTCATAAATAGTCGAAACAAAAATATTTACTTCCCGCCGACCTTTTTATATCTTTCATTCTCACTGATAGAACACGCAAGTTTTTGTCACGGCGACACATTAAATGGCAAGCTGGTCATTCATATGCTTCAATATCGCGAATCGCAGCATAATTTATTTCATAATACAACAATTAAAGGGGACTTGTCAACTAGCCTCGGTCTCCCCTAAATGTACTGTTTTTTGTCTGTCTGCGTTTGGTAAACTACGGGTAGAGCCTGAGAAATAATAGAATAATACAGTAATAATTCAACGCAAATACCTTGATCAAAACTTCGATCCGTGTAATTCAAATATTCCAGTTGTATCCTATTTAGTTAATTTTCTGAGAATACTTAATTCAAGACTGCACGTTTTGCGTACAAATTTTGGTTTCACTTTTAGCACTACAACTACCGATGATTAATGTCCGTAGGTATACCAATTTTGCCAGAGCGGAAAAAATGATAGCTTTTTGAAGAAACACATAATTCAAGAAAGTCGCGGAAAATTAAAAAATATGCACCCTTACAAATTTTGGCAATTTTGATAAGAATTTACAAACCATCTTGCCTATTTTAGTATCTTCAATATTAAGATGAGTGGAATAGGACCTAAAATTTCACGTCCTATTTCAGTTACACCCTGTATATCACACTGTAAAATATAATTTGTGTCTACGTTTCTCACCCAAAATACCAGCAAGCATTTCAAGTTATATTCGAATTGGCAACGTCGGGTGGTTACAAGAATTTGACGATAAATTATACGGCTCTGCCTTTCAATTTCTACGTTACTTACCGAGACGAGCCAAAAATGAAAATCGAGGGTCTACGAGTTATAGATAATTGGCCCGATTAATAGAGAGGCTGTCGTGTCTTTCCGAATTCGCGTGACAGCGTGATATTAACGCTTCCTTTGATGCGCGCGTTGGACGAATCGGGAAACATCAGGACACCCGATCATTATTGCATTTCCAAGCAGAAAAGTATAGCCGAGCGAGAACCGATCGCCCTCCAACAGCCAGGCGAATCATAACCGATGGTTAAATCGAATTCGACCCTTCAACGTCGTCGGCCACGACTCGCGCGATCTTCACTGAGAAGAAAAAGAATGGACATCCTCTCTCCAGAGGGAAAAAATTTCCGGTTTGTAGTATGTAAAGATGAAAGAAATGGAAACTTTCGAATGGTACGAAATTCAAGAGTTTCAAACCTTCCAAACCTTCGGTTTTCATTTTTGGCTGGTCTCGGTAAGTAACATAGAAATTTAAAGGCAGAGGCGTATAATTTATCATCAAGAACTGGTTAGTGGTACAGACCTGTGGTAAAAAATAACAATTCAACCAATCGTGACGTAATACCTCAAGAAAGTCCCTCGATTATATGTCTACTCGCAGGGAGTGCACAAAATTTGGTTTACCCACTAAACAGATTGGCTAAAATCTTGTACATGTCATTATACACGGTGGTCCATTTAAATAGGACCACCTAAATATTGATCTTCAATTGTAATGGTGTAAACAACATTTTATATGCAATTTGAATGCCATTAAAGGACCAATATGCTATGGCATATTTTTTTCAAGGTCATTTTTTCCGGAGTTTTTAAGGTTATCGCTTGTGTTTTTTTGCATATAACCGCATATATTTTCTATAGCATCATGTAGTTAAGATTAAAATACGTTTAGATATATATATAATGGTATGACCTTGAAATGACCTTTGACTCCGACACTTAACTTATGTCTATCGATTGGTGGAGAATTGGAAGAGATATTTTGACGACCTTACTTAAATGGAGTAAAGTGTGTAGTAAAGCGTTGAATGCAAGGGGTACACTACTTAAAATTTTTCGAGGAAATCAAATTCAAAATTTCGTTTCTCTTAAATCCTGTATATAGATCTGCGTAGGTATAGGGTAAATTTGCCTAAATCGTACCCCTTAAGAACAAATGCTTATTACATGAAAAATAACAGGGAAAATGGAGAAAATTAGTGGTAATTCACTCTTTATTAATAGAATGAACAGTTTTATAAACTTAAATAACAAAAAATAATCAACTTCTATTCATAAAAAGGATTTATTTTTAATATGGAAAAGGTACGATTTAGGATTAATGTTCCTAAATCTTACCATACTTATCCTAATTCGTACTAACAAATTTAATTACTACAATCATCACATACATTTTCAAAAGTATTTCTATCTATTCCCGCACAAACCTCGTGTACCCACATTTTGTACTGCAAGCATTGTATTACATTTTCCTGTCTACATTCTTGACCCAACTTACAAAACCAGCTTTCATTTTCATCGCCTTTCTTCTTCTTTTTCTTTTCTTTCTTTTGTGTATTGGTTTTGGCGGTATTTTTCCTCCTACAAGTTTTCTCCGCTGTTTTGGTTTTTCTGGTTATGATTTTCTTTTTAGCTTCATCCAATTTTGTTTTAGATTGTTTTTGTATGTTCGTACCAGTACGATTTAAGTTTACACACGGTGGTAAGAAAGAGGCACATAGGTCAATTCGAATTCAAATCTATGGTGCTAAAATATAGGGCACTGTTCTTTGATGTCAAAACAAGAAATAAACTTGAAAATAGACGTAGTTTCACATAGAAATTTGTTTCACTGATTCTCACAAATAGTAATTGTTAAAAATCCTCAAGAATCGTGGCAAAATTTTAGTGAAATATACCGGAAAAACTTACCTGCTTTATATTTTTTTCTGGGGTGACGGCGTGCTGACTCGGTTTGTTAATGTATACAGTTTCTACAAATAGGGGTGATTGTGACTGTCTTCGGTTAAAAGAAACAGCGGGGGTACGATTTAGGCGTAGGTATGAATTAGGCAAGTTTACCCTACTTATGGAAAAACGAAACCAATGTAACTATTTAGTTCCTTGAAGGAATACTTACAAGGAAAGATCCCGAACGCGGAAATTAAAAAAAAATTGAGACTTTGTGAATATGTAGGGGATTTCCTCCTGATTACAAGCCATTATTGCTTGCTACCCAAATTCACCCGAAGGGGGTGAAAATAACCCCTGAAAATTCGGCTGTTTTCCAGTTTTGTATTATAACTTGGGAACTGTAAGAGATAGAAGAAAAGTTTGAAGACAAATGTTACTTCTTTTAATTAGATCTATCATTTGGTAAACAAATTATTTTACAGTTCACGAATTATAACACAAAATTGGAAAATAACCGGATTTTTCAGGGGTCAATTCCATCCCCTCAGACTAAATTTGTGCAGCAAACAAAAATTGCATTATAATCATGAGGAATTCGCCCATATAATCACAGTTTCAGATTTTTTTTAATTTCCGGGTTCGGGATCTTCCTTTGTTAGTAAAAAATAAGTAAAAATGTACATACAGGTGCTACTGTAGTTGAGTTACGGAAGAGGCGATTTACAAGGGGCGAAACTTTGAACCCCACTTTTCCACAAATTTTTCAATAATACACTCATTAATCATGCATTCGTTAATACAATATTATACATAGTGTACATTATCTATGCTCAAAATTAGAACCAGATCGGGGACCCGAACCCCGGCCTCACTTCTTATCACATCCAATTCTTCGAAATATTCTTTTAAATATAAATTTTAACATACTTACATTTATCGAGATCGCGAAAAGAACAGTTGAATTCCCCGTTTATCTCGAATCGAAGATCCCAAACGGAACCAGTTTTGAAACGCCCGCTGCCACGCTGCGCAAGAATGAACCACCATTAGCATAGGACGAAACGCGATTGCAGCTCCACCGTGTTTTTCCATTTCGAGCACGAAACGCGGTTCGAGAAAGCGTGAAAAGGTCGGCTACGGTGTCCGCAAGGCGCTTGTAAAATGTGGGAAACGGGCATTAAATCGCTGGGAGCGGCGTGTTATGACGTCCCGTAAACAATGGAGGGCCCTGATGGATCGCTGGCCTCGGCTGAACGCCCTTTATTAACCTTAACGTAGTAGCCGGCGGCTAACGAATGTCGCTGGGACTTAATTTCCGTGGTTGATGTACTCCGGGATCGAAAGTAAGTTTACTCGAGTGAACGGTGGGGCGGGTTACGGTAAAAATAAAAAAAAAAAAAAGAAAAACAGAAGATGGTGGAGGGAATTCAAACAAACAGCAGCAGCCGCGCGAGGAAGCACGCCACCGACCGCGAGCTGCTTATGATTTCCCCCAGATACGCGGCCTACTTAACGAAACAGGTAACCCCGAGGCATTTCTAAAGCGAATTTCCCTCTCCCACCCGCGCTCTATCCTTCCACGTCCATCGTGGCGCGATACCATCGCCGGAAGATCATAGATCAAACACGTGAACGCGCGGGGGTTGCGACGCTGCACGCTTATTATACAGCCGTGCTACGATAAGAGGGGCCAGGATGGTTACGCCGCCGCGGAAGGGGTAGATACGGCACTGTTATAAATGCCAGTATTATGCGGAGCATCTTGGCGAATCTTGCACGAGAGTCACCGATACCGTGCCCGCCCTGGACACCGTTCGTTGATTCTCAGTCGCGGCGACTGCTTCACCCTAGGGCTTGGAGCCAGGCTTTGGGGTGGTCGAGCAGCCAAGAAGATTTTAACCCTTTGCGGTGTTTAAAGCTCGCCGGGGGCTGGGGGGGGGAGGGGTCTGTTTAGGCCTAGGAATAAGTTTTGTTTCGTTTATGTTGTTCCTTAATGGGTCTCTCTACCTTGACGGACGAAAAATGATGCGAACATTTGGGAATTTTTTAAAACAAAACCATTAAATATATTTACTTGCTGCTTTGTGACTTCATTTGTCAATCTTTAGAGAACACGATGAAAAAATTGTATGCAAAAATAGTGGGTATATCCGGAGCTATAGTGCTTCAAATAGAGCGCCTTTCAAAAATCGTATACGCATTGTTAGCATAAAGTCAGCCGTTGTAGTTGTCTGAAATAGAAAATTTAAAAATTGGTGTGATCTGTATGAATGTGGCTATCGCCTAAACTAAGATTGATTGAGAAATATTGAAAATTAAAAAAAAAATGGCAACGTCTAAAACAGACATCAATTTCTGCAAAATGATCGCTGTTTTTTTTAAGTCGCAAAAGTTTAATTTTGCAAAGAAGTAATTAGTTTTAGTACCAGCGGGAATGGAACATCTACTGAAGATATATACCAAGTTTGAAGTAAATCGGGAGATTGGTTTTTGGGATATCGTGCTAACCAATTCGAAAAACATCGTTTTTTTAAAAAACGCGTTTAAAGGTTTAGGTACCGTTTTCTTTTAATTATTTTTTTTTTTAAATCTTTCCTAAATATGTACAAATATAGGCACAAAGTTTTCAATTAATATAATTTGAGGGTTTTTCTTTAAATAAATCTCAAATATCGCGCTCTTTTTCAGGTTGTCAAAGTAGGGAGACCCCTTAATCTTATACAACGCCGAGGTTCCTACTTAAGTAGTGTTCCTTTTGCATTCCATGGCCAATCATATACCACTGCTGTTTTTAAAACAATGATCATAGGTTGCCGGATAAGACTGACTTATCTGTGGGATATGCGGACAATCTGTACGACCATGTATAGGGATCAAAACGAATGTCGCAAAAAATTGAGAAAGATGCTTCATGTGCTACGGGAGAACCACTGAACATTTTTAAAAATGTAAAAAGTTGTAAAGAATTTGTAGTAAAATCATTTACACCTGACAGCGGTCGTTAAAGTGTTAAAACAATGTCTTTTGAATGTCTTCCATTCTTCCCATTGCAATGTTGAAGTCGCTTAACGAAACTATTACCTTCTGCAATATTTCTTGCAAAGTTTCCCAAGGTTCATCTTGGACACAAGCTCTTAGTTCTCTAATGGCGGCAAGACCTCGGAAGACACATTCTTTAAGGAATCCCCATGAAGAAGATTAAGTAGCAGATAAGACACCTTTCTGACCTCGAATAGTCACCGAATGGGAAGGTTAAGGATGTATTGGACCTATTTTCAAAATAATACCAAGTTGATGAAAATTTGTGAGATTGTTCTTTCTAATCTTCTTGATGTGTTCCAAAAAAATTAAATGAATTCACTGAACGGTTGCTGAGTTATAACGATTTCAATTTCCACTGATTTTGCACGTACTCTTATGGAAAGAGACGATCTTGACAGATAACACAGCTGAAAAAATGTTGAAGAAATGGTATCATTGCTTTCAATTTTGTTTTACATGTAGTATATGGGTAGATGAAAACATCTGCCGAGATTCAATTGTTTCCACTACACCGTTTTAAAGAAATAAATTATAACTTGAGAAAATTGTGAATTCAAGGTATTTTCACTGCCAAAAGTTTAGCAAATAATGAGAAAGCATTTGCATCTAAGAGAAATAAAAGTCATCGCGTGAAAAATATTACAAAATTGCTTCAACAGTGTATTGTGAAAAATGGATAGCATGTAAAAGAGAATATATTTAAAACAATTCAGTTTCAATAAAATATTAAATCCAGAGCTGTGTACGTCAATTAACTTCAACAAACGATACTTGCAGTCATAAATAAGCAAGTTACACCATTTTCAAAATATACGCCTTTTCGAGCTCCACCTCGTAAAATCATAGACGGAAAAAGGTTCTTTATATTTGTAGTTTGAAGGCAAATCTTTTCTATCAAATATTACACAATAACAATTAAATTTTGATCACTTGCTTTAAACAAAAGCAATACGCTTAAGTACCTTCAGCAAAAGATAATCAAAGAACAATACGGAAAATTTTTCCAAACATTTTAAATAAAATTTAAGGTACCCAAATTTCATTTCAAATCCTTCACGAAGATATATGCACTCTGATATCGGTCTGGCCTCTAAATCCTGTCTTTTTAAGTTAAACAATGATCCGAGTCAAGCACATCATTTTTGGAAAAAGTACTATATTCAGTAATTACAAACTTTAAAAAAGTAAAAAATACGCCAAGTACATGAAAATGTCGAGGACAAAAAAGAGTATTATCAAAAATCACAAAAAAAAAGAAAATAGTATACATGAAAAAGTCGAGGAAGAAAAAGAGTATTATCAAAAAATAAATATAAAAAAAAAACAAAAAAAGACAAAGAAACATGAAAAAGTCGAGAACGAATAAAGTATAATTATCAAATAAATATAATCACAAAAATACAAAATAAAAAATATAATTACAATATGAAAAAAGATGTGAAATCAAAATGAGCTGCAAGTACATCACAAAAAAAAAGAAAATAATATAATCACACAAAAAAAGAAAATAATATAATCACACAAAAAAGAAAATAACATAATTACAATATAAAAAAAGATATTCAGTAATTATACGAAAGACCAGTTGCCAAGTTGTGAAATGTATCGTCTAACAAAAGCATATAGCAACCATGTGGTTGAAGAATTAAGGGGGAACACCACTGTGACGACCTGAAAAGTAAGCCATTTTTTAGAATTTTTTTTCAGAAATAATTGACAGTTTTCATAAAAAAATTTTATTATCTATCTTTAGTACGCTGTCTTAAGAGACTATACAAAAAAAATAAATAGAAAAACATCCATAAATTTTAATATATTAATTAATCTTCTAGACCTCTCAACGCGACCTGGTCCAATCTGTAACTATGGAACAGCATATCCGAAATGAAATTTAATTTTTTTTTTATAAACTATATGAGTGTAGTTTCCGTTGTACGTACGGATTCTTTGATTGAAAACAAATTCTTTGAAATACTCTCGAAAAACTGTCCATCTTATTCGCGGATTTTCGAAACTTTTCTTCAAAAACGCACCATTTTTAGAAAAATAATTTGTTTAAGAAATCGGTACGAACAACGGAAATTACATTGATATAGATTTAAAAAAAAAAATGAAATTTGATTTCGAACTTGCTGTTCCATAGATACACATTCGACCAGCTCGCGTGGGGGGGGGGGGGGGGGTCTAGAAGATTAATTAATATATTAAAATTTATGGATGTTTTTCTATTAATTTTTTTGTATAGTCTCTAAAGACAGCTTGCTAAAATTAGATAATAAAATTTTTTCATGAAAACTGTAAATTATTGCTGAAAAAAAATTCTTAAAAATGGCTTACTTTTCCGGCCGTCACAGTGGTGTTCCCCCTTAAGGCGATATCGCAATTAGAAGCGGTTGAAAATCGCGAAAATTCTAGTTATACACTTTCGAGCGGCGTCATCGGCATTGGGTTGCCCAACACTTCAGCATCGGGGCTAATTTAACGTTGGCAGAAGGGGCAAGGGGGCGTCGACTCGGTGCCGGAGCGGAAGAGAAGCCACGGGTGGCAAAGGCCGATACCATCGAAACCGATCCTCTCATCTAGGCTCTCGAGTTAGGTAGTTCTCACTGTAGCTAATGCATGCGGATACCCGCTCGACGGAACAACTCTATGGTGTTAAACCGGCCCGTTATTGTTCCAGGTGCCATTACAGCAACCTGCGTTCCCTGTTGCAAAAGGTGAAAGCCACGAGGGACCAACTATGTATATTTTTTTGACGCCATAAGATCCTCGAAGGTTCAGAAAAGACATCTCATCCCTTCGGAATCTCATTCGTTTGATCACTACCACTCTTGCGATTTATAATTCCTATCCCTCGTTACATCATGCCAATAAACCTGTACATATTCATATTATTCACACATTAAATCTTACTAGTCGCAAGAGGTTCTAAAGCCACGTGGAACCATCGAATATCTTTTCTGAACCTGCAAGATTCACGAAGGTTCTTCGTAGGTATTTCTCGTACCCCCACCACGATTTCAGCCCTTCGAAATCTCATTCATCTAATCACTATCGTTCTTGTGATCTATAATTCCTACACCCCTTTATCCCTCTCCAACGGAACCTGTGCATTTTCCTATTATTCTCACACTGACCTTTAAGGATGTATCGGACGTACAATATCAGAAAAATGTATATGAAATTTGAAATACTTGAATATCTACGTTTTACGCATAGTAAATCTAGATGTAAGGAATTCGAACGACAGTTAGTGCCTTATTTTTAATCCTAGGAAGGTATTTTTCACTTTACAAATGCTTTCTCAAGCATTATTTGCTAAACTTTTGGCAGTGAAAATGCCCAGAATTCACAATTTTCACAATTTATAATTTATTTCTTTAAAACGGTGTAGTGAAAACAATTGAAACTCGGCAGATATTTTCATCTACCCATATACTGCATGTACAAAAAATTTGAAAATATTGGCACTATTTCTTCAACTTTTTTTTAGATGGTTTATCCGTCAAGATCGTCTCTTTCCATAAGAATAAGTGTAAAATCAGTGAAAATTAAAATCGTTATAATTCAGTAACCGTTTAGTGAATTCGTTTAAAATTTTTGGAGCACACCATGAAGATTAAAAAGAACAATCTCGCAAATTTTCATCAACTTGGCACTATTTTGAAAATAGGTCCAATACATCCTTAATCCTTGTAAGACGTTCCAAATCCATGTGGCACCATCGAAAAGCAACTTTAACCTCCAAAGATCCTTGTAGGTTCTTTGCCATCTCTCGTATTGCCACCACGATTCCACCTGTAATGTATTGATCGTTACTTATCGTTTTCCTCTGTCTTTCTCTGTAAACTTGATTCACAGTAACCACCCAAATGCTGCGGAAATGTAAACACTGTGTCACCCCTGTTACCCATCGTCATCTTAGCTAATGCGTCACCTATTAAAAATCCTGCAATTCTGCTCTATCCCGTCATCCCCTCTTTTACATTCCGACACCTTTAAAAACCATCGAATTCCCTTATCCTAGAGCATTACTATTCCAAAAGCCACCAGTCTCAGTCATGGAGTCCAGTTCAAAACAGTTGAATCTCTATTATTCTTAATTTAGTTGAATAAATATCTATACAGGTAAATACCATTCATAAAAACGGTAGATCAATTATCATTGTGTCCATTACACACCCCTTTAAAATCTCATTCACTTGCTCACCATCATCCTAACAATTCATAATTCCTATCCCCTGTTTTCAGTAAAACCTAAAGCTTGTTCACTGCGAGACGTTCCGAAGCCATGACAATTTCGATTACTCCATAAAGCTGAAACGCCGTGGCAACATTGAAAAAGGTGCGGATCGGTTCGAGGCAGTTGGGCAGACGATATTCTGCTTCTGGTCCTCGTAAAACCGACGTTCTAATGGGAAGACCGTAGACAGGAAAAGGGGGCCACCGCGGCTATCATAATACTGGTACACCCAGAACATTGATCTCACGTTTATGGTGTGTGTCATCTATGGCGGGCCCCTGGGCCGATCGCTCGACTCTGGTTACAGGTCGGGAACGGCGATGCGTTTTAACCCTGCCCGACGTTAAACTGAGGACGCGGGGACAAGAGTGGTTTCGGTGAAGCGGTTACCATTCCAAGTATGTATCAGGCGGGTGTATGCTGATAAACTCAGGCGTCGGCTACGTGCCTTTATCCGAAAGGAACAGGAAAACCGTGTAAACTGGGCAAGGCTGATTCCCCGCCGCCAGTTCAGCGTGCCCCCTCCTTACCTCCCCGAAAGTTTGGAGACAGCAGAAACGTGGACGCGAGATCCGCGAAACTTTCGGTTATATCACAGGGAATTTATCGCCTCATTTGTCCTGCCAGCTATTCGTCGCACGTTCTTACTCGACGGTTAAAAGGCTGAGAGAGGTGTCTGGCTATCGCGGCACCTCCGTTAGCGAGAACCAGCCAAGAGTCCCTTAATAAGCGAACTTCCTGGAACGCGATGAAAAATATGTTTTTGCAGGCACGCACGATACGTGTCGCGATTTTATTATACCCCGCCGCTTCCGACGCTGGCGCTGCCGCGTATGACGGAAACCGTGGAAAGGAGCTGGCCGTGCATCTCGGAACGATCCCGTGAACCGACGTTAATCGATGGTGCACCCGCCGCACAGTGCGTTGGTCAATGGACAAAAATCTGAAAATCAATATTTTTTTGCGATGATTTTTAACATGACCGTTATCCAGACTCTTTATTTGTATATGAACACTCGAAAAAAAACCAAATAGAAGCCCCCAACACTCAGAAAACACGTTAGTATTAAGAGAATCTATTTAACGCATTTCCTTGGTGTATTTAGTTCTGTACTATACCTCAAGGCCACCTACATTATTAACATTAAGCATAAATAAAAATAATTTTCAATGGATCATTTAACTGAAGATACTACATACCTTGTATTTTGATTGTGAAACGATTTTTTTTACTTACTTTAAATTCAGTTTTATTGTCTCGAAGTTACACATCCAATAAATTGCTGAATTATATGTTTCCAAACTTTAACTTCACTTTTCTCGAAACAGGTAAAACACGTCTTGGGATTTATGTTGGAAACTATTTCTGAAACAATCCCCTATATTAACATACAAAAAAAAAATTGCACATGTTTGCACTTTGTTTAGTTACAGTAATTTTTTCAGAAACATGTTTAACGAGGACAAATCGAGACATATTTGAAAAGTGGTTTAGTTCTGCCGCAAAAGACAAAAAAATGGAAGTTCTAAACATCCGATCTGTTTTTTCCAATTGTTTATACGATACCTACCATGACTTTTCCATTCTGGATACTGTCTTCAGTTTTAAAATAGCTGTCAAACGCAATACACGTGAAAAAAATAATTTGATACAAAAATGTTTCGAACAAAAGTTAGCCAGTATTCAGTTGACAACAAATTGCAAAAGTAAATAGTAATAAAAAACTTTATATTCAATAAACAATCGAGATTACCCCAATTTTTTTTAATGCAACTGTATATTTTTTTCTACATCAATCGATGCATCTATATATTCTGGTTAGAAAAGTATTGGGGTATATAGGTCGAAAACTGATTACTTCAGCAGTTATGATTTTTGTCCCGACTTCCCATTGATTCAACGCACTGTGCGCCGTTTACATTCGCGCGAACATTCAATGGGGAAATGTGAATTTTAAGGGACACAAAGTTTGCTTAATAAATTTCAGCTAAATATTAATTGCATAACCGTTTTAACAATAGCGTTAAGCCGAGTCACAAGTAATTGCCGCTTCTTTACGTCAACTTCATTCGGGTTTTAAATAATGTACAGAAAAATGAATTCGAAAATGTACCCTTCTTATCTGCCAATTCTATAGTTGGGTATCGTGGATTTTGTTCGATTAGGACCTAAGATACTGTCATCAACGTCCGTCGACGGAGCTGGTTTAGAGTTCGTGTAAATTTTACAGACTAATTTCTCACTGTGCTTTCTAATACACACCCGTCACCGAAAACGCCGCACATTTCTGTTGCTATGGCTTTACTATTACCGGTTTGGAACTCCCGCAACATTACACAACAAATATTCTGTTTTGACTTCTACATTTTAACTGCAAAAAAAATTACTAACGCCGACCGCCTTTTTTAGACTGTCGTACCTTTCAGGTATGTACAACGTAAACACAGAAGATTATACCGCGCTGCAGAACATTTGGAATTTCCAGGAAGCATTATAACCCGCTACCTGCGCCGGCATTTATATGTAGGTATATGACTCAACCCAATACTATCTGATACCCATATAAACAGCATAAAAAATATGGTTAAGTAATTTCTTTACATTCGAGTAACCACTATATTACAGATGTCGTAGATGAAATATTTAAGATATAGGATCATAGAATAGTAGTAGGGGAGAGTTGCCAATATCGTACTGGTTACCTAAATCGCACCTCATCAATTTCTCAGTAATTAATGAATATATAAAGACATCCGATGATAAAAATATCAAGTAAATGCGAAATAAGAAATAGAAACAAAACCTTTTGGGGTTACACCCTATTTTGTGCGTGCTATAAACATTTAAAAAAATCAGGTATGATGTAACTTTTTACCAGCTTATTTTAGCTGATAATAATCAAACAATGCAATTTAAACTGTATTTTTGTATTTTTCTAAAAGCGAGTTTAATGCGGAATATTTTACATTCATTTTAAGTACATATTACATTCATTATAAAGTTAAAATTGATATTTATAAATAAATTCATCATGTTTCCTAAATCGTACCGGTAGGATGTGACAACTCGTATGTTATATAGGTTATGTACATATATCATATGCATAGGTTATTGCGGCCTGTGTGTGATCCATATACATATGGATATGTAACTATATAATAATCATTACTTTATGTTGAATATTGTCTTCTCTATTTGTTATTGATACTATTTTTAGTGGAGGTACGATTTAGGAGACCGGTTGCCCAAATCGTACCTTTTACAGTACAATGTGACAAAAAGATAAATATCAAATTAATTTGTTCTGAACAAAAGGTTAAGCATATAATAGTATTAGGTGCCTAAAAGATCAAGCTACAATATCCAATAGTCATTTGTGTTCAAATTAGTACCAAATATGAAATACAACGTAAAATGTTTTAAGTGGTACGATATAATTGCACCTGCAATTTTTCCGTAATTAAGGGGAAGGCTCCTACTTAGAAATTTTCGAATAATCAATTTTTCGATTTTTATATTTTCTTGAAGCATATCTTGAAAATATTCCCTGAAAGTGTCAAGTTAATCCGACTAAAATTGACAAAATTATAGGCGTGTAAGTAGGTAGGTCTTCTTCGGTGTAGCGCTCAGACCCAAAACTGTAAACGCATTTTCCTCAAAATCACGGTTTCAAAGACGGTGACACACATAACTCAAAAGTTAATGAACCGATTTATTCGAGGCTTTGCAGGCTTATTTTAGGGTTAAAAATCTAAGCGCTATCGGGAGTTTTTCCTTTTTCTTTGCCGCGATTTTTTTTACACCCAAAAAACCAACGATTTTTTGCCAAATATCGATGCTTCAACTTTGCACAGCCCCCATTTTGTCTCAAAATAATTTTTCCAAAATCGGGCCCGATAGCGACTAGATAATTTCATATATTATGTAAAAAAAAATCGAAATTTCAATTTTGGATGATCCTGCACCGAGCTACGGTTTTCACCGCAAAGCGCCTAAATAAGAAGGACGTCTCGGGCATTGCCTATAACTCACAAACCTTTCAATACTTTTTACTACAAAAAATACTGAAATATCCGTAAGATGTACTCTCTCCAATAGACTAATGTTTAATAATAAATTTTTTTCGGTTTTTCTAGAAATTAATCCCAAAGAAACGTGTCGTCTTCACCGTTCCAGGTAGGCCTCCCCCCTTAAGTACTCTGAACCATAGCAACTTAAATAAAATATATTTTCATAATTAATGAACCATTATTTGTCACTTAACCTCTTTAGTAATTCCCCTCTACAATCAGCTACTTCGATTGCCGTAGACAGAGTTTCCAACATCAATTGATCCCCCAATTAACCACTTGTATTTCGAGAAAACTGCCAGTATTTAAACTAAAACCCATCCGAAACGAGTTCCATCCCCTGCTCTCCGTTGCGTCGCACATAGTCATACAGAGACGCGCGTGCGCGTGCTCATAGAGGAACCTGTGCTCGTCGCCAAGGCCCTTAAGAGGCTTTGGACGCGGCTTAACGAGACGCGTAGTCACGTTAGTGCCTATTCCTCGCATAATTGCGTTTAATGCCTGTGCTCGATGCGCTCACGTGGTCTCGATATTATATGCGGCGGCGAGGTCAGAGCAAAACATTTCGTTAAAAGAGTCCAAATCGGCCGCTTCCGGCCAGTCTTTGCACGGGCGACAGGTCAGCGGATGAGGCGGGGCAGCCATTTATGAACCTGCTTGCTGCACCTTAACAAATCCGCTGGACGTGCACGCACCTGACAGCACGATTTTTACATCGACGTATACATATAGCCGGGGCCCGATACGCCACGGCTTTTTTTTTACGATTACGCGCGACGGCCAGTTGCGGACGCGCCTGGGTGTGGGTACGCGTTGGAAATTTACCGGCATGGGCGCTGGAAAGCCCTCCCTCTCTGCTTCGTTTTTTTCCCGCTTCGTTGCTGCTCTCGAACGCGTATTTGCTTTTGAGGGGTTGTCCGAGTGATAGAAGGCCGGGCGCGGAATATTGTTTGGCTTTTATTGCGCCGGGCCGCGCCAGGCCGCGGGAACGACGTCGCGTCATGGGTCGAAATGGGAATCGATCGGGCGAGAAAATGTAAAAAAATTCTTCTGCCATCCAGTGGGAGTCGGACTATCCTGTCCCGGCGCGGAAGCCTTCATTCTCGCGATTATGCCTCCGCCGTCGAGTCCACCGATTGGAAGGAGTCCTCACTGAGAAATGAGATGGCGGTGAACTTGGCCGCGGTGGAAACGAACCCCTCGCCCTTGCAGAGGCACGGGATCCAGGAGAAAAAGGATGTCGGACATACCTCCCAGGTATATCAGCGGGTGTGCAGCTCGCGGCCCGGCTCCTTTACACGTCGGGTGAAATTAAAATTCCACTTCCGGTGGCCCAGCGCGCTATCTCTGGCGAAAGCGCGGCGATAAAGTAACTGGAGGTGCGTCGCGCGGCCACGGATGGGCAGCTGTGCCCCGCGGCGCGATAAAATTCGTGAGCGCACATGCTCGTGGCCCGCCACCCCGGGACCCAACACTCTAATTCATATTCCTGCACCTGACTGACCTCTTACTCTTCCTGGCCATCTCATTTAACGCCCCCGCGGGGGCTAAGGAGCATCACCTGCGCGCGTTTCTCGGGGGGCACGTGCCCCTGGTCGGAGTTTTTACGGGCGGGCCCGCTAATTTCCACCTTGAATTTTATTAATACCGGTGCCGGTCGCGGCGGGGCACAGCTGGTGCGAACGATACCTGCTCGCGGAGGTGTGCACGTGCCCCTGGTGTCGCTTCCCAGCGGGATCCCTGGCGGCGGAGGTTTTTTGGTGCCCCTGCGCGTCTGGGAAAAGGTCGGGCTATCCCGTAAGTAATGCCATTTCTGTGGGAGCTGAGCTTATAACGATGTAACCCGACTCGAGCGTGATTTATCCAGTTGGTATAGAGGCGCTGGAACCTCCAGTGTGCGAGTTACGTAATGGGGAGACGTGGTCGTTTGGATAGGGGAATTTTTTGATTCTGCAATATGTAGGTATTTAAATTGTCGATGCTGATTATTCTATATTTTGAGAAGAGTATTACGAATAACAATACCAAAAATGGAAAATAATATAAATGGGAGTGGGGTAAACACGAACGCGGGGTAATCGCGATTGTGAGATGGTTACGGCGTTTTAATAAATAAAAACGATGTTCCCTCTCCACTAGCTAATAGTTTAGGTCGTATCCAACGCCGCACAGTGGCGAAAATGCCCGAAAACCTGGCCAAAAAAGTCCAAATACAACGATTTTAATTTGCCAAATCTAATCAGTGCAATTCGTTTATAACCTATCTGTGCACAATTTCTCGTTAATTGAACATTTTTAACTGCAGCCATTTTGATGATATAGCAGTTCAAAGTTGACGATCGCAATTTAGCGCGCTACTTTAAGATTTATTTTCAGATTATCCAGTATACCTATCAAAGTAAGTAGGTAGTATATATTATGATGTAGGATCACATGCACTATTTTTGTTTTAAATGCAGACTCTCTAAAAGCTGTTATAAATGAGTACTGACAACATATACATTTGTTGTCTATTGTTAAGCAAAAAGTTGATAACGCCGCGAGATGCCGCACCGTTTTTTTTTGTAAATTGAAACTCAAGGTATGCATGATAAGGCGCCGTTGCAGAATTTTGCCACTTTTTGCCATTTCGGCAAATATCAGCGTTTATGTACACATTGACACGAGTATAATTTCCGCTCAGCTCAGTCTTTACACATCCGGGAGTGTTACTATTTGTTTCAATGTTTCAAAAGGGATCCCTGTCAGTTAATATACAATTCTAGTGTTAATTTTTCATTTTCCAATCCGTTGTGTGCGCATAAATGTAGTTCTCCGCTTTGATTTACATGCTTATTCAACGCGTACCGTACTCACGATCCGGCTGGTTCATCTCCATCGGCTTTGTGATAATACACACAATTGTGAAAGATTCTAGAATTCTGAGGCACAATTTGCAAAAGATTGTCGATGTTCCGCACCACAGTGTAGGAAATATCCACTCGTTAGAATATTATCCAGTTTTTTTACGTGCCAAATGACAGTGACGTCGAAATGTCTGAGGATGAAGAAAATAGCTAATATTAAAATTAAGTAATGTTATGTCTATAACGTGCAATATATTACAAATACACACATATAAATGTTACTGTAATGATTCTGTAATTATTTGACATATACATATATATAAATCACAAAATTTTTAATATTTTTAAGAATTATAATTTTAATCAGTACAAAAATTAAATATTTGACATTTAAAAATTACATGTTTATCATCTTTGAGTGATATTACAATAAAATATTTCAACAATTTACCCTACAATTGGAAATATGACGTTTGGCCAGGTTTTCGGGCATTTTCGCCACTGTGCGCCGGGCAGAAAGTAATAAATACAAAACGCTCATGCCATTCAACATAAACACAATTTATTATTTTCATCATGTTTCAAGTAATATTTTGTTCATTTTCAATTGCAAGTAATTACTGTTGAATTAATGATACAATTGGTTACTTTTAAGTTGAAATAAAACACTTTTTTACTAACCTTTTTGTGACCAAGGCGTAGCTTGAATCATGATTCTAACCCCTGAAATAAATTATTTTTTATTTTTTAATGTCGTGGGGTATTGACGAACAAATCGAATGGGGTAATCTCGAATCTTCGAGATTAGCAACGTTAACCGATTTTGATGGAATTTTCAGCATGTATAAAACTTACTTAAATCTACAAAAGGGATTTTTGAATTTTCATTACAGGCTCAGAAAAAAAGTTTAAAAAACGACCTTTACTATTTTTTTCGATATTCCAACCAATTGCAATTTTTTTCTAACGCACAAGAAGAGGAATTTGAAAAATACATTATGTATAGGTTGTAACAACATTTTTTATGGGTTGACCATTGATGTCGCGCTTACTGTGCGACTTCTGCGATATTTAGCACTCTGTTCGTGATTACCCCACGGCAGTGGAGTAATCACGGACACCAAGGGTTTTGCTTTTTCACTATAAACTTGATTTTTATTATAATTTTTCAAAAATTTGTCACAGTACTTTATAGATGAATAGTTTAAGTATGTTTGTAAATAATAAACAAATTCATTTCTCACATAGTTTTCGTTTTGTTTGCTTTTCTGCTTAGGTGTTCGCAATTACCCCACTCTCCCTTAAATGTATTGTACTGTCATAGATTTTCTAAGTTTGCACATATATTCTTGTTAATTTTTGGCCCTCTCACCATTTTCTAAATTTTGTAGTATCTCGTGTTTCGGTTCAACAGTTAATACTCCACGTTCCCACCTTGGTGTCGTTACGTACAAGTTGTTATATAACACGTACAATGTCAATATTATGATACAGTAGTGTGAATAGCATTCATTTGGATCGTTATACATAGTATAATAGGTATATACAACGTAGGTACCTAATCCGTAAAAGAAATATACTGTTCGGAGAATACAATCTTCGAATGGCAGAACATTCGGATAGCAGGTGTTCGGAGTCTGGAGATTCTACTGTGCTAAGTTACGTAGAAATATTCCAAGAACCTTGTGTGAAAAGTCGACGAGCGTATATCGAAGGTGCGATAAAAGAGCACATCCGGCATGCTATGTTGCATGAGTTTAACAAAGAAAACGAAGCAATTGCAACGGGGAAAAACATTTGCCAACTGCGTGGGGAGATGATTAGTATACGTGGGATTAAGGCGTAGCATAAGGTGTCGAAGTTGATGTGAAAAATGTTTTAATACATTTTTTAAAACAAAATCCAGGAAATTTTAAGAATTTCCTCTGTTTGTTTGTTTGTATGTTTGTTTGTTTGTATGGTTCAAATCTGGCAACTCAAATTTAGCCCACTTCCAACTATCCAATTGTCTTGAAACTTTGCAGGCGTGCGTGGGTTGGATGACAATACAATATTTAAAAAAAAAAATTAACCCGAGCGAGAGAAAAAATTACCCAGTCATCAATAAGTATAACCCATAACCACAAATCCAAACGACTTGAAATCAGCCACTCGCGTCCTTTACGAAAACGACAAAAAGCCGCTGCGTTCTGGTCGCTAGTCGCATCGCGATTCGAAATTAAATTAAAGAAACTAGTAAATAAAAAAATATAAAAAAAATTTTATGTTAAATGATTTTATTATAAATGCACTAAAAACTAAAAAATAATTATTTTCTTGTGCTGCAATTTCGATGGTGTTTTTTCACTTTTAATAAAATCGTGGAGCAGGATTTTTCATAACAAAGTATGAATCAATTTAATACAGCATCAGGCGTCGAAATGAATTTGTTGTGAGATACCCTGCTCCACGATTTTATTTAAAGTGAAAAAACACCATCGAAATTGCAGTACAAGAAAAGAATTAGTTTTTAGTTTTTAGTGCATTTTTAATAAAATCGTTTGACATAAAAATTTTATTTTATATATTTTTTTTTCAAGGTACAAACTGTTTCATGTTTCAACAAGGGTGCGCTTACGTTTGAAGGAAACATCAAAATGTTTACCTCATAGATTGTCTGACTTACTCGGAAACTTTGGGTAGTACTCGGATTTTCTAGATACCTACTACCAATGTGTGCTGCACAAACAATGGATTTTAGATAGGCCCATGCGTAATAATCAAATTCTATTCAAGGCTGGAGAACGAGTTATTCATCTATCAAGGAACAGTTTATAGAAATAAAACCCAAATTTTCGACTGACAAGGGAACATCCCGAACCCGGAAATTGAAAAAATTCTGAAACTTTGTGAATATGTAGGGGATTTCCTTCTGATTACAACGCATTTTTTGTTTGCTGCCCAAATTCACTCGAAGGCGGTGGAATTAACCCCTGAAAATTTGGCTATTTTCCGATTTTGTGTTATAACTCCTGAACAGTAAGAGATAGAAAAAAGTTTCAAGACAAAAGTTACAACTTTTAATTAGATCTATCACTTGGTAAAAAAAAATATTTTACAGTTCTAGATCTATAACACAAAATCGGAAAATAACCGGATTTTCAGGGGTCAATTCCACCCCCTTAGAGTGAATTTGGGCAGCACCCAAAAATTTCGTTGTAATCAGGAGGAAATTCCCTACATAATTACAAAGTTTCAGAATTTTTTGAATTTCCGGCTTCGGGATGTTCCCTTGTGAGAACGATGTGGATCACAGTCATGCACGATCCACATAGGATACTTAAGTTATATTATCTAATAATCCACACATCCAACTTCTGTGACCCTCTTGTTCACTTTCTAGCTGACAATGAGACGAAAAGTCCTATCACGTGCACATACCTACATTAATGCCAAATTACCAAAAACAGCATTAGCTACAATTAACAAACACGTTCATATTAAACACACGTTTACAGAATCTTCCATGTCCCTTATGTTCTCTAGTTCCATAGAACATTTTGCCAAAAAATTTTCGTCAGTTTAATAGAAATTCGGTTACCTAATTTGCCAGAGCAATGTAGAAACTTTCAATTTAAAACATTATATGTGCGCTTCCCCGTTTCTTAACACAGGAATTATTGAAATGAAACAGCTTTTATCGTTTCTCTCGAAAGCTGAGAAATGTAATACACGTGATCGTTCCGAAATAACCGATTGCAGTTTCATCAGGAGAATCGCGATTTTGCATAGACTACACAACGAAGGCATCGATCCGAGGAGCGATACAGCACACCGAAATTTCCTTCACACGATTCAGCCTTACACTTTCCACTGGTGCTTGTTACCCGCCTAATTAATGCACCTTCGCGCCGTTCCCATTATATCCCTGCCACTTCCTCGCCCTCTATAAACTGACAACGAAATGCTCGCGAACCGTGGACTCGTCGACTCCCTCGTTATATGCGCCTCCCAACAGTCCCGTCAGCTCTCACGACAGAAATTATGCATAACCTGGATGAGAGGCGGACGGGCCAAAGCACAGCGAGAGATTACGCGGCGGAACGGTGAACGGCGGGGCGATACGGATCGCGAAGATTTGCGGTCCTCCCCGATAGCAATCGCTATCGTTGGGATCGATCGCGCCTCGGGGCCCGCTCGAAAACCGCTCTCGCGAAATAATTATTGCGGCCAAAAGCAGCGGGTCCCCGGGGCGCGTAATTGCCGACACGCTTTAATTCAGCGACGCTTATCTGATATGTTAACCGGTCTGTTGCATAACACGGGCCAATTATGACGACGCGGCTCGGGTTTACGCGATGCGTAAGATTGCGGGAAAATCATTCCGCGGTGGTGAAAAAGTCCTGGTAGGCTGCAACGCGCTGCGGAACACGCTATGCGGTGAGGCATTTCATCTCCGCGTCATTGGGGCGTCCATGGGTTATCTTACTAAATATATTGGGCGATAATGCTTGGGTTGGTTCTGAGGCGGTCAAGTATTTACCTACTCGATGAGTGTATTCTGGCAAATACTGGCAAAACATGTATTATACATCATTGTGTTCACTGTTCACTCAAAGGTACGAATTAATTCAAATGATTTAAGTAATTAGGGGCCCAGGTCATTACACCCCCCCAGCTTAAGGTAAGATGATATTTCAGGTGCATACTGATACAGGTGGGATAACTATTTTGGAGGGGTACAATAGGTAGGTGCACATTAAGCTGAGAGTAAAAAATTAATGAACATAAGATGATAAATTAATATTGTCGGAGGGTAGGTGTGATTTTCTGTTTTTATAAACACAAGTGACTTGCTGGTTTTTGTTCATTGTGTACGGTTCTAAATCGAGTGTCCCCTCGTTGTAATCTGCTCTTCGGTGTCTGTGGAAAATTTTCAAGCAGCGCGTGAGATGGATTCCTTCGATTTCAATGTCTTTTAGGGTGCAGGTATCGTGCAACTTTAGCATTTTCGTCGTTATTATCATATCCGCGATTTCGTCGTTGACATTATTGAACTCTGCAAACTGTATTACTGACTAAGCAGTCACAACAACGTACGCGGATACGCGCAACCAATAGTTCCGTACTAACCATTTGCATTATCAAAATAGAGAATCGTCTCTATCCCCGACAATACTGATTATTCGACCCATGTTTATCAAGCACCATTTACTCAGTTTAGTGAGTGCTATGTATCCTGGAAGTGGGTAACCTTTTTACTAACACCTTCTATATTCACTTGATAAGGGGTCGTCCTTAAATTACGTAAGGGTAATTTTGGCGATTTCTTACCCCCTCCCTCCCCCAATATAAGAATTCGTAAGATTTGATATTACAACCCCCTTCTTACGTAATATTTTTTACATTGAATTTTTTCAGTTATTAAAATTCTTTTAAAGGTTTATATAGTTCATTTAACTCTGTTTCGGGAAATTTAAATAAAAACAACTTTTCTGGAACATTAATGATAGAATTTGTAGTTATTGAAAATTAGGTTAAAAAATATTACGTAAGATGCTACCTGACTCCCTCCGCCCCCTTGTAAGAAAACATAAGAAATTCGCGACCCCTTCCCCCGTAAAAAAGCCTTACGTAATTTAAGGACGACCCCTAAGGGCAAACTTGAGGTAAACAAAAATAGCGGAAAAATAGAAAATGTGAAAGGTACTCAAGTCTCAAGTCCTATCCCAATTAAAATTTGTCTTCTGCCGTTTAAGGGGCCATTCCGGTTAGACAGTCTGAAAATATCGATTTTTTTTTAAATCCTTTTTCGAAAGTACATATCCTCAAGAATGTACTGTTAAATTTTCATGGAACAATTCCGATTATTTTAGCTTCTACAGAGGCATTTTGTAGAGAGCAGAGAAACTCGACTTCTATAGATGAAAAGTTTGAGCGTGTTTTTCTTGAAACGTCATTTGTCCAAATCGTGACGATAAAATCTCAAAATCTATCGAATCAATTGCTTTATAAATTTTACTGCTTATTCTGCACACCTGTGACTCTCGCAGGGAGTACAGTAAAGTATTTTCATTCAGTCTAACCTATTTTTAAAATCAAAAATAGCAAAAGAAAAAAGTCGAAAAACATTTTTCTTACATATTTGCCGGCCATTTTGCTAATTTTGCAGATAAATCACTAATTATAGTTCGAGCGATAGCGACAGACATACTGATCAAGAATCTGTTTAGATTTTTGAGTTCAGATAAGTCTAACAGCTGAAATCGCCTGCACAAGCGAGGCACGAATTTTTAAACATGTCATCAAGACCACTGTCAAGAATCATTCGAAATCCAATAATTTCATTACTTTTATATATTTTATTTACTGTAGAAATGTAGTTTAATAAATAGGAAAAACTTTTATTCCATTACTATAATTATTTTCGTCGCAATAAATTCCTGAAAATCGCTGAATTTTTCGGCGCACCAACTAGAATGACCCCTTAACGCCCTTCAGTTCTCTAGTCTTCCGTTTTGAATGGGGAAAACACGCTTTATCGGTCGAACGAGCAGGAAATTAATGCCGAGTATTTCGTACAGTCGAGAACCTGTCCAATACAGAACTCTAGGTCACAGTAGTTCACACGTGCTTCGACGCTCCCCTTTCCGGATGTGGCGCATTTCACGCTGCCGACTTTCAAAATACCTGGAAAAAACCTGGCTGATTAATAATCGTGCCGAATGGCTAAAACAACGATATTTACTTTGTCCCGCCCCGCCCCCCCCCTCTCCCCTCCCATCCCCTTCCTCCCTCCAACTTCGTCTTATTTCTTCTTTCCCTCGACTTCTGAACAATGCGTAGTCGTTTTAGAAATTCCATGTTTCGAGGCCAGAAATTCTGTAGGCAGGGAACAGGTGCAGGAAGTCATCGGGTGAGTCATTGAGTTTTACGTAACGGAGCAGCGATGTTTAGCCGCGGTAAAACTGATGCACGATGGGTGAGATAATAGTGGAACCGTGATAATCTAAGGAGCCCGGGCTGCACTTACCTGAGATTGTCATTACTTTCGGATTAAACGAAACGCGTAGGTGTGCACGATGCCAGAGGAGACTTCGATACGACAAAGAATGGCTTGAATAATAAAGAAATGAACGATGTGAACGATGATTTCTTGGAAATAAGCCCCCGAATTACGTGGGCTTGGAATCATGTAGGAACGAGGTTTATCGGGATCCGAATTATCCACAGTCCAGACTGCACGATCACGAGTGGAATGACAGCTTCTTATTACAGCAAGTAGTAAGTAGAATGAAAGTTCGAAGTCTGTAATTGATAATTGACGCTAATATCATCGGAATGCTTACGGAGGTTTTATTAAACGCTAAAGAGCTTATGGTTACGAAATAAGATAACGAACCACCGTATGCAGGGCATGCGAAAAATTTAGATCTCAACACCGAAGAAGTTAAGAACTTAGTGTTAAATGTAAAATAATAACGTAGAAGTGGAAAGTGAATATAAGCAGAGCCCTCTATAAAACGCCGTTCTGTATTTGTGCTAGCAATTGCGAAATTCTAATGGTAGGTAAGTCGAAAATTGAAAAAAAATTATTTCACCGCAGTTTTTGGAATTTTCAATACACGCAACGCAGAAATCGAAATACTTTAAAATGAAAGCTAGGGTAAACCAACCAGTAATTTACCGCATACCAGTGAATGAGCATTAGGCAAAGAAATGTTAATTATAAATTTAAAAATATTATATGTTTATAAATGAAGTGTAGTTGCACTTTTAATATCCCATATTTTTAGTTACACGTATTAAGCAAACATTAATAAGTACAATTCTTATTAAAAGTATGCGGTCATTTACTGGACTTCTACACGTTTTGCATTTTATAATCGTTTTTTTTTTTAATTACGATAAGAATAAGTAATTATTTTTATAGAAATTTCAAGAAAAATAAATTTAAATGCAATTTCAACAGTTGTTTTGTTGTTATACATAAATATATTCAAGTATTAGTCTCAAATGTCTATAAATTCAACAATTCGGTCATTCACTGGTTGGTTTACCCTACATGTAGGTGACCTCGCATAGAGTGATTCGTTCAACAAAGAAAAGACAACGCGTAGCATAAAAATGATTTATATAAGCCATCGTTTTCAAGAATCTCCAGCTACAGGTGGAACCAATTTCACTGAAGTGCACGCCATAGACAAATTTTCCAAACTGATTTCCTCGAAAACGAAGGCTCGTATCAAAAAGCTTTTATTCTACATTTTCCATGAGACTTTGCAGAAGGAATCCCTCCACGCCAAATCATCATATCGTTCTCATTTTCAGCTATTTCGACTTTTGCGTTTGTGCGCAGGTATTAAAGGCTCGAGAAATAGCGGTGGAATAAATTTCTCCCGATTTGCGCTCACCCTGTGCACGATTAAAGCTACTTTCATAATCACCGGCCATGGTCAGTGATTTGTCGCATCTGTCAATCGAGAGACAATGAAAAAAAGAAATAACTGATCATCCGCTGAAAGTAGGTGATCGGTGGATCGATGGTTGGCGTCGAGTGGCAACGAACGATCCGCTTGGAGGAGCCCGCGCGCGAAGGATGCACGGTTCTGCGGAATCGCGGGGAAAAGGCTGGGGGGAACAAGCGTACAATTAACGGGGTCAAGTGGTCGAGGCGTAACCGTCGATGACTACGACACGGTTTCTGCATTAGATCGACACGTTCTTCGTTAACAACAATAAAGAGGCGTTCAGGAAGCGTCGTTTCCTTCGGCCGCCGTCAAAATCCGGTGTCGGTGAACGATAACGCGGCTGCCCGTTTCCCTCGGCCAGGGAATTATTTTCTGCGGGAGATTGCCATTATTTCGCCTTGTTGCCGAGTGTTTCGTTGATTGGGGACGGTGAATGGTTCTTGGCCAAGATTCGGGACGTTGCGTTGGTAGGGGCGGACGCCCGTGTGCTCCCTTTTTAAAGCTGATGGCGCGTTACATTTTAGTTGCAGAAAGCTGGCCAAGAGACATCATAAACCGTTTACACAGGGTGACCCGCGTAAGCGTTACCACGAAACTTCAAGACTTCCCTTGAGCTTTGCAATAAATTGTTTTAGGCATAAGTTGAATTTAATAAAGGTAGGCTTCTTTTCGCACTCACATCAAGGGTTTCTCTCGGTTTTCCGTATTTTAAGTTGTATGAGCTTGCCTCGGTTCATGTGTTTGGTCAGTTGCTCAGAGAACCTCTTCCTGTGCGGTCGTCAATTCAGTAGGCTCACACTACGCCTGGCCTCGGCTTGCCTGGCCTCTCTTCCTCAAAATATTCTCGAGGAAGAATCGAATAATTGTCGAATTACATAAGAAAAGCATAGGAAGAATAAAATGAGCCGAGGCGAGGCGTAGTGAGAGGCTACCTTAATTGTGCATAACTTCTGTAAACCACAGTTTCTTTATCTGCATTTCGTCCGTTTTTCAAATGGAACTGTAGCACTTTCTTTTTAATATTTTATAGTTGAACGAATCATGACTAATCCAATGATCAAGGTACCACGACATTGTACAACTAGGGTTCACTTTTTATCCGTTTTTTTTTTGTGTCTTTTTTATAACTTATGTAGTATATAGTCATTGGATTCGTTCACGGTGTAATAGACAGGTGTTCCGACTCTGTACCTTTTACCCCAGCGATTTTGCATGCCGATTTCTGTTTAGTTCTCCTGGCCGTCGCGAGTGGCGTCGTGACTTAGAAGGCATATACATATGTATTAACGAGACTGTAGTAGTAGAGATTTTACTGATATTACTGGGTTTGCCAAAAAAATCGCACATTAAAAAAAAAAAATTTTTTCCTACTTTATATGGTTAGTAGAGTCTATTGGAATACGTTATTGCTACTAATTCAATTTCGAAAAAAAATGTGGGTTACTCCGTTGTTGCTCTGACTGCCTCATATGTAAATGCCTTTACGACATCGACGAAATCTGCCGGCCGCCAGAAGAACTAGGACGAAAAAGTCACACATTCTGAACAGAAGTCGGAACATCTGTCTATTACACCGGGGATTCGTCATAATTTTTTTCTATTTTCTTCTGTTTTCCTATGTAACGATTGTGTCCGCAGAATTTTGGATTATCACTTGACTAAATGGTTTGTGATAATGGACAGGCTCGATCTCGCTAAACAATTCAGTGAATGGAGAAATGAATAGCATGCGGCAGGTCTAACAAGGAGAGTATTTTAGGTGTCCGCCTCCGATCATTTTGATTTTTGGATATGTTATAGAGGACTGAAAAATAAGAAATACGTGTTTTTTTATTTTTCCCCGTTTTCATATTTGGGGGGTGAAAACTGCGTTCAAAGTTAGGGTTGAAAAATCATTTTTGTGGAAAAAATGGACTTTTTGAAAATGTGGTGAGTCAGTCATATTTCGCATTCAAAGACACAAAATTCGTCCATTGACACTATTCCCCTATCTCTAATAGTTCTCGAGATATTCCACAAAAATGATTTTTCAACCCTAACTTTGAACGCAGTTTTCACCCCCCGAAATATGAAAACGGGGAAAAATAAAAAAACACGCATTTCTTATTTTTCGGTCCTCTATAACATATCCAAAAATCGAAATGATCGGAGGCGGACACCTAAAATACTCTCCTTGTAAGTGACGAAATTTCGGTAATTCCTCGTGAAGTAGTATATTCACAGACAGGCTTCTAGATATGGAATTGCCGAGGATTGATAAAGAGTTTCATACGTATCATTCGGTATTGGCCGAGCGGAAGGAGGATCGTAAGAGGAATCTCGTGCAAAAGGAATGACCAGCAATCTTGATATAAGTAATGCATTTCTTTTATATCTCCACGAGATAAAGAATAATGGATGGGGCTCGGCCACGTCGCGCGGAAGATATGATACCTTCCGCCTCTGCCCCAGGATCCACGGGGATGACGACGATAATAACTCGGCTGACCGTGCGCCTCGTGAAAACGCCTGCCCGTCACGGGATTGGAAAATTGAAGATCCGCTGGACGCAACAGTGATTCCTTATCGGAAGCTAATCGCAATAATAAACGCTTAAAATATACAAACGGCAAATTAGCCGCGGTAAACGCAATTTGTAACTCGCCATCAAGCACTCGGCACGATGCGGCCAGATAAGGGTCACTTGAACCCGGCGATTAATCGAGGGCAACGGTGGAACCAGCCACAGGTGCGACAGAAAAATATTCAAGTCGTTTTAGCTGTACAAACGGAATGTTTATTCGAAAAGGCGGAGAGTTCGGAGATTCCACCTCGCGATTAGCTGTTCAACGGACTTTTTCGCGCCGGATAATTATCGCGACGACCGCGCAACACGTTTGAGTTATCAACGATTTGTATCGGCGTCGCGGAGAAGAGCAGATGCTAAGACGAAATTCAGTTTAGAAACACGGTGTCGCGCCCTCCGCCTCACTCTGTGGACTAAAGGGCAGTAAAGAGCAGTGAAGGGCCGTTGGGAGGAAGCGTAGACTGGCGCTTGTGAATAATACTAACACATCGGCATGTTGTACGTGTTGTGACACATGAAATTGCTTCTATGTTGATTATCGGTAATGCCACGATAGCCACTGCTTTCTATTGTTATTTAGGTCGACTCTACTTTGAACAGCGAATTGAGAAAATTCAATGAAGGTATATACTTTAAAATCATGAAAGCGTTTAATTGTTAAATTAAAAAAACAAAGAATTTGGCTGTAGTAGTAGATAATTGGGGGGGGGGGGGGGTGTTAAAGAAATTTGAATGTTGGGAATTAGTTCTATATTATTGTAGTATGTAATGGAGAAGTTGAGATATCGATGTTTTAATATGTGATTGTTAAGTAACCGAGGAATTGGAATATTAAGAAACTATTATATTATTGTAATCAGAAATTGAGAAATTGAAATATTGGAAAATTGATACAGGTACTATTGGCAGGTGCAATATAAATTGGGATATTGGTGAAGTAGGGTAGGGTGGGGCTAAAAGTCCGGCGAATCAAAATCTCTATTCCTAAACAATGTATTGAGTTTCGCAGTATACTAAGTAAAAGGCGAGAAGAAACGGAGGTGACCACAGAGTCGCCAGTCGCTCCTGGACGTCCGTGCGAATTACACGACGCCTTCGGTATTTTATGTATCGAAAACTAAAAGAAATACGTCGTCTTTGTTGTTCTATACGAAGTACACCACAGTTTAAAAGCGTATCAGCCAAGTTCGTTAAGATTGTATGTTCCTTTAGTAATGTGTGCATGATATTGTTTATTGCTGAATGATAATATTTTCTAACGTATATATCGCAGAAAGTATAAAGGTACCATTGGGGCAAAAAGTCTCTCATACTGAAAATATATATTTTATTATTTGTTTTCATAATAAGATAACCAAACTATAAAGAAATGATGCCAAAGTCTTTAAATAGTGTTTTTGTTTTAGTTGAGATATTTTTTTATTTTTTATTTCAAAGTGAGCCTCTGACTTGTATTTTTATTTTTTGGTAAAGAAGTCGTGCTTTCCTTTCAATATTGTATACCAAAAAGAATTGGTTTAATAAATATTTGTTGATTTGAAAAGAGTTTTTTACTTATTTAGTTTAATATTACACGAAAAGATATTAGGGACTTTCTACCCTATGCAATGGACTTTTTGCCCCGTCCGTGGGTTTGCATTGACAAACATTTTGCGGTATAACTCAACAGGAAATAACAGTATCAACAAACGAACTTCGAGAACGTAATAAATTTTACATAGGTTTATACGAAAAACGGAACTTTTAGCCCCACCCTACCCTAACGTTATCGCAATAGATAATCGAGATGCTGAGATATTGATATATCAATAGGTAGATATATATTATTGGTAAGTAGTTGAAAAATTGTAATATTCGAGATTCCTATATTATTGCAGCGAATAATCCAGATATTGGGAGATGGATAGGTAATGGAGAAATTGAGGTATCGAGGGACTGATAATACGCTACTCGACCTACGAACGGCGAATGAAATAATATTTTTCCGAATTACAAGTGCACAATACAGGCTATATGAAAGCGCAGGAGTGACATACGGCCGGCTCCAAGCCAAAATCACCTTCGACTTGATGGAGTGCTCGCCGATTCCCCTGTCCCTAGACCTAACCCAAACTTGCTCCCCGTCCACGCCACGTCCGTGCCTCTGACCAACGTCCGACGTGTTTGTTCGCCCCTGAATAAAGCGGCTTTTCCTCCACCCTGCAACGCTTCTTATCGAGGAAATATCATTTTATTTCATTTATGGCCATAACGTCGAAGGGGGATTCCTCGCGGCGCTGGCTCCTACACTTTTATTGGGCTTTTCGAATCTCGATCATATATTTCGCCTCAGCTGGCCACGCTTCGACCAACCTTCGCTCCCTTCTGACGCTACGGTGTCGTGAAACTTTCGATCTCAATTGTTCATTCTAAATTTGAAGATTTCTATTTCTCGTATACTGGGCGAGAAACGTACAAATCTATTACACAGGGCTCCTTCAAACTCGTGGGTACAGTGTGAAAGGGATGATCTCTCGCGCAAAGATAAATTAATAGGATGTGCTTCGTTTCTCGAGGAAATCGATTTCAAGATTGAATAATTAATGAAAGCATCACACTTTAGACAGTTACCTATTAAGTTAATTTATATGTAGACGGTGTTGTACTTGATGAGGTTCAGAAAAATACGAGGTGCACTTGAAAATTGATTAAGTTATTTAATCATTGAGAAGTTACTGACAGTGGCTATCATTTGGAGTATGCACATTTGTGCTCGTTGAATTACTGATGCACTCTGTAATATCCCTTGAACTATTAACTCGCGACATGCCTCGAAGATCTTTTATTTAAGTTACGAGATATTTTCGATGCCTTCGCTGCATACGTCGTCTTTAACATATCACTCTATGGTTACAGGTGATCTATAAAACGATAAACGTAGGTACATAGGTTGATTCAAGCAGCGCACATGTACCCAGCGAGTTTATTAAACAATTCATTTTTCACGCGATATCATACAGGGTGTCGTGTGTCTACTGCTGAGAGAAAAAAATTTAAGGGGTGATTTTAGACACCATAATAAGACAAAAATCGGATCATATGTTAAGAAAGATTTTAATTTTCATAAAACCTTGGCCTAATATTTGTAACATAAAAAGTTATAAAATAAATTTCCATGTAATGTATCCTACACCATTTCCAAAAATCAAAATGAAGGAAAATAAATGTCGGTGTTTTTTAATAATCGAATCGGCCATTGTGAATTTCGAAAATCTATGTTCAAATTCGCTGCTAGTGGTCAGCAATACTCCTGGGAATAATTCTTTAAATTATCGGACTGACATAAAAGTCCGTACATAGAAGCGTATGGGCTGAAGTGTTTGTGAATTTTTACTTCTTTGCCCTTTCACATCTCAGAAACTAATTGTCGGTTCAACTTGAAAATTTATTATGATTGATGTTTCACCATAAGGTATCATTTGGCACAAAATTCACTTCCAAAATCGTAGAATCACAAACGGGCGATTTTTTTGGCCAGTCTTTGTACCATGAAATGGAAATTGAACACGGTAATGCGTTATCTTTTTTTGGACACTAGTAACCAACCTTATCGATTGGACCCCTTAATAACTCACAAGGAGGGCGTCCGATTCTTGAGTCACCGATTTTAACGAGACGTTCAGAACGTGGAGTAAACCTCTTCTTCACAAATCACCCTCCGTATAGGGTCGGATACTCAAACACCTGAGACAACAGCAAGCCGGTCATCCAATGCTCTAATGAGTACTTACGCTCCAGAAATTGACACCAGTGACTGGAACATCTTTAAGAATCTCGTAAACCGATGAGTGAACGATAAGACATCTTTGCGTTACAAATAGAACTGAAGAATTACGAGGAGGAGAGAGCGGGAAGCAAGGAAAAATCGAATAAAATAGAAAGAGTTGCGTCTCATGAAACGCGAAAGTTATTATTCCCGATCCGGCTCCGAGAAACCGTCGCGCGTAAACTTCAGAATCCGATGTTTCACATGCCATATTCCAGCAAATCACCATCTTCGTGCGAGCCCGCGTCACGTACACACCGTTGAATCACGTCTCGCAACCCGGCAGATCCGTATCAGACAGAATGCGTGAGTTTCGAAGACCGAGCGATCGAACGTTTCGTCTGAACCGATCACGTTCTAGCCGCGTTCATGCATTCGAATATCGCGACGACGCGACGCGACGTTTTGAAGTTTCGGCCGTTACGATTATTTATTTGTTAGTTGTATTTAACGTTACTGATAAGAAAAGCATCCAAATCCGAAAGATCGGATTTTATTGAAACTTCGTACGAATGTAGAGCATGTTGGGGTGTGCAAGGAGCAATTTTTCTTTTTGCGAAAATTCACTCTGAAGGGTTGATGAAGTCCCTTAAAGTTATTGCGTTTTTTCGTTTTTTTTTTTTTAATACAACTTTTTATCGATGCGATATATGTAGAACAAAATTTTAAATATAAGAATTGTTCAGTTTGATAGTTAAGGGGTCATTCTGGTTAGTGCGCCGATAAATTCAGCGATTTTCAGATATTTATTGCGTCGAAAATAATTATAGTAATGGAATAAATTTTTTTTCTATTTATTAAACTACATTTCTACAGTATATAAAATACATAAAAGTAATAAAATTATTGCTTTTAAAATGCTTTTGAAACCGGCCTTGATGACATGTTTAAAA
Source organism: Andrena bucephala (assembly GCA_947577245.1). Classification (NCBI taxonomy): domain Eukaryota; kingdom Metazoa; phylum Arthropoda; class Insecta; order Hymenoptera; family Andrenidae; genus Andrena; species Andrena bucephala. Next base: position 28,608,060 of record OX387717.1, on the reverse strand, counting down.
ATTCATACCTCGCTCGTGCAGGGGATTTCAGCTGTTAGACTTATCTGAACCCAAAAATCCAACCAGATTCTTGATCAGTATGACTGTCGCTAGCGCTCGGACTATAATTAGCGATTTATCTTCAAAATTAGCAAACTGACGGGCAAAAAGTAAGAAAAATGTTTTTCGTTTTTTTTCTTTTGTTATTTTCGATTTTAAAAGTAGGTTAGACTCAATGAAAATACTTTGTTGTAGTCCCTGCGAGAGTCGTAGGCGTGCAGAATAGTAGGGATACTGGCAGTAATTGGCACATGTAACACTTTTTTACAAATATCTTTTGTTGCTGTATATAGTTTATGAATTTGTTTAAATCATATATGTTAATTAAGAAATTGTATTAATTACTTATGTCAGAGATTGTCCACGTTCGCATATATTCCCTCGGAGGTGGCCTGTGGAATCTTAGACTGTATTCTGTGTGTTGCACATTTTTCGAACGGTCCGCGTAATTCCGTATTCAGTGCGGATCGTTGCAGGAACGGCGCTTATACGTTACGAGAGCAACATTGCACCGCATTTTGTGGTCAACGTTGCAGGAACGTTCCACGTGGGTTGTACCACAATATATGCGCAATATTCCACTGCAATTTGTGCGCAATATTCCCGAAACATTGCACAAACGTGGCCATTGCAATATTGCACGGCAATGTTTCCACAATGTTGCAGTAAAATTGCAATGCAACCTGTAACCAAACGGCAACATTGCAACGCGCTGCAAGGGTTATGCAACGTTCCTGCAACAAAGTGTGTTGTAGGGGTATAGAGGCCAAGTCTCTGCTCTCCCTACAAAATGTCTCTGTAGAAGCTAAAATAATCGGAATTTGTCCACGAAAATTTAACAGTACATTCTTGAAGATATGTACTTTCGAAGAATGTTTTTTAAAAAATCAATTCTTTTCAACCCGTCTAACTGGAATGACCCCTTAAACAGAAGCGACCATTTCGAAGCGATCTCTCCAACCATATGCTAGCCGATCGAATTTGGAGAAAATTTATTTGTTTTAAGCTTATAAATCTAAATATAAACTGTTATAAATGTATTATTATTATTGTTATTATACGCGGAAAAGCAACTGTTATTAGAGCTAGAATATCAAAAAGTATAGTAGGAGATCGGGATGATAAACTATGTAGAATATTACAAGTTAGTTACAAGATACGGATTGTTTCATGTCAAACTATACCCACAGTTTGTAAAATCGATACCTAGCTATATTATAAAAAAAGTCTGTTGCATGGTTAACACTGGCTTGCTTACACGCGCGATGAATGCAATTACTTTCGTCAGGATATTTCCTGAGCGTTCTTCGTGGTATATTAAACATAGAAAGTTCTAAAATATTCGCTCAATCAAAATGTTTGTTTAAAATGCTATACATGAATCTCAAGTGTAAACAGTCGAAGTAATGTCAACCTCGCATCATTCCTGCTAAAATGTTCCGCCCACGCTAATAACGACAACAATAACAGTAGATATCTGACTAATACAGAAAGTTGCCTGATCAGGGAATTAGCTAAACGCGGAACTGGGACGTTCGAACAGCAGGGGGAGGCGATTGGCGCTGGGCCACCATCCCCCCTCCCCCCCCCCCCCCCCCAGCCCCCGCACCCTCCTCGCCACGAAGACTTCGATCCAAAGAGAGGCAGGCGAGCGATCGCGGGTGGCCGACAGCTGAATCCGTGGAAAATATGGAGCGAGAGTGGAATTCCACGTGCGTTCCACTTGGCCCGATTAAAGTCAGCCCGTGGCGTCGCGCGTTCCTTCATCTCATATTCCGTGGAGGCGCTCGAATTCAATATCTCCACGGCCGCCGACCCCTAAATCCGCGGCCGGTCGGAGGGGTGCGGCCGTAACGCGGCGGCCTCGGGCCGTTTGTCCGTGTCTATCGTGGAGAAGAGGGGGCACCAGAGGCCGAGTTTCTCGCGGAGAAGCTATAAAGTGACACTTCCCGCTTGCAAATATAAACTTGTTCGCGGTTGATAGGACGAATATTACGAGCGCGCGGAGCTAACAGAACGTTGGGGTCCGCGCGGCCGGAGGGGCAGGGGAGGGAGGGTGGGGGGTGGGGGGGGGGGGGAGGGGGCGAGAGGGGGAGAGGGTCTCGAGCGGACATGCGGGCTTCGCCCATGGGAATATTACGGATTCAAGGTGAGTAGGGGTCCCACGGAGTAACCCGAGACATCAGCAGGGTAATATTTCCATATTCCGATATCGAATAAATGGATCGTTGGCGGGCGCGCGACGCAGGCATAAATCCTCCGACAGCCCGTCATGCATCACCGGCCGACCGGCAAAGATTCCGGCTCGGGCGGGGGTGGCAGGTGCCGCTTTCTTCCTTGCATCCGTTCACCGTATCACGGAATCCTTCCACGGTGATATAGCAATGGCTGTCCCTTTCTCGAACGGTTTCGATAGCGTCGCCGTTGGGGGCGGTGTAAATTAAAGAATCCGTGTATCACACCTTGCGGAGATAATGTGGCGGATGGGCCGGCGTGGAGGGGAGCGTGAGGTCTGAGTCGCCGGTTTGGTTAAAAGTTTGCGTATAGTTAGTCGTCGGGGAGTATAGTAATAACTATGTTGAATGCGCAGAGTACAGTATTCAAGAGTTTGTAAGAACATTGAGTTGAAAGTTCTCACTTTTTCTCGCAAGACCCGTTGGTCTCGGCGGAATTAACTGGAATGATAATGAAGGATTGGTACATGTGTACCTCGTGTCCATATGATCGGAATTATTGTATGGATTACAGACTATCTGCCACTGCATCTGAATCGAGGACCTTCAAGCAACAGGGGTGCAACTCCAGCTTTACCAACTTCGAGTAAATTAGAAAAAAAACTGTTTATAAAATTATTGCGTTGACTTAACATTAAAAAGAGAACACTAATTGAAGAATTTATAAGTAGTAGTTATTGAGTCGATATGTTTTTATTTCTATTTTTGGCGAATCTTTCAAATCTCGAGCCGCCCAAAACACAAACATTGCACAAAGCAGTAGGGGAAAGTCCTATAGTACCGGGCAGCGTACAGTACCTATCGGCCAAAGCTAGATGAAGAGAAGTAAATAAATACTATAGTCCTCAGCAACGTATTCCGCCGACGCACAGTGGTTTGAAATCCCAGAAACGTGGTCAAAAACCCCAAAAATTAAAATTAGTAAATTGGATATATTTTGTTATAAATCGATAGTAGACTATATGCCACAACTGTTTTATGTGTTATTATTTTGTTTTTTAACCTTGGCCATATTTCATTATTATTTGCATTTAGTTGTACACTTTTTAAGAGAATTTTTAAAATGTTATATTTATTGCAAATGATGGATTTGGTAAAGGATACTAACCAAGCTAGTAGCAGTATAGGTAAGTAACACAATACATCAAAAGTCATTTTTCTATTTCGTGGCTGCTGGTAACACTGGAGTGAAGTTCAATTTCTGTACTTTGTTAGAGTATTAGGTTAGTTCCCGGCACTTCCCAGTGTAAAGTTTTCTGTGGTTATAATACGCAAACATCGGACTTTAATAATCCGAAAAGAAAATTTGACACTTTTTGCCACTTTCAGAGATATTACATTTTTTCTTCGCGTAGGTTATGCTTAGGTTGTACAGAATGCGGCATTTAAATGGAAACACCTAAATATAACTTTAATTAAGAATTTCTACGTAACTAAGTGGTAAATCGATTTCAAACTTTGTACCAGGGTTTCATGTATTCGAAATTAGTTTCGAACGAAACTTGAAAGAATTTTTTAATTTAATAGATTATTCAGGAACTACCTTAATATTTACGCTGGTTTTCTGTACGACAAAAGTTATTTTTCGTAGCTGATTTCTTATTTTTCAGGAAATTAAATAATTCAGTCATGTTACGTACATTATTCTTAGACAATTAGGTATACATAAATGCCCCGGTTTTGCAATTTGCTTTGTATGCATCAAACATAAAACTTTTTTTACGTCCTTCTCCTACACTACCGACCAAATTTTTTTAAATTCTTTCCTATAAAAGTCGCTAGGTTTTTCTTCTTTGTTTTTCTGCAGAAAAATGTCCGAAATTAAACGGAAAAAGGGAAATGACCGCAGAACGATGTGAATGCGGCTTTGAAAATGCTACTGTAAAACAAAATTGGACTAAACTAAACAAAACTTAAACTAGGCTTTGATGCACGTGTCACTTGGTTCGTCATTTATAAAGAATCATTCAACGAAGATTTGGTGCAGTGCATCAAATGCCAGGGTTGGCTCTCGAGGACTATACAGACCAAGAAAATGTCGATCATTTTGCCTATGATATTTGTAGACGTGCCTAAATAAATGGTCTATTGTATTTTTAAATGTTTTTACTAAACTCATTTATTATTTTGACCTTAAAATCTACTAAATAAGTAGTTGGCTGCTACTGGACGCCAATTTTTCGTTCGCTGCGAATTACAACTGTCTTATTCCAGCGAATTATCAATCTTTATGATAAAATTTAAGTAAAACGATTTGTCCCCTTTTTCAGCAGAATTTGTACTACAAACTACTTTTTTAAAATTTGATTTTAACCAACAATAGCCCAAGTTATAGTACAAAAACTTAAAGCGCTCATTTTTTATCGGATTTGCATCAAACCGTCATAACTCAAAAACTGTAAAAAATGGAGTTGCAATCCTCTTGCTGCAAGGTCCTCAATTGCGTTTTGGTTTCTACGTAAGGAATGCAAGGTATCCCACCAGCTCTGTCCACTTCAAATGTTTCAGTTATTTCAAATAATAAGCGAAAATATTATTTACAAAAGTTGTATGGTTGCAAAAAAGGTGGAGATAAATTTTGTTCTTTTAAATAGAATATCCAATTTTTTGTAGTCAAATTTCATAGAATAGGGATATTCTGAGTATAAAAGTGTATACTAACAATAAGGTACATTTATCCCAAAACTCACCGCTCCTGAGGTATATTCGACTTTATACATCCTATGCCTTTCCTTAGACATGTTCGAAGCTATGCTTAGTATTGTATACTTCGAATGTACTGAAACGTTTGTATGTGCATATCCATCTATGTATGTTTCATTTGTTTCATAATGAAAGTAATAGAATGGACAAAGTCGAATATCTCAGGAGCTGTGAGTTTTAGAACAAATATACCTTGGTACTTTTATACTCAAAATTAGCTGTTCTATGGAATTTGACCATAAAAAATTCCATTTACAAGATCAAAATTGACCTCCAGATCTCCTCTGTGCCCCATATGTAAAAATGCAATTGCTACCATGTTATATCTTTCTTGCAACCATGCTACCTTTGTAACTAATAATTTCACTTATTTCTTGTAATTACTTGTAGTAATGGAGATATTTAAGGTGGTCAGAGTTGATGAGAGACGCTGTATATTAGTGTATATCGCGGTACTGGAAAAGGCAAATATTGAAGTCAATTATCTAAAAAATTCCTCACCCCTGCACCCCATGAATTTAACACAGTATACATATTGTTCACTAACTATCCGACGAATATGAAACAAATTCCTGACCCAAATCTGGCGTCCCCTCACGAACCCCATTCAAACGATGCAAACAGCGATATTTCTAAAGAACACAGTCCATCAAATTGTATTGTTGGTCACCGATTACAGAATTCCAGTTATTTGGTCGCTGTCCCACACCCGAGGGCCTTAAAGCACTATGCAATATCGAAAGTGCAGTGCTTTGCCGCAGGACGTTTAAGAAACTATAGAAGGCCGCGTCAGAGCGTTTGGTGACCACGGTTCAGCATGAATGAAAGGAACGGATCATCCAAGTCCAGGCTGGGCTATTTAAATACACCGTTCCTGTGAGAATATCAAGAATTCACGGAACCTTGCTTAAGAATCAGCAGCTTATCCTCCTCAATGTCGCACGGCCGACGTGCCACACTGCACGACAGCAGATGAATGTGCGAGACCGGATGATCGAGATTCGTACGAATTAATCCGTTGCCATCGAAAAGTCGCCGGTTGCCGATCAATGGCTGACCCATGGCCGTGCCCAGTTCGATGGGTCAATGTATTGACGACGAGATAAGAACAGTCACCTACAGGATCCGACTGCTGATCAACATGCCAGCGGTCGCTTTCCGTAGTGAAGGAACTTTTTACAAGCGCTACGCATGCTCCCGCTTGCCATTCAAACGACGGCTTTACGATGGGATTTCATGTATCAACAAATTGGCTGTTTCTTTTTATCAATGCCGAGACAATTGTCGAATTTAACAATCAATCAGTTATTAGTTGCCGAAGGTCACCCCATGGATTTAATGGGATAAACGCTTTTTATCTGGCAACTCAGACGTTGCGGTTACCAGCCAATAAGTTTGCTGTACTCAGCCTGGGCCATCTTTATTCCGATTTTGGTAAAAGCTTGCATATCTTCTGAGACGTATATTGCGCGGTTGCAACCAGAAAGTTGGCCCATGGTGGGTAGATTTGGTATACAGTACTTATATTCTCACCTCGCTGGAAGATCGCATATCTTTTGGTCAGTTTTTTAAGCAGAAGTAGCAAACACAAGGTAGGTAACGTTTGCCAAAGCATCTGAATTTTATCCTGGATAAAAGATTGCACATCCTTTGAGGCGAGTTCCGCACAGAAGCTGCGACCACCAAGTTGATTGTACTCGAACCAGCTAACCTCTGCTTCGAGTTAGTAAAAGGTAGCATGACTTTTCGTTTGCACTCGTCTTTCAGCCCGTAAAGGTAGAAGATTCCAGAATTCATCGTGACGAACTCAACGATCAGAAACTTAATTACCCTAATAAAGATTGCCTCTGTCATCTCCCTCGATCTTAACCCCCCCCCCCCTCCGGCTCCCCTGCCCCGCGAGCATCGTTGCATCCAAGAGAGGTAGTCGAGTCATCGTGTTCCCCGCTGCCCCGTGCTTTCTGCTTCTGTTCCCCGACCCTCTTCGTTCCTCCGTCTCTTCGTCCTTCACCGTCATCCTGTTTCTTCTGGAAGCGTGCGGGCATTCCGACTGTTGGCCACGTAGCACGCATACTTAGGCGGTTTCATGCCCAGTATTCTGGTCTGCCAAGCGTTTAACGTGTCATTCTTTCATGGAAAAGGAGTTCCTTCGCTGGCCATCGGGATTCGTTTCAATCGGGCTGAAAGGTCGATGATGCTTTTCACTCCCACCCCCGCAGCCCAGTAATTCCAGGTAACCTTAATTACGGGGAAAATCGCCGACCACCATTAAATTAAGAGAAAATCGAAACTTGGCAGATATGCAAAATGTTACATATGGATTGATGGGTGCAACGATCCAAGGGAGGCGAAACTGTAATTCGACGATGATTATGCGGCATGGAATCGCGGCGGTGAAGGAACCCAGGGCCGTGGCCTTGTCTTCCAGGCCCGGTTCGAACGTGTCAAGCGCTCAGGAACGCGCGACAAGAAAACAGGGATCGTTGCCAACGCCTCGAGCTACCCGGCCTAAGCACGTCGTCGTAAACTAAGCGCCTCGCAACTTGTAAATTCACCTCTGGCGTTTTAATGGTCTACCACGGGCGTGTTTTACTTTCAGGGGCATTAATAACGCCCGCGGTGAAAGGCTATCGCCGATTAATTAGTCACTTAGCGGCTCTCCCTATCCCATGGGCTTCTCTTCTCGCTGCCCGGACAGGCTGGCCAGGTATGTCGGGGCGCGTAGCTACGAAAACTGTACCAGAGGCCAGCCTGCACCGTGACGTCGGGCTTCACTCTTGACAGCGCAGAAATAGAGGGGTAGTTCACGCCACGGGTTTTTCAGCTAGGCGCCCCTGGGAAAGGTCAAGATCGATGACCAAGAAAAGCAAGCGCGGCACGCGGATGTCGGACACTTCCCTTCCGTGCTCCGTCGTTCCGTTTCAATAATAATTTTTGCAATTCTCCAATTTAATCGTCTACGAGCTTTCCAGCTCCTGAATTCCTTATCCTCTTGACCTCCCAATCTCCCCCGATTCCCCAAAAGTGCCTCTTCTTCGCCTCGTCCTTGCCTCAGAGCACTGGAACTCGTCGATCGTCCATCGAACCACCTTCGGTGCTTCAACCCCTCTACCTCCCCCTCCCCCTCCCCCCTCCCTTTCAATGTCGCAATTAAATTCACGTCTCGAGTCGTGTAAGAAAGTGTATCCAGACGGGGTAATTGGTCGATAAGCGGTGGACGTGACGGGCCAGGCCGACAGGCGAAATTAATACGCAGATTATCCCGGATGGTTCGCGTTTAGGGGGCAGAGGCGGAGGGAGGGAGGGGCGGGGGGGGGGGGAGTGGTGGTAGCCGGGGTCCCGCGCCTAATTCGTGTCTTCCTTCGCAACTTATAATTCAAGCGCGCAGACTGGAACCGAACTGAACAGAACTACGGCAACTTGCGCAACGGTAATTATACACTTCAGCCCCGTGCCCGCGCCCTACCTGCCCGTCTGGCTGCTTGCCTCCGCGCCCTTAAATTTCGGTTTATTTATGTCCTGGCTGACGGCGTCACGCTGCCTTCGTCCACTTCGTCGGATGAATCTTGCGAAAACGAACGGCCCCGGCGCGCCGAATTTCCACGTGATCGCCAAGATCGCCCCTGGGACGCTGACATGGACGAGAGATGAAAAGGGTCGCGTTTATTTTTCAACGAAAGCCGAGTGCACGGCGCGTGGAAGAAAGGGGGTTCGGGGTTAACGCGACGATTACGCGAATCGGCGAATTGAAAATGTTTCCGGCGAAGGAGCTGCATCTGAATGCGAACGTTGCGTATAAATATCTTCTGCTAGGATTGCCGGGCAACGCGTTAACGCAATATAACGGAAGAATCCGCGACAATGGCGGAGCAGAGGCAGAGGTAAGCCGGGGAAGGTAGAGTGGCAAGATTTAAGAGACAGGCTTGGGAGCAGTAATTCTTATAACAGCATTAAAACAAAGCGCTTTAATTTACCGCACTGTAGATTTCATTCCTTGTGCTCAAATAGTCTGCGCCGACTCCCATCTACGCGGGCCTTATGCAGGGTATTGCTAAGAGGTCTTGCCGAAACCTTTTGGGAATCGGTTCCACTGCTACGCTTCCGAGTTAAGAGGGTACTACACAGGGATCATTATCCAAGATTTTTTCTCTTTAAATTATATTGATAAGCATGAAAATCTGAGAGTTAAGTGGCCTTTTGTTTGCGTTTAATCTGAATTTTAAAAGGAGAAGCAGCCCCTCAAAAATGAAAAATTGTCGCTTCACACAGGGACCATTATCCAAGATTTTTTTTCTCTTTAAATTATATTGATAAGCATGAAAATCGGAGAGTTAAGTGGCCTTTTGTTTGCGTTTAATCTGAATTTTAAAAGGAGAAGCAGCCCCTCAAAAATGAAAAATTGTCGCTTCACACAGGGACCATTATCCAAGATTTTTTTTCTCTTTAAATTATATTGATAAGCATGAAAATCGGAGAGTTAAGTGGCCTTTTGTTTGCGTTTAATCTGAATTTTAAAAGGAGAAGCAGCCCCTCAAAAATGAAAAATTGTCGCTTCACACAGGGACCATTATCCAAGATTTTTTTTCTCTTTAAATTATATTGATAAGCATGAAAATCGGAGAGTTAAGTGGCCTTTTGTTTGCGTTTAATCTGAATTTTAAAAGGAGAAGCAGCCCCTGAAAAATGAAAAATTGTCGCTTCACCAATCAGTATTTTGACCTCTGTAATTTGAAGAGTCCTGCAAATGACGTATATGTTAATGGGAATACACACTATAAATTCATTCGTGTATTTTGATTTTAAAAATAATGGAGGGAAGGAGGGCGAAGAAAAGGAAACTGATAAAGACCCACTTATGCCCAGTTTTAGCGTTTCCGAGAGAAACAGATTTAAACATGCAATGGTAAATAAGATTCAGGGACATACAATGAAAACAATATTACTTTTGACAAATTTATGAAATATATATAAATGTGATTTTTATACAGCATAAAGGAGCAGTCAGGAACTATTTGTTGCGCATAAAAACTCAAATTTCACAAAAAGTGGACAGACAATAGTTGTGCACTAAGCCATCGAAATGATGTGTGATATTCTGATTTCTCGTTACCAACTAACACCACATACGCATACATAACATCGTCGACAATTTTACATTTTACGTCGATGAGACAAACGAAGTTCACTTTTTTTAAATACAGAAATCAGATAGCCCAGGTTACATTAAGGATCGCACCTTGATCTGTTTATTATATTCCTTGAGTGCCTAACTACAAATCTACACTATATCTAGCAAGCCTGTTAAAAATGTACATAGTAGGTATGCTCTATGGTGGATTGTTTTTGAAATACATAGGGGGAGTTGGGGCACTTTGATGCAGGGGGCACAATGAAACATTAATATTATCTTTTTATCTATAGGGTATCATCTTATAATCTTATATCATCCTTCAAGATCATAGAGTATACTGTTTTGTGATTCATTTTTTGAACTTCTGACTGTTTCTAGATATCAAGAGAATATTAATGTTTCATTGTGCCCCTTGCACCAAAGTGCCCCAACTCCCCCTACACAGTACCTAACCCTGAACGTGAACACGTGTGATGTAACTCTACGGCTGTCACGTAACATTTAAACGCTGTTTCCCGAATTCTCTCCATTCTTCAGACAAGAAGTGGACAAAGCTCAGAGAAATCAAAATACAGTGATTTCTTCATAATTACATTTTCACGAGTTTAAAGCAGCGAGAACTCGAGAAATGGTAACCATATTTTTATGTCACACATTACTCAGTAGCCAAAAGTTTGGCGTCACTAACAGTTGGCTTTGATTAAAATTACATCTCGCGACAAATATTCTGCCAATTCGAAATTATCACTTTCCGTGATAATTGCAATATTTCAAAAACTTCACCCTACTACGTGAAAAAGTAACTCTAGTTTGCTTATTTCACAATAAATTCCCTGCTTCTTTTAATCCACAAAGTATTTCCAAACTTCTAACCCGCAGGGTGCAATAAAATTGCATATCTTGTGACTCAGGAGTGTGACATTTTTTACAGATTGATTGGGAGGTCATTCTGATTAAGAAACGTCATACAAACAGATCCTGTTCTCAATATTTACCTGCTTACAAGGAGAGTATCTATTGCTTTGAATTTTGGATATGTTTTAGAGGAGCGAAAAATAAGATATACGTGTTTTTTTATAGCGGCCCGTTTTCATATTTAGGGGGTGAAACCACCCCTCAAAGTTATATTAGATTTAGGTGTTTGTCTCCGATTGCTTTGGTTCTTGGATATGTTCTAGAGGACAGAAAAATAAGAAACAGGTGCATTTTCATTTTGGCCTGTATGCACGTTAAGCGGGTGAAACCACCCTTCAAATTTCACGAGAATAGGTGGCGCCATCCTCCGATTGTTTTGGTTTTTGGTGAAAGCAATCGGAGACGAATAGCTGAAAATCTTATAACGTTGAGGGCTGGTTTCACCCACTAAATATGAAAACAGGCCGCTATAAAAAAACACATATATCTTATTTTTCGATCCTCTAAACCATATCTAAAATTCAAAGCAATGGGAGGCGGACACCTGGGATACTTTCCTTGTTAGTTGTAAGAGTCTACAATTTTTTCTGGTGTCACAGTAAAGTCTCAAGTTTGATTGAGTGTGACAGTTCGGATATTAAAACAGAATAGAAGAATATGAAATATTATTTATTTACAGTCTAGTTTTATAATAAATGATTAGTAAATTATTCAGTGTTAACGATTATTATTATTTTCGACTTTCAATTGTGAACAACTGATATCTCACACACTTTTGTTTTAATTTCTTAAAAGTTACTTCCTATCCAGCATGTTATTTTACATTATACTATGACAATAGTAGAATTTTAAACTGTTATACCATACTTATTGAGAGTAGGATCTCCTTACCTACATCTGTTTAACACTATTTCTCAGAAAAATCTTCCAAACAATGTATCAGTTTTTCCTACACTTCTTTTGAATCACCCGGTCTTTCAGTGACAAAGAGTAGACGTCAATCAGCAACTGGGTTTAAAGTGGCCGCGAAACACTTGGTGCGTAACATAAAAACAATAACTATCCCCGACAACTCTGTTTCATTCATTGTCAGTAACTTTCGCCACGAGTCGCACAGATCGATCCGCTATCGACGCGCTGCTGTTAAAAAGGAAGAGGGAGAGCCGCTAGCTCCTCCGTTCGAAGGAGTGTATGACTGCGAAGTTTACTGCGAACCACGACTTATCGGATAGTCGGGATAAAGCTTTTAAGCCAGAAAGCAATGGTGCCGCGGCGCTACGAAATTTACTGTATCTGGCGCCGCTTCTATATTTACGATGGGCACCGTAGAACAAGCGATATCTACGTGATCCAGCAGAGCGTCCGCGGCATACGGCAGACACGACGCTTCTTCCGCTTTTCATTCCAGTCCACGCCCTTCGTGCTCGAATTAAAACGCGGGCCGAGTTGCTGGCGGACGTGCGGGCAGCGTGATGCTCGCGAATGCGTCGTCGACGGTAAATAATTCCTAATTAGTCTGTTGCCCGAACCTGGACAATAACAATGGAGACACCTCTGCCAAATAGGAGGGGGGGGGGGGGGTGAGTTGGGGGAGCGAGGGAGAAACTCGAGGCAGTTGGCGATTATCAAAGTGTGTAACTGGAAAATTCGGGGACAGGAGAATGTCAACATGTTGACTATTAATTAAGAGGGGGGGGGGGGGGAGCAGTTTGAAATGGCAAGTTTCTCTTGGAAGGCTTATGACAAGTAAGAGTTAATAACCTTAAGCCTCGTTCACATTAGTCAAGTTGTATTTCAAGGCAAGTAAAGTTGAAAGAATCTCTACTTCACTTGGAACTTGAATGAAACTTGAAAGGATATTTCAAGTCAAGGCACTTGAATTCAAGCGATTTGAAGTCAAGTAACTTGACTAATGTGAACGAGGCTTTAGATTTACAAATGTTTGAGGGACATTGCTGTCATTGGGAATGATGGGAAATATTGAAAGCATTATTGAAGTATGACATATAGGTGGGGGGACAGATCACGCGTTAAGTCGTCGCACTCGGACTGCCAGCACTGTTAGTAGCCGAAGGCTATGCGCTCTAACAGAGTGTTGTTGACAAGATTGCTATCGTTTAAGGGGATACTCTGGTCATCTGAGTCGGAATAATTCAATCTGTTTTTGTGCATATTTGAAAGTGTTCGGTTGTTAAAATATTGTGTTAAAAGTATTTCGAGATTTATAGATCTGTGAATTGAGCTCATTGCAGCACGCTGAAAACTTTAAACCCGTTTTTCTCAGACTATTTTTCGATTGACGGGTCTGAAAAAAAAACTATCTGCTCGGTCAGTCTGCAACTTTCTTAGGTTACTCGACAAACCATTGGCTTTCGCAGGGAGCGGAATCGATTTTTTTTCATGCAAATTTCATACCTTTTTAACACCTTAAAGTTGCAAAAACGTGTTGATTTCTGATAATCAAACTTTGAATGTCCGTCTTTTTGTTAAATTCTGAGATAAGTGGCTAATTGTGCTCCCTGCGATAACGGCACTCGTACGGATTAAGCATCTGTTTAGATGTTTGTTTTAGATAAGTCTATGCGCCGCAACCGGACCCGCTACCGAGGTGTCTCTTTTTCAAGGCGTCATATTGGATCACAATTTTTGTATAAAAAGTACAAATAAATTTACCAAAACATTCTTTTGTATACTCTTTAAGTAGATGAATATTATGCAAAAGGTTTTGCACAATTATATTTGTTATCCATTGAGTAAAAAAATCATAAATATTGCCCAATTTTTCGGCCGGATTACCAGAGTAGGTACCTACTCCCTTAAGCCAGACTGATGCATTTATTTAAATTAGATTTTAATAGATATGATTTACTGAATGTTGTGTAGAAACTGTGGACTCGGATAGCAATATCCACTAAAAATGCTGAGTTACTTGAACTTTAGCAATGCTTTGATCAATTAACACATTCGCCACCCACCATTTCTATACAGCAAGGAATAATAAATACTTAACAAAAAAAAACATTAAAATCCATACAATTGATCCTGAAAAAGAAATTCATGAAAACAGGCTCCTTGTTCGACTGGCAAAGTAGAATGGACCTTTAAGTACCTACACGAAGAATATAATGCAGAAGCCGGGTAAGTGCTCCGAATGTCCCCTAAATTAACCAGAGTGAGATTCATTAATAGCGTTATATTTCACGCTGAATATGGCATTTTACTTACATCGATATGAACAGGTGCGGATTTAAGAAAAAAGGCCTAGGTGGTAAACGTTCTGAGGGGCCCATTTTCCGGGAAAATAAAGCGGCAGTTTGCTAAAAACGGGCTCAGTGTAATAATACCGAAAAAAATAAACTTTGGATAAAATCATAATTTTTTTTAAAGATGGGCCCCTGGGGGCCTTCTGAGCAGGGGCCCAGGTGGCAGCTGCTCGTTAGTCGCCCTGTTAAATTCGCCACTGGATATGAACATTCATCAATTTCGCTTATATTCCCTTTTCCCTCTTTATTTTCTTATTTTTATTAATCTCTTTCATTGACCTCTACTTTCTTTCCTTGGGAAAATGTACCTCTGCCGCACGTATTAGACACTACTCCCTGATTGGACTATAAAGGACATGTCCTGTTTGTTCCATCACAGTAAAATGCAGTCGTCGGTGTCACGTATATATATACCACCATTATATTTGGCGTCTTCCAAAAAAAATATTTTTCGCATTAGCTGCGAATAAAAAAAAAACAGGAAAGGAAAATCAATTAAGGACCTTTCTACAATTTATCTTACATATGCCTTAGTTAATTCTGTTTATACGGGTTGCTTAAAAATGTATCTCGTATTTCTTTAGGCCTGTTAGGCGCTTTTTCTCTTGCGGCGCCTGTATGCATCACGCAATTTCGCCCGTCGCGAGAAATCTAGGTGTCACAAATATATGACGCGTGGTAAGGAATGCGTTAATTCCACCGACGTGCAGACGCGAATATTTAGCGACCATGGCTGTTTATTCCAATTTTGGAACTGCTGCCATAAGTACACAAGAAGATAAAGTAGCAGAATGAACGACAATAGGAGGTAAAGAAGAAGAATAAGAAGAAGAAGATGAAGAGGCAGAAGGGGAAGATATTGCTATGCGGAACGTGGCGGGGCAGCATAACGGTAAGGCCCCGCTGGCAAACGATCGTGGTGTCATTGTGCCGTCACAATGCAAGGTTATTCATCTGAAATTCTCACGGCGACATCAATCCTATCGCTCGATAGAAATCTCCCCTCTGGCTGCGGAGTATTCCAGCTTCATTAGAAAGACGTGGGCCCATGAATATGCGCGATGCGGCCGACCTGATCAAGCTGCCATATCGCGTCACTTATCCGTGCAGACGATTTTCCTTGTAAATACGACGCAGCCAGTTCGCGGCGCACGTGTGCCGCGAATTTTGACGGAAGCGACTAGTGTCGCGGTGTCGGCGAACCAGTGATTTATTGGTCTGGAACTCGATGCCGTCCATTCAATTTAATTCTGTCCCCTCGAACACCTACGGAACACCTTTGCGTTTCTCAAACAGCTACACAGGCTTTTCCACAGTTCCGCGCGACGGAATCGACTTTCCTCCTGCTTCACTCGGTTCGTCGGTGCCTCCACATCACCGACTCATTCGCTTACAATCTTCCGAATTACTCCCTCGTCAAAATAGCTTTCTATTATTTCGAAACAATTCAATTGGCATTCGGTGGAGAGAAGAGAACGAGCATCGTCGAAGTTGCGAGTTTGCGATAAAAAAAAAAAGAAAAGAAAAGGGAGGCCAGTAATGGTCGCCGTTTTATAGTTCCTGGCGCAATCAAGACATTGCTGGGTAATTTGTGGTCGTAGAGGCCGAACACTTCGCTGGGGCTACATAGCAAGGATCTAATATACTCGGCTCATAATCATTAATCACCGGAGAGAAATCACCCGGGTGGATGCTAGTGTTTGTCGCTTTTTCTCTCGCCGCGAAGAAACCCGAGGGTGTATACTCTGCTCCGTCTACAGGGGCGGGGAGTGGGGGGGGGGGGGGGAGGGGGAGGAGGCCTAAATCATTTAGAGTAAATAGCGAGCGCGTACAAGGCAAGGGGATCCACTTTCTCCCCGAGATATCAATACTTTCGCTTCGCCTAAACCTCTTGCGCCCACGGTATCGAAATCTCGCCTCGTTTCCGTACTCCTCGATGTCCCCCTTATCGCGACCTTCCACCCGTATCCGCGCCAGAAGTCCAGCCAAAGGGAAGTGTACCCGTCGGGACCGCCAGCAAAGCGTTCTGAAACGTATAGTTCCGCCTCCAGTACCGAATGTAGCTCCTTCGGCCGAGCAAATTTTGCAACCCCGGCGGTGCGCGCTTTGCAATCGCGTCAGGACGGTGGGGGGGTGGGCGTGCGTTAGGGGTAGCGGCTCGCGTGGAATACACGTCGGTTGCTAACTCAGCTGACCGGTCATTAATAAACCGAAGCCATTACCAAGCAACCTCCGAATGTGCATGGCCGCGTCTGTGTGAAGCAACTATGTACACGGGCATGTATCTAAAACCACTATCCTCAGAGTTTCCCTCCCCGATTCGAATCCGAGCCCAGTGGCCCCTGTGTTCCCGTGTCGTCGCTGACCAACCCACCCCCACCCTCCCACCCTCTCGCCCTCCCAGCCGCCCCTCCTCCGCAACCAGCCCCCCCCCCCACCCACCCACCCACCCTCCGCAGCCGCCGCGTTTCCTCTTCGGCCGGAACAGGGCGCCAGCCAAGTCGGGTTATAGCGCCGGTCCCGCTGCTATGTCATTTATAAATGTCCTCGCGAAATGACCCGTTCGTCCATCTCATCCCTTGAGCACGGTCATTAAAGTCGGCCATACTTGGCCACTCTTGGCGAGGGAATATTTTGGAGCGGTTTAATGGAATGATTTAGTAAATGGGACCCGTGACGAGGTCCCCGAGACCGATTAAACTGGACGGACGCTTTGTTTCCTTGTTTCTCAAGCGCGTAAGATGGTCCGGCGACTCTTGAACTGTTTAACTGGCATCGGCGCGCTTCGATTGAAGAACAAGTACATTCGCCGCCTGGCGCCGGCGCGTTTTCACGTCGAGGCGGCGGGATGGCGCTGCTGCTTTGCACGTTTGGTCTGGGGATGCTTGAGACTAAGGCGAAATGCTACGTAGATTTCGTTGGTTTGATACGTGGCAGGTGGAATAGTCTTTTAGTTTTGCTGTCGCATTTTTTAGTTTGTCAGTTTGTGATGTATGGAAATTAGGGTGGTCCTTATATGTATGGTAAAAAATTAAATTTTTCAAAAATTTCTTCTGACCCTCTCAGAAGCTTCCAAATAGTTTAAAAGAATTTCGTCTAAAATTTTATTAAAATATATTTAGGATTAAAGGTCGCTCAACGGCAATGAAATATTACTATTTTGGTATAAATTTAAAAAAAAAAAATTTCCTATACAGCTTGTTCTAACTGGTCGGGTGACTGGAGAATTGAATGAGTTTCGTTGTTATAGGTACTGGGGCCAGTATCTAGTATGGTACCCGGTTTTACCTAGGCTAAAAAAGGATCATATTTTAAATAATTATTTTTTTGTATTTTTCTTTCTATTAAACAAATTGGATATGTACTATTATTTAAAATAGAGTTTATTCAAATGAATCCCAATTGCAATTTGTTTTTTACTTAATATTGTCAAAGTTATGAGATTTTATTTTTAACGTCCCGATTTTGTCCCGGTCTCCCCTACATGCGAAATATAAAGTCCTCGAGCGACCTTTATATATCAAAATATACAAATAAAAAACACGGAGATATTTTTTTGTCAAATAGAAGATTTTAAGAGGGTCAGACAATATATATTTTAAAGTTGAAAAGTAAGGACCACCTTAATGGAAATACAGAAAATTGAAACTGCGTTAGTGGCAATGTCTTGAGTTATTGGAGATAAGCTAGACGATACTTTCCCGAATTTTGTAAAACATTCAAGCCTCCACTGCCAGTCAAAGAGTGACGTTGCGTAACCCCCGAAACCACCCCCACTTTATACTTTTCCAGGTATACACTTTCTCGCTACGATTTACTCAGCAATTTTTAAAAAGAATCTTCTCATCCTATTCGAGACGTCAACGCGTAATAGTAATTTGATCGTTTACGCGGCCCGGAGCGTCGCGTGTTGGATTAGCGAAACACGTAGCACCGTTCCCGGTGTTTACAGTGGAAAAACGAAAAGCGCGCGACCCGTCATTACGATTCCTCTCCAATCGAGGAACCGAGGAATCACAATGACCCGTGGATTCTAATCCAGTCGATGCACGGCGCAATTGTTACATATGCTCACATGCCATCATGCGTGTTTCCAAGTAACGAGCGAACATGATAGGGTCAAGGGAATCCTTAATTATCGAACTATACACGTTTCCCGTATGTGTCCCTCCGTCACCCAGAAACGCACCACCACCGTGCGAGCAAGCAGAAGAACAGCTCAGTCAAACGTCTGCGAGCGATCGTTCCAGGAGCCAATAATTCAAATCGTCCGTGAGCCGCCCATGCAAATGGACTCGACGAGCGTCCATATGCGCGTCTACTGCCACCGTGCATGCGTGTGTTTAACCCTTGCTTAGGGGACACGGGATCCATCTTAACCCATCCAAACTATCAAGCTATATGCCTCACGCATATTACTCCCCGAAGATAAGGAAGTTGGATCATAACAAGATCAGAGTCTAATATCAATGTGTATTCCGAGGTGTGCATGAAGGAATTAGGGGACCAAATGGACCCTGCGTTTGACGTGCTGTCAAGCTAGGCTCCGTTCAAGAGTTAAATCACGAGTAAACGTGATAGCAGGCAGGGTTAAGGGAATCGTTAATTACCGAAGTACGTGTACCTACGAGTTTTGTGTGTGTATTGTTCTGACATCCAGAAACGCGCCGGCAGCGTACGAGCAAGCAGAAGAACAACTCAGTGAAACGTTTACAAACGATCGTTCCAGGAGCCAATAATTCAAATCGTCCGCAAGTCGCCCATGCAAATGGCCTCCGCGAGCGTTCATACGCGCGTCTAGTAAGTAGCCTAAGGGAAACGTCACATTCGTTTCGACGACGTTGAACGTCTCTCTAGCGGCACGGCGGCCGTTTAATATATTGACGTTAAACGCGAAGCTCCTCCCGAGACGTGTACCGCAGCAGCAGGGAGGGTTTTCTCGCATGTGAAAGGATCGGAATGCGAGCAAAGGACATCAAGCCTGAGCAACGTCGCTCCGAATGGGAGAAAGATTCTTTTGTCGCTGTCAAGCACGGATTTGAGGAAAAATAACGCGATGACACGCGGGCCCATTGTGCTGGACGTCGCGGACGATGACTGGCGTGTACGCTGCGGTAATTTCGTTGGCGTTCCGTGCACGTGCCGCCTATTAGCTTGAACTATGAACCATCCGGTTTGAATACAGAAATCATATTGCCTGGTTTTTACCTATTAATTTGAAGTCTCCCAACGTCCTCCACGCATGACTTTCCTTCATTCGTTCTCTAATATCCAATTCCATCTGTTCCCAACATCCAAATAGCTACTCTGACTTCGTATTTTCTTCTTGAATTCTGAATGCTTCACGTTCTAATTCCTACGTTTTTCAATTCTATACGCTCCCAATCTTTCGACAATATCACCGTTCTCCACCGTTCTCTTCCTGAATATATTAACTACTCGATTCCTCAACTTCGGTTGTTCCTCTCCACATCCTTCATCTGATCGTTACGCAACGCAACAATAACGTGCTGCCCCGTACCACGAGAATGTCTCCGAGACCCATAATTTCTTTATTCATTTCGCATGATCGATACGGTCGTTCGATCGCGCGTTCTCGGCGAAAAATGGCTGAGTAGAAAAACTTGTTCATGTCACCGGCCAGGCTTCGAGACACCTGTTAGCCAACGAAATTTGATCGATCGACAACGACAACGTCGATATTCGTCCATAAGTCCCCGTGGGGAGGTGTCTGCGAAAAAAGCGCATTTGACAAACAGTTATGGTTTGGTTCCATATACAGTGAATGTATGCCAGACAGACGGATCGTAATACGATGTGGCTGGCCCGCGTAGAATCATGGAATACACGGTTTCCCTCTCAGAATTGACGAGCGCTCGCCTATACCGTGTCTTTGATATTTTCCCCGACGCGCTCTCTCGCCGATATACAGTTTTACAACTTCCGTTTCCCCACATTTTGCAATATTCACGGATCACGTGTCGGTTTGGCTCCAGTTTTCCCAAGCGAGAAATCTTTGAAATTCTCTCGTTTTCGATAAAAGCAGTGTCGTCGACATTCAGAGTACGCAGTTCGTTTACTTCTCCCTTTCTGGTTTCCCTCAGATGAGTACAGAATTTTTACCCTATAGG
The DNA here is from genome assembly GCA_947577245.1 of Andrena bucephala. Lineage (NCBI taxonomy): Eukaryota > Metazoa > Arthropoda > Insecta > Hymenoptera > Andrenidae > Andrena > Andrena bucephala. The sequence continues at coordinate 28,587,644 of OX387717.1, read as the reverse complement.
TGGGTCTCAAATAGAAATTAAGCAACGTGTGCTTCGTTATAGTTTCGCAGTGGCCGTTGGGATAAAAACGGAACGAAAAATGCGAAAGATAATGGGACGATATCTGCAAATTCCTCTAACTGTTGGTAATTAGTAGCCAGATAGTTGATGAAAACGGTCATGGGTTCTGAAACCCATAGGTGACTCAAGGGGGGTTTGCGCCTCGTTGGGCCGAAAAATAGGTAATTCTTTGTGAATTTTTTGCACAGAAACGGTTAGACAAATTAATTTGAAGTTTGGTAGGCTGTGTTATTGTATCTTGAACTATTGTTCTGAATTTTTGTGTGACAGTGAAAAAAAAACATGGCAGATACAGGGAGAGCGTTGAAAAATAATCGGGTGGGCCTGGCGTTGACGAAAAGTACTGTAAGGGTTTTCCGAAACACAAAAAGGAAAAGAGATTGTTAAACTATATGAATGTGGCGATGGGTGGTAGTAGATTTATTGCCGCATCTGTTACCGTTCCTTTTTTATTTAAAGAAGTTTTCCCGATTTTGGGGCAAAACCTTTTTCATACTCAAATCAGGGCGCTTCATCTTCTTCAAAATGCTGCCATTTTAACTTTTTTTTTTTTTTCTTTATGCATCTACTACCACAGATAGCCACATTCATATAGATTAAGACTCTCTTTTCCATTTTGTGTTTCAGATAACCCTTACAGTACTTTCCGTCAACGCCAGGGCTACCCGATTATTTTTCGACGCTCTCTCTCTCTCTATATCTACCATGCATATTTTTTCACCGACACACAAAAATTCAGAACAATAGATCAAGGTACAATAAAACAGCTTGCCGAACCTGAATTTAATATGTCGAAGAGATTTTGTACAAAAATTCACAAAGAATTACCAATTTTTCGGGTCAACAAGGCGCAATCCCTCCTTAAAAAATTAGGTTTTGGTCAGGTTTTTTCGATTTCCAATTACCGTGCGTCGCTTCGTTACATCGCACATAGACGTATTTTGCAACTGAATAGCTATTTTTCCAAGGCGTATATACAAACACTTCACAGCCAACGGATTAAAATCTTTATGGTCAGTTCGTTATCTTCATTCCTTTGAATAAACAATGCATTTTAACCTATCAGACGAGAAATTGCATTTCAAAAGCGCAAGCAGTACCTTTGCATATTTAAAAGCAAGCAGCCGCGTTCAGTTATCTTATAATAACTACTTAAATGAATCGCAGAAAAATATCCTAATTTTGTAAGAAAATAGGACACAAGAAGTATTTCGCGACGGCACTACCGTACAATATAATTAACGCAGCGGTAGACTTACTGTTTGTCGTTACAAATTCAAATACATATCCATGATGATTTAAATTTGTGATTCGCAACCTGTGTAAGTTTTCCCAGGCCAAGTTAACTCGTCATTTGTACCCCGCGCACGTTTTCACATGACCAGTTCACCCGTCATTTGGAATCTGCATTCACGACCAGTTAACTCGTCATTTGCACCTCGGGCATATTTTCACAGGATCAGTTAACTCATCATTTGCACCTCGCGCATATTTTCACACGACGAGTTAACTCGTCATTTGCACCTCGGGTTTATTTTCACATGACGACTTAACTCGTCATTTCACATCTCGCGCATATTTTCACACGACGAGTTAACTCGTCATTTTCACCTCGGGTTTATTTTCACATGACGAGTTAACTCGTCATTTGCACCTCGGGCATATTTTCACACGACGAGTTAACTCGTCATTTGCATCTCGCGCATATATTAAAATGACGAGTTAACTCGTCATTTCACATCTCGCGCATATTTTCACATGACGAGTTAACTCGTCAATTCACATCTCGCGCATATTTTCACATGACGAGTTAACTCGTCATTCGCTTTCTCGCGTCCTTGCGTTAACATATGACCTTGTTAATTCGCCATTCGCAACCCGCGTACGTGTTTACATCATTTGGGAACTGTGTAAATTTTCAGGTGACGGTTTCAGTAGTCATTCGGAACCCCTGTTGTTTTCACATGGCGAATTAACTCGTCATCCCGCACAACAGATTAAAATCTGTTCAGAAAATCTGCAATTCACCATTTTCCCGTATTTTCATCGTCGCGGGAGCAATATTTGAAAGGAGATTGAAACGACGCACGGGTGCAAGAATAATATCGAGATTCGCTGGCAAACACGGCATGGGAACCGCGCCATTACCGCCAGGAAGCGGAATTCGACGTGGCCAACGCGTATCAGGCACCGGTCTCGCACGACAAGACCACTCTTTTTCATTTTACACGTACGTATCCGGTGAGAAGCCTGAAAACACCTGATGAAACGAACACGTGAACCATCGTCCGTGGGGGTGGGGCGAAGGAGGGTGGCGAGAGGCGGGCGAGGGGGGACGGAGAGAAAGGGCGGTCGAGCGAGTCGAGGAGCAGAAACTTGGTTAATGCGCCGTATATTACCGTAATGCCCGGCTCTAAGTAGGGATTACATATGCGACGCACTCGTCGCGTACCTTCACGTCACCGCAAACGACATATTTCAACGGCGGAGAGCCGATCGCGGCTACGTGCCTCGCTGCCAGATAGTAGAACAAATAGAGCACCGATAATGGAGGAATTTGGAATTCAATATCCGCCGATCCGCCGCGCCACGCTTGCGCCGTACACGCGTGCCCCGGGTACGCAATACGCTGCATTTGCATCGTGGCTCGTTAAGCCTGCAATCGTTTTAGCGCCGTGAGACTATGACGAGCATCGGGGACCGATCTAGACGACGCGACCTCTTCACGAGCATGCTCTCCAGTGCCATAGATAGGGACTCGTTGAAACTTTCATTTCACACCAGTAATATAATGTTTCGATAACGTTTCTATAAACAACACCTGTTTCAACTCCAATGTGCCCTAGATATTAATGTACCCCTGATATTTTCCACTTCCTCTGCGATTAAAACTGACGCGTCATCTTAAGCTACGGCATCCATAGCCGCAAAACTCTGTAAACAATCTTCCAAAATCTCGCCCTGCCTCGTCACCTCCTCCCCTATTTTCCATAAACCTTTAGCACCACTGCATTTCCTCAGTTTTTCAATTATTACTAACTCACCACGATTTTGACTCATTGTCACTTCTAAGTAGTTCCACAGCATTGCTATTTCTACTAGTTCCTAATTCCAGAACAATACTATTTCGACTCATTGCTATTTTCAAAGCCATCACTTTCAGTATAATATGATAATGGGTCATAATGGACTGTGTCGACCACAATCTCGTGCATTTTCCTCGTTAGCGCAGGTGATGGGGACTAAAGTGGTACTATTTTGACACTGCCTTTTAGCTGACGCATATAAAACTCTTCTAAGCTTCTTCGGGGTATAAAAGTGGGTGAGCCTTGGCAGCACATGTCCAACGACATAGGGGAACTAAGATAACATACAACTAATTGTAAGACGATTCACTGCTTCAACGACATAGGGAGGGAAAACACTACCTTATTCGACGATACAAAGTGCTCGCAGGGTACAATGTTTGAACAGCTCAGCATTCTGATGATACAGGAACTGGTCTGGGAACACCTGCTTCGAGGAAGCCGTTTACTCTAGCAGAGGCACATTGCACAGCCGATCGAAAGTATCCCGTCCGATTTTCCCCCACAACGAAAGGGATCCCCAAGTCGCCACTTGATCTTTCCATCATTTCCAACTTATACCTGCATACAGCAGCCGCGGAGCGCGTTCTAAGTCGCCGAATCGCAGTCACCCAATGCCACCGGTGTGCTTCTACTATCCAGCAAGCACAGAATTACCCAGGAACGTGCACTGGTTTCGAAGCTCTGGGTATTAAACATTGAAACTCAATTCGAAACGACAAATTTGCCGAGGAAAAGAATTTCGTAAGCAATCGATAATGATTATCGAAGCAGCTACCAGGGTCGGTACGGTTGGGCGGGGGCGGTGGTGCTTTTCAATCGGCGGGCATGGCGCGGTAATCGACATGAATTTTGAAGCGTATCTGATAGCAGCACGGTGCCGCCTAAATATTTGATGAAACATTCCGGCCGCAATATGGCGCCCCCCGTTCCTCCGCCCTGCGATCCCCTGGATCGCCGCAGCCAGACCGTCATTACTTTGATACATAAGCTCTCCTCTATCCACCTCGCTCTGCTCCCTTCCCATATATTGATAGCGCCGATGCATTATTGATGGATCGGTTATATTTATGGGACAATTTAAAGCTCGCCAATCATTTCTCGCGTCGGATGGATCGATCGATCGGCCGCGGTCGTTCGTTGAACCCGGGGCCATTAAAAATTCAAACGAAACGGCGGGAAATTTCAAATGCCACGCGTGTCCGCCGCGGCTTCGAGCGCATTAGCGCACGCAGCCCATTACGCAGGAACGCGTGCACAGGGAAAATAATAATTCCTGGCAGGTGAACATTTTCGTGGAGCCGTGCGACGGAACGGGCGACTGTACAGCTAACAAAATCGAGGATATGCTATTTCCATGTAACGTTACTTAGATACAACAAGATCCTTAAATAGTGATTGTAGATATATATTTACCTATTATGTAGGTACAGTCGCAGCGGAAAGTAAGTTGACACTCTTTAAAATCGCATAACTTTTTTAACACTTGTCCAAACGACTTGATTTTTTTTTTTAGATGCTGGAGAAATTAGTTTTGTAGGTGAAATGTTTCGTCGTTTTAAAAAAAAATGCGCTTGGTCGGAATAGCAAAAAAAAATAGTAAAGTTTGTTTTATAAACTTTTTTTTGTGAGCCTGTAATGAAAATTTTAAAAAAACCCGTTTGCAGATTAAAGTAAATTGTATACATGCTGAAAATTTCATCTAAATCGGTTAACGTTGCTCTGAGCTACACGCGTTTAAAGATCGCAGAATAAGGGCGAAAATCGCGAAATTCCTGAAATCAGCGATTTTCGACCTTATTCTGCGATCTTTAAACGTGTGTAGCTCAGAGCAACGTTAACCGGTTTAGATGAAATTTTCAGCATGTATACAATTTACTTTAATCTACAAACGGGTTTTTTGAATTTTCATTACGGGCTCCCAAAAAAAAGTCTAAAAAACGACCTTTGCTATTCTTTTTTTGCTATTCCGACCAAGTGCATTTTTTTTAAAACAACGAAACACGTCACCTAGAAAACTAATTCCGCCAGCATTTAAAAAAATCTCAAGTCGTTTGGACCAATTTTAAAAAAGTTATGCGATTTTAAAGAGTGTCAACTTACTTTCCGATGCGACTGTATATTATTTCATCGAGTGTCACAACAAGTTTACCGTATAAATCGGGCGTTAGACGCACCTATTTGTAAAAAAAAGGACCACATTTTTGGAAAAATTTGTTCTACAATGACAACCTCAGTTTCTCTGTCCCCTTTTAATTAACTACATTTTTAGGAAAGCTCAGGACCTCTTCCTGCAAGATGTAAAGGTTGGGCGAAATTCGTAGCAGAAGATGGTAGGTTCGAACGATTTGTACAATCGTGGAGAAAGGGTCTGTTGTTGTTTAATATTTCATGGATGTTGATGGATGCGTACGAGCGAGTAGAGGAACGGCAATCCCCTATGGCGTGTCGGAACAAAGTTGATTTTTATGTTCGAATATCGAGAGCCTCAGACGAGACTTGTCAGACGCGTGGGGCCGAAGGGACATGTATGAAAAGGGTGTGGAAATAGGGAGAACCCGAACGTGTCGTGGCCAGTGAAAACGTTCTCAGGAGGCTTAAAATAAATCCGAAGGCAAATAATCGCGACATCGATTACACATTGCTTTCGAGTTCATTTTTTACGATATTCCATTCAGGAAACATAAGGGTTAGGTAGAATTCGTTCAAGTTTTAGCTGCCCCATGATTTGGAGCATCCTTATGCTCGCTGTCAATCTTTTTATTGATTCTTCAAAGCTTTCACAACTGCACTTTGTAAATAGAATAGAAACCTTTTAGTTGAACAGTTTTGTCCGTGGTAAATGTGTAATAAGATTGAATTTTTCCCGAAAGCGCCGGATAAAGTGTTCACGCGTTCCGTGTCACCTTAGTTCCAGCATATTGACAGGACCTTAAACAGTGATACAAAGGAAGATAGATTCTCTATCCATTAGTAAGCAGAAACCAGAAATAATTACATACGTAATTTTTATTTTACAAGTGACAGGAAATTTATAGTAAACACGCGTGAGTACCTACAGGAATGTACTCGTGATCATAGATCAATGGAACAATTAATCAGGAAACTAGATGAGGATTGCAGGCATCAGTAATCGGGAGACAATTACTATCTAGCACAACAACAACAAAAATTGTTGCCACGTGAAATTGTTGCACTCGCGGATGGGTCGAATAATAGCATGAAGTTTTTACTTTTATCTAGCAGTACGTAAAGCAAATATTTAACACTATTTCAAGGGCGTAACTGACAATGAGTCTTGATCATTTTGAACCACTGTGTCCGAATCCGTGAACGACGAGCTACATATCGATTGTTTCCGTGTACAATTTTCCGTCTACAATTTTATAATTTTTCGGTTTTAATAGATATCCGCCTGCCACAGCCTTCCTGAATGATTTCTTGAATGATTATTTCACCAATATCCTTTCGTCTCAATAAAATGAGGACTCGTAGCAACTAGATGAATTATAATTATGGTATATACTTATACAATAGATTATATAAATATAATTAGAGGAAGTGCAGTATATTTGGAATACCAGTTTGTTTAAGACGAATAAAAAATTACGGCAGAGGGTGGGAACAAATAAAACTGCATAATATCATAGGGAAACTAATAAACTTTTATATATTTTCAAACTCTCAGTAATAATAAAAAATAAAAAGTAACTGAAACTTTGGTCTAAATAAAAAATTAGAGGAAGTATGGATTTCGTTAAGGTGCCGGTAATTTTGGAATACCGGTATTTCAATTTGCCTTCACTTTATAAATTTATAAAAAAAGCATGTAGATATTGTAGATAATAAAATTATTTTCTTTTATGATTTGATCAGGCTTAAAAATTACAATATAGGAACTTAGGAACAATCCTAGATAAATATAAATGGACAGCGCTAGCCCAAACCGACGCGGCGGTAGGTAGCCGTTACGCGTGAAACAAAAGCATCGCTATTTAAACTTTGGAATATTCCAAATTACCTTCACCCTCGGTATTCCGAATTAGCAACTATGGCATTGAAACCTAAAATTTCATGTCACACTCTGTGTTCTCAAAATTATTGCAAAACTCACACAGAACCATAGAAGGCACATGCAAATGAGTAGATTAAGTGTTTAAATTTTAAGTTTTTACATATTTTAATTATGATCGGAACGATTGAATACTTGCTGAAAAAGTTTTACGGATTGACTGCTTTGAATTTTGGATATGTTTTAGAGGACCGAAAAATAAGAAATACGTGTCTTTTTATTTTGGCCGGCTTGAATGTTTAGGGGTTGAAACCACTCTCCAAAGTTCATAAGAATAGTTGGTGCCCGCCACCGACTGCTTTGAATTTTGGATATGTTTTAGGGGACCGAAAAATAAGAAACACGTTTCTTTTTATTTTGGTCCGTTTCCATATTTAGGGGGTGAAACCACCCCTCATAGTTATCCCCTAATAACGGTGACTGACGACAAGAACATCGTCCATACAACAAGTTATGACGCAAATGAAATTTTTTATCAAGTTTTACTCTACAAAATTTTTGTACCCCGTATGAACTTTGGGGGGTGGTTTCACCCCTTAAACATGAAAACGGGCCGTTATAAAAAGACACGTGTTTCTTATTTTTCGGTCCTCTAAAACATATAAAAAATTCAAAGCAATCGGAGATGAACACCTGAAAATCTTGTAAGTTTGGGGGTTGGTTTCACCCCCTAAATATGAAAATGGGCCGCTATAAAAAATACACGTATATCTTATTTTTCGGTCCTCTAAAACATATCCAAAATTCAAAGCAATCGGAGGCGGACACCTGGGAACCTCTCCTTGTAAGTAAAAGGCGAGAGGAAACGGAGGTGACCACAAAGTCGCCAGTCACTTCTGGACGTTCGTGCGAATTACACGACGCCTTCGTTATTTTATGTATCGAAAACTAAAAGAAATACGACGTCTTTGTTGTTTTATACGAAGTGAACCACAGTTTAAAAGCGTATCAGCCAAGTAAGTTAAGATTGTATGTTCCTTTAGTAATGTGTTCATGATATTGTTTATTGCTGAATGATAATATTTTCTAACGTTTGTATCGCAGAAAATATAGAGGTACCATTGGGGCAAAAAGTCCCTCAGACTGAAAATATATATTTTATTATTTGTTTTCATAATAAGATGGTGAAACTATAAAGAAATGATGCCACAGTCTTTAAATAGTGTTTTTGTTTTAGTTGAGCGAATTTTTTCAGTTTTCAGTTCAAAGTGAGCCTCTGACTTGTATTCTTATTTTTTGGTAAATAAGTCACGCTTTCCTTTCAATATTGTATACCAAAAAGAATTGATTTAATAAATATTTGTTGATTTGAATAGTGTTTCGTACTTATTTAGTTTAATATTACACGAAAAGACATTAGAGACTTTCCACCCTGTGCAATGGACCTTTTTCCCCCGTGCGTGGGGCAAGAAGTCCATTTTCCATTGACAAACATTTAGTGGTATAACTCAACAGAAAATAACAGTATCAACAAACGAACTTCGTCCGCAGACATCTCTAGATTGTTAGTACTGAATTTTACATAGGTTTATACGAAAATGGGACTTTTAGCCCCAACCTACCCTACGTATTTCACCTGTGCGTAGACCGAATTACCATTGCTACCTAGCATTATTTCTAATTTCGAATTTTCTGCGCGCACGATATGCCGAGAGCAAAAAAGTCCAGACAGAGAGAAAAGTCTAGAGAATAAATACGCTCTGGATATTTACGGCATATCATACTTACATAAACTTCCGCAGTCTGCTGATTAGCAAGGCGCGTGGGCGCGTTAAAAATACACGTAAATCCACAAACACCGTTCAGAAGTCCAATATCATTATCCGGCCAATCGATACACAGTGGTGGCCAGGCATCCCAATCCTCACCGCAGATTTATATTCGACTAATCCCGGGCGCACTAGCGTCGTGTGTAGCGGGCGGAGCCGATGGGGGGAGCTTTCTTAATTGAAGTATTCCTTATCTAAAAACTGGTGATCCCGCAGAACCGCGAGCCGGAAGACCTTTGATCCGTTAAGGTCTGCCCGGCCGTGATTGCAGGGCTCTTGTCTTCTCTTATAATTGATATTGGCTCGGGCGGTGCGGGCGTCGCCGGTGGCTCGTCTGCTCTGCGCCCCCTCTAGTGGACGGACAGAGACAGAGACACTTCGATGGCCATGGAAAGGCGTGCTGGTCGGAAGGGACCCAGGCACCACTAATCCCCGATGGCCCCCGTCTTCGAGAATAGTTGGTAATCCCGCTGGATAGTTGGAGATCACCGAGTTACACCGGACACACTCAGAGACGGCGAGCTTTTATTGGCAGACGCCGGCAAGGTGGATGTCTGAAGAGAATTTCGACTTGAGGAACTCGCTGGTCGCGCGTCGAAGGAGTCGAACGCGAGCACCAATAGGGCCGGGATCGGCAACTCTCTCCCACCCCCTGCCGAACCGATCGAGCTGGAAAGCGCTTAGCGCTCTAAGTCCAGGCCGAATCCCGCCAAAGACTTATACCGGTATACTTAATGCGCCGGGTTGAAGGGGTATCGGCGCGGAGGGGCGACGCCGTATACCGCCCCGGGCCACTGTAACGTTCTATTGAATCTTGTAAATGGTTAAGATCCCAGCCAGGATCTGGCATTAAACCGACTGTACATTCGCAGAGGTCCCTTGGACGGTTTCGCTTCGGGTACATTGAGTGGAACACAGGACGCGACGTGTACGAGATGTTTGCTTGCCTGTCGCATCTGGAACTTCCCGAAGAAGCTGCTCACGATGTTCGCGTGATTTTTCCCATCGAAGTTCGCGGATGGGAATGGGAGTTTCGGGACAGGGCCCTCGTACGAAGCCGCTGGATCACCGATAACGCCCCCCCCCCCCCCCGTTCAATTTGTCCCATCGTTGACAATACTCCATCTCGGTGTCGTTTCGCGCGAGAAGAAGTACTCCCCGAGCTAATGCTAACAGGATTGGGCCGGTGTCTACCGGGACAGAGAATTATCTCCTTGATCCTCGGCACGTGCGAGCTAGGTCTGTTTCGGAGGGGGCAGTAATGGTGCCGCGGGACAAATCTGACCAAGCACATGCCGGCGCACCGCTTGTCGTCTTATCTTCCTCGCAAATATGACGCTTCCGCGCCTCGAATGGGGCAACCGCACAGATAGACGTCGGGGATAATCTGCCGCGTAATTCGTAAATGCCCTTTCTATCGCTCGGAGAGATCCCCCGAGCCGCGACCGTGCTGCCTTTTGTGTGTACCAACAAATGGATAAGTGAAATGTTTAATTTATGAAACGGCCGGGAGAAAAATACCGCCGATTCCGGCGAATGTATAAGGCAATTCACGGATCCTCGTGGAGAACCTTGTAAGTCACTTTGGCGAAACGGACGAGGCAGAATTTCCATAAAGGTTAAGGCTCGGGTTCGGCCGCTTCCTGTCCTCCTCTACCCCCATAACTGCATATGCCATGAACACGCCATAAGGCGTCGACGTTCCGATGTGCGAAACCACACACCCCGGCGCCCCCCTCTAAATTCGTGTGGACATTTACGAGGATGCGCCCGCAAGATCTTATCGGCGATGAAAAATTCAACGTTTCATCTGTCCCAGGAACCGGGACTGCCCTACCGATCTGCATTAATTTATTTATACCGGCCACTTAAGGGGCCTCTCGAATAAATTTGACGGACGTTTTAAAATCTGGAGGTTTCGGGTCGGACTTGCCGAGATTGCTCTCTCGCACTGAACAGGGAATAATCGAACGTTTCGATTTTTCATTTCTATTTCCAATTTCCTAACTTCGCCATTCCTCGATGGCAATGGCAGGGAAGACTGACAGTTTATCGATATTACATGCATTTTACAAAATTCTCTAATATTCTATTATACGATATCTATTTCCAATTTCCTCTTCCTGGTGCCTCTCTTTCCCAAAATTACAGGCGCAAACGTCCATTTCACTTTTCTGCACTCTTAACACCCGTTCATTTTACTATCCAGCCAAGAATACAATAGGTACACCTGAGCGTGTGTTTTCCTCGATCGGAAGTACCTAAATACGGCAATATAAATTTGTCAGAAACGTTATGGGCATCTCCCGCAACAGAAAGGAATTGAAGGGACAACAAACTTCTCGAGGGGATATGTTATCGATTTTTCTGTTACTTACAGGGTAGGAAAACGGTTATCCGACATCTCGTGATGACTATGACTGTAGTCAATTTTGCGGTTCCTGAAAATGGTAATTTTAAAATGAATACAGAGCGATACCTGCTCGTATGTTTTGACACGATTTTCTTTAAAACAGAAATCAGTATGCAGATTAGCTTTATGTATTAGAACCAGAGATGCCAGAACTAGGGACCACAGGGACGGGTTATGACATAGTGTGGGCACAAGTTGAATAGTAGGGTAAACTGTACTAATGTTGGCACTGCACTAATCATTGGCACTACTGATTAAAAAGCCAAATATTAAGAAGTACAAGTTTAGAAAGTACTTTTTTACAATTTCTTATTTTTCTTTCACTACAACACTGCAAAGCACAGTGGTTGAACTACTCATTTTACATCTGGCAACACCACAAAGTGGGACAAAGGCCTGAGTTTTAGGCGTTTTCTTAAAATTGTGATAATGTGTAGGTAAATACAATTTGTCGCTTTATAATTAAGTAATGGATTGAAATACAAATTTACTAAGTATTGTCGGTATCTAATAGTGAATGAAATTGTCTGTTTAAACACTTTAAACTTCGTTTTTAACTACATATTTTTTTTTATATAACTTCAAAGTTTAGAGTGATAATGATTGTATTTTTATGCCTATTTTTGTTTTTCATTGAATATTTTTAAAATAAAAGACTTAGTAGGTACTCAATATGTTTTATTTTAATGAGCAATCCATAATCATTGATAATAACTGAAAATTAAGACCATATAAATATTTCAGAAAAAAATATAGACTTTCTAATTGGGATTTCCGCTTAGGGTGCCAATCATTGTATAGTTTACCCTATGTAGGTATAACCAGAAAGAAGGTGATTCCTCGTGCATAAGGCAATTTAAAATATAAAATGAAATTTTTTCTTCCGGAGCTTTATTCTCGAGAAAATCAATTCCCAAAATTCGTCAAGTTTGCATGCACTGGATTAAGAATTGATTCCATTTTCAAATCGATTTTCTTAAAAACACAACCACGTTCTACAATTTCGACTGTTTTTTGGACAACGATCCATTCCACACACTTGTTCCTTACTTACCTCTGCACTCTGCTCAATTCTCAGCCAAGTGTAGGTATGCGTACAAAACGAGTTTCCAAATTCAATTGTCCCGAAAATGGAGCCTTAATGAAAAAAATATAGAGGGCAAAGATACAAATTCAAGGACCTGTAACAATGACCTTGAAATCTTAAGTAAATCCTTTAAAAAAATAAAATTTTATATGTAGGGTAACGGATACAGATGTTAATCCTTATAAAATGATTGACCCTCTTCCCTAAGAAATAGGAAATGTAATATAATGCTTTTTTATATAATAAAATATAATATAATGCTTTTTTATATAATAAAATATAATTGTATTCGGAACAAAAATATCTGGACCACCGAAATATAGATATATTTTATTATATATAAAAAGCATTATATTATATTTACTACTTTTTGGGGAAGAGGGTCGATCATTGTATAGGGGTCAACATCTGTATGCGTTACCCTATCACTTTCTTTGCTCCATCGTACCTACAATTTAACACGGTTTAAGCTGTTTTTTCATATATCCATAAGCATCAGGAATGTTTAGATGCTCGCATGTAAGTGAGCTCACATGTACAGTACAATCTGTATGAAGTCATAACAACGTATTACTATTAACCACAATACTACTATCTCCTAGATCACTTTAATACAATCTACACGATCTTTAAGGGTATTAAGTAGGCACTCGCTTTTGTCGAACACGAAACATTTCTTTTTCTATTAATTACAAATAAATAAAATGGAGCTGAGGCTTGTTCTTTGACACAATGTTTATTAACATCGTAAGCTGTAAAAATACATGCTTGTTTCGCCCAAAATATGCATTATAGATGACGCTACATATGGATCATTAAAGAGGTTTTTTAAAAAAGTTTCTTTTGTCTTGCAGCGATTTGAACGAAACGAAACGAAATTCAGCGGCTTGCTCGTAAATTTTACTTCAGGATACCTCTGGTTCTGCACTGAACCTATAAAAGTAGCAAAATTATGAAAATTACAGCTACAAATTGGCGATTCTCAAAGAAAGTGCGTTTTTCGTTGGACAAAGATGAGGTTTTAGTTACTTTTCATAAAGAATAAGAGCATTTATTAACTTCAACTTAGGTTCAGGCCGAAACTAGATATTTTCTGAACATGCTCGAATTTGATTTGAATCCATTGGAACCTCTGCTTTTGAGTTATCACTCCAAAACAAAAGAAACTTTTTTAAAAAGCCTCTTTAATGATCCATCTGTTGCGTCACGTATAATGCATATTTTGACTAAACAAACATGTTTTTTAAAAGCTTATGATGTCAATAAACATTATGTCAAAGAACAGGTCTCAGCTTTCATTTATTTCTTTGTAATTGATTAAAAAATGTTGCTACATTTTCGATTAAAACAACTGCCTAAGTACTTAGTACCCTTAAGAATACCCTCCAGTTAAAATATATTAAGGATTAAAGGTCGCTCGACGGCAATGAAATATTACTATTTTGGTATAAATTTAAAAAAAAAAATTTTTTCCTTTACAGCTTGTTCTGACTGGTTGGGGGGCCGGAGAATTGAATGAGTTTCGTTGTTATAGGTGCTAGGGCCAGTATCTAGTTAGGTACCCGGTTTTACCCAGGTTAAAAACGATCATATTTTAAATTTTTATTTTTTTGTATTTTTCTTTCTATTAAACAAATTGGATATGTACTATTATTATAAAAAGAGTTTATTCTAATGAATCCCAATTGCAATTTGTTTTTTACTTAATAATGTCAAAGTTATGAGATTTTATTTTTAACGTCCCGATTTTGTCCCGGTCTCCCCTACATGCGAAATATAAAGTCCTCGAGCGACCTTTATATATCAAAATATACAAATAAAAAGCACGGAAATTTTTTTTTTTTGTCAAATAGAAGATTTTAAGAGGGTCAGACAATATATATTTTAAAGTTGAAAAATAAGGACCCCCCTAGTATACATATTTATTATTCCTTATAAGTACCACAGGATTTGTTTCCGTATAACAATAACGACAATAATAAAAATAGAAATAATAATGATGATGATAATCCACCATGAAGAAATGAACGACGACTTGTTTACAGTCGTTGCTCGTAAATAGTCGAAACCAGTCCCGCCCTTCGAACCTTCCGTATCATGAAATAAGGACTTTGACTTTTTCGATTTCGCGGACCCGATACCGTAGCAGCCTCTACCTGCATTAATCCACGGCCTTACAACCCCATGGATTCTCATATGCACTTAGTTTTCATTGCTGACCCATCGTATGTAATATAATATGTATCGTGGTCTGTGGGTCCCAGCGGTACACTGTTCGCCCACGTTCCTTCACGGCTTTCTGGCCACCTCCTAAACCCGACTACGCTTTCCTCCTCAAACGAAAACGAGTTTGCCGATCCTGAATTCCCGTCGCCATGGGATTTCACTCGTTGTGCCAGGAATTTTTTGGAAAAATTCTGCCGGCCCGATGTCCCCCTGAAGACGATCAACTCAGCTTCGTGCCACGCAGTCGCTCAAGTCTATATTATATCTCCTGCGAAGCGTTTCAAAACGGCATACAATAAAATTCCAGAGAAACAAAATAGAATGAACACTGTAACCCGAAACACGGTCTATCGCATTGCTTCAGGCATCTTCGATCGTTTCTCTATTTTCACACCTTTCTAGTTTCTGGTCTCCGCGCTCCTCGCTCGTCAAAATCTTACCAATTCTTCAACGATCTCAGGTGGCCCCCCCCCCTCCCCGTCCCACCAAAAAAAAATGCTCGATACCCGTTAATTCGCCGGACCTTGAAGTGGCAGTAAGGCAGCCTCTATAAATATTTCACGAACGCAGTTCTTTGCTGGGGTGGACCGATACATCTCCAGGGGATCGGGGGGGGGGGGGGGCCGGGCGGGGGTGGCAGCGGCGCGAGTTCTTTTTCTATTATGCCGTGATTTTTTATTGACGAAGTGGACACTGCGGGCCCGGGGACATCTATTACTTTGTTGCTGTTCCTGCTTTTCCCCGGCGCTGGGCGCTGCGACCCCCGACTAGGGTGGAAACTTGGAAGGAAGACCGAGCGTGCAGGCAAGCGGGTGGTGGGAGGAGAAAGGTTGGAGGAGGGTGGAGGGTGGGCGGGGTGGTCGAGAGACTGGAGCGGGGCAGTTTTGTCCCAGGCGTGCAATGCTCGGGGCCATAGATCACGCAATATCAGTTGTCAGGCCGGATCGAATGGCCGAGAGGGTGGACAACTGGACACCGACTACCCCCGAAGTGCGAGTGATGACCCTCGAGGGAGGCCATGCAAAAACTGGTCCTCGACCAGCCTCCTCCCTTCGCGCTTTCACCTTTCCTGTTTATGGCGGAGGACACATAAAAAGGAATATGTAACGAGCGCGGATAATTCACGTCTCTCTCTGCTGGGACTCGGAACGGGCGGCGGAGCGGGGCTGGAGGGGTCGCGAGGGGTCGGGGGGGGGGGGGGGGGGAGGGGGCGATGGGGGGGTCGCGCGGCACGAGAGTCCCTTTTCCTTTTTCCTTCCTCGTCGAGCGTGGATATGGCTTTTTCCACGATATTCCCGAGGATTCTCCCTGCAGACCGTGAATGCGGAATTGGCCCGACCGATTCGACGCTGACTTATTTATGCGATCGTCTATCGAGGCCGTGTAAAACAATGTTACGGACACGGCAAGTAAGAGGGTTGCGCGCGTTCCGAGTTCTGCCCCGGCTGACCAGCCCTCCATCAACCCGCCCCCCCCCCCTCCCCTCCGTTCCCACTTCGCGGAGCGCGCAGTCACCGGCGTCATAAATTTCCGTTTCGATACGGAGCCGCGTCGCGACGATTACTCGCTGACAAGTTCACTGTAATCGAAGTATTTCGCGCGGCCTCAGCCGCGCGCCATCCCCGTCCATGGTATCGATCTTGAAATACGCGTTGCACTCGCCCTGCCCGTTCTGTCATCGTACCTTTGCATTCATCTGGACAAGGAGGAGGAGCGATTCGAGCGCAAAACGAAAGAAACTGGTCGAATATCTGGATCCCTTGCCGCGCCAGCGTCCTCTAGGAGCGGGCGCGGCCGTGGGGACGGCGAGCTTTCTGCGAGCGGAGCGCTGTGCTACTCTATAAACGTCGAAACAATCCGGGCCGCTTCAACGCGGCCGTAAATCCCCGACTGTTCATCGTCGGGGTCCGCGAGGCCCTTTCGATCTCTCGCCTTTTTCTCCCCGCGTCGTCGCGGGGCTAACCGACCAGCGAACCGGCGTACGGACGAGGAAAGATAGCAGCTCGGATCCGCTCGATCCGCCTATATAGAGAGGCGTTGGACAAAGCGACACCGGGCTCCAAAATTAGCGCGGAACAATGCATGTGGCCGGATTCAGAGACGCAGGGATCCTCTTCATCCCGCTCCGCCCCGCGGCCCCGCTAACGTCACCGTTCTCCGTCTGACCGTCGCGATCCCGATCTACTTCCCCGCCTGGCTTCCCACCTTTCTTTCTTTTCCTTCCTCCCCTTATGATCGAGACGCTGGCGGAAATTGTTCTGGCCCCCGTCGCGGACTCTGACGCATGCCGTGCTTACACGGCTATCTATAGAGATACGGGCACGCGGCCTGCAAGACGCATCGTTGCGCCTCTTCCCGCCCCGACGAGCTTCTTAACGCTTAAACGGCCCCTGTCAAGCGGCGTTACTTCGCGGACGGGACTATTATTATAGGCCGCTCGCGAGCACGCGCGCCCGACGCTTCTTACGGTGCACTTGAGGTGGGAAATTGCGGGACGAATGGATCGACAGCGTTTGCTATCGGGGATTTAGTGGGTTAGGAAGAATCTTGGTTGATTTGATGCATTTGCACGGGCAAGTGAGTCTCTTGGGCGCACCAAACATTGGATTAAGGGGACCTTCCGGTCTAGAGCCCAAAAAAAATAGGTGATATTTAGGAATTAATTAAAGGAAAACTACTATATACAATTTAATGGGACTTTTGCATTGTATTAAGGATGTCTTAAATTATAGAAATATATTTTTTGTTTTATAATTAATCATTGGTGTCAAAAAATTGATCCAAATCGGTGGGACCTGTATCTCCAAAAGTTATTTTCCAGGTTTCGACTGAAACCTTTTTTATTTTGAAGATTATTCTCCTGGCTTGGGGGGAATAGAAAAAATTACAAAAATGAGAGTTTTTTTAGAAAATAACGACACTTCAAGTTTGTAATCACTTTTCCCTGTATTTTTCGTCCTTTCAACGGCTTTGAAAATTATAAATTTTCAATTTTTTGTAATTTTTTTTAGTTTCTAACTAGAAAAATAACTTTTGGAGATACGGGTCCCACCGTTTTGAGAACATTGGTTCGAGAAAAATGCGTTTAAAGTTTTACGTGAGCGCCGAGTGGCCGGTTGTTGCCCATGCATTTGCCGCTAGTCAAATGCCTATAACTTCGGGAATTTTACTAATTTCAACAAATCCTTTTAAACACGTATTCCTAAAAGGTTGAACATTCGAAAAATGAAATAAAAAAAAAGTCGACTTTTAGACCGGAAGGTCCCCTTAAGGGGTTATACCTAATCAGGCGGCCGAAAAGAGCCGAATGTTTGTGAATTTTTTTTGAAAAAGCAGATGCATATATTTTTACAGAACTTTTTGCACTTAAAAGAGCAACATTTAAAGAACATTTGGTAATTTTTTTGTGGAAAAATAATCACGTTGATAATAAAGTAACAACCGGCATCCAAGAAGCTTTTTTAAAAATTTGGTTTTGCGGTGACCACTGCCATTCGAAACCAGATTATCTAAAATCAAAAAACAAAAATGATTTCGTTAGTATATTAATGTATCCTCAAATTAACGGAGAGAATTTCCGAAATATTAACTTAAAATAAAATGGCGGCTCCTTAAATTTGAAATCTTGATTTTTTCGCTTGATCTTTGCACGAAAAAATCAGGATTTCACATTTAAATAGCCGCCATTTTATTTTAAATTAATATTTCGGAAATTCCCTCCCTTTAATCTGAGGATACATTGATATACTAACGAAATCATTTTTGTTTTTTGATTTTAGATAATCTGCTTTCGAATGGCAGTGCTCACCGCAAAACCAGATTTTTAAAAAGGCTTCTTGGATGCCGGTTGTTACTTTATTATGAACATGAATATTTTTCTACAAAAAAATTACCAAATGTCCTTTAAATGTTGCTCTTTTAAATGCAAGAAGTTTTGTAAAAATATATGCTTCCGCTTTTTCAAAAAAAAAATTCACAAACATTCGCCTCTTTTCGGCCGCCTGACTAGGTACAACCCCTTAATGGTATATCTTAATGTTGTTAAATCTTAAAGGATCTCCAGTAGGTATGAAATGAGCCGTTGTTTTTGAAAGTGGTGTAAGTCCATTTATTCATACATTGAGAAATTTAAGGGTTTGCGTTTGAATCAATTTAAAAATATTCGCATACGTTAATCGATTCAGGTAATGTTTATACAATTATAAACTTGTTAAAATTTATTATGCAATAATAATCAATAAAAATGTTAAAGAAAATAAACGATTTTTCAGCTACAAATAAACTTATACCACTTTCAATAATAACATATTATGAAGAATATAACCAATAGCAATTTTAAATTTATATTTTAATTATAGTTGGCTTTTGTGAAATGTATTTTTTAATGTAAAAATTAATAATAAAAAAGAAGGACATACATGTCTTCATTACTTACTTCCTTATATTATAATGAATTTAAAAAATAAACAGGTATGAAAAGTAAATTACTTCGTTAGGATAACTAATAATAACAAAGTTTACACTTAGCATAGTGAAGTATTTTTGCTAAAACATTTTCTACAAAAAAAAAACATTCCTACGATAACATTTTACAGTACAACTCTTTTTGATTAATTTATGAGGATATTGTACGTACACCATTGACTGTGTGATTATTAATATAAAAAGAGGATATCTATATCTGACTAAAACTACCAATAACTCATTTTCTCCAAAAAATGGACTTATACCACTTTCAAAAACAACGGCTCAAATATCGGTACTGTGTGATAAATACTTTTGTACATCTCTTTTGTTTTCTACGGGGGGGGGGGGGGGGTGAGAGTTCAAAAGAGTGAAAATTATCGAAAGTAGCTGATACATTTTTGGTAGTCTTATTGACCACGGTGTACATTTTTAACATTTTACACTCGAAGTATGCCTCTGTAAGTAGTAAGAGTGGAACAATTTGTAATTCGTAAAATTCAAATAATTTCGTGGTTTTGATATTACTGTACCTACTATATATTTATCTATTCCGAAGTTCTCTGCTGAAAAAGACCTCTGGTCGATTGACGGGCGAATATGTTGGAATGCATCGGACTGAAATGTCAGATGTCTATAAAGTTGTCTTTGAGCGACTGAACATTTTAGCGGCCGCTGTCACGTACACATGATTTTAATCGTTATGTAGCTGAGGGCGGTGCTGTCCCCCTAAATTATCTCTCGTTTGTGCAGATGTAGAATATTCGTTATGCTATTTAAGTCCATATTTCCCTCTAGCAATATTTACAACATCTTTATTTGCCTTACTTTGGTCTGTGAGGATCTGTCACTTTAGAAATGTGTGTCCATGCACTCAGAGGTGGGTGTACGAAGTTCCGGTCACCGATTTGGTTAAAATTTGGAATCTAGCTAATGTGAAATATGTATAATAAATGGTCAAACGCGTGCGGCGTTGTGCCCCATTTTTCTCCTTTGGCAGACCCTTGATGTGTGCACCAATGCGCATAATTTGAATGCGCGTATGTCTTACAAGTTTGCTCGAAAATCCAGTTTTGCTTTTTTGAGACCCCCGATATATGCACACATCCGTAAGGGGTCGTCCTTAAATTAGAAAAAAAAAAATAACGTCTACTTCTGAAAAAGTTTAAAAGGAACAAAACAAATCGGTTCCAAAAAGAGAATAGCCCAACCATCAACGACTACGGAAAGAATAATTTGTCGTGCATGTGAAGAAGAATACGCAGATCTTTCAGAGTTACTTTGATTAACAAAAAATTAATTTAAACTATTACTCGTTTTGCTATATTACCACAACTATTGCATGTAGGAAAGTAAAACACATTTGTGGAAATTTCTCGTTCCGTTCTTTTACCCCGTAACTTTTGCCCCACATGTCGGGTAAAAGTTCGCATTTTACACTTTTTGGAAATACTTATTTTATATAAGTTGTGACAAATAAATTTACATGACACTGCCTATCGAATAATAAGGGATAGTAGTTATTTCTCACAAAATGATATGACTATCAGTGTAATATACCAAGGATTTTAGGGAAGTCTAAACTTTAACTGCGCACTCTTGCCCCACAATACTCTACTATACGCGTCATAACCTATCTATACCTATATATGATTTTAGCCAAATCGGCAATTCATACTCTTGTCCGAATTACACTAAATAAAATTTTAGCTCATTCGTAAAAATTCGCAAGATTAGAACGCGAAGATTTGAATCGAAAGAAATTCATTCACACTTTCGATTTACACATTTTTACCCGAAGAATCACCCCTTATCCCCACTGAATTACGACCTCCCCCCACCCTCTATAAATAGTGCGTAATACATACATATACCAAATAAGAAATTACACAAATAGAGCGTTTCTTTAGACCTGACTAACTATTAATGGAATAAGCGTTTCAAGAACAGCCGTGCAACGAAATGCAAGGGACGAGAAAGACAGACCAAGTTTCGCGGCCGTGTTCAGTGCGAAAGTGCATTTCTCCTCCCCGATGCACCCTGCTCGCATATGCGGTTGCATTGTCGTTCTCTTGCACTTTTTCTTCGACACCTCTGACCAAACCATTCCGTTCGGATGCACGCCGTTTTCACAGTCGACTGCTCCAATCCGAGACGCCGTCGAGAACGTTGCATTTGTCGCTTCTCTTCCCTTTTCCCTCTGCGTCTTCCCTTTTCTTCTCTCGACGGGCGACGTCCTTGACGCGGTGTTTTATGTGGCGGTGATTTTACCGCGGGATACGGTCGCGTTGTTGTAGGCTAATTAGGTCGTTCGCTTTAGGCTCGGGTCACGTTCATTCGTCCCTTCCATTGCTTGTGCTCCGTGGCAAGACCTACTCGTATTCTTGGAAGTTTGCTCCTTCTGTTCCAACGGAGGGAACGATTGCGTTTCCGTACTTTTTAGGAATGGTTTTTATAACTGTTTCGATTTGGAAATGGTAATTTGGTACGGTGATTATTGAGTCCACACTTTGCTGAATTATAGGAGTTGCTAACAATATTGCTAAACACGTCAGCTATTGTATAGCCAGTTGAAACACTAGCGTTAATAATATCATTTAGGGCTGTAGTTCCGAAAGGCACCAGTGGCGGATCAGCATGAAATTCGAAAGGGTTGGTGGACAGGGGTAATGTGGCACTAAATATAAAATTTCAGCTTCGAGTATTTATTAGTTTCCGAGGTATTAATAAAAAAACTTTCGGGTAAAACTAAACATTGAATTCTGCTTAAACAGACGTTATTAAATAACCGCCATCGCTGTAGTAGGTAGTCGGGCAACAATGTAAGTGTGAGTCAGGAATACGTGTGCATCTGGGGGTGTGATGGGAAAGGACGACCATTCTGAGTGAGTTTGGGTTATAGGTACATATTTTAAGACGGGGGGCGCTACTACTTAGCCGCGGATCACCCTAGTAGCATTTTTGGTTGGCCAACGGTATCCAACAGTTGGAAATTAGTTGGGATATGGTTAGCCTTTTGCCTACAAATTCTCAACATAGGGCCTACGGCAAAAAACTCACGACCGTTTGCCATAGAATATTCAATGTTGAGCCTATAATTACTATGGTTGGTTAATTAAGAAAAAGTTACGACAGTTTGCCTACGAATATTCAATGTTGGGCCTACAATTACTATGGTTGGTTAATTAACAAAAAAATTACAACGATGATTAAATGTCGTCTTACAAACGTCAGAAAATTTGCTACATCCAAACACCTGTTATTATATTCCAAGTTGTGATTTATCCTTTCTTATTTATAAATACGTAGTGAGGACGTCTGTCTTAAGACGAATTAGAAATTTTAAGGAATGAATTTAAAGGTCGAATGATTTTGCAGAATATTTCGCGTCACTGCGCAGTTTTTATAAACAATTAATACTCGCTATGTAACTAGAAATTAGAAGTGTTTACAAGGAAATATGTTGGATAGGTGCGAACAGCGGTTGCTTCGTAAGCGGAAAAGTTGGGTACGATTCTCCCAGGGATCGGCGGGCTTCAGCTACCGCTGATGGAGGGGGAAACACCTACAGGAGCAGTGGTAATGTTGCTGCGTGACTGATGCAGGCGCAGTTCACGCAGTCCTAACTCCAGCTCTTGTAGCTGTTTCCCCCTCCATCAGCGGTAGCTGGAGCCCGCCGATCCCTGGATTCCCCTCACCGCGAAATTTTTGTTTCCTAAAGCAGACCTGAAAAAGTCGTCCTTACGACGTCTTTTGAAGTTCTTCAAGGCGCCTTCTGGACGTCTTTAAGACGTCTTTTGGAAAGAAACCTTCAGTTGGGCCTGCGTTGGTTACAATCGTTGGCCCATTTAAAAATAGCGCCTCACTTCAACAGTTGGCCAACGGATAACACGTCATTAGCCCAACAAACTCCCAAGAAATAAATGCTACTACTTAGGTCAGGCTTTTATAATAGTAAAGATATAAATATAAGTATATATTATTCACAATAATTGCCCTGAACTTTAAACCATTTCTAATGTAAGCTCCAGCGGCATTGGACCCTGCATTTTTCGAACGTATGAATTGCTGAAGCTGAGATTTTATATTTGTGGTACATCCCGCCCCTTCCACGCTCCACCAACCGCCTCAAATTTCGTATCGATCGACTACCGATGCCTTTTGAAATGATATCCTTATTTAGTGTTGATCTTGATTTTAATATCAATATGAATATTCGTAGTGTATTTATGAAAATTAGTATTATTAATAATAATTATAGAATAATTGTTTTGGAGCGAATTATATGTGAACTAACGTTGTTTTTACGATAAAAAATTGTTTAATTATTTTATAGAGAGTGAATGTGAAAGTCCACTTTCAAATATAATGAATGCATAACGGGCATAATAATGCATGAAATACGTAAAGATGATTTCAAATTTAAAAAATTTAAAATTTAAATTCATTTTGAATTTAATGAAAATTGAAAAATCCCGTTTGTAGATTTAAGTAAGTTAAACCACATGCTGAAAATTTCATCGAAATCGGTTAACATTGCTATGAGCTACAAATAGTTGAACGTGATGGAAATCACAGTTTTCGGCCCATAACTATAATAAACCATTCTTACATATTTCGATGCCTGTCGCTTGTTTCTGCATCACCCGATTTCGATGAAATTTTCAGAATGTACATTTTTATACAACTTACTTAAATCTACAAAATACAAACGGGATTTTTAAATTTTCATTATAGGCTCAGATAAAAACGTTAAAAAAACGACCTTCACTATTTTCTTCGCTATTCCGACTAATTGCAACTTTTTCAAAACGACGAAACACGTCACCTAGCAAAGTAGGTAATCCTTCTAGCTTCTCACAAAAACTCAATTCGTTTGGTCCAATTGTAAATAAGTATTTATTCTGTTTCAAAGGGTGTCCACATACTTTTGTCCCCACTATACTATATATGCACACATAAGTACCCAGGTACGTACAAACGAAGCCGTAATCAGAGTTGGGCAAAATGTAATCTAATTACAACTTACAAATTACGATTAAAATGTAATTGTGTAGTTGATTACACATTATTTTCTGTAATCGTTAATGTAGATGGTTGACCATAATTTTATCAACTACCTAAATTAACGGTTACAGAAAATAATGTGTAATCAACTACACAATTACAGTTTACTCGTAATTTGTAAGTTGTAATTAGATTACATTTTGCCCAACTCTGGCCGTAATTAAGCCTAATGGCAGTTTCGCTGCAATTCAATACCACATTATTAATTTTTAATTATATATTTGATTATTTACCTTCAGGTACAAAATCCGAAAGAAACAACAATTTTGAACTGGATTATCTTAGAAAATTTGATGTAAGTATTTGCGATCTACTTGTTTAATATACCTATTACTATACATAGCAAGGACTAACTATATGCAAAATTTCAGCCAAATCAATAATATACCCCAAAATCTTTGCCCTCCCGTTGCGGGCCCTAAAAAAATCTTCCGCGACGGGCGGCTAAAGTCGCCTGAAAATCAGCAAAAAATCTAATCGTCAATATTAATATCCTGTCATCTAGAAGCGAGGCCCAAATTCTCAGCTTTCCCAGGAAAGGTGGGTTCCGAACATTTCACAATTCCACGCTCGATCCGCCCTTTCAAACGTCCCGAATCAGCGTTCCCTTCGCCCAGGCATCGCTTTAGCATTCCGCGCGGTTCGGGGCAAAAAGTCAACTAATTACGGCTAATGTATTTCACGAGGCGCTCGCGAGGGATGGAATAATCGGCGCGGGGGAGCAAGCGGACCGGATCACGAACGGGAAGGAGGCCGATGAATTGAAAGTTTTTGCATTGGGACCGGCCCGCTCGGCGCCCGTCCTCCGAGAATTACCAGAGGGGAAGTTTAGAGTTTAATTTGCCGGAAAATTATTGACGGAAGTCTGAACGAGCACAAATCATAACGCTCCGTGAATCCGCTCCGACGGGACTCCCCGTCCCTCTCCCCTCTTTTCCCTAACGTTTCCCCGCTGTCAACCCCCCCCCCCCCCGCCCCTACCTCCTTCCTCCCGCCCACCCCTCTCTTCCAGCCGTGTTCTCGAAGAGCGTTCGATCTCTCTGCATCACCCAAATGACTCCTGGCCGTCTTCCTCGCCGTCGACGCCGCAGCCCCGCGCACGTGTGCACGCGTGTACGTGTGTCGACGAATCCATCCTGCATTATCCGCCGTGAAATTGTCTGATTTACCTCGCATTTTCCACGGCACGCCATTGTTTCATCGCGTCCCCCCCCCCCTCCCCCGCCCCCTGCCGGCAAGCCGAGACTCCGCTCACCCTCTCTGTATGCGCGTAGTTATGGACGGACGGGATGAAATTCCGCGGAATGACGTAATTGTTTAGGAGATTGCGTCGAACAGGTTGGCACAGCTGCGAAACGCGTCTGTCGCCATAAAGCTTGATGGGTGTGCGTACGTTGGTGGGCTTGCGGCCGATGAAAATTGCCGCCGCTTTTTGCAGGTTCGTTGGGAAACTCAACGTGACGTTGGAACAGGAGCGAGAAGAATCGTTTCGACTGATTGTATCTTAATAATGGGATAGTATTGTGGTACCATAAGCGGCATAAATGGCACGAAAACTGACCGAGTGAAACGTATGCTACTGGACCTTCAGGGCAGGGGAGGGGGGGGGGGAGGCCTCTATATGTTTTTTTATGGAATCATAGGGATACCATATTTCTTCACCAGCAAACCGGGAGAGGTAAAAGAATTAGAGAAAACGAAATGTTTTTGTAAAAGAATATTGTTATTGTAGTGGATAAAAATGTCATACAATGAAAAACTTGGTAGTAATTACAAATACGTCAATAATCTATTTGGCAGCCAAGACATATTTTTCTGTACATTGAAAATATATAAAAAAAATTTATGTTTAGCGATTTTACTAAAAATGCACTAAAAACTAAAAAATAATTCTTTTCTTGAACTTCAATTTTGATGGTGTTATATGTTTAAACAATTCACTTTAAATAAAATGGTGGAGCACCATGTGCAACCAGAGGTTGAAGTATTAAAATGATTCATATCCTGTTATGAAATATCGTGCCCCACGATTTTATTTAAAGTGATATTTACACCCATTAAAATTGTTAGTACAAGAAAATAATTATTTTTTAGTTTTTAGTGCATTTTTAATAAAATCGTTTAACATACATTTTTTTATATATTTTTTATTTTCTAGTTTTTAGTGTTTGTTGATTTACATTTCACAGCTCAGACTTCTTTACAAATATCTTTTATTGCTGTATACAGTTTAACAGTTTGCTTAAACGCTATAGTTTGCTTAAATGCCACAGTCACTAAATAATAATTATTTTCTTGTCCTACAATTTCGATGGTGATATACTACGAACTCCTGCAAAGTTTTAGTTTTACTATTCATACATACGTGACGAATCATTTCTCGATAAATTGTGTATTTTCGGAAATCGCGATGCGGCTAGCTTTTTGTCGTTTTCGCAAGGAACGCGAGTGGCTGATTTCAAGTCGTTTGGATTTGTGGTTACGAGTTATATTTATTGATGACTGGGTAATTTTTTCACCCCCCCCCCCGGGTTAATTTTTTTCTTTAAATATTATATTATCATCCAATCTACGCACGCCTGCAAAGTTCCAAGACAATTGGATAGTTGGAAGAGGATTAAATTTGAGTTGTCAGATTTCAACCATACAAACACACAAACAAACAGAGATCGAAGCTGAATAAAATCATTTAAAGACTTTCTTCAAAAATGTTTCATTATTCGTAATTTCTTCGTCGAATTCCGTCGTAAATCCAGAAATAAGAAAACCGGGGGTATTTGTAAACCACCGAGACACCCGGGACAAGACTTGAAAACCAGGACTGTCCTGGTCAAACCGAGACGTAGGGTAACCCTACGAAATCATATATAACTATTCATATTATAACATCAAAACGAACAGTAACAAAGCAAAAAGATGTTGTCCTTATTTTTAAACAAATAAATCTCAAAATACAAAAATTATTTAAGAGCATGGAGGTTTGAGACAGTATAAGTATTAAGACTATCTTGAGACTGAAATAGGATTCGAAGTGTTGGAAAGTAGTATGAGCCGTAGTACATTTCCTCTTGTACGTGCTACAAAACAAGTTTTTCAACGAGAATACTGCATATCTTATCGCAAAAAGGAACAGGAAATTGCGTAGTCTTAACTGGGAAACAAAACAGACTCAAGGCACGGATCGCGAGTGACCTACAGTCCGCCGGTGGAGGGTAAGAGGTATCGCTTAAAGAAGAGCACGAATTAAGCGAAATTCGTTGTATCGAGACTCTCATTACCATGTTTCCACTGTATACAACACCGCAGCTTCTTTGTTAGATGCACTGCCAAACCTCGAATCTAATAAACGCTGATCCGCTTTTCCACTTGGACATGTGCATTTGGAGACTTCACTACTGCTCGGTAGACCTGTTCTGTGTTTTGGAAATATGTATCTGCCAAGCGGCGCTTATCAAATAAACCCTTTAGTCACTAAAGCCTAACAGAAGACTGATCCATCCAACAGCAAATTGATACCACAATTCAATACTACAGCACACACAACAACTTTTTAAAGTCTCAGATTTGGCGAAAGAAGGAGCAAGCTACTCCCAAGTCAGAATATTGCAAATATAATTATATAAGCTTCCGACGTTTCGATCTTGGTTTAGATCATCTTCAGGAAAGTTTAGAACAAATATAAAATACTGCTTTTGCTATTAAAATTGAGTCACAGTGCTCTGGCACTACGTGTGACCCGCGAGTCGGTTGGAATAAGAATATTGCAGAACTACGAAATTTGTTCATTTAGAAAATGTGAGGAATACGGGACATGGAAGAATTCTGCTTCTTCGCCACTTCTCTCGTCGAATTATTCGCAGAAATTAGAGTTGCAGGTACGTATCATTCTTACCAACGCCGTGTCTTCCAACGCCCATTCCATCGAGAGTCGTTCAATCCTGAAGCAGTCCGCGGCGAGGTGACGCATGGTACCGGTGTAACGTGGTTATCCTTTCAACCAACGCCGCCTGTTAACCAACTAAACCGGTTAACCGATTAACTAATCCCTTAAATCGGTTACCTGACGGAGATCGGTTAACCGGTTAACCCGAACACCCGCAAAACGTCAGAACTGGCCGTCCAGCGAAACACAATTAGTCCAGGCGGTAAGACGTAGTCTCGCTTCGTAAACTGCGCAATTTCCCAAAACCATGCAGCGTTATTTATGCTTGGTGATAGAGTGAACGCGTAAAATCATCGTGATTTAGAGTAAACGTATCTCGAGCTTTTAGATAAGCCGTTTGAAAGAAATATAAAGGATTAGCCGCGATGGACATACAATGGGGCGGGGGGGGGGGGGGGGGGGGCAAAAGTATGCGGACACATTTAAAATCGTATAACTTGTTCAAAATTGGTCCAAACAACTTGAGTTTTTTTGAGAAGCTAGAAGGATTAGTTTGCTAAGTGACGTGTTTCGCCGTTTTGAAAAAAGTTGCAATTGGCCGGAATAGCAAAAAAAATAGGAAAAATCATTTTTAAAAATTTTTTTTGAACCTGTAATGGAAATTCAAAACTCCCGTTTGTAAATTGAAGTAAGTTGTATACACGCCTAAAATTTCATCAAAATTGGTTGACGTTGGTTAACGAATAAGGTCGAAAATCGCGAAATTCCCGAAGGTGGAGTGACTTCAACTTTGATTGAGTGATTCAGTTCTTATTAATTGTAATAGAGAATGCATGGAACTTTACAGTGGGGTCTGATATGAGCCTCTTACTATTTCTGCCGCGTTTGCTGAGACATTGTTGGTGTAATTGGCGAGAGACATTGTAAACCGGTTTTACTTTTGTAATGAGATATAATTTAGCAAAGATTTCTGTTAACAGATGTATGAAACTGTATTCTAGTGTTTTACCCAAGTTTACACTTTCGTCATAAGATAATCGGAAAATGGGTAAGATATGCGTGCTCACCAGCACAGTTTATTGTTTATAATGACTAAGTACTTTTGAATTAAAAAAATATTGTTAAAACAGCAATCTGACAGTCTATAGTCTGACGGCATAAGAATTAGTCAAATATTTGTTTAATCCATGTTATTGCTTACGAAATATCAAATACTTTTTCTATACCTTTCCTTCTATCCCTGAAATTGCTTCCGAGAGATTTACCTAACCAGATTTTCCATCCTCAACTTTGGGAGCTGTTTCCACCGACTTACGTAACATGAATTTCAGCCGATACAAGAAAATACGTGTCTAATATTTTCCAATGTTCTACCCATGTGTCAAGTTCCATCCAAATCGGAAATAAATCGTGAAGATGGAATCAGTAAATTGAACAACCGAACCGAGTCAAGAACTTCCGTGTCGGCCCTCCAGAGGAATAACCAGGATGATCGGGGTTATACGACACGACCTTACATTTTTCAGGAAAGTATAACGTAACTCTGCCCCACTAAAACCCGCATTTCTTCGGCGGCACCGCGTCTCCCGGCTTTATGTCGGATTTATGAGGAGGCAAATGGAAGAAAAACACGAGCGGCGCGTGTTTACTGTCGACGTGTGCAAGTTCCAGTATGCTTTTCCACCGCGTCTCCTTTCTCGCCGCCATTCGATGCCGCCCGTCACGTTGCTCCGCGGCCTCGGAGACTTCGCGGACACGCGACACGTACGGATATAATGCCGAGAACTATGGGATCCTGCACTCGGCGCGCTCTTTTCCATGCACTCCGCCATTCGACCGTGGGGCATTATCCAGAGAGATGTTCCAGTGGCTACCTAAAAGTAATGATGGGTCACAGGAAGATTCTATTCTTCTCTATCCTACCTTTTTACAAATTGTATGATTTCCCGTTTGTACCACTTCATAGGTTTCAGACAAAAGAAAAAGGGCTGCTATAAACTGTGCAAGTACTCATAACTCATCCTCTTTAATTACGGGCTCAATGCAGTAATGAATGAATATTTAGGCCTTATTTTGTCTCACGAAGTTAAGTATGCAGGGTTATGAAGACAAAGGTTTAGGACTTGCAGAATATGTCGATGGAACTTGATAAATTCAGTAAAAAATTCTTAGTAAACGCAGGACGAGAAATTAATTCTTTCGAATTTACAAACGATTTGGCGGTGGCGATGCAAGTGATTTTTTTACCATAGGAGGATAGGTAATTTATCCATATTTTTGGTTTGGTGTTTACAAAAGATGTTACATATGGGGTTTCAGAAGCCAATCAGTTTAAGTCCATTAGCATTAAAACAGAGATTTACACTGTTTGTCCTCTGAATGATTTTGCCTAGTACATAATTCTATGATCAATATAAGTACCGCTATTTATTGCTTATGTATGAAAGTAGTGACTTAAATGATGTATCAACTGAAATTTTTAATAATAAACTGGTTTTTGAATTACGTAACTCATTTTCAGAGAATGTTGGACTTGCTCTGATTGGCTTCCGAACCCTCTATATGTCCTTTCATTTCCACACTCTGTGTATTCCTTGTACGGCAACATTTTGTGCTCTTGTAAGAATTCCTAGTCTGTCCTTGACAGACATTTTCTACTTACTAAAGCAAAGCTTACTGTGTCTCGTATTACCGTAATTATTAATCCTAACATAACCTAAACACAATTGTTAATGTATAATTGTTAATGTACAATTGTTAATGTATACATTAACAATTGTGTTTAGTTTAGTTTATAGTAATTTTTTAAAAATTTCTTCTGACCCTCTCAGAAGCTTCCAAATAGTTTAAAAGAATTTCGTCTAAAATTTTATTAAAATATTTTAAGGATTAAAGGTCGCTCAACGACAATGAAATATTACTATTTTGGTATAAATTTAAAAAAAAAAAAATTTTTCCTTTACAGCTTGTTCTGACTGGTTGGGGGACTGGAGAATTGAATGAGTTTCGTTGTTATAGGTGCTAGGATCAGTATCTAGTTAGGTACCCGGTTTTACCTAGGTTAAAAACGGATCATATTTTAAATCATTATTTTTTTGTATTTTTCCTTCTATTAAACAAATTGGATATGTACTATTATTTAAAAAAGAGTTTATTCTAATGAATCCCAATTGCAATTTGTGTTTTACTTAATAATGTCAAAGTCATGAGATTTTATTCTTAACGTCCCGATTTTGCCCCGGTCTCCCCTACATGCAAAATATAAAGTCCTTGAGCGACCTTTATATGAGGCAGTCAGAGCAACAACGGACTAACCCACATTAAAAAATTTTTTTTTCCTATTTTATAAAGTTCGTAGAGCCTATTGGAATACGTTATTGCTGCTAATTTAATTTCGAAAAAAATGTGGGTTAGTCCGTTGTTGCTCTGACTGCCTCGTATATCAAAATATATAAATAAAAAACACGGAGATATTTTTTTTTGTCAAATAGAAGATTTCACGAGGGTCAGACAATATATATTCTAAACTTGAAAAATAAGGACCACCCTATTAACCAACCGATTTATTTTTGCGAGCCCCACTGCTCGCGTTACTAATCCTTCCCATAGGGTCCACGTATACTGGATGCTCTTTAAAATCACCTTCATTCTTACAATACCATAAAGTACAATCCACTTACATGAATCTTATTTTCCCAAAAATTCAGCTGTCGTTATGACCTCGTCGTGAGTGCTGAAACATTCACTCTTGGAGGAGCAGCGAGTGAACTCTTTCCTCCGCAGGTGTACCCCTGAACCAACAAAGTAGGCACACAATCGCGGCAGACGCGCGTTCCCTTGGTCAAGCACGACAGACCCAATTTCTTAATAATTTACCTAACAACGTCGCCGTGCCCGCCGATGTTTCCCTGGAGGTTGGACGTTCACCCTTGCCCGTTCCTACCAAGCGAAATCTGACGGATTCTCGGAAGGAAGAGGCGCGCGTATCGACCCCAGGTGGATGAAAAAGTCATTCGAGAGCTGGAAAGGCATCGTATTGGCTGTAAAACGTTCACCGACTGATAACATCCAGTTGCAGCGTGTGGTGGGTGGCTTCCCGGTTAGTTGGCTCTTTTTCTCCCTCTCCCCCTACCCAGCGCCCGCGACTCCACGATGCTCGGGGGAGGGGGGGGGGTGGATGGGTGGTTCGGGGAGGAGGGAGGGGAGGAGAGGAACAGCCTGTGCCAGGATGCCGGGGATCAGGCCGTTATTTAGTTAATGACTATTCTCTCGCTCGTAGGCGCTGCCAGGCCTGGAATACAAGATCGTGTTTGAGATGCTCCGCGTGCTGCTGTTGCCGTTCCCGTCGCTGCTAACCCTGGATCCGGGTGCGGGCCCTGGACAGTTCTGCTGGCTCGCTATCTCGCTGCAGCATGGGGGCAGAGAGAACTCTAGCCGAGCTGCACGCCGATATTGCACGCGTGTCCTTGCACAGCTACAAGCAGTTTCGGCCACGTACTGCACTGTCAGCGGCGGAACGGGCATAGGGAATGTTACGTATGCCGAAGAAGAAACGGCTATGGACGCATTACGCTGGGACGAGGGAGGGGGCTAGGAAGTAGCTGGCAACGAGGAGCGTGTTACGTTCAGGGGGACTGGGAATTTCAGGACGATGATCAGACAGAAATCGACGTTGGACAAGGTTGGCATTGCAAAGGGACAGTCTGACGATGAGGATCAGTGTTTTATTTAGGCAGGAGGCGGGGTGTAAGAGTTTGGTGTTGATGACCAGGCCATTCCGTCGAGCGAGTCTTTGGGAACGAAGACTAGAGCATTGTTTATTAGGAGGACTGAGAACGCGAGGACGTCGACAAGAAGGAAACTGACGTTAACTACCCCCGAGGAGGTTGATGTCGCGAATGGAGTCGTTGAGTAGCTGGGTCGCGGATTCGACGACGCTCGGGCGTTGACAAAATCACTTCGGAGCTTTACAATAGTCGTGCCACGTTCCCGTTGACTGTTATCACTCTACGCGCCAAAACCACGCGTCGATTCCCAACGAAACGACACCCCACGTCGCGTACACCCCCTTCACAGTCGCGCACGATATCTCCTGGCAGGAACTATCGATCTCGTCTCTCCTTTTTTTTTTTTCTTCCCCCGAAATCTATTTATAAGGCGCAGAAAGCGTTGCTTACTCCGTACACACGGAGGCAGCCAGGGATTTCTGCTGGAAAGGACGGCGGAAGGGCGCGGGGAGTCGGCTCCAGGCGGAAAGGGGGTGAGCGGTGCGGTGGAAGGGGTGGGGTGGGGGGCTAATATCGGAACATCGACGGCCAAGTCGACTCGGGGATTCGAGCGAGCTGGATGTTTAATTAGGAGCCAACGAAGGCAGCCAGGGTCTGCGGAGGAACGCCGGGAGCGGGTTCGGGGGAGGGAATCGAGGGATACGCGATGCGCAGGTATAGAAACATACATATATATGCATACGTACCTACAGGACTGATCATATATATAGGGACGACTCTTTGTTTCAAATTTGTCGAATAATAGTTTAACGCGTGTTTGGTTTTTGTCTTCGATTTAAGGGGTGGTTCTGACTTAGCCGGCCGAGAAATGAGTTTTTTGTGAATTTGTCTTCTATGAAACGCAAGGTATTCATATGTTGGTTTCGGCGTTATATTTATTAAAATTTCTAGCAGCATTTAAGAAACATTGAATTTCAGCCGCCTAGGCGAATTCTGATTGGCTCGGGTGAACGTTGCATCACAAATTGGCGGACACTAAATCTCTCGAATAAGCGAACCGATCTGCTTGATCTGTTTTTTTTTTTTTTCGAAATAGATACTTGCGATTGCGGGATGAACGTGTCACGAGTGCAAAAAATTGAAAAATGACAATGTAGTAACACCTCAAAGTTAAACGGTCGTTAATGTTGTCTTTTATCTACTTTGTGGTGCCAACCAGGAAGAATATTGATTTTTGAAGTCTTTTAAGGGGTCTAGGCAGTCGAAAAATCGTTTTTTTTATTGCATTTCCCGGAAGTA
Source organism: Andrena bucephala (assembly GCA_947577245.1). Taxonomy (NCBI): domain Eukaryota; kingdom Metazoa; phylum Arthropoda; class Insecta; order Hymenoptera; family Andrenidae; genus Andrena; species Andrena bucephala. The sequence continues at coordinate 28,553,491 of OX387717.1, read as the reverse complement.
CTATCTTTTCTGAATAAAATGCCGCTTGGTTTATAGTAAAATTCACAAAATGGTAGATTTAGAAGCTAAAAACGTCATGCGGCAACCTTTAGTGTGGCCTTTGCCCAGAAACTTTAAACACGTTTTTCTCGAATATTTGTTTCTATTAATTTCTTCCTGATTGCGAACGAATAGAGGTTCAGATCGAATTGGAAAAAATTACAGAATATGTAAAACCTGTGCCATTTAGGCCCAAACCTCTGATATGGTCCGTAAAAATTCGAGATTTTCATAAAAAAATTAAGAAGTCACCGGATTTTAGTAGCGCACAAACAATGATAATGCGCTACCAAAATCCGGTGACTTCTTAATTTTTTTATGAAAATCTCGAATTTTTCCGGACCATATCAGAGGATTGGGCCGAAATGGCACATGTTTTACCCATCCTGTAATTTTTGCCAACTCTATCTGAACCTCCGAAAGTTCACAATCAGGAAAAATGAAGAGAAAAAAATATTCGAGAAAAACACGTTTAAAGTTTCTGGGGGATAAAGGCGACGCTATAGCTTAGGTACATCCTGCAATAAGGATCGGTGCACACGAGCGGCACGCGTCATTTTGCAGGCGCGACAATATGACAAAAAATCGCGTTACATGAGAATCTCTCCATATAAATATGTGTACTGCTAGAACGCGGCTCCCAAATGGCGCGTGCCGCTCGTGTGCACCGATTCTAAAAGCAATCTGTTTTTACAAAATTAAAGGCTGAGGTTGATCGAGTTATGTATTGTACGTGCAGATTTCTCCATGTAGTACCTACTTGGCAGTTCGAAGCGACGTTTCACATCCTGCCATATCATCCTCCATACTCCTGTAAGCGAGGCGATTGTTGCTACCTTCCAAAATCGTCACCATTACAAGCTTAAAGATCAGTAAAATAAAATAATAGGCACCTATTAATTTCAAGCACAAGTGGTCAACGATCTTTCAGTTCAGACTCCTTCTTTCACGTGCGGCCAGTAATCTTCGACACCGGTAGAAGAGGAGTGTCAGTCCAGAATATCGCAACGCAGTAATTCCCTCTGTTCCCTGCAACACCGCTTTCTAAGTGTCGTTCGCAGAGTAAATCATCACAGTTTCGCAAATCAGTGTCTGTTTCGAAATGTGATGAAAAAGGAACGAAGGATGAATCGGCGCAACATTCACTGCAAAGTGAATTCTACTTACACCCCACTAGGGCCGGGATGCATCCCTCCGTCGGTCTCCAGGTATCGAGAAACACCCTGTATAAAGCCGGTACTGCACGTACGTACGGAAAGAGGAGGGGATACACCCGTTTCCTCCCACAGCTTATCCACCTCCATCACCGTGGAGCCCACGAAGAGAGCAGGGAAGGAAGAAGCCTGGACAGAAATAAAGCAGAGAAAGAGAGGGGCGGGGGAGCGGCGGGAGGGTAGGGGGGAGGGGAGGGGAGGGGAGGGGAGGAGGGGGTGAAGGGCAGGGCGGGGGAGGGGACGCAACACAGCGAAGAATTGTCTGCGATTTTGTTTTACCTCTCGCGGCTACCTCTCGATCGCGTTCATCGATTCCTCGCGCCAGCGTCCCGCCGGAGGCCGTCGTCCCCGCGGGGACGGGGAATCCGTGTGTGCAGAAAGAACGCAAAGTGGCCTGAAATCCTGGTACGCGACTCCCCCTCCCCCCCCCCCCCCCCCACCTCCAACCCCGACTTCGTTGCACGGCAGGGGGGAGGGGGGGCAGGGACTACGTGTCTATCTCCTGGCTGCTGGGGAACGCTGCCGCGATCTTCGCGCGAAGGAAGGCTGCGGTAAATGCCTGGAATTAGTTCCACGTATCGCCGCTGACGTGTCTGGGTGGTTGTTGCGTTGCACGCGTACCTCGGACGAGGGGGAGCGTCGTCGCGAGGGATTACGCGGAATCCTTCAGGAAAGAACGATCGCTTTCATCCGCCACCGAGAACCAATGGCATCCGTGGTCGCTAACCTAAACCGCCTAGGAACGGCCGAAAAGTACGGGCGGCCGGGCTACGAGCGTCCTCTGTCGGACGTCGATTTGAATGGTAAGCAAGCCGTACTGTGACGGGACAGCAAAGGGCTGATTCCGCGCCTCGTGAAAGGGCTGGATCCCGTTTTTTTTTTTCATCCTCGAGGAAAATGTATGAATCGTGTTGCAGAGGCTTTGCAGGCGCGCGGCTAATGGCTGCGGAGAACTTCTACCCGCACCCTAAATCCATCCTACGTTCGCGCGCGCGCGCGTGTAAATCTCTCCACACGCGGCGCGGGCTGGTTCGTGTGTCGACCGGCTACCAGAAATCTCATTTCATGCCGGAAACTCGAAGAAGGGATTAACGCCGGCCATTTTCCGCGCAGCAGGTCTCAACTTTCTCGATGGGCCGCCTATTAAACCGATTACACACGGCCGACCAGGTCCGAAAAACCCTCCAACTTGGACCCCCCCCCCCCCCCGCCCCCACCCCCCTTCGCAAATCCAGCCGCGACTTCGCGAGCTTGATTCACCCCTTATCCTCGACCCTTCGACCCTGAAAAACTGCTGCGTTTGCTTTCGACACTGTTCGGCTCATTTCGACCGCCACCTTTCGCAGAATTACCTCTTCACGCACCGGTTTTACGCGAGCTTTAACATTTCTTTTAGGGTAGCGTCTCGTTTGACTATAACCAGTGTACAGGGAGGGACGGGAAAGAGTCGATTACCGGAGGAAATTTGGATCTGTGTGTTGAGATTGAATATTGTTTTTCGATCGCGTCGCAAGTCCAAGAAATAGTTGATAATCTTTGGCTGCAAAATCTTCATTTGCCCGCGTATAACAATTGTTTTGCCTTGGACTACAGGCATCGTCATGAACCTTGAGGAAGCACGTCCACCGCGATGTCCTTTGAACCTGCTAACCGGCGAAAACGAGTTAACTCCTCATTGGAAAATTCTTCGGGTCAGATAAGTTCACGCAAATTAATAATTAACAAATTTCACTGGTTTAAGCTAGATAAATTATGTCGACTCCGTGCGTGACTTGGGAGTTACCCTCTCGTCCTACCTGACTTTTTTAATAATCATTATTCTTATGTTAGAACTACTGTCTCCAGAGCCTTAGTTTTATGATGAGAGCTGCAGCGCACTTTAGGAATCCAAAGACTCTTAACACTCTGTATACGACCCTTGTTCTTTCTCATTTGGAGTGTTGTTCAAATTTTTGCAATCCTGATTATCTTTGGAGAGCATTCAACATAGTTATCGGCCATTTGCTGCCTATTAAATAGGTATTCCTTTTAACAAATTTTCTCCCAATTGTGAGTATATCCTTTCAATTCTAGGTTGCCTTTCTCTTGAAGGGCTCAGATTTATATCTGATTTAATATTTACTTTTAAAATGTTAAGGAATCTTGTTGAGTGCCCGGAGCCCTAATATTTACTTGAGCTTAATGTTCCGCCTACAGTATTAAAGAATAAAACCTCATTTATGTATCTCAATGTTCCCCTAGCTTTGGCATGAATTAATGCTTTGATAGACTATGCAGATCTTCGAATTCTATTGCTATTCTAAACGAAACAACTAATCGTACTCCAAGTCGATGCAACTGATGCTTTCACCAAGCACACTTGCAAAGTCAAAACCAGTCGCGTTTCAAATATCAAACAGGACAATTACGTCCGGCTATACCAACGACAACCCTTGCCGTGCTACTAGACCAGGTCCGTCCCACTTTTGCTCTGGCCTTCGAAGAGCGACCACGGGTAGTTGCGAGCGATGGCAACACCGGCGGTTGTGCCCAGGGATCGGCGGACTCCAGCTACCAGTGGTGGAGGGGGAAACACCTGCAGCAGCGGTGGTTATGTGTGCGTGACTGACGCAGGCGCAGTTCACCCAACCTTACCTCCGCTCCTGTAGGTGTTTCCCCCTCCATCAACGGTAGCTGGAGTCCGCCGGTCCCGGGTTGTGCACCGCCATGAGGACCTTTCGCTCTTGAGGAACGCGAGGGGCCTGGTTCAGTACGTTTAAAAGCGAAGACTAGATACATAGTCCAGTGACTAAATAGACTATGATTGCAATAAACGGAACTTCAACCTTCAAGTTGTATCTTCTCCTGCGGCGTGACGCATTATCTGAACTAACATCATTTCAATATATTTGATACACGGAAAGTATATATGTGCAGCACCACAAAACACCTTCAGAGGGCCAGGATCCCTGGCGCTCAACAAGTTCTTAGGGCTTAGGTGGTACGGTGTTGGAAGTTGAGGATCGATGGCGAATGATGTTCGTAGCGAACAGATGTCGGGTAGAAGAGAACAGAACGTTTATGCAACAGTTCTGGGAGCCGCGAGTTCTCACAAACTCCTGCACAGATTATCAATTATTAAAACCACGTGGCCGTGCCAGTCTCCGCTCTCATCTCGCCGTTCCGTTCCGCGAAGTGTGCGTCGCGTGTTGGCCAACTCCCACGAACTCGATCCAAGGGTACTGCCGTTGATTTTCGTGGCAGCAGGGCTGCACAATTTATCTCGTCGAGGATAGGGAGATCGCCGATCTGTTTCTTGTGAATTGTATACCTAATTTGCTCGCTACCATAAAGTAGCCATTGTAGAGGCAATCAAGAGATCTTTAGAAAGCCATATCGCTGCTTTGCAATGTACTGAATAATAGATTTTTGCTCTCTGCATAGGGGAAGGGGGTTGGGGGTTAAAACGCAAAAGTTACCGTAACTATGTGATACATTTTTGGTAATCTTATTCAGCACAATGTACATTTTTAACCTACTCATAGGGGAAGTAGGGGCATGACGGGGTAGCGAGGTAAGATGGGGTATCTCCCTGAACCCTAATTAAAAGATGCTAGGCACGTGACAAATACATCATTAGGAAGCCACTATATTATAATAATGTGGTCGCTGGCAAAAGCGAGTGGGGGAGCACGCGTTTTTTATTTATAGCTGTGAACCGTTTGCGTGCTGCGTCGATGTTATTTCGTGTGATAAAAGGATTTGAAATAAATATATATTTAAGAACGGTAAGTCTATTATTTTTCTTCTATGATAATCTCCATTTCATCTATTTTAATGTGACATATTCAAAATTTCAATATTTCTTTATTTGCTGTACAAATATATTAATCTTTGGAAAACGATGCTTTGAGGCAAGATGGGGTCTTTGATACCTAACCCCATTAGGGTCGGGGTACTCCATCATTCCCCGTATCATGGTAGTTCATGTGAGATTAAGCAACGTCATCGTTTTCTATTATAATTTAATTAAAATAAATCTCGTTATTTTTAGTTCGAATTTATAAAATACTAAGGCAAATCATTTCGGCACCCCATTTTACCCCGCGGTAGGGGCAAGACGGTATTTTTCCATCTGTTTTGTAAAGTTTAATAACCTAGACGCCTGACCTCAGATAGTCCAAAGTGTGTAAAAAATGTTAAATCATTAACTTATAGTTGTATTTGGAGTAATAAAGACTTAATTAATAAGTACAATCATCACTTCATTTGCATTTTTCCTTAGCTTCCCCATCATGCCCCTACTTCCCCTACATATGTCATCCAGGTATCGGTATGAGAGTTTAAGATATGCGTTACAGATTGGTATCACTAAATCCCGTAAAAGTGGAAGTATTTGATTTATGAAATAAAATGGATTATTGATCCTGAAATAACTATACTATATTTTTTCTGTTCTAAAATTCTGTATTTAATAAGTGCCGCATTTTACATGACATTTTGGGTGGATCGACGAGCGAATAAATCGATGTGTTTGAAATTTAATCTATTTAACCCTTCGTGGTCACACTTCTGTGAAGTTCCGCGGTGTAAAGTTCACACTGGGTCCAATGGACCCAGCCGATTTTTGAACAGTTACCGTACGAACTGTGTCAGTCCAATCGATTCATAAAAATTATAATACACACTTCGAACATTGTAGAATATGGAATAGTCGTGTTGTAGTACGAAATGAAATGACAACATTTACCAAAAAAATCGAAAAGGAAAGCCAGGAACTTACCGGTAGCAAGCTCCAAAGTTGAAAAGCGGGTCTTTTGGGCCCAGTGTGATCATGAAGGGTTAAGTTCATGCGGGAAGCCATTTTCGATGCCCTTCGTAGAAATCACACAGCACAACTTCGATCTCTAGATTGGTTTGTGTTGAAAATTGTGAATGCTTGGTATTGAAACTGCCCACTTATGTTCCCTTTTCAGAATGCCAGTGTGCCTACTATAATAAATACGAAAATAATTTGCATTCGCAAAATTGTTCTCTTTAGGAGAAAGTACATGTGTGGTTTTAGGTGAGGTAAATACACAAAGTGTGTAATGAAGAAGACAAAATGTTCTTAATGATCCATAGGCTCCTTTCAATATTCCAAAACAGTGGACTTCGTTTGTTTTATATTTTAGACGGAAAAATATCGGTGCTACATAACTGTGAAATTGGTATATGTAGGTTGACAAATATGTGACACGGGGTAGCAATCGTATTAACATTTATCGTTAATATTGATTCTTAAAAAAGAAACTGCAAAAATATGTGTATATTGAGTTGGTTTCAAATTTAGATGTGAAATCTAAACTTTTTATATATTTAACTAGATTTTTACATATTGAATATCTCTCCAATCTCCAGGGCCGATTTTTTAATTTTATTTTTGTGTAAGAAGTTGTAGCAAAACCATTCCATATTGAGAAAAACGAAGAGTCTTTTTGGCCAAACCAATAATATAGAAGCTTATTCTGAAATACGTACATAGGGGAAAGTGGGGCAAAACGGAACATCAATGTTTTTCTAATTAGAACAATTTTTACGGTCGAAGTTCAATTTATACTATCAATGTTTTTCTTACAATTAGGTACATAAGAGCTACGAATTAGTTGCTACCATGTGAGATGGGATTGAACGGTCCTCACACAGTGTGTGATCGACCATGGTCCCGTGCACACGTTATTTTTTAATTTACAGAGTTGGAATTTCCGGCGCCGGAATTTCGATATTGTATTGGCGTTTCGAGTATTTTTGTTAACTATAGTATTTAAAAAATTTATAACGGGGAAAACAGCATTGGATTCTATAATTCTTACAGTGTATTTTGACGCTTTACCCGGTTCCTTGTTTCTCGCTGAAGTGTAAATATTAAATGTTTTGTAAATTACCCCATGTGGGGCAAACGGAACACTTTATCGTGAGGTAAAACGGGACTCTAATTATGTATAGGGAGGAATGAAAATATCTCTTAGGACGCATGTTATTCTTTCTTGCAATATATTAATTTCCACCTTTTTTGCAGTTTAATTATCTTATAATATTTTTTAACTATATAACACATATTTTTGTTATATGTTATCTTTAATAGTTATATCTAGAACATATATTTATAGTTTTTCACACAAATTAATACTTTTTAAGTCATAGAAATAAAAATTTGTACTTTCACATGGTTTTAAATGGATGTTTCGTTTTACCCTACTACTCAAGCGAGGCGAATATTTCATTACCTCCAGAAAATCTTATTTTCCATCGTTGCCAAATATTTTTCTTAACAAAGTCTTTTATTTTCTTATAGTCTATGGTCTACTTAAGACTCCCAGTGAAGTCCCATGTCTTTTTGTTTCTTTCGATTTTTTGTGATTACACTCCAAAGTTTGGCGTTCCGTTGCGCCCCACTTTTCCCTACATAAGCAAAATAATTCACGGGTCAGAATGGACCCTGCATCCGACGTGCTAAGGATCTTTTCACGCGCGCCATTTTTATGGGTGATCACTGGTGTTTACAATATATTTTCTACATAATACACATTTTCCGCCCCTTACGCTTATACTTTTCAAACCAGCCCTGTTTCTGCCAATACACCAATTCTGCAAAAATACAAATTCTGTGCCCCAAAAGTGTCTCGCGTGGGAAAGCCCCAAGGAATAATTAATTATCCACCATGATTCCCGCTTCATTTTTAGAAGCATATTTCGACTCCCATCATACGAGTCACTGCCACTCAGAAACCAACGGAATTTTCTCGTTGGAATTACCGCCATGCACCGCTTTATATACCGACAATTTTGAAAACACTGTGCACATTATTCGACGCACGAGCAGCCTCGATATCTATCGCAAATATCGAAGCTCTTATAGACACGTAACAAACGCGCGGATCGTGTAACAGTGCGCTGAATGTTGCGCGCATGGTTGTGCAAAATAGACGACCTTGAGCCCGCGAAACTCACGATCGTCTGGGGTTCTGAAAATCCTTCAGCTTCATCGTATTTGCCACTGTGAAATTTGCCAGAGAGGCGTCGCCGGCGGCAGATAGGCACCACTCTGAAATTCTCCTATTGAAAGACGCGTGGGACTGACTGTGCACGGTCGTTCAGGCGACATATGCGCTTCTCTAAACTTCAGCAATAACGGTAATTGCGTTATTAAGGTCGAGGGTGAACGGTCCTCGGGGTCCCGGCGAGTTCCAGCGTCAGCGAAGCGGACGCTTGACCCTGCTGGCCAGGCAGAAAGGGCATAAGCGTGGTCAGTGGACGGCGGACGCGTTATACGTCATTAGATTCGGACAGGGTGGTTTTCATGAAGCATCGGTGGGTGTCGGGGAATCGACAGATGGTCTTTTCTGGCAAACAGTAACGATACGCTCGGTGAATGAAGTACTTCCCGGGTGGAATTCACTCGACCTTCGTTAGCCCAGGAATGGTTTATCTCCAGACTGATAGGGAGGCGTATTGGAGGAGTTTGCCCATTGCTGCCCTAGCTTCTTACTATGTATAGGGTAAATCCGGGAGACGCAGTCGGCCTAATATAAAATGGCTATTAAAACTAATATAGATATTACTTATTTTATGAGAACAAACCTATATGTTCAGAATTTTATGCTGACTCAGAAAAACTGGTGGATATTTGTTTTAAGACAATATTTACTGTACACCGGGTTGAAAACCGAAATCATGACATCTGACCACCTCTACCGAGGTGCCGGGTGGAATGGTTTTCGTCGTCGGCAGAGACCACTCACATAATTTTTCATGGAAAAATAACAAAGAAGAAAGTCAAATTACACAGTCCAACAAAATGAAACTTTTTTTCTGTTCCGCAATATCCACTGGGTGATTCTTGTAGAGTATATCGCCCTGAACACGAATGCGCAAACCGTTTGTCGCCATCACCCTCAGTTTTCGAGAAACTCGATTTTAAAGAAAACTGCAAATTTTCAACTTTGAGCATCTTTTGTGTCGATTAGATAATTCGCATGACTTCGGGTTAACGACGTGTCCGAGATTAAAATCTATGTCAGGTGTATTTTTTCCACTCTCTATAAGACCCTACAGACTCAAAACTCTTAAATACATCCTTGGACTATTCACCTGTGACACTTAAAAAGGCCATCAATTCGTGATACTTTTACACGCTCATTATATCTACTCCACCAACGATACTTACTAACTCCGCCTCAAAAATTCCCCATTCGGACGATGAATGTTCACAAATGCACGCGATACCCCGAGGCAAAACGATCCAGCAGTCTCTAGAAACCTTGCCCCAGAAGGGAACGCAGGACTTGGCGTCTCCAAATTACTCGGAAAGGGTAAACGAGCATCTCTTTGTTGCAGATGTTTCAACCCCTCCGGTGGCCATATATCAGGAACAACGGTTCTAATTCTCATACAAGGCGATTGACCGTAGTGGCAGGACTTGATGAGAGCAAAAAGGGACCGTACGGAATATCGCGCAGAGCGCTGATGATGATTGCCAGCCCACATGTTCGGGCACACGGTCGTCTGTCGATGGAAGGGGTGGTGGTCTTTCGTTCCTCCAGGGGAATAGGGTGGCGATTTTCGAGTGCTTCGAGGAGTACAGGCTGACCCCCTCTGCCGCACTCTGTGACCCCTGACAAATCAATTCGCGCATAAGCTTGCAAACACGGAAACGGGCAGTTTGCATAGTCGCGAATGGAACACTCGAATCGATGGCGTTCGACGGGAACAGCCGTGCTCGAAGGGACGCGAGATGGAGAGGCGTTTGTGTAAGGGATGTTGGATGTTCGGAGTCGATAAAATTGTCAAGAAGATTGTGTTGTACCTATCGAGAGAAGATGATCTTCTGTGAATTGCTACTTGGAGAGTTCCACGCGTGAACATTTTTTTAGTATTATTCGGTGAGAAGTGTCTAACATTTATTGGCGCGACTGAAGTGGCAATCTTATACTAAAAGGGGTTTAACTATCATAAGGGAGGAACATATCCTCCGTTTCAATATTGATATGAGACTACAATAGATTTAACAATCTGAATATAACAATCTGAACTTTTTATCGTATTTTATGATCCCATCAATGATCTTAAATACGTGTTCCTCTAATAGTTTTTGTCGTGACTGCGATCATTTATTGTATCATCAAGCTTTCAATAGTGCCAAAATAAAACTGAATTCTGCTTACCAATTGACCCCGTTATTTGTTTAGTTTATACCCTGAAAGATTTCTTTATAATACTGCTTTTAACAACTTGGCTTGGAAATTAATTGGTGTGCCTTCAATTTTACCTACAATTAAATATACAATAAAAGCAATTCTATACAAATACCTATTATGTTTGCTTATAAAAAATAAAAAGGATAGTTTTGACAAGCGCAAGACATTTTTCGTGTAATTTATTAATATAAACGGATCATAAAGTATAGTAAAGTTTTAGTATAGTTTCTATCAGCTGTGGTTAATTTAGAATGAGAAAGTCAGGCTATGAATTTGAGCTTCAGATTTTTCGAGCTATGATTTTGAGATATTTTTACTGTTGGCTAATTTTTGCAAAGATTACACCCTTAAGATTCTTCGAACGCTGCGTTAATCATATGGACACATACATAGAACCAGTTATTTTTTAGAATGGCTCACGGAGTGATTGCGCGGTTTTCGAGTCATCGATTAGGTGAAAATATTTTGTCAACTGCACAAGCAGTTTTGCTTAAAAAATTGCGAGGAAATCGAATTTCAGGTTTTGCTTTTTTCAAACCTTCGATACCCGAAAACATAATCCCATGTGCACAGTTATGCAATCTACAATCCGCAAATACGGGACCCAAAAATGGCAAAACATTGAACTTGATTTTCCCCGAAACATTCAAATACGAAACCCCGCGCGTCTAACACAGTGCCTACCACGTCCCAAGCTCTTACCGAAACCGATTACCCGAGGTCCCCTTCAATCACTTCATGAGATCACAGTTACGCATCAGGATTGAAAACACGACAAGTACAATCTGACCGGAAGCGTTGCATACTCAGTCTCAAAGGTGAAGCGTAAATATGATTAGTGGCTATCATAGCCAAGCAGAACGTGAAAGTGTGCAGGTTGGATCCGGTGGTGCACGCAGATGTCGCCGTCCTGGCGGATTCGCAAGCTCCCGGGGAAAGAAAAGCAACACGAGCTCGGATTCACAGGGGTGAAACAACACGCGGTGCTTCAGAGGAGCCAGATAACCGGTTTCGATCGGTCCAACACGCCCGAAACATAAACGGAACAGAAACCGTCGGCCGTGTAACCGTTCGCAATCTGTATACATCAATACGTGTAATTTCCAGCGACAGTATCAGCTCTCGGCGTGGCAGTGTATGATGCCGTCGGTGCAGCTGCATCCCCCGGTTGCACAGTATCCTCTATAGCCACGAATTGTACGCGATGTTCTATACGGCTCACAAGTTTCCCTGGAGGGAGGAGGGACGGCGAGGGAGGGAGGTGGGCGCAGGAGGGGGCGGGGTGGCTCTGCGGAGGGTGGGGGGGGGGTGGCTGCCGCGGGGGCGAGCGACGGTTTCCCGGAACCCGTCGACTATACAGCCTTCCTGGATGGATACAGAGGCCAGGATTAGAGCTGATTGGGCCGACCTCGTCGTGATTAGAGATGTTATCAGGCCGGTTACGCTCTCACCAGCGTTCACCCTCTGTAGCCTGGGCTACGTGTTTGCGTTCTTCCTGCGCCTCACCCCTTCCCTTCGTCCGAAATGCGTGCGTACTCTGTGTATCGTCGAATTGTCATCCCCCCTCTCCCTGCTGCCTCTCTTTCCTTTCCCCCACGCACCCCGTCGTTCCACGCGAATCGGCAGTGCCGTGCAATTTATTCGAGACGCCACGATCGACCGAAAGCTCTTGTTACTTCGGTGGGCAATCGGCAATGTACGTACTTTGCGTTCGTTAGATAGTCGTCGATGGTTCTCGGAGGGAAGGGGTAGTTGAGAATGGTTCGTAGGACTCGAATATTTGCAGCGAGATTTAAGGGTATCGCAGATTTTCGACCTCGGGATCTTCCCATTCGGGGGGAGGGGCGGGGGGCGGGGGGGTGAATCATTGACAGCCCTACTTAGGCTGACGACCGCACGCCACTCGGACATGGTTCTGAGCACGTATGTACGCGAAAGACATGTCGATGATCGCGCTTCCTTCGCTTTCAGCCCCGATTCCCCACTGTATCTCCGCCGGAAACCTCGTTACCGAACATCGGCCCCTGCATCTTTTATGGCCAGCCTCCCGATACACCGGTCCCCTGGCGCTCGAAAAACGCGGGCCAGGAAAGCTTTCCCGATAAAATCACGCTGTTCCTCGCTGACAGCCTTCCGCGATTCATCCTTGAAGACATTCGATTCCCTCGCCCCTAGGCTGGCCCGCGTTTCTCCATTCACCATTCCTTTCGACCATATTTAAATGCAGCTGGAAAATTTATAAGCCTGTGGTGGACCAATGAAATTTTTAACGGCTCCCTACAATCTCGCTGCTCCTTGATTCTCAGTAGGATCCCAGTTTAACCCTCTAATGCATACGCCTGCCTTAACCGGTTAACTGTCAATGTATCATATATGATCAAACAAAAATCTGGCCAATTCTGTCAATGTATCATATATGATCAAATGGAATAACTTTTTTGATTTACAAAAGATTTTAATGAAACTTGGTATGTAATGGTTTTTGGGGCCGCTGAATCTGAATTTGGCATCGGAATTGTAAAATTCAATATGGCAGACTCAAAATGGCCGAACCAAATTGGCTGACAAACATTAAAATACTATCGGGATATAGAAAAATTGTATATAGGGGTTTTTGGGGTCGCTGAATCTGAATTTGGCATCGGAATTGTAAAATTCAATATGGCAGACTCAAAATGGCTGCCAAATATTAAAATACTATCAGGATATAGAAAAATTGTATATAGGGGTTTTTGGGGTCGCTGAATCTGAATTTGGCATTGGAATTGTAAAATTCAATATGGCAGACTCAAAATGGCCGAACCAAAATGGCTGCCAAATATTAAAATACTATCGGGATATAGAAAAATTGTATATAGGGGTTTTTGGGGTCGCTGAATCTGAATTTGGCATTGGAATTTTAAATTTCAATATGGCAGACTCAAAATGGCCGAACCAAATTGGCTGACAAACATTAAAATACTATCGGGATATAGAAAAATTGTATATAGGGGTTTTTGGGGTCGCTGAATCTGAATTTGGCATCGGAATTGTAAAATTCAATATGGCAGACTCAAAATGGCTGCCAAATATTAAAATACTATCGGGATATAGAAAAATTGTATATAGGGGTTTTTGGGGTCGCTGAATCTGAATTTGGCATTGGAATTGTAAAATTCAATATGGCAGACTCAAAATGGCCGAACCAAAATGGCTGCCAAATATTAAAATACTATCGGGATATAGAAAAATTGTATATAGGGGTTTTTGGGGTCGCTGAATCTGAATTTGGCATTGGAATTGTAAAATTCAATATGGCAGACTCAAAATGGCCGAACCAAAATGGCTGCCAAATATTAAAATACTATCGGGATATAGAAAAATTGTATATAGGGGTTTTTGGGGTCGCTGAATCTGAATTTGGCATTGGAATTTTAAATTTCAATATGGCAGACTCAATATGGCCGAACCAAAATGACTAGCGAATTGTTGGGATTTGTATAAATTATTCGTACTGTATTCAATTTCATAAGTAAACTCTTACTCCTGTAGTTAGCTGGTGAAAATTTCACGACCCCAGAGTGTACCGACGAGAAAAGAATTGACAAACTCACCCCTAAATTCAATTTTTTAGGGGTTGGGGGTGTCAGATGAAAAAAATTACCCCCGGAATCGGTTCAGCGACTCAAAAAACCCCTGTATACCAAATTTTGTGTGATTCACTTAATTTTTCGATGTTACCAGTTTGGGCCCGAATAATGAAAAGGACCGTGTCAGTTAACCGGTTAAGGAGACCTTCCGGTCTAGAGCCCAAAAAAATAGGTGATATTTAGGAATTAATTAAAGGAAAACTACAATATATAATTCAATGGGACTTTTTGCATTGTATTAAGGATGTCTTAAATTATAGAAATAAAGTTTTTGTTTTATAATTAATCATTGCAGACGGCCCTGGGGAATCGTTAAAGTCTAGGCGTCAAAAAATTGAACCAAATCGGTCGGACCTGTATCTCCAAAATTTATTATCCGATTTGACTGAAACCTTTTTTATTTTGAAGATTATTCTTCTGGCTAGTGGGGGGACTAGAAAAAATTACAAAAATTACATTTTTTTTTAGAAAATAACGACACTTTAAGTTTGAAATCACTTTTCCCGGTATTTTTCGTCCTTTCAACGCCTTTGAAAATTATTAATTTTCAATTTTTTGTAATTTTTCTAGTCCCCCCCCCCCCCTAACCAGAAGTATATTCTTCAAAATAAAAAAGTTTCAGTCGAAGCGGATAATAACTTTTGGAGATACAAGTCCTACCGTTTTGAGAACACTGTTTCGAGAAAAACGCGTTTAATGTTTTACGTGAGTGCCGAGTGGCCGGGTGTTACCCATGCATTTACCGCTACTCAAATGCCTATAACTTCGGGAATTTTACGAATTTCAACAAATCCTTTTAAACACGTATTCCTAAAAGGTTGAACATTCGAAAAATGAAATAAATAAAAATCGACTTTTAGACCGGAAGGTCCCCTTAAGGCGGGCACCTGTTTAATCCAGGAGTTGGGATCCTATATTTTTTTTTTAGAATTCTCATGTGCCAGTCTTAAAAGTATTGCCACACCGCACATATTGGGCTAAGAAACATGTCAATCTGACGTTTCGATTTGACAGGAATCTAGTTTGAACTGCATTTTTTAACTAAACACGCTGCGAATATTATTTGTGAAACTAAAAAAATCAAATACAATACCTCCCGACACAGTGCAGCTAGAAGAAAATTATTGGTAAGTAGTTTGTGTAGTGATCCATCGAAAGGAATAAAGATTTGAAAACAAAAAATAATTTACACCTGTGAAGTGAGGCTTGGCCGGTAACCGCCTTAAGGCGGTATTATGTTAGTAGATCATCCTAAGTTAGTTAGGGTGTTAGTTTATCACCCTAATAATTGATACGTGAAAATTTTTCTTGTGCACATTTTTAGCTTTTTGTTCGTGAAGTTTGATACCTATATACATACATATATCATTTCATTCCATTATAATAAAGCAACAGCATTTGTTTGTATGCTCACAAAAATCTCGGAAAGTACTGAACAAATCATTACGAAATTTTAACTACAGTATCCGTAAACAACAAGAAGGGATATAGGCTATGTTTTATGACGTAAAATATAATTTAATCTGTTTAAAAAAAATGGTTGTATATAAAGAAGTCATGACTCGGCCGGCTCGCGATGGATAGTACGCGACGCGTCCGCCAGGCGGCGACCGGGCCAAGCGCTTCTCGCGCTTCTTCTGTGCTTTGTTAAATTTCACAATGCACAATAATGAATAATTCTTTATTATATAATAAATTTATATTTTTTTTTAACATTTTTTTCATCGAAACGTTTTCTAAACACTATCTACATGTATCTTTTTTACTGTAAACCCATCTTCAGATTCAGGGAGCGAAAATTCCATTCTACAAGATAGTAATATGTGGTTAAAAGATTGTGACGAAAACGAATGCGTGGGATGCGGAGAAAACTATTTCGTAATCTCGAAAAGCGACAATTGAATTAAATGTGTGCGCTGCAGTCGTTGGTTTCACGACACTAGAATACTAGATGCTCCAAGTACGAGAGTGTTTGCGATTTATGTGGAAAACTGAAGAAGAAATAACATATCAATTAATTTCCTCGTGTATTATACTTTTTGTAAGCTAAACTTTTTATTATTTTTCAAGGTCGGTCTCACCCGTAGTGGATGGACATTCTAACCCCGACATGCGGGTGAGACCGACCAGTTGCAGTGCCAATGTTTCTGGTTGAAAATGAAAATAAATATTTGAAATTATCGCACACAATTTGCAGAAAACTACAAAAATGTGAAAAACAACGATGCTACAATTTCTTTTCCAACAACTGGTCGAACTATCCCGGACTTACAATATAGTCTATACCTAGACTAGCCCCAAATCTGAGATATAAATTTTAAGATATAATTCTATCTAATAAGACTATCTTGTTTCTGTCACCGTTCATAGTTTGATTTTTTTTTTTACTCTAGGTATAGGTACCAGCCGTTAGCAAATCCTCCAATTCCGCGAGAATAACGAAAACTAGATTGGAGTTCTTGCAGGTGATCTATAATCGAAGCAATGCTATTAGGTCACTTACAATCAAGCTCCCTCCACAGGTTCCTTTGTTTCTAATTCTCTTCTTGTAAATCCTCCTAAAAATCTCGCTAATACTCGGTATACCTGCATCCAGGAAACGGAGTAACCAAAAATGGCGACACGTGTCGGCGTGAAAAACGTCAACGTATTACACACGATGAGCAGGCTAGATAGCCACGCTCTCGAAAGAGACCCTCGTTCATATCGAGCCACCGACTCAGCTCGAGTGCCGTTTCAATTACTCTGAAAACGATTCTCGAGTACCTCTTCATGTCCCTAGATAAAGTATCGCGAAGGCACATGCTCTCGGTCAGCCGGCTGATCCACGCACCGAGCCCGTAAAACGCGATGGATCTGATAATCGGGACGCTGGATCGTATCGTCCCTATCCTCCCAGAGAATGTCTCTCGACTACAAGGGCTTCCGCCGATATTGGAAGCCTCGTTTTTGCACTGGCCGCGTAACGTCTATTTCGCAAATACTTTTCTCGCTCGTCGTCCATGTCGACGCGATGAACAGAAACGATAAACGACCCCTGCTCATCACTGACTGGTTAAAAGCCGTTTAGACTTGCATTTCATTTCGAGTAGACAGAGGACCCTTCCGGATGGAAAATTTCACTGGATTCTTATAAGCGCATAGCATTGTTCCACTATTGTTTAGGAGATGAAAAAAGAGTTCGCTATTAGCACGCCGAGTGCCACAGCGGAATGTAAAGTTGTTGGTAGGGCTTTGAAAACTGATCGAAAGGTTGGATTGCAATATCCAGTTATAGGGAAATTGATCTTCTGTTAAGTTCTTCGTAGTTTCGGCTTCCTTTTCCCTCCGTTTTGTTCCAACATTCAATCGAAGGATGTAGTCCCTTCCTTGACGAAAGCTTCGCTTACATCAAGTGTTACACCATTTTTATTATAAAATTGGACTAAGTAGGGGAGACCGGGGCTAGATGACTAACGAGGTTAGTTGACTAATTCCCTTTAAATGTTGTATTATGAAATAAATTGTGCTGCGTTTCGCGATATTGAAGCATATGAACGACCAGCTTGCCATTTAATGTGTCGTCGAGACAAAAACTTGCGTGTTCTATCAGTGAGAATGAAAGATCTGAAAAGGTCGGCGGGAAGTAAATATTTTTGTTTCGACTATTTATGAATTTTTGTCCACTAAGTACTGCTTGATGTTTTTTCATGAATATTTTGTGGAAACGTGAAACATTGACTATAATTTACGGTAGATTATTTTATCCGGTGCGTGTAGGTTTTGTACGTACGGCCCTTAACATGTTAACAATGTCGGACGGGGTTGACTAAGCACAGGAATACCACTAAAAATTGCATTTTTTATCCTCAAGATGCAGTCGAGGCAACGAGTTTAGCTGCTCAAGTCCACTTCCCCTACCACAAATCCTTCCAAACGCACCCCTACCAGTTTTACACCCTATCCCCCCTTCAAAGTCTCAAATAGATCATAACAAACAAGTACAAAATAGTTACAGTATCTAACACCATGATAATTAATAAAAAAAATAACACTGTGAAGGAGTGAAATTTCCGGGGTTTGTTGACTTATTCGTCTCACTACTCTAAATGCAATAAAAACTCCAACCTAGATTCAATTAAAACGATTTTCAAAATTAAGCCTGTATACCTAATGAAATTTGTAAACTTTTCGTATGCAGCAAGTCAACAAAATACCAATGGTCTATTTATAAAAATTAGAAATGTTAAAAATTAGTCAACTAGCCCCGGTCTCCCCTACTTTTGTCATATTAGAGACTGAGAATAGCGACTGAACTTGTCTGTGATTGAGTTGGATGACTTTTAAAATGATAGTGATTGAGACCAAGGAATTGCAATAGATCTTATAGGTGTTGAAAATAAAAGAGGGGGTGACGAAATTCAGAACGGTTTAAATCATGCATTACTTGCAATTTTATTGTAGAGAATGTAGGAAACGTGGAGACTATTTCTTTACATGCTGCTAAAAAGGGATCTCAAATTTTAGAAGCTTATAGGTTTACCAAGAACAATAAAAAATGCTTAACTGGGCTCTGAAATCAATCTTCCGGTGTAAAATACTCAACTTTCTTTTCACATTCTCAAGGTATGTTCGATGCATCTTCTCTCCATTTGAATATAACATTAACGTTTGCGGATCACAGATCCAATCGATGTACATTTTCAAGTAAGTATTCCTGCCAAGTCCATTACATCATTTATTGTTGATGAGTACCTACACTAAATTTTCTTAGTAGGTATCCCCATAAAAAGAAATCCAAAGTATTCAAGTCAGGTGATCGGGGACGTCATCCTACTGGACCTCGCCGCTCTAACCATTTTTTACCCGAAGGTTCGATCGAAACATTGCCTCGGATTAATTAAAAAATATTACGGAGAAAAAGTTCTAGGAAATTATTCGTTAAAAGTCATAATAACATCTACCGGTCATTCTGTTCCGTAGAAAAACAGAACCTAGAACTGGATGTCGTAAAACTCTTCCGACCGATTCTTCTGTGGACATTCAATGCATTACGAAGGGCCTCACTTACGCTACCGAACGCTCGAAATCACAAAAGTAGATTTCACACAAAATGTATTGATTTTAGAGCCTATGTTGATTCATCATTTTTTACTCTTCTCGGTGAGCACTATAAGTCCTTAAAAGACCCTTTCTTTATAACACCGCCTATTTAACTAAAGCCTCTCTTTAACGAAATAGACAAGGACGAGTACAAAATACTCTACTGCAAGATTTTTAATGATGAAAGTGTTTGTTCGCGACTGACACCGCGGGCAACTAGTGAGCCACTAGTCACGGAACGCGCTAAGGACGAAAGTTTGTTAGAGGGAAGCAATGTCTGGCGGCTTATTTCGTCCCATTTTATTCGTAGCGCACCCTCAAATACATCTTCCTTTGCGCTGGACGCTCGACGCCCAGATCTCTGGAGACATTCGTCATCGCGGCGACGCGGGCCAGCGCCACGACGCTTCCCGGCGCTCATTAGCGTCTGACGGCGGCCACGCGTTCCCCCTTAAGAACGAGTCATAAATATAACTTACGGGCGAGTACGTATGAAAAATTTGTCGCGGCTTAGCCGCCAGACAGATTGTGCCGCGGCGTGCGGCCGGGTCTCTTAATTTCGTGGCTGCCTCTCTAAATCTGGCGCTTACATGCTCGTTCTTGTGTTACCAAGTGTCTGCGACATTGTACGTGTTGTTCCTCTTGCTCCCACTTTGTTTTATTGCGCCACATGCTGACGGAGAGGCATGAACAATAATTGTACGAGAAGGGCAGGAAAATTGGGTAGTCTGGTGTCTTGGATCGAGACATGAGCGATCGTTGAAGCTTTTTTTAGAAAAGTACAGAATATATTGAAATGACATCGGTCTGGTGATTGATGTAGGTACTTATGAAGATATGAGATGAGACTTTTTTGTCCGCTCCAATAATGCATGATCGATATATGTGACTCGACCTAGAATTCTAAACAGAAACAAAATAAAAGAAAAGACTCTTACTTTGCATAGGTGTGACTTTACTTTAATAGATCCGTAAAATTGTGGCGCTTTCAGTGGTAACAATGATTTTCACTAAAACTTTCACAACTTCTTTTTGCATTGTAGAAAGAAGTTGTTAATAAATCTAGATGATTGAACTGAAAACAGATATGTAATACTGTGTAGATAACAAAAAATTGAAATGTACCAATACCCGGACGCTTAAGGGGCTTAAGGAATAGCGGCAAAGTTTGTCTCCTAATTTAATTTGTAAAACCATCGTGAAATACAAAAATGTTGTTGAAATGTGGAAGATAACACAATATTATACTATCGGAAACTGAAAAAAAGTTTATGTATTATAATAGACGTATTTATTAATGAAAATACGAAAACATGCAGATGTCCCAGTAAGCGGATAACCTAAAACTCCATGTCCCAATACCTGAATTATAACGTCCCAGTAAGCGGACAACCTAAAAATGCATGTCCAGATATCTGAATTACTTACATTCATGAAATTCTTGTACCAGTAACTAAACTTAGACTTGTTTAAAAAAATATTAATTTTCTTGCAAGTTTAACCATCTCAAACTAAATTTAAATCTATTTACTATCACAATAATGTGTTATTATAATATATAAATAAGAAATGCAGTCAATATTTTCTTAGTAAATCAGTGGCGCGTCTTAACAGAAGCTTAAGAAACTTCTCGAAATCTGCTATGCATACGAAGTGTGTTACAAAATAATTATTTCTATCTAACGATTTTTAATTTTCAATAATAATGATTTTAATTAATATTGCTAAATTCTTATACATTATGGTACTATTTTTTGTTTCTAATTACATAACAAATTAAGCTTAAAAATAAATAAAATTCGTATTACTGTTCAGGTACTGGGTCATGGCCGGGCACTGGTACATTTACCTTAACCTTTAAAATATCGTAGTCACGATTTTAGAAGATCTGATTTTCAGAAACAACGTGTCCTATTCGTCCTAGAGAAAAAAATTAATAAGCATAAATGTATTTAGACTTACTACCAAATATAATTGTTACTGACAATTCAGGGATAAAAAATAAGATATCCAATTCTTTCGAAAAAAAGAATTTCAAAAGTATGTACCTAAACAAGTTTTATTCAAAGGCTCACATCTCCGCCCATTCTCCGAATTTTGGTATAACCTTTTAGACGTGTACCTACGATCGCCCAAACTTTAAAGAAACGCAAAAACAGATCGATTTCTTGAGCAGAGACACGACACTGCCCCTTCAAACGAAACTCCAGCCCTAACGAATTAACGAACGACAAAGTTGAAAAATGAAAATAACGGCTGTCGAGTCGCTAAGAACCGTTTGTCAAGCCGGAAGCCCCTCGTTTGATTTAGGATGACGGGTTTTTACCACCAAACCGAAAGCCACCCCTTTTAGAAGCGTGAAAACCCGTCAGAATCAAGCGCGCAGGGCGCTGCTCGCTAAAACACCGAGCAAACAATCACGCCGCAGGTGTCGACGAGAAAAGAAACTTATCGACCCTCGTGTCTTCGCATTTATGGCTCGAAGAGGCGCGCTTTCCACGCGGATCGTTCGATTATTACAGAGGGTTTATGGCGAGACTCGAATCGATGGACGTCGAGCATCGTCACGTCTCCCCTGGCCGGCGCCGTCTCGACTCCCAATTAGCAGCTTATCGTTTATTGGTTTTCGATATTTGCTTTCGTTTCGTGAGTTCGAGCCGAACCTCGGACGCTTCACAATTTTCCGAAGAATGGAAATCGGTCGGGCATCGGTGGGGGGGGGGGGGCTCAAAACGCTTCCAACGATCTCGCGGTTCGCTGTGAAAACGTCAACTCGCGGACGTGAAAAAGTAGGCGATGGAAAATATGTTAATAATAATGATAAGTCATAAACAAGACAAATAAAGATGACTGTAAATAGGTAGGAAATGTGTGAATGAACGGATTTGTGCGTCACAGAGACATTGGGATGGCGATTGTTGAATATCAGGCGAGCAAGGACATCTAATAATATGATGTCCAGGGTGATTAAAAAATTAAAACCTTTAAGAAAATAAAACAGGAGAATATGAGGTAGGGTAGACGTACCGTTTGTGGCCATTGCACTGTTTTTGGCCATGTGCATAATTATTTTATTTTAAAATTTTTGTTTAGTTTTAAATTTACATTTAGTTTAGTTTAGTTTACATTTATTGCTTACACGGAAAAATATTATATTTTTTAAGAAGTGGCCAAAACTGGTACAATACTTTAAAGTGGCCACAAACGGTGCATCTACCCTATCAGTTGTTTACATTTGAAAGTAAAATGTCATTTGTAATGTCACTTCGTATCAAGCTTGCAATTTTACTGTGACAGCGGTAAAGTTTTAAACTGTTGACCACACATTCGGCATTCGGCGAATACCGAATATTCGGTATTCGACAAACTGTTCGCCAAAGTATTCGCGTAGGTATATCTTCTCACTGTGCGCTTATTCGGAAAATTATGAAACGTTGCGACTCGTAATCGAGAACTACGAACATTTGTACAGAAGCTCGCCCAAACATTTGATAATTATTAATCAACGAATAGCGAACATTTGCCTACGTCGCCTAAGTTGCTCGCCGAATGATAGACATTCATTGTTCGGTTTTCGACGAATGCCGAATGTGTGGTTCCGCCTTTTCTACTTATATAAGTAATATAAGCACTTATTTACTTAGTAAAAAAAAATTCAAATTTTCCGTGGCAAAAAGTTCAAATTTTCCCCTAATTTTGTTTCATTTGATCTAATACAGTGATGTGTAAAGATTCAGCTTATCCGAATAAAATTAAATCGTGGCAATTTGAACTTTAACTTCAAAAAGTTACAAAGAAATCTTGCAAACAACGAAAATTAAGGAATGCTATAGCAACCCTCGCTATTCCATTTTACTTTTATTGTTTCGTAGAATTGTCGTTATCTGTAAGTTACGTAAATCATCGTGTATCAAATCAGTTATAAGCGCAGTATAATAAAACAGTAAAACTGTATACTTGACTCTGATATGTTACGGAATTGTGATTAATTTTTTTAATTCGATAAATTAGAATACAATTATGTAGGATTTGGGAGACAGTGGGGACATTTGAAATAAGATAAATTCTTCAATAAAAATTTGAAAAGGTAATTCTTTGTCGATTTCCACGTGTTGTCGCCACGGGATAATATTATCCGAACGAGCTGAGATTTGATGTAACGCAATTTTAAATCAAAAGGAACAAAACTAGAGGGGTGGGGGGCCTCCTTTCAAAATCAAAAGTCGGAAAATAAGTGGCACCCTGATAAGTATATATTCCTACTTATAGAAATATCGAGAATAGAAACTTTGCTTGTACAACACTTTTTATTCCTCAAAACCGCTCTGAAGCACGTTGTATTTTAATAAAGTTTCTGTAAACAATGTAGGTTACAACTGAATACATACTGTAATTTATCTGACGATAAGCACAACTGGAGTACAAAATGGAATACTCTGCAGCAGAGAAATGGATCTATGAAAGCATTCTTTGTAAATGTCCCACGAAAATGCCGATTGTCAGTCCTAGGACTTATACATATACATTAATGGTTTGATAGGGAGAGAGGGTGACCATAACTCTTAATAATGGAATGAGTAATTTGTACTGTGTATGAATTTGAATCTTGAAATGTAAAGTATGGTAATGACGTAAGATGTTTCGGGCGGAATTCCTGCAAAGTCATTATCAAATAGATATGTACCCAATGAGGAACAGAATGCTAGCAGAACGCTGGTCATTCAACATCGGAGAAGTAGCTAGGATCGAGGTCGCACCTTAGCCATTTTCATTACAATTGCTCGTCCTTATTATGCAGTTATACATGTGAAATTTTGCGAAACCACGAATATTCTCGCATTACATTAATATTTAATAAGGATCTATGCTGTTTCACTTCACCGAGAATGAATTTTTAGCACATTAATGAATAGAAATAAAAAGCAGCATCACCAACAATATGCAAAGGAAGTAAAAATTGCGTCGTTAAACAAACTCAGGTAACTTGCGCGATAAGATATTCAAAATTGAAACAAAAATAATCAGAATAATTATCATTGGAAGTACAAATCTTGAATCAAGCTGAGATTCTTCATACGATATGATTTTAATAAAAATCCGCAAGTGACTTTTAGTTGGCAGTACCTAATATCATACTGTTAAACTATAACACAGGGCTGCAAAATTAAGGGTCACAAAATTTTTTTTGAAAGTGTATGCTGGTTTTATAGGATTTGAAATGTTAGGTGCAAAAGTAACCTCAGATTTTCCCCATCATGTACAGTTTTTACGCAACTTGCTTTGACGTTTTAGTGATATAATATGAGATTGACTGAAATCAATAGTGAAAAATTACCACAGGAAATTTATTTTGGGGTCAATTCTGAATATATTTATTTAAAAAAACTGTACAACGTGGTTATTTACATCTTAACCTTAATCAGAAAACTTAGTACATAGGTGGTCCCTTCTTATGTTTTTGCGCGCTCCTTCCGGGCTTAATCAAAGCTGACAATTAATTAGTAACAACTGATCTCACCACTAATTGATGTGGCTCGGCCACCCAGTGTTTCTAGTCTCCTAGAAAATTCTAGAAAGCTGTCTGCAATCCATGTGGTATGAAATTTGAAAAAAGAAAAGCTTTCTTCATCGCGTACCTGTGTAATCGGTATACAACGCTCCTCGCCGAGTGTTCAAACGAAAGTAACGTATATACTCGTCCGACGCGAATCGAATCGCATCCGGCGCGAACAAATCCACGAAATCCTCGGAATCGGGCTTGCGATTGCAGAATGGAAGAGAGGGCCGTGGAAGATCCACGGCGGCCCGACCACCAGCTCAAGGGGTGGAACCCTTCCCACACCCCCTTCTGCTTCCGGGCCGAGCGCACGGCAAGAGGGCCAATATATATCGGCAAGTAAAACAAAAGCCTTGGACAAACAACGAACAGTGATGTGTCTACCTCAAGGATGGAGGCGCCGAGGGAAATGAGGGTTGGCAGCGCGGGCAGCGGGGCGCGGATCGGGGTTGGGGGAGGGGGAAGGAGGGGGGGGGGGAGGAAGGGGGCAGCGCGAAGGAGAGAGGGGCGAGATATATGGGGAGGCTTTTAGTTTCGTTAATGGGTATCTCGTAGACCGATAAGTGCCGAGATCTGTCTACCTCCGGTTGCTTTACACCTTTTCCCGCTCCGCGATGCACGGCTAGCTCCGTGCCCCTCGGCTTTCCTGGAATCCTGGAAAAATCGTAACATCCCGTCAACCCGTCCAACGCTTCTCCGACGGCGTTCCTTGAACTTCCGTGCTCGCGGACTTACTTTTCATTTCGAAACGAAAGGGGAGGAAATTTTCGTTGGGGAAGTGAATGATTCGTCTGTTTGCAGAGATCCGAATGGATTGGGGAGATCGGCTCGTTGAGATAATTACGAATGAGGTATCGTGGAAGCGAGAGATTTTTGGGAATGAGATCTACTGAGATGTTATTAGCGAGAGATAGGGTTGCGAGGGTGTGCGCTTATGTGCCTCGTGATGAGTCCTTGACACTAGGGTGGTCCTTATATGTATGGTAAAAAATTTAATTTTTTAAAAATTTCTTCTGACCCTCTCAGAAGCTTCCAAATAGTTTAAAAGAATTTCGTCTAAAATTTTATTAAAATATATTAAGGATTAAAGGTCGCTCAACGGCAATGAAATATTACTATTTAGGTACAGATTTAAAAAAAAAAAAAATTTCCTTTACAGCTTGTTCTAACTGGTTGGGGGACTGGAGAATTGGGTGAGTTTCGTTGTTATAGGTGCTAGGGCCAGTATCTAGTATGGTACCCGGTTTTACCTAGGTTAAAAACGGATCATATTTTAAATCATTATTTTTTTGTATTTTTCCTTCTATTAAACAAATTGGATATGTACTATTATTTAAAAAAGAGTTTATTCTAATGAATCCCAATTGCTATTTGTTTTTTACTTAATAATTTAAATAAACGTTAACGTTCCAATTTTGCCCCGGTCTCCCCTACATGAGAAATATAAAGTCCTTGAGCGACCTTTATATATCAAAATATACAAATAAAAAACACGAAGATATTTTTTTTCTGTCAAATAGTAGATTTTAAAAGGGTCAGACAATATATATTTTAAAGTTGAAAAATAAGGACCACCCTACTTGACACGTTTCATAATCCAATTTTTTTCACTGTGGATTTTTCAAAATCGAGTATCTCGATTTCCAAGCTACTTACGAGAAAGATTTATTCTATCATTTCGATTTATGTGTGAACGAGAAATAAGCTCGTAATACTGCCACACCCTGTATAACAAAATCAATACCTACGTTTGCTGAATAATTAGCATTAATCCATTTTACGATACTGGGTACTGAAACGCGGTAAACATATGTAAATCAGATGAGTTTAAACAATCATTAGGTACAGGGTGTCGCTACCATTGCAGTAAAATTGCTTGCACATTTCTTACGATATTTTTCTCCATTACCGCTATAATAATTCTTTTCATAATTTATTTTCTGTTTGTAATGATAAGAGATACTCAGAATACCTTAAACTGGCAAGGGAACCGTGCCCATTACTACACACTAATTGTAATGAAATTTCGTAAGAATGACAGAGACTTGCAAAATATTTTAACCATGCCTCCCCATCAGCTTGGACATCTAATGTAGGAGACCCTCCATTATTCGAACACCTGTTACCCGAATGTTCTGTCACTCGAACGTTCTAGTACCCGAACAGTATATTTCCTTTCATAATTAGGTAGGTACGTTGTATGTACCTGTGTCTCTTACTGTCGAAACAGATACGAACGTAGTATGTATGTACGTACTTCCATTCTTCTATACCCAACTAACGATCAAACGAAATACTATTCACCCTACTTCTGAGTGAAATTTACGTTTAACACCTTATATGTAATGGCGTCAAGAGAAAACGTGTACATTTTATTAAGCGTTGGAACGAAACAGGAGATACTTCGTAAGCTAGAAAATTCGCGAAAATGCTGTAAAATTAGCAACAATATACATGCACCAGTGGAAGATCCATGATACCACATGTATAGTATTTTTCATTTTTGATATTACTACCTGCGCTGTGCTTTCTGAAATGTAGAATAATCAGCATGAGGATAGTGAGTATTCCTTTATTCGAAAATTTCCTTAAAACGGATTCACACATATTAGTTTCGCTACGTCAGTGTGAATCCTCCTTTGGCACGGACAAGTAAACTGCACTTTTCCAAAACAGGGAAACAATATTTTTTACTTACAAAATATGGGTGAATGGGTGAGTGAGAGAAAGAGGTGAGGATTGGATGAGGTGAAGAAAAGTTGAGGGACTAGAATTCGTTGGGCTACATAAGAAATTTCTTGAAATGCCACTTTAGGTATAACATATGTATTTTGTGCCAAAGAAAGAATAAACCTAACCTAACCTAATATTTTTTACCACTGTCACGGAACTGATATGTGCGAATCCGCCTTATCATGTTTCTCTATTATTTCGGATATCGGATGCTCCGCAGTACTTTACAAGATACCACGAGTGATTAGCTCGATCCGAGACCACCAGCCGGAATTGACCGTGTTACAGAATTATACCGCGCTGGGGATTGAAAATTGAAATATGCGGGAAAATCGATAATACGGGATGAGGCGAAACAAAGCCCTGGGACTGATTTAATTACAGCTGGGAAAACGGTCGAGGCCCGCGGAACGCGGTGCGCGGTACGCGGGCGAGAATAATCAGACGCAATCGGCCAAGTCGGCCCACCGACCGGCATCGAATAACGTCAACAATTGGAAATCTAATCAGAATCGGCCAGTGCTACAATTCGACGGTGCCGATTGATTGGCCGGCTCGCCTATCGTTTACAAAGCTTGCAAACCGCGTGTGCTTGCCAGTCTCTCTCCCCTCGATCCCTCATCGGTCCCAGCCTATTCCTCTCCGTTAAATCGTTATCAACCAGGCACTCCGAGCGCAACTGCTCCGACACAAACGACGCGGCATGTATTTTGGAATGCCCCCTCTACACCGAAAATAAAAATAGTTGTAATTGCATCGCCGCCTGTATCCGATCCGACGCATTGTTTGATGTTCTTAGCAAACATATGTTTGATCGTGTTCCGCGAGGGTAAATATTCATCATCCTATTGACTGGTGAAGGTGGACGGTAGGAAAGGGTCATATCGAGGGTGGGAAAAAGGACTTGGGAAGGAAAAATTCTTAGGAAGGAATTAGGAAACCATCATCGGGGTAGTTGTTAAAAAACAAGTGTAAATGTGAAATTGTCACAATGTTTAAAGTCATGTGTGCTTTCTTTTTCATCTTCACATTCTTCGGCTGACGATTCGTCTTCGGAATAATTACGAAGACAATCTGCAGGTAAATCAGTTAAATATTGTTATCGAGCAAAATCGAAGTTCTATAAGATTGTTGCTAGATGTGAACAGCAATCGACGTGTTCGCTGATTTATAATACAATTTTGTTTTTGTCTACTAATACGTACACTGGAATATTTTAGATTATAAAAAAGAAATATTTAACTAATACTATTTCATCAAAAATGACTTGTTTAATAGATGTTCTATTTAATTGCACTTCTTAATGAAACAATGGGTGGCTTAAGTTATTATAAGCTTAAAATACTTACACTTATTGTATAGAAATTATATTTGTCAACGGATACATATACCTACTCCACGTAGCAAAGTCTAATGATATTTTAGTTTTCCTTAATACCAAATTTCGACTGGTTTACTTGCAGATTGTCACTTGAATTATTACGAAGATGGATCATCATCTGAAGAAAATAAGTATTAAACGTGTCTCTACTCGACTTTAATCACATTTTCACGTTTGCATTAATTTTTTATAACTTGTCCATTATATTCTGAATAAACGATTATGTTTTCCAGAAAACCTAGAAGATACGACTCTTAAATGCCCTGCAAGAATTTTTCTTTCTCAAGTGCAAGAAAGAACCGCGATCTGTGATCCGGTTTTTGTGGTCTGAAGGTGTATCAGGAGCTGAAATCTATCGAAGAATTTCAGCACAGTATAGGAGCAGTGCACTACCGCAAAGCAGTGTCTACATACGAATGGTCGACCAGTTCAAAAATGGAAAAACGTCGGGGACGACTCTCTAAAGGCGTTGTGCTGCTTCGCGGCAATGCTTGTCCTCATTCTGTCGCAGTAACTGTTGAAATCATCGAAAAACCGCGCTTTGAGATATTGGAACATACGACCTATAGCACCTACTGATCACGCCCATAGGCGTCCGGAGGGGGGGGGGGGGTGAAAAAAGGACAGTTCCCCCTCCCAGGCTTTTGTGAAAAAAATCCCTTCTTTTCAAAAACTGATCTTTAGTAATTTTATATTAAAAAAGTGAGTATTTCTAAATTTCAGAATTAAAATTTTAATTAAATTGGCACCACAAAATGAGTTAAAAAACGCAAGCTGGCTACTCATTTTTTTATTACAATATTTTTCTTCATCGTCACCCTAAAGTTGCCCCCTCTTGGAAAAAAGTCTACGGACGCCCTTGATCACGCCCCATCGGATTATCACCTGTTTGGTCCACTCAAAACAGCTTTAAATGCGATGGAAGTGGTAGATACTTGATTCATCTCTCAACTAAAAACATTTTATCCATGACAAAGCTTGAGCATCGATAGACCAAGTGTGTTGAAAGTCAAGGTTACTATGTTGAAAAATAATGCAGAAACATATGGGGCACGTGCACCCAATGGTAATGAACTGAATTAGTGGCCAAGGATGTATACGAAGTGATACAATGGTTACGTCACATGAGCAACACCTAGTGTAAGAAAAATATTTTAGTGAATCTTGATATTGTAGAGGAGACCGGGGTTGGTTGTCTCAAGGAGTAGGTTGACTAATTGTTAATAACTTTGCACCGACATTAATATAAACATTCACTGTAGAAAGAAGTCACTTCTGCTATGCCATGCATTTATGTCCTACCCCGCGAGCGCACGTTTTTTAGCAGTTATAAGCGTTTGTCGAAAAATTGACTACATATGTAAATATTTTTTCTTAATAGATTTTATTTTTTCACGCTCTATATAGTTACAATAGAATAAATGTTAAGGGACTATTTTAAAGTTTGTTTATTAGACGATCTATTGACATAGTATTTTTGTTTATACATAAATCATTGAAGGTTATATAGATTATTGAAGTCAAAATGATCGTTCGGGGCTGGTTAACTAATAAGGTTTAAATTGTTATTTTGTTATTCATAAAGCGATTTTTATTTTTTGTTTAAAGGATCTAGCCGGGTAAGCATATGGAAAACGGCCCAGCACCAATTTTAGTATTTATATATGTGTACCGAATAATGCTCTTTGCCTAAAAAACACTGAGAGACATTTCAGATCTCTAACCCCTTTCGTTGGGGTGATATGGGGATAACAACTCTAAACTTTTCACTATGTTATAAATACATTATAATTAATGTTTAAGTTGAAAAAAATTTCAGCTTATTAAAATATGAAAGAAAGAAATTAATATTTTATAATGAAACAACTCTTGTGACATTGTGTTATTTTATTACCACTGAGATAAGTTACTAATAATATTTTCTCAACTGATTGTACCTACATATAGTCAACCTACCCCATACTGTAAGTCAACCAACCCCGATAATGGGGCTGGTTGACCAGCCTGGAAGGTGTTAGAAAAACATTAAAATACCTTAATTGTTGTCACATTGAGTCAACATTAATAATTTAATCAAATAGCCAAATGTATGCTCTATCAAATATACTAACCGATTTAATGACATTTCGCCAAAATAATTTATTAAAAATCAAAAACTGAAAAACTGGCCTACCAGCCGCGGTCTCCCCTAAAAATGTATTTACTGGGAGTACCAAATTAATGGCATGCTTAAGGGGTTCTACCTAGTCAGACGGCTGAAAAGAGCCGAATGTTTGTGAATTTTTTTTTGAAAAAGCGGACGCATATATTTTAACAGAACTTTTTGCACTTAAAAGAGCAACGTTTAAAGAACATTTGGTAATTTTTTCATGGAAAAATATTCACGTTGATAATAAAGTAACAACCGGCATCCAAGAAGCTTTTTTAAAAATTTGGTTTTGCGGTGACCACTGCCATTCGAAACCAGATTATCTAAAATCAAAAAACAAAAATGATTTCGTTAGTATATTAATGTATCCTCAAATTAACGGGGAGAATTTCCGAAATATTAACTTAAAATAAAATGGCGGCTATTTAAATGTGAAATCCTGATTTTTTCGTGCAAAAATCAAGCGAAAAAATAAAAATTTCAAATTTAAGTAGCCGCCATTTTATTTTAATTTAATATTTCGGAAATTCCCTTCGTTAATCGGAAAATACATTAATATACTAACGAAATCTTTTTTTGTTTTTTGATTTTAGATAATCTGGTTCCGAATGGCAATGCTCACCGCAAAGCCAAATTTTTAAAAAGACTTCTTGGATCTCGGTTGTTACTTTACTATAAACGTGATTATCTTTCCACGAAAAAATTACCAAATATTCTTTAAATGTTGCTCTTCTATGTGCAAAAAATTCTGTAAAAATACATGCATCTGCTTTTTCAAAAAAAAATTCACAAACATTCGGCTCCTTTTGGCCGCCTGACTAGGTATAACCCCTTAAGCAATTTAATCGGTTCCGACATTTTTCTTAACGGAAACAGTTTACTTATGTTGTTCGTGTGGTTTTCGTGTAGCTTCCACACCACGAAATCAGGAAAACAGTGGTATCAGTGTGGTATTTACTACTGATGGGCAAATGAAATTTGAGGAGCTACAAACCTGAACTTCATTTGTACAGCATGTAAACGTGATCGCCTAAAAAAATAATATCTAATAATATAAATATTATCAAATTGTATTTCCAGTATTTATAATAAAGATATGCTTCAAATATAATCCTATTAAAACGATGTTTAGCAATAAGCCTACAAAAGATTCACACGATTAAAAATAATAAATACACATATAAATATAACTTAAAAGCTCGTAATACATGAATTAATCAATTTTTCTCATGCAGGCGATAATATTATGTGCAGTTTTTCAAGATCTCGATTTTTGCCTGTCTTGCTTTTTTCTATCCCAGATTGAAAATCTTTAGATTTCAACAGTTCTGACCTGCCGTACATGAAGTCCAAACAAATTTTTTTTTACCTGAGACTAATTAGAAACAAAAATATCAATTACGCTTCAACTGAGAACGATTTGAATTTGGGTTGGGCGAAATTAGATGCACTTACACTACCTATTAGTGCTTTAATAAAATAGGTGCATTCCGGATAATTATTGAGTTGCCCTTGTAAATTGAAAAACAAAGAGAAAGGGAAAGAAGAGAATATATTTTCGCCGCACGAAGATTCTATCTGCGTCCAGGTGACAACGGCTCGCCCAAAACGATGGAGCAATGCAGGGAGACAAATTGTACTTCAGATTGGCTGGTGCGCGCGCGCGTATGTACGCACGCCGGCACGGGCGACAGCGTCCGTGAAAACGCGCGTAATACCGGGGTCGCAGACTCTTGCAAACGGATTTCGTGGCCCGTAGCAACGTGGCCGTTTGCATGTTCCACGTGCTAACAATTCGGTCGCGGTTGCGATGCTATTTAACTGCTCCACCGCTCTGATTACTCCCCCGTGCCTCCGGGCGAATCAGGATTTAACGCGATGATCAGTCCTCGGAATGATCGTTCAAGCGCGTCGATTTCAAAACCGCCCACGGTTGTACCAGGGAATCGAGATAACTGTGACGTTTGTTCTTTGGTTTACCATTATACAAGTTTGTTCCCCGAGCGCGGCGTCGTTCCATGACAAAACGATCCACCCGCGGCATTCTTATCGAAGCATGCCGTAACGCAGCGCATCTCTAGCGTGTGTGATGGCCGTCTTCGCGCTATTTGTGAACCAGTTTCGACTCGATATGCGCCAGAGATGGATGCTTCATCTCCGTTGTCCTTTTGTACAAGTTAAACCTGAAGCAACTGAACTTTATGAATTTTTAATTGCACTTATCTATAATTCCGAAAAGGTGATTGGTCCTCAAAATAATTTTACAGAAAATCAAATGAAAGTTTGACAATCGAACTCGGATGTATTATTCTTCGATTAGGTATCTTGTGTTCAGTGAAATTTCATTGATTTTAGAAATTTTAATATGGTCAAACCTTTAGTTCTGAAAGAAGCAGATTAGAACGTGGATTTAAAATGACAGATATTATCAGTATCAAAAGTCCCGTTGTGCACATTCTTCACGCTCCGTTGTAGGTCGACTTAGAGCTTCATTAGAATCCTTTAAATGTGGCAGGACCCTGCCTTGGCGAACTAGCCGAGGCGTGAAAAAGCGGGAAATATCTACCAAAACGTGATCGTAAAAAATAGGACTTGTCTCCTTTTCGAAGGTATCAATTTGTTGAAGTATAAAATTAATGTGTATTCACACAAAAACGACTCATTCGAAACTGTGCTTACTATTACGAATGCATGGCGAAGGAGAGCTTGATTTTGTGTGAGCTGTGATTAGTCGTGTTCCATTTACGAGCATATGGTATCTGGGGATAGTAGGTGTTGAGTGTCAACTAAATGTTACAACATTTAAGTTGGTGTAATGAGTTGACAGGAATATTAACTTCATTATGTGTGCATTCGTTGGGTTATTATTATCCTTGATGTGCCAGCAGCGACACCTAAGAGTTCATTCGGTTGTCGATGAACACAATGTTAAGATGGTGTAATTTATTTGAACTCTTCCTTGTCGTCATTGAAATTAAGGGGGTATACCTGATTGAACCCTCGGAAAATGTGTACATTTTGTGGATTTTTTTATAAGTCAACGGCTTGATGAAGATTTCCCGGTTTTTTACTATCTTTATATAGTATTATGCAGGGCTGTTGAGTCGGAGTCGGAGTTCAGAAGGAATTTTCTGATTACCGGAGTCGGAGTCGGAGTCGAAAAAATATATACTCCGCATTAGTAAATTTTATAAAAATCGGAGTCTGTGTTATTTTGTTTTTATTTCAGTGAAACGAATTTCACTTTATATTAATTTTTCATTACTTCTTTTTCTTTTTGTCAGAATTCATTTATTTGAAATAAAATATAAACAAACTTTACTTATAATACTTAATTTTTAAAAAAGTATTTTATTTTGTATTTTATTGAAATAAAAAGTGCTCCAATGGCCATTGAATGTATTAGTTAAATTTAAAGTTTGTTTTCATTATCGGTTCTTTCCTTTATTTACCTTTACTGTTAGCGTAGCTTTAGTTTTTTATGTAGATATATAATATATACAAACATACTATATTATAATATTAGTAATTTAGTTATATGTACTGAGTACATTAACAATCTATTATAAATCCAGGAGTCGGAGTCGGGGTCGGAGTCGGGAGTTTTGACTGCCGACTCCGCAGCCCTGGTATTATGATCTACTTAAAAAAAAAGTTTCAGTTGAAAAACTATTGTTTTTCGGAAGTAATGTATACATATCCGAAAGTCTCTCGATTTTAGACGGCTAAACGGTGGTCCTGAAAAAAGCTGTATGTCGTGTCTGAAATTAAAAACAGTAAAATTTTCTTATAAAATATGTTGAGAGCTTTCGTCCTACTGGGCCGATTTTGAAAAATTTGAAAAATAAAGAAATGGTGAGAAATCAGAGGTAAAGTTAGATTTTTCTAAGAGAAAAGTCCACCTGTTTTCTTTATAAATAATAAATGGAGAATCAGAATAAAAAAAGCCATCGTAGGACGATGTGGAATCTTATTACGATTCTGCATGCAAAATTGGAAGTGAATTTGAACGTAGCGCGAGTTTTTAGGGCCACCGTAATGAAAAATATAGTTCCGCTGCGATCGGTCGAGCCGCCGCGCCGCCCCGTGCTACCTCGGATGTTTCACTCAAATGCCTATAACTTCGTCAGTCTTCCGAATTTTTACATCGGACTTGATTTATAATATTCCTAAAACATCAATCTATGAAAATATATATAAAAAAAAATTCGATTTTTGATGCTTTCAAACGGTTATACCCCCTTAAGTCAGTTAAAAGATGGAAAGGGAAATTGAGAGAAATGGAAAGATCCGAAAAATTTATAATTAAAAAAATCCTATCTCCTTGCTGACCTGCCTACCTTACAGTTTTCTTAGAAATCTATTTTCCAGTCGTTATATATCTTGTCTTGGTCGTTTAAATGACTTACACTTAATCGAACTGAACTTATGTTTAATATAATTAAGTGGAATATAAAAGAACGGTTTAGAAAATATCGCGACGATTGTCGATACACTGTGTTCAAACCACGACTAACTGTCGATTCGTTCCGTTGACAATCATAACAGCACGGAGCCCCTTAACACAAAAAAAAAAAAACGAGCTACGCCTTGGTCTGCGTGTCGATCCACGCGTGTCTCTTTACAAAGATAAATATTCGGAATATACATGGTTTAAATATTTCTCCAATAAGTTTTATGGCGTGGATTAACCTTGCTGTTTTGGAGCAGATATATTACATTGTCAAATATCACAAAGGTGCTAGAAATCTTTATTAGTTCCCTTTTTAACAACCCTTTTAATCTACTGCCTTCTTTCATTTAAATTAACTGAAACGTATGCGACCTTTCAAAAAATCCTTAACCCAGGTATCAAAAGCCCTCTCTCTCCACGCCCTAAAATACCTCCCTCGAGGGAAAGTGCCAAGTATCCAGGAATCCGTGATTTCTGTCCCTCATTCGAGATCCGCGTGGGACAAATCCGAGAATGGCGTAGAGTTTCAATCGCAGGGGCAACAAACTGAACGATCGAACTATCACTGTAAATACAAGTTCTGCCAGCTTCCCTTTGGATATCGCGTAACCAGTACATTGTTTTCCCGTCGATGCGCGTCGTTCCTGGGCTTCGCTTTGTCCCAGAAAGGAAGGAAGTGGTGCGGGCTATTCCCCGTGGTTCCTTGGAAACCGTTGAGAACCTGTCTACGTCATTTCCGCGATCAGCTCGCATATAACCGGCCGTGACATGATTCGCTTATTGGGCCGGTCGTGTTAAATGAAGGGTTCCTGAAACGGATGAGAAGCGAGACGATACCACGGACCTCCACGAAATTTTCATCGGCCGAGTGCCTTCTCCCATCCGTCGACACCTCCGTGGAACAAAGAAGTTCGTAACACTGGAAGAAAGCGGCGGACGGGGCAGAAGGGTGAATCCCTTCTTCGTCGGACATTCTCGGTTGCGTTGGCTTCGATTTAGAACACACTTGAAAAATACAACGAAGTGATATCCACTTTATTTTCGTCACGAATAGTAATGGGATTCAAAAGATTCAAAAGGTGACGAGTTAAAGCTAGATACTCTGGACAACTCTACGATTTCAAAACGTTTAGGTAGTAAGAGCCTTGTGTTTGGCAGTCATCTACAATCCTGCAAATGTTATAAACTCTTGGAATTTCTTTAGTTTTTGAGTTTTTAATGTTATATCGACAAGGCGGGTTGAGGTTTTTAAGTCTGAATATTGTCAGGACCCTCAAACATATTTTACTGTCAAACTTTCTCAAAACTTCGCATTCTTGATTCGCTCAAGAAACTTGAAAACTAGAAAAAGTCTTGATAATCTTGAAATTTCTGTGCTTTCAATGTCTGATGCTTTTGCTTTGTGTTGATTGCACTGATCTGTAAGGCAAACAAAAGCAAACTCTTCAGTATCGTAGAAATACCAACAAGCAGGATGAAGGTGTTCAAGCTCCAATATTTCCAAGACTGTCAAACCTATTCTAGTCTCGAGTCAGTTAGAAATTACATTAGAACTCCGTGTTATTAATATAATCAAGAAGTTTTCAAGACAGCCTTATGAAATCCCACCACTTGCTTTCCATATCGAACTCGTCCATTCGGTCGAGCCTCTCGAGTGAAATTCGGTTTTGAAAAGGGACTGCGAATAAGCAGATAAAAATAATGCGAATCTGTGTACGCTCTGCCAGGAAGAGACAGATGGACCGTACGGTATTTGGCACAATGGCCGAGCATAAGACTTGGCAGACGGGATGGGATGATGTGCGCTAGTAAGAAAGTAGAAATCCGATCGGTTTCCTATGGACTTCCTGCTTTCCCAACGTCAATCTTTCAACGCGTATTTTATCAACTACCTCTACAATTATTCGAATCAACCGGCTGAAACATATGGAAATTCTCCATGTTGCGGTGTCCGGTCGGCAAATCAAAATTACTGCCGCAAGATGTTCGCAGGCAAGCACGGGACAGAACGCCGGCGTCGTTCGCTAACGCGTAATCACCGCGGCGGTCGGGCGATCGACGCAATATTTTACGAAACGGAACGCAGAACCGCCGCGGTCCACCGGCCTGATCCTAGGAAACTATGAAATTCTGCTTGTGCAAATACATACACGATAAATCAGCTCCAATAATAGTCGCGGAGCTTCGCTGGCTCTACCAGCTGGCCACTCGAACAGCGCCACTGGTTATTGTTCGACGGGGGCGAACTTCATTTTTCATCGACGCGCCACAGAATCGATCGTCAAGCGGACCAGAATGGTTCCCGAGATCCATCAAATTCCGCGCTGGCTAGTTGAGCAATAAAATTTTCTGTTTACAAGCACAGCCCGCTCCGAGAATAGTTCAGACACCACCGCGGAAGCTTCCTTGGTGTTGAAGGCCCTCCAACATCGAACCATCCGGTTCAGAACATGCTTTTTTAATGGATCTTTAATGTCGCATCGGCTCTTTATGGTGGTTACTAATGATTGTTAGTTGTTAGCAGCCAAGCTGTCTTGCCTTTTCAGCAATTTGTAAGTATTATTATTGTTGACGGTTTTTTTCTTATTATTAGAAAATTCACCTAGATAAATATTAAGTCTCAATGTTACATTAATTTGACCAGCAGTTCCGTTTCTCTAACAGAAGTCAACGCAATTGACGATCACCCCGACGCTAAAGGTATCCTTTAACCATCGTTTGACGGATAGTTGATTAGAGTTGACTGGGTCTATTTGGACCCAGCCTATATGTACGTCCAGTTACTTATTAATCACCAGGTCCTGACAAGATCAAGACATAATATAAAATTTAATCCAGAATATTTAGAAGTGAAATTGTGTTGCGGGTGAAAATTGGCCCCGCGTCCGCGGTGCGCCGACTGACCAGCCATCAGCCATCAAAGGGTTAAATTCAGCTCCATCTGATTCCTCTAGCAGGCGGTTGGAGATTTAGGGCAGTCCAGGATGACGTGTTTAACATTTATACCTAATAGCACTGCACATCACAGAGTGGAGGGTTACGTTTGGTTGGTTGACGATGATGTGTAAATTTAGTGCAGCCCATTTCGTGCCTGCTGATTATTGTCAGAGCATTTGCCGATATATGTTCTTTATCACTCATAATATACAACGTTCATTAGAAGAGGAAACGATGAATAACAGGCACGGTTGAGCGGCAGGATCGGATCGGTTCAATGGCTGTAATCAACGGGGCTCCACTTTCTAAGCAACTCGAGGCTCGTTGGAACGCGCGGTCAATGAAGCTTCGATTATAATTGTCGTTGTTCCTGCCACTTGGCCCTATTGCCAAGCGATCTTTCCGCGTGCGAATAATTCACGACACGCCCGGCACGGGCTTTCGATCCGCGGCGAAATTGCACGATCCAAGTCTACTTTGTCCCTTCTAGTACCCCTTTCGATCCCTCATCGAGGAAATTCACGTTCGAGCCGTTCTATACACAGCGCCAACTATCGACTCTCCATCAACTAAACTGTGTAATCAAACCGGGGACCGTCCGCAATTCGACTATCTCGTCGAGTCAATGAAGAATCAACAAATATGTAAGTTCTTATACACCGTGGGCCGTGAGTCGTGGTGCGAGTGAGATGTGATAGATTCTGTGCCTCCAGATAAGTCGAAATAATAGAATAACTTTTTGTCGCACAGTGTTTCATTTTCAGCAAAATGACTTTGAAAATCAATTGAGTAGGTACGAATGACATTCGGCGTAACAGCTTTCGCTACAGACGTTCTCAACTTTTTTTGGTTTACTATGAATACTTGCCTACCAGTTTAAACAAAGATAAGTCTCCCAGTAGAACCATTCAGTGGGATTTTTTGAAGCAGATGAATTTCCATTACGTACTCCCAATGCAAGAAGCATATCCGTATGCTCCTATTACCGTTCAGATGATATCTATTGTACGATTGAAATTGCTAGTTAATATCCATAGTATGTACAAGAATTCTGATTGGAAATAATCCTTGAAACGTCAACACACACTTTGACACGTGACAAAGAGTCACAATAGCGGTCTGTAACGAAAGCTGTTACGTGAAATATCAGTTAGGAGTCAGCTTTCTGTGAAGCGAAGCTTCGCAGGTAGGCCAAAAAGTTATTCTGTCATTTCGATTGATTTCGAGCCACGGAATCTCCCCAATTTTCCTTGTGCCACGATTTACGGCCCACGGTGTATAAGTCCGTAGCATTTAATGGCATCTGAAGCAACCAGTGAATGGGCAGAAGGTCGATAGTATGCGCTAGGCTTCGTTGGATGAAAACAATTTTTATAGGAGGGAAAAGCAGTTGGAGAAATAGCACGGTGTGCCTGTGCCCCGTCACCGGTTTCCAAGCTGAAAAAGAAGCGACGAAAGACGGCAGAAGAAAGCACGGAGAAAGAGCAGAGGCGAGGTGACTTTTGAACGAATTCCGCTCACTCGGTTCGCGGCTGCTACGCATATTGTTCTATTTATGTAACCATTGTTCATCCATCGTTTAGGATAAATTTAGATAGCGGACAGAGAGGGCCGCTCTCTCGCTCTCGGAATGTCGGGTCGACTTCTTAAACGTTTCTTCTCCCGGCTTCGATTCCTCACTCTTTCTAGCCGGCCACCCTCTCCTCGCGCCCCGGCCCCACCCCTCTCGCTGCTCGCGTGCTATTAATGATACCGATTAATTTAGAACTATTGGGTTTCCCAATTAGCCAATCGGAGGCCGCGATATGCGGACGGTCTGCCTTTCCACGGCTTTCTTCTGACCGACCCGGCCAAACATGGACAGAATTTCGGGGAAATCGACATCCCTCTGCCATTAGACCTCGCCTGGCGATCATCACTCCGATCGCCGTGCCCCATAAATTCCACACTTTTAATAATCAATAATTCTTGCAAGATGCCCCTCGGCGCGACGTTATCTCCCTGGAAAATCCTCCGTTCCTAATTGCGGTCGCATTGCTCTGGCGCTCTCTGCGTTTAGGAATCCACGGCAACCACCCCCGCAGAAATTGTGCAGTGACATGTCCTTCCAGTTCTTGCCACTTTCGCGGCCAGACCACCCCACTGGAAGAATCCGCAGACTTGATGGCGTCGTTTCCTTTCCGCGGAGCGGTTTGCTTTTGCTCGCGGTGCGCCTCGGCGTCGGCGCGTCCGCCACGTCCAAGTTCATAGTTCTGCTCGTTCCCAGGCCCCCGATGATCACGCGCCGTATACACGCCGCCGACGACGCCGCGGCCGACCAACGGGCAAGGAAGATAAAGGACGTATAAATACGTACCCGGGGCGTGTTGTGATATTAATACAATTACGGATCAGTCCCGGGTCGGCCGACAGCCGCACGCAGACACTAGATTATCTGAATCGGGGTGAACGACTTTATATAGCACAGGAGCGAGCGTCTTCGCGGTTCCTTGGTTCTTGCTTTGTTGCCGTGATTCGAAGTTGTTCAGACAGTGAATCAAAGGGGTCGCAGCCGAGGCAGGCCTGGGGAATGGAATGCGCGGAAGTATCCGTCGGAGAGGTTTTTTTCAGGGGGTTGACGCTTTTAATTTCTTCGCGGGTTTTTTGGACGGGACCCGAAGATTTGTGGCTGCTACCGTCGCACTGCGCCGGCCTCTGCTTCCCTCAAATTGGTCCCTCCCTCCCTCCCCCCCCCCCTCCTCCTGCTCCTCCTCCTCCTCCCCCCGGTTTTTCGCCCCTCGCCCGCCAGGGAGCTCTCTTAATCGAGAAAGATCGCACGATGGCGAACGGAGACGGTCCTCGATAGCAGAATCTACGATTAATTTCGGCATTTTGTTGGACGCTTTGGGCAACCATGTTTCCGTTTTTACGGAACAGAGACCTTTTGTCAAGTGGGCGGAGTGTTTTGTAATACCCATGTGGGAGTTATTGATGTGGGAGTGCGGGATAATTTTAATGTCATGAATATTAGGGTGTTTCATATTATAGGGTTAAAATTAAAATAATATTTTTTTATTTTACTTTGCGCATGCCCTGGTTCCTATTAATATAAAAGAAAATATCTGACAAATTTTAGGAAGATTGAGTAATATTTAGAGGTTGCACACTTTGCACACTAAATAATGTGTAGTAGGATAAGGAAACACGGTTTTCAATGATAATTATTTTTATTCTCAAGTCCATAAAACAGAAACTAAACTTCAAAGAAGACATACACTTAGATAAATTTATATTTTATTACTACTATTATTGTTCACACCTATAAAAATTCTGTACCTTATTATTTTAGCCACATTTTTAAAACCTGAAAAAGCGAAAATATGTAGTAACCGATGACCGGGGGCGGTAGTAACAGGGGGGCAAATGTAACACATACAAATTGTGTTGAATCTCAAAACATATAATGAATATTAACACCAATTTTAGATATACATATGATAAACAATGACATTTAGGCCTACCTTAGTGATAAAACTGTGCAACCCCTAAATATTATTAAATTTGTCTAAAATTTGGCATACAGATCACTTAGATGAATAGAATCAAGGGGGCAGGCAAAGTTATATGAAAATAGCACCTTTGGAAAATTGAAACACCCTAATGAATATGGATTCAAGAATGTTTCTTTTTCTCGACTTGTGGGCATTATAGTATGCGGAATTTTTTAATCTCTGGGAAGTATTGAAGTAGTGGATTCAGGATATAAAA
Source organism: Andrena bucephala (assembly GCA_947577245.1). Lineage (NCBI taxonomy): Eukaryota > Metazoa > Arthropoda > Insecta > Hymenoptera > Andrenidae > Andrena > Andrena bucephala. Next base: position 28,511,355 of record OX387717.1, on the reverse strand, counting down.
ATTGGAAGAAAAGTTGGTACGAACATGTGTTCTTGTAGATTCCAACAGTTATTTTCACTAAGCGAAGATATAGTTGGGCATGAATTTGCTATTTATCTGTACAATTTAGAAAATTCAGGGTTTCGTCGATGTGTAATTTTATTCCCGTGTTATTGGGTCATCCTGAAAATTTCCGCGGTTTTCAGTCGTTTGGTGTAAAGCATACAACTCTACTAAAATTTAACATTTTTTATTGAGGATAAGTTCAATTATGTTTGACACACTTTTGCCACGGTAAAACAAGTGGATTTAATCCATGTGTTAAAAAATCCAGTCTCTGGTATCAAGAAACTGCCCTCCTACGAGCATCTTTGAGGTTTACGTCTCCAAATTTGAATTTCGAAAACCATTATTTAATTACCCAATCTTTTAGTGCATCGTCACTGAAAACTGTTCGCATATTGAGAGCTGCTTCCGTCACACGATGACACAGTTTAAGCTCATTAAAAACCACATATCGAAAATCATTTCTTTCCGTGTTTACTTTTGGACTTGTTGTATGCTGCATGGAACAAAATTAGGTAACCGTCACTGTATATAAAAAAACGCGAATCATGGTGACCGTAACCATATCAGCGAATGACCATTAGGCAAAGAAATGTCAATTATAAATTTAAAAATATTATATGTTTATAAATGGAGTGTAGTTGCACTTTTAATATCCCATATTTTTAGTTACGCGTATTAAGTAAACATTAATAAGTGCAATTCTTATTAAAAGTATGCGGTCATTTACTGGGCTTCTACACGTTTTGCATTTTATAATTGTTTTTTTTTTAAATTACGATAAGAATAAGTAATTATTTTTATAGAAATTTCAAGAAAAATAAATTTAAATGTAATTTCAACAATTGTTTTGCTGTTACACATAAATATATTCAAGTATTAATTTCAAAGGTCCATAAATTCAACAATTCGGTCATTCACTGATTGGTTTGCACTAGCATTGCAAATACGTGACGACAGAATCAAGTACCACAAAAAACCGCAGGATATTTCGGAATGACCCAGCACTATGTATTTTAAATTCAGCCAAGCTATTTCTATTGTAAGTCGATGCTATTAACATGGCAGTCTACGTTTAAAATAAAAGTGGCCTGTTTAGACAGCAAAATGGCGGATATGATTCTCAGAAAAAAAACAAGATACTACTAATTATTGTGAGTATTTCTTTTAAAGTAAGTTCTGAAGTATCAGAAATATTCTATACGAGCTCTTCTCGTTAGTTTTATGTCGCGAATCCTGCACTAAAATATTTCCCACACATTAAACACCCTGTGTAACGATTGCAACTCGAAAAAAAATTATTTTTAGACTAATGTTCGTGGCAACCCACCTTTTCTCTTCGTGAAGCCTAATAACCCTGCACTGTGATCTACTCTAATCTACGCGTGACTCATTTTAACACACCGGAGGTCGTATGTTTTGAGGCAAACTTTCGCTCACTATTCATTCTTTCAAAGTTTTCTAAATGTTCACTGATTTTTCTCGAAAATTTCAGAATAACGTTCTCGGCGCTCACAAACGGCGTTCATGTATACTAGGGTGGTCCTTATACATGTATGGTAAAAAATTTAATTTTTCAAAAATTTCTTCTGACCCTCTCAGAAGCTTCCAAATAGTTTAAAAGAATTTCGTCTAAAATTTTATTAAAATATATTAAGGATTAAAGGTTGCTCAACGGCAATGAAATATTACTATTTTGGTATACATAAATTAAAAAAAAAAAATTTTTTCCTTTACAGCTTGTTCTAACTGGTTGGGGGACTGGAGAATTGGGTGAGTTTCGTTGTTATAGGTGCTAGGGCCAGTATCTAGTATTGTACCCGGTTTTACCTAGGTTAAAAGCGGATCATATTTTAAATCATTATTTTTTTGTATTTTTCCTTCTATTAAAGAAATTGGATATGTACTATTATTTAAAAAATCGTTTATACTAATGAATCCCAATTGCAATTTGTTTTTTACTTAATAATGTCAAAGTTATAAGATTTTATTCTTAACGTCCCGATTTTGCCCCGGTCTCCCCTACATGCGAAATATAAAATCCTTGAGCGACCTTTATATATCAAAATGTACAAATAAAACACACGGAGATATTTTTTTTGTCAAATAGAAGATTTTAAGAGGGTCAGACAATATATATTTTAAAGTTGAAAAATAAGGACCACCCTAATGTATACCAATAAACTCTACCTCGATCTTCCAAAATCTCGCCAATTTCATCCCACCTCTCGTATTCCCAAAACCTTCTAAAAAAACCCACTGCATTTCCTCAATTACAACGCATTAATATTCAAAAAATAGCCAAGTCAGACTCGATTTAATCCTTGTTACCTTATTTCGAATTTCGACCATTTCTTATTCTAACAATAAGTTTCGCGCCCCAGCCAAGGTAATTCCAGTAGGACCCATCATTGTGCCACACTTACAGTGAGTCTAATAAAACGATTGTTAAACGAACCAGCTCTTCCCTGGCGCGCCTTGCACCCCGCGTCGCCCGATTGATGATCGCGGTACGTACAACGCCGGCCACTTTTGAGGACACGAGCAGTGGGCAGGCACTGTTCAGGGCGCAACGTCGGCCAACCTGCAACGAAAGAATGCCCACGATCAAGTTTTACTGGCGGCACTTGACCTCGCGTCAGTCAGCTTAGCGTGAACAATGTGGACGATTAACGAATCAACGGAAGAGACGTAGCCGCGGAGTGTTCTAGTGCGCTTCGTGGAGCGGAAGTGATCTCCACTGGCTCGTCCCTCCTCCGCCTCTAGGTCCCTGGCGTCGAGTTTTGCCTCCTCCACCACCCTCGGCCACCCTCCGCCGCCGCCACCCCCCCTCCCTCCCTCCCTCCCTCCCCCTCCCCCACCCCTTCGCAGCAGTGCCCCTCGGCAATCGGCGATCCGATCAACCGGAACCTCTCGAATTCACCGAGCCAGGCCACAAGTATCTCACTGAAGGCCGCTCCTTCGACGGCATCGACTGCCAATCATGCATTTACTCGGATGGGCCTAATCCCTCGAGCACTCTTCCTCGGTACCTCCGTGCTCGAGCAGCCGGGGAAATGTTCGCTTGAGACGTGGCGCACGGAGATCGGCTCGCAAATTCGTGTCCCTATGCTGCTCCTGGGTGCGGGCTAAAGGGGTGGTGGGTTTTCACGGGAAGAAAGGTGATGTTTGTTACGCGGCGAGAATTTAGCTGACAGTTTGCTTCCTATTGTCACGTGACTTCGGGATTCCGGCCTACAGAGCGTGGGCCTAAAGCAAAGTGTAACGTAACCTTGTTGGGAACAATGTTGGGACTAAAGATGGTGATACGCGTGACCAAGGGAAAACGATTTTTCGTCGACAAATCCATGTTAGTCGACGGTGGTGCCTGATCATGCTTAAATTTTTCGTTACTAGGGGTGCCTGTACAGGGTGGGGCGGGACAGGTGGTACAATCGGGCAGGGGATGATTCTACATGTAAAAATAAACCGAAAGTGTGGAATGAAATTTTTTCATAAAAAGCTTAGTTTCCGAGTAAACTAAATTTAAAGATTCATCGGGTACGCGTGCACTTGACATCTCCGGGCTTTATGTTTGTACTACAATATACGAACTAAAGTATACGAACTAAAGTATAAAAAGACCCCCTTGTTCCCGGGGAGCTTGTATTTATCTAGGAAGGGTTGCTGCAAGTGGAGTCCTCAAGTACAGATAGAAATAATATCCCACCAGGTAGAGGCGCCTGAATTGGTATTGTATTGGAAAAGAAGTAATCTCCAAAGAAAATGCTGGTCAGTCGTAGAGACACTCATCTAACCTATATTTCTAAACCTAGTGTTTTTAATGTTTCAAATATGCAGCCAGCACGCGAAACGAGAATAGCCTACTCCTCACTCGCAGAAATCCTCTCCGAACGTTCAGTAACAGGAGGGATGGCTGTTCCACAAACATGTTGCGGCGTTTCATCTCACGATTCCGCGATGAGAAACTCCGGCGCACCTGACGAAGCGACAACGAATAAAAAGCAGAGGGTTGGTAGCTGTTTTGACAGGAATACAGGCTTCTTTCGCGGGTTCGATCCGCTCGTTATGTCAGCCGAGTAGGTCGGCTCACCCGTGACCGACACCTGGAGGAATGACTCCCTTTCAAGGACGCCGAACAACGAATATGCGCTCAGTCATCATCGATTCCTCAGCGAGCCTTTGATTCGCCCCGTCGAGGATTCTTTTTCTTCGCCGCCTGGGCTTCTTCGTCGCTTCGAAACCAATTACACACGGTGTTTCTCATTAATTCCAATCGGAATCCGGCGATTTATCGACGTCGATTCGCTCCATGAATACCCTCGTTGCGCCATTCGAGAGCCAGCCTGTAACGGATTATCGATCATAACCGAGCATAACTTCGTAACGGCAGCCAACGATCGAGAATTTAGATCACTATCGACTAATTTTATCGAGAATCATCGGCGTCTAACGCGGCCTGGTCGCGCGCAATTAACTCGATTGGAAAGGGAAGTCCATCAAGCTCGCCTCGCGTCGAAAGCTAAATGTGGAAGCCCGATCGCAAACAACACCTAATTGATCTGCAGAGAAACTGTACAAATGACGATCTAATATTAGCTACAAACGTGCACACTTTGAAACGTCTATAGAAGAGGCGCAGCGCAGGGAACAGTGCCATGTAAAGAGTGCAAGCTGATCGGGGCAGCTTCTGCCCTCCTAGTTGCAACGAAAAATGATGGCGTACCATGCTTGATGGCTGAAAATGAGGAATTGCTTGGACGGACGTTGATAGAGACAGCGGAGATAGACAAAGGTATATGAAAAATGAATTTGAGAGCCACTGAGATCGCGGGTGAACCGTGTTTTCACTGTATGAGACCCTGGTCCGATGACGAAGAGGTCCTGGCAAGATGTGAACATCCCGCGAAGCGGCCAGTGCTGTTGAGATTCTGAGAGCAAAGAATAGAATGCTATATGCACCGTGACTTATTGGAGGAGTGGAAAATGAGATTTGGATATCGATAGTGTGAACGATGATCTCATTCCTGGGAGCATAATGCAAACTGATCTGCAGAGGCCTATCGCTGAACGTCCAACATGCTTCTGCGGACTTTCTTCTTCGTTTTTGTTGGGTGCACTTTTAATACGCAATGTAAAAGCACAGTAGACACAGTAGTAAATTATTATTACCTTCGAAATATTTACAAGCAATCGTTGTTCTTATCGTTACTTGAAGTGGCGAACTGATTTCACTAGTTAACACTAGTTCCTACAAATTTGGGAAATTTCGTGAAATTTAGTATTCTTCAAATCACTAAAAATTCTTCAACGACCCTTTACAATATTAACTGAAATCTCTTACCTTTAAAATTAGATGTTAGGTAAAACTAGTTGCAACTATGGAAAAATAATTTCAATCCAAATTAAGAAAGAAATTTATTATTCAAGAAATGTATAAAATGCATGTGTGTGTGTGTGTGCGGGAGTAAAATTGCTTGAAATAGTCTTAACTGACTTTTTTCAATAACAACTAGTCCCACCTAGTAAAAATTGTAAACACATTAAAAACATGATTACTCTTAGTTGCTTCTAAATTTTTCCCACTGTGCCCAGTTAATTCAAGCTTTCGTTTTACTCATTCATTTCAACTTGGCAAAGGGCTTTGCGGGAATTAGCATCGACTAGTGAAATTGATTTTTCACTCATTTCGGGTTTGCAATGAATTTACAGGGTAATTTATTCAATAGGTGACATCGTTGAGGTATCACGTTTCTGCGCGTTACTCTTGCGTTTGCGAGACGAATCGTGCGAAACGCAGGATGCTGCGAGTTCCCATCGATTCGAGAAATAGTTCCAGAGGGATGAGGAAAGCCGGGAGGAGAAGTGCTTTCGGGGGAGGGAAAAAAACTCAAAGCCAACCGACAAAGTAATCGATACGTCTCGAAGGTTTTTACGTGATTCGGAGTTATTGAATGGTGTGGGATATGACCGAGTCACCGTGAAATCTGAACCAGAGGAGAGTTCGCTCTTTTTCTTCCCCTGCTATTGAAAATTTTTCGCCATCCAGACCTCGAGTCGCCTTTTACGAGGCGATAAGTTACGGAAGATTAAAAAATCTCTGGGCCATAAGAAACATTCACATGCGTCTTTAACTCTAAGATGACTTCGGTTAAGTTCGATTTCTGGGATCATGACCCCCTTTTAGAGGTTAAATTTTATGAAGCTTAAATTAAGTGAATCTGTATAGTATATTTTTAAAAATACAAGAATGGCAGCACAATAATTCTAATCAGCTACTTTAGGTAATTAATATTTCGTAGGGAAAATAAAATATTTTTCTGCAAACTGTCCCAAAAGTAACAGGAATAATTTGAAAATTTACGTTTACATTAATACTTCTACCCATACTAATTCGTTAACAAATAAGCGATAACATTCACTTCTTTAATTTCTGCAACACTAACCTGACAGAACTTTCACGTGGCCAGGATACCTAATAATGAACCAAACCAAACAAAGCTACAAACAAATCCAAAAACACATCCTGCCAGTCAAGATCCGAAAAATCGCCCCAACTTAACGAACTTCAACCGAGTGTGCCAGTGAAACCAATACATACCTACCTACAATTGAAACAATTCAAACAAAACCAACCGCCACCTGGTGGTTCGTGCAGCGGGTCTCTCGAGCCGGTGCAATGTGACCAACGGAAAATTCTTCGCGCCGGGTCACTCGGTTAAAAACACCCACCTCATTAACTCTCGATTTAACGACCGTCCAAAAACTTCACCAATATCAGGCTAAAAACAGCCAAGCGCCCCTTACGAACCGTGTAAATAAAACTCAAAATCCCCCTTCCTCTACCCTTGCCTACATCCTGCCACCCCACCCCCCACCCCCCCCCCCCCCCGTCCCCGCCGAATTCCCCGCAGCCGCCTACCAAAATTAATCCACGGGCTTTCTTCCACCTTGTCGAATAAAGGGCAAAAGCGAGTCCGAATCCCATCAATAATGGCCGGCCGGTTAATTTGCATCGCTGGATGGCTGCTCGCGTGCGCGATGGAACAAAGCTATAATTATTAGTGGCCGTCGTCTGTGCACTTACCGTGGTCATTTATTAAGGGGCAGGCCCCGCGCCCCGCGGCACCCCCGACCATCCGACGAAAACTCCCGACGCCTATGACACACGCCTCGCGCGGACTTTCGCCGAGATTATGAACTGCCGGCGAAGATGAAATTCCTTTGTTCTAATCCGCGTCCGCTCGCCGGTTAATTTGTCTGGGCATGGCGCAGGTGCGCGTATATATAGACCAGGCCTACTTGGGGCCACGCGAGTTCACCACGGGGTTGGGATTGTTTGGGGCCCATGACCGCACCACTTATTAACGATTTAGGATGGTGGTTGGAAATTTGGGGACTTCCTCGCACGGGAAAGAACGGAATGGCAAATTTTTTGTACATGTAGATATGTAGATTTGTCGTAATGTTTGATGGTATTGGGCTGTGGAATAGTAGAGAAAATATGGTTGTCGGGGTAAAGTAGCCGAATATGAGAACCACTTCTTAAAAACATCATAACTCTTGACCACGAACAGTTTTATTAAAATTCGATACACGTTTTAAAAGTAGAATACCTATGTATTCTTTAGCAACCTTCTGAAAAGTGTCTATTATGACGAAGATTCGGTTTCTTCATAATAAAATAAAAACGAAAGTCGATCAAATACGCAAATAAAAAAAATGGGTTCCTAGTGTGCGACTCTTCACTACCGCAGTCTTCGTGAGTCCACCACCGAAGTCTGCATGGGCCCACCACGCCCATCATAACACTTTGTACGTACACTTAACCCATTGTTCACCTAGCACATGTGAAAAATAAAGACCTGTGCAAAACAAGCATTCTGTATCATAATTTTCTTTCTTAATTCACTTTCATCATTCAGAGCAATTTCTTCTTCACTCTCATCAGTTGAACTTTCACGGGTCTCATATTCGGAAACAATAACATGATAACTATCGAAGGTAGCTTCGAAGTTAAGTATTCATCATTTAATGATATACAACTAGCAAGTCTTACCCAACTCCATTGCAAACACTATACATCAGTATTTGTGAAAATCATTATACACTTACCACTTTAGAGGTATTTGTAATTTAATCCAACCACTTGCAAAACTGTCTGCAACGTATTTCAGAAATATGTGCTGGCTCAAGACGAATAATTATTTATTATAATGCCACAAATACACAGTTAGTTGGTAAAGAAATAGCATCGCTGTGACATTCAAGAGTTCTGTAGCGGAGAGAAGTTCGAGTCTCATATTAGGAGAGCTTGAATGATTCCGTGAAATGGATTTAAAGGCTCGGGCACACATATCAGTTCCGTGTTCACTGATTTCACCGATGATTATTCAGAGGTATGGGGCCGTCCTTAAATTACGTAACGGTAATTTTTGCGATTTCTTACCCCCTCCCTCCCCCAATATAAGAATTCGTAAGTTTTGATATTGCAACCACCTTCTTACGTAATATTTTTTACATTGAATTTTTTCAAGTACTAAAATTATTTTAAAGGGTTATATAATTCATTTAACTCGGTTTCGGGAAATTCAAACTAAAACAACTTTTCTGGCACATTAATAATAGAATTTGTATTTATTGGAAATTAGGTTAAAAAATATTACGCCAGACGCTACCTGACGCGCCTCTCCCCCTTGTAAAAAAATGTAAGAAATTTGCGACCCCCTCCCCCCCAAAAAAAGCCTTACGTAATTTAAGGACTACCCATATCTGCACTGTGCAGCAGGCCTACTCTGGGCAATTACAGTCATTAAAAATAATCAGAATTATATCATGCATGGTGTCATTTTCATCAGAAAAATACCAGCAATCCATTGCTGATACTTGCATGAAGATCTAATACGCAATATAGAGATTGGAATTTTCATTACTGCATAGCCTATTGCTGTCTTTATCTTTATAATTGTAGAGTTTAGAACCCCCGTCGCGCGGCCTTCGGGAGCTTCGACCCGTGAACCTTTTCACGGTCATAAACAAGGACCAATTCAGACGATTCCAAGACGGCGTCAGTGAAAAAGCCAGAATATCGTGGCCAACGAATTTTAACTTCAGAGCACGGTTACGAATTCGACACTGAGAGGAACAGACGTCAATGACATGGACAAGTGTGAACTTCTCTATTGTAAAGCGAGGAGACAATATTTTTTACCACCGACACTGACTGCACGGAACTGGCGCTTAACTGATACGTGTGCCCAGATCTTTAAGGTCTTTTCACGGAAAGCTAGCAGCCGCGGAACACGCCTACCACCTGCCATCTCTCGGCGCGCAAACGGACTACTTCCGCGTTTTTACGGGTTTCCCTTAAAAAGGCGGGTTTCGTAGGAACTCGAGTCTTCTCACGCTGCAGCGAACTTTTTCGAGAGATATTCAGTGACCCTATTGGGACCGTACGTCTGAGTTTCAGCGGGGAGTAAGGTCGAACTTGTAAGTTGTTGCAACACGCTTGTATTTGCGACAGAATTCGAGCAGTGCGTCCCCTGCAACTTCCAAATTGCCTCGAGTTTTTGGACACTACTTAACCTGCAAATTCCCTAACACTGAAAACTGATCGAAACCGTCGTATTCGCGGTTAAAAACATATTCTTATTGTTAGTGACTCGACAATTTTCAACTTCGCACTCGAGGGATGAGTAAAAACCTCGGAGTCGGCTTTTTTTTTAGAGTCCCGAGCGAAATGATTTATGGATGGTGGGAGGGTATAAGGTCCGGCGGGTGGGGGTTATGCGATTTTACGGGCGTTGTTCTTTCCCTATAAACGAGCAAGTCAAGGCAAAGTTCAGAGTGAGATTCCTCGACGACAGAGGTAACGAGTGTCCAGCAGTCTTCCAAAGAGAAGTCTTCCCGGAGTCCTTTTCCGTACCATCCCAGGAACCGTGTCCCTGGAGGAGCCGGTGCCGTAGGTAGACCAGATTTATGTGCAAAACTCCGCGTCGTCCCCTTCGTCCGAGCTGACGGGGATGCAAGAAACGATCCCCTAGGAGTCGAGGATAAACTTGCTCCTAACGATCGGTGAATCTGCATGGAGGAGGACTTTCTGCTGGAAATTTTAGAGATTTTCGTGCAGAGGCGGAAGTGAAACTCGCGGCGACAGTGCCTGGGATGGATTAGAACGGAATCACTTCATTCCTGTAAAAAGGCAAAGAACATTCTAATACTAATTCTTGGGGGAGAATACGGCGGCGCGCATGCATGGGATACCAGTATCGCGAAAATTAACTCGTGCTAGGTTGTTCAGGGAGACGAGCGGAGGAGAATGTTCAGCCGAAGATTCCGCGCGTTCCAGCTGTCTTCCGAACATAAGTAATTAATTAATCTCGGAATTATACAGTACAGATAAAATCGTACAAGCTGAGCTCGGCCCATCGTGTAATATTATTTGAAGATTTCCCTTCGTTCTGCTTCAGCGAGTTGTAAATTACGGTTAGGTGGTTCCCAGCTTTCGGATGGCTATGCAAGCAGCGAGGGAAATTATGCAGGGATCGTAGGTGCTGGAAAGTGTGTGTTTTATCTGAAATATATTTGACAACCGGGAGAGGGGGCCTGTTGTCGTTTCTTCTTTCGATTTTGTAGCAAATCTACGTCCGCCCGTTTCCATGGCATTAAATATTCCGCGCAACAGTGTTACATTCGGTAATATTCAGCTCGTATAGCTACTCTGGATGCGCCTTCAGTTCGGTTTCAATCCTTTCTGCCTCCATTTACATGACTTTCTCTGTTTATGCCTCTTAGATGATATCGCCGCTGTTTTTCTTGCGACTGAATACATGACTGGAACTTACAAAAAGATTATCCTCGATGACACGGTGTCCGGTTTAAATATTAAAATTTAAGTAGAAACTTTGCTCATACAGAAACCACACTCATCGAATAACGTTTAATATTCTCCTCGATCACTTCCACGGTGCTTTTAAGGTTTTTTCCTCATAAATTCGTGGCCCCTCCACTTTTCTCGTATATCGACGCAAATACGAATCTACAATACGGATTCAGTCCCACAACCGCCGGTTTCTCAATGTCCTACCCACTCCCACGATCGTAACTTCAGTTCTCGTTTTATACTAACGTCCATAAGTCACTGGACATTTGGTACAAGTAGCATAACAACGAATTGATTTTATTAAGTGATGCCAAAGTATTAATTTTCTATATTACCAAGAAGTTTTTGAAGTTTGAAAAAGGCTATTAATTAATTTCTTCGACATTTCTATAGCAATTTCCTTTCAACATTTTTTGTAATCTTCTTTTTTCTTTTTCCATCCAGATTATTCATGTAACTATACATTAATAATTGTAGGGGAGAGGTGCTATAAAAGGGACACTTTTGTTTAGTGTCTGTTTCTGACAATGTCATTATAGGTATTTAAAAAACAAGTACATCAATAGAAAGCGTAATTGTTTCCCTTCAATAAAAGTATATTACAAACTCATAAATTGTAATAAAAAATAACGAAATCTTCGATTTTCAAATAAGTGGGAAATGTCCCTTTTATGAGTAGGTGGTTTTAAATGGGACAATATAAGTCATGAAAGTATTGCAATTATAATTGTACATCTTAATGATACCACACAATTGAATCTATGAAAAGAAATTCTCTTTGTACTATAAATCATCAATATTTTTGACTACCTTCATGGAGTGTGACTTATCGTTAATGCTGTAGCAGTAATTTTTAGGTATAAAATATTATTTTTCATAAAATACAAACTAAGTTCAACATAGCATCTTTGCAAGACCCTAATTTAAATGCATTTCATAACATAACAATAATTATATTAATTATAATTATTTCATCAACTATACTTATTTTAAATAAATTTATTAACCGATTTCTACTAAAAAATCATTCAATTGAAATTATGTGAAAAATTACCCCCATATTAATATTAATAACTATTGCTGCTCCATCAATAAAAACCCTATATTTTATTGATGAACTATGAAATTCATTTTTTACAATTAAATCAATTGGTCACCAATGATACTGAATATATGAATATCCAGACTTTAATAATGTTAAATTCAACTGTTATATAATTAATGACTATATAACTAACCCTCGAGTGGTAAATATAAGTATGCATATAAAAAATCAATAAAACATATAAATAATAAAATAGTTTAGAATTAAATTCTACTTGGACAAAAATGAGATCAATTGTACTAAAATAGATACAAAAACACTAATAACTTTACAGGGAAATCAAATATAGTGCCCAGCAGTACATGTGTATGAGTGGGACAGCCATGAAACGGGCGTTCCATTTAAGACTATAAGTGAGTTTAATATAAAATAAGCTCAAAACAAAGAAACTAATCAATTAAGCTTACCTGTTAAGAATTTTCGTTTCAGTTGAATACAGGCTATTTTAATGATATAACACTTTAACACTTTGCATGTATCTTGATCTCAGAAAACGACACAGAAAACCAAAGAAAATTTTTCTTTTACTGTCGAAAAACATCAATCAACCGCGGATTACTACTCTGTTGCAAGTGCGACCGCAGTGAAGTTTATGCCAAATGACTGGACACTAGTGTTGACATAAACAGGAAAATACCTTACATGTGTAATGCATTTAGAATTTCGGCAATTCGATTTGCCCCGTTTAAAACCTGTCCCTTTTAAACCACCTGTCCCCTACATTAAAACAATAACCGCAACAAAGAGAGGTAATAAACTCAGTTCAGAAATCAGCACCCGCATCTCTATTTCCATTTGCCGCCAAACAAGCAACTGTCCAGTAACTTATGGACGTCAGGGCGCATCGATTTGCCCCGATCGAAGCGGTTCGATTGCAAGCCCGCGCTCGCCAATTTGGCCCCGGTCGCTCTCTGAAAAGCCCCAGACCGGTCGCATCCCTCCGTCTCCGTGTCCCCGACTTCTAAATAACTGCCCGGCGAGCGTTGTCAAAACTCGGGTACACGCCGATCCGATGCGCCGTCTATTATTACACCGGGGCCCGAAACGCTTCCGTATTCCGCGTCATGTCGGCCCAATGGATCGCCCCGAACGCTGGCCAGCTATGGAATTAATAGCTCGCCCTTTTAACCGCGAACGTGACAATTCAAGTGCACTCGAAAGCATAGATCGGGACTGTCCCGCTCCGCCTTCCCAGGCGAACCGATGCCTCCTCCTCGGGCCACTTGGCGATTCCGCGCGCGGCTCTTAGACGCGTGACCTGGACGGTTCCCACGCAGCACGCACAACATCCTCACAATCGGCTGACGTGTCACATACATACGTGATCATGTTCTAATGCATCGCGCGCCCTACGGAAATTACAATTAGACGACTAGACGAGCGAGCAACCACTCGATCCGTGGCATGGCCGATCGTTAGACCTGGGACGCCCGAGCGGTTGCGCCTTGGTTCGATGAAGGAACCTATGCGATGGGAGAGAATGCACTGTGCCGATGGGAGTTGAAGTGCTTTTTTCGCCGGGCTCCTCTCCTTCGATCGGTTTAAAAGTGAAAGGGTTGTTAGGAAGGCGTGCGTAGGCGCATGTCAATTTTTTCTGTATTTTTTGTTTTGAAGATTTTTTGGAGAACTCGGTGTTAACGGTGGATTTCGAAATATTTGGAAGAAATGTGGGTAGATTATGTCTGGAATCACTTGAAATATCATTCAAATCTCAACGATTTTTAAGGTTTTGACAAATTTTGAATGTTTTAATGGATTTTGGACATGTCGAGACGGTTTCTTCGTAGTGGAAATTTTTTTTAACCCAAATTAGGTACCTACTCGAAATGTTAAGAGTAATCAAGATTTCTTTCGTTCGTCACTTGGGTTATTAAAATTAAATCAAGAAGGGTGAATGGAAGCATAATGTAAATCCTTAACGCAAAAATAAATCGAAAATTCGAAATAAAAGTTCTTTATATGACCTTTCGTTTTCGATAAAATCGAGTTATAAATGCACGTAGCTAATTAAAACACGGCAAAGTTGATCTGTAAATAAGTACTTACAGTTTGGGAATGAAATGAATCCTCTGTTAAAAATAAGTCGAAATTGCAGAATAACTTTCATCGAATGGGATTTCCTTCTCGAAAAAATCGATTTGATTGTGGAACTGATTTTTCGTCGAATGTACGCCTACTCTATGGATTTTCAAACTTAATTTTTTTTTAAATAAAGGCTCACATCGAAACATTTTATTCCATATTTTTTATTTATTTTTCCACAAGAAATTACCCTACGCCTCGACCCAACCAGCACATACAGCTATAAACAAATTATGCCACAAAATGTATTCTACATAAATAAATAAATAAATCGAGATTATAGAAGCAAGACAGCGGATGGAATGGCTATCACTACTGTGCGCCAACTGATCAAGAACACCACGGTGATTTGAATTATCGACCGCCTCGGGTTAGATAAAAATACCAGTTTTGCTGCGTGAATGACAGGAATACCGATTTTTCGATAACGTGCGCGACACGGGTGTCGTTGAAGCGCTGCTGAGGCACATTCCGCCTTCGATTTTCGACTAATTCAAAGTCAGACGCTACACCCCGAAACAACTGCTCGGATATCAGGAAACTGCGTGGCGAATGAATAAAACAGAGAAATAACAGTATCCACGTAGTCCGTCCCATAAGTCGTTCGTTCGGTGGCCAACGAAAATAAGGTGGCGCGACATCGTGGGTACATCTTCATCGTGCGCGGCCGTCCGGAAAAAACCACCTCTAGCTACTGGAAAAAAGACGATAAGAAGAGGAACATTGACCAAACGGCGCGGCGGCTCGTTTGCAATCCGCTCATGCGTCCCCCTTCATAAAGCCTCGAACTGCAACCGTCTCGAATATTTGTAACACTCGCCTTATCGATCATGCGCACAGAGAGGACTGAAGCACGTGAATCATATTCATATCTGATTTGAATAAGAATGCCCAAGGTGGATCGCGTGTATTGTTATGCGGCAACATGACGAGCCGTTGGCATTCCGTCATGCTCGCGTTTCCCAGATCGAAATAATGCTATGCGGGCATTATAATCGTAAATATGGGGACCCACGGCCCCGTTAGGAATCCGCCTGGCACCCACCTATTTCAAAAGAGAATCATAATTTATTATTACACCGGCGTCGAATGGAATAACAATCGGCCGCGGGCAGCTCTTCCACGAACCAGGTCGAGTTTCGATCGATCTTTGAATACATACGCGAGCCTCGATCCTCATCCGCGCCCCGTGCCCGCGCACACCGTTTTCCTTTATTTTCTCCTGCTCCTCCTCTTAGTTGCGGTCGCGCACGGCACCGTAGAAATTTTTGTATGTCGCGCCGTGCTGCCCGGTTTTAACGATCAACGGCCGCCAAGCCGCTACAATCGAAATACACAGCCTGCCATTGGAGATGGCCAGCTTTCTGTTAACATTCGTTAGTGTAACTAGTTATGTAGTCTCGTGACTAGGTCCGGGACAATTTAGAGCCTCTTCACACGGAGTATTACTGTGGGGCATAACTGATGTTTCAGATGTATTCGCTTGGCAGAGGAAAGGATGCTTTCGAAAAGATGGAGGGTGATAGGAAGTGGGAGAATGTATTAAAAATACTAATTGACAGCTGGAAATACTTCTCGTGTGGAAAGGCCCTTACTTATCGCCACACTTTCCACTTTAAGGTACAACTTATCACAGAAACAGAGGTATTTTTCCTGTTACTACTTAAGGGGGAACACCACTGTGAAAGTTGAAAAAATTTCGATTTCTTTTTTCTTCACTTTCTTAATGTTTGACTCTTCAAAAATAATCTCCGAAAATTTCAAGTCGATATTCGAAGAATTTACGAAGGTACGGTGCATTTTGTGAAATGCGTCACGGTACAAATGCACTACAAGTCAAACTTTAAACGCGATTTTCTCGAAACGACATTTTTCTAACTGATCGAATCAATAGCTCTGTCAATTTTTATCCGAGCGACTTGAAATTTTGACAGGATCTTTAAAACAAGAGTATTTTCAGTTGTACGTACCGATTTTTTGATCGAAAACATGTTTTTTGAAATACGCTCGTAAAACTATCCATTTTTTTGCGGATTTTCGAAACTTTTTCTTCTCACGCGCACCATTTTTACAAAAATAATTTTTTTTAAAAATCGGTACGTACAACGGAAACTACACTCATACAGATTATATTAATAAATAAAAAAATTATTTCAGAGTTGCCGTTCCAAAGATATCGTATCGATAAGCGACCTATGTTTTCTTGTGAGGGGTCTAGGAGATTAACTGTAGATGGAAATCTGTGCATGTTTTTCTATTACTTTTTTTTTTATACTGTCTGAAGACATTGTACTAAAGATAGGTAATAACAATTTTATAATAAAACTGTAAGTTATTCCTTAAAAAAATCTTAAAAATGGGCTCATTTTTCCGGCCGTCACAGTGGTGTTCCCCCTTAAGGACTGTTATCCTCATCAAACGTATAATGTATAGGTACATATGAGCCCCTTAGTTGCGAAGTGATTAAGTCACGTTTCTTACAAGGAGAGATTCCCAGGTGTCCGCCACCGATTGCTTTGAATTTTGGATATGTTTTAGAGAACCGAAAAATAAGATATACGTGTTTTTTTATAGCGGCCCGTTTTCATATTTAGAGGGTGAAACCAACCCCCAATGTTATAAGATTTTCAGGTGTTCATCTCTGATTGCTTTGGTTTTTAGATATGTTTTAGAGGACCGGAAAATAAGAAACACGTGTCTTTTCATTTTGGCCTGCTTGAATGTTTAGGGGTTGAAACCACCATGTGTTGAGTAAAACTTGATATAAATTTAATTTGCGTCATAACTTGCTCTATGAACAATGTTCTTGTCGTCCGTCACCGTTATTATGGGGTAACTATGAGGGGTGATTTCACCCCTTGAACATGCAAACGGGCCAAAATGAAAAGACACGTATTTCTTATTTTTCGGTCCTCTAAAACATATCCAAAAACCAAAGAAATCGGAGATGAACACCTGAAAATCTTATAACTTCGGGGGTTGGTTTCACCCCCTAAATATGAAAACGGGCCGCTATAAAAAAACATGTATATCTTAATTTTCGGTGCTCTAAAACATATCCAAAATTCGCAACAATCGGAGGCGGACACCTGGGAACCTCTCCTTGTTAGTATTGTGAAAATTGGACTTTCGTGTAGGGGAGACCGGGGCAGATTGTAAGAAAAAATGGTTTCACAGTTTTTTCTCGAAAGTGTTTTCCTCAATCAGGAAATAATTTGCGTGATTTACTACTTACATATGTGGTGAACTGATTGCGTGAAAGTACGCGACAAAACCTTGGACACTTAGACATCTAGCTTCATCTTAAACAAATCTGAACCTTTGTTACAATGTGCCCCAATCCGGGGTACCTAAACTGTAACACATCTGTTTTACTTATTTAAATACAAGTATGAACACAAATACACATTTGTAAAAAATATAAATGAAAACACAGATCAGTATTAAACATTTGATATACATGAGTTAAACGATCATTGCTTATTCATCTGATTCTATCTGATAATTAATAACTTTTATTATATATAAAATTGATACCATTATATAATACCACAATTTCTTATTATCTCTTTTTTTTCTATAACCCGGAAATTTTTCCAGTTAAACCGGGGCCCGGAGATTTGCTTCAAAACCTGGAGTCTCCGGGCCCAAACCGGAGAGGTGGCAACCCTGGTTACACCCTACCCCGGTCTCCCCTACTGTTTTATAAAATATTAAGAACAAAATGTAGCTTTATTGTATGAAAATAAAGTGAAAGAATAGAAATTATGATAACATAACTTAAAAGAAAAGCTACATATCTTTCAATAGTAAACTAACGGTAATATAACGAATAATCAAGTGCCATTATTGCACTGAATTATAATATCACTTCCTTGTAAAAAGGTGACTTACGCCATACGACAATTGATGTATTAATAATCATAACTTGTACGAAAGTTATTTTCAAGGCACTACGAGAAAAAAAGTCAACACTTTCCACTAAACACAGTATATTTTTACATTGAATATCTTATTTATTATAATAGATGTATTAAGGAACTCATTCCTTGCTGGATTCATCATCACTTTCTACAATCGCACTGGTTTTTAATGTGTGGAAAAATGTATGATCAATCGGAGGAATAAACTTTAGCAAATCTAGCATGTCCTATTTTTTTCCCGCTTTTGACAATCACTTTGTTTAAGCTGTAAAATTGACTCTTATTTTTTATTAGCATAAAAGAAGATATACGCAAGTTAGACTGTTAAATAAAATAAGTAGGTATTCTTAATACTTACTATTCCTATAATAATCTCATTTTTTGTAATTTTGGACTTACGCCACTTGTCAATTCAGGGGTTCATAAATGAGTCAGGAGACAGGGTGTGTTCAAAGAGAATTTTTATAGTATTGCAAGTTCAATTAAAATTCATAGACAAATTTTATTCCTACAGAGTGCAGAGTACCCTATATAATTGTATCTACTTATCGTCAGATTATTCTCTTCCAGTGCGCAATTCACGTCTCGTCAGATCGATATAACTTAATATCAAGTTCTAAACGGTGTAATGAGAAAAAAATTGATTTATGACGTTCCTTGCCTGAGCCTCCTAAATTCCCATCGTCACAAGACTTTTTAAATTTTTCTGCATAAAATTCGAGGTAAATATATTGCCACTAAAATAAGCACTCCGTTTTAATCGTAACTATGCTACATTATAGCATATGTTTTTACGTTTTGTCGCTTATAAAATGGGTCAGCCGATCCCCTATTTCTATCACATACATATATGACCCCCTTCTAACATCTCTGGGCTTGTTTTCTCTCCGACAGCGCAGAACTGCATCAGATTTAATATTTGTTTTTAAGATTATAAATAATGATATCGACTGCTCTCCGATTTTAGAATTATTTGAACTTAATGCTCCACTTAGGAACCTCAGGAAATTTCTGCTTTTTCATTTGTCACACCACACCTCTGTTTTCGGTGAGAATAACTCCATTGACCGCCTGTGCAACTTAGCCAATAAGTTCTGCCACGCTGTTGACTTTTTCTCGAACACCAACGTGTCTTTCAAGAACCAGCTCTTAACGTTAATGCGCAGCAACTCTGTCCAATTCATTTTGTATTTGCGTATACTACATCTTGTCACTTGTAGGGGAATGGGGGACATGATGGAGTAGCTAAGCAAACATGCAAAAAAATTGATAATTTTACCTTTTATTTAAGTTTTTATGAATCAATATATAATTATAAATTAATATTTTAACCTTTGGTACATAGTTTGATCAACATTTAAATAAAAATTTGAAGTTATTAAACTTAAAGAAAAAGTAATGAAAAACCATCTTGCCCCTGTCACAAGGAATGACGGGGTACTGAAAATGGGGCAAGACGGTTCCCCTAAATATTTCCACAATCGATGCAAATATGAATTTCTTCTAAATAATTTTCTTCCTACCCTCGCCTTACCCCCTACCTTTCAAATATTTCACAAGTTCTTCCTCTTCGGTTTGCGTAAATACACTCTTAATTGGACCTAATGGTAAACCCATGATCACTTAATTTCCCTGTTTTAATTTTTGGACATAACATTCCAATGTTGTTTGCCGAAGGCAATATTCTCCAGCCACTTTCTTGTACCCCATTTTGTTGCTTAAAACTTGATCTACAGATTTCTTCATAACTTCCTTTGACCATTTTCCTCGTCTAGTTTTACTTATATGTTTTTACCATTTTCAAATCCGAATTAAAAGTAACGAAAATTCGGCATAAATTATAATAGAGAACGATGGCGTTGTTCAAGCTCACATGCATAATCATAGTGCGGGGTATGATGGCCTCAATCTTGCCTCAAACCATCGTTTTCCAGAGACTAATGTTATTTGTACAACAAATAACAAAATTTTGCAATTTTTAATATTGCACATTAAAGTAAATAGAATGGAGATTATAATGTAACAAATATAATTGACTTACAGTTTTTAAATATATATTTGTTATAAGTCTTTTTAGTACACAAAATAAGATCCACGCAGCACGTGGACGATTTCACAGCTCTAAACCAAAGACGCGTGTTCCCCCACTCATTTCTATCAAAGACCTAACTGTTACAATAGAATGGTTTCCTTTTGGTACTTTCATCAAATGTCTAGTATTTTTCAATTATCGGTTTTTTTACGATACCCCATCTCACCTCGCTACCCATCATACCCCCCCCCCCCCCTCCCTTCCCCTACAGATCTCCGTCTTCTGTTGGTGTATATTTTATCTCTTACCAAAAGGTGCTCACCTGTATATAAATAAATAAATAAATTATGTACTGTGTGATTTCACGATTTCGATCTACATACTACTTTCCGTGAGCCTAAGCATCTAATTTTATTCATATGTACACTGATAAAACTATACCGAAAGATTTCTATTCTATTTACAATATACTGTTTTGATAGGTTTTTAAAATAAAGGAGCAGTTGAGAAATTTGAAAAAGCTCGGCAGTGAGCATGAATTTGCTTCAAAAGGTGCGGCAAATTGTTAAAATGATACCTCTGATTTCTAATAGAGTTTTAGCACATCTTTGGTTCCTTTTCAAAATAACCAATAGTAGGTATAATCAAATATCCGTAGATTCTAGATCTTAGGCACCCGCATACATATTCCCGCGAGTTTTTTTTTATAAATTATCGTGGTTTCGTCCCCGCCAGGTACAAATTACAGTTTGGAAATGGGGACCCATTTAACACAATATAAGTATCGCCAAGCGAATTTAATCAATTAATCAATTAGACTTTTCCCGCAGCTCTTCCAGCCCACTTAAGCGGTTCCATATTTACTCCTCTTCTATTATGCTTCAAACGTAGTTTAATGAATTCCTAATTTTATGTTTCGTTCATCCACCACTTATCAGCTACATTTACCGTTTTATTTTATACACTAGATCATACTCAACCCGTTAACGATAAATAAATAAATAAATAAATAAATAAATAAATAAATAAATAAATCAATCAATCAATCAATAAATAAATAAATAAATAAATAAATAAATAAATAAATAAATAAATAAATAAATAAATAAATAAATAAATAAATAAATAAATAAATAAATAAATAAATAAATAAATAAATAAATAAATAAATAAGTAAATAAGTAAATAAGTAAATAAGTAAATAAGTAAATAAGTAAATAAGTAAATAAGTAAATAAGTAAATAAGTAAATAAGTAAATAAGTAAATAAGTAAATAAGTAAATAAGTAAATAAGTAAATAAGTAAATAAGTAAATAAGTAAATAAGTAAATAAGTAAATAAGTAAATAAGTAAATAAGTAAATAAGTAAATAAGTAAATAAGTAAATAAGTAAATAAGTAAATAAGTAAATAAGTAAATAAGTAAATAAGTAAATAAGTAAATAAGTAAATAAGTAAATAAGTAAATAAGTAAATAAGTAAATAAGTAAATAAGTAAATAAGTAAATAAGTAAATAAGTAAATAAGTAAATAAGTAAATAAGTAAATAAGTAAATAAGTAAATAAGTAAATAAGTAAATAAGTAAATAAGTAAATAAGTAAATAAGTAAATAAGTAAATAAGTAAATAAGTAAATAAGTAAATAAGTAAATAAGTAAATAAGTAAATAAGTAAATAAGTAAATAAGTAAATCAGTAAATAAGTAAATAAGTAAATAAGTAAATAAGTAAATAAGTAAATAAGTAAATAAGTAAATAAGTAAATAAGTAAATAAGTAAATAAGTAAATAAGTAAATAAGTAAATAAGTAAATAAGTAAATAAGTAAATAAGTAAATAAGTAAATAAGTAAATAAGTAAATAAGTAAATAAGTAAATAAGTAAATAAGTAAATAAGTAAATAAGTAAATAAATAAATAAATAAATAAATAAATTCTAACTCGGAAACCAAAAACATGGTGTCGTATCTTTTTGTAGATGAATGGTACATGCAATAACGAATGGTGAGACGAAGGGGCAGATTCGATGGCTCGAAGCTCGATCGTTCGTCGAGATCGGGAACACGTGGGGAAAACGGGATCCTTGGCCAACGAGTGAAGCGGTTGATCGAATTTTTCCCAAGCGACACCGTCCACTCTTCTATTCCGTGCGTGGAACTTATGGCAGTTATAGAGGCATCGGATAAATCGAAGAAACCAGGCCTGGAATACCAATCCAGTCAGTGGCCTCCAGTAAACGTGGCGCGACATTGAAAGGAATGTAAATGCGTTATGAACATCGGCCCAGTTCCACACGGTGTCACGGGTCGTCTGCGGCTTACAGATTGCCCCATAAACGGGGCCCCGGACTCGAAAACGCCCGACTCGAGCCTTGGGCGCCGTACGTGATACCAAACGGTCGAGAATTTCGTCGGGAAAGACCGTTTGGGAACACCAGACTAAAGAAATTCTGCCGTCCAGCGATGGGCTTGAAGACTATTTCGAACAATTTCATCGCCGAACGCTTCGTGCAACAATTTCGTAGTTTGGGAAAGTGTTCAGAGCCTTGGCAGATATTACGTACAACTTGATAAACAAGAATATATGGAACATTTTGTAAGACTTTTTCAGGGTATTAAAAAATATTTTGATAAATCTATTTGGATATTAATTAAGATCGTTAGGGCCTTGTTTAGTGAACCTATATGTAACTTCCTCGAGAAAGAACGAGGAAGTGGGAGAACCTGAGAAATTCCCCACTTTCAAATCAGAAAAAATTCAAATTCAAATTCCAAATGAAAGCTGCCCGCAACATTTACTTAAAACGTGTCGAGCCCGTCGCTACATCTAGCAGCGGTTTCTGCATGCTGGCCGCGTGGGATCTTTCCGAATCTCGCCCGGGGATGTGCTGCTCGACACGAAGGATTTTTGCATATTTTTGTCCCGGCGCGCGAACGTTTTCTTGATATCCACTTTTATACGTGAAACTTTCACGAGCGAATAAACTTTTGCGTTTGTCACGCAACGTACGAACGTGAAACGGGCGGCCAGATATTTTCGACATTTCTGCGACGTGTGCCTCCGCCAAACCTTGGTTCGTTGGAATTTAGAATCTCGATGAGCAATTGTTGAAGAATAATTTTGTGTTTCTTTTCCGTGGATCAATTTCGCGGGGTTTACTGACTGTCCGTCGAAGATCGACGACGGACGTATCGTTAAAAGCAGCCAGACCACCAAGATCGGTGGAACGAGCATCACGGTGTCAATTAATGAGCCCTGGAGGGGGTGGGGCGAGAGGAGGGGGGGGGGGGCTGTACGTGGAACGGGGCCCCGCGGGCCAGCAAAAGCCCGAGCTCCTCTGGTTTTGTCGCTCGGTTCCTGGTAGGCAGCCATAATAAATACATAATATGCACATAAAGGCGAGCCGGCGCGATCGAAATGATCAAGAGAGATCCTCGATCGTCGTGCCGACGCGCCGTGGGTGGCTTCAGCTTCCGATCCACGGGGCCGAATGAAAATCTCCACGCTTTCTGGCGTGCCTCCAGTGATTGCGGCTCGATTTTCAAACACCCAATCAGCTGACGACTCTGCTCCTCGGAAGCCTGTTTTACTACGTTTCAATAACAAGGACCGATACTTACTGCCAAATGGACGGTCGCTATTTTGATTCTAACTTCTGGTTTTAACAGTCCTCTGTATTTTATTCAACGTGTTCATTTACAGTTTACCTATGTAGATCGCCATAACTTACTGAAAACTTACTGTCAGTAAATGTAGAATAAAAACTTTTGGAAAAATGAATTGGGCTATGACTTATTTAATTGTTTCTGTTATGTAGAAAATGTAAAGCAAAGTACCAATTTTAAACAATTTGATTGCATACATTTATACAGTATAAAAAACATTTTTATTCCAATTTTTATTCCAACAATTTATTTATATCTAGGTATTATAGTTTTCAAGATGTACAGAAAAATAGGAAAACACGATTAATCTTTAAGAAGTGTTTTTTTACCGCGAAGAGCGACAAAGTGGCAGGAGAAAAAATTGTCTGATACGTTGTTTAAGAAAACTCGGAATTTTTGGGTTACCGGGTGAAATACTAACCGTATGCCAGAGAAGTGTCTCCCGCGAGAAGGCAAGTGGGTTCGTTTTAAGAAATGAGGCGTACGTTGTTCGACTGACAAAATAACGATAATTCACCGGTACATAAGCCACGAGATCCAAGAATTGACCAACGTGCTGCATCGAAACGTGCCCTGGTCATTGTCAGCTCGCACGTCTTGCTAAACTGTGGCTGGCAACGTTTCGTCGCCGGGCGCCCAAGTACGAAGTCCGTCGACGGTTTTTGCCACCCCTAATTTCAAAGGGTCCCAAGCTCATTTTATTGCGATTCCCGCGATCCGCTCAATTCCCGGTTTGGACGTAACGGCGGTTTCTTTCCACAGTGTCCCCGATTCTGATGATCGCGCGCGTGAGAATTGTGCGAAACAACCGGTGAACATCACCGAACTCCAAAAAGAAGGGCCCGGGAGGGGGGCGCTAGGTTAAGCAAGGGAGGACAGCTTCATCTCCGTGGTGGTCCCGCGCAGCGGCAAAAAGCCCCCTCGCGGAATGCCCCATAGTTCTGGCTTCCAATAATTATGCGCGGGGCGTGCGGGGTACCAGAGGACTTGAATATTCATCCGTTATGACGAACATTATACGGTTCGTCCGGTGGTGATGAACCCAGATCGCTATCGAAGTTAGTTCTTCAGTAGCTGTTTGGTCCAATGGAAATGGAAACAAAGCAGGGCCCTGTAGAAATCATAATAGAATCGCGAAAGGGATGATTCTTCGTGCAAAAATACATAGATTGGGAATGTAGAAAAAATTTTTTTGCTACGCTTTATTTTTGAAGAAAACAATTTTGAAGACAAACTGAATACGGGGCACTTGCAAATTAACTACTTAGGACACGATTCGTCTAATGACATTTTAGACAGTTGTACCTAATACCTATATAATTCAAGAAGGTGGTTTTGAGATAAATGACTTTTAGTATTTTGTATTATGACATCGGTATTTTATATAAATCGGATTAGGTTAAATATTAATATTGGATAAAATGGTATCTAAATATTTCTGACAAACCCGTAAAATATTTCATTAACTCCAAAAGGAGACTGTGGTAGATACGCCCCAAATCAGGCATCGATTTCACATACGTCCGAAATATAAACTGTTATATCTTGAATTTCAATGCAGATATGGCTTTCGTATTTAATATACATATAGATAAACTATTTCTGTGCTACCTGAAAGCAATAACCCAATTTAAACGAACGTCCCAGATACGCCCTTTCGAATTAACATGGCAGAATTGTAATTGAGGCATTTGATGGAAAAGAAGCACATCGATCTATTTGCCCATTTTCCTTAAATCGTTTAAATCGACTCAGGTATATGTTAGAGGAAGTGCAGTGTATTTGGAATACCAGTTTGTTTAAGACGAATAAAAAATTACGACAGACGATGGGAATAAATTAAACTACATAATATCATAGGGAAACTGATAAACTTTCATATTTCTTAGTGTCAGTAAAAATAAAAAACAAAAAGTAACTGAAATTTTGGTTTGAATGAAAAATGACAAGAAGTATCGATTTCGTTAAGGTGCAGGTAATTTGGAATACCGATATTCCAATTTACCTTCACTTTATAAACTTAAACAAAACATGTAGATAATAAAATTAGTTTATTTTATGACGTAATCAGGCTAAGAAATCACAATTAAGGAACAATCTTATGTAGATATCTATAAGACAATATTTACACAAATGCTAAAAAAGGTTATATAGGTGACAGACGAAACTGACGCTGTGGTAGCCATTACGCGTGAAACAAAAGCATCGGTAGGCTTTGGAATATTCCAAATTACCTTCACCTTCGGTATTCCGAATTAGCAACGTGGCATTGAAACCTAAAATTTCATGTCACACTTTGTATTCTCGAAATTATCGCAAAACTGGCACGGAACCATAGAAGGAACATGCAAATGAGTCGATTAAGTGTTTAACACTAAAGTTCTGACATATTTTAACCATGATTGGAACGATTGAATACGCGCTGAAAAAGTTTTGCAGATTGACGTTTGCTTCCTCTGCAGATTAAGTCGAAAATGTAAAAATTGCGGTTCATCTACAAATGTCATTAGTGAACAGGTCATTAGCCCCTATAATCTACGGTGTTACAAATTAAATAGCGTTAGTAGTTTATTAGATACTTCGGTATTCCAAATTACCAACACTATTCCAAATATGCTGCACTTCCTCTATATATGTAATACATCAAGGACATCAATCTCTCGCGTTCAGATTAGCTAAATGCTGCTTTATTTGTTTCATAGAGGATTTTATGTAAGCGAGGAAATATGGAAAGAAACTTAGGAAAGAAATTTAGGAAAGAAAAAATTGATTTGTAAGACAGCTTGCTGCAAAAAATCGACGAAACTAATACTTACTTGAAACATAACATTTTTTCTTTATTTTTGTACTTTTCTTTTGTATTTTTTATTTACGAAATGTATAAAAAATTGTACAACGAAGTAAGTAAACAAGATTATATTTAAAGAACGAAACAAAGAAGCAACTTTGTTACGAATTTACCACATTTACGGAAAAAGGGCACGTAAACCACTTGCTTAAAACTTATAAACAAAGACACATATCATTTTCAAATCATGACTTCTGTTTCACAGGACACGGTAACATTCTTTAAAAAATGGATTTAATTGCATATTTCCTACGTCAAATGCTTCAATTGTTAAAATTTAATAAAATGCGGGTTACACTTGAGATTAATTAATTTAGTTTAAAGTAGCTCCTTGCTTGTGATGTACGCAGACAGAGATGAGCTCGTCGCAGTTTTAATGCATGTACTTTTCTTGTAACATCTTGAAATTTCTTTAACTTGATATTTTTTATGTCTCTGCTACACACGATAGAACGATAAGTGATGTAACTTAAATATGCTTTCTTATAAATCCCTCGAACGAATCAAGATTATGCCAATTTTTTTAGACAGTTTCAGACTATCTTGTGAATAAAACAGGTTGCAAATTGCTGAAAGCTTTAAAAACATTCAGACTTTTGGAAACCTTGACCTGCGCGTTAATATCGTCATGGCACTAAAGAATTTGCATGTGTCTATCTCACAAATCCCTGTAATTTCGACTGACTTTGAAAACGTTTAGGAATAAGCTGCTTAGGAGACTGCCACCTCCTTAACTTGCGTTTCATTGTTACTGCGATATCGCTGCACGCAAACTGTTACCTTTATGTTTTTGTTTTGTTATTTCCTGTTTTACTTTATTTTATTTTCTATATTTCTTCGCTTTTGTGTATCATCTTTATCTTTTCTACTAATCTGTTTATATTTTTGTATCCTAAAGAATATAATAAAAATAATAAAAACGAGACATCAAGTGTTCCAAATTTAAAAATCTCAAGGTTTCAAAGAATTTGCAGAATCGTACAAGATCACCGAACCATTTTCAAGTCTTTTAAATTTTAGGCGTCATCTTAGAACCTTCTTAATTGCCTCAAATCCCCACACTATACACACGACCCCCGTAAACTTTCAAAATAACTAACATACTCCAAAACAAAGCATCGTGCCAAAAATGTTATTCTACATATTCGACCTGCTTTTGCAGAAGTCAGCCCTCGCACGGTTGCGCCACAACTTCAACCAGATGCTGTAAAATATCCATGTTGAACTGAAGCAGCAATGCCAAAAGTATTCCGCTGAATAAATCTCCTTTCCCCAAGAAAATTGATCTCTTCGCCTGAAATCTGTTTTTCTGCCAGTGAAAGGAGACAAAGGTCAATCAGAAGTCGTTGAATCGAGTGGCCACGAGCATCTTTGCGGGTCGTGCCCGATCCAGCGTCCGCGTCAGGCCGCAGTTAATGGGGATTCGAGTGTCGATGAGGCATCGACGTCGATGGACGTCGACGTCGGTCAAGGGAGGCCGGGACAGCCAGCCCCGTTGTTTTTACGCGACGTGCCCAGTAATTTACAGTCGGTCATTCAGCCATACATGGCCGGTACGATCGGTGGCCTCGCTATACGTCAAATTATCCCATATATCATGGCTTTCTTCGCTGTCCCGTCGATTTATGTGCACGCGCATAATATAAATTATTAAATAAGTCCACGCTGGTCGCGCTTGCGCTCGTTATTTATCGATCGGTAAGAACAGATCCGTCGAATTGCCGATCGACCAGCCAGATAAGCGTTTACCAAGGTTTCTCCATCGCGGCTAGAAGCAATGATTAAGCTTTGGAAAAACTAACCGCCGGGTTATATCAGAAATTTCATAAAAATCGCCCTTTAAAAGGGGAAAGCCCAGTTCTTATCGAGTGCAGAACGCGAACTTGGTTATTCCACGCGCGATACCTGAGGCTGTAAACAAGGGTGGAAAAGATGACTTGTTGCAAGCGGGACATTTCTTCAACGGTTGCCATTAAGAACAGGCGAACGGCCGATGACAATGTTCCCTGATACACTGCCATGTCTATTGCATTGCTATCAGAAACCAATCGTCATTCTCGACACCTACTCCGATCCGTACTCTTACCTCTATTTCCTGTGCGCCCGTGTCTTCGAACACTCCAATTTTCCCAATTACGATCGTCCATCGTTTCTTCGGGATTGAATGGAAAGGGACTAGAGAAACGGTGTCAAAGTTCCTGAGGAACCTCGTTAATTTATAACTACCCAAAGACACGGCTTCCCCAGCCGTACAGGGGAAATGAAATTACGAGGCGGGCGCGGAAAAAAATTTGGAAAGCGGGACACGGAGCGGCGGAAAAACAAGTCGAAGAAGGAGGGCGGGCTAACGTATTCGCCTCGGGTAGGCACGGATCTGAGGTAACGATTTTAGCACCGCCATCGATAAGACGGCCATCATTATTCACAATTTAACCTAAACCCTCCGTTTCCGTCGCAGCGCCAGCGCCCGAGAGTTTTAATTACCGACATATCAAGCGACAGGACGGAGGGACACGATTATTGATTGTTTCCCTGTTTATTGTATATTTTAAATTTAATTCGGTAGACCGGGTGGGAGTTTCGGGGTGAAGACGAGCGAGCGGCAATAGCTGTCAAATGCTGCCTCGTTTTTAAATCCCTCTTGTAAAGTAAAATGAGACAAGCCTCGTCCCCCTTCTCAAACCCCCTCCCTTCCCTGTTCCTTCGGGGTAGACTCATCCCTTTCCCCCCACCGGCGTTCTTTGTCTCTGATAATTCGCGCCAATACGACGAAGCTAAAGCTGTTCCTAGGGATTGAGCGTTCGACGGTTTTATTGGCCTGAATCGTGATTGGATCTCTCGCTTATAGACGATCGTTGCCTTCCCAGGGGAGAATAAAATTGATTGACGTTCAATTTACTTTGAGTATTTTCCTTTTGGGGTGGAAGGGGCGAAAGTCACTGCCTTGCAATTTTTTGACGCGCGGGATCTTACGATTGACGTAGGTGTGATTCGCGACAAACTGCGTCCCAGATCATGCTACCTTCTGGCAATTAATGTCATGATTCCGTGTGACACTGTCGCGGGAGACGCGCGGGGGGGGGGATAGCAAAACGCTGGCGGCCATTTTCCTTTGCTATATCTGGCAGCGACGTCCTTTCCGCCGATTCGCAGCTAGACGGGCCCGTGCGGATCGCAGATATCGCGTTTCCGGTGCCGCGGTGATTCCTCATCCGTTGCAGCGCGCTAGTTCTTCCGGTGATTAAGCGGCGGAGGGGGCCGGGGGCCGCTCTGTAATTTGCAGAGACATTATACGGCTTGATTAAAATAATAATGCCCGGGCCGCCACAGTCGGCGAGCGCCAGGTCGGGCCCAGCCGAACCGGCTTATGAATATTGATCCCCATCCGGTGTTTGGTAATAAACATATCGTGCGGCATCGTTTTTACATTGGCATCACAATGGAGTCGAGGAGCGTAATGTCAACCGGCGGCCAACGGATTATTGTAATCGGATTATTTTACGTCCGCTTTTTCGCGACCACCCCTCTCTGTCTCTCTTCGGCGGCACGGATTGAATATTTATGATTCCCATAAGTCGGCGATTAATTGCACGCGACGAAGGACGTTGTTACGCCAGGCAAGATTGTTTCTTGTCATTCAGAGGGGGCACTAACGCGTTGCAACTATCTCGCCCGTCGGATATGTATATTCATCGACGTGACCAAACATCTGCTACCCTCAATATCCTCTGCCATTCTTGTCGTTAATGATCCTCCTCGGCGGGCCCTCGTAACGAACGTAAAATGTGCCCCGATTCACACTTTATCTACCGCTGTCGCGTACCCGCGAGTTCGCGATTTCGATCTACTATTGCGTGCCAGCGTAAGAATTCCATTACTTTCCTAACGATTTATCTGTCTCCGCTCCTTGCCGTATCCTATTTCATCTGCGCCGTCGAACGATCATTCTCAACAAGTTCTTCTGCGGCCTTCTCTCAGCCCACTTTATCTGCCGCTGTCTCGCGTAAGTACGCGTGAATTCACGATTTTCACTTACCATTGCGCGTTTTTCTATTCCCTCTTGTTTCGTATGTATCAGCGATAGGTACAGCTGTAATTAAAAGATCCCCGTTGCATTTGCAGGATGTAATCATATAAGTTTTCAAGATAAAGAAATAATTCGGAATTTTTAAGAAGACAGGCCGTAGGTACGTGAATGTAAGTTGGTTTCAAAACATGAGATTAATTAAGTGTTATAGTGCGCGTCACTATTTTTCGCCGATCCGTCACGGGAAAAGTTAAAAGAGATTCTTGTAAAGTAAATAGTGTATCATCTGATACATAGATAGCATTGTTGTAAATTATCAGTTATTATCTAGAAGAAGATGGCGCATTGTTTCAAATTTAAGAATGAGTAAACAAGTGACTATTCAAAGCGACATATTTTTTGCCGATAATTCCCTATTCAATTGCCATCTGGTCTCGTATCATTCAATAGCCGCTTCTTATAGATTTTTGCGGGCTGAAAACGAATCCGCAAACCGTTTGTCGCCATCACCTTCCGTTTTTGAGAAAACCGATTTTGAAAAAAAATGCAAATTTTCAAATTTGAACATCTTTTGTTTTGAAACAGTAATAGTTATTCGGTGGCTCGTTGCGTCAAATTATTCTATGTACCCTCCCGAATACAACGATATAAGTTATTATGGCATTATGAACAATTAAATATGTTTAAACAACGATCAAAGGGAAAAAGGCACCCGAAATGCACAAATTTTTCAGTAATCTTTCAATATATTTAAAAAACTAAGAGAGTAGGAGAAAATCTGACTACTCCATGCGATGCAGCAGACATTTTTCCGTCGGAAAACATCAACAGCAATCCTATGTCACGTTTTGTTTTCAATACAGAAACGAAATAGGCAGTGGTACTCGACGGCGCCTAGCGTACCCATTGCCGCACAGCGTAATAGTCGGCACTGCACGTATTGCTAAACTATTTCGTTTCTGTATTGAAAAAAAAACGTGACATACGATTGCTGTTGATGTTTTCCGGAGGAAAAATGTCTGCTGCATCGCATGGAGCAGTCAGATTTTCTCCCAGACTCTTAGTTTTTTAAATATATTGAAAGATTTCTGAAAAATTTGTGCATTTCGGGTGTCCTTTTCCCTTTGATCGCTGTTTAAACATATTTAATTGTCCATAATGCCATAATAACTTATATCGTTTTTTTTCGGGAGGGTTCATAGAATAATTTGACGCAACGAGCAACCGTATAACTATTACTGTTTCAAAACAAAAGATGTTCAAATTTGAAAATTTGCATTTTTTTTCAGAATCGATTTTCTCAAAAACGGAAGGTGATGGCGACAAACGGTTTGCGGATTCGCTTTCAGCCCACAAAAATCTATAAGAAACGGCTATTGAATGATACGAGACCAGATGGCTATTGAATAGGGAATTATCGGCAAAAAAATATGTCGCTTTGAATAGTCACTTGTTTACACATTCTTAAATTTGAAACAATACGCCATCTTCTTCTAAATAATAACTGATAATTTACAACAATGCTATCTATGTATCAGATGATACACTATTTACTTCACACGAATCTCTTTTAACTTTTCGCGTGACGTATCGGCGAAAAATACATATATGACACGGTGAGTGTCTCCCAAGTGGAGTGTGTGGTTTTCACAAGGGAACACCGCGAACCCGGACTCACCGATTGGAACGCAACTTTGTGGGTTTTTAGTGTGACTCAAAACACGAACAACGGTGTGTTTCATTTTGGCCCTGTCGCCCTTTAAGGGGGTGAAAACTAACCTCAAAGTCAAATTGGCACTTACACTTTTTCGCGTATAACTCTCAAAGTACAGCAGACAGGAACAAATGTTTCAAACAAAAGTTGAATGGTGCAATAAGCGCTACAAACTTGCGTTAACAAAATTTTGAAGAGTTTAAAAAAAATATCTGAACGAAAAAACTTTCGTCAAAATTTTGTTAACGCAAGTTTGCAGCGCTTATTGCACCATTAAACTTTTGTTTGAGACATTTTTTTCTGTCTGTTGTACTTTGAGAGTTATACGCGAAAAAGCGGGAGTGCCTATTTGACTTTGAGGTTACTTTTCACTCTCTTAAAGGGCGATAGGGCCCAAATGAAACACACCGTTGTTCTTGTTTTGAGTCACTCTACAAACCCACAAAGTTGCGTTCCAATCGGTGAGTCTGGGTTCGCGGTGTTCAATTGTCAGTAGAATTTTAATTTACTGACTAGAGCATTCCTCCACCAAAACGTGGACGATTTAATTTAACCCATTCACATCACGGCTGTAAATTGGTATGACCTTCTCTTGTAACCACAATATTAATCCTGACGATGTACCCGTATCACTAGAACATACACGACTTATCATGTGTAATTTATCAAGTGATTCATAATTTCTTTCTTTTATTTAAGCAATATCAAATTGCAGAATATTCCGCTACTGGGATATCGGTCAGTCGCTGTCCGCGGAATATTCCGCGGTTGGTGATACAATTTTCGTGGAATATTCTGCTTTGTGATGCAAATGGGTTAAACTTATGTATTCAAGAATGATCACAGAATAGTTAACACATTTTATCCACAGGAAATGCGACTTAATGTTGAACATCATATTTACTCTTTTTATACAGGTGAAATCGTTTAAAGTTCGCGACGAATCAACTCGTCTTACACAAAAGTGAGAAATTTTCCCGGATTAAAGACTGACTAACATATTACATTACCTATAATATTCAACTGGAGGAAAATTAATGTCACTTTATGTTCTTTGTAGTTACAGCTTTTTTCCTGCACCTACTTTTCGCAAAACCGAATCGAAAAATATGCTTTCTCCTTTGATGGAAACTTAATAACTCAAGATAAATATCGCAGGCGCAAATCTCGCAATATTTAACACGCAAATCTCTTTATGGCGCTATCAACGTCCATTTAGTATTCGTTTCCGTCGAAACGGTTTCACGTAGGGTCGAAGAGGTGTGAAAGGGCACCGGTCTCGACTGAAATGAAGATAAAATGGCCAAAAATCGAGGGGTCGGGGAACGGCGGAGCATGTAAGATTGCAGGGGGCCCGTCGAATAGGCGACGGCGGCCTTACTACTGTTGGGTAGCGGAACCCCCGCTGACATTCGGCCCCCCATCGACACCTGACAACCTGCTGGCTGCTACCTACAAATTACTTTGCGTTCTGACCCCTGCTATCCCGATGCTCGTCACGAGTTGCCCGATGCGTGCTACGCAGCGCTGACAGAGTATTGTTGTTACCAAAAAAGTGGAACACCGTATTTGAAGAAAAAGTTGCATCGTTCGATCATACAAGACTTATCGGCAGAGGCAGGTACACTGGAACCTCGTTATGTACTTGCAGGCGAAGCCCATTCGTTGCATTCAAGAAACAAACAAAGTACAAAGTGATAGAGGAAGGGGAAGCGCAGATCGTTGCCTCGATTATTGCACAATCGCGGTTCTACTGTAGGGTGACCGTACCTGGTATCGCCTAGCAAAAGTTAAATCGCTGTCAATTGAATAGTAATTGAGGCATTTGATGGAAAAAGGGCACATAGGCTTATGTGCCCTTTTTCCTTAAATCGTTTAAATCGACTCAGGTGTATGTTATATATATGTAAGCTTTGTGTATGTGTTGGTGAGCCAGATATGCTCGAGAGAGGTCGGGACTTGAGAGGTTAGAAAAAGTAAATAGATAGATAGACAGAGTGACAACTCATAATTAATTACATTGATAATTCGTGAGTGAACTAATAAATAAAAAGCTCTTTAGATACTAAAATTTACAAGTACAAGTTTCTTAAATCTTGTGCTGAGATAATATAGGGAAGCACAAACATTTAATTGTTGATTCTCTATATTTTTAGGTTAGTATAGCACCTGGGAAGTATGCAATAAATACTTATTATGTAATTAATAATAAAACCTCTATATTTTTAGACGAATCAACCTTGTGTTTTTGCTTGAGATCGGAACCCCTTTATCATATTATATATATAATATATCAAGGGCACTACTTATCTCGCGTTCAGATTAGCTAGATGCTGCTTTATTACGTAGCGTGATCGACAAGCAGCTACATAGTCGCTGAGCAGCCGCGCTACCGTGCTGTCGTGCAATAAGTACTTTTGTTTCATAGAGGATTTTGTGTAAGCGGGGAAATATGGAAAGTGAGGCGAGCATCGAATCCGCAAGGAAAGAAGCTAATTTAGAAAAGAAAAAATTGATTTGGAAGACAGCTTGCTGCAAAAAAATGAAGAAACTAATACTTACTTAAAACATTAAATTTTTTTGTTTATTTTTGTGCTTCATTTTGTATTTTTTATTTAAGCAATGTATAAAAAATGTGTAACGAAGTAAGTAAACAAAATTATATTTAAATAACTAAACAATGAAGCAACTTTGTTACGAATTCACCACATTTACGGAAAAAGAGAACATAAACCACTTGCTTGAAACTTATAAATAAAGACACATATCATTTCCAAATCATGACTTCTGTTTTCAGACCGTTTGAAGGACACGATAACTACGGTAAACGCACCAGTAAATGAACACTTAAGGCTAGTGAATGAACACTATTATAAAATTATGTTAGCAGCGCGATTGATTTCACCTGTTGCAAAAATTGTTTGGATATGAAGCAAGAAATGAAAAGAAGTCTCTAATTAATTAGTTGCTTACTTTAATAAATTATTTCAGTCATTTTAGTAAAATATGTCTATTCACTGGTACGTGTTCATTTACTGGTACATCCACCCTATATCCCTTGAAAAATTGGATTTAATTGCATTACTTTTTATTAAGTTATACTATAATGAATACTTTGAAATCGATTTTCTTGAAATGGCATTTTGGCGTATGTACCCTTTTTCCATCAAATGCCTCAATTGATATTTTTGCATGTAATTCGTTGCAAAGTAAAGAGAAATTATTCATCTTTCATGTAGCATAAGTTAGATTCGTTGAAACCTACAAATTTTTAATTAGGAATAAAAAAACGTAAGGCATGCAAAAATCCGGTCCTGAAAAAAGTGGTGCACCTAATATCGCCTACTCAAGAAATATTGATTAATTCATGTATACATATATGAGTTTTTAAAGTGATTTCCATAAGTGCTTTTATTATTTCTTGCTCTATAACTGTTTTTTTATCCATCGCTGATTTTATTTTTATTACAAAAAGATAGAAGTAGGATTTTTAAAATATTTTATTTTTTACGTTCGGATGTACATATTGGACAAATGAAGTTTATTTCGGTTGCTCCGCAAATTCCGTGACCCCACCTGTAAAAAACATTACATCGAAACCATTATTCTTAGTAGGCAGTATTGAGAACACGCATACTGCTTAAAGAAAAACACTATTTTCATTACGAAAAATATTTGAATCGATTACAGTCCTCAAGTATATCATTAATTAGGTATTTCTAGTAGATATTCTTGCATTTACGGAATTATTAGACTTACCTTCTCCGAATGTGATGTAAAATTGCGGCAGTCCGATAAATTTTTACACTATTAAGATTTTCTAAAATACTTCCCTTCCTGTAATTGTTGATCACATCACCCTGCAATTACATCATGTCTTCCTACATATGTTTAAGTACTAATTCAGTGCATAACCGATAAATTGTAGTGCTTCCTTTGCGAGATACCTATAGCGAGTGGGGAATATTAGGTACAGCCACCCTA
Organism: Andrena bucephala; assembly: GCA_947577245.1. Lineage (NCBI taxonomy): Eukaryota > Metazoa > Arthropoda > Insecta > Hymenoptera > Andrenidae > Andrena > Andrena bucephala. The sequence continues at coordinate 28,475,052 of OX387717.1, read as the reverse complement.
CCTACTAAACGAAAACATACGATATGATTGTTTATCTTATTCGTACAAATACGTAATCGAGGAAAAATTGAAGAGTTTCCATACTTTGAAATTCATTATTCATATATATGCAGTGGAACGAGATTCACATTGAAATGAAAGTTGAGTGTATTTATACCAGTGGAATAATGTTGTGTACGAAGAAGAAGACGGCAACGATGAATGGGAAGAAAACAGTCTCGTGGAGAAATATGAAAGGAATAACAAGAACGACGGGCCGAGTATATAAATCCAGGAGCGAATGCTACATGGTGGGCCCCACGCTGTTAATTACCGGACCACACATCTCGCCACGGTGTCCTTTCAACGTGTAAATTCCAAGTATAACATTCTATGACGAATCGCCGCAAGAAAAGATCCCGCTCCCTTCTATCCTCGAAGGGCCGCCTTCCTTTTTTTCTCTAAACGAGCCAATGACGGATCAAATATGAAGAATTTCTGATCGTCCAGTCGGAAATGAGATTTATCTACCCGCCATTAATTCTTTCCCATCTTTTTCTCTCGCATTATTACTACACGTGCAGGCAAGCAATTTCGATACCATACGAGCCTCGCTAAGGAGCCCATATACGCTCTGCCCTTATCGCTTCCCTCGCATTCGGCGCTCAAGCAAAATTCTCGAGTGCATTAAAGCGTCGGGACGGGATTTACACTCCCCTCGCGATCGGGGGTGGCCCAGGGAGCGAGTCATAATAATCCCAGAGGGCCGGCTACGTAACGCGACAATTTCTCGGTGCATTAAGGGGGGCTTACATATTTTATAGGGATTTTTGCATATAATTTTACGCCGCGTTAGAGCGACATTTAAATAGGCCAGCTGGATAAACAGACGGAACGCGACTCCTCTTTTCCAGAGGAAGAAAGGGTGACATTCCGCCCCGCAGCTCGGTATAGGGACGGCGGGAAGGGAGCTCCGCACCCCTGGGAGAAACGAGAGATAGAGCTTTACGGCGGCGCCGGGGGGCGGGGGGGTGGAGGGGGGGGGAGGGGTGTTTGCGTAGCATGCGATACATGTGTCCATGCGCCCCACCCCGGGGCCACGGGGGTGACAGAAACGATTTGACGATTCACTTAAGAGCGGCTCCTCGTCTTATCGGCGATCGGCCCGCCGATAATCGCTGCACTTCCGCGACAATCTTTTTCTCCTCGAAACGCAATCACATCGGGATTGGATGGGATGCGTTTTGATCGAGGGTGAGAGGGGTCGGGGCGCGCGAAGAAAAGAGGCGTCGGGCCCTCAGGTACTTCAATAATTCGGCTTGAGTGACCTCTCTTCATTTCTGTCAAGCATACAAATTGCATTCTGTAGCATAATGCATGGTAGCGTAGAGGGTTACACCCGACAGGGCGCGAATACCGAACCTACCGTTTTTTTTTTTTTCCCCCCAAACAGCATGTACATTTCGATTCGTACTCAAAGCATGGGCAAACAGAGAGTGGCAGTTCGCGCGAGAGTCGGGTCGCCCAACCTGGATAAAAGGCGAGCCCAGTTCGAAGAGCATTTTCCGGAAGGAACGAGATCGACACTTGATGCGCTTTAATTAAGTTCGCTGATTTCCGGATTCGATTTGAGCGAACCTGAACGAGCGTCGGCGGCGCGGCGGAGGGGCGGGCGGGGGTGGTGTGGGGGGTGGGGGGTGGCTGGGGTTGCAGGGTTGCCGGATCGCGTAATGAAATATGCGTGACGAGAGGTCCCACGAGTCCTCGGCTCGCACCACCATTACTCAGTTCAGTTCAGCCCGATGCGGTTCCAGTTTCTGCTCCGGGAAGGGTGGCTGCGCGTTATATTATTCAATTATGTCATTCCAGTTATACGGGCACGATGGCGGGACTTGAGGGAGAGGGAGAACAGAGGGGCGAGGAGGCGATCCCCTCCTGAGCGGTCTGCGCCCCGGCGGCGCGAGGGGTGGCCATTATGAAATTGTAGTTACTCGATTAATTTCAACCCCGGGCGCGCGAATTATCATAAGATAATGGGCCTGGTTTAATTCGCCGGAGAGGGGTGGATTTAGCCAAGTGTTTTATCGCTGATTACGCCCGCCGTTCCTTTGCCCCCTCGCGCGCGGGACGCTCTGGCTCTTTTTAATCAGGAAATTAATCGCGAAATTTTAAGGGATGCCCCTTCCTTCGCGGAGGAGTTTGGATCCTAATCGCGCTTGGTTCGCTGCTACCTACCGGAGGAGCTTTAAGAAACGTTATGGAAGAAACAGATAAGTGTCTGTCGAATTATGCAATTCATACTCTTGTTACTAAACAGAAATTCATGAAGTATTGTAGAAAATAATTGCACCCAAAGGTACGAATGATGACCCTCGTCATAACCCCCCCCCCCCCCTCCCCAATTTAAAGGGTTATGCCTACCTGTAAGGTCTGAAAACAAAAGTTTTTTCGGAATTTTATTTTAAAAACTTGAAGACTTTTTTAAATAAACGGTTGTATATTCAAAAGTATATATTTTAAAGTTGTTGTAGTTTTTTTTGCTATGCGATATCTAAATAAATAACGGAATTATAGGCGATCTCCGGGCAGCGTTTTTTGTTACGGTGACCACTGTAGCTATGACCTGGTTCATTAGAAATAAAAAATCGACAAAATTTAGTTAGTATATTAGATTATCTTGTCCTTAATCGTGGCATTTTCATTTCCGTTGCGTAGTTTTTATTTTACAGATGAGAAATGATGAAAAGTGAAAGCGATTCTGTGGCGAAAATCGATACTTTTGCTATGAGATTTTCCGGCATTTTTTGGTAAATTAAGTTTTCGGGATAATAAACGACTGAGGACTAGTTAAAATAATATACGAACTAAATTCTGGAGAAATTTTTATTTCAGATGAACCAGGTCAAAATTAGAGTGGTCACCACAAATTACTGAAAATAAACCAATAAAAAAAATTTTTAGAAGCAAGCTTTACATGAAAGAGACATGGAAATATTGTATTGTCGTCGGAACTACGTGTGTGTGCAAAATTTCAAGTCGGTCGGACATGGTGAAGTGGGTCAAACTTAGCTTACAAGATTTGATCCTCACAAACTAACGAACAAACTCGTAAGTGAAGTTAAATAAAAGCTTGTAATAAAAAAGTGGCTGCCGCGAGATCGCTGATATTCCTTTTATTTAATTATATTTTTCATCGCAAAAATTACTACAAGTAGCTTAACATGTACACTTTCGAACGCATAAAGGTTTGATTAAAAAAGCCTTCAACTTTTTCTCCCAAAATTCCCGAATCTAGGATGTTATTTAGACCTCACAGGTAGACATAATCCCCCTTAAGGAGTTAGGACATAGTAACGAGCCAAGAAAGCAGACGTTTTTTAGACGACGATCATAAGAAAAGTAAACAATCGATTAATATAAGGTTTTGTGTTTTTAGTTCACTATATTATGAATTATAAGAAAGGCATATAATATTTACAAAATAGCATTTGTACGCCGTGCAATGTCTCCATTTAAAATGTCCCCATATTTTTTCAGATGACCAACTGGTGGGCCGGATTCCGGCAAATCGGATGAACTGTAACAAAAACCCGAAAAATGTCATAAACTATAATATATTTCCTAGGCATTGACGATCCAACATTTAAAATTTTTTAATTATTGTACAAAATATAAACAAAAAGATCACACACTTTTGTCGAAATTTGATCATTATTTTTCAAACATCGGCCATTTTGTCAATTTTCGCAAAAATTAAATAGCATATACCTTAAATAGCATATACCTTAGTTCAATTTATCTGCAAAACAGAGAACTTTCTATTAAATAATGCAATTCCCCTATCTATACCCTATACTTTTGTTTTCTAGATAGAAATCCGTGAATTTTAATAAAAGGGAACAACACTGAAACGGCACAGATAATGGGCCACATTTTTTAATTTTTTTCTTCAAATTACACATATCTCACCTCAGTTTACCTGAAAAAAAAAATAGAGAACTCTCTATGAAATTAAAAGATCCTCGTATCCATTCCTTACACTTTTGTCACTGGACACAAATCTACACAAATCTTTCATCCTTTGTCAGTGGAAAGCCACTTCCCAAAATTTCTACCTCTCTCAATTCGCTGTAATAATAAACTCTCGCCCGTCCCCTACTTTCGTCACAGCCTGAAATTCGTGTAGCTGCATAGAAACACACATCTGTCGCTGAAAAGTCCTTACTGCGTTGATAACACTCGGCATCACCTCTATCTCTGCCAATTCGCCACGACATTATAAAATCTTACCCCTCCGAAGTCCCTCTCAGCCCTCGCGTGGACCAACCCTTGGGTGCAGTCCTCGTTCGAGGAAGGACATTCCTGGCAGAGTGAAAAAAGGAGCTCCCCAGGGTACGTCGGCGGCCCGGCCAGGGCGCCGGTCCTTCGCTTTGATTTATGTCCTTGTAAGTGACGTCACTCGTGTGTAACCGTCGAGCCCCACCGGCTCTGTGTGCACAAAGGATCCGGCGTCATATTATCCCGGGCGTAGCGTATATAAATGACCGAAATTGGGACTTATTGTGTTTGTCATCGGTGCCGGAAAACTCCCGCGCTGATTTATCGCCTGCCCTCTCTGTCCTTCCCGTCGACAACGCTTCGCACCCTTTCCTTGGAGAAGACACTCCGCCGTTCCAACCGAGGACCACGTTCTCCCCGACTTTCTGATCGCTAGCGCCCCGCCGCATGCCGCATCAAGCCTTTTCCCAGAAGTACTATCTCTCAAGGATCAATGAATTTTAATATAAATATATTTCTCGTGGATCCGGAGCCAGAAATCGAATTTTTCAATCCCGCAGTGTGATTTTGTATCATTTAATATCCGCTTCGCAATAGTAGCTTCAACGTCGATTCCCTCGCAGACTTCATAGGCGAACGCTCGTCTCCCCGAAATCACGAGTCAAGATTCGTACAGTGGCAAAAGTTATCGCGTAAGTCGTTACTCGGCCGCCGTGTCTCGTCTAAAGCTCATCTACATGTTTCTTCTTCCAGAGCGGGCTTTATCGAAGTATGCTAATTCCACGGCGAAAAGATGCAGCCGCGTTAAAGCGATCGCGCGAATAAGATATACCGTGCAGATATCTACGGTATAATCCGTGGTATTAGTAAGCGTCCCTGTGACACTAGCATATTCTGCCGGGCCACTCCATTTGCACCCGGACCCCTATCTCGACGTCCTTCCAGTTCAATATAATACCCGGTAATTCCCCCGGGAGAACGATTCACCGTGGATCCCGGGGCCGAGCAACTCCTTCCCCCTGGATCGGATTCAACCCCCGTAAAATAACGGGACGGAATACGTTTTGACAATTCTATTACGATTATTTCGCCGTGGCGGGCAGCTGCTCCACGCCTCGGACCCCGGTGACAGGTAGCCTCTCCGTTTTATCGCGCCTAATAAGACGCGGGGGCGTTTCATCCAGGGGCGCCGAGTTCAGCTGCGCTCCACTTGCAATTAATAACGCAGGACTGCAAATTTCACGTATTTAACTTACAATATGCGATTGAAGGAAATTACTAGGTAATGAAGAATTACTGAAATCACAACTCACAACTAACTCGTGTGGCTTGGTGACCCAGCTAAGTGGTAACTTCTAATATTTATCTGCACCAACTGTTACGGCAAATCTAAAGCCGTCCGTAATCGATGTAGTGTGAAACTTTTATCCTGCTTTTCGGATTCAGCATCCAAAAATGTATCGAAAACAGCTGAAATATTGATGAAATAAATTATTTCCCAGCTTTCAGGCAGAGGTGGATACAGGCTTTCGGTGTACAGTTTTGACAGATGTATTTACGCGAAGTTTGGATCACTGATTTTACTTAAATTTCGCGTAATAGTGCCAACGAAGAAAATCGACTTCCAAGCTTTCGTCTTTTGCGGATCCTATACTTGGATTTATATGCAAGGGCAAAACCATCTGAAATAACTACTTAGTCGTTAAGAAAAGGATGCGTGGACTCGGCCAAAAGAGAATTTACTAGCAACCTGGCTGTCACTGCTACTTAATTACTATTTCAGTTGTACTTACATATGAGCGTGAATAAAGGCATTGGGAAAGACAAAAATTTTGAGCATGCACTAACTATAGATACACAAATTGTACACTCCGTTAACATCACCGATTTGTTTTAAACTTTGTATATACCTAGTTTCTTCATTACTCAAAAACTTGGTAACATATAAACATTCCCAATTATTTATACATATAAAGTATATCCGCGTAATTGGCAAGTTGGAAAAACGAAACAATAATTAAATTGCAATGTCAGTTCAACGATAGTTTCTATAGTAACTAAATTTTTATTATTCCTACAATTAGTTGCCTTGTTCTCACATACACACCCATGTACCTACAAGTTATTGAAAATTCAAACCCTTGAACTTGAGTTTTCTCACCAAAATTTGGAGTAATACACCCCGCGCTTTGGCATGAACCGTACAGATTAACTGTACGCAAGATTTTAATCAAATCTGCCACAGACCTAGTGCACTAGCCGTGTCAGATGGTAGAAAATAATACAAACGCGATATGCCCCGCTGCAGTTTCGCCCTATTACATTAAAATCAGCCTCGCAGAAAGAGCAAAAGGGGAATAACAATTGGAAACTTTCAAAACCCGACGAAATTGAACCAATTCTCGTTACGGTCGCGCGCTGCGGTAACACGTGAGTTATGCACAGAGCCGCGGTAATTTCCGCATCAAAGTCCGCCGTCCGCGGATATGTACCTCGAGCAGCGCAAGCTAAGGACGCGCGCCAAAGACGCGAAGAGAAAATTCATTCATTAATATTAACCACGCGGGAACCCATCGCATTTGCATTTACTGTTCTTGGCTTGGCTGACCAGGAAACGAAATATCCACGTAATTCGTGGCAGTAGGTAGGAGCGTTGCAACGTCTTCGCCGTTGTGCAAGCTGCATATCATACTTGGTAAAAGTTGAACGTTGAACGAATCAAGGTGAAATGGACGCAACGAATATCTCAACCGTGAAATCACTGCGCCCATATAATTTTGTGACTCTTGAAAGTCGTAAAAGTTGTTAGATCAGCAGTTGAAAATGTAAGTTTGAAACCTTGTAGCAGCACGTCTGCCACATGAAAACTCATTGAACGAGCAATCTGTTAAATCGACTCAAATTCGATCTTCGTTTTTTGTAACTTCCAGTGATACCTTATATATTGAAAAATGCTTTATGATATTTCGCGGATAAGGCGGCAGAACTTGTTGACGCAGGGACACCAAATCTCCAGATCCGGACCTGCAAATTATTAATTGCTGTACCTACAGATGCCAAAAGATATATTCGTTTTTCTACGATTCGTCACTCAAATGATCTATAATTCTGGAAGCTTTCACTCCCAAATTTCGATTTTCTTACTGTAAACGAAAACCATACGCTCTAAATATCTTCTTTAAAGATATCTAAAGAGAAATGATATTTCGAAATATTCAAAATTCAAATTGGGGTCGTCCGTGACCCCAGAGTGTCAGATGCGCCCCAAAATTGCCATAATGTCATTCTAGGGTTAATATTCTGCCTTGCATTTCTGTATGCAATCTAACCGTTTTATTAAAAATGCTGCACTTTTTACTGTCTTGGAATTACTCTTTCTTCTTTCAGTGTATGTTACTGTAAATTGGAAATTATAATGGATCATAGCAGAACAAGATTTTTTTTATACATTGCACGTTTAGTTAAAACATGGAACATAAAAATCAAAATACTACGTTAAAGTAAGGACACTTCACAATTTATTTTTAAATGTTTTCTCATTGTAATTCCTCGGTCTTCTAAAAATGTATTACTAAAAGAGGTGGTAAATATAATAAAAACATGATAATATATTTACTTTTGACAAAATTCTTTGCAAGGAGGTTGTTTTGTAGTTATCCCTATTCTTCGCAATAGAATTAACGAGTTTCCTTCAAATTTTGAATGTACATTGTAAAAGAACAATAATATATAATAAAGTGACTGCCATGCACAGGCAGAAATTCCATTTTTGGCATGAAAACTTTCACTTTCTTTAACAGAAAACCAGAAACTATGAGAAAATTAGAAAAGTTATAGTCGCAGGGTAATACAGGTATATGTTACACCTCATTCCGATTCTATCCTCAGTGTTAGAATATTATAACAAAATTTGAAGTCAAGTCTTTCATTCCAAGGAAACCTTGCCCCCACCACAAAATAACTTTTTTTCATATAGATCAACTTCATCAACAAATAACTTTACCTGAAACTCATATTTTATAATAATCGTTCTTCTATCCTGCTTTCCACCCCGTAGAATGCATTCGTAATACACAAATAATTTGCAATAAAATTAGGATTAGGTGCGGAATTAAAAAAACAAGCAGTTTAAGCCAGCACAACGATTATCCCCCACAACGCCCACTCTCGATTTCAGCGAGACTTTTTCAAATCCCTGCGATCTCTCCGTTTTTTCGTTTCCATCTCCTTTTTTATGTTCTACCCTATCGTTCGCTAGTTGGTTGTTATTCCCGACAGCTGTAGCCGCGGCAACGGAGATTGGCGATATTTTATCGTCGTCGGTGCGCGCGTTTCTCTCGCAGCCGACAGGTGAGCAGCGTGCACGTGGACAGAGGCGCATCGAATAAGGAATGCAGCTCCCGACAGCCGGAAAAGGCAGCCTGGATCAGAAGGAGAAGAACCACTGACCGGAACACATGTACAGGACCGTATATGGGAGCACATTGTGAGCGCAATCGCGTGCCACATGAGCGGTACATATTGCCTTCAACAACCGTGCTGCTCCATTTAGGGATGGATGTCGCCTTTCATATCGCGGTAGTTTCACCACTTATCCCAATAGCCCGATCGTTATCGGCTCACGTACGCGCCCAATGACATCTCGCCGAGTCCGTCTTTCCTCGGGTTGCGTCGCCCTGGCCACCTTTTCCGTGCAAGCCTCAGCGTGCAGCTCTACGCTACTGAAACAGAGATTTGTTCACGGGGTTAAAATAAAATACAGATGTGCCCTGCGTCAGTGGGAGCATGTTCGGTGTGAAGTACCCTTTATAAACAGCTAAATCGCCCTAAAGCTGAGGAAAGTGTAAAAAGAAGTTCGTCGTCATTGTGTGAAGGATCTTAGGTATAACTAAGAGATGTGTAGAGTGAATTGAAGGGGATCTTGTTGAAAACAATTATTCTTCGTATCAGGATTGTTGGATATCTAGTGGAACGCTTGGGTTAACTCTCTATGAAGTTTCGTTATTTTCAAAGTGTATTCCAGTCGTAGAAATGAAGTTCGAAGACATTAACGGAGAATAAATGTGTAATGTGTGTCTTTTCATAAAAATATCCACAGAAAATTAAATAAATATTAGTGCCATGCAACACCAATTTGTTGCCCACAGACTGTGGACATGGGACCATAAGGGATTGAGAGCTGGCTACTTGATTCATTTGTGCGATTTCCATTTCATTGTCAGTGGCATACATAATACATACCTACTTGCTGACATGTGTGTAGGTACATATATCCATCGAAACGAGGAACATTTACGAGATTCACGCAAGATCCACGGGGAGCCGTGAAAAATGTCCCTCCAAGGAAGATTAAAGTTTTCGCATTCCTACGTTCTCATAAACCCATAGAATCGCCCCCCTGGCCCGCACGGGGATGTTCCGCGAGCGCAAAGAGGAAGAGAACCGAAAGGGAGCAGCCGTGGCGAGGGGGTGGAAGCTTTTCGAGGGTTGTACTGACCCCTGTTCGCTCGTTGTTAATATTTAGGGTAGTGCAGCGCCGCGAACAATGCCGGTCGCCCCCCCCCCCCCCCGTCCTCCCACCCCTGACGAGCGATGGGGTGTGTCTAACGTTAACCTGTTTCAGTTTCGGAGCACTCGGGGCCACGGTTTTGCAACCCCCGCAGTCGCTCGGATCCCCAGGGTTATGATTAATGGATCTGGCGCATATTAGCGCCCACTTGCTGTCCCCCTTCGCGATTTACATTTCGAATTTAATGATCCTCCCTCGAGGCTGATCGACTTCTGTGATCGGTCGGACTGATTTCTTGCACGCAGCGGCACCCTCGACCCCCGACCGTCTAGCAATCACTCTTTCGGAAGCCGGTTTAATTTGAAATACTTGTTCCAGCGAGTCGTTGATAATATTTTCAGTGGCACGTCCACGGGGTGGCGGTTTCAATTCGACTAACCTCGCGACACGTGTTTCTGACAATTGGGAGGGAAGATGCACACATCCCACACCCTTCGACTTCATCTATTCTGTAAACTTGTTACTTGCATAATCTTTACTGTGCGGTTATACGTACCAAATCATAGTAGATTATAAACTGCTTGGGGAGGAGACATTGTGACCCGCGGAGGTGATGTAAATGGAGTAGGGAGGAATAGTGATATCAAGGTGAAGTCACTCCAGGACTCCAATACATGTTTTTTTTTTTTCCTTAGAAACGGCGCGATTTTTTTCAGCGATTTTTCCATCAGCTTAATGATTAATTCCGGTAAATAGGGACGAAAGGAAAAAGAAATCAGATGAAATGATTTTTTCAAGAAATTAAAAACTTTCAGGGAGTCATGGAAACTCTTGGTATTTGTATCGTTTCTATCTTATGCTCGCTGGCAGTTATTATATCTTATTTTCAGTTTTTGGCGAATATTCAAGCGACAAACGGAAGAAAACGAAAACTAAATGTTTCTAGCAAATTAAACCCACGATTCTTATTGGTATTCTCGGCAGGTTCAATTGTAACGCTGTTATGACAGAAACACGACCTTACAAACTCGTTTGAGGGGCCTCCTTCTGTAAAGAACGTCGGTCACCCCACCTTAGTATACCAAGGGTTAAGTGTATTACGGATGAGTCAAGGACTCAGGGAGGTTTTCAGCATACTCTTGTGACATTGGTAGTGGGGACAAACGTAACAGCGTCATGAAAGTAACACGCCTTCTCCCCCCTTCCACAAACATTTCCAAAACGTTTGCTTTACACAGTTACATGTGTATAGTGTCTCTTTCATTGTACTGAGTGACGCTGAGCAGTAACGCAAATCTTATACTGTGGGCAAGCTAAATTTGTTATTTAGATCATTTAGGTAAGTTTCTCCTATTTTTTTATTTATTTTTTTGTTAATATCCATAGTTAAATAGATATCAAACTAATTATTTGCTAGAACGTTCTTAGATAATGTGTTTATAAGTTCCAGTATTTGATTTCAACAAAACTTGTATAGTTTGTATGTTATAATAGTTCTATTCTGAAAAACATGGCTGAGGACAAAAGTAACACCTCACTATGGGGACGAAAGTAACTTACTTGGGCAAGCAAAATATCATACATGATAGGAATTCTTCAGATGATAATTATTATCTGTGTCTGGCTTGTTTGGACCCTTTCAGTGAAAGCTGTTCGAGAGAGAAGTGGGTCCAATGTTTAGATTTTAAGGGTTAGTCTAGGGAATACAATCCCGGTTATTATTTACTATCCCGGGATTGCGGGATTTTTTTAAAGTCTATCTCGGGATTCCGGGATTAATCCCGGGATTGGGAAATAGAAAATTTCAGTAATCAGAATGATTTATTATGTGTTAAAATTCTTTACATATAATAAACAAACTTACTTTTTACCATTAGTCTGAAACATAAGCTAAAATAATTTTTAACAATAAAAACAGTAGAACAATAAAGAATAATAAAGTTTCAATAAGTGGATAACATCAGTAAACCATTATGAAGATTTTTGAAAATGTGAACGAAGAAACAGTAAAGCACCTAAAGTACACAGGACTTTATGTGTTCAGACAAGTTGCGATTTGCAACTCCCGCGATTTTGAAATAGCGGAAAGTGAGAATATCTTTGTAATAATAAATATAGTTTAGTTAGTTATATGCGACTTAATATTAATATTTAAATAAATAATTCTTATTATTATTGTCCTTATTATTATGAAATGACTATGTTTATTTTTTCTGTATAGTTTTATATTTTTCAGGTGTTCATAATGTAATTCACATTTTTAAAAATTCCCGAAATTCTCGGGATTATTTATATCAAATCCCGGGATTTTTGGAATCCAAAAAACAGCTGGGATCGCGGGATCCCGGGATTGTATTCCCTAGGTTAGTCCCACTGCATCATGGATGATCTTCACTGCGTATGTCATAATTTTAATTAGGAGTAGGTAAAATTGAATACCTATCATTCAACTAAAAATACACAATACCAAAACAAATGTTCGAAGCTGGTTATACTTTCTACCTTTCGTTATTTAAAATTTATTTGTTCTTATCGTTACTTAAAAAATGTTTATTTAAATATTTCTTTCTATCTTTTTTTATAATAAAAAATCCTATTTTTTTTTGGAATAAGTGTTGTTACTTAATTCTCCTAAAAATTAGTCCTGCAGCCTGCAGGGATAGGACAAAAGTAACAATGACAGTCACTGCGGAAAACTGCCCTAACTCTTTGACTACTTATCACGCAATGTTGAATCTGGGCTCAAATGATAGACAAAGAAACATACTATCTTAAGGCATAATTTTCATTTTTACATCTATAATAGGTAATTGAAGGCTAAACCCAAATGTAAAAAATGTTACTTTTGTCCTCGCTCTCCCCTACTTTAAATACCTGACTTACGTAGGAATGTGACTAAATAATTGCAGACCTGTAATTAGTAACCAAGCACACATTTACTGGTGCGAACCCTCAAGAATACTGGTTTATACCTCAGATTAGTCACTGCATCTTTACAAGCTACAATACACCTGCAAACAACTATACAGCTAGAAAAGCCTAACCTGGACTCAAAATCAAACCACCACAAGTACCTTTCCCGCGAAGCATAGCCCACGGGCCTAAGAATAAACCACCCCGGCCGTTCGCTGAGAAATAGCTGCGGCGCCGTCGAGAACTGAAAGTATGTATATTCTCGACCAAATACCATCCTGCGAGGAAGCCTCGCACCGAATGGGTCCTTGGGAATACGTCCACTCAGAACTTGTTGTAAACGATGCCGATGCAGTTGATGACGCCGGTGGTACGTGAAGCAACTGGCGCTGGGTCAGCAGATGGACCAAACTGACCGGCGCTTTCAGGGGAACAATAAAGTTTCATGCACATTGTATCCCACATGAGTGTCCCTATTGTCGTCGATACACACATACACGCGTACGTACATATGAGTCGGCCGATGTAATTGTGATTTCACCCACGAGCCACTACGGGCTGCTCTTCAATTTTCTGGAGGAGCGTGAACTTCTCGGGCCATGGTGAATCACGGTCGAACGTATCCTGGATCGATGGGGTAAGTACTTATATGTATACGTTTCCGTGGGACACATTGCCTTTCATCCTCCGCTGCTGGAGGGTTGCTTCCAATCGAGCCAGTGGTCGCATTTCATGTAGTGTTACCGGACAAAAGGGAAGAGTGATAACTTGCAACGTGGGTATCGGTAACGTTTAATCGCTAATGCGTCGCAGAAATTCCTGCAGAATTTTTCACCGTAACCACTCCACACCTGCGTTTCCAGCGTCGCATATTCCCCCGCAGATGGAAGATTAAGGGGCGCAGGCCTCGGTCAGGTTACGTTTCACGGGCGCGATCCGATCGACATCCCTTACACGTGTTTCTAAACAGTTTAATCTGCGATATCGCGGGCCCGCGCGTTACTCGTACCTCGCATGCGTGAAATTACGCAATTTCGGCCGATTCCGGGTGGGAAGCGCCGGGCGATCGTGCAGGCGGCTGCCGCCCGCCACGTAAAAATAAAACTAATCAGCGCGGATCAAACAGGTGCATCGGGGTTCCACGGTCCGATGGACTTTGACTCTCGTTCTGGTTCCTTAGTCGCGTCTTCCTGCCGATAAAATCGCGCGAATAACACGACCGTGCGACGCAACGCTCCTCTGTCGAACGACGATGTTAATGGTCAACTTTTGGGGTTGTAGCTTCCTTGGGATCGATGTGAAAAAGTACATACATTATTGGGTAGGTTAAGGGAGTATGTATTCAGATTTGGAGGTCAAACAAGGGTTTTTTATTATATATTCTTCAAGGTTCACAATTCAAAAACGTGTTCTCGTAATTCTGTACTGAGATTCGTCGAGAAAACGAAATTATAGGGGTTTAAACTTTTGAGGTGTAAGATCTGAAGCGCGCGGAGTTTGCGGGTTCACAAACGTATTATAATGCGTACGATAGTGCCCCCTTCTTGCTTTGTAATAAATGTCACCATGAATGACCGAGAAACCAAACAAGGGTTTTTTATTACATATTCTTGAAGGTTCACAATTCAAAAACGTGTCCTCGTAATTCTGTACTGAGATTCGTCGAGAAAACGAAATTATAGGGGTTTAAACTTTTGAGGTGTAAGATCTGAAGCGCGCGGAGTTTGCGGGTTCACAAACGTATTATAATGCGTACGATAGTGCCCCCTTCTTGCTTTGTAATAAATGTCACCATGAATGACCGAGAAACCAAACAAGGGTTTTTTATTACATATTCTTGAAGGTTCAGAATTTAAAAATGTGTCCTCGTAATTCTGTACTGAGATTCGTCGAGAAAACGAAATTATAGGGGTTTAAACTTTTGAGGTGGAAGATCTGAAGCGCGCGGAGTTTGCGAGTTCACAAACGTATTATAATGCGTACGATAGTGCCCCCTTCTTGCTTTGTAATAAATGTCGCCATGAATGACAGAGAAACCAAACATGGGGAGAAAGAGGAACCAATGCAAATGTCGTAGATTAAAAGTAAATGTGACACATCGTTATGTACCTTGAAAGTATAAACATTTTTTTAATGTTAATCTGCTTTTTATGAAATCTCAGAAATGGACTTCAAACTTTATAGGTATATGTATAAACTAGGTGTTTGTCTATCGACTCTGCTCGAATTAACTCTACCTATATCGGTTATAGCGTTTTTCATGATCTGTAGAAGACAAAATGTTTATGAGAAAGAATTGCTTCTATTTTCTTTATTGCGCTGCCATTTTGTTAAATTATATTTTTCATGTTTTATACCGATAGGTCGACAGATCTATTCCAATCATGGAAGCTATAAAGATAAATCTTTTCCGCACTCTGTGGACAAAAAACATTCAAATTCCTTGTTCATATACCTACTTAAGTTTTTGAATCCTCAAGATAACGGAAATAGCGATACGCCGAATGGGAATACCACATATAGTTGTGTAATTATTCGTTTGTAATGTGCTTTCCTCTGCGTATAGAAGACGATTCCTTACATTTTTAAATATTTTTCAATTTTCCAACTTTCTCCATACCCATGAACACTGTATTATCGGCACTCTGCGTGCTCATAGTCATCGTAGCCTCCGTGCCCTCCACCACTTCCACAATAGGGTGGTCCTTATTTTTCAACTTTAAAATATATATTGTCTAACCCTCTTAAAATCTTCTATTTGACAAAAAAATATCTCCGTGCTTTTTATTTGTATATTTTGATATATAAAGGTCGCTCAAGGACTTTATATTTCGCATGTAGGGGAGACCGGTGCAAAATCGGGACGTTAAGAATAAAATCTCATAACTTTGACATTATAAAGTAAAAATTAGAATAAACTCTTTTTTAAATAATAGTACATATCCAATTTGTTTAATAGAAGGAAAAATACAAAAAAATAATGATTTAAATTTAAAATATGATACTAGATACTGGCCCTAGCACCTATAACAACGAAACTCATCTAATTCTCCAGTCCCCCAACCAGTTAGAACAAGCTGTAAAGGAAAATTTTTTTTTTTTTAAATTTATACCAAAGTAGTAATATTTCATTGCCGTTGAACGACCTTTAATCCTTAATATATTTTAATAAAATTTTAAACAAAATTCTTTAAAACTATTTGGAAGCTTCTGAGAAGGTCAGAAGAAATTTTTAAAAAATTTAAATTTTTAACATACATATAAGGACCACCATATTCCACAACCTTACCCTATTCTATCATTCCCTCTCCTTTTCTCAGAACCCTTAAAACCAGCAATTTCCTCAGTCCCAATTCGTTATCATTCCAAAGCCCAATCATACTCAATCCAATACAAATTCCATTCCTTCTCAGACCCTATGCAGCTAATACTCATACTCACACCAACAAACAATGTTAAGCAAACCACTAAGCAGTTCACCCCCTCCCCTTTCATCAATTACACCTTAGTACGTATCGTTCACCAAACTCATCGACAGTTTGTCAGAAAAACGAGAACCGTCATCCTGACCCCTCGAAAGCTCCGCGGTCGAATCGTAAAAGCTCGATAAACAAGGGCTGAGTTTTTCCAATTTTTCGCGTCGTAACATCCTGCCCGAGAAACGCAAATGAAAGGTTGCAGGATGACCTCTGGGCCCCCACCGATGCCGTCGGTACGCAAATCCAAATAATTAGGGGCACTGAAAGGCAACGAGTCCCGATGTCCATCTGGCACGGCCGGCCGATCTCGCGCCACGGGCATCGATCTATCGCACGCGAGGGCCGCGCAAAGAGGAAACATGGACGTGCCTAATGATCAAGCATCGACGTAGCCTAGCGTGCAACGATCCACGCTGGACACGCAAAGCCCCGGGCAGGCCAGTGTCGTGTGTCAGTCGGCTGATTGACAAGCAGAAAGATTTAGCCGCGATTATTATGATCGTCGTATCGGCTGGTTGCTGAAATTGCCGCTGGGTCGCGGGCGGGTCAGCGTTAATTATAGTGGTACCGGCGGACATCTATCAGTTTATCGGATCACCGAGTCGCTCTCAAGTCGTCCCCGCTCGCTTCGTGCGATCCCAACAAAAGGCGACCCGCTTGTGGGAACAAAGAATCATGGCGCGATTGCAACGCTCGTGTATTGCGCTTTGCGGAGATACATATAGTGAGACCCACCCGAGTGCCGTGGAAAACGTTGTCCTTGCTGTGGGGTCATGTTTATCTGCTAATATTCCTTTTTCTAAAGTCCACTCCACAGGGCTTTAAACTTTAAAGTATAAAGTTCTAATGTAGATAGGTACGTGGATCGGTAGATGTCTGTTAAAAGAATGGACCTTAACTTGGAAATTCAAGGTCAAATACTTTTCATTGGAACGTGTTTTAATCGCTGAGGGAATAAAAAGTGTCAGAGGAGCAATGTTGTATTCTTTATACTCTTCGGGAATAGAACATGTTATAGTACAAAGTATTTGACCTTAAGTTCCATTAGAAATTTAAAGCCCCGTGGTATGGACTTTAGAATAAGAATTTGACCTTATAAGTAACTTTCGATTTCGAGATTCGTACACAATTCAACCTCTTCCCATTAAATATATGATTCATTGATGCGACCTAGATGATGATGTGACCTAGAGATATGAAATAGATGACCTAGTTAGATTATAATATATTTCCAAAATTTCCACTGTTAACATCACTACACTTTGCAACTCGTGTAAGGACCATTCCACGCCTACTCGATCACCTTCGAATTTTGTACCTCCCTGTCAAAGATATTGATGATATTGAAATATATTGTAGTCCATATGAAATTGGGGGGGGGGGGGGGAGGGGTGTTAATTTTATGGTGTTAAGTCGCCATTTTTTTAGTTTCGAAATTGTTTAAAAAACACGAACCCTTAAAGTAGGGGAGACCGGGGCTAGTTGACTAATTTTTAACATTTCTAATTTTTATAAATAGACCGTTGGTATTTTGTTGACTTGCTGCATACCAAAAGTTTACAAATTTTATTAGGTATATAGGCTTAATTTTGAAAATCGTTTTAATTGAGTCTAGGTTGTAGTTTTTATTGTATTTGGAGTAGTGAGACGAATAAGTCATCAACCCCCGGCTGCCAATATGCGCTGCCAATTCCATCAATATAGTATACGAAACGCATATACATGTACTATGTATACTACGATCAATAATTTTTTTTTCACTCCTTCGCAGTGTTATTTTTTTGTTATTCATTATCATGGTGTTAGATACTGTAATTATTTTGTACTTGTTTGTTATGGATTATTTCGAAGTCCTGAGAGTTTAAAAGGAGGATGGGATGTAAAGCTGGTAGGGGTGAGTTTGGAAGGATTTGTGGTGGGGGAAGTGGACTTGAGCAGCTAAACTCGTTGCCTCGACTGCATCTTAAGGATAAAAAATGCAATTTTGACTGGTATTCCTATGCTTAGTCAAGTAACCCCGTCCGACATTGTTAACATGTTAAGGGCCATACGTACAAAACCTCCACGCACCGGATAAAATCACGTTTCCACAAAATATTCATGAAAAAACATCAAGCAGTACTTAGTGAACAAAAATTCATAAGTGGTCGGAACAAAAATATTTACTTCCCGCCGACCTTTTTAGATTTTTCATTCTCACTGATAGAACACGCAAGTTTTTGTCACGGCGATACATTAAATGGCAAGCTGCTCATTCATATGCTTCAATATCGCGAATCGCAGCATAATTTATTCCATAATACAACAATTAAAGGGAATTAGTCAACTAACCTCGTTAGTCAACTAGCCCCGGTCTCCCCTACATATACAATTTTTACGGTAACTGCCTTCACAAATGAATTTTTATCTCCGAAACTCTTAAACTGTTAAACTGTTTTCTAGCGTCTGAAGTATCGCCTGTTTCGTTCCTACATACATGTTTCTTCTTTGACGCCATTACATATAAGATGTTCACGCATACTTTATTTTAAATCATTATTTTTTTGTATTTTTCCTTCTATTATACAAATTAGATACTATTATTTACTATTATTTAAAAAAGAGTTTATTCTAATGAATCCCAATTGCAATTTGTTTTTACTTAATAATGTCAAAATTATGAGATTTTATTCTTAACGTCCCGATTTTGCCCCGAACTCCCCTACATGCGAAATATAAAGTCCTTGAGCGACCTTTATATATCAAAATATACAAATAAAAAACACGGAGATATTTTTTTTGTCAAATAGAAGATTTTAAGAGGGTCAGACAATATATTTTTTAAAGTTGAAAAATAAGGACCACCCTACTCTCTACCTACCACCCTGATCCATAACTGTCACACGTAGGGACTGCAGCAAGTAATATCTTACAATATGAACATAAACGAATCTATATGAAAGCATGGAAAAAGTTTACCATCCAAGATAAACACACCTATGTAACATTTCACTGCGCTAGTGGAAAACGTTGAAACTGTATTCGCCATGATCCCACCGCATGACTCATTCATTCAAAATTCCTGTTTCAAATGGACCGCAAAGAAGAGGCACGAGACGTGCCGCATGCGCCAACCGCACGCCGAGGCATCAGCAAACGGTAATCCGATGTCAGGTAGCAGCCTTAATCCCCGCGTATGTGGAGCTTTGATTTTTGACGTTGAGTAATAACCCAAAATCCTTTGAGCCTGAGGAAAGCCCACCGATCACAATAATTCCGCCCTGTCGAGTCGCGGCCGAGATAACGATGTCTCGAAACAGGGAGGGTATGGAATATCTGCGAAACAGGGCGTAACACAGACAAGAGAGACAGAAACTGTGGTATGTACTCGGATCTCGATCCAAAGGCAGAGGCAGAGAAGCTGACTGAAACTCTGTAGAAGAATAAACACAGGGTAACCTGCAAAATGGTTCCAATGGGACTTGTGGTGTTCATTAACATAAGCAAAACATGCAGAGTTGACACAGCTTTGCAAATTAATCCTGAAGGAGACAGGTATGGGTACAGCAGTGGTCAAAAGACAGTTTAAACTGTGAATGGGAACAGAAATAAGATAGTTCTATTGGATAGAATTATAGATTGTGGAATTGTCAGAATAAGCCAACATAATACTTAAAAGGCAAAGTAGTGTTAAGTTAGATATTCACACATATATGAACTTTAAACATTCTTTCGACCATCACTGTAGAGACAAGTGTCTGTTCGAGTTTCCAGTTTACTCTAAAGTTGTCGACTCTGTCTAAATTTTTCTTCAAAGCAAATTAGCATCTACGTAGGAGGGGATTGTAGACATTTTCAAAAATCCCCAGTTTACGTTGAATTGTGGACATGTTCCACTTCTGCCTCACTGTTGGAGTAGCAAGCTGTTATGTCAAATATAGTAGTATTGTAAAAATATAATAGTATATATTATTATAACATTAAACACGATACAGTGTCGACGAGATGAATAAATAGTGTAGGTCGAATCTATATCTCCTTCAGGATTAATTTACGAACCAATGTTGTTTGAATATTTTTCACTTAGGGTAGATGTACCGTTTGTGGCCATTGTACCGTTTATGGCCATGTGCATAATTTTCGCGGTTTTTTAGCTTGAAATTGCTTGTAGACACATAATTATGTGTAGCATTTCAAACCGTAAATATTTTGTTCAGTATACCATCAGAAATAAAGGGTTACATTTATTGCTTCCGCGAAAAGTGGCAAGTGGCCACAAACGGTGAAAAATGGATTTCTTATATTTTTTAACTTTATTAATTCTTTAACGATTTCTCTAGTTAATGGTAACTTAGACATTAATAGTAAAGATAGTGTAACATTTAGTAAAGCTTTTAGTTTCCTGATTTGAAGTACAATTTTAAAGATAATTACGATGAAAGTCACTGAAATCCTTAAAGTGGCCACAAATGGTGCATCTACCCTATTTATAATGAGAAATATATACCCCCATGTTGTTCAACATTCTCTCATTGTCACATCACCTTTCATAGCAAAGCAGTAAAGAAAGGAAGATTGGTGGGAAGAAATGAGGCAGTCAGAGCAACAACGGACTAACCCACATTTTTTTCGAAATTGAATTAGTAGCAATAACGTATTCCAATAGGCTCCACTAACAATATAAAATAAGGAAAAAATTTTGTTTTAATGTGGGTTGGTCCTTTGTTTCTCTGACTGCCTCAAATATCGCCAAATGTGTTCGAAGGGCAAAACGCAGCACTTGAAACAACTGTTGAGACGCGGGGGTGCCAGGATCGCGATAAGAGAAAAGCAAGCGTTCCCAGCCCATGGATCGTGAGCATAAAGCATAAAAATGCCTCGACCAGCGCGAGAAATAGGAGATTATCGTAATTCCGCGTGCCCGATCGCCGGCATCTAGTAGGAATCGTTAAAGTCGCCCAGGCACGTGGAAGCACGCATTATAAGCATCTAGGGGGTCGCACAAAGGGGTGACTGTGTTGCTGGGGCGGCCTTGCTCGGCTCCGGAGGCGGGGGCTTGTTGTTATTTACGGTATTTAGATAACCGGCTTACGGAGCAGCCTCGCACCCCCATCGGACCTGATCCCGTGCAGGAGATAGCGTAGACAGTGCTATCGCCGACAACCTGCGACTGGCCTACGTCTATTCCGCTCGCAGATTATTATAACGAGCATCGTGTTACATTAACACGCGTATCTGGTCTCACGGGAAAGCTCCGAGGGACCGCCGTGGGCCGAACCGCCCGTATCGAACCGTGTTCCAGAGAAACCTTCCCCCTTCGAACTGTTCGCCCAGTTGTTCGACAGATCCGTCAAGGAACAAGTAAAGAACGAAGCTGTAACTCCAATACTTCAATCTAACACACAGCTCGGCCAGTTATTGAAAAGTCAAAAGCGAAAACGGCGATATTAAGGGATGGAAAGTGTAGATGTACGATGGGGGAGGGAGGGGGGGGGGGCATCGTTCGTGATTAAGCGCGGAGGGTAACGACGATTAATAACCGTGCTCGGTGTCATGTTTCTGTTTCCTTGCTGTCCGAAGCTAGTATCCTGTTCGGGGCACCAGCCAACAGGCAGACAAATGGACGCGCGGTGACGAGCAGCATTTCCCGCTAAGTCTGCCGTGAAAACGTCTGCAAGAGCCACCCCTTTCGATACCGATCGCCGAATAAAAACGTGATCGTCATCTCATAAATATCTTTAATCTGCGAGAGAACGGCGTGATCCGTTTATGGATACACGACAGGGCGATGCTATCTGCGGATTATTTTCTGGATAAATGGACGCGTCTCCGGGCGGCGCCGTGATTGCATCGAACAGCGCGTTGCAGAGGTTAGGGGAAACGACAGGAATAACACCGTGGACCTGATTCATCATACGGATGTTGTCACGACATTTAAGCAATGCGATAGTGGGGATATTATTTCGCTGGGAAATTATTAGTGAAGAAAAAACGTCACTGGATATGGAAACAACGTCCAGTTTCACAGATGAATCATTCGGGTTATTTTATTGCAAATGCACGGCGAAAATGGCTCTAAAAGTCCAGCTTGTCGCGATTCATGTCGAGATTATGACCTTTCTAATTAGCTTTGTGCCGATACAGATTTTTTTCGGCCCACGTTTCTTCGATACCAAAAAGAAATTTTACTAAATTACGCCATAATTGTTTTATGATGATACATCAAGAGTAAATGACTCAATGAATGAACACAAATGAAAGTAATATTATTAATTACTCATTAGATTAAACGGGCATTCTGGTCTGACGACGCGTTTTCGTCGCGTTATTCCGGACTTTTTTTTACAAAGAACCCATAAATTTGATTATTATTTAGTTTATTGCTACATGGTTATTGATATTTGAAGTATCTTTACAAATTTTGTCAATAGAAAAAAATTAATATCAAACGCAGTTGACTGCTTTAAAGTAATGGTGAGAAAAAATGATTAGGCTCGTTCTAGCGATCTGAAACAAAAAATGTAAAGGGATTCTTTATTTGTGTGCCATTGTCCATCGTCGCTGCCAGAATGATATAAAAATATTGAAAATTAAGCAAATGGCGGCTGTTTGAAAATTCACTTTCGATTCTCGCACATTTTTTCAACTTTAAAGGTCTGTGAAAGTTTAAAAACAACATATTTTATCATGATTCTGTTATAAGGGACGAGAGCCAAAGGCATACAAATAAAGAATCTCTTTAGCAGTGACTCCATTGTTTTTTTTTCACCATTATTTTAAAGCAGTCGACTGCGTTTGATTTTAATTTTTTTCTTTTGACAAAATTTGTAAAGATAGGTCAAATATCAATAAGCATGTAGCAATAAACTAAAAAATAATCAAATTGATGGGTTCTTTGTAAAATAATTCCGAAATAACGCGACGAAAATGTCTCGTCAGACCAGAACACCCCCTTAAATTATATTTAGTGCCATTTAGCTTATAATCGAATATCTGATGTGCCCCCATGACAATTATTCTTCGCCATGCACTCGCAATAGTCTGCATAGATCCAAGTAAGAAGATTTCAGTGAAAAAACTTACGAAAATGGCTCGATATAAATTGCCCGAAAGAATTGTCCAAGGAGGCGACGGTGAGAAAAAATTGTCATCCCTCAGAGACGCAGCTTTGCATCGAAAGACAGGCTCGTCTACGGAGGTAATAATGGAAGGGAGCTTATAACCCTCCGACTTCTTGCATTCCAACACGATCTACAATGACACCGGCGGGGATGGAAGTGCTAGGCTTCGAATGAGGCGTCGCGGAAACGTAGCGCGATATTAGGTACGGGTTGGTAAACGCGATAAATCTGGAGAGACGTAGTTAGACGAGTGTCAGCGTGATGTATGAGGGGTTGGGGGTGGGCCACGTACCACCTACGTGTTCCTTTCTTCACGCATAAGCGAGCAGGGGTGAGTCTTCTTCGCTCGTGAACGCTTTCCGCGCTCGACTTTGTATCGAGGATAAGGGCAAGGGTGGATTTCGCGGCAGGATCGATGCATCACGGGGGTGAAGTAGGCATCAGTTCGTTCGACAGCCGCGTTATCTGAAATAGACGAGCCATCATGGCCGCTGTTGCTCGACTTTGCATTTCGATTGGCAGCACGACCGTGAGGGATTTTTGAAATTCGATATTCAGTTGTCGCGGGCCTTCTTTTCGTTTCTTGTCGAAGTAAAACGTATTGGATAGTCGAAAAGCGTTTTCTTTTGGAAAATAGCCCATCGCCGGTTCGTTTTTGTTTTTAAAAAGTTTCCTAGTATAAATGCTTCACTTATTCCACATATCTCGAAAATACAGGTTAATATCCATAAAATTTGTGCACCAGCATAATTGCATCGAACTTTTGGCACCATAATTCCTAACATTTCGATAGAAAATCTTCCACAGTTAAAATTCTTTATTAAAACAGCTGCATCGCAATCTTCCGTCCGACGTTCAGAAATGAATTTCCATCGTTTCGCGAACAATTGTGTTTCTCCCCGTTATTCCCAGTGCTGCTTCATTCTCACCCGGCAGGAAAAAAACTCCTCAAACCAGTACTCTGGTCGCCATCTTCGAATTCGACCGAGAATCGTCGCGGAGGGACGAGGACGATGAATTTTATTTTATAGCCGGCGTGGGGGAGCGGCCTCCGGGATCTTAAGGGTGGAATATGTTTCGTATCATCATAGAGGGGTAACCCGCCATCTCCTTCCCATCCATAACGCTCGGAGCCGTTGTGGCAGCCATTTTGAATACATTCTCGCCCGAGGAGAGTTATCTCCGAAACGTTTCGATTTCCCATTTAAAGGATCTTATATATACACGTGCTGGGGTGGCAGGGGCGGCAGGGGTGGCAAGGTGAGCATCGAGGAATCGGCCGGGGGTTGGTGGTGTCTGAAAATATTAGCTGGCTGCCACCACCCCGCCGCGCCGTCCTCCTCTCCACTCGCCCCTTCCCCCTGCCACGTATACATACACACACCACCCTTACTTCCAAGGGAAGCTGTATCCCCCTTCTCGTTGGGAGCGTACGTTTCTGGTTGTATATCCGGGGTGGGGTCGTATTTATTTCCTTGAAATTATTTTCGGCTTAATAGCAAAATACCGCTGTATTTCTCCTTCGAGGGTCGGCCAGACATTTGTTCCTCGAGAGGAGAACGATATTATAGAAACAATGCCATTGGATTCCTTCGATAACTGAAGAGGAATAATTTGAAACGCGGAACTGACACGTGAGAACATTGGAAGCTTTTAATCTTGTATACCGAATTTTAAACAATTCTTTCTTTGCTTCCTCTTTCTCCACCCTCTTCTTTCGTTTACTAGTTGAAAAAGTAGCGAATCTCATTTGTACCTTCGAAATCAATGCTGACACCCACCCATGCATGCAACATCCGGAACAATTCCAACTTCGATGCTGATTACCGAGGAACCAATTCAATTCACCGCGAGGAAATCATTCCTCGATCAACCCCGGCCGTAGCTTGTCCGCGTCAGACCGAGGGGGATGAAAGGGAAAGAAGAAAAAGAAAACATTAATATTCCCGACTTTTCACCGACTGCTTTCGCATTCAGTCCTCGCCGGCGCTAAGCAATATACCGGGGCCGAGGGTATCTTCTTTTCCCGTCGTTCCCCGGTAAAAAGGGGAGGGTGTCGACGAGCTGCAGGGGTCGGCGGCGGTGTTGGCGCGGGCACAGGCGTATGCTTATTTTAATTGAAACAGTCGAACACCTCCGTGCTGACGAAGAGACGGCCTCGCCCGAGGATATTGTTTCAAACGAATATGCAAATCATGAGAGCGAGCCGGCTACGTGGTCCGTTGTAATTTCTATTGCCGACGCGAATGGATATCCTTAACGCCCCTCAGATCTAAAGGAAAAACGTGCGCCGAATGTGTTCGCAGCGGCCGCCTCTGTCCCAGTCCAACCGTGGAAGCAATTTTCCGCGGAACATCGCCGTTAACGGTGTAAACAATTTTCATTAAAGAACGCGTGGCTGGGACGTTGGGGCCGCGGGCCAGGAGCTCTGACCGAAATGGCAGTTTCCATTGGTACTTTCGGGGAAAACAATCGAATAGTGTCAATAATAATGGTATCAATGGGTCGAAATATTGTTGACAGTGGATACGTAGGAGTGATGCCGTAAACTATTTAGGGTTGAATGTAAACGGGAGCATGTGTTGATTGTTGGGTTGTATGGTGGAGAAGAGGGATACGAGAGGAAGGGACTGACACCTTCTACTTGGGCCGTATGAAATAGGGTAAATTCGGGTAAATCCGTGATACAGGTTATACCGCGATAGATACTTTTTCATTTATCTGTAAGGTAAATGGCTCAGTGGTGAAACAGTTAAGGAAGCAGTTGAGATAATTGCAATTTCTTTTATATTTAAATAGTATAAAATTATAACTAAATATAGTTATACGAAAGCGTAAAATTTCTACTTTCAGATAACGTAACAAGAATCTACAGTTGTTAGAGGAAAAGTTTTAAATTAATTAAAACATGAAACTGTTCATATGCCCCAGTAATTAAATGAAATTCATAGCGTGTCCCAGTCATTAATTATCAGTGTCCCAATTATTGAATATATATTTAATTGAACTATTTCTATCAGTTAATGAAAATAAATCAATATGGTAATATTTTGGGGTAATAAAAACATTTTATTTATAATAAATTTGTGTTAAATCTTCGCCATGAAAAAATGATTAAAAGTATATTATACAATTTTAGGTTATGCTAATATTATGACGAGTTTGAGATTAATTATCCCAATAATTCTTAAACAGTATTATATTTTTGTCTAGTTATTATTAACGTAAATATATAGGATACAAAAAAATACTTACTTTGGTACAATAAATGTTAAAAATTTTAAAACTTCATTGAATACTGGCGTCTGTACCAGTGTTTAAATAACCATTAAACACGCATTTAGTAACGGGTCCGTGTCATGTTATCGTGTACTAGTGGATAAACGCATCAATTTCAATATTAAAAACAAAAAATTATTAAGAGATCCAATTAATTTTCAATTCTTCAATATATAATAAATCCAAAACAACTGTACTATTTAAAATATTATAAAATAATAATGAATTACAACCTTAACAAAAATATTCTCTCGCTTGCTTGAGCCCATTAGGTAAGAAGCGAGATTCAAACTGTTGAAGCTTTACTGTACAATAATATTTTTGCATGATATAACCATTCAGTTATGTAAGCTTATAATTGTATCTATATAAAGCTAATACATTTTGCAATTATATTTCGAACAGTTTAAACGTTGCAAATTAGTAAAACTGTTATTATTAATCAAATTTCTTCTCAAGTTTTAATTATTGGTCCCTGTTTAAGTACTGGGCCATTTACCTTAACTCGAAATTGTCTGACTCAATTTAGATGGAACAAAAGCGAACAGACAGGGTTGATCTTCTAGTTTATGTTTTGGTAAAATAATTAGTCATTTGAAGTTAGTGTGATAGAGTGGGAGAGCGTTTTGTTCCAGCAGCGCATTATTCGTGAAATTTTTTGTGCTAGTTGTGGACGATCGCTTTTTTATGTATTATATGTGCTTTTGAAGATAAATGGAAAGTTCAAACTGCAGGTAAGTGATGGTAAAATGACACTTTAACAAGTCTTACTCTTGAAATTATCATACAATAAGGCAGCAGTGTTATTTTTGCTTATGAATAGTGACTAAATTCTTATTTTCTGTGTGCCTGAGACTGCGCTTCTGATTGCGCTGTTTGAGAAATTTTCATGGTCACTACCAGAAATAATGTTTGCTTACGTCTCAGACATCTAACGATCATGAAGCGATTGATTATACACAAAATAACAATAATATAAAATAATATAAAATAATGTAAAATCATCTAAAATAATGTAAAATAATGTAAACTAATGTAAACTAATGTAAACTAATATAAAATAATATAAAATAATATAAAAAAGTAGTTGATGGCCATATCACTGTCTAGTGAGAACTATCACGGAATTGCCAGAGTAGGTACTATCACGGATTAACCAGAGCTATCACGGAGTAACTTAAGTTGTCATATGTCATGACAACTTAATTTTGTATATTTTCAATTAAATATACTTAGTAAATTTCTGTTAACCTATTATTTGTTTCTCTGATGTCTGACCTATCATTATATCCTAGACTCACTTTCAGAATATGTAAATAGTAGCAGCTATTAGACAAAGTTATATTTTAGTATTTTAGTTTTGTGAAATAGCTGTTTCCGACTAAGGAATCCATCTGCTTAGGACCGTCAAATCAAATTACTCATCACTGTACCCACTTTCTATCCCAAGATTTACATTCGTATAAAACCAAACTTCCTCGGTCTGTAATAATAAGAGTCATCATCCCCATTCCAAATATCTCACATACAATAAATACACCTAGAAAACTTCACACCTACATTTCCATTTAAAATAGGTAGGGGAGACCGGGGCAAGTTGATACAGGGGGCAGGTTGATACAGACGAATTATCTCGACACTGTATACATATATGTAGCTCCTTATGTGCGAGATATGTGAAGCTTCTTGTTCAATTATTTACTACAATCTAGCGTACGTCTGTGTACCTCAACGTTAGCAATCTATTTTTAACTGTTTTCGTTTTTTATAGAAAAAAGTAAATAGCTTTATTCACTTTCCAATCCGTCTTGAGACGGGATAGAGAAGTTTATCAGTCAAATTAATTGGGCATCACATTGAGTCCTTTGAAGGTAAGGTAATTACGTTTTGTTATTTTGTTTATATGCTCTACATTTTTTTATTGAGATGTTTGTAGGTACATAATGACTTCCTGCGGGGTAAGTTGATACGTTTTCTCTGGGGCATGTTGAAACAGTGTATCAATTTTCGCCGACTACTTTTAATTGGATTATTCCTTTTATTTCTAGGAAAATGGTACGAAATTATGTCAGAAAAACGAATCGCGGCAAAATACTGCAAAATATTTTTCAAAAAGCATGTGTCGGTGTAGAAAAGGAGTCAATGTCCAAATTGACAAAAAGGAATTAATGTATCTTAATAAAATAACTTTATTAAGATAAATTAATAAAAAGAAGCAAGCGCCTCATGTTAAAGTGGGATATTCCAGACATCCATCCTTTACTCATTAAACGGATACTTTACAGATGTATCAACATTGCCCAGAGCCAGAGATGGGCAAAAAAATATTTGATATAAAAATTTCGTACACAAATTTGTATTTAAAATAATTTTTTGCCCATCTCTGCCCAGAGCAGTATCAACTTGCCCCGCAGTGGGGTAAGTGGATACATTTCACCTTCGTCCAAATAAAATTTTTTCATTCATTTTGTACGTATTCTTTCAACTTTTCATTTACAATATATTAAAGAGGAAGGAGCAAAGTATATTTTAGCATATTTGTTATTAAGTAATTAATTCAAACAAAAATTTAAAAAATTTAAAACTGAAAAACGTATCAACTTGCCCCGGTCTCCCCTACTTTTTCTAAGTACACTTGTCAATTTTACGTTTGAGGTCCATTTCTACAGCCTACCTAAGCGACTTGCAATTAATTCTAAACCAGTAATTCTAGCCAATACCCTCGTTACACCAATGAACCCCTATTACCACAATCTACAATTGCAAACCCAATCAATCTACATATACGTTCCACGACGAAAAATCCAACACAACCCTTTTCATAAAATTCTGTCAATTACCTCCACGAGCATCTTTCGGACGTGCATCGTTTTCCTCCCTTCCCCCATTCAAATAGCTCTCAAGATTATTCTGCAAAACATCGCGCGAAATCGCGTCGAAAAGAAGCGCCGTGGAAATCAGATTTCCCCGGGCCAAGAAGGAAACGAAATTGATGTCCCCGGGGCTGCAACCCCGGGCGCTGGGGGTTAACTAAGTGAGCGGAGTGACCCGCACTTTGTTCTCCCGCGGCCGGCAAGAATATATTGATAGTCAGCTCAAAACTCCATTACGGCCGGGCGGACTATTCTCTCGTAAATACGAAAATGCTATCCCATTATTTACTGGTTAATTGGATTAATGAGACTCGTTATTTCGTAGAGGGCCGCGAGCCTTCCGGCGTCGCAGCCAGAGGAGAAGAGAATTAGGAGGGGAGAGGTCCTGGGGTCGGAGGTTCAGGGCAAAGGGTAAGACCGTCGCGTGGACAAATACGTTCTGGAACGGCGCACACATTCTCGTGGCGTTAGGGGTGCACCGGGAGGAGGAGGAGGGGGGGGGGGGGGGCGCAGCTACAATCGCATCAGAATTTCGCAGTCAACCTCTTTCACGCAAACACTGTGGCCAAGAATGATTCGATCATTAATTATACAGGGCTGCAAAATTGAGGCTCGCAAAAACTTATTTGAAAATGTATGCTGATTTTATAGGAATTTCAAGTTCCAAATGCAAAAATAGCCACAGATTTTCTCCGTCACGTACAGCTTTTTCATAACTTCTTTGGACGTTTATAGGTATGTTGTAATATGCGATTGAATGAAATTAATAGTGACAAATGAAACACAGTATGAAATTTTTATTGTGTTTTTCGAAGTCAGCAGCCGAAAGTATATTAAATAATGCTGAAATATTGAGAAAAAAAAATTTATCGCAGGCCTGTTATCTAATGTACATAAGTACATATCTACAAGTGTGGAATACTATTCAGAAGGGGCTTATAAATTCTTGATACATCGAATAACGTGGTAGGCTTGCGAGATGTATTATTAGAGCGATTCAACTTGTAAATAATTCTTGAAAAGAATTAAAAGAAAAGAAAAATTCTTGAGCAATTTTTCAATGGATTTCATGGTACGTTGATCATTCTATTAGATTTCATTGGAAACCCTCATCACCTCGAGTAAGCCTTCCATGTCTTTTTTTACCCAAACGCGGTTCGATTTCTCCGAGGACTCTTCTAACTTTGATAGAAATATAAGAAAGCTGTTGCTAATATATGCGCTTCTCGCTCCTTGCGCAGGGTTGTAGCAGGGTTAATATAAACAATATCTGTGTAATTTAATATTTTTCCTAATCGAGTAAAACGTATCATATAATCGTACGAGGTTGCCGCAGCAATCAGAGAGCTCAGGAAAAATTTGTAGGGAAATCATTTTAATTTGATAAAAAAATTGAAAACTTACTGGCAACGTTTCTGTTCCCGACATCGATTAATTATGCTGAGCATTTCCCGTAGGTCTCGACTCGTCGATCCTGATTATTCGCGCGATATTGCCGCGATAAATCAAAGAATCTGGTTACCCGTTCAGCCGTCCCTGGCTAGGGGCTTGTACTTTTGAAACCGCGACCCGATTCCATTAATCAGCCCCGCCAAGGTCCCTATATTATATAGAATAAAATTAATGAGATACACAGAAACGCACTCGACTTCCGGCTTGGAGTTCCGGCGTGCCGCGCCCCCCCCCCTCCCCCTCCCCAGGCCCCTCAACTTGCTCGATCGCTCAATGTTATGGAAGCTGAATAGGGGGCACGGTTCTCCGCGCGTCGATGAATTTCAATACGTATCCGTGGACTGCTTATGCGTTCGTTATTTATGCATTTCCGATGCGGACGTTTGACCGGGTTCGCGGGTCCGTTATGGTTTCCACCTATACCGCCTCCCTCCTTTTACTCCTTCCGCATAAAGAGCAGCGGAGAGCGATTGCTTTCGGGGAAACATTTCTATTAAACGACAAGTCCCATTCATCCCGAATACCTCCACTTTATCATGGAAAACGGGCGGAGATCCGAGCGGCGATATCATCCCCCGTCCGGCATCTCTGACATTTTCCTACGTCTGGCCGTTCTCTCGAAACACAATGACCGCAAAAAGCGGCCGCCTGGTCCCGGAAAAACTCACGGGAGACGGCTAATCCTCGCGACGCTGTCAGCGTCCCCGGACAGATCCTCCGAGTGGACGGTCGCGCCTGGACGTCAGCGACGGTGCGAGGACGCGTACGAAGGGCGCAAGGACTGCCTCCCCAACCCCCCAGCCCCCCCCCTCCCCTCCCCTCCCCTCCGCCTCCTTCTTCGTCATCACGCATGTGACCGCCGGCCGCAAGCAGCAGAGAGGCACACGCGCGCGCGAGCAACGGCGGAACGGCGAGAGAGGACGGCCCAGGGTTGGAAAGAGAAGCCTCTGATGCGAAAACGAAGGGTTCAGAGGGTGGCGGGAGGGTTAGAGTCGCCGGGCTCCCCGGTCGGTGTCCAGGGAGGGCTGAGAGGGTGTAAAGATGGCGGCCGGGAAGGGGGAGGGGAGAGGGAGGGCGGGTGGGAGAGAGGGAGAGAGAGAGAGAGAGAGAGAGAGAGAGAGAGAAAGGCCGCGCGTCGGTTATGATAAGGCGATGCTTTAATGACAGCGCGTTTCTATGGCAACGGGCGTGTAGGGGCCGGCCGCCGCGACGCCCGGCGTCGGTCAGCGCGAGGGTGGAGGGTGCATTGAGCGGCCAGCCGCCATACTAGTGGACACACAGCCTCGATTCTCAGGGATGAATTTCTCTGTGTGCGTGCTATTCTCACCCCCCTCAGTTTCCCTGCCACCCTTCGATGTATACGTGCTCTTATTCTCTCCCTCACCCTCTTCTCTACCTCCTCAGCCGCCGTCTGCTCCTCCTCGACCCTCTTCCTGCCTCGACGCAACCCACCCCCACCCCCCGCCCACCCCTGGCCGCGTCCACCACCTCCTCCTCCTACGCCTCCTACTCATCCTCCTCTTCCTCCGACCCCCAACAGGGCCGCAACAATGCTGCGTTATCTGAAAGCTGGACCAGTGACGAGTCTCGCGTTTCGAACGGCGCGAACGCTTTCTCGGCCCTTCGAAGAGGATTTAGCAACCACCGGGCGGGGGGGGGGCGGCGGTTAGGGGGTGAATTTCGGCGTTTGCAATTTCGGTAGGCTCTGGATAGCTAGGGACACGTGGACACGGTGGATTTTTTGTGTACGATTTTGTGAAGTTCGACCCCCCAGTTTGGCGAAGATGCAGTCGCAGCAACTATGTTGGCAGGATCTTTGCTACTCGTTGCTACTCGTAGTGTTGGTAGAATTCTATAGATGTTATTCTTGTTGACAGCGTTTAGGAACTTTCTTTTTGTATATGAAATGAATAGTATTCTTGTTGAACGCTGCCGAAATTCTTGGACGGTGTCGAATTCCGAGCGATTTCCTCACCACCGCTCATCCCCGACCGGCAGCGGCGTCTTAATTTCAATTTGTGCGGTGGTAGAGAGAAGAGGGAGCCGCGCATAAGGATTTCCCCGGTTATTAAGCGGCTTCAGAAGTTTCCCCGTAAGGTTCGGATTCCCACAATTAAATGAACCGTGCGATCCCTCTGCGTGCGAGAAATCTACGACCTCCTCACCTGCCGGAATTGCTCGGGACACGGCCGCCTTTCAACGGGAACATTTTAGAGAACATCAAAGAATCTTTAATCGCCCCCACGCGCGGTCCCCTCCGCGCCATCTCTTGGTGAATGCCCGCGATAATCGGGTCGCCCTCCGCCATCCCCTGAAATATCCGAGGGGAAACTTCGCGGCACCAAAGTCAATTCCAATACGCGCCGGGCTTTTCCTCATTTGCATAAAATAAGCGACAACCATTTTCGGTAGTTGGTCCGAAAATTTTTAATGAATTTTTGGAAGAGGTTTAGGGTAAAGGACCCAATCACTGACATATTAAGCATTGACGCTGACATTATCTTATAGTTATGTACTTATAGAATAAAAGTATATGTTGTTCTCGTTATTTATTATTGTTTAATATGTTTACTTGATGAAAAAAAATTGGTGGATCTTGAAACTTCGATTTTTATGTATAAATTCATCAATTTCAAAAATATATTTGGGGATCTATTACTGACACCCTTCAAATGTATTTGACTGAATTACTGACACCACAATTACTGTCAGCTAACATAATACTGTTCATGTCATTTTAAGGTTACGTCGTGTCATGTACATGAACAACTACTGCTATATAACAGTAATAGGGTAAACGCACCAATAAATGAACACTTAAGGCTAATGAATGAACACTATTATAAAATTATGTTTGCAGCGCGATTGATTCCACGTGTTGCAAAAATTGTTTGGATCCGAAGCAAGAAATTAAAAGAAGTCTCAAATTAATTAGTTGCTTATTTTGATAACTAATTTTACTCATTTTAATAAAAAATGGCCGTTCACTGGTACGTGTTCATTTACTGGTACATCCACCCTACCAAAATGCTTGAAACACTTGTACCAATCACTGTCACCCAATTAATAAGTAAAAAGACTTAATGAATCGTTGAATTCGGATCTTTATTACTTTCTATGATGCTTATATTATTTAAAACATTATATTTTGTTATGTTAATAGCTTAAATATTAAAATTACAGCATTCTCTTTAACGGCTTGTTTTCTCTTTCGCTAGAAAGGAAGTCATCGTTTCCATTCTGCTTATATTCGCTTAAAATTTTGTATCGTTTAACTCAAATTTACGAAGAAAAAATTAAATACTGTTTTCTGTATCGTATAAATAACAGTTTGAATTGTATGATAAATTTTTTTATGCATCATTTCATAAGATTTATTCGTTACATTACGTAAAACAACTTAGGGTGACAGTAACCGGGTAGGTGGCAGTAATTCCGCTGAACGTCGATACTGAATTCAGGAAATTTGCCCCCAATTGCTTTACATCAATACAAGTACCTAAGATTCCCCGCTACTAATTAACACACATCTAACCTATTTTTCATCGCAGTCACCACTGCTCCTGATACGCTTGCTCAAACCGTAGAAATCCACGGATCAACCAGTAAACATTTTCTTACGCCTTCCCCCTGCACCATCCCCTTTTTCCTCCCGCTTCCTGCGCAGTGTCTTACAGAATTATTATTACATATAATAATACCCACCCTCTCTTTCCCGGGTGCATCCCTTCGCCAAGAAAACCTGCCACAGCAAACGAGAGGTATTCCATCCGCAAACAAAAAAAAAATCAAGCTGTCGAAATCCGGGGTATCAAAATCCCCGTTCAGAGGGGTGCACGATCTCAGTCGGCCGGAAACTCAAAACGAAATCTCCGTCTACGACGAGGAACGGGACGACGGGTTGGTGGAGGGGCGGGTGGGGGGTGGCGCAGCGATCGCAGAAATTCGAAGGGTGCCCAAGTCGATTCCTGCGGACAAACCGAGCATCAAGTATCCGGGAACACACACGGGGGATGTTTAGGGGAACGCAAACATACCGTGTCTCTGCATTATGGATGCAACGGAGTGGACCACCCTCCCCCCCCCCCACCCCACCCCCCACCCCCCCGTCCTCCCCACTTCCCTCCCTTCGAACCCCGCGCTACCAGCCCGTCGTGTACACCGTGCGAGATGGTTGGCTGGGGCTCTCCGCTGCCGCTGCTCGCATTTATTTATAATCAAATTCCGTGTATACCCGGCGACCGATGCCCGACTGAATTTCTATCCGCCGAATGTGTACACGCGCGGCCGCGCGAGCGCGTACACAGCCGAAGAGAATGCCAGAGGGCGACGGAAAAGTGAAACGGCACCGGCAGAGAAAGGGAGGGCGAATAAGGGGTTGAGGCGGACACGGACGGTAGCCGGCACAACGCGCACACCGGCACACACCTACAAATACGTGTACATCCTCCTGATCGAGGATAGATTCTGCCGACACCCCCTGCCGCGGACGGGGTTCCAGGGGGAGGGGGCGAGGGGGGGGGGGGGGGTCGGGGGGTGAGTGGGTGGGTAAGGGAAGTAAGGGAGGGCGCGGATTCGCTCGGCGGTCAATTTAAAAATCAATATTGACCGAGGAGCAGCCAATCCTTTATTTATCGACGCGGATTGTTCGCTGCAGAGACGCGGCAAGGAGATTGCTCACCCTCCCGCCCCACCCCCTAACCCCCTACCCCCCGAAACCCCCAGCCGCTTCCGCCCCCCCCCCCTCCCCCTCCCGTTGCCATGTTGCTTCAAACGCGTCCTGAATAATGCGGTCATTCTTGTTACAGCCGGAACAGAAGCTGCCCGTACCGCTTTTGCAATAACAATCGTGAGTGGGTTCCCATTTTTTTCTCTCGGCCAGGCTAACCTGACATTGCGGAGCGTGGTGGGGAAAACTTAGCGGGCTCGTCGCAATTGCACGAGCCGCATCTTCAAACTGGAAAGCAGGGAGGATGGTGTTCGTGGAGGACGTAGGAACTGGGAGCACGTGGAAATGTACATATAAAAGAACGCTCACAACGTGGAACAGAAGATTTATGTTGAATGTAAGTCGAAGAGAGAGGCAAGAGATGAGATGTCGGGGGAAGAACGAGCCCCCTGCCCTCCGCGAAATCAGCAGACGAACAAAGGAAAATCGTTAACCCGTTTGCTTAGAGGAGTAAACGTTCCATGTGCGAGAGGTGGTCGCCCCAGGAGGGTCCACCGCGGTGGGGGTCCCATAATCATGCTATGGCGGTCTGCGTTCGGGGTGGCCCGGGTCCATTTTTTCGATTGATTGTCCATAATAGCGGGTGTTTGGGGTTGTGGGCTGATCAAAGCGGCAGTCAAGGCGGAGCCGGGAAGATGCAAGGCTCAGCACCGAGGGGTTCGACCCTCAGCGGCAGCCCTCGAGCGGACGCGATCAAGAAACATGATATTCCCGGCTCAAAAAGAGATGACTTTTTTTTTTGCACAATGGCGGACGCGACTTCTACAGTCGGCGCCGCGCCGTTTATTCCCGAGAAATATGGCTGCCATTAGAAGATCAAGCGTGCCCCTGGGGCTGGCTCAAGAGATAGGGATCGCGGTTTGCATCGTCGCGATCGTACATTTTCATTGGGAGGCGGAAACGTTTGTCGATTCCTTTGAGTTTGATTCGGTAAGAAAGGTATTGATTATACCTTTCATTTTTTGTATAAAGGAATGATGGAATTTTGACATGGTATTGCCCTGCAACGATATGAAGGAAGTGGCTACCTAATTATTTGTATCGTGTCAAAGTGACGAAGAGTGGAATCCTGTATGGAACGGTAATATCGGGGGTTTGGAATAATATTTGCGACTTTTTACGTAATACGAGAGTTATGGGACATTTCTAATAACAGTAGTGAAAATAGGAAGACAGTTATATTTATTTTCAAAGCTGTCAGAATATTTTCCACAGGCGAGTAATAAAGGAAAGGGAACAGAAAATTGTGTGAAAAGGTTGATGCAGCCCCAGCTACGTCTTCCCGGTAACTTATTAATATTTGCTCAACCCTTTCGGGCTCTTTGTTTTCGTGTGACAGCAGGGATCAATCGAGATTCGAAATATAATACCCTTCGGTAAATATTTTTCCAGCTTCAAATATGTTTCCACCCATTTCTTGGATATTTCCAACAAGAATCCTTTCTTCAAACTAGGTATGAAAAATACTATTTTGTCTGATTCTTTTTATGTCATTATATCTTAATATCCAATACTTGGTTCTAATATTATCAAGTGTGCCTTTCTCGTATAAAACGAGGTTCAATTCCCGTAAATTTAATATATGTATAAATAAATTAATGCGTCTAGCATAAGCATACGACTATCTTAGAAGCGAAATTGATTAATTCCACGTTACAACATTTTTTAAACTTTTTTACACAAGCATATGATTAATGCTCGGCGTATTAATTTTCTCTACTATTTACCTATTTCATGGAGTTGATGAGAGTGAATTCTGAGAGTACCATGTAACGCTTGCCCAGCTTATTTGAGAATGATATCTGGTTTGAGGAATAGCTGAACGTTAGCTAAGTCGAGGAAGTAGGGGAGACCGGGGCTGGTAGGCCAGTTTCTCAGTTTTTGATTTTTAATAAATTATGTGGGCGAAATATCATTAAACCGGTTAGTATATTTGATAGGGCATACATTTGGCAATCTTATTAAATTATTAATGTAGACTCAATGTGACAACAATTAAGGTATTTTAATGTTTTTCTAACACTTTCCATGCTGATCAACCAGCCCCATAATCGGGGTTGGTTGACTAACGGTATGGGGTAGGTTGACTATAGGTACAATCAGTTAAGAAAATGTTATTACCCCTACAGCACACTTCGTTGCAGAAACGTTGCACAACCGTTGCAGTACATTGCAATGTTGCCGTTTGGTTGTAGGTTGCATTGCAATATTACTGCAACATTGTGGAAACATTGCCGTGGAATATTGCAATGGACACGTTTGTGCAATGTCCCTGGAATATTGTACACACATTGCCGTGCAATATTGCAATGGCTACGTTTGTGCAACGTTTCGGAAATATTGCGCACACATTGCCGTGCAATATTGCAATGGCTACGGTTGTGCAACGTTTCGGAAATATTGCGCACACATTGCCGTGCAATATTGCAATCTCCGAAACGTTCCGTGACCATTGCTGTAAAATCTCCGAAACGTTCCATGACCATTGCTGAAAAATCCCCGAAACGTTCCGTGATCATTGCTGTAAAATTCCGAAACAATGTTTCAGAAATATCTCCCGCAATGTTGCACAAGGGCGGACATAGCAATTTACTTGTAACGTTTCGTGGACATTCCGTGCAATATTTCTGCAACGTTCCTGCAACAAAATGTGCTGTAGGGGTAGTAACTTATCTCAGTGGTAATAAAATAGCACAATGCCACGAAAGTTGTTTCATTATAAAATTATTTCATTATTAATTTCTATCGTTCATATTTTAATAACAAGCTGAAAATTGTTTCACTTTATACATGAATTATTATGTGTTTATAACATAGTGAAATTTAAACAATAAATAAAAATCGCTTTATGAATAACAAAATAACAATTTAAACCTTATTAACGTTATTAGCCAAACAGCCCCGACCGATCATTTTGATTTCAATAATCTATATAACCTTAAATTATTTATGTATAAACAAAAATACTATGTCAATAGATCGTCTACTAAACAAACTTTAAAATAGTCCCGTAACATTTATTCTATTGTAACTATATAGGGCGTGAAAAAATAAAATCTTTAAGAAAAAATATTGACTTACGTAGTCAATATTTCGACAAACGCTGATAACTGTTAAAAAACGTGCGATCGCGGGGTCGGACATAAATGCATGGCATTGTAGAAGTGACTTCTTTCTACAGTGAATATTTCCGCAGTGGAGCATATATCGGTGAAAAATTATTAACAATTAGTCAACCTACCCCTTGAGACAACCAGCCCCGGTCTCCCCTACAGCGGTTTCGTAAAGCAGAAATCGAGACCCCTCTGAGCGTACTCTGCCGAGCAACGTCTTACCGATTAACAATAATAATACGGTGGAATTACGTTTCCTTGGTTGGTTCCTCGGGCCAGATTAATTGGGTCAACGGCCATTTAATGCCGGCGACTGAAAATCCAGGCTCGCAGGAATTGCGTCCCCTTTCCGATCCAGTCTCCTGGAAAATGAACAGAGAAGCTGCACCATGAGCCGTCACCGCGACATCTGCGCTAATTTCACACCGAGCTGACTGCGTCCAGCCAACCACCCACCCCGAACAGCCACCCTGGTTGACTGGCTGCTTCGTGCCGCCCCGTCCTGTCCATCCTGATCCCAGATGGACTGAACTGGAAAACTTTCACTTCGATCGGACCAATCCGGAGATGTCTGTTTTGGGAATAATTGCCCCGCTGATCTTTCTTCCTCCCCGATCTTATCCAACTCACCCCAGCCGCCCTGCCCGGAAATATCCACCGACCATTCATCTCTCCCGACTTTTACAGTAGGTACAACAAAGGTTTCACACATAAGATTACCCAGAAATCACACATCTCGACGATGAACAAAAGGTACGATTCCCGATTGAACCCAACATCTCCATACTTCGTCGAGGTAAAGCCCCCTGCAACTCGCCATAACCTCGAAGCGGGCGCATGTACCAGCATCAAGGAGCCTGGTCGTGGTCCCTGACACATAATACAGCATCGACAGCAGAGTTTTCGCAGGGCTGTCTGGGGAAGGGGGGGGGGGGGGGTGTAGGAAAGGATCGAACCGTTCGGGGGCGCGGGGTCGAAAGGAAGCGGGGCGAAACAGGAAGCCAACCACCCCCTCTGGCCTCCCCCTCTGCGAGGCTCGCTCGTGCCGCGCAGTACAATATCGCGGCAACATAACTCTTCTCCCCTCGTTCATTCTCCGCAGCCCGGCAGAAACATCAACCCTCATCCTCTCCTCGGTAGCCCTGTACCCCCCCCCCTCTCTCTCTCTCTCTCTCTCGCCGTTCCCTCCCTCTCTTCCTCTGCAACCCCTCCCCCCTCGCGCCGGCGAACTTCGTCCAGCTACACCTCCCGTCCGCTTTGTTTCAATAATACTGTTTATATTGGAACGCGAAGCATTGATCTGTTTGCGCGGCGGCCGGCCCGCGTCCCTCGCGCTAAAAGATGGACATATTGAACGCGATTTCGAGGCCTGACCGAGCTTCCGCGCGACATGCACCGCGCTATTGCCACGCGCCTACGCGTTGGTGGATATGTGTGCGTGTCAAGGATACGCGCGAAGATAGGTGCAGCTCGTTTCTATTTTTCGTTCTTTTCCGGGGGGAGGGGGG
The DNA here is from genome assembly GCA_947577245.1 of Andrena bucephala. Taxonomy (NCBI): domain Eukaryota; kingdom Metazoa; phylum Arthropoda; class Insecta; order Hymenoptera; family Andrenidae; genus Andrena; species Andrena bucephala. The sequence continues at coordinate 28,434,840 of OX387717.1, read as the reverse complement.
GGGGGGGGAAGGGGGGAATTCAATCGTTGTATTCGGTCCTACGAAACGCTGAAAGGCGGGGAAAATTCTTTTCTGTCCTGTCCAAGGGAAGTGGAGCTTACAATTAGTCTCTCGGTGGCAGAACTGAGCAACGCCGTCGTATGAAAATTGGAGAAAGTTTGATGGGTTAAGTATGAATGATGGATCATATTTGCCTTCTGGGAAACACAATTGTTTCGGGCATGGCTTCACGATAGTGTGTACCAATGCTTGGCTTTCGAACGAAATTCACGCGACAGTAAAATCCCGTAGAGTTAAATGCGAAAAAGATGCGTTCACCCGGGGGCAACGATTTTCACCCCCCCCCCCCCCTCTCGCGTGTCCCCGTGCGATAGAACCAATGAATTCCACGGCTTTCCAATTCCGTTCTTAGAAATGGAGTTTAGATGGAGTTGATGAGGTTTCCTCTGGAAAATACACACTCGAGTCGCGCAGAGGGCGGGGGGCTGCGGGCGGGTAAAGGGGGGGGGGGAGGGGAGGCGGAGGAGGGCAGACGGGGTGGCCGGGTGGTGGTCGTTCTCAAACTTCCTTTTTTCTTCGCGGGGAATGTATCTCGGGGGCAAGAGTGGTACGAGTCAAGGGGTTTGGTCAGCGGCAGAGATGGACCACGCGATTCTATTGGTCAGATGTGATGCGCATGAGCCGTGGGGGTGAATGAGAAACGACGGAAACCTGCAATATAACCTGAAGAAAGACTCGATCGGAGTCAGGTCACGTAATGTTCCTCCACCTCTTCGGGCTCTACTTTATAACTTCTATTAATCCTTTCGCATCGGGGCTTAGGTTGCCCTAATGAAAAATCCCTCCTCCACGACCGGCCCACCGTCCCCCGGCCGTTTCCATTTTTCAGTGTCCACGTGTATGGGATTTGAGTAGCAACGGCTGGTCGATTCTCTGCTCTGCAAATTTCACGTCTCCACGAATACGCTGCTCCTTTCAAAACGAACATTTCGATTAACCTCGCGTTCTATTCGGGATCTCGAGATAAACGAGCTCATACGATCTGTCGTGCGCGCCGAAGGAAGTCCGGGGCATGATAAAACGGCCCGAGAACTTGGCGGAACGGACGTGAAACCGAGTTTAAACTGAAGAAGGTGGCCTGCCCGCGCACCTATCCTGCACGGGCCCTGAAGCTGGTTCCGCCAGGCAGAAACAAATCCAAAGTCGGGCTGCGTATTCCGAAAGCGGCGGCCGGGAACAATGCCGCGAACGCGGCCCGTCCCCCGGCGGAAGAACAGAGGCAGACGCTTTTCACGGCATCGGGAACGCGGAAAACTAGCTAACGACCCGACAATTCGCCCTTATTCGCCAATCTTGGCCCAGGGCCCCCGAACCACTGTTTACCCGACCGTGTCGAGCATGACTGGCGCCGCGGCATGAATAACTGAACAGCTGAATTCTGCTTGTCGCGGCTCTATAATATTATCAGAGCATTGTGCCCGACTAATTAGCTGTACTAATGCAATCCCAGCTGATTATGTATTCCGCACGTCGGTCTTGGAGCCTCAGCTTCCACGGGAACGACAACCCGACGTCTCTCGTCTGACAATGCAGCAGAGTAATCGTCCCTCCCCCCCATGTCTCGAAAAAAAAAACCGCGCCAAAAGACTTCCGAGAAGAGGGCATCGAGCTTCCCCGCGATACTTTGCTTTTCACATTAATTATTCCCGTACCCCTTCGCCTCGCGTTCTTCTAACGAGGAGAGCAAACTTTATTTAGAAACTCCTACTTTCGAGTCTCCGGCTTCGACTTCCTTGCCGACTACGGCCGACGCAAGGATGCCCCTTCCTGAAATTCAAGATCAGATTCTGGGATCCTACCTTCTGACCTTTAATCGATACAAACTTTGTGCCCCGGTCTTCCAATACCTTTATCAACGTCCGTCTTTCCCTGTGATGGGACAGAGCTTTCTAGGTTGACGACATTTGGAGGAGGCAGAGGAGGACACATGGCAAACACGGTGGAAAGGGGTGCAGGTGAGCGCAGGGGAAGAGGGGAGGGGGGGGGGGGGGAAATACAAAATCGATCAATGTATACCGGTTGGCCATGCGACTTCCATTCCGTTCGGCAAATATTTGGTCAAAACTGACGTCAAAGTGGAAATCTACGGTCTCCGGGGCTCTGGCATTGTTTCGCGAAATTTGTAAAGATCGAACCCTGTCACAATGATGCGACCGTGTAATCACCGGCCCGCCCCCGCTTCCCCCTTTTTCCTTTTTTTTTTTTTTCGTCCATTGAATATTTTTGGTGCGCCGCGCAATTCTTTGGCCAGGCCGATTCGAACTTTTTCCAAGCCACCTGAAAAGCTGTGATCACCGATTGTCAGCGGCGGACCGGACCCGGGCCGATCGGAATGAAAAATAGATGAACGCATTGAATTCAACCCCCACCCCACCCCACCCCCCCCACCCCCCAGCCACCCACCCGCCCCGCCGATCCGGGATTTTTTAGCAAAAACGGGAACGCGGCCGACCGTTTAACTGCGTGGACGCTCGTTTTGAGAGAGATTGAGTTACGTTGTTTCCTGAATTTCTTTCTGCACCCCTTTTGTCGCTTTTTTTTTTTGTTTCATTGAATCGTTACGCGACTGTTGCGCGCAGCCGATGGAAATACTAGAAATATCTTTTATATCCAATCTGGGGAGGAATTGTGTAGAAACATCTATCTAATTGGTCCATGCCAGAGCTGTCCTATCGACATTATCTTTCCACTGAGCTCGCTAGAAAACGTTGAACATCTCTCATTTACGGCGACGATTAGCCAGTTGCCGCATCATTTTGTATCGAAGCGATTGGAGGCGATCGTGATCGATTCGCTACGCCGCCTCTGGAAACTGTCACCACCGATATTATCTTGCCGTGGGTAGTTTCACGGCTCCGTGGCGCGGGATCGCCCGCTGTTTGCACAGTTACGCGCAAATCTTTGGTCTGGGCACCGGCTCCATATTAAAACACCCCTATGTGATCCGCCGATGGTAACAAATAATAGCCGTGACAAGGGTCGAGGGGGGTCGTCCCCGCTCGTGCACTGTCCACCTCCCCCCACCCCCCCCCCCCCACCTCCCTCCCCCCGCACCAGCCCTTCTCCTTCCTTGGCTGATTTTTCGTCCCCTTCTCCTTGGCGCTACCCCCGTCGACCGTTCTCCATGGAGCAATTTATCTGCATTATACCCTCAGTTGGCTACGGTGCGTGTTTTGACAGGAACAGTATTATTAAATGCCCGGGATATCTGATCCCCGACACCCCTAATCTGCATAATATGCGTTTACCTTACGCGTGGACGGTGATCGCTCGTGGCATCCCTCATGACCGATGGTTCGAGTAATTCTGTATAGCTCTGTCGTATATTTTAGTACGGATGAAGACCGAGGCCATTTTTTATTATTTTCTGGTACTACGCAGCTTGATCAACCAGCTGACAAGGGAAGGTGTCCCGAACCCGGAAATTGAAAAAAATTCTGAAACTTTGTGGATATGTAGGGGATTTCCTCCTGATTACAACGTAATTTTTGTTTTCTGCCCAAATTCGCTCGAGGGGGGTGAAGTTAGCTCCTAAAAATTCGGCTGTTTTCCGCTTTTGTGTTATAACTCGAGAAATGTGAGAGATAGGAAGAAAGTTTCAAGAGAGAAGTTAATTCGTTTAATTAGATTTTATCATTTGGTGAAAAAAAATATTTCACAGTTCACGAGTTACGACAGAAAATCAGGGAATAACCGGATTTTCAGGGGCCAATTCCACCCTGTCAGAATGAATTTGGGCAGTAAACAAAAATTGCGTGGTAATCAGAAGGAAATTCCCTACGTATTCACGAAGTTTCAGAATTTTTTGAATTTCCGCGCTCGGGATGTTTCCTTCTAAGGCAGATTCTTTTCTTAATCGAAAATGTTAAGTTTATAATATATTTACCGCTATCCTTATGTTCTTTTATGATCCACTGGTATTAAATAAATTTGTGGTGCACTAAAGACCTATTATCACCACACTTATTATTATTATTGTGTTGTTGTTTTTGTTGTTAGTATTATTATTTTGGTAAAAGTGGTTAGGAATGTCGTGATTGGTAAAGTGAAATGCTCGGAGCATCTTTGTCGTTTCGTCATTACGGTGTAGCATGCCGGGTCAGGAAATTTTCAAGGAAACGGCGGCAAGGGAGGAGAGAAATCTGCAAAAGGAAGATTAAAGGTTCCGCAAAACGCGAGAGGCCCGCTGCTAAACGGTCCCGTTCGCCCGATCAAAAAGGTGGCTTCTTTGAAAGGGAGTGACGACGTGGAAAAGCGAGCAGCCCCCATACCCCATCCGGGGCCGAACCCCTCGGTAACGGGTGTCTTGTCATAATACAGCCGTAGTACAACTTAATGATCTATTGGCGCGGCGCAGTCGGGGATGTAGCATAATTCTCGACACGCTTCCTGTCGCGTGGATCGGCCATTCGATACGTCCTCCTGCCATTGAACGGGATTACAGCCGTACATCGCTAATTTTTCTCATGCCCACTGTCAGCCTGTTATCTCTGGATGATCCGGCTTCCATTCAGCCCACGACATCCTGTCGGTCCATAAAGAACGTGGGATTTTGCCTATATCTGACGGGATAAAAATCAGCGGCAGAAGTAAGGATGACTTTCACGATGCCTACGATTCGTACGAAAACTCGCCCTCGCGTCTCTTCAGATGTTTTATGCTGCGCGCAGGGTACGTTGAACAGTTTCTGCGAAACTCTGGGGCTGAGTAGTATTCATCAGATCGACCGAGAAAAGATTAAGGAACCAAAGAGTTACTCGCGGTTGAGCTATGAGATATTCTTATTTATATTATTTTAAGGTTATTGTTCACTGGGTGCGACTTTTTTGAATTTTTACTTTCTCAAGACTATTTGGAGCATACAGCGGATATCAGACTATATCTTACGGGGTTGGATCTAATATAGTGGTGGAGAACTATCGATGGTACTATCGATAGTTTATTTATTTATTTATTTATATATATATATATACGGGAAAAACCCTTTGGTACATACAGAACAGAAAAGATCAGTAGAGGAGTAGTACATAAAAGTAGAAAGACAAAAAAGAATACTTAAAGTAAACATGAAATAATGCCAAGATAGAGTACTAGCAAAAGGAATAAGATAAAATAAAATGAAATAGATAGGAGTTAACTAGAATTTTTAACTGCCTTTCTCGCAGAGTGCTTGAAAGAGTATAATGAGTGGCAGAAGAAATCTACTAAGTAATAGTTATCGATGGTACTCACTATCGAAAACTATCGATGGCTTATTTTCACTATCAATAATTATCGGTATTGAAAATCGTAGGTTCGTCAATTACAAAATAATAACAGCTAAAATTCAGAATCCCAAATTAAATTTGTAATATTATTAATTATTAATGGCCCAACTATCGGAAACTATCGATAGTGCCGACTATCGATATTTCTCCACCACTAATCTAATAGCAGAGAAATCTTTCTTTCGTTTACTTAGATCACGATTTTGTTAAATCTCTCTATTAGTTGTGATGAACCTTACCTTACCTTAACTTTTTCTACTTTGTATGTGTTTATAATGGAGACGTATTATTATTAACATTACTACACGGATTGAAACAATAAATTCAAAACTGTTTTGGGAAATCAAAAAAAAATTTAAATACAGGGCAAGCATATCGAAGATTTATTGTTGGCTAAAGGAAATGTCTTATATTTCTAAAACAAATGATCTTTGAATCTGCGTGTCTCACTACTAAAGTTTGTTCCAAGTATTTTGACACACTTTACATAGAAAATTTTATATAGGTACTTTTAGAATCAAACTGTAGTGCAATTCTACGTGATTGAATTTGATAATAATATAATTTTATGATTTAGGAATCCTTCATTTCAGTGTTCCATTCTTTTCTTAGGCATTAAGGGAAGTATTTAGTCAGTCGTTTTTCATGAGAAAGAGACTCTGTCCTTTATTTATTTATAAAAAAAATGAAACCAAATCCAGATGTATACTTTTACCCAATGTTTATTACTATCATACAGATTGAAAAATAATTGGTATGGAATATATATGTGCTTTAAAAATGGCGCTGCAGACTGGTAAACATTTTAACGTTTTTCTGTGGTTTTGCTTTAATATCGGTCTTAAAATGTGGCGTAATCCGATTTCAAAGGTGTGATTCTTGTTTGTTGAATTCATAGTTTCCAGTGGAACCTATATAAACAAAATTTAAGTAAAAATTATGCGGTTGGTCGCTGAAAACGGCGATTTTTCCGACACATCCTGTAATTTGTTCAAATCGATCTGAACCTCCGTTCATTCGCAAATACGGCAAATCCAAGAGAAAAAAAGATTTGAGAAAAACCCGTTTAAAGTTTCTGAGCGAAGGCGACGATACCGTTTGACCTTTTTAGCTGCCAAACCAACAATTTTGCGAATTTTAATATAAACCAAACGGCATTTTATTCAGAAAAGATAGTACCTTCGGAAAATGCAATAAAAAATCGATTTTTCGACTGCCTAGTCCCCTTAATAGAGGCTGAATTGGAGGTCCTGTCACAAAATTTGCAGGCGTATTCCACTTAGTCACACCTCGTACGTCATCAGATATTCGATATTTCCTTAATTCCGACCCCGAAAAGGAGCCGAAACATTTCATTTACCCCCAGGTTCTTCCACCATTCACCACAGCCCGGCAACCGATAAATCACTTTTTAACGAGTCTGATAACCCGTTCACCGACTCAACGGGGCTCATCCTCGCTGGCATCGATTCCCGATTATCGACTGGCATTTCGTACCGAATGAATCACGTGTCTTCGAATCGAAAACCGAACTCGGGGCTGGTTTTGCGTGTAATAACGAGGGCCCGGCAATAATTGCGGTACAAGTACGTGCTCGCGCCGCCCGGGCACAGTTTAATTCTGAGCGATATTATAATTAAGTGGTTCGAACGTAATGGCCGGCGTCACGTAAACCGCTAACACGGGGCCACGGTGCTCATCATGCTGCTTTGTTCAAACAATCAGCGACCCGATGGCGGCCGTCACGCGAACGTTTCGCCTCGGTGAAAATGGCCTTCTCCTGTCTTCTACGAACCTTTCCATTCCATCCTCGAGCCGTGCACTCGAAACATTTATCGGCATTCCTCGGTAACCTAGCGCAGAAACTGATCAAACTTATGCTCCCATAGACGGTCATTTTCTATACCGAAAAGTTCCACCAATTAACCGCGGCAGACAGAGTTAATCGAATTCAGGCTTTCACTTTTCGCTTCAATTATTCAGGTGGAGTTCCATGGGAATAATATACACTTGGAAATTACTAATAATAGGTGGAGCAGCTTTCTAAACATTTATAGCGGTCGGGACAATCTGGAATTCGACGAAATAAGCCCTCCGAGCCGGAGGAACTGTAGGGAAATGGGAGGGGGGGGGGGGGGGGGATAAATGGAAATTTCTGATGCGAGGAGGAATTTCGTCAAACTATAAGTAACCAACGAAGCGAAAGAGCGTACTCTATATGGATGTCGCTCTACGAACCTCTGATTCGTGGACGACACGGAGATGGCTGTCGCTCGAATTAACATACGTCAATCTGGATTAGACCTAACAGGCCGATGAGTCGAGTATATATGCTCGAGGCAGCCAGCCGACGAACCGCAACCGGAAATTGGCTGCTCGGTTATCAAAGTTTGCGGCTTGCGTGTCTACCGAGGTACGAAGAGAGAGGTAACTAGAGGGGTGGGACATCGAATGGGGTGGGATATCCATTAATAAGCGAGCGAGAGCACGGCGGCTCGGTAGATTGAGGTGCCAGGCAAGGTAAATATTAATTTGCCTCGAGCGGGCGAGTCACGATCAACTCGCAGCCGCGAACAGGTGAAACTCGTTTCGTGAGTCCAAATTATTACGGCTCCTGGGCGGCAAGTGAAGCGCGGACAGGCTGGAGGTATCATTCGCCCCGCGAACCCTCTTTAATTATCCAAAGTTTCTCGAGTAGGTATATAATAACGTGGGTGTTTCGAACGAACTAACAAGGGGACCTTCAGGTTTGGCAATTTCAGATAATTTTCATACTTAGTGTACGTCAAGGTCTTCACTCTGACATTAATTTCCCAAAGCAGTATGACGCGCTTTTCAGCCAAATTCGAGAAAATCGTCTTTGAAAAATTCTGAGTTCCCTTATATACAAGGTGTTCCTCTACCTGTGGTGAATACTCTAAGAGGTGATTATACGGACAAAAATAAAACGAAAATCAAGAGTGACGAAATTGCGGTAAAGGCTTCGTTTTCGAGAAAATTGACTTTGAATTTCATCTAAATAAGCGTGCATCGTAAGCGCGTGCCCCTCAAGCGCGTGCCCCTCCAGCGCGTGCCCCTCCAGCGCCTACGATGCACGCGTATTTAGGTGAGATTCAAAGTCAATTTTCTCGAAAACGAAGCCTTTATCGCAATTTCGTCACTCTTGATTTTCGTCTTATTTTTGCCTGTATAATCATCGCCTTGAGTATTGACCCTGCATATAAAAAACTCAGAATTTTACAAAGTCGATTTTCTCGAATTTAGGTGAAAAGCGCGTCATACTACTTTGAGAAATTAATGTCCGAGTGAAGGTCTTCACGTACACTAAGTATCAAAATTTTCTGAAATTGCCAAACCTGAAGGTCCCCTTGTAAGTAGTATCGTATTTGGAGCTATTTGGAGCAGTTGAGAGGCGACCGGGGGTGTGTGAGTTTGTATGCGTCGACTGGCAATTTCTCTTTCGAATATTTACAGTGATTAAACATTTCGATTTGCGAATTTGTGAAAAATGTTACGATGAAGAGGCCGAAGTGTAGAGGCCGAAAATTAAATTCAGCGCACTACAAATCTTATTAGAAATCTTCCCACCGTTTCGAAATAAGGTAAGTAATTCAAATTGCCTAAGTAGGTATTAATAAAACTTTAATCAAGTAACAGTAATGGAGATACTGAAATACGTGGTGTCTTTTAGCCTTTAGAGAGAGATCCGAGGGCGAATATGCAGCAAATATTTAGAGATATTAGCGAGCTTTAGTTTATAGGAAACATGGGGGGGGGGGTGTTTATAAATTATTTCATATACATATTTTAATTTAAAACAGCCTTCTTCACCCAACACTTCAAATCCACAACTGCTTCACGCAGAGATTACAGTAAGTATCTACCTTCTAGGATAACACGATTCTATAAAATGGAGTCTCCTACTTATTGTTAGTTGGTGAAAACATTGTCTAAATCCATTTACAGGTTTCAGTAATTTTCAAAGTGTATCCTAGACAAATAATATATTATATTCGATTTTTTTCACTACTCACAAGTAGAGGAGACCGGGTCAAAATCGGGACGTTAAGAATAAAATCACATATCTTTGACATTATTAAGAAAACAGAAATTACAATTGGGATTCATTAGAATAAACCATCCAGTATCCAATTTTTTTTAATAGAAGGAAAAATACAAAAAAATAATGTTTGAAAATATGATTCGTTTTTACGATTTTACCCCATGGCCTGGGTAAAACTTGGTACCATACTAGATACTGGCCCTAGCACCTATAACAACGAAACTCGTCCAATTCTTCAGTCCCCCAACCAGTTAGAGCAAGCTGTAAACTGCACCCAATCTTCATTCAATTTCGATGAACCATATGATTCTTGAACATAAATGCAAATGTCTTCACCGTTTTCATTACCACTGTTATCATTATCCTTCCGTATTTTGTTCAATTTTGTGGTTTTCTTTCTTTTTAGTTGTAGTCTTTTATTGAGATTTAGTTTTAATTTTGATAACTTTTTTTTCTTTTTCGTTTCTTTCTTATACCCATTTTGTCCGAAACCAGGTATCCGGTTTCACCCCGTGCGATTTTGCCCCAGCATACAATTTTGTAAGTCTTACGCATTATCAACAATGCCATGGCGAAGTAAAAACAAACCTTTCAATCATTTACACTTTAATATGCAACAATGAACATAATTCATACCCAACAGTATCTACCTGAACACTGACAAAAGTGTTTGAAATTTCTTAATTATCGAAAATTAAATCAGAGCCTTCAAAAACACACAAGACGATATAACCTTAGTAAGTACGCTTGTAACGCGATCATCGTTTGTTGATAAAGTAATGCACATCGTGACAATATGTCGCTGCAACGATGCGGACAAATTTAAGGGAGTTTATAAAAGAATAACACGTCCCGGTTCTACACAGGTATTCGGCTTTGTCCGAGTTTCCCCTATGTAGGTACAAGATGTTTCCAAAAGATTGTTACAAAACTGGTATAACAGCATTTTTAAAACTGGTAGTGTACATCCGGAGAAAGTAAGAAGTCTTAACAAATATGCATCCTAAAATTAATTCTTATTCAGGTAGATATACACTGTAATGAAAGTAGGATTCATCGATTGCACTCCATTACTATTATGTTCACGAATCGCACTTCACTATTATATCAGCTCTATCTATCTAGTAGTAAAAACATACCTTTTCATACAAACAAACACTATTTACATATGTATTTGCATTCATTTGCAGCAAAGAGCTGAAATTCGCCCTGTAGGAGTAACATACATATATTTTCCATATTTTAATAAGTAGGTATTAAGGTGGTCCTTATTTTTCAACTTTAAAATATGTATTGTCTGACCTTCTAAAAATCTACTATTTGAAAAAAAAATATATCTCCGTGTTTTTTATTTGTATATTTTGATATATAAAGGTCGCTCAAGGACTTTATATTTCGCATGTGTGGGAGACCGGGCAAAATCGGGACGTTAAGAATAAAATCTCATAACATTGACACTATTAAGTAAAAAACAAATTGCAATTGGGATTCATTAGAATAAACTCTTTTTTAAATGATAGTACATATCCAATTTGTTTAAAAGAAGGAAAAATACAAAAAATAATGATTTAAAATATGATTTTTTTTAAATTTATACGAAAATAGTAATATTTCATTGCCGTTGAGCGACCTTTAATCCTTAATATATTTTAATAAAATTTTAGACGAAATTCTTTTAAACTACTTGGAAGCTTCTGAGAGCGTCAGAAGAAATTTTAAAAAAATTTAATTTTTTACCATACATATGAGGACCACCCTAGTAGGTATTGCTATTCAGACACATCAGACTGGTTCATTTTAAATACAAAAGAGTCATTAATTGTGAAAACTGCTGCGTTCCATCTCTGCTCTATGCTATGTGTCACCTTAAGTTTCTGTACCACTCTTTTGTACCTTAAATATCAATATTATTAATTAAGTTTCTATACCTCGACTCTCTATAGCTTTCTATACCTTAAGTTTCTATTCAGTTCCTATTCAGTTTCTATTCAGTTCCTGTATCATTCTATACCTTCAGTTCTATTCAGTTCCTATTCATGTGCCTTACGAACTCTAAACATTTACAAGCCGATTTGAGAAACACCCTATGAGTAATATATGAGAGCTCAGCGATGATCGCAACACACAAACTCTATACCAAGGTACTCTGGACGCAGAACACTTTGAAATAAAATCAACGGTCCAAGCTCTCTGTGGGCACGACCGCAGAGGACTAATCTCCCCCAATATACGCGGCAACCTTTAAAATCCAGGCACACAATTTAGCCAGAAGTAAGCAGGCGTGGCATAAATCCAGCCACCTGGAACGCATTTTCCGTTCGCGTTTCCCCGATATCGTTCGCGGGATCGGGCCCGGCTGCCGTCGCGAGAGCTGAATAATAAATTACGCCGTTAGTTGAAACAATTAATTAATAATTCATGATAGGCAAGGAGGGAATCCGCGGTGGCTGGGCGGCTGGGGGGGCACAGAGGGGTGGCTGTAATTCGCGTCTGCGTCGAATAGAGGCAGCCGAAAATCGAGGGGGCAGGGTGGGGAGGGGCTGAGGAGGGAAGCGAAGAGGGTGAACACATCCACCATGCTGAATATAATTTACTTGAACAAACTAAAATCCCTCGCAGCCCCGAGATCCTTGTCGCGCACCCGCGGCCGCAACGCGTTGTCCTCCTCGAGCAGCCCTTCCTCGCAACCCTTCCGCCAACCGTCCCACCCCGCCTGTGCCCCTTTGCGAATACTTTATAAACCTCGAAGACGCGGCTCAATGGCGACCGAACTTTATTCCCTATTTATGTTTACCCGCGACTACGGGACGCGAGCCTTTACGGAGGGCTCTCCCGTTCTCGGAGAGGGGGGATTATTACGGTGGGGGTGGGGCTGTGGAAAGGGAGATGGGTGCGAGAACCGCTTCGTGGAGACATCGAAGGCTCGGCTCAATTCGATCTTTACTCGAAGAGACAATTTACAGTGTGGCAGTGTTCAGGTAAGTACGTTTTTTGCGTGAATTATGTTATTTGTTGCATATTAAAGTGTAAATAACTAAGACAGTTTGTTTGTACTTCGCCCTAGTATTGTTGATAAGTCGTAATACTTACAAAATTGTATGCTGGGGCAAAATCGCACGGGGTGAAACCGGATACCTGGTTTCGGACAAAATGTGTATAAGAAAGAAACGAATAAGAGGAAGTTATCAAAATTAAAACTAAATCTTAATGAAAAACTACAACTAAAAAGAAAGAAAACCACAGAATTGAACAAAATATGGAAGGATAATGATAACAGTGGTGATGATGACGGTGAAGACGTTTGCATTTGTGTCCAAGAATCCTATGGTTCATCCAAATTGAATGAAGGTTTGGTGCAGTGTACAGATTGTTGTAAGTGGGCTCACGAAGGCTGCACTGGTTGGGGGACTGAGGAATTGGACGAACTCCGTTGTTATAGGTGCTAGGGCCAGTTTTTAGTATGGTACCCGGTTTTACCCAGGCCATGTGGTAAAACCGTATAAACGGACCATATTTTAAATCGTAATTTTTTTGTATTTGTTATTATATTAAAAAAAATGGATATGTACCTACTATTATTTAATAGAGTTTATTCTAATGAATCCTAATTTCAATTTCTTTTTTACATTAGTATTGTCAAAGTTATGAGCTTTTATCCTTAACGTACCGGTTTTGTCCCTACTTCCCCTACCTAAGCCTCCTGCCGTGTGTCTACAAAACATGATATTTAACCCAGATTACATATTTTCTACGGCTTTTATTACCTCATTTTGGACTGAACATACAGGGTGTTACAACTAATTCTATCACCTTAAATAGTTCTGCTATGCCTACTATTTAAAATTTCATAAAAATGTTTCCTACAGAACTTGCATTTAGTGGCAATAGTTTTATTCTGTTGAGAGGGGTTAATGATATAATAACAAATAACAAATTGAAAAATTCTATAAGGCCCACAACATTTGAGGCAGTCAGAGCAACAACGGACTAACCCACATTTTTTTCGAAATTGAATTAGTAACAATAACGTATTCCAATAGGCTCTAGTAACCATATAAAATAGAAAAAAAAAATTTTTTTAATGTGGGTTGGTCCGTTGTTGCTCTGACTGCCTCATTTATCTTTGTGCAGCACATTTCACCCGAACATTCCCCGAGATTCTTCGCGTTATTTTCTTATTTACAGCTATTCCGAGACTCACTAAGTAAAAAGAAATAATAGATAGTTCATATTCCTATCCTCTCCTCAGTTACTACCACTACTAGTTGAACCTTCCATACCTTTATATACATAATTACAACGCAGTTATCGATACCATTTCTCCGCTACAAAATTCCCCTACCACGTTCGACCTCCTCTGCATTCAGACTCAGTGTCTTCTCTGTTCCGAGCCTTGATCTCGCGAAAGGGATACTCGTCAGACGCCAGAGGGCTCTCCTCGAAGCCTCCTCGCAGGGTCAAAAACCGAGGAATCGATCCACGATCCGCGACACCCCAAACAGGACGAGCGGCATCGGTGGGAGAGAATTCCGTCGCGGCCACGATAAAAATCCAAAAGGATCGAAGGCAGCGCGGGGCCTTCATTTCATAGGGAAGCATGGAAGACGAGCAGATCGAGGTGGCGGCGGGGGTTGCGCGGGCACAATCAGCAGAAACGACGCCGGGCGGAACGAAGGGATGAACCGGCGTTCATAAATCTCGGCAGATTACTAAATCCCCGGTTTGATGAAACCAGGCTGCGTACGTACACGTGTGTCGCTACGGCGATGGTACACGTTCATGTGACCCGTGTGTGTGTGGGCGTGTAGCGATGCAGCGGCGTGTGCGTGTGTGTTGGTATCGCGCTAGCTCATCGGGAGCCGGGCGCTGATAACATTATCATAAAACGGCAATATCGCGCGGATATTGGCTTGATGGAGCGCCGCTCCGCCCGACAGCCGACGACTATCGAACCGAGTTAAGAAGTGATCTAGTGCGCACGGCTTACAACTTTTTCATATGCAAACGACGAATCGAGACGCTGGCTGCGCGATTCGAATAGCACGCGCTCTTAATACCTACAGACATGGTGGGGAGTGGAATTACTTGAGATAATTTTTATGATAGGTATCTATGAGCTGATGATTCTTCATAGAGAAATTCTTCATAGGGATTTACGTATGTAGAGTGTCATAGAGAAAGATAGGCCTTTTTATGAGAGTAGTGCTATGACTGGAATGAAAAAATTGATTTCCTTTTTGCGGTTTCTTAGAGTTTAGGGTTTCGGAGGGGACACTTTTGGATTGTTATATGGAAGCTTTAAGAATTGACGAGGTTGTGGGGTTTCTGATGGGCAGTGTGTACATATGGGGGCATTCGGTGCACCATTGCGTTGGTTTCTGTTGAGGTTCCTTTTTCGGAAGGAATGGATGCCCTTGCGTTAACTTTTGAGTTTCTAGTTTTGTTATATTTGTTGGTTTATTAAATGTGATTATATTAAATGTATTAAGTTTCGGAATTTTTTGAAGCCTGACTATCAAGGGAAGATCCCGAACCCAGAAATTCAAAACTTTCTTTAAAAAAATTCTGAAACTTTGTAAATATGTAGGGAATTTCCTCCTTCTTACAACACAATTTTTGTTTGCTGCCCAAATTCACTCTAAGGGGGTGGCATTGACCCTTGAAAATCCGGTTATTTTCCGATTTTGTGTTATAACTCGTGAACTGTAAAATAATTTTTACCTAATTATAGATCTAATTAAAGGAAGTAATTTTTGTCTTGAAACTTATTTTCTGTCCCTTACCAATTTTAATTCAGGGGTTAATTTCACCCCCTTTGAGTGATTTTGGGCAGCAAACAACAATTGCGTTGTAATCAGGAGAAAATTCCCTATATATTCACAAAGTTTCAGAATTTTTTGAATTTTCGGGTTCGGGATCTTCCCATGTCAGTTAAATGCTTATTCAGAGCGAAGAGAACGCGTTTTTCTCAAAGTGTCCACTCGGAAACTTGTGATTGTGGCATCTTCAAAACTGATTAATAAACCGACTTGAAGTTTTCGCTACTTACAAAGTGCATATGTTTTTTCTTGTATTGCAAAGTGAATTTGCAAATATTTTAGGGGAAATCGATGTCGCTCTTCAATGTTTCGCCATTTTGTTATTTTTGGTTTTTACGAATGTATGTACTTACTTTAGGGGAGATTCAAGTTACACTCATGTGAAGTGAGAATCTGTGAGTTCTTTATTCTGCATCTTTGATATAGCATCAATATATTGCAAATAACTCATGAATTATTGGAATAAGTTATGTACAAACAATTATCTCATCTGCATAAGTAGATGTAAAACAAATATAGTAAACATAAGTAAATATATTAATTAATACAAGAAGTTTCATTTTAATAAATTGTATACTTTACTTTCAACAAAATTCAAAGATCTCACATTTTTCATTACCAGATAGGAATCGTCAAAGAAAATGATTGGGAAGGTAAAATGAAATAAAGAAAAGTGAAGCACTAAGGTACTTATGAAAAATATCAAATTCTAACGTAAATTTAGCAGATGATTTTAGCAGACAGATAGAAATGTAAATAATGATAATAATAATAATTTTTATTAAATGATTATCGAGGAGGAAAATCGAACAAGTGTCGAGAAGGAGTACCCAACATTTTCACTATAGAATGTTATTTTTGGAATACAAAATTTAGCATTCAAATCCTGAGAAACTAATAAATTTTTTTATCGGCAGTTATGATTAAAAAAAAATCGACGGTCAGTGTTGCAACGTATGGATGCTTGCGTACAAGAAAATATTGGCCATTTCAAAAGCTTGCAATAATTTTGTAGTATCCTCTAACTTTTCAAGCATTTATTTCATTACGTATATTTCGAATGCCATATTTATAAAAGTGTTTTTACTCCATGTTACATGTTCAATAGAAATTCTGGTCCCTGACCAGAAGATTTTGAACGATCAAAAATAACACCTCAATTATTAAGTATGCTAAAACATTTAAACAAACTAATAAAACAATTACACAGCTACATATTACTTTATGAGCGAGAATATTCCACGATTTAAGGAACCCTGGCGCTGTCTGCTCGTTATCGAATCGAATTAAGAAGCGAGCCGGTGTACGGCAATCTGCTTCTGCAACTTGTTCACATGCAAATGCTGCGTCGAATTGCTCGCGAACTCGAGAACGTGCCTCTAATCGAGCCCTTGAGAGCTTCTTTTCGAAACTTTGAACGAATACCGTATTTATCACGACGAAAGTTGCCCTGTACTTTTGTTAATCAAACAATGAAATAGCGACTGCCTTCTCCAACGAATGCAATTAATTCACAAATGCCGGCATTACCTCAGAACGCTCGGCCTTTATAAAATTTAGCGAAGCCTGATATCAAATCGAAAATCATCGTGAAATTAATCTCGGTGAAATTAAACCGTACCCAGGCGAATGATTCCATCGAGAAAGTTTATTCCTCAGCAATCAAACGCATTGAAAACTATCCTAAATCTAAATCTACATCTAAATGACGTTACGGTCGACGTACAGTAAAGAACGCTGCCAGACGCGAATTAATAAAAGACGGAACGCGTGGCAGAAGATATCGAAGGTTGAACGGGGTGTCTTCGCGGCCATGAAATCGTCGCCCCATCCCCCGCCGGTGTCTAATATAGCAGAAGGCCTAGATGATGAGACTTTGCCCCGCCTCGACTCAGTTCAGCTCAGGTATTAGATTATGAATATTCATGGCGGTGTGTCTGCGCGGTGCTTCATTACACCTTCCACCCCCGACGGCTGCTCCGTTCTCCGTTTCACCCTGTTCTTCGCCGACCCAGCCACCTCTTCCTCCACCTTCTCCTCATCCCGAGCAGCGTCAATCAATATGCAACGGCACATCGAGCTTTGCTTATCTTCCACGAGCCGAGCCAGCCACGTTCTCGCGAATGTGCACAAAGACGGGCCCTCGACGACACGGGGTGGAGGTGGAGGCTGGTTGTTAATTGCGATGGCGTTTCGGGGAATAGTGCAACTTCGTGAAACCGATCCAATGGGATTGCTACTTTTACGAGTCTCCACGACTTTTGCTGCGAGCCCTCCTTTGAGAATTATCAACGAACGGTTCGTGTCCTATAGTTCGCGTCAGTCACGTCCCGTTTTCTAATGTAAACTATTGGCGAACGGAGTCGGCCGACGTGGAGATCAGCTCGATTTGTCTCTGTTTCAGTAATTACTGATGGATAGACGAGATCGATCGGCTGGTCGGATATGGAGGCAGGTCCATTAGCGCTAATAGCGATTATACAAATTCAATGCACGAGAGAGGGAGTGCATTAACACAAGAGAGTTTATTTTTGCGCGAGGAAATGTCGGCTTCCCGTGTACTACCCTTACTCTTCAGGAATACAAGTCACCAACGGTAACAGACACCTAACAATTAGTGCCAGTTTCAGTTATTCAAGGGTCTAAAAATTTAAACGAAGCCAATTATTCCTTGTAAGTGGAAAATTGTGCTTCGTTGTAGACATTGCCGTCTTTAGCCATGGGCACGCTGGGCAGTCGCCAGGGGCCCCATGGCAGTAGGAGCCCCCAAGTTTGATTTTAAGGGGTCATGCTTAGTCAGGAGGCCGAAAAAAGGATGATCTTTGGGAATTTTTTACTCGAAAGCTATAACACATTTCTCAAAAATTCTTTTTTCCTTTTAAAGATTGCATCTAGTACTGTGTATCGTAATTTTTTTTATTTAAAAATATTTATTAATAACAAAGTTATTGTCCATCTCTCAAAGGTCCTCTCAAAAAAAGGCTTCTGCGGTGACCATTGCTGTTCGAAAGTCGATCATCTAAATTAAAAAATTCAAAAGAATTTACTTAGTATATTATATTATCTTGTCTTTGAACGAAGGATTTTTCGAAACATTGATTTGGAAAAAAATGGCCGATGTTTAAAGTAAAAGTTTCAATTTTCATCATAAATCGTGCCTGATTTTCGTCAATTAAAAGAAAACAAAGCATTGGATAAAAAAATCCTTCGTTCAAAGACTAGATAATATAATATAATAAGTCAATTCTTTTGAATTTTTTATTTTAGATGATCGACTTTCGAGCAGCAGTGGTCACCGCAGAAGCCTTCTTTTTGAGAGAACCTTCGAGTGATGGACAATAACTTAGTTATTGATAAATATTTTTAAATAAAAAAATTACGATGCACGATACTAGATGCAATCCTTAAAAGGAAAAAAGATTTTTTGAGAAATGTGTTATAGCTTTTGAGTAAACAATTTCCAAAGACCACCCTTTTTTTCGGCCTCCTGACTGAGCATGACCCCTTAAGGGAGTAGTGGACTATTTCAGCTTCAGAAAATCGATTACTTTTTTTTTACTGATTTTAAAAGTCTTATCCTTTATGAAAATTTTAAACAAAATTTCATGAAGAAATTCAAATAATTGACGAAGTTATAGCAGCGAACGTAGTTGAGTCGTATTGACATAGGGCACTTAACTTTGAAGCCGGTTTTCTCGAAACACCATCTTCATAAACGGTGCACATCATAACTCTTGAACCAATGAATATTTTCGCCTAAAATTTTAACTGGAGCTATAGAATTCCATTCTCTATCGTGTAGAAATTCCGCATCAACATTGGGTGTTTGTAAAACATTTTATAATTGATTAAAGACGATTTTTTCCCGCAAAAATGTGGAAAAAAATTTATTCGTGTGTAACTTCCACAATTTTTGTTCAAATTCATCGGCAAGTGTCCACACTATAGATATTTGTGTATAGAATAATCACCTCAAAGCATTTTGTTTTCAGATGATTGGTTCACCTGAATCGATGTACACCACCTGCAGCGGCGCGCCGTACAGGACTATCTTCAACGATTAATAACTTCGACAATTTTATACATTCCGACGATTTTTTTTTGTTGTAAATACTCGCAAGCATGCCCACAATAGATTGTCAAAAGCACGACTATAACGATTGTTTGGTATCCAAATAATTTAGCGCCAAAGAAACTAACAAAGAAAATTTTACGTATCCAATAGTCCACTACCCCCTTAAGGTAGTTCGTAACCAACTATGTTAGCCAAATTAGAGTTGGGTAATAAACAACAAATATAAAGTAGTATGATACTATGGAAATAATAATAATAATTTTTAACATCATGTATATATATTTTAAACAGTTCAATGTTAATATAAATAATTGTAATACGAAAATAGAATATTAAATTGTGGTTAGGGTAGTGAATTGGAGCAGCGGATCTGACAACGTCGCATTCATTCGGAGCGTTTTTCTTTTACAACCAAAATGTCAAAAAAAATATTCATATGAATCTGAATCTTCGTTCGCTATTTAAATGTCTAAACATATCGATTGTGCGACGTTGCCAAGTTCACTGCTCTACATAGTTTTTAAAAAATTTGCAGGTAAACGTATTTTTTATGGGCATTTGCGAAGAAACCATGTGGTCAGTTTCGCTGAAATAAATAAATTCATTTCGTGACATTTCGATGTACTTTGGTGCCAATTATTTGGTACCCTTCTTGAATATAGTTTTCCTGTTTCAGCAGAAAAACTGAAACTATAATCCTCCTTTTCCGACTCTGACATATGCCGCTGTGTTAAAATGCGTGAACTTTAATTAACAATTTCTCTATAACCATGTGGTAAATCGATTTTAAACTTTGCACAAGGGTTTCTTGTATTCCAAATTAGTTTTGAACGAAATTTGAAAGAATTCTTGAATTTAGTAGATTATTCAGGCACTACCTTAAGTCCTTTTCCTGTGGGTGGACAGGGGTCCCAGTGCATCGGTTTGTTTGCCCAGGGCCTGCAATAATGTTAAGACGGCTCTGGTTGTAGACCGATGAAAAGAAATCCAGATGTGTTTCTGAAACCTCGAATACCTTTACGCCCACTGAAAGTGGCACGCAACGCCAAAGCTGCACCTGTCCCCCTCAGAACGGTTGCCCTCTCAGTGGTCCAAAAGACACCCCAACAAAATGGTACCACCGCGATCCCGTCGCGTTGCTTTTCACCACCATCTCCACCCCGCTTCTCGCCAACCCCCAAACATGTGCGTTCCCCGATCCCCCTATCGCTCCGTATGGGGGCCTCCGCTACGAAGAACGCAGAGAGACGATGAACCGATTAGTGGCCGCGCATATCGCCCGTGATTATGCCGCGTCCCGACGCCGTATTAGTCACATGACCAGCCAGATTTGACGTTACGGCGCCCCGTCGACGACGGAATTAATAAAGCGCGGCCGAGCAATCTGCTCCCGCGTCGGGACACTCGCTGGCAATATAACAAAGTGGACGGGGGGTGGGGACGCCCCCCGTCGCGCGTCCGATCCTGCATGATTTGATTAGCCTCAGATTGACCCCGCTCTTTCTCTCCGTCTTTCCCCCGCGTCGCCGCCGCCCCCGGCCTCCTTTCCTCGCGCCTGCTCTTCCACCCAAACCGAAACGTTCCACGGATTTTGCGCCCCCTACCCCCACGATCGCCCACGAGCCCTGCTTTTTACTCGACGCGGCCCCTCGCCCTTCGCTCCATTAGACTTACGCTGGCCACTTTATGTCGGGAAATTTGCAATCTTTCCATTTAATATATCGACGCTGCCAGCCGAGGGACGGAGGCATGCGATTTGAATACATTAAGCGGACACTGGGGTCTTTCTCGAGGCCTGTCTCGCACGCGTGGACCACTCCAGAGACGTGACGAGGCGTTCCGTGGACGAAAACATAGGGAAGACGAACTACTGACGGCTTAATTTTTTCAGCGTTTATTTAGAGCGAATGACGCGGGGAACGGATTGGGGAGGATTGGAATGATTATGCAATGAAATTTAGATGCGGGTGTACCGAGCAAGAGCGAAGCCTCCAGCGCGCATGCTCCAGGAGAGGGAATGTGGAAGGAGCCTTCAAACACCCTGCATTCTACAGCGCGAATATTGTTGCGATGGCGATGAGCGGATTGAAGATTTGGCAGGCTGTTTAGAGGCATTAAAATTGGGTCTGTAGGAAGCAAAGACTTGTTTCAATCCCTCTTGCAAACCTCGCTATTGCTTGGCACACCTGTAACGCTGTTATGATAAGAGCCAGGGCTCCTTACACTCAAAGATTTCATACTCATGAAAATGTATAAAATGTTCTGTAGCAGAGGATACTCTAGTCGTCCACAGCGTGTCTCTAATCAAATGTCGCTGAATCAGTCGATGAAAGGCTCCAGCAACGAGCATGAACTATTCATTGTGCAACAAGGTCTATCGCGCGGTGGAAAGGACTACCGGTGAATCTACTCACTCGAGGCGATAGCGAAACCATGGGACCCCATCCCGCCTGAGCATTCTAATGGTAATAGGCATGCAGTGAATATTACTGCCAGCATTCGGTACGATAGATACGGATATATAGAGGGATGCCAGCGAAATGAATGGGAGAGTCAGGGGTTAATTTGAGACAACGCGTATAAATGTAGTTAATACCGGCTGCGAGGGGAGTGGATATCAGCTAGGGGTGCCACCCCCCGCCCGGAAATTTTGTCACCAGCCCCCCTTGCTCCGCACTGCAATCGAGACTCATGCGGCACATCTGTCCCGACGCGCATATTAGGAAATGCCTGTTCTGCGTGACGCTGCGAATTTTTATCTGCCCGGCCTTTTAAGAACCCCTTTCCTCATTTTCGAATTCTTTCAATACGTTGCCGAACTTTCCTCTACTACCGCTTGCGTATTGTGGCAGCGACAGGTAGCTGTATGCTGCTATCGCGTGACTACTGTGCGTGACAAGTAGGTATCAAGTAAGTAAGTAAGTATCTGGAACCGAACGAAAAAGATCGAGTGATTATTTAGAGTTGAAGAGTGGGGCGCGAGTGGGGAGCGCTTGAGGAAGAGTTTATACAATGCAAATAGAGCTTTTGAGCAAAATGAGACAAATGGTTTGTGTGGACGAGGGAGAGACGCCATGGAGCTCAGTGAGAAAAGTGAGCGGACTTCCGTCGCGGGTGGGTCGAAAATGAATGCTAATAAGAGAGATTGAAATTGAGAGAATTGTATAGGTACCCATACAGCACACTCCGTTGCAGAAAGGTTGCAGAAAGGTTGCAGTTACGTTGCGGTGCAATGTTGCGCAAGGGCGGACATAGGAAGATTCCTGCAACGTTTCAGCAATGTTGCGGTGCAATATTACTCCTGCAACGTTTCGGCAATGGTCACGCAACGTTTCGGAGATTTTACAGCAACTTTCTCGCAACGTTTCAGAGATTTAATAGCAATTGTCCCGCAACGTTTCGGAAATTTTACAGCAACTTTCTCGCAACGTTTCTGAGATTTTATAGCAATTGTCCCGCAACGTTTCAGAGATTTTACTGCAACTTTATCGGAAACACTGCAGAAATATTTCATGCAATGTTGCACAGGGGCAGACATAGGAAGATTTCTGCAACATCTCAGAAATATTACCTGCAATGTTACAATGTTGCACCGCAACGTAACTGCAACCTTTCTGCAACGTAGTGTGCTGTAAGGGTTCTGATACTGTATACTCAATGCCAGTAACAGTTTACGTCCTTATTTTCAACGAAAAATACGATTTTCGCAAAGAACAGTTGTTCGATAGAAGTAAACGATTACTCAACTTCACCTCGCTAAATAATTCTGTTTTTTTAACCAATCATAATAACGCATTATTTCCTTAAAATATGTATGACTCGAAGCCTTTCGATTGCTGTATAATTAAACCCTCGTATCTTTTTCTGAAAGAAACTGATTAAAAGACTAACTCTCACTAACTTGATCACATTATTTTCAAGATATCTCGAGTACCAAAAGATTTACAACGAAATCACTTATATATATTTTTTCCTTATTGTCTTACGAATCGATCCAAAGGACAAACATTAAAAACGGTACAGTACATCCAGAGATTTAGACAAAAGGACGCTCTGGGTTACGTTAACCCATGTATGGGGGGTAATTTATAGTCGTCCTTAAATTACGTAAGGCTTTTGGGGGGGGGGGGGGGGGATCCAGAATTTTTTACGTTTTCTTACAAGAGGGGGGGGGGGGGGTCAGGTAGCGTCTTACGTAATATTTTTTAACCTAATTTTCAATTACTCAATTTCAATTTTCTATCATTAATCCACTTCCAGAGATGTTGTTTTAGTTTAAATTTCACGAAACCGAGTTAAATGAATTATATAAACCGTTAAACGAATTTTAATAACTGAAAAAATTCAATGTAAAAAATATTACGTAAGAAGGGGGTTGCAATATCAAATCTTACGAATTCTTATACTGGGGGAGGGAGGGAGTAAGAAATCGCCAAAATTACCCTTACGTAATTCAAGGGCGGCCCCTATATGAAAGACCAAGCGCAAATCAAATGTTTCTTGGCCCTCCATTTACCTCCAAAGTTTCATACTTACTATCTGCGCTGCAGTTCATGCGGTCCTCTTATTAGAATAGAAACTCGTGAAACAGTATGGAGTTAGGACGTACAGTTAGTGAGCTTTTGTTAAACCATTATTATTATTAGAAGTAGTGTTTTTCATGTCAACTGTCCCGCAACCTAGCATTCCCCCGGAATCTATTACAGCGCCACGCGGACGACGCAGCAACTAAGTTGCTGCGTGCAACCGCTCAATCCCCGACATGCATTAAAGTCAAGGCAGTCCGGGCAAAGTTAGAAGATGATGTTCGTTATGGGCGCCGTCCGGTTATATCGAGTTAGGGGCGACTCGGACAAGGTTGAATGTGGCTGCTACGTATAATTCGATTAGACGTTAACCTTGCTAGGCTGGGAAAAGAGGCGGACACTGGGGCTGAACGAAGAAACTCCATGAACCTTCATTATGTTACCTCGCCTGCTCGGTCGTCCGACATTAGTGTTAGCGGTAACGGTTTCCTCCGCTAAATTAAAGGAGTTAAATGGACGTAAGATGACCGGAGGGCGAACCTGCCGAGCGGGCCTGATTATATCGCAACTTGTGATTCGTATCTGACCTGGTTGACGAGTATCCGCAGCTCGAACCACGTCTACCATAGTAATAGAGTGATCGTATAAATTGTTCCGTCTAAAAGGGTTGCAAGATATTTTCTGAAGCCTCCTTTTAATATGCTGTGACGCAGCTTGCACGAAAGGGAAATCCCAGAGGATGGAAAATTTTTTATGCCAAGGGAAACGAACAATTCTTTCACAGCAGGATTCTGTGTGTGCTAAGGGGTCAGAAGCAGATGATTATTTATCCTGGAATTAATGGAAAGGTTGTAATAAACGCGTAGTTGCACACATAGCTCGTCTAGTTTCTATGTTTTATATCCTTTCCGATATACTTTCCTGAGTTATTGCTTTACCAACAGACTATGATCCGAAGAAAATAAGAACGAAACATAGCCACTGCGTGAGTTATGGTTTCATAGGTCATTATAACTCTCCCATTATTTCCAGGATAAATTGGTTTCTGATTCCTTGAAAACTACAGAATCGGGGTTTAAAGGAATCCCTCTTTTTCGATGACTTCCAAAATTTCGCCTTTTCTACTGTTTTTCTTGATTAAAATGTTACCGAGGAAAGAAGTTGCTTCGAGAGCTTCCATGGATCGAGTGTCGTTCAACTGGTCTCGAAGTAGATTGGAAACTCCATAACCTCGGCAAATAATCCAATGCTCGGTTGTCAGTTTAACGACTGCTAAGTTCCGTAATGGCTGTCCAGAAGGAGTGCAGGGAAGACGGCGAGGGCATCGGTGAGAAATGGAGACGCTGGCCCGGGAAGAAACACTGGCCGGTTCGCATCATATATCGCCGAAAGGAGGAAAACTGCTCGAAAGGAGGGCCAGAGGCGTCTGTTCCTTGCTGCAAGATGGCTGTCGTGGAAAAGGGGGGCGCACAGGCACAGCGTCACCGAAGCCGCAAGATTTGTTGCCATAAAGAAGATTGCTCGGTGCTAATGAAGAAACATTAC
Source organism: Andrena bucephala (assembly GCA_947577245.1). NCBI lineage: Eukaryota > Metazoa > Arthropoda > Insecta > Hymenoptera > Andrenidae > Andrena > Andrena bucephala. The sequence goes on along the minus strand of OX387717.1, from coordinate 28,409,485 downwards.
CTCGACGATATTGCGCCCTCTTTTACCGCGTGCGCGCTTGTATTTATGGATGAGGAGATAAAGAGGATCGATCGGTCCGAACGTAGCCTCGAAACAATCAAGTTTGCACAAATGGTGGCCGAAGGTCTGACGACCTTTCGACGATGGCTCGAGAATATGTAATCCAAAGGTCGACTGGTTTCGGTGGGATAGTCGCGTGTGGCGGCTAATTTTCATTAAACGTCTTATGTTGTCTCAGAAAATTAGCTTTTCCTTTCCCCGATATGAGGATCTTTGTTTAATACTTAGCACCTAGAGTTGTCAGTCCACTCCAGGTTGAAAAGTCTGAGTAATCAGTTTCGATTTTCTCCGGAATCAACCTGCTACGATTTCGATCATCCGTTGTTACCTTCCCTTCCCAGCCTTCCACGTAACTAATACCGAACAGCCTGACGCGTCTCAACAAGAGCTGGTCCCTCGTCGAGGAAAAACTCGCTAATCATCAGGCCCCGGCCACCTCCTGTCCCCACCAGTAGGGGACATCCATCGCGCTTTCACTTGCAGCAGATCGATCGGCCGGGCCAGGGCTCTGATAACGAGATACATTCAGTAACACCGCCGATGATTTGTGAAACTGTCCGGTCAGCAAGTATGCCAGAATGTGTACGGGGCCCGCGCAAGCGCAATTCCTTTTTCCGAGGCCATGTATTGACGCGGTGGTCACCCTCACTGACCAGCACCCCTCTGTTCCGTTCGAGCGTCCACGGAGAAAGCTGTATGTCTTACGGAATGCCTATGATGCCTTCCAGCAGCCCTTCCAAGCCCTCTGCACCCTGCCTCACCACCCCCCCCCCCGACTACCTCACCCCGCGAGCAGCCCTCCTCCCCGCCAGGCCGTTCCCGTCTTCTGCGACAGCCACGCGCTCGTGACAAGTGCGAGGCGGCCATCCAATGACCCGCACCGGCCGCTGCCAACCCCCGCCTGCCACCGCCGCCACCCGCCCTCTGCTCGCCCAACCACCCACCAGCCAAGTTATCGAGGACTCGGAGGAATTAGGAAACGGAGAGTGGCCTCTTTCTCTTCTTCCTTTCTTCTCCGCTTTTCTCTTCTTCTTCTCGACTCCGCCACGTACCACCCACCCCCCCCCCCCCTCCCCGCCCCACCGCCCTACACCCCCGATGGTACTCTCAAAGAGGGGTTATGACCGTCGACCACGAAATACCCGGAATTTCGCGTGGCCGCTCTTCTGAAATTCGATCGAGGACACGGACGATCTTTTTACCCGGTAGGTAATGAAGGCCTTCGCGTGGAAAAGGGAAGAGGGCCCGTCGGGCGAAAGGGATGTTATGGAATGTCGTTATTGCGACGGGACGTCCTTTGAGCCGTCTGACAGATCGTTCGATCGTGCTTCTCAGAATCCTCGACAGTTTTAGAACTTTGCAGTTTCGAGGGGATTTTTACAGAATGGATCTTAACCTCAAAATTTCCTCGTATCCTTCCGCGATTCTTCAAATTCGCGGAACACTCTCGTATGACTCTTTGACCATTTGTCAGCTCACAGGGTATAGGATCTTGCAGAATGATTTGGTATCGTTCAGCTTTTACCAGACTGTCGAGGGTTCGGTGGGTCCAGGACAGGTGCGGAACTTTCGGTCGCGAGTAGCGTGTCGCGTATCCGGCACCGTAGCGCCACCAGTCGATTTTGCTACGTTTGGAATTCAGTGAGCGATCGCCACGAATGTTTCTCAGGGCTTTCAACAAAGTTGACGGAAGGAATCCCATTACGGTGTCCTCACACGTAACTCATTTGTCAGCGATTCCTTCTTAATCTTTCTCCATTCGACCTTACAACCGCTCCTCCACGGGCCACGGCCCGTAAACTTCGAAACTAATCTAATTTACGGCGAGCAAAAAGGCCGGCCAGCATTCACGATCAACCTTGCACCTCCGAGCGAGTCGTTTGTCCCGAGATTCCGAGCAGAAAACAAGCGTCTCCGTATTTGCTACGTGAGAACGGACAGCCCGAAACTTCGGACACACGATTCCGCCATGTTAATTAATTCGTTCCTTCCAATATCGATGCAGAGGTACCTAAGAATCTTGGTAGCTTCGCTGATTCATGGAGAGACAAATTTCTGTGCGCGAGCAATTGAAAGGAGCGATCGATTAAGTCGGTCGATTATTCGTCCCCCCCCCCCTTTGTTCTTTTGACAGGGGCAGGTTGTTACAACGCAGTTTAAATTTCTGTCGCTTGGACTATCACTTCGACGATGAAATGGCTGATGTTGTATGGTGCTTTTTTGTAGTCGGTTCACGCGTTGCCACGTTAATACAGGTAATTTGTGTTTTCGGTATTTGTGTTTTCAATCTTTTCTACCGAACAGACCGATAAATGTATGTAAAGTAATATTATCACATTTTAAATCAGTGTTCCTTTAGCTACAGATTCGTACCAAGAACATAGGAAAACAACAAACTGGTATGAACTTATTAGGAAACCAAGAATTTCGATACGCCAACTAGTGACAGAAAATTGAACTACTGAGAGTAGGTCGAAATCCGTCGAAGTCCATAGGGATCGTCCTTAAATTACGTAAGGCTTTTTGGGGGAGAGGGGGTCGCGAATTTCTTACGTTTTCTTACAAGGGGGAGGGGGGAGTCAGGTAGCGTCTTACGTAATATTTTTTAACCTAATTTTCAATAAACACAAATTCTATCATTAATGTTCTAGAAAAGTTTTTTTAGTTTGAATTTTCCGAAACCCAGTTAAATGAATTATATAAACCTTTAAAAGAATTTTAATAACTGAAAAATTTCAATGTAAAAAATATTATGTAAGAAGGGGGTTGCAATATCAAATCTTACGAATTTTTATACTGGGGGAGGGAGGGGGTAAGAAATCGCCAAAATTATCCTTACGTAATTTAAGGGCGGTCCTACATGATTATCAATGTTTAAATGGACATATGAATAAGAGTGTTTTTAAATTTTTTTGAACACTAAATTTTTACTTATTCGATTAATAAATATTTATTCGGAATGTTCGGTGAGATTCGGACCTACTTTCAATAGTTTCCACCGAGTTTTCCAATAGCATTTTATACACAATGGTGTCAACCGGGGCAAGTTGTTACAAGACAAGGGGCATGTTGTTACATTGTATTTAGTAATTTATTTATTAATTAAACCCTTTAGTTACCACGAGCCACTGTAGTAGCTTCGCGCTAAATGATTTTTTGGGGACGGAACGCCACTACAGTGGCTTTCTGCTAAATATTTTATTAAAAAGCTATAAAAATTAAACTGATCACTAAAAAATAAAACAAACATAGAATAAAGAAAAGGCAGATGAGAAATAAAACCACCGTAAATATTAGACAATCTTCCTCCAAAAATGGGGAATGCATTTGCTTGTATTGTCTCTCTCCTTTTTCGGATTGAGAGAACATTCCACGAAGTGGATTCAGTGCACATAGTACAAAAAATAGGCACATGAGAAATGTGCAAAAGCTAAAAATCACTTTTATGTGTGCATTAATTGTGAGTCCCCGCCTTTTTTAGTGCAATTGACTTCAGCAGTTTTTTATTATTTTTAAAATAGATTATTCATAATTTTTTCTTGTATATTTAGTGTAATAGATTTTACCATTAATAAATTTATTTTTGTCCAAGAAAATATAATTTCATTACTCATAATAAGCCTCGTTTCGTAAAATTTAATCTTATAACAACTAGCCCCTAATCTTATTTAATGACTTTTCTCAAAGTCATGGTTTTCGTTTAATTACATGCGATAGCGGTCATCTGTAGAGGAAAGTACGTACTTTAAATGAGAGTCATTAATAGTATTGAATATGGAATCCAAAAAAAATTAAAAATAAAGAACTGAAAAATGTCACAACTGGCCCCGGTCTCCCCTAATCATGTGTAATTTAAAGTGTGAGGGGTGAGATTCAGCGAAAAGAAGTCCGCTGTTATTGAACCTAACCTTACTCAACACTTCCCTACAATAATTCTGCTACACCTTAGAATTATTAATACATCCTACCTATCCTAAAGCCTGAAACACTATTTAATAATTATACTATTACGTGACAACCAATATTCGCACATTAGTTACAATAAACAATACTTTTACTATCGCTTTATACTTCCTGTTTTCGTCCAGAAATGCAACAGACGAAGCCTGTGTAAGTACCTGTATCGGGGTTACAAGTATCGAGGCTCCACCGTAGGTCTACCTGGGTCGAGCAATGGACTTGCAAAACAAACGCATGACCGTGGTTTATCCGAGAACGAAAAGAGGAGGCGTTTAAATGTAAAATACACGTGGAAGCCTTCACTGGCGGGAAATATCGAAAAACCGTTATCGTGACGAAATGGTTAAAAACGGTGTTTGTCGTTACAACGTAACGAGCATTTCGTTTGGGAACTGCCCGGGCCAGTTCTCTGTGTTGCGATCAGATTGAAGCACGGCTGTGTTTATGTGAGAGCATACGAACGTGACCGCCGCTATTGCTTTTTCCTTTGTTAATTACGCCGCGGCGTTCAGTTGCGCGTCGCTCGGTTAAACCGATTATCATGGAAACGTTATTGCCATTTTGCAGCTGTTGCTGCACGGTACAGCCTCTTAGGATTCCCCGCAAAATAGATCGATCTGGTCGGTTTTAACATATAAATTCAAGCATTACTGGCAACGCGATATCGTCACGGCTCATGGAGAAGCGCAACGCTATGCGATCCATCCTTTTTATAAATCTTTTCGCAAATTAGTCTGCATTTCCTGAAAATCTTCTGAGATATGGGGTGCAAATATCTCTTACCTTTTACTCAAACTTAACCTAGACCTAATCGAGACCAATTTGATCTAGAAGATGTATGATAAGGTGAAGTAATTTTATCAGTTATGTTATAAATTATGTTTATTACGTTAAAATGAACTGAACTATTAATAATTAAATTTTGTTCAAATATATTGGAATTGTTTGAAAAAATTAATATGAGGTTTATTGTACATATTTGGATCACCCACAATTACCGTTTTTTTTTTTTTTAAATGTTTAAAGAAAATCCCAGTGCGTTTCAAAGAAAGGTTTGTAATCTTTTGGTATCTAAACGCATAAGGAAATTATAACAAATATGTATCCCAACAGCAGGTGTTTTACGTGATTTCCACTTATCTTAAGGAAAATTTCACTGTAAGGAAATTCGAATGCAAATGGAATCAGGTTTTGCGTACTTAAGAAAGCACATTATTAGTATCATAGAACTGATCTACTGTAATACGATTCGTGAACATGCTGACAGCGGACAAATCTATGAATCCTACGTCCATTAAAATTAGTTGTAAGGCACACATTTCATAGCATGTTTTTATTCGTTTAGATAAGCTTCTAACAGTTTCATACCCTTTTTTCCGAAACACCCAGTATATAAACCCTTCCCCAATTTAATAAAAAAACAATTACTGCACGGACCTTTGCAATTTTAACAGCAAATCATCATTAATCGTAAATGATGATTCCCTCTTCATAAAAACCAACTCGCATCCGTTCGAAAACGAGACTTCGGTCTCCAATGCGTCGGATCAATCTCGTCGCTCGTACTTTAGAGACAGTCGTCCAAAACATGAGACACAATTCAGGCCTCTCGAGTAGCCCTACACAGACCCGAGGAACCCCATTTCTCCGATTCGAAGAGTCTCGTCATCCGACTGGAGCCCAGCCCAAAAACACAACCTCCGACACCCCTGACAGCCTCCAACCCTCCTCCCTCCCCCAGCTCGGCTCCCCATTCACGGTGTCTCCTGAGTTATTCGGAAAAGAGCGCGTTACATCCAGGGACACCCTTTCCTCAGTGTCCGCCGACAAAAGAACTCTCGGAAGACCGCGGTCGTTCCTCGTCGGCGTGCGGACTAACGGGTGTCCAGCCTGGGTGTTCGCTACCAGAGTGGGCTCCCTGTGTGCGTGCCCCTGTGCACGTGCGCCTGCCGGGTGTCTGTGTGCCAGGGCGGGCGCGCGCGGGGAGGGGGGGGGGGGGTGGGCGGGAGGGGCGGTGGGTACGGTCACACGGAGAAACGACGAAGATGAGACGCGTTTATATGGGCACGCACACGCGCAAGCAAGTCCGGCGGTCGGTCCAGTGGCCGTAGCTGTGGCCGGCAGCTGCGGGGGTGGCGATCGGGGCTTCACCCCCGTAGAGGGTGGCGAGGCGTTGATCAATACGTGAAGATAGAATCCGATGCTACCCATCCAGCCCCGCCACCCCTTCGGACCTCAACCGCTGCCCGGTCCGGCTGAGGGTATCGCGGCTCAATCGACTGATTTGTCACCCACGCATCATTTTCTTCGGCGCACGGGGGCCACCCGCACGGACTGGTCGTTACCAAAACGCTGCGCCTTATGGCACTCGCTTCGTTAGAGGGCTCCCTTATTAGGGGCTCGATCGGGGGAACCCTGATGTGGAATTGGAAGCATTTTCGAGCGGACGAGTGATATCGTCTGGAGCCTGTCTCTGTTGGGTTCTTGACTCCGGCTTGGTATGTCTTCGTCGTGATGCCGCTTCAAATACGGGATATGTTGTGTACCTAGTATTCTACATTGTAGAGATATAGCGATTTAGCAAAGGTAGTAGGGTGGTGAAGTTGTGAGATTTTTTAGCATCTTACTGACAAATTAAGAAGGCAGGATTTATTCTGTAAAAATATACATTTTTTGGATATTTGTTCTGTAAGGCGTTGCGGTTTTTAGGAATGTGGTTAAATGCGCGAAGCCCTGTAACAAGTGGTAAAGAACACATTTGGTGGTTTGCATGTGTGTGCATACCTCCGAGGATATCGCTTGACGCACAGCATAATAGGCCTGAGGGTAGTTGCTGTGTCTCTATATATACGGTATAATATGATCATATTCGTGTCATGTTTGTAGTGGTGTTTGATGGAGATTGATAGCTGACCAATGTTCTAGTAGCATTCGGTCAGTCACTGACATGGAACATCGTCCAACTGTTACACGCCGATTTCGATGACAGTCGGCATACAGGTAGGGTACATAGAAATATTAGTCACATCTTTTTTTAGCGGTGGATATTCATGTTCACTGGGTGAAATTGCCCTTCAATGTTGGGGGTTGGAAAACTATTTAGTCAAATAACTCGAGAATGACTAGGGATAGAAAAAAATAATGAAGAAGAAAGTTGCATGGTTTTTTATGAGGAACAATATGGCATAGTCAGAACTTCTGCAAACCCACTGTAGTGAAAAAGTTTTTTTTACACTACAGGATATATTTTTCCCAAGTTTTAAAAACTACCGGGAAAATTACACCTCAGATGGTACCAGTAAAATACCTTTATTACAGGTAGGTATCTATCCCTGTCCCTAGTCATTTTCGAGTTATTCGAATCAATAGTTTTCCAACCCGTAACTTTGAAGGATAATTTCATTAATTAAACATGAATTTCCGCCGTTAAAAAAATATGTGTCTTATATTTTTAGGTGTACTACCTGCATGCAGAGTTTCAGCAAAATCGGCGTGTAACAGTTGGGTTATGTGAGTTTCTAGTGACGCTGTTTAAAATAAATTACTCGCCATCATACTTTCTATTTTAAGGTTTAAATTTGTACACAGATCAACTAACTTAATCCTGTTATTCAACACTATAAGCCTTTAAGTCTAAGACCCTGAAAACTGCAGTGCAATCCAAATCCATGTAGGTATTCCATTTCTAAAAACTGCAGAGTTTTCACAAGGGATGTTCGTGAGGCTTTTGTCACCGATTTCATTCAAATTTTGCATATAGTTACGGTACACCATATACAGAAACATATTAAGAGGTCATGCCAAAATAGCAAAAACAAAAATGCTGAAAAAACATTTTAAAAACATTAATTTTATTACTTTTGTATTTTTTACTTACTGTAGAAAAGTAATTTGATAAATAGAAATAAGTTTTATACTATTACTATATTTCTTTTCTTCGCAATAAATTCCCGAAAATGGCTTAATTTACTGGCGCGCAAAACCGGAATGACCCCTTAAAAGCATGGAGCGCACAACTCACAAATTAGCGGGAAAATCGAGTTTAAAATTTTAGTTTCTCTCGGCCGTCGATAGTAATTTCAAGAATACCTATACATTCCATAAATTATTAATAGAAATTAATTGTAATTAATAATTATACCTACGTTCGCCCTTGTAGGTACATGGATCCGTATACAAAACTTGAAAACGACGAAACACTGAACTTGATTTTCTCAGAAAATTTTGTTCAACGCACCCTGTGCATTTGACACGTTTGTATGCACACAATGGACTAACTATATGGAAGATTTTAGTCAAACTGAAAATTCTATTACTACTAATCTATTACTACAATTCTAATAATTTCATTTTCAGCAAGTGCGTAATTCACGTCTCGTCAGCACATTTTTCCAACTCCATAAAATAAAAAGCGCAAGAAATTGATACGTAGATAGATAAGCACTAATCATATTCTTGGGTACTAGAATTGAGAAATTTGCAAAAAGTGGAGATTACCAATCTGGCACCTGAGACACCGGGGCACAAAGCTGAGGCAGAATCCCGAAAAACAATGAAATAGCAGAGACGCACATGTGCGCTGTGTAACTTTATTCCTGAGTTACAACCATTTTTATATCCCCGTAAAATGTGGTGGTGCACTGTGATTTAGATATAAACAACATGCACAGTTCAACTAAATGCAAAATTGACCTAAAATTTGTCTAAACAAACATTTACACTACCTCTGTTTCGGATGAATAATTACTGGAATATGAAGATGGTTATAACTTCGAAAGACGGTCAAACAGGGCACATGTTTACATAAACTTCTTTCATTGTTACTCCGTCCCCCGTCCACCACCAAAGTGGCCCACACATACTATGGCACTACCACGTACAATCCCAGGTTGGCAAGAAGATACAACGCATTTTGGTGTTCAAAAAGGGTTCTATGGTGGAGCTACCCCACGATCGACAGAGTCCCGATTTAAATCCACTCTCGTTTCGCCACTTTCGCCGACGGGCGCGTGGCGTGCCGCGACTACCTCCTACCATGGCAATCGCGCCGACGAGAACGATGTCGCTAATGAGATATGAGACCAGGGGAAAACAACGGGCAACGAGACACTGAGGATTAGCGCGATAGAGGGCTGGTTCGTCCAGAATTTTGCCAGGGCAGACAGAGGGAAACGGCGACCCGGTTAACAGGGCTCTCCCGCCGTGAAAGGAAAGTTAAATCCCTTTACAGTTTATACGACGGGCGCGGCTGTTTCCCAACTTGGCTGCTTTAGGGCCGTAAAGCTTGCCCGGGCATGCAGAGGAAAGCGCATTTATAACGAACGTAACGCGCGGCTGTTTAGCGAAATAATTAAAAGACACTAGCGTGGAGCACGCGCCCTGAATGCCGACCCTTCGTAACGCTTCAAACTGACAGGTCCGTTTTCTATTATGTTTGCCCTTGGATGCTGCGACCCGAATGACGATGGAAGGTGCGCGTCTTGGGGAATCGTTTGTTTGAGTCTGCATGCAATCGACTCGAAAATATCGCAGAAAAATCTGTGAACATCGTGGAAGCACTGTTTGTTACTGGGAGCATCTAGGCGTATTAACACTAACAAGGAGAGGGTCCCAGATGTCCGCCTCCGATTGCTTTGAATTTTTGATATGTTTTAGAGGGCCGAAAAATAAGATATACGTGTTTTTTTATAGCGGCCCGTTTTCATATTTAGGGGGTGAAACCAACCCCCAAAGTTATAAGATTTTCAGGTGTTCATCTCTGATTCCTTTGGTTTTTGGATGTTTTAGAGGACCGAAAAATAAGAAATACGTGTCTTTTTATTTAGGCCTGCTTGAATGTTTAGGGGTTGAAACCACCCTCCAAAGTTCATAAGAATAGTTGGTGGACGCCTCCGATTGCTTTGAACTTTGGATATGTTTTAGAGGACCGAAAAATAAGAAATACGTGACTTTTTATTTTCGCCCGTTTGCATGTTTAGGGAGTGAAACCAACCCCCAAAGTTATACGATTTTCAGGTGTTCGTCCCTGATTGCTTTGGTTTTTGGATATGTTTTAGAGGGCCGAAAAATAGGAAATGCATGTCTTTCTATTTTGGCCCATTTGCATGTTCAAGGCGTGAAACCACCCCTCATAGTTACCCCCTAATAACGGTGACAGACGACAAGAACATCGTCCATACAGCAAGTTATGACGCAAATTAAATTTATATCAAGTTTTACTCAACACAATTTTTGTACCCGTATGAACTTTGGGAGGTGGTTTCACCCCCTAAATATGAAAATGGGCCAAAATAAAAAGATAGGCATTTCTTATTTTTCGGTCCTCTAAAACATATCCAAAAACCAATGCAATCGGAGATGGACACCTGAAAATCTTATAAGTTGGGGGTTGGTTTCACCCCCTAAATATGAAAACAGGCCGCTATAAAAAACACGTATATCTTATTTTGCGGTGTAGGTTAGATAAAGTTTATTTACAACGATCACTGTTTATTACGGAATGTTCTTTCCAGTAAAGTATTCACTTTCTTCTTATTATTAATTTACATAGTTTTGATATTTGTGTTACTAGTTTAAGTTATTTTGAATTCTAGTGTCTCAAAGTCTTGAAAGAATAGGTATAAATGTCGTGTATTTTTAACCGATTTCAAAAAGGAGGAGGTTATAGATTCGATCCGTTCTTTTTTTTTTAGGTTTAAAAATAACTCCTCAGCATATGGACCGATTTTGATGATTTTTTTTTATTCGAAAGAGGGTGAGGCCCCGGTGGTCCCATCCTACACTGAATCAATATTGGCCCAATATTTTGCCAGTTCTGGTTAATAATAAAGACTATTGTCACCTAATTCTTATTATTTTTTGTACGTACACGCACATCTCCTCAGCATTTTGTGTCAATATATATAAAACTAAATAGATAAAAATAAAATAAAAAATTTTTAAATTAAAACCGACTTCAAAAAAATAAAATTGCTCTAAAAAGTAAAAAATAATTTTTTCCCTTATTTAATCTACGACTCTCACATTTTTTAAGTCGGTGCCTCATCATTTGCACTGTGTAAATCTGTCGCCGACTTAAAAAATGTGAGAGTCGTAGATTAAATAAGGGAAAAAATTATTTTTTACTTTTTATTATCATAGTGGTCGAAATAACAAGTCCCAAAATGTCTAATTGTAAGAATAATATATGTATATGTATGTATGTTTAAAAAAGAGGAGGAAAAGAGAAACTAAATTGATCAATTTAATAATTTATGTATTGTAACAGTTGTCGCGAAAAATTTAAGAAAAACAACCCTTGTTTTGAATCCAGCAATCATTCCAACTGCTTTGATAGTTCTCGTGTTAAATAAATAATTATAAATATGAGTATTATATTTATTTTTAACTAAACAAAAGTGCACGAATGTAACTTAGGAATATGTAGCATACAACACCATTTAATTCCACCTTATGACATTTTTTTCTGTCCCTCATCATTTTAAAAATACAGTTCGTCCTAGTTGCATGGAACACCCTGTACATGCAGAGTATACAGTAATACCGATTGAACCTCAAAAAGGGTTATTCTTCGTGAAAAAAATAAGTTGAAATTGTAATGTGAAAATTTTACACACGAAGGTTCCTTATCGATGAAAGCGACTTTGAAACTCCACACCTGTTGATATTTTTGTGTGGTTTTGTTATATCAAACGTATAGTTTCACGATAACAGGAACATTGAAGCATTCCACAGTAAAGAATGTGTAATATGCAGCATGTGCAATATTTTAAATCTCAAAAATTGACTGTCTTATTGTTATTAAAGAAACTTCCTAATCCAATAGAGGATTAATAGTTTGTATCGGGATCCACTAGATCGAGACTTACAATTAGTGAGTTTCATGCGTGTTCAATGGACTTTCGAAGTCGTTTTTCTCGAAAACGAAGCTTTACATACGAAAATTTTATACTGAAGTTTTGATTTATGTTTTCGGAAGGAATCACCTTATACCACGATTACTAAACCACACTGTATATTAAAATAGTTTAAAACATTTTTATTAGTTAGGAGCATAGAATTCCTCACAGAATGAGTAAGTACTCACAACTGATTTAAAGTGGGTTGCTCATAGGAACTCGTTTGCTTTCGTTTAAAGTCTAAATTGGTGCAAAATGCAACTTTCTTGTCTTACAATCACTAAAGGCTAAGATCATCACCCCGCTAAATACTTTTGTACACACGAACCTCTCAGAACTCAAAATTATCAACTCTAATTTCTGCATATTCCTACATTTTAAATACTCAAACCCACAGTTAGTACTTAATTTATCATTATCCCCCATTTTTTATTTCATGAAATTAATCAGTCTGGCTTATAAAAAAACTCATACACCTATCCGTAAAAAAAATCATTGGCAGCTCATTGTCAGTTTAAATTTCTCCGTCAGAAAATCTGTTTCATTCCTGGAGAGTACTTTGTCCTGTACTTTAGTACATTAAATCTATATTCTTTGATATCTCATAATAGTATAAGAAATCTCGCTGAAACCAATCTTTTAGTAACAAGGAAACGTTCTTAACCCCAAAATTCTGATTTTAATGAGACTTCGCGTGAATGTTTTTCTGCGGAAATTCACTCTAAGGGGGTGAAATCAGACCTCGAAGTTATCGCTTTTTTCCTTTCTTTTAATATAACTTTATTTTTCTTTTGGTAGCGTGATAAAGTAGGTATAAAAAAACTTAACAATTCTTATATTTAAAGCTTTGTTTTACATATAAAAAAGTGAAAAACGCTATAACTTTTTTTTTAGGAATGATTTCACCCTTTCGAATATGCTTCACAATCACGCGAAGCTTCATTAATATCAGAATTTTCGAGTTGGTTCGGGAACGTCTCTTTGTAAGAAGAATGTACCTACAAAAATTTGTGTATTGTATTATACTCTATCGTCATGTTTCTGAAACAGGATCCTACACCTTCGAAACTCGAGGATATCTACCCAGAGCGAACCTTGTGTAGTTTTGCAACGGAATAGTGGAATTATAACAGCTTGAGGATTACCCCTTTGCACTCCAAGTACACCTCCCAAGCATAACGAAGTTGTAATTAACGTTATGTGCTGATTTAATTGAACCCTGTAGAAATGGAAGAATGTTTAATTCCAATGATTAAATGAATTACTAGCGTAGAAATTTCTCTACTGTATTATTTCCGGTGTGAAAGTCTTGCACTTAATAAGAGCAGTATCGAGCAACTGCATGTTTGGTCGATCGACGTGAGACTAAATTGGAGCTCGAAGTATTAAAAGGACAATTAGAAAAACTGGTCCCACCGTCTCTAAAAACGGTGTCAAGAAATAGGATAATTTTCAGAAAGCTTCTAAAGCAAATCAATGGCGGGAAGAAGCATCAAAATTGATGCGGTTTACGGTCGATCGCTTATGGCCGCCACGGGAACGAGCTCATCAAGGAATCAATCGCTTTGGACTTGGAGTTCAGTTGGCCCTCCTTTCCACTCGTTCCACGCAAGAAACTGTCTGGACGAAGTAGCAAGGTGGTTCGAAAGGGGTCAAATAAACGCAGTCGAGCCTTTCCACGCGAGATCACGCATAGAATAGTTCCTTCTTCGTCACAAGTTTGCAAAGTTCACACTTAAAGCAGCCCATACACCTTGTATAAGCCTATAAAGCTTTACAAGCAAGCCGGATAAACAATCTCGGATAAATGAAACGATTCTAGGGATGACAAAACCCCCTCAAAGAAATGACGAGTTCTCGTATTACCGCGAACATCTGCGAAACGGTAAAAAATATCGAAGAACCGTTCAATTCAAAGTTTTGTGGATTTTAAAATCCTTCAATACGGTGAAAAAGAATTTTCGAAAAAAAAAAAATTTCTCACTATTTATCCCCACCACTCTTTTTTTCGAAAATTCTTTATCGCCACATTGTAGGATATCAAAAACCATGAAATTTTGAATTAAACTTTTTTTCGATATCTTTTACAGTTTCGCATATATTTACGATAATATGAAAATTCACAATTTTGGCGAGGGGGTGTTGTCACCCCTACAGCCGTTCCATTGCTGAAAGAAAAAATGGTGACGTTATTGGCATCACTTCAACCACGTTTCTGCAAATTTATTTATTTTTTTATTTTCCATTTGCTGAACAGCCATTGTTAAAACACGGGTGTTTTCCTACATCGTAACAGCGTCTACGATCGAACCATTAGGCCGCTGATGAGACTGTGGGGGTGGAAGGCTGCGCGAGAGGCGCGGAGTATCGTCAGCTTTATGTTAATCCCGAGTGGTAGCAGTGCAGCTGACAACGATGCTGTCGCTGTTAATATCGCCTGGTGACGTAGTAGTAACTAGTTGCTGGTATACCTGCCGAACCAAACCGTGCACAGGCCTCGGTATCTGGTACGTTCAACGTCGAACGTACACTGGCTGTACGGTGCAGAGGTACGGGGATAGGGGGGCACGGCGGTGTAACAGTGGCGAGGGGTGGCGACAGGGATGGCAATCAATATGGGCCTCAACGCAAACACGGCGCCGCTGTTGTACTAACATCAAATAGGCGGATAGCGACCGGTCGCCTGCCTCGTGTGCATTGTCTGCTCTGCTGCTCACTATAAACCGGTCGGCGTTTTTCAGACACGAATCTCCCTGATCGCCGGGATTGCAAGATGGAGCCCGGATTTCGGGAACGACAATTTGAATCGTCGCGTGTCCCCAGTGTCGGCTCGTTACTTTGTCCCGGGTATTCTTTTCACGATCGCAGGGTCCCCGTCTTGGACCCCCGCTTTGATAAGCTGACAGTTGCGAAGAAACGTCCGCAAAGTTTTCGGCGCTGATTACGATGAAACTTTGTAGGTTTGTACTGCAGGCAAAAATAAAGGATACGTGTCTTTCGAGCTTTTCAGGGGTGAAATCGCCCTGCAAAGTGTCGCTCTTATGATGCTATCTTGAAAAGTGTTGGAGATCGGAAGAAGTTTTTTTGAGCAACTGTTGTGTGGTCTTTAATGAAGAATAATATGGTGTACATAGCAATATAGAAGAATTATGAAAAATTTATTTTTGATGCTTATGTTTTATTTGTCTATAATTTTTACGGTTAGTTATTCAGTTCGATTAGTAATTTGGTTATTTTTTGATTGTTATAATTTTCTTCCTTTCTCTAATTTGAAGAAGAATAATTTAATTAGAATTAGAATATTAATTTTGATAATAATATCTATTTTTGTGGTTTTTTTTTTAATGGATTAGTTTATATGAAGTATTTTTTTATACTATCAACTATACTTTCAACTATTGAAAATAAACAATTTTTTCATAATTTCTCTTTTAATACTACCTATGCCCACTGTCTTATTTTTGTTAAAATTCATACAACATTTACCCCAAAAAGCTTGTTTCTCCCTCTAATATTATAGTTACCGCCGCAGTGAAGAAAAAGACGAACCGTTTATTTTAAACTGTTCTACAACACTGCAAGGTTTCGTCGAAATCGGTGTCAAGCACTTCCCAGGTGTTCCTAGTTAGTCGGTGTGAAGAACAATAATCCAGCATGTCCGGTGAGTTAAAGTTTAAAGCTCGGGGCTTGCATTGAACGTATCGGAAACGAAAACATTAGTAAGAAAATGGAGGGACTTCTGCCTGCGAATTTCCTTTGACGAATTAAGCTTCGCTCCCCTGGCGGCGATGGAAAAATTCAGCGGAGAGGGAACAATAGCGGGAAATAAATTATGCAAGATTACAAAGAGGGCACGGTTTGAGGGGACACTTTATATTATCCGGGGACAGCGGTGGCATAATTACCACCCTCGCTCGGCCCCCTCCCCCCCGCCCCCGGTCGCTCCAGAGAAACGAAGAAAAAGCGAAGGAAACAGCCCCCGTTATGAGATGCGAGCTGGTCTTCTTGCCCGCCGGTGTTCCGTGGCCGTTCTTTAGTAAGATTTCCCCAACGTAAACAGCCGGAGCCTTGGTTCCAACATGGTACTCGACTTGATTCCACCCTGCCACCCCTCGAAACGAGCGGGCGCACTCCACTTTGTGTGCCCTCGGTCAACGGATACGCAAAACAGTCGAATTACGCGGGCTGGTGTTCCAGCTCTTCGCCTTTCTTTTCTCTCCTCGGAGCACCTTCGAGCTCCTCAAAGAACTAGCCAGAATGAACGAGACGCAGGTTTTCCTGTTACATCGAGTAGCTATGTTTCTGTGGAAGTTTAAACATTCCTGTCATAATTCACGATTCTCGTCTCGTCGTTCGTGTTGGGGATTGGATGTTCTGGGAGAAGGTTTCACACTCGGCTGGTGGCTTTCTCTAACAAATATCTTAGGTATCCCATGAGCAGATGGCGCGTACAAGGCGGAGCTTATAAAATATCATTTGCACAACAACGATTCGAGATGAGTAGTACGATCGCATTCGTTATTGGAATTTCTCCTCTGTCGACGGACTTCAGCAACAACGGGGGAATAAAGTAAGCCAGCCATCTTGTAACAAGCCATCGGGATGTCGTCGCAATTTCCTCTCCGTATATTCCGACTTTGTATCCCCTTCGCGCCCCCGGCCGCAAGCTCTCGTCAATTTGAATATTGGAATCGTATCTTCGAATATTGAAGATGGGTCTTTGAACGTCGGAGGCGCAGTCCTCATCTATTATAAAACCCATGAGTTCCCTGGCGGGCCGAGACATTCGTGGCAGGGAACGCACAGATTAAGATCATTCTTCCTTTGCGCGAGCTTCCACCCTACAATTTAAATATGTGCTTACTTTATGGTCAGACAGCTGGGAAATGTAGTACGTATTTTCCGCAGGGAATCACGGGCTGCAGAAATTGCTAGAAGCTGGAATATCACGGAGATAAAAGTCTCGCACCGATGGTTACGGGAAATCGTAGGCAGCTAGAGTTAAAGACTTGGAGACGTTAAGGATCACGAGTATCGGAAAACTACAGAGAACCGTGAGGTGAGGAATTATGTTTCCCGCGATAAGATATGAAAGGAAGTCACTACGAATGAAGACGGCCTCCTTAAAGCGGAGGGGGTGGAAAGGGTTAAGGGTTGATGGAAACGCAAGATGTTAATGAGGCTGGAGGGTTGGCATTCCTAGCGACCTCCAAGACTTCCAAAGATTTCTCCTCGGTGACGTTAGGATTTTGCTCTTCCTCTGCCCTCCCTTCAATCGCGGCGCGCTTGTTTTTAACGTGTCCCATTAAATGTCGTACGATCGAATAATAATCGTTCGGAACTCGGGCAAACATTAACATATTATACATGTATGTACTATTTTTCCTTGCAGTATTATCTGCGTTTTGTCTCAACTTGTTCCCCCTGTTTGCAAATAAATCCTCTAAAATAAACAACGAAATTTATATTGTTGTACAGTAATTTGATCTTACGATTCGAATGTAACGAGTAGTTGGTATCAGTGACATCGATGATATCAGCAGGAAGACGTCATTTTCCCCCTTCTACTTGGCCGGCGGCGACCAACCCCTGCCGCTCTGAAATTATTGTCCCTCGGGGTGGAGCATACCGCGAGGGCGTATCATCAGACAGATATGATATTTCAGCGCTAAGGGTTGGTTCCATCCGATGGACCAACGGGCCAATAACGTTGCATCTTCCCTTCATAACCCACCCCCTTACCAAACAGTCGATCAACATTTGCCCCTTAGGAACGTGAAAACGTTAAGAATCGCGAAGAATTAACAAATCACCGGAAATAATACTGGATCGCGTAATTTTTATGTCGTCATCACATGTAGGGTGAACGAATCGACCGTCTCGTGTGAAAGACGAATGTCAAGTTTCGAATCAAGCAGGAGAGATGGGGCACGTGGTTAGATTGAAGCACCGGTTGCAAGGGAAGAGAGATTCTACAGCGAACCGAAAAGTGGATTCAAGAATATACATGGAGAATTTGGAGCACGTGGCATGGATGTATGAAGATATGATTGGGAATCAAGAGCTTGTGGCAGTCGAAAATGAATTGAGAGACAGTGGAATGTGAACTGACTAGGGGACCTTCAGGTGTGGCAATTTCAGAAAATTTTTATACTTAGTGTACGTGAAGACCTTCACTCGGACATTAATTTCTCAAAGCAGTATGATGTGCTTTTCACCTAAATTCGAGAAAATCGACTTTGTAAAATTCTGAGTTCTTTTATATGCAGGGTGTTCCTCTACCTATGGTCAATACTCTGGGGGATGATTATACAGGCAAAAATAAGACGAAAATCAAGAGTGACGAAATTGCGATAAAGGCTTCGTTTTCGAGAAAATTGACTTTGAATCTCACCTAAATACGCGTGCATCGTAGGCGCTGGAGAGGCACGCGCTGGAGGGGCACGCGCTTGAGGGGCACGCGCTTACGATGCACGCTTATTTAGGTGAAATTCAAAGTCAATTTTCTCGAAAACGAAGCCTTTACCGCAATTTCGTCACTCTTGATTTTTGTCTTATTTTTGTCTGTATAATCACCTCCTAGAGTATTCACCACAGATAGAGGAACACCTTGTATATGTATAAGGGAATTCAGAATTTTTCAAAGACGATTTTCTCGAATTTGGCTGAAAAGCGCGTCTTACTGCTTTGGGAAATTAATGTCAGAGTGAAGACCTTGACGTACACTAACTATCAAAATTATAACTGAAATTGCCAAACCTGAAGGTCCCCTTGTGAGACTTTAGAGTGGAGATCGGAAGGTTGCAAAGTGGTCTTGAATTACAGCTTAGAATTTTTTATTTCATAATGTAAACAGTTATTACTATTATAGTAGTCCGGTCATTCCTCTTCGACAGCACACGCACATAGCGAATTATATCATAGTTATTACAAAGAAAATGTGAAAAATAGTAAAAGAAGAAGAAAGAATACGGTTCTCCTATTAGCCTAACTGGAATCGTTGTCAAGCCTTGTTTAATCGTAATGCGTCACGGAACGGTTGCTTGCCTCGTAAACATTTTTCATCCCGATCGAAGGCAACGGAACGTGGTATCGGCAATTTCGACGAGCCCATTTAAACAGGACGAGAGGAGGACTTGTCAAGGAAAAGACAAAGAACAGTGGCTCAGCACGAGACAGGGTGGATCGTCTGGGCTTATAATTTTCCGAGAGTTCAGCAAGATTGCAAACGTCAGGTACAGTAGAACACCTAGGCGAGTCGGGGGATGGTGAGTTGCGGTGAAAACGCGAGGCAACGGCGGTTGTGGGGCCTCGAATCAGGGGATAGAGGGTTGCTGTCACCAGCACACCAGCCGTTACTTCTGCCCCGGTAAATTCTCTGCTGGCTGGATGATCTTCACTGTCTGCGATCGGTTTCAAATACCCCCCAAGGACCAAAATTTTGCCTTCCATAGTCTGGTGCCCCTCAGAATTATCTAGCAAACGATTACGCGCGTCGGGAGAACGCGATGAATTTCGAGTATTTGTGGGGGAAATCGGGGCAAAGTGAAATATTGTATTGTACATGCTACTTAGTAGTGCTACGTAGTGACTATTCAAGTAGGTATGTCACAAAAGGAAGCCATTATTATTTATGAGACTGCTTGTTCGCGAAGTAAAGTGTTTAAATTTTTTATTTAAAATTTCAAAATTTTATACACGAAATTGTTATTTCTAAAGTCAGGCAAGGAATTACTTATTTGTATACCTAGGTGTTATTCTTTTAACTTCTGAGTTTTATTTCATTGAAACAAGGAAAACAGAAAACGAATGTGTCACGGACATTATGTAATTATATGAAGAATCGGGAGTCAAATGTATTCCAAAACGTTCTTGTTTCATCGTGTTTCTTTTGTGAATCCCCGTTATAATGTTATTTTAACAGATTCAATAATTAAAGATGTTAAGCAGAAGTTAAACTAAGTACCTATATCGCCCATCCAGTATGGAATGTAACAATCCGAGTTAAGATACAGTTGATATTTTAGAAGAAGATGACTTCGAGAAATTGCCCTAAAATGCAGAAGCCACGCGTGCTTGTAATATGTAAAAAAAATAATTAATCAAACAAGTCCGCCTATAGAAAATGAAATAGAAGAGCTCTTAAAAGAACCGAGATTAAAAAATTCTTCCAATATTTTACATTATTGGGCCATGAGGAAAAATAAAGTGCCTAAACGATTTAAACTGGACGAAATAATTTTAGCGATTCCGCCAACACAGGTAAGCGTGGAACACTTATTTTCGGCGTTACAGTTTATTCTGTCTCCCCAGCGTTCGTCAATGAATCCGCCTAATTATGCCAAAGCAACCACAAAGGGACACTTGATAAATTATAATTTATAATATCTATTCCGTGTATTATTATAACATGAACCGCAATAAATATTTAACACCACAGATCGAAACTTTTATTTCTTAAGCTCATTTTTTCGATGAGGGTCCATGTCACCAACTTCAATAATTCTTGAATATGTTGCCAGCATCATGATTCTGTGAACATATTAAAAAAATCATTGAAATCGGTGAGGTAGACCCTCATCGGTGTAATTACCAAACATTTATATTAACGAAAACTTTTCATATTCCCAATTTTACACCATATTATAATTCACACCAAAAAGTATCTACCTGAACACTGTCAAAAGTATTTGAAATTTCTTAATTATCGAAAATTAGATCAGAGCCTTCAAAAACACACAAGACGATTTAACCTTAGTAAGCACGCTTGTAACAGGATCATCCTTCATTAATGAAATAATGCACATCGCGACAATATTTCACCGCAACGACGCGGGAAAGTTTAAGGCAGTTTAAGAAACAATAACACGTCCCGGTTTTACCCAGGTAGGTACCCGGTTTTGTCCGAATTTCCCCTACAGATATTTATCATAACTTTCCCATCACATTTCTAGCGATTAATTATTAATTAACACCTACGAAACAATTTATTTTCCACCGTGGTTCCAAATGACTCAGGAAACGACACTACACTTCCCCACTTCTCTTTAATTATACCCAACCTCGCGGTATCATTCTTGGCTGGAACGTATCATTTCCTGCCTCGAACAATAAACTTGCAAGGAGTCTGCAAGAAAAACAGCCCATAATGCAGGGAAATCGCGCGGCATCCCTGCAACGTGGCGCAACCCCCGCGGAATATCGGCCGTTTAAAAAGGGAAGCGCGGTTTACGCGAGCCCCCTCCCCCGGCCCAGCCCGTCCCCGTCCCCCTTCCACGTGCTCGCGTATCAATTTATACGCGGCATCGGGAAATCAAGCGAAGGAGCCGCCCCAAAGGGCGCGCATCCCTGGAACCGGGCCGTGGGGGTTGAAGCGGCGCGCGTTTCGAGGCTTTGTTTTATACTTACACCGTTTCAGCCCCCGTGATGCATTCAGACAGGCGAAGCTCCCCTAGATCCCTGGAAACTGCCGACGGGGAACGAACGGGATGGCCATAGCGGAAATCAAACTGCGATTGCCATTTTTATTTCAGCGCGGTTTCTCCTCTTCCTGAGGCGTGATCCTCATCCGCGCGGCCTCCCGACCGACCGACGAAGGGAAAGTGAACCGCGACTGGATACTTCGATCCCGGCCCAACCCGCCGCGCCACGGACAATTTCGCGGAGCGATTTTTACGCTTCCGTAACGCGCTCGCCCCTTCGCCTGGCGCGTTTGAAAATTTTGGTCCGCCGCCCTTCCCAATTTAGGGCGGATGTAAACAGAGTCACGTGGACGCGACAAGGGGGTGGAGCGGGGGAAGTTTATGCAAGTAAATCATGGTGCACCTCATTCTGTAATTTTATACTCATGTCAGTGTGCGAGCGATAGGAGAAAATGTACGAGGACAGTGAATGAAGGTGAAATATAAAAATGCAGTTTAAAAATATGGAAACGTACGGTGTGCTGGTTCTATTAGAAGGGTGTATGGAATATTATATTAGAAATAGGAATTTTTTATCATGTGTTGAGTACGCAGGCAATATTATTCAGATCTGCAGCATCTTGATGTTGAAATAATAGTAAATTGATAATAGGGAAAGGGTCGGAGGCTCTGTCACGAAATATGTAGGGATATTCTACAGGTATGAACTGAGGAAAAGGGTTTAACTCGCAGAAAGTGGATGATTCGAGTGATCACAAGGAAGTCGGTTCCTGGGTCAGTTTAGACCCGTATTAACTACTATAGGTACTATACGAATTTTAAATTTTCGACGTTCCTTTTCTTAGAACAGTAAATAAGTTTTTAATTTAGAGGAGTTTTTTTCTACTACTATTATGCTCGGGAATGTTACGCTTGCTAAATAAATATGGGTGCTAAAAGTAATTGTTTTGGAAGTATGACGCTTTAAGTTGAGACCGGTATTTGATAGCAAAAATATTCGAAGTAGTCTGCATTTAGAGTCGAACACGCATCGATGCGTAATATTCCTGGGTAATTGTTTAATAAATGAAAGGCGTGTTGTTGAAATGTACAAACATTTTGTGCTGATGCACGTTATGGAGCAGAAGGATAGATAAAGTTGTTAAGATTGTTCCTTCATGTTCGTTCTGATTCCTATGTAAATTTTGAAACGTATAATTCGTGCTATAAGTTAAAGTGGCTGTATAGGAAAACTATATCTATGGGTTTGTATTTTTTGTATAGGGTCATTTCGGGGGAGACGCACCTGGCGGAGAGATGCAGCACTTCCTATTCTGGCCACACTACATAAGTGGCAGCATTGTTTCAACCGTTAAGACGCGTGTTCTTGTCTACAAACATAACCTTATTAAACGAATCACATCGATCGTGCGGTTTAAGATCATTAAAATTGAAAAAACTTTTCGTTGTGTTGGATTTCAGACGAAAAATTTGTGTGAACGGTGAGTATATTTTTTATTACCTTGTTATCGCGTAGCTTTAACTATTATTATTGGTTTATTTAGGGGTAGTAGTTTCTTCTCTTGCTATAACAACGTGTTTTAACATTTCCCCCGATTTAGCATCTCCCCCGAGTCTGAAGTGCATCTCTCCTTTAGGTATGGAGTTAGATGCACTTTTTCGATGTTTTTTAGAAAGCGTATTCTCATATTAAGGGGTCATGCCTAGTTGACAGGCGTGATTTTCGGGAATTTTTTGTGGAAAATCTAATGTATATTTTTTACAACTATTTGCTGATTTTAAAAGTACATATATTTAGCAACTCTAAGTAATTTTGTTATAGAAAAATATTAAAAAATGAACGAATAACAGCCACTCTCCCGGAAGATATTTTTTTTGCGGTGAGCACGATTTCTCAGAGACGGATCATCTGAAATCGAAAAGTGAAGAACATTCTGTTAGTATATGAGTTAATCTATATAGTTCGTGAACGAAGGATTTTTCAAAAAAATGATTTCGGACAAAATGGCGGCCGTTTAACGCAAAATCGTGATTTTTCGATGTCTGAATTGTTCGTTTTCCGTGAATTATAAATAGAGTTTTCATCAAAAACAAAAATCCTTCGTTGACGAACTAGATAAATTCGTATACTAACAGAATCTTCTTCACTGTTCGATTTCAGATGATCCGGCTCTGAGAAAACGTGCTCATCGTAAAAAAAATAGATTCCGGGAGAGTGGCTGTTATTCGTTCATTTTTTAATATTTTTCTATAACAAAATTACTAAGAGTTGCTGAATATATGTACTTTTAAAATAAACAAATAGTTGTAGAAAATATACATTAGATTTTCCACAAAAAATTCCCGAAAATCACGCCTGCCAACTAGGCATGACCCCTTAAAATAAAGTTTTTAAATATTTAATGTGTTATTTTGTAAAAGAGATTTAAATAAATAATCAAATTACATTTCCCTAAATGTTCAGTTGTATTTAATTAAAACTTTATGAGCAATCGAAAAAAACTGGTGCGTCTCCCCCGAAATGACCCTAGTATATTTATGCATACTTTAAAGTTTTAGATGTACAAATTAATATGGTATTCATGGTGCAACTCTAAATGGTGTGAATATATGTGAGAAGCTTAGTTGGAAGTATAGTAGAATAACATTTGTTTAATTGAAGTTTCAGTTTCAAAAATCTGAATGAGAATATATGTTAAATATACAGGCAGCTAATTAAACACTGGCAGACCGTAGTACTAAAAATGTGACACAACTGCGGACGAAATGAATCGTTATGCACAACTCAATTGAAATTGTAAAACAACTCTTATCCAAATATGTAAGACTTTGTTTTCGAGAAAGTTGGTTTTGAAAATCCCTGGAGTAAATATACGTTAATATGACTAAGGATCAGTTCCACCTTCAAAACCAATTATCTCCAAAATCAAGCTTCGTTTAAAAGAAAGTTATTTTACAATATCGATTTAATTTTGCAGAAATACTTATTTCGCCCCCAATTACATCATATTTGCTTCTGTATTCTGTCTTACTGTACTCTACTAGCTTACTTACCCTACGCGTTCAAGATGTTCTTTCATAAAAGAAATTTCACCTTCAAAATTGTACAATTTTGGAGAAAAATTTGCAGAAATTACACACTAATTGTACAAAATAACAAATCACAAATAAAACTGATATACTTCAAGTACCATAATATACATTTATCAAGTACCTGTCATAATAAGTTCTGATTCCTTATAATCATACGTACATACTACCACGCAGATACCAATCTATCAATACCGTAGAATCGCGGAAGTACAAGATTCGAAAATTCCGAAGCACCGACTGCTTCCTGGTCCGCGAGGGATTGCCCACGAAACGAATAAGCCCGAGATAACATCCCCCGCTGTCTTGCACCCCCCGCGAGAATAACGGCGGCAGTATCGTTCGGCAAATATTTCGATAAATCAGCGCGGCGGAAGGCGGCGCGGTGGTAAGGTATACAACGCACACCTTAATGTCGCATAAATCTCCCACTGGAAAATTACACCGATGCGAGACAGAGCCAGCTGGGGAGAGAAACAGACGCGAACGGGGCGAGAAGGAGAGGGACGTAAGCTCCAGGGCGGCGGAGGAGGAGAAAGAAAGAGTCAGAGACTCTTCGAAAAGAGGTGGGGTGGGTGGAGGGTGGAGGTGGCGGAGGAGAAGGAGAAGGAGGTGGTGGAGGAGGGGGGAGGAGGAGGGGGAAGAGGAGGAGGAGGAGGTGGTAGGGGGTGGCTGAGTCGAAGGGGTGGCAGAGAGAGGCGCAGCCTCGAGATCCAGAGGGGTGTAAAGCGAACATTTCCCCTCTCCTTTTGCCAGGACCACCAGCAGGCAGTAGCAACGGAGAGTTTCCTCTTTCTCCAGCGCCATTGCAACCCCAAAGCCAGGGGCAGCAACAGCAGCAGCACCACCGCCAGCAGCAGCAGCAGCGGCAGCCGCGGCGACGCAGCAGCTTTCCCCACTTCAGAAGAAAAGCACTTTCATAAATCTGCCAGCAGATATATGTGCGCACAATTTCCGAGATCCGGCCATTAAAGAGCTGCTCCTCGTCTCTGCCCACCCCTCACCCTCTATCGCCGTGAAACAACCCCCGCCACCCTCCCAGCCGCGCGCCGGCTTGAATCGGCTACAGGGGAGAATTTATCTGAAATGATGCTCGAGGATAATATTGTTGAGAATAATATCGATTGAACGGCTCTATGAACAGGTGATAGGTGATAAATAATCACTGTATGAGAACGGTAGTGATATTCTAATTAAAGATTAATGAATTAAAAGAAAAAATCTCCGACGTCTTTGCCAAATAATACATTAATAAATTACGGACACTTTCTCCATAACTGGCCACCTAACATTAACCCAACATTGAGATCTGCCAAAATGAACAATAATCTAAGGGCAAAGGTGGGTTGGTTCGCGGGCATAACTCTCTAGATGATTATATTTGGATCTCACCCCCAATTCTGGTCGTTCAGCCAGCAGCTGGGGTGCCTCGAAAGCGCGGCTATGAAGAATAAACGGCTAAGTAATGCCGGTGAGCCAACTCCCCCACCCTCTTTCACCTCGACGAAAACTCAACGCGTTTAGATAACGCGGCCCGAAACGCCTCGCACCCCCTCCCCCGCCTCCCACCCCCCGCCCCCAACCACTCCCGACACCAAGCGCCACGTGGAGTTCACCCTTTCCACGACACAGAGACGGACGGGGTTAGCCCGCGGACCGGGAAACACGCTGTAAACAGTTTACTTCTAAACCGGCGAGTTACCTATGTATTTTCAGATAGGGGTGAGTTATGCCCGCCGACGCCCCCGTAAACGCGGACCGTTTTTAAAGATTTATCCCACCCCTTGTCGCAGAGGACCTGCTTGATAAATAAGCGAGATAGGTACCGGCAGGCGGCTGGCTGTTTCGAAGGCGGACCCGTCGAATGGCTGTTCTTTTGATTTTACCGATTCCACAGCTTTTGGGGATGAACTCGTTGGACCACGGTATTCGGTGTACCGAGACTTTGGAAGACGGCAGGGGACGAATTTGAATAATTTTCTGCTTATCTCTTTGGCGTGGAATAGAAATGGAATAGGAAGAGGGAGCTCCTGTAAATGCTGGGGTGACTGTACCTAATATCGCCACTGTTCCTAATATCGCCACCCGCTGTATCTCGCAAAGTAAGCTCTAAAATTTATCGGTTATGCACTGAATTAGTGCCTAAACATATGTAGGAAGACATACTGTAATTGCAGCATCGTGTGATCAACAATTGCAGAAAGTGAAGGATTTCAGTGAATCTTAATAGTGTAAAAATTTATTGGACTGCCAGAATTTTACGTCACATTCGGAGAAAGTAAGTCTAGTAATTCTGTGAATGCAAGAATATCTACTAGAAATACCTAATTAATGATGTACTTAAGAAATGATATTGATTAATATAGCATTTTGCTTTTAGCAGTTGGGTAAAGGACCCAATTACTGACACATTAAGCGTTGACGCTGATATTATCTTATATTTATGTACTTATAGACTAAAAGTATATGTTGCGCTTGTTATTTATTATTGTTTAATATGTTTACTTGATGAAAAAAAATTGGTGGATCTTAAAACTTCGATTTTGATGTATAAATTCATCAATTTCAAAAATATATTTGGGGATCTATTACTGACACCCTTTAAATGTATTTGACTGAATTACTGACACCCCAATTACTGCCAGCTAACCTAATACTGTTCATGTCATTTTAAGGTTCCCATACAGCACACTACGTTGCAGAAAGGTTGCAGTTACGTTGCGGTGAAATGTTGCACAGGGGCGGACATAGGAAGATTTCTGCAACATCTCAGAAATATTACCTGCAACGTAACTGCAACCTTTCTGCAACGTAATGTGCTGTATGGGTTACGTCGTGTCATGTACATGAGCAACTACTGCTATGACAATAATACCAAAATGCTTGAAACGCTTGTACCAATCACTGTCACCCAATTAATAAATAAAAAGACTTAATGAATCGTTCCATTCGGATCTTTATTACTTTCTATGATGCTTATATTATTTAAAACATTATATTTGGTTATGTTAATAGCTTAAATATTACAATTACAGCATTTTCTTTAACGCCTTGTTTTCTCTTTCGCTAGTAAAGAAGTCATCGTTTCCATCCTCCTAATATTCGCTTAAAACTTCTTATCGTTTTATTCAAATAAACGAAGAAAAAATTAAGTACTGTTTTTTGTATCATATAAATAACAGTTTGAAATGTATGCTAAATTTTTTTTATGCATCATTTTACAAGATCATTCGTTATTTTACGTAAAACATCTTAGGGTGACAGTAATTGCGTCCTTTACCCTATGTGTGTTCTCAATACCGCCTAACGGAGAACAATGGTTTCGATGTAATGATTGTTACAGGTGAGGTCACGAAATGTGCGGCGCAACGGAAATAAACTTTATTTGTCCAATATGTACATCGGAACGTAAAAAATAAAATATTTTAAAAATCTATATTTTAAAATTGCTATATGTATTATTGTAATAAAAATAAAATCAAACATGAATAAAAAAACATTTATACAGCAAGAAATAATAAAAGCACATATGAAAATGACTTTAAAAACTCATATACACATAAATTAATCATTATTTCTTGAGGTGGCGATATTAGGTACACTTTTTTCAGGACCCGATTTTTGCATGTCTTAAGTTTTTTGAGTCCTAATTAAAAATTTGCAGGTTTCAACGATTCTAACTTATGTTACATGAAAGACGAATAATTTCTCTTTACTTTGAAACGCACTGCATGCAAAAATATCAATTATTATTCAATTATTATTCATATATATCATATATATCAATTATTATTTAACTTTTTCCTAGCGCTATTAGGTACAGCCACCCTATACGTTTTATTGTCAGTTCTCATTTTCCTTTTACTTACTGTCACCATAATCTTTGACTTTTGCGATTTCACAGTTTCAGGATGCCAATCGTTGAACCATTGTATCGAGACTGAGGAAGGTAATAGTGGGTGAATATGAATAATATATTGCCATTTCCTTTCGCACTTCTGGTTTATAATGGGAAAAATTAAATACAAGTAGAACAGAAGGAGCTATTCTTGCGAATATGCACTATAAATTTTTCTGTCATTTGTCATATCACTACTATTCCTCCTACTTACAATTAGTGCCACCGTAACCCCTAAGTTTTCCAATTTCACAGCTTGAGGGTAGAACTCAAGCGCCCATTGTATCAAGGCTCATAAAAATGGGATGAATATGAATAATATTTTGTCAATTCTTTTCGTTATTCTGATTTAGAATAACTAAATGTACAAGTAGAACAGAAATAGCCAGCTACTCTTGTGAATTCTATTAACGTTATTATGATTTGTCATAATATACCCATAAGTGAATGAAATTCCATGACATCACTTTCTGGATTCTCGCTTAATTAATCCCCATTTCTATCTTAGCTTCCGGGCAACCGAAATGAGATCGTTCCGTGTGTATCGCCCGAGCTTCGAGCGCTATGGCAAGGTAAAGGGTGGAGGAGCAAAGGGAGGGCGAGTTCTGTTCGCTAGGGGAAACAGATGACCGACTTAACTGCGGCATATTATACGAATTAATTACCCCCCTCGTGACTGGGACGGACATATTATTTATCTCAGCGAGTTTCTCCCTACCTCCAGGAAACATCCCCGTCCGTAGCCAGCTACCCTCATCGCCGTCCGAGCCGGCATCGTTTGTCTATCTTTCTATATCCACGCTCGAGTAACTCACAATTCCACCTTCAAACCGGGACAAAGGGCAGGCCAAGTTTGCTCGAAACTTCCAGTCCCCGTAGATAAGGGGAAGTTCTTTCCTGGGGTTTTAATCGGCTGGGTTTTTGCTTCAAGATTTCCGTGGTCGAAAACCGCCAAATGAGACCTGTATATCTAGGCGTTTTTGCTTTTTTCTTATCTCCTCTTCCCTTCCATTATCCTCCTGCTTTTTTTTTTTATAACGAACAAATCATGTTTATAATTATAGTTGATACTCTCGCGGTGATTTTCTTATGAGTTTTTGAAGAATGTTACTTTCCTTGTGGCACAGAGAGTGTGTACATGGACGGAAAGCAAATTTTCTTCTGGTGTACTTTCTTCAGGAAATGTGTATCTTATTATTCATCAAAATAGATGATTGTAACTTTACACTGGTCATTTTTCTTCTGTCTATGTTTTCCACAATAACCGCGGACATTGTGTGTAAAATGTAGACATTGAAATTCTTGCAAATGTATTTGGAATGTGCACTGATTTTTCTTTCCACTTTATAAGGAGATACTTCCTGAATTAACGATTTCTCTTTTCGTTTTCATCCTTGGTGTTCAGAATTGGATGGACTCCTTCCGAAGGTTCCTTTCGTATGCACAAAAACGAAGAGAAAAATCGGCGAGACTACTCCCTCTCAGCAATACTATAGAGAACAAAAAAAAAACATTTTAACCGAAAAATTGGAAAATATGAGTTAACTCGTCATTTGAAAATTCCTGCACTTGCGATGAAACAAGTGCATGTTTTGTATAAATGTAACAATCACACTCTTGCAAGGGGATGAAATATATTATTGAACAAGAAATGCTGCAGTTAACAGGATTTTCTAAATAATCCAGTTGCTTACATTACGAAACATCTTTTTCCATAGAGGAACATCAACATTGGCTGACACATTGAAGAAAGATAATACGGTCTATTTACCAAAAAAAAGCAATATTTTCGAATCATATATCTATCATACTACTTACAATTATAGCTTAAAGTACTCGGCTTACATGTATAGGTATATTTTTTCGGTAAAGGGGAGGGATTTTTTAAAAAGATTTTTTAGCGAATACTTCTAGGGGCTAAGAGGAACACTGCCTACCAAATTCCATGGTCATAGGTTCAGTGGTTCCAGAGAAATCGTGATGAATCAGTGAGTGAGTGAGTTAATCACTCAGTGGTATTTTGATTTTATATATATATAAATAGAAGATTATATTGCTACAATAATTACACAAGATATCTGTCGAATTGTTGTTACGTGTACACCGCATTGCTGTGCGCTCAAGTATAATCGTGATAGCTTCAAAAGCTTTAAAAAATAATGAAAGCGACCGAGGCAAAAGGTTCAACGATTTTTGTTTACCTTTTCGAATATCGTCGCCGCGAGAAACTCGAGAGGAAGAGAAACAAAAGGAAGGGTGGAAATTGAGAAGCAATAGGAAATAAGCGGACGAAGCGCGCGGCGAGAGGAAAAATCGATATGGAGTGGCCATCAGCTCTGCCGGCAACAATCAAATTCGACGAAGAAGGAGAAAGTTTAGGATACACCGGCGGCCCTCGTTTCTGCGAACTTCCGCGCGAAACGAAATAAAAAGGGAGAGAAGTGCTACAAAGGGGATATTGCCCTTCCACGTATAAGCGCAGCGAGAGATCGTTAATTCTGGCCGGTGATTACGATCTAAATGAAAGGAACGCGCCCTGAATAACCGGCAACGCGTTTCGCCGTTTCTATAGAAACTTCCTTAACACGATGTTTGAAAAGTGATCGTAAAATGTCTGGCATTAATTGAAGCTGCATCGAATCATTGTGCATTCTAACTTCTAAGGGTCACATAGAAACGACAGCTGGACAAGTGGAGCAACTCCGTTAACACCGATTTAAAGAACATCCATCGAAGATTTATTATCAGAGCAATCCGCAAGTCACGAAAATGGTATTGAAATTCTGCTGACCGGTATCCCCCAGGAAGTTGCCCTCGACACCTTTCCCCCGAGAGCGTACAGAGGGTCGCGGACCAGCAGGTGCGTCGGTCCAGGCCGAAAACTGGCCCAAAGCGCATCGAGTCCATTCGCCTTGGCGAAGCACGATCTCGCCTCCGTCTCGAGTCTCACCTGTTCCCAGGCCGCGAGGGGGTGGCGAAGGAAGGAGACCGTGGGAGGGAGGGAGGAGGAGGAGGAGGAGGAGGGGGGGTGGAGTAGGGGGGAGTTGGAGAAGGCGAAATACATCAAGATTGCATCCCCACCAGGGGGCGAGTTCCCCTTCTCGCGGTCGCGCAAAGGGTAGGACGCCGGACGAGGGGGTGACTCGGTTGTGGCTGCGTTGAACGGGGTGTCGGCAGCCCCGCCCGTCATATTCCGCGAGGGCCAATCCCGCGTGCGCTTTTTATTAGATCCATAAATCCATCATATCGCGCTCACCCCCGCCGCGGCACAGCCATTGGCCGGGCATATGACTCGGCGCGGGCTGAGACCGCCGGACCGAGTTTATGGCGGTGGCGCAATGCGGACGTTCCTTCAGCCCGCCTCGTTATTAATATTGAATTTTTGCCCGCGAACGAAACAAGAAAGGAGCCACGGGCGGCTGGGACGGGCGCACGCGCGCATCCGCGGCCTCTACCCGCCACCCCACCCGCCCCTCACCCCACCACCGCCCGGTGTCCACTGCTCAAGCCGTGGCAGGCCGCGACCAACCCTTCCGACCAGACTTCCACGGTATCCGTGTCGATCTCTCCCTGCGCCGGGCGGAACAGCTGAGTCTTCTTGAAAAATGCAGCGCCCGGTCGGGTAAGATGATCGCGGCCAGGGCAGTTTCCTCCTTCGTTGGCTAGGAGTATGGGGGGAGGGGAGCGAACTGGTGACGGTAGGGCCCGGCTGGAACAGGCCAGGGGATTCCTTGACGGACGCGGGGATCAATAACCTCCGATAGCATACTCCGAAAGCTATATACGGGGCCATTTCCAGTGGCAATAAAACGCCATAGCTACGTGTATTGCGATTCTCTTGCCGGCCTCCTATTGGCCGTAAAACACTGGCCGGCTGAAAGGTTGAATTTTATCGCGAGGGGGGAAGAAATATCGATGGGAAAAGGAGAACGCCGCCACCCTGTCCTCTACCCTACCACCCCCCCCCATCCTCCACCCCACCCCCCCCCAATTCCCCTCCCCCTCTACGCCCCTCTGGCCCGCCGTGGAATACATGCATCGAGGGTGTCTTTGGCCCGGCTTGAATTGTTGCGGGGATGGGTGCGTTCGCGTTGGCTGAACAGAGTATTCGATGAGATGGGGACGAACAGTGAAAACGATCGCAGCTTCGCGCGAAACTATCGACCCGCTTGTAAAATTATTTTAGCCCCGCTCACGCAGCTCGGGGCGGTTAGTTGCCGTACTCTTCGGACGACCTTGCCGATCTCCCGGGAAACATCATGCAATCTGAGCTGTCATTTTATTAAACTTCGACGTTCCCAGGTACGAATCGTGACTGTCGATAGTACCACCTGAATTCCGGTGTTTCGGTGATTCAGCATCGAAGACCGATTTCGTTGAAAGCCCCGGATCCCAGTGGTTGAAAACGATTGTCAAGGAAATGTTTTCGCGCCTTAGAATTTTCTATGAATATCAGGACATTACGTGCTGCTAATTACAACTGAACGCGTGATTGGGCGATTGCGTACGGCGGTATGTGAATCCTGTAACAGAATGAGTGAACGGGAGCCGAGTCCCAGAGGTGAGTGCTTATGCACGGAGAAACGGCGGTGCAGGAACATGAGTGAAGCTGGTCCACGCAACCCCATTGGATAATCCGAGCCTCCAATCATATACTGGCTGGATATGAGACGCGCTATGATATGATATTATCATAACGGGGCGGAATTATTATTGGTCGGTGTTACCCTACTCCGTTTTCTTGCTCCTTCCTTTCTTCCGGCGATCCGCTCCAGCCACCCCCCTCGACGCATACGTTTCTCGGCAGTCGAGGTGGGGCTCAGCCCCGCCAGCCGTCTCTCAACCCTCTTCATCCCTCCCTGCCAACCGCCCTCCAACCAACCAACCAACCCCCCCTCTCCCCCCCCCCCCCGAATTATGAGGATCAATACACGAGGAAGCTTGCAAGGGCAGCGCCGACGCTACTCGCTCGTCGACCTCCTTCGAGCACGGATTCCCTCGGCGAGCTGGACCTAGACCAGACCATCCACAGACTGATGCGTACTTGCCGCTCTCGAGTTCGATGTAGGTTTTTCGATTGTCACAGAGACGCGGCCAAGGAGAACAGCTTCTGTCTCTAAGCATTGCTTGGCATCGGTTCGATCATTTTCTGGTGCTTTGTAATACTGGAAAATGCATCTTCGATACATTTCTGGGCGGTTTTGCACTTCCCGCGGAGAGTATACAATAGGGGGACAAATATCCATACACACCAGCCTCTGTATCTCAACCGGAAATAGATTTTTCTGTAAAATTTTGAGTAAAAAAAAAATAATAAAAGTATTCTCGTTTATGTTTTGTTCTTTTTATTAAAACGATTCGGTAGACCAATGGATATCCTCTAACTCCACATTCTTATTTATAAGACTTGCCTAGATTCTATAATCCGTTATAATATTTCTTTTATACTTCTCTCTATGAAATTGTGACGTTTCCCTTCGAAAATTAATCGCTGGATGAAGTGAAGGAGCCGAGATCTGTACATACCTGAACACTTTTTTTTATCCATCACACTATTAGTACCTAGTAGGTACTATCAACCGCCGCTTGAAGAATTTTAATACGCTCGAGTGATGCGCCAATTGTAACTTTAAAGGTGCCCAACGAAACGACTTTAAAGCCACTCCATCCCCAGCGTTACCGCGATCTCCAAATCCGCAGAACACCTCCTCCATCGGAGTAATAAAATATACAAGCGTTCTGATCCGATCCCCTGTCCCGAAAGACAAAAGATTTCGAACGCTCAGTGGAAACCCAAACGCGCAAATGAGTCTCCCTCTGCTCCCCCTCCCACCCACCCACCCCCCCCCCCCCTCGCGCTGGGAGATGCCCGATTGGCGAGGGGTGAGCGCAGGCCGAAAAACCAGACACCGCCTGAACTTACCTACCTCTCGGCAGGTCGGGTCGGGACGTATCAACTGGTGGAGCACCGGCTGAATAAAACACGCTGAAAAGGACAGGACGCTGCGCGGCGCGATCCTCCGCTGTTGGCGTTGGTGTTGGTGCGGGCTGCGGCCGTGGTCGCATATGTGCGTCTCGTGCTGGCATTATATCGCGGGACAATCGATACATACCGTCAGCACCGGCAACTCGTTGCTCCACGAACCAAGCCAAGCCAGCTCAACCAATCCGCTCTGCGTCTTAGCGATCATCGGGACCACGAACCACCCCATCTACGGAACTCACTTTATTCCCTCCCCATCGTATATCAGATGTCCAGGGACACAATAATAGATCCACTGTTCTGCGTACACTAATAAAAACCGGTAGTTTGGGGATGTATTCTACTCTCTTTAACCATTTGCGAACGATGAACCCGCTTATGCGATCAACTGGTGCAGGCAGCCAGTGCGGGGAACGCCGATGTGCGTTCAGTGAGAACCGTGAACAAATGAGACTGCAGGATTTCCGCACACCACCTACCGCCAAGCGATTCAACCTCCACACGCAAAGGGTTAAGGATGAAAATCGGTCGTGCGAATGTAGGGCCGGCAATTTTTGTTTCCCAAGATCCGAAGGTTTTTTGTTTACGGCGGGGCTTGGCAGGAACACCTGTCGAATGCAGAATTGCAAGTACTACATACATCCTACTGTTATTATTAGCTTCCTATTAGAAGTAAATAATAGCAGTCGCTTGTGACCACTTTGAACCTGTTCGACAGTCCGTGAGATGTCGATGCGGGGCGTGCATACAGAAGCGTCTTAAGATCATTGTAGGCTCCTGGGCAAAGCAATGCACTGCGGCTCCTGAATATGACTTAAAATCAGACTTTTTTTGTTTGGAGGGCCCTACTAGCATGGGCCCCTGGCGACTGCCCATTGTGCCCATGACATAAAGACGCGACTGCGTGCGTAGCTGCAGAAGTAAGTCATTCCCATTAGTTTCTTTAACGAAATAAGTTGGAAGAAAGGTGTTTACCTATATCTCGGAGGGGAGACGTTTACGGACCCATGTTTATATCACCTTTTTTTCATCCTGAAGACGAGTAGAATAAGCTAGTAAAGTTTGACCACATATTTCTGTTACCGAGTGTGTCCGAAATTCAACTGCCTCCCTTCCGTAGTTCGAAATTTGTAACCCCTTAGAACGATTTCCATGATTAAAGTAATAAGATGTACAGAGTCACTGGGAAGGATAGTTTCCTTAAGAAAGGTGGTTGGAGAGGTAGAAGGAGATCCAAAACGAGTACTTCATGAGATAAATGCTATCACAGGAGTAGTCAAAACTATCCAAATGTAACGTAATGTTAGCTAACAAATTCCGCAATGAAATAAATAATTTTCTTTAATATACAACTCGATTGTCGATCAGGTCACCTCTAGACTTTTGTTTTGGGATGCAACGATGCTAACAGGTTACAGGAACGCGTTTGGAATTCACGAGGAATTATGAAATCTTGTATCGACTACAAGTAAAAATATCACGTCGAATGCATTTCAGCAAATGCGCCCAGTCACTTTTACAGATCAACATTAGTGTCCGGAAAATGGTGGTCATCTCGAGAATGCCATGGCTTTCTACTGTTAGTAATGTTGTGATTTGCAGGCCCCTACCTTTGTAAATATACATTTCCAACGTCATGTTCCAACCCACTACCGACTTTTTCTTCTGCATGACAGTTGGTAGCAGTAAAGACATGAATGTATTACCTATACCTAACCGCATAGTATTCGCTACTGCAGTTCAGCTAAATACGTGATCTCAAATAAAAAAATAATTAATTCGAAAAATAACAATATTTCTGTGCACAATAATTTACATGTAAATCTTTACTGTCTTCACATGTAACTTCTAAAATCTGAACAATGAATTCAATCTAAACAAATTTTATACCAACACACTTCTCTGAACTATATTGATTGACATTATGCTGTCAGATGCAACCACATTACTGCTGCTACCAACTGCTACACAAAGAGAACCACAATCCCGCTCTGTGGAGGAGAGGTGGCAGGAATTAAGGGGGTATTCCACTTTCAACGGTCGAAAAATTGAGCTATTTTTAAAGATTTTTTTCTCAGTGAATACAACATATAATGAAATAAATCTTCTTGACATTTATTAAGCAACTCTTAGATTATACAAAAAAAATTAAGAAGAATACTTTTAATTTGTTTTACTTGTTTTTTTACAGCGTCAATGTGGCACCTAAACAAAAACGGTACGTTCATGGTGCAGGTGATTCCCCGGCTTAGGCTTGTCTGAAATCAAAAATCCGAAAAGATTGTTAAGCTGTAGGAGTGTCGCTATCGCCCGTAGCTCAATTAACATTATTTGCTGAGAAATAACAAAATGGCGCCGGTTTGAAAGAAAAAGTTCTCTCAAATGATGTTTTCTCGAATGTTCCCCGAGAAAAATCTTGGTTATTTCTCGGTTATGTTTAGGTGCCATATTGACGTTGTAGAAAAACGAGTAACACAAATTAAAAATATTCTTTTTAATTTTTTTGGAATAATATAAGAGTAGCTTAATAAATACCAGAAAGATTTATTTCATTATATGTTGTATTTACTGAGAAAAAGTCTGTAAAAATAGCTTCATTTTTCGACCGTACGAAGTGGAATACCCCCTTAAGGAGGCCATCTTTTTCAAGGACAAGAGTGTTGAAGATCAATCACTTGACGACTGTGTTCAAGTGATTGATCTTCAAAATCTGAAATCCCTGTTACCTCGATACCCATAAATCTTCTAAAACTATAACGTATTCATCGAAATTTCACATTTTTCATGCTTCCACTGTTCCTTGATCGGAAAATACTCGTAAGCCTCGTGTGTGCCTCACGCGTGCTAACCTAAAAGTAATCTCTATTACCATGTGTACTCGAAAACTTTTAAAACTCCATAACCTGCACGAGAATAATTCCGCATTTTCCACTTCCCCACTATTCCTTGATCGAGAAATATTCTTAAGCTCGCCAGAAAAGCTGGCCAAGCAACGGGAAAACCCAGCACCGATAGGGGGTGCACCGCCAGCGGGCCACTCTCGGCGAGACATCGGGACGGACCAAAGGTGTCAGCGTGTAAGTATCCCCTAGAAAACGGGATGGACGAGGGGCTGGAGGTAGGTGGCGGATGACGGGCGGGGGTTGGGAGCCGGCCGGTGTCCGAGAGGAAGCAAGGCGACAGGGTCCCCGGGCAAAAGGAGGAAGTCGAGTGAATTTTTTATCGGTAAAAACTCCATTAGAGAGAGAGAAGCGGCGGTGTTTGTTATTGGTCATCCTCGGAGGGAAGACGCCGAGCTGGAGAGGGGGAGGGGGTGGGGGGCGGGGGGGGGCCTTGTCCGGCGCAGAGATATCCATTGATCCGGCGGGATGGTAGATCGCGAGAACGGGGTTGCATCCCCTCTGCCAGCAGCAGCCCAAGCATCTACAATGTTCCTTTCGTGCGGCCGCTATCAAAGAAATCAATTACTCGCCAACACACGCGAGTTCCACGTTCCACATCCCCGTAAGGTGGGCCGCCACTGGGCGCTGTTGGCCGCTGGTGGGTGCTGATAGCCCCCAGGAGGAGGAACGTAGCCGGCCGTCGCACATATTTATTTTATACTGCCCACTCCTTACGCCCCAGCACCGATAGAATCCTTTATCAAGTTGCGCCGCGCCGGAAACTCCGCCTTTTTCTTTCAAGCGCCCCCCCCCCCCTCCCACCCCCGCCACCCACCTCCCTCCCCCCAATCGATGCCAGAGCGATATAGAATCCGCCGATAGCGGCCACCTACTCCGTGCCGCTATTTGAATCATCTCGAACGTGCGACCCACGCTTCCAATCCCGTCGGGCATTAATCTGTACACCGAAAATCCTTGAGAGCGCCGAACGTCTTGAAAGATAGAACAGGCCCGATGAATCTTAATATCTTGAACGTTCCAAGAATCTTAAATATCTGGGATAGGTTGGCGGCTGCTTTCAACGATCTGACGTCTCCGAAATCTTCGTCTTCGAGATTACGCGTCCGTAACCGTCCAGCGTGAAAATTCTGCGCGTTGCCGAGCAACTTTGCTCGAATTTATTAAACAGGCTGCGCTTCTCGCATGCCCGCCGCCACCCCCTCCCCCTTCCCCCCCCCCCCCCACCACCATCTCCGATCGCACGAAAATCAAGCCGACGCGTGTCAGGTTGTGACACGTCCAAGGTAGGGGTGGTTGGACAGGTGAACAAGCGAGGGCGGACGAGCACGATGAACGTCGGCCGGCTGCAGGAGACCGATAGGATACCGGGGCGGTGTAGGATCTCTTGACGCGTGCATCGATGTCCACTAGTTCCCGAGGGAAATCCACTTCATGATGGGAATCCCATTATTTCCCCGGCGATATAAAAGTAGGTAGTCCACGTGCTGTCCGGTCCAGGCCATTCCGCCACCCCCGCACCCGCCTCCTTTCCAACCCCGTCGTACCGCTCACCATACCTCCACCCCCCCCCCCGCCCCCGGCCCTTGCGATCCTCTCTCGATCCATTCGCAATTCATTCCGGGCCCTAGATTGTCCCTCTTCAAGGCGATACCGAAACACACAAAAATTTTATTTTCGATTAATGCAATTTTGTTCATCCACCTTCAGAATTTCTGAGCTATCTACGAGGTTTCAATGAAACCCCCCCCCCCCCCCTCCAAAGATAAAATAATTTTTTCGAGGTCCCATGTCCCATGGATGGTAGTGGATATTTTATCTGTAGGTATTTAGCGTTGTTATTAAACTTCTTTGAAGAAGAAGTAACGGGAAAATTGATGTCCAGATTGGCTATAAGAGTTAATGTTTAGTATTACTACAATTCCTAAATAGGTGCTACAAATGTACAACACGAATGTACGGACTGGCAAAGAAAAGGTTTCCTCCTAAGGACCGTAATTATTATTATTATTATTATAAAACGATTTTGATTTTTCATGCGAGAGAGGAACGCGCGAATACAGGCGCGAGCCTGTTGCAAAAACCTAACCTCCAATAACACTGCGATTTGATTTCATACTTTGTTCATTATTTCTAAAAGAAATATTATTTCTACTGTATATTTATAGCAAATTCGTATACATTTATTGTTTAAACAAATCCACGGATGTATATAATTGTAAGTTCGCGCGTTAATTTTTTTAACTCGCCTAACAGATGCCAAAGCCATCTAACGGTGACACTTATGACCTAAACAGGTTTCTGACAACTATACCATCGACGAAATATAAAATAGATCTATCATCATGGGAGTCATGTCACCACAGATGCCTATACAGGCATCGACGAAGTATAGGATAGACCTATCACATTATGGGACTTCATGTCACCACCCAAACTGTATTACCGACCCATAACTCGAGGACTGAATTTAGCGGCCTCTGTTCATGAACAGCGTCCAACTACGGAACTATTCTGAAATGTGTTGAAATGCTGAAAGGTGTGTGCGTGCTTGTATACATGTGACTTGTTCAGAGCGAGAGTTTACATAGAGGCCAGGCTTTCGCTACGCTACGCTTTGGCTCGGTTTGTCACGACTCGCGTGGATTTTTCTCCGAAAATGTATTTCGGTGATCTGTAGACTATAGTCTACTGGGTGTAACAAAAATGTTTCCGTTCCTTGGGAGAGGTGATTCGTGGGGTGATTGAAAATATTGTCTGAAGTTTCGTTAGCTAGATATTAACAAAAGACACCGACCAATCAGAGCGCGAGCCTTCCGCGCCGTGCTTCCGCGCTGCGACTACGAACAAGCAACCCAGCACGCATTGAAGGA
The DNA here is from genome assembly GCA_947577245.1 of Andrena bucephala. Taxonomy (NCBI): domain Eukaryota; kingdom Metazoa; phylum Arthropoda; class Insecta; order Hymenoptera; family Andrenidae; genus Andrena; species Andrena bucephala. The sequence continues at coordinate 28,369,401 of OX387717.1, read as the reverse complement.
AATTGCGTATACATTTAGAATGGTAAATGAAAAAGACGTAACAAATAAAATAGAACATTTTGTCTTGGTTTGTTTGTCATTTAAAGTGAATAACGAATAAAGGATAAATGGATGAAAATCATGTGTAACGTAAAAAGACGAATACACATGCATATTTTTCCGAAGAATCGAAAATAATAGTACGCTTCTCGAGACCTAGCATTTGTGACGGAAAACAATCGTCCAGTCTTTGGACCTACCACTTCTGGCGTAGACCTTTGATGCATGGGCTTGGATAGAAATGAAGGGGATGCACAGGCTTAGAGGATGTCCGGAGAAGGTTAGATAAACAGAGCAGCATCTCGTTTCGCACAAGTTTATGGAAATTTGACAAATAAGGTAAATCGACAAAATTTTTCAAATTAGTGTAGCATTAAGAATTAAGAAAATTATGGCTTGGAATGTAGAGTAAGTCACATTAGTGAAGAAAGTATGCTGAAAACGCATCTCCCTTGATACTTTCCAAAAATTTGTGAAAAATATTCGTAATACTTTATTACAATCCAGAGTAGGTCCCATGCTATTCATTAATTTTATTAGTTTCCCATTAATAATATTTCAATTCAGCAATAAACATACTAAATTAATTTTATTCCAACACCAATAAATTGTGCATTAAAAATATTGGATCTCTTTGTTAATTTTCGCTAAATTACCATTAACATTTAAATTTCCTTTCTCTCACTTCCTTCGGACACATTTTGTAGTCTCTACACTTACTATAGCAAAGGGCCACTCTATTTCTATATGTTCTACGTTAAGTTGTAACTAAAATGTGGATTTTATATATTTACAGATAATCGAAGCGGAAGATGATGCAGTGTGATCTATGTCAGAGAAAAAAATTAATTGTGACATAGTATTATATTAATTAAACGATTTTATTCAGCTTCGATCCTCTGTTTACTTCTTGTACGTTTGCTTCATACCTGAAAACTCAAATTTAAACAAAGTCCACCAATCCAATTGTCTTGTAGCTTTACAGGCCTGCGTAGTTTGGATGATAATATAATATATTGTTAATTAAAAAAAATAACCCCGAGGGGGTGAAAAAATTATCAAATCATCAATAAACACTACAAAATGTGTGCAATCCCCACAAAATTACCTTTTTTAAAAAAAGGTACAAAAAAGAGCGCCAAGTATATAATCTCATCAAAAAGAATCCTATTTAAAAACATTGTAAATTAATACGAACAAAAAAAACTTTAATGGGATTAATAATTTATATTAATTTACGACAATATTTTTAAATGGGATTCTTTTTGATGGGATATTGATTTATGACAATGTTTTTAAATGGGATTCTTTTTGATGGGATTGTATACTTGGCGCTCTTTTTTGTACCTTTTTTTAAATTTCGATATACCGCGGATTAAATACATTGATGTGGTCGTTGCTATTCGTACCGTTGCTTTACGTACAAAGTGTTTACTTCGAGAATTTCCTTCTCTTCCCCAGTGGCGAATGTTAGGCTACGACAGCAAGAATTTTTATAAAAACTCCCGTGTCGTGCAAGTAACAATAATTCTTGGTATTAAAAGAAGAATCAAAAATCTTGGCAAGGATTCTTGCATCGATTCACGGAATTTAGAAGCGACTAATTCGTCGAGAAAGATTTAACATTTAAATAAAAATTAAAAATAAAAAATCTCATATTCGGTGTTCTTACATTCCTGTAATAAAGAGTACAAAGACAACGAGATCGAGAGATTCGATCTTTCAACCCCGGCTACTAACCAATGTTCACCAGTGGATCACTCGACGATGCTTCGCAAGAGTCGAGTCGTGGTCGTGATCCACTGGTAAACATTGGTTAGCAGCCGGGGTTGAAAATCAAATCTGTGGATTTCGCCGTCTTCGTACCCTTAATTACCTGAATGTAAGAACGCCGAATATGAGATTTTTTATTTTTAATTTTAATTGAATTTTTATTTAAATTTCAAATTTTGAATTAACAATTAGATTAAGATTCTTAGATTAGATTAAGATTCTTCTCTGCGTGTAATCTCGATGTTTTAATCGGAACTTGAAAAGCCACATAAGTGCTGACTCTTGCGAGCCTTCGATGAACGAGTTGCTGCTGTTGTTCAGTGACGGTTGGAATTTCGTGGAAATTATGGAAGGCTTCTTCGTTGTCACGATGTGCACTGACCAAGTCGCGCCTCCTGTTGTTTCAAATGCGTCCACTAGTGAACATTAGTTGGCAGCCGGGGCTGAAAGATCAAATCTCTGGATCTCATCGTCTTCGTACTCTTTGAAACGGATCGACTCGTCGGATCTGCGAATAAAGTTTGCGCTTAATTTCGAGCAGGGAAAGAAGGAGTACAGTAACTGCTGAAAGTTTGCGCGCTAACCTCGAGAAAATCAGCGTCCTCGTCACATTCCTCGTCCCATCGCTCAAATAATTCTGATCGAGAAACAATCCGGGGGATGTGCTGTAATACGTAGGATGAAAACGATCTGCTTTAAGCCTCTAGGGTTTGCTTCGATCTGTGCTTGCACCACTATTATATTTTGACGAAGGACGAAGGACTTGTTTGAATTCAAGTATGAAAGAGAATTATAAGAGAGAGGTATAATAAAAAATTAAAAAATGCAGTATGACGCAAATAAAGATGTAAAATGCAGAAAGGGAAAAAATTATTATGAGCTGAATAGAGAAGGTATAATCAAAAAGGCAAAAGTGCATTATGACGCAAATAAAGAAGTGAAATGCGGAAAGCGAAAAAATTATTATCAGCAAAATAAAGAAGGTATAATCAAAAAGGCAAAAGTGTATTATGGCGCAAATAAAGAAGTGAAATGCGGAAAGCGAAAAAATTATTATCAGCAAAATAAAGAAGGTATAATCAAAAAGGCAAAAGTGTATTATGGCGCAAATAAAGAAGTGAAATGCGGAAAGCGAAAAAATTATTATCAGCAAAATAAAGAAGGTATAATCAAAATGGCAAAAGTGCATTATGACGCAAATAAAGAAGTGAAATGCGGAAAGGGAAAAAATTATTATCAGCAAAATAAAGAAGGTATAATCAAAATGGCAAAAGTGCATTATGATGCAAAAAATAAAGAAGTGAAATGCGGAAAGCAAAAAAATTATTATCAGCTAAATAAAAAAGTACTTTCCAAAAAGCGGAAGGTATATTATGACCCCATAAAAAAACTTCAAAAAAGTAAAAAAATACGCCAAGTACATGAAACAAACAATGACACACCGTGTCTTCGTGTGCCCCCCGCGAATTGAGGGATGGGGGAAGGAGGCGGCGTTATGTTTACGCGTCGCTATGGATTATTAGTACATTCCTATCGTTTATAGTTTCTTTGTTATAGCGGTTGGAACAACCTACCCGTGTAACAACCATACTCGGGCTCCCCTACCTCTGATTAGTGAAAATGGACCCCTTTATTAATTAATAAATTTCCATACCTGTGTCGTTCGCGGGGTGATTTCACAGAACTGGTTTTGCTTCTTGCACAATCTGTTTAATTTTTTTAGCGTCATTCGAATCGATAGAATTTCGTCAGCTATCGTAAGCATCAGGGAAGGTGTCGTTTGAGAGCTGGCCTCGATAGGGATGCGACATCTTAATTTGGACCAAAGGCGTTTCGCCCTCGATCGGCTCTTTGCTACCTAAAAATTCGTTCTACTTTTATTCGACCAATTAAACGTTCTTGTGAAACCAATCACCGCTTCAGAATTCCCTTTACTTTTGCCGCTTATTCGATTCATGAATACAAACGGCAATGGTATGCCAAAAATGTCCATTCATCAACCCATTAACAACGTCAGTACAAGATACGCATCTATTCAACTTGCTTCTTCATTGTAAATGGATTTATGATTAGGATTATTTATGATTCCATGGATTTTATATAAATGTGGATGGATAAGAAGTGTCATACATACATGTTATACGAAACGTATTGTTATGTACGTTGAGAACGTAACGGAAATATTCAAATATATATGTATATTTTTATATAGGTACTCGACCCCATATATTTCACATGCATTTTCTATATGTTATTGAAAATTTTGAAGTAAGGTCTAGGGCCACTTTTGCACAAATTCTTTTATTCGTATTCTAAATAGACACAGCTGGATCTGTGTTAATCGTTTACCATCGCCAAGAGAATAATCGCGAGATATAGAGACAGTATACGAAATGTTAGTTCAGACTCACCATTATTTTCCTTCTGCTTCTTGCAATATCGTAGGCCAACACACGCCGCGATCGTGCCGTTCAGCAACACCGGTTCAAAAACTGCGATCATCTTACGATAAAAGGCTACATTTCGCGTGTGTCTCGACTCCTCGACTCAACGCACGAATGATGAGTTACTACAGGACGCCAACGTTTCTCGGCATAATGGCTGGAGAAAGGGAAACTGCCAAAGTCAAGCACATAAACATTGTGTCCATGATTTGATGTGTGTTTACATTGCTTTCATGTACAGCACGAGTTAATAGAATTTCTATTCTAACACTGTACGATCGCAATTATGTTTGTGTTAATATTTCCTTGGGCCGTCTGTTGATATTTGTGAAGTACAGTTTCGTTGGCTTTTATTCCTATTTCGAAAAATGACTCGTAATAATTGAAGAGTCAAAGAAAAATGAAGTAAAGAAAATTTTTCATTAGAAAATGTTCTTCGTACCGATGGTACCTACTTAATGCTATAGTACCTGTAGAAATTTATTTTTGGCACTTAGGGAGAGTTGGGGCACTTTGATGTAGGAGGCACAATGAAACATTAATATTATCTTGATATCTATAGAGTATCACCTTATAATCTTATATCATCTTTCAACATCATAGAGTATACTGTTTTGTGATCATTTTTTGAACTTCTGACTGTTTCTAAATATCAAGAGACTATTAATGTGAGACTATTAAGGTATAAACTATTTTGCGGCAAGTTTTTTTTACAAATATCCACTGATACAGACGTGCAGATTCACCCCTGAAACCATTACTTTTTGTACACGCTGTACAATGACTCCTAAGAATTCGAAAAATAAAATGGTAATACATATTTGGTTACTTTCCCCTAAATGTACATAGGTATTAAGTTCTTTTTTCTGATTTATATGTGTTATGTATTTATATTTTGTAAAAATTGTAAACACAAATCAAATTGAAGTTATATTGTAAATGTGTATTATATTGGAAATTGTTAATGAAAATATATATATTTTATGAAAAAGTAGAAAAATTATTTGTACTACAAACTCTGCTCGATTTCTGTTCCCCATCTGCCGTCAAATTATTTCTGCTGCCTATCTGCGGTCAAATCATGGCAGCTGGCTCGTATCGCCAAGATTTGCTTGAATTTGCTGGAATACTGCGACCAGTTTGCTTACTGGGAAAGATATCTTCAGGGCCGTCTTAACAAATTCGAGCGCCCTGGGCTAAAAAAATTTGGCGGCCTAGCCCTCAAGGGTGCAATATCTTCGCAATCGGTGCAAGGCAGTACATCACAACCCCGGATCTCCACCAAGACAAACACGAACAAAAAATTTTTGTCTTTTAAATTGAAGAGATAAAAGCATTTCAACATATTTGATTCCTAAGCGTCCTTGGGCTATAGCCCATTTAGCCCATTGGTAAAGGCAGCCCTGGATATCTTTAAGATGTCTTATGCGCATGTTAAAGATGTTTTAAAGTTAAGTATCTTGAAGACATCTTTAAGATGCCTTGATTTGTAATACAAGACGTGTACATATGTACATATAAAATGTGAAAACGACGTTCTCAGATATCTTTATGATGTCTGTGTGCTGTCTCGGAGTATATGCAGAATTTATTGTATACTAGGTAAACTGTTACTCGGGAATTATTCTAGGACGTATGTATGTAATGCATATTCAAAATTTCATTGAAATCCGTTCAGCCGTGAGAGAACAAACAGACAACATTCCACTTTTATACATTAAGTAGAGATAGTAGCAGCAGTTTTTCGCGAATATTTTGGAAACTAAGGCCGAGCGGCAGTTATATGTATAAGGAAAAGTTGTTCTAAATGTTGAGCTTAAAAAATTTTCAAATTTCAACTTTTTTGCACAATTACCGAGTATCATTTAAATGGAATTAACAAAATAAAGTGTAAAATATTTATTTTTCAAGTAACGTTGAATTCAAAGTTTGAGAACAAGCAGGTAATCTATATAGTTAAGTTTAAGAAAGAATCGATCGGGGTGGGTGGGGGAAAGTTTCACGATCCCTCCCCGTGGGGTCAAATTTAACCCCAAAACATGACTCATGTATGAAAGAAGCTAATTCCCTTTAATTCACTAAAAAAGTTCACCTGCAAAGATTGTGAAATCATCTTTGCTAATTCCAATTGTACCTTTAATTCACGAAAAACATTAAAAAAGTTCACACGCAAAGATTGTGAAATCAACTTTGCTAATTCCAATTGTATTCTCGTTCTCCGCTCGAACACTGATTCCTCTGTCACTTTTTATACTTGACATTCCTTTATTGGCCACAAATCAATTCAGAGCTCAGATTTTCAGCTTCGGTTTTAAGGAATTAGCGGGCGTTGTATAAGAAAAAAACTATGAAGTCGACTTAAAACAAAATGATTCGTATTCTCCGCAGCTCTCTTACAGCGTATTCGGACGGTTGCAATGGTGCGCACTGGGTGCGAATTTTCGCCAATTGGCAGCGAAAAAGTTCGCATTCAGTGCGCACTAGTGCAGGTTGCTGAATGTGCTATTAATCTATTACCGACTTTGATTCGTTTAACTTAGTCTCTACCAAGTTTTTATTATCTTCCATCGTAAAACGATCTTCATACGCCATTTTTAACAGAAGATGTCCCTCTTATAAAAGTTTTTGTGTCATAGTTTTTTTCTTATACAACGCCCGCTAATTCCTTAAAACCGAAGCTGAAAATCTGAGCTCTGAATTGATTTGTGGCCAATAAAGGAATGTCAAGTATAAAAAGTGACAGAGGAATCAGTGTTCGAGCGGAGAACGAGAATACAATTGGAATTAGCAAAGTTGATTTCACAATCTTTGCGTGTGAACTTTTTTAATGTTTTTCGTGAATTAAAGGTACAATTGGAATTAGCAAAGATGATTTCACAATCTTTGCAGGTGAACTTTTTTAGTGAATTAAAGGGAATTAGCTTCTTTCATACATGAGTCATGTTTTGGGGGGGGGGGGATTTCATCACTTTTTTCATAATTTGTTATCAATTATTAAGTGCCCTATTTCCTATCGGTATTAATTATAATTTTAATGGAACTATTTATTTACAATTGTTTATTTACAAAATGCGCCCGCTCGGCCACGGCCACGGCTCCTGAGTCTTCACTAAATCTCGCAGGGTACTCGCCTGCGAGCGGAGGTTGACGGCTTGCGCCCGTACCGCCTGGAGGGTGGCCCAATGCTCTTGACGGGCCCGCACCCTCCAGCCGCTCCTCTTATGACGCTTCGACGTGTATCCTCCTGTAATTAGTAATAATAAACGTTAGCAATTATACTATAATAATTTTTAAATTATTGGCACGCGCAGATAAAAATGTTCGCCTCCCCTGATATACAGGGTGTCCCACCTAAGACTGGACAGCCGGTTTTCTCCTAAAGTATTGTCGATAAAAATATAAAAAAAATAGGGAACCATGGTTCGAGGGGGGCAATTTACTAGCGCGAACGAATTTTGTTTTCGATTATTATTTTAAAAGATACGATGGTCAAGTTCGGTTTTTCAAATGGAACTATTTTTTTTGAAGACCTGAGTTGATAGTGCGTTCCAAGACAAATCCAATAAGCTGAAATGTATGCACTTTATTTCCACTGGTTTTTAAGATATTGCGCTTGCAAATTTACTGATTTTCACTGGAAGAAAACCCTCTGGAATAGCAAGGACCGGGGCGGTCTTACTGGCGCCACGGGTGGCACTGCCTGTTGAAATAGATACTTACCTGCCAAAGGTCTACGCCAGGAATGGCAGGCCCAAAGGCTGGACAATTCTTTTCCGTCAGAAATGCTACTTAGGTAGGTACATCTGCGGAATCGAGAAGCGCACCGTTACTTTTATTTCGCACTTGCTTCTACGCTCGGATGGCCGGTTCCTTTGGGAGGGATGCAAGCTGGATTGGTGAAATATCCATTACAGCGTATTAAGAAATTCTTTTCTTCATCGTGTCGAAAGGGAAGTGACGCGAATGGATTCCTTATGTTTTTCTGATGAAAATCATACCAAATATCATGCAAATCGGACTACTTTGACACAAGCTATTTCTATTCCCTATGTAAAAGTTGTCCCATTTTCCCAATTACCCTGTATCTGTTTAGGAAATAAAATAATTCTTTATTCTTTATCGTATGGATATGGAAGTGTCGCCGATGGATTTCTTGGGGTTTTGTGATGAAAATCATACCAAATGTCGTGTAAATGGGACAACTTTTACATAGGGAATAGAAATAGCTTGTGTCAAAGTAGTCCGATTTGCATGATATATGGTATGATTTTCATCAGAAAAACATAAGGAATCCATTCGCGTCACTTCCCTTTCGACACGATGAAGAAAAGAATTTCTTAATACGCTGTAATGGATATTTCACCAATCCAGCTTGCATCCCTCCCAAAAGAACCGGCCATCCGAGCGTAGAAGCAAGTGTGAAATAAAAGTAACGGTGCGCTTCTCGATTCCGCAGATGTACCTACTTAAGTAGCATTTCTGACGGAAAAGAATTGTCCAGCCTTTGGGCCTGCCATTCCTGGCGTAGACCTTTGGCAGGTAAGTATCTATTTCAACAGGCAGTGCCACCCGTGGCGCCAGTAAGACCGCTCCGGTCCTTGCTATTCCAGAGGGTTTTCTTCCAGTGAAAATCAGTAAATTTGCAAGCGCAATATCTTAAAAACCAGTGGAAATAAAGTGCATACATTTCAGCTTATTGGATTTGTCTTGGAACGCACTATCAACTCAGGTCTTCAAAAAAAATAGTTCCATTTGAAAAACCGAACTTGACCATCGTATCTTTTAAAATAATAATCGAAAACAAAATTCGTTCGCGCTAATAAATTGCCCCCCTCGAACCATGCAATTCCCTATTTTTTTAATATTTTTATCGACAATACTTTAGGAGAAAACCGGCTGTCCAGTCTTAGGTGGGACACCCTGTAGGCTAAACCGAACAATTTTTATATTGTAAAATAATTAAAGTATTAACAGATAATACCATGTGCCGTGGCTGGGCCCTGTGGTGGTGGTGGTGATGGTGTTGGTGGTGGTGGTGCTGGTGGTGGTGGCGGCGACGGCGCCGTAGTTGCGAGTGCCAGCGACAGCCAACCGGCCTGGGCTCCCCTGATATAAGCTAAAGTCAACAATTTTAATTATATAGTTAAAAGATAAAAAGTATTAATTAATAGTATTAAGAATTAATACCGTTTGTCGCCGGCTGCTGTGGTGGTGGTGGCGACGCCGCCGTTCTCGGCACCTTGTTCGCTGCCGGCATCATTCGAGTCTGGAAAAACGAATTTGAATAAATGTATATATAACATTTTTTTATTATTTAATTCTTCTGTAAGCTTATCGTTAATAAAACTCACCATCAAGTAGGGCGGCCTCCCGCATTTTCTACAAAAATTAATAAACAATTAATTAACCAAAAAAATCATCCAGAGTTCATAAAAGTGGCGTAAGATAGAAGAAAGTCATACGTTAAGTATCAGTGGACATAGCCCGTAACTGTATAACAAATAATATAGCGACTTACCTTGTTAATTGAGACAATAATTCAATGTCCTATATGGTGGAAAAACTCGTGACATTTCAAATTGATAACTGACACAGGCAGGTTATGATTGATTGACAGCTAGGTGACATTTACTAGCGAGCCGAAAGCAGCGGCTTTTTGCCTTTTTCGTCAACTGCGCAACCGCATTTTCAGCAAAACCATTCCGGATAACTTCAGCTTACGAAAGGCGACATCTACCTGCGTCAATTGGAGAAGTAAAACGAGAATGGCGACATCTACTGGCGTCAAGTACTAGCGCTACGTGCTGTCTGACTGTCTCGTAAAAAAAGTATCATTTTGCGAACTATTAATTGAGAATAATTCTTTTATCTTTTAGAAAAACAGCTTGATACATTAAGTAAAACGACAAATGGGTTCGAAAAAAATTAATTATTCGCTTAATCATGTTAAAACACCGGGACTATGTCATAAGACATGATAAAAGACCAAAATAGCTACGGAGACCTGTCAATTTCGCTATCATTCGTGTATAGAGACGTGGTCGCTCAGTGTGCCTATAGGTAGAGGGGGAAGGGGAATTAGCTTCCAGACGCGACCGCGTCTGTTGATAAATTTTACGGCTATCAATTATTTAAGCATCTAATATTCATTATAGTAATACTGAATCAAACAAAAGTATTCGCGATATGTTCAAACCAATCACTACTTTCTCGACGCAGTGTCAAATTGCGAGTACCTCAGTTGTCAGTCAAGTAAAAGAGTGACAGAAGAGTTCTTTTCGCCAAAAGAAGTGGTGGAGATCTTTCAAGGCAATTATTTTTCTCCAGTCTGATTCACTATAGCAATATTACGTTCAAAATGAAATTCGCAACTCGAGAAAACGCAGTAGAACGAAACTTACTTACCGTGAATATCGAACTCGGAAAGATTGGAATCAGAAACAATCAAGGTTGTTGCATGAATGGCAAATACAGCCTGCAAGTCTCTTTATTGAAGTTATTAATCAGTAAACGTAACGGAAAATCGTCAAATTAGGCTCCTGTATCCGGTTCGAAGAGTCAAAAATCGACGGGTAAATTCGAATCGCGCGTATTACACCGAACCGCGCCTAGGAACAATACAACAATTTGGTGTAGGTTAAAAACGCAATCCCGTGAGGGGCATATAAAAAACGAACACAACCGTAGAAAACGGAGGTTTCGCGCATTCCTCCAACGAATTCGATACAGAATTGGAAGGGGGAAGGGGAGGGGGCCGGTCGATAATCCATTTGGCTTTGGTATTTCTTATTGCGGTGGGTACAGTGGCGATAATTATTAGTACTAATACTTGATCAGTAACTAGAAAGAGTATTACGTTAGTCATCCTAACCTCAATTCGCGGGTCTCAGTTACCTATCGAACCGCGTACGCTCACGCGCGCTCCGAAATACGTTTTTTTCGCCTGAAATACAGTCGTATATAATATCTGCACATAGTATCGGGTTACTGTATGCATATTATTCGATAAACGAGTACAATAATGCGTTTTTAGTCGGTTACAAAGGGGCATGAATACGTGTTGAAAATGTTGCGCATGTTTTTTTGTTTTTTCCCCTCCCTATTTCATTGAACTTGTTCGTAGCGGGATTATCGGTACCATGCCTTAGAGACTGACGTCGAAACTGTTAAATATTTCGTGCGTTATTGTACACTTATTACTCTCGGATATATCGAACATATCATTGTCGTATAGTTCTTAAAGATTAAGACGTCCGTGACACGTTAATATATGTATCTATGTAATAATATGTCTAATAATGAGCCGGAGTACATCCCGGGCTATCATCTCACTCATTCCCTTTAAGAAAAAACGAACTCCTGGAAAAGGCGTTTTAAAACTCATACTCACTCACGTGCGTTTTAAAGGAACATCGAACACGTTTGTCGCAAATACCTTAACCGATACACAACGTTCAGACGGAAATCTATCTCCGTTGCAATAATAAATTACACGTTAGCGTCCAACACAGAGTCCCTTAATTCTCAGATACCAACCGCGTTCACACAGTGAAAGAGCCGGCCCTTCCTTCGCGCGCTGCACGAGGAAGATATAGAAAGTACCTAGGAGGGGACAGCTTTTCCACTGTATGATTGTGGTGTGGTTGGTGCCCGAGAATCAAGGGAGCTCGATGTACAAAACTGTTTTCATGTTTTCTCCCCCCCCCCTCTCCTCTCTTTCTCTCGTGCGCTCTTTCGCTCTCTCTCTCGCTCTCTCTCTCTCTCTCTCTCTGTCTCTCAATCATTCACAGTAAACACACACACACATGCTCTCCGTCTCTTTCACTCCTTTCGCATCCTCTCACACAACCACAACTGCTTAACCTCAAAAAATCGTATTTTCCTCATATTTTTTTTTTTTGTTTCGTTTCGATGTATTTTCTCGCTCACACGTATCTTGCGTCGTCGCTCGATGACTAGAAACATCGTTTCGCGGGTCATTTGGTAAAAAAATTATGCGAAAATGGAAAATAGTCGTAGAAAAAATAAACTTGGCCCGTGGACAGCATCTATCCTCAATGTTATGTAGCGTACGCTACCGCTATCTATCTTAAGGAAGGATGCAGTCTGGCTTATCTTTCTTTTCTTCTGGGTACAGTAACTAACGCGCTTCTTCAAGTCCTCGCGATTGGGCGGAGTAACTGGTCAAACGGGAAGTCAGTGGCGAATCTATATCTTACTCAAACACGCATGGACTGTTGAAAATAAATTATTTCTCGCAGCTAGAACTCTCCCTCACGGCTGGGCGAACTAATTTGTCGGCTCGGCGCTTTGAGCCTGTTTTTCGATCTTCCTCGCGAGCTCCGGGCTCATATGCGGATGCGGAAACGGCAGCACCGGTTTTCGTAGTATCGTCGGTTTCACCTTCACCTGGGGTTTGAACGTGGACACCTGGCTGCCCCCAGTCAGGTGCATGTCTGCAAATTTGGCGACTATCTTCGGCGTGGACCGAGGTGGGAGTGGCGACCTCAACGGTACAGAGTCAGTGATCTGATTGGAACTAGCAGACCTGACCATCTCCTCGGGCTCCGGTTCACCCTCGTTCTCTGTTTCCACGCGTTTCAGCTTAGACGCGTCAGGGTTCGTCTTCGTGTTCTTCTTCAGGGTACACTGGTTCTGCTTTGCAAACCGTTCCGCGGCTGTGCTCATGTCTGGAGACTCTGGCCCTCCTGTAGGAGAGGTGGCCGCCTCTGTACGGGATGGCTGAACAGGAGTCTCCTCGTCAGAGCTGCTTAAGCTGCTCGAAGAGGCGGACTTTTTGCTGGCGTCTTGAGCCGACAGAGGCAGGTCCATCACTAGGTCTGGCGTGTGCTTCTGACGCATTTCACGGAACTCTTGGGAGGTACGGAAGATCTTGTTATTTGGCGGTACCGGGGGATTCAGTTGCGTCTGGGAAGTTGCTCGTCGCTGCCACAGTTCTCGATTAGCTGAAAACGTTGGCTGTTCCTGAATCTCTACCTCCTGTAACAGCGGGTTGGTCGTTTGGAGGGCATTTACACCCTGCTGCACGGTATCCCCCATGCTCTGAGACTTCCAGTGTTGTTTCCTGCTGGTTCCACGTTTCTGTCCACTGTCCAAATTCAACAAGGAAATGCGTTCTGCCTCTTCACTAACCTCTTCGTTGCGTTGTTGCTGCTGCTGCTGCATGGATGACTCGCTGAAGGATATTTTCTCGTTCTCGGTACTGCCACCCACGATGACTGGTGTAGTGTCCGCACGATGCTCCGAAACGAAGGGCTGTTTCTCCTTTTCCGGCGTGGACACTTTTGCCACTCGGGATGCGCAATCCTGAAAAAGGTTTAACAGATAAAGCAGAGCATGAGGAATAATCATTGGTCTCCGTAGAAAGCTGTCAATGTGAAATGCTTTGTTATGTAATGAATGGAATAGGTTTTCAAATATATAACGATGCTTTCTCAAGTCACCAACCATGTTCGTTGCAACTAAATGCAATTGCTTTCTATGTATGTTGTTATGCATAATGCAGTGCTCTGGAACTTTTGTCACAGGTTATCTTTATTCACGGGACAGCGAGTGGTCAGAACTGTCTGCAGCTTATCGTAGATATCCAAGGTGCCCAACATGTGCATAGAATTCTAAATTATTATTTTTAGTGCTTGGAGTTTGGAGCAACGGATGATTTATGGAGTGCTACGGCAACGATCCAACAGTTTTCTTTGTAAATTATGTTCAACTGAGTGTCGGATTACTGATCCAATGGCATAGAAAGTTCTTCATCGACAGAAATAAGTGATACATTACAGAAGGGAGAGAAGAGTCTATATACAATACCAGTGAATAATAGTTCATTTCTTTCAAGAATATAACACGTTGATGAAGTTGTATACCTGCATGCATTAATGTGAAAATAAGGAAACAACTGCACATAAATGTACAAGATTAATATTCATGCGAAAGTAAGGATTAAAAACTGCTCGTAAAACTGACAATGTGAATAGCATGAATAGAAGCAGGCAAACACGTATACACGACCAACAGCCTTGATTGATACCTATCTCTCTACAGATGCCAACGACGCAGTTAAAATTAACTGGACTGGTGGTGGAGTGGGTGAGGTACGTTTTTACTCACCTAGGGCAAAAGAATATCCGCTGGATAAGTAGAGTCTGCGAGGAGCATTCCTTTTTGGTTTCGTCTATAGACTGAAATTGCTTTTTTTTTTACAGAATGCTAGGATTCACAAACCAACTGAACCGTTTAACATAGGCACTCCTTCAACGAAACGAAAAACACAAACGACAGAACCACACGACACTTGGCAGCAGTTTTTATCGAACAGTTTTTAGTCCATTTCGCCCACTACCCTATGTATGCGAAACTTTTTCTTGTCAACTAAAGGCTGACTAAACGTATATCTGGAAAAACAGCAACCATCCCAAACTATTAACATTGAAAGTCATGATCAATACCAAAATACAAAAAAAAAAAAGGAAAAAATACTAAATATGGCACAAGACATGAAAGGACACAAGACAAAGAGACCAAGGCACATGCAGCAACAAACACGTATATTTCTATTTTATTTACAAAAAATAATATCGTACAAATGATTACAGCTAATTGAGACACACTGCTATCTCGAGTAAAATTAAACTTAACATAGCCTTAGATTTGTCTCCCGCTTCGTCATTTCGCTATTTTGGCAAAAAAATAAGGTTGCTTTTATCTTGGAATCACAGATTATAACCCCCTCCCCCTAAAAAACAATGAAATTGCGTGTCCTACGAGTATAAAAACATTGTAGTTATATATAAAATAAATAAAAGTCCTTGTTCGTGATTGATACTGGTCCCGCGATACTAAGCAATACTGATGATATACTACGGAGGTGCAATGGTGCAAGTAACGAATCCGTGCCTCAAATCGGCACTGGTGCATTTCGATCATTGCTACCGGATTTGAAAGGAGGAAAACAATAAAAATAAAAAAAATGGAGCACAACAGCCATGCACTTGTGCCTAGAGTACAAAACTTCCGGGTGCGCCGCATAGAATGTACAAGCAGACGAATTACGAGGAGAAAAATCGAGGAAGTGGTTATACTAAACGGTAGTTTCCAATACCTCTCGACTGATGATAGGTTGCGTCGACGAGATGCAAGGGACATTTGTCACCACTGTTGGGATAACCCCGCTGTTGCTGCTGCTATTGTCGGACGCGATTATGCTCGCCGTCGTTGGCATGTCGGACGTAGTACTAGAGCACCAGGTAGCCGAATTTACAGTTGGCCCCATTAATGGCGAGTGATTGCTCGATAGAATACTGTCGGCGGAGCTGGAGGTTCTTCTTCTCATTGATTCTTCGCTTGATGACTGTAGGAGCTCCTTCTCGCGTTCCTCGTCCCTAGACAAACGATAATATTGTCTTTATGGGACATGATTAGCCATGGCTGAGCAATCATAGACTCCTAGGTCAACAAATGGACGTTTGCGTCTTCGTATCCAACAGAATTATGTGAAACACTATAACTATTAAAATGGGATTCCTGAAGCACAAAGAACTTTGCAGTTCCATAAACTTTAACAGTTTCCTTCGGCTGACGATTGCCTGTGCGAGCATGACTGCGACGATTTTAGAACACGAAGGATTATATATGAGGCGGCAAGCAGGATGTCCATATGGAAAGGATTAAAAAGGAAAGATGAAATTTTGATAGCGGCTGAACTACACAAGCATTTCTACCACGGAATCCAGAGGAATGTTTCTTCCTATGGCTTGACGAAAGTGAGAACCTGAATGTTATCCAAGTTTCTCTCCCTTCGGGCCACTAAAAAATCAGTCATCGGATTCAATGGAAAGCAGTTTCGTTGTAAATAATTCGCCATTGCGTGTGATTAAGTCGCACTTACTTTATCTTGATCATAATATATTTATCGGGAATAAGCCCCTCTCTACCGGCCAAGGCACCACGCCACCAGTCATTACTGACTTGTGTGTATAGAGTCAAGGTATCCCCCTTTTTGAAGCTTAACTCTCTTTCGGACCTTGCATTGAAATCGAATTGCGCTGTGGCTTCGAGGTTTTCCGATTCTGGGAATACACAAAACGAACGTAGATCGCGCTCTATTTCGATTGGCCTAGCTACAACTCAATTTTCATCTGACACTCACCGTCCTCGGATGGATACACCTCGGAGTCCATGTCTTCCTGAACCTGGTCCGTCGGAGAGTCGCCCACGTCCCTGCATCAGACATTTACTTCAGTGAAAAAATCATGGCGATTCAAGCATCTGGCAACGTATGAAGGCGGACCACTTACACGTCATCAGGTTCCCTACTGATGTACTTTTCGTATTGAGTACCTCCAATGTCGTCTGGGAATATCTCCTCGCAGAAGGTGATGATGTTCTTGATCAGTTCGTTCACCTGGTTCTGGTACTGCACCTGATCCTTGTCTTCTGGGACCGGGACCAGCGTGGGGCCGAAGCAAATTGCCAGATTGTACGGGTCCATCATGTTCTCGTCCGAGAATTCCGAGAGACTGTTGAAACAGGATTTTAAAATTGTGCAATTTCGTTTCACGTTTTCTTTTAAACACAGGACTGGGACTTGCGAGGGAAATATTGTCGGTTGGTTCTCTTCCAAGACAACAACGACACTTACTGGTTAAGGAAGGCGAACAGGTATCGCATTACAATGACAACTGGTCTTGGAAGACTCGAGATCAGTTCCTTCATCTTATTGACGAACTCCTGCTTGGACTCCAACTGCGCCAGCTCCATGAGATGCTCGAAGTAGATTATTGGGAATAGCGGCTCCCTTAGCTCTCTCAGATACAACTTCAAAACACCAGCAACGCTGTTAATGTCTGACGCATCTGTGACATCAGCTAAGGGGTCCTCGCCTCTTTCGAACCACTCGCGGAAGTTGTTAATTTCCACCTGTGATCCCGAGACTCGGAAGATACCCTGATGATGAAGCCCGTACAAATTGATCACTCTAATGCAGCTCTTCATGATCAAAGGTATTTCCTGATTCGTGCTTTCCAAATATTCTTCTAATGAACCGCCGAACAATTTCGGCTGACCATTCATCTGCAGCCGACCGATTCGTTTTCTGCGAGCTTGCTTCTGCTTCGTTGTGGATATCGAAGGATTCGGACTGGCTGTTGAGCCATCTAGCAAGCTTTGCCTAATGTATTCTTGTTTCGCGTCTAGCCTAGCTATTCTTGAGGTTCCAAGAAGGTATTCCCTGAATTTCTGTAAAAGTATCATACTATATTTGAGAAAATAGTGTGCTCCATGTATACAGTATAATAGATAGAAAAAGTTTTAGAAACAAAATATATATCACAACTTGATATAAAATCACGTCCTAATAGGATTCTCCAAAATAGCATAACGATACCAGTATCATAAACTTTAATTTCATCGCCACTGTGCACGAATCTTCATGAATGAAATTTTTTTAAATCTCAAGCAGCTAGTAGTTTGACTGACCGTGAGGTAGAATTCTTCGGTTTCCTGTCTGTCGGCCCTGAGCTTAATTTGCAAGGTTTCTGGAGACCTGGACGTGGGCATGGCGTTGTCCCCGAAATACCTGGAGCAGTCATAGTCTTTTGCAGTCAACATTTCCAATAGGCTAGCCTCTGCTGTTTCTAAAGTCTTCCACACTTCTTCTGACTCGGTCCTCAGAGACGTCACTCTCTGTTGCAGTTGCGTTAGTCGCTGTTCCATTTCTGCGTGCAATAATTTCTGCAGCTCGGGCTCGGGAGTCTACGAAAATGAATCCACGCACAATAAACGATTAGAGGCATCAAATTCGGTAACATTTAAAACTAGAGGTTAGCATCAAACTTGTTATGTTATTTTCTAAACGGTGCATTTTTTAATTTCGTGTACCTCGTCTCCTCGTTGGCCCTGAAACTCGAACTTTTTAGGGATCATAAAGGCAGAATGATGAGACTCCAGGAACCTCTGCTTATCTGCCCTAGAGTCCAGAGCACCAACACAGGTAGCCAATTGTTCAGCACCAGATTGCAACGAGCGTTGCCTGCCTTCTTCCGCGCTGCAATGCATCAGCAACGCCCTGGCGATGCAATTGTGAAATCCAAAATCCATGCACTGGAAAAAATAGCATTCAAGGATTGGCATTGCTATCGTGTATAGAAATGAACAACAGTTTGTATTAGATTTCTGACGGGTAGTTTTAACTTCTACAAATACCTGCAAAAAATCAATAAAAGTAGAATTTTGAAATACTTATACATCTTCGAACCATACAAGGTCTAATTATGAGCATCCGACATAATAATTAAGTGCATGAAATGATAATTTCACTGAATGTCTGACTTACATCAATGAGATCCGACAGGTCGTCCACGAAGTATTTGTGTATTGTCGTGTTCGATGCTTCGAGGCACAAAATGTATTCATTCCTCGCCTTTAGCGCTTTCAGCTTCGCTTCCTGGTATTTGCTCTTCCTCTGAAACGGACAACGAATTCACATGAGTGGGGTCAATTTTAATCGACATCATACTCGTTTAAAGCATTATCTCTAATGACAGGCCTAACTGGCAAACTACTGACATACTGACTGTCATCCACAGCGAGCAATGAAAACCATCACGCGACGGTGTAACATGTAATCGTGCGATCATATGGCTCGAGCGTATTCCACGTGAATGCACATCATATAAAAACTGCCTAGAAAAATTGTCTAGTGCCCCGAAAACCGTTTTATCTGATCTCACAGAGAAATGACAGGGCAATCGTTCAGTTTCCGAATGTAATATTTCATTATCGATGGAAAGAGAGACGTTACTTGTAGTTACAGGGAATATTCGTTTAAACTATGCCTCTGAGAGTCCTGAATTTAGATAAAGTATAAAAAAAAGGGCTCCAAAGCTGTAACAACAAGCACTATCTTCAGAAATGGTTTTGAAACTCAAATTCAATACGTACTCATCAAACAATTCAACAGTATAATTACGAGATTCATTTAGTTTCACTTAACTGTTTTTAAAACCTATAATATTCTGAGATAAGCTTATAAACATGTCAAATTTATGTACAGAATCACTTGCAAGATGTATTCTGTTTATGATTTGTTTTATGTATAAATGTAATGCCTAAGGTAAATGTCCCCATTAGCGACCGTTTAAGAGTGTGACTGATTCGAAATAGTAACTTTTTTACTAATATACGACAATGTTTGAGTAAAGTATGGATCATTGTATTTTTTGAAGTCCCTAGTTTCTTAATCAAATTAGTTTTAGAGTGATATTTGACTATTTACACAAAAATTATGGTGAAAATTATATTGGACCTAATGTCTCCTTTATTGACCAACTTGTACCATCTATTGACCGTCTCACGTCCCCATTATTGACCAGCAGTTTCTCCCATTGTAAATGCATCATTTTGTTTATTAAATTTGTGTTCATGAGTATAACAAACTGTTTTTATTAACATTTTATGAAAATTAAACAATTTATAATGTGTTTAAGATAATCTTTTATGTTTTCTATTATTTCCTAATAATTTCCGCTTCTTTTCTCCTTCAATCTTTTTCTTTCGCTCTTCTGCAGCTAAAACTCTTATTCTCTTTTTCTCCTCTTTCTTGTTTTGTTTCTGTAAATAAATCTCTGCCTCTTTCCTTTATGGTTTCTCCAGATATTATTTTATATATTGCTTCGATTAACTCGGTTTCCGTGTATTTCGCGCGCTTTTGCTCCTTTTTCTTTGTTTTCACCATTGTTATTTTCCAAAGAAAATATATTTATGTTAGTACTTTTTGTACTCAATTTTGAGTTCAAATCAAATATACTCAAAATTTAATAATTAAAAAATTACTTGATTACTTTATTTAGGTCTAAAACACCATTTGTAAAATGTCCGAAAACTGGTACAAACCGGTCTTTGACGGTACCTATTTCCGACCACGATTTTCTGCTACAATAATGAAAGAAAATGAATAGTTTGTTTTTATTTTATAATTTTGTATATATTTCTAGACAATTTGAGTAAGTTACTGCATGGAGCCATGTATTTTTATTGTACAATTTGCGAGTTTAATGATATCTGTAGTATAACCTCACGTTATTAGAATCTGTCAACTTTCATGTCAATGACCAAGTCCTAATTTACATGTGAATTTACTTAAAGATGAATGCACGGCTACATAAATAACGTATGAAACAATAAATGAAATACCTCTAATTATAATTTCTGAACTTTCTGGTTGATATTACGCTTTCTGAGTTGCAATAAACAATGATAAATGAATAATTGGTCACTAATGGGGACGCGGTCGGTAATGGGGACATTTACCTTATATGCAAGTTGCCTGTTGCGTTTTCAAGTGTTTATTAAGTTCGAATATATTCTGCCAGGATTCCGCCATATTTCTATTGTAACTACCATATTTGTTTGTCAAAGTACTCATATAGGATTTCAATACACCCCTGAAGGTTTTGCTGGTCCCAGCAGTAGACGTTGCTACTTACAATTGCCTTGTCACCGCTCTATGGAGAATTAGGTCAAGAGCACCCGACCTTGAAGGACAAGGTCCCAATGCTACATCTTTCAAACAGCTCTCGCATTGTTACAGGTAAAAGCATTAAAAGCTTTCGTTTCAGAGGGTAGAGTGATGCGCAGATTTGAATCTGGACCAGAAACGTAGAAACTAATATAGGCATAGGAGGTTCTAAAATTAACACAGCTCAGGGTAACGCGTCTTCAATGCTAGTACTTCGTGACGGAAATCGATACTCCCGTGTCTTGGAGTGCACTCGACCCCTTCAGGGTCAGGCAGCGGCTCGAGAACTAGCCACAATGAGGGTCGAGTCAAAACGAAACGAAACGCCAAGCTGGCCTTGATTCTAGTTGTACCTTGTTCACTTCCTTCTCGATGAGCTTGTACTTTTTGCTGCGCGCGAGCTTTTCAGGCGGAGCGTTCGCCACCTCGAGCTTGCTCCGCTGCTGCTCAGCGACTCGAAGCTTCGTTTCTGCTTGCCTGGACTCCGCCTGGTAAGCCTGGTACGTCTTCATCGTCGTGTGGAGTTCATGCAGCACCCGGAGGATCTCCTCGTGCGTCTCGTAGCCTATTTCACGGCACTGAAAACCGATGATCACTTTATTCGTAATTTAGTAGTTCGTAAGGACTACTTAGACACTTCAGAGGGGTAAGTGAACACGTTCAACAGAAGGCAAATCTATGGATTATTTTGTATGAACAGAGACATGCAGTCGACGCCTAGTTCTGTTTTCTTTTTTTATTGGTTAATGTTCTTTTTTACACTTTCAATAGCGCCAGCGTGTTCTCCAGCCGAGAAATTTCCACTCAATGCACGGCTTTAACGTGTTTTTATGTTAATATTCTGTGGAAAGCGACGAATGAAAGGTCCGAGAGTTACTAATGAAATTTTAATCTTCTATATTTTTTTTTAGATCTTTATGAAAGTATTATCACTGACTTGGCGAGATTTCCCCGATGAACTGATGATGACTATCTTTAATTATACGTACTGTACACGATTAGTCGACGGAATTGAAGAGCTTATTCCCGAAGTGTTTTAAATCCATATTTTACGAAAATAGAGATTATTTGCTATACAATTTTCTACGGCGTATTTGAATATATACCTTTGTTTGTTATATTAAAATCGTTCTTCTAAACAAGAAAAGCTTACAAATAGTACGTGATGATTTCCAACATGTCTTAAATCCAACAGCTGTATTATCAAAATACCTTGTATCCCGTAGATCGAATATTCGGTAGAGTAGAAACGATGTTACGAAAAAAAACCAACAGATTTTCTTACCGAAAGATTGTCACAAAATACTGAAATATGTTGGAGACATGAATATTTTAAGAACAGATTGACACTTGATTATTTAAGACGTTTTAGAAATTACCTCTTCAATTCTGAGTCGATTCGAAATACGTATAATTAAAAATACTGCGAAGAACGAGGTTTATTTAGACTCATTTTCAGAAAAAAAACTGGCCCATCCACTGGTGGTGATCTCGTGAAAATTGAACAGAATTCTATTAATGCGGCATAAATTTAAAGTGTGCAGCAGGATATTTCTCTAAATTTTGTGCCTTAAGTTTTCCAGGAAGTATCAACGTGAAAACACGCCGGCGCCACCAAAAATATTAATATAACATCTCTACGTCCTTCATGCACGATAATAGCAATAAACAAGCCTGGAAGTTATTTTAATCCGTGCTCTATGTTTCAAGAACACTTGGAGCATCTACAATTTAAAAGAAATTGGAATAAAATGTAAATTGAGTTTTTCCATTAATTTAATAATCATTCCATATTTTCTGACGAGTACAACTACTTGGACTCTAAAGGAGCAAATTATCGTTGCAATCATAGATCCTCCATAGATCAACCACAGCTTAAGCTACGCATATAAATAAATTAACTTTTCTTTGGCCTGGGAAAGATTGGCTTATACTCACACGCTTGTATATCCGCTGAACGTCTTCCATCACCTGATTGAGACGACCTACGAGGTGCGTGCTGTAGACTTCCGAGAGGGCTGCATGATCCCTGCTCAAGGATTTCGTTTCGTTGATGAGCTGCTGCCAGCAAGCATAGCTGGAGAATAGGGGCCAATGTTCTCGCCTAGAAATGATTTTCAAATTAGATAAAACCATTATACTCATATCATTTTGCAGTTTTCCACAATCCCCCCCCCCGCCGCCGCCCCGCTTCTCCTTCTTCTACACGGAGAATACTGAAAATAATTTCAGATCGACGAATAAAAATGTTGACGATAGAGAGTTAATCCTCTAAAAAATTCGTTGGCTTGATTTAAAGAGAAATGGTTAAAGGAAATATTAATTAAGGGGAGATGTACTTTTGCTTTTGCTCCTTGTGCCTCAGCTGTATGCTTCTGGCCATCTTGTCCAGGGACTTGCTGTAATCGAGCTCGAGCTCGGCCCGCCTTCGAAAAAAATCCTGGAGCTCTGCGACGAGGGCGACTTGCGCCTCCATCCTGATATCGAGACATCTCAGCTGTTCGTTCAGCTGCAATCGTATGTCTGCAACAGACGAAAAGAAACGAGAAGAATGAGAGACTCGGTCGGCACCCTTCTCCTTTGGTTTTTCGATAATCGATCGGTTAGGTCTGGGCTGGGTTGGGGTTCACCGCAACCGCGTTTCATGTTACCAACGCATTTGCTTGCCTGGCGGACTGGCTCAAAAGGTCTGGATTCAATTTTTGTTTCTTTCTTTTTTTCTTTCCCCCCCCCCCCCGTTTTATCCCGCGCACCTGCCTCAATCAAGACACTCGATATTTACATAATTCTGGAAAGTATTTATATACTTACTATCTACATGCTTTCGGAATAGTAAATAATTACATTCAGATCGTCCTTAAGGGGGCAGACCACTGTAAAAAATCAGAAAAATCGATTTTTTCTTTTTCACATTTTTCGGAAGACTTCAGAGTTTCAAGAATGCTCTCTCCAAATTTTATGAAGACATTCGTAAAATTGACGGAGATATAGAATTTTCCGTGAAACGGTGTCAAGCGCGCAACTGAGCCGAGCGGAACTTTGAACGCGTTTTTCTCAGAATGACATTTTTCGACCGCGTTGACAGTCTGCAGAGAAAACTATACGTCCAATTGACATGAGCAAGGGCATTTATTGTACGAAAAATCCGTCGCTATTACATACCGATCAGTTTTTTTTTTTTTTTTTTTTTTTTTTTTAAATTAACGGCCTCCTATTTTTGTATCAACATTTTCCCAACTTTTTATCCCTAAAACATGTCTTTTTTCAGTGGTCCGCCATTTTGTAATTTTTTGCGATTTTTACTTTTTTATCGTCACGTAATAGACGTAGGCTTCTAGTTTTTAAATATTTTTGTCTTTATGAATTCAGATTAACCGCATGGCCCGGGCACTGCCAACGCGACAAGCACGATTTTGCCGCAGCGTAAATTTTGACGAAGAGTATACAGGAAATGGATTTAGGAATTTGATTGAAAAAATTATTTTTCACCCTTCAATATGTACATATTAACTGTACGAAGCAATACATTGATTTACTTGCGTTGTTTGGTTGAAACAAATTCACGAAAACACCCTTACTTTTCGGACCATTACAGTGGTCTCCCCCCTTAAGAAAGCATAAGAAATCTGATCAGACGTTTTGTAATATTTCTATATTAAAAATATCGTATATTAATGATCAAGTTTGGGAAAATTATAAGAATTTACTGTCGACAATAGATTAATTAACGCAAATATATTCACTAGAATTGAAAGAATATTTAAAGTGTATACGGTACGAAAAGTACTATGTTTTAACAGAGCGGGAATATAGCACGGACAATGAAGGGCTTTTCTAAATCAGACCAGTAGTACCAACCTGATACCTCGAATCTAGTATTAAAGTTACTTGTACATGAAACTACAGTCTTCGAGCTCTCTTCTGGCCAAGATTATTAAAAGAAAAATTTCCCCCCTCGTTCCTTTAACTTTGGGTGTCGCCCTGCGAACCTCGGGGAATTTTTCTTCCTCGATTCAACACAAATGTATCGATTTCCCATAGTTCCGTAGCGTGATTCATTCCCCGAAGCAAGATTTTCGACCCCAACGTAGGGGTTGAAGCCATGAATCGAGCTGTCTACGCCCATAAAAGGATAAATAAACGAGTTTTCCCGCGCGCAGGATATACAGGACGTTCCAAGACGAAATGCGAGGAGCAGTAGAAGGAGGAAATACTCGTCGTGTGGGTTCTACACTTACAAATAAATTAAACTTAATGGACTCTACAGTGGAAATGAATAAAACTTAGTGCAAACTTAAGACGAAGTGAAAAATATTGCATCACTTCTTACAGTATGTCTCGCAAGGACAGGCTACAGTCTGAAACGATTTCTAAAGGTAAAGGATGATAGAGGTAAATAAATCTTGCAATATTAGCTGCAAATTTCAAGCTATTTGTATAAAAAAAAATGTCTAACTTTCAACATTTATGTTTCGTTAATTATATTGAAATCTATGTGGTTAAAGTAATACTGTTAGAAAAAATTCAACTAGTGGCTCAAGATCACTATTTATATAATTTTAAATGATTTTGAAAGGAGCATATAAATATAGAATCCGCTCCTTTATTTATACGCTCGTGGTACCTATCTAATACAGAAATGTGGTATTCCATTTAAAAGTAACAAACTGAATAATTCTGAAGCACAAATAATGGTAAAAGCAGTCTATTCCTTTGTATTTTGTACCGATTAATAGTTATTTTCCAACGGTAGCTGTATTATGTATAATCCTCACTCTATACAAATCAAACTAAAAATTTCATACTTTAAACTTATAACTATTGTTTCATCTGCAATTTCGATTATTACGTCTGTTAGGTAATTGTCCCTACATTGTTACAAACAAAGTGCTGTGGACGAGATGTGCAAGTATCAAAATTCTATTCTATGCAGTAAAAATGTGTCCTTGAGCGGCCAATTGCATTTGATCGAACTATAGTTGACGCTGTATACAGTATTGCTTCTCTATCTATGGAACCGATGCTCACCCGCAGTGTGTAGCTGCGAGTCACCCCCACCACTTTCTTTTGGCTTTCACTGCGCGAGCGTCTTACGTTATAGTCGCTGGAAGAGGTATAGCCAGGCCATGGAATCGGTGGAGCGTTAAACGTGTTTCGAGCTCCGATACAAACGAATTGACAGAAATATGAGAAGATAACGTCCTTAAGCCTCAATTCTCGATACTTTAATAGCTCGATGCTTTAATTTACGACCTCGCTGTACCTTTTCCACCTACTATACACGAGCTGACGCACGAGACAAGCCATCCACTATTGAAAGGTAAATGTATATATTTCCACATATTTGATTAAATATTCACGGGAATATTACTGACGGATTGGTGACGTTTTCCCGATGAAAACAAGTCCAAACACGATATAATTCGGAGTACTTTTAATCCCACGTAATGTATAATTGACAAACTGATAATCAGTTTGTGAAATCTGTGACTCATTTGTATCGGGAAAAGCTCACCTAACGGTAATATACTCACGAACATTTAATGAGAAATATGAAATTTTTAACACTTTGAGTGGCGCAAGATTTTGAAAAATGTCCCTTGAAGTAGGTCACGCCTTTCCGAGTGATTGCTACTGTGGAGAAAGCCTCTCCTTCCCCCCCCCCCCCCCCCCCCGCCACCAAGCAAAGATACAGGAACACTCGGACAATGCGTTCAATGCTTTCGTGAAAATATGAACGTGAAAACACGCCGACGCCACCCAAAGTGTTTAATCTTCGTTAGAGGATGATGGTCTACGCGCACACGTCAGTTCCGTCAGTGCCAGTGGTGAAAAAGATAGCGTTTCCCTGTTTCGGAATGGAGCGGTTCACACTTGGCCGTGTCAGTTGCTGACAGTGAAACAAAGAGACCATTAACACTGGCGGATATGTGTGCGCGGACCTTTATCGCTGCCAGTTGACGGACATCGGTCGATGGTCCCTTATTGATGCTCTGTCTCGCTCATTTTCGGTGTGTCTTGTTCCCTCTCCTTGTCGAGCGATCGAATCGAGGCACCAGCCGAGCATGAAATAATGAGGCGCTAAATAGGGGGCCGCGACCCTCTCTATAGTCCCCGCAACGGTCCCAATCGTCGGTTTTATAGAGAAGGAATACTGTATATTCAAAAGTTACATGCACCGATGGCTCTGTTTTACACTATAAAACATATCGAATCGCTCGGTTCCGTTGCGATTTCATAGAAACTAGCCATCGTCCCTTTATATTGCTATCGAAATTACCGTTTCGGAAGAGTTCACTGGAAAAACCACATCGATCTGCCGTAGGCGACAGTAACAGTAAAATCGTTAAATTGCGTTAGGATCTCGTAGTGATTAACACATCCAAGGAAGTCCATGCACCTACGTAAGGTTCTAAACACCCTGTAAAGGATCAGAAGCGTGCCCCATGGGAGTATGTCGATCGATAATTATAAAAAGGGGGCTGTTTCCGTAAACGGCAGCGCCATTTACCTTTCGTCAAAGCTTCCCATTCTTGGCGTCCAGCGAGCTTGAACATTTTTCTGCCTGTTATCCCCGCCAACTCCACACTCGGTTCCCCTTCGGCGCTTGGTTTATTAGATCTCTTCGTGGCAAGGATCACTGTCTTTTCTCACGCGTAAACTCGTATAAATGCACACGCGCACGGCGACACGTTCTCACGTAAAATATCGCGTTAACAACGACGCGATTGCCATTTTACGAGATCGTCCGGTCGCTGGGAAGGAGCAGCTGAATCACTTGCGTTGGATCTTCGACGTTCCTCGACTGCGAAGGGCGATAGCATCTAGATGTCACGGATATTATTTCGTCTAGCTTAGAAACTGCGTGATGCGACGTTTCGGGGGGGGGGGGGGGAAGAGGGGGATAAAAGCGGAAGAAAGTAAAGGCGGATTCGCACATGTTAGTGTGAGTGGTAAAAGATAAATACATATATCGTTTCCAAGTTTTCTGATGGAGCAGTTCAACACTTGCCTGTGCCAGTTACTTGGCCATTTCAAAACAGGGAAACGATATTTACCACCGACACTGGCGGCACTGAACCGTCGCGGAACCGATATGTGTGAATCCGCCTTAATCTAATCGTCGGTTTGTTGTGATGGATTCAATCTAATCGCGCGGATTGCTGCGATGATAGATGCAATATGGAAAGTTCGCTGGTAAACAATATGCACGTGATGGAGCGATAGTGATCAACAAAAACGTGTCGGAGTAGAACGAAAAGATGAAGAATTATTTGTGATCGTGCTCCTCGGTGTGACTGATAATATTATACGTTTCTGAATTCAAAATTTAACTGGCTATAGTCGGATCAGAATGAAATGGCTGTTTCAGACTACTGTCCCCACCACAGCGTTTAGCTACCGTCCATCATTCGATCTCTCGTTTTTTTTTGTGGGCAAATCTGCAAGTACAAACTGTCTGTCGCCTAAACAAGTAAGTAAAGTTGGATGAGATAAAACGAGAGTCGTGGTTGGTGTAATTCAGAGTGGAGGAAATTGGCCTTGGTTGGCCAATTTATTTTTCTCTGACTATAGTGCAGCCATGAACGGAAATGAAAGAGCTGAAATAATAAAGTGCCTCAAGGTGTAAGTGTTTGAAATGCATTTTATAAATTGCATGTTTAAGCGACTGTGTATATTATATTGAAAAGCCTTTAATATTCTGGAAAACTTGGACGAATGAACGATAAATCTGTTCGTTTTAATAGAGTATAAATGTGTAGATTATTTAAATCGTCTCATTTAATATGAAAAACCTATCAGGCTATACAGTATCTTGTTCTTCTCATGAATAATAATTAATTCGAGACCTAAGATTCATATGCTTTGAATCGAGAAGTATACAAACAAAAATACTCACGATATGTTCGTATCCATCACTACTTTTGCCAAATACTTTGCAATTATCATAGTATTTGTCAGAACAGTTGGTGATGGGTATTCCAAATCGACTCTTTCTTCAAACTGACTATAATAAAGATTTAATCGATAATTATTCGGTTTTGCCTAATGCAATGATTTGTTGAGTAGTCAATTCGATTATATATACTTGAATTTAAGAGCAATGTGATCACGTACGTAACACGTGGACAAAAATTGAACATTCCGGCTTAATATGAAAACCTGTTTAAATAGTGGTATCCAACAAATGATATATATTTCTTCTTCACCCCAAAGCCAAACTCTGAACTTTTTATTCAATGTATCGCCTTTTATTCTATGTAAGAAATAATTAAGTAGGTGAAATATATTTCACGAGTGGCCAAAGAAATTATTAGCAATTGCAGTAAAAACAATGATATTCCGGCTAGTGAGTATCAATTCTATTTCAGAGGGGCGGGGAAGAAGCGTTGCTTTGACGGAGTGTAATATTTCACGGGCGATAAGGCATACAAAGGCCTTCGCAGCGTAACTATAGGGAAAAATTGAAAGCTCAGTGGCACAAAAACTGCAGCTCCTGTGAGCTTTAATGACTATTATAGCTCTGTGAAAGGATGACTTTCCTTTAATAGAATGCAACTCTCGCGAAAGGTAAGTCGCGAGCTTCACGATTATCGAAGCCGATCGGCTACAGGTAACGGCGATGCACGCTGTTGCGTGAAGCTTTCAAAGAGAGCAAAACACGAACACAGACACGGTTTTCACAGCGCGATGGCTACGCAGAGAATTATTTTTAAATTGCCTGCGGAGTATGGCCTTAATAGGTCGTTTATGCGACGTGGAGGAGAAGTCGAACCGTCCAAATGCTTTCGAAGCGTCATTGTTCATAAAATAAGTACATCATTACAACGGCGTAATTTCTTTCTAAAATTCCATAGAGATAAGTTCCAGTAAGTTCTTTTCCTACGAACGTCAAGCTCTGCTTTGTGTAGATGATAGCTGCGGAGCGACTGCAGGGTCTTTTGACTGCAAAGTCATCACTTTTTTCTGATTTTTAAGATGAACATTCTTCTGCAAGATGTAAAAACCAGTAATAGTCAGAGCTTTCACAAAATCTGTGGCAATATTCATCTCGATTATTCTATTCGACGAGGCAATACAAAATTTAATAAAAATAATCATATGCAGCAAGAGAACCGTTTTCTCGGAAAAGACTGTTAAGGTTTCAGCCAATTAGATCGCGCAGAATTGTTCCTGGGGGCGGAGCGTTCTTCTTATTGGCTTCCATTGGTGTGCGTACAGCGAGGAAGGACAACGCCACGTGAGATTTTTCACTTGTGGACAACACTAATTGTTGTTAAACATTTTCATCCTCTTATTGAGTAGAATGTAGATGAATAAAAAACAACCTCTGACCTCGAATTTCAATTGAAATGCGATTGTGATGCCTGTATTCCTGTATAAACACGGTGACTACAGGGTTATCCACTGAAGACTGGCGGCGCTCGCGCGAGTACAAATGAGAATGGCAACAACGTCACACGCATACTTACTACTACAATCATATGTCAATACATCCGCCATCTATGAGCTGTTGCTAAAAGAATAGGTTTGTGTAGGACCTATACAGGGACCTACAGTTTTAGCAACAGCCAATAGATGGCGGATGTATCGACATATGATTGTAGTTGAAAGAATGTGTGTGACGTTGTTGCCGTTCTCATTTGTAGCCGCGCGAACGCCGCCAGTCTTCAGTGGATAACCCTGTATTACATGTCTTTGCACCAGAGTTGGGCAAAATGTAATCTAATTACAAATTACAATTTACGATTAAAATGTAATTGTGTAGTTGATTACACATTATTTTCAGTAGTCGTTAATTTAGGTAGTTGACAAAAATCGTGGTCAACTACACAGTTACATTTTAATCGTAATTTGTAGTTTGTAATTATATTACATTTTGCCCAACTCTGCTATGCACCTTGCACAAAAAAAATTGTATAAGTATGACCATGACCGAAACATTCATCGAAATAACCCTCTAGGTTTAACAAATACAACGAACGTGACGAACGTAAAAACGAACATGACGCACGTGAGCACGTGCGAACTCCGAATGTTTTAAGTAAATGAATAAGTTGAATGTAGTTGAACGCGCTGCACTTCGGTCTTAATTGCGAGAAAAATTACAGCGTTACAATCTTAGTTCTCGTCATCGGCGACGGAATAATTATTGACCAGCAACGCGAAATTCAATGACTCCCGAGACGATCGACTAATCGTCCGTTAAGAATCGATATTGCGTAAGAGGCGGTGATTAAGCGGTGTAATTTTAATAACACGAAGTAAACCAAGACCGGAAAGGGAAGTCGTACATCTGACAATATAGGATAAAATGAAACACAGCTCGCCCGTGGGTTCTCGTTCGTTCGTTGGTTCGTTCGTCCCGCGAAACGAACGCCCACGGTCGATTGAGAACGTCGGACTGTTAGACACAATTGCCCCTAAATTGACATGTTCTTTCGTTCATACCGTTTCGTTCGACCCGCCTCAAAACTGATTTCAATCGGTCCCGAGAATTTGCAACAGTGGCTTGTCCATGTGAGCCAATTAAGACAAGGAAATATCGAGCGTTTTAATTTAAGTATAAATTAAAACATAAGAGAGGTTTGTGAAAAAATCGAAATGAGAATTCCTGTGCCATTCTGCGGCTGTGTATATCAACTAATACTATTACTTTAAAAAAAGAAAAAAAAGAGAGAACTTGTAAAGTACAATAGGTTAATGAGTTCTGCCGTACTGATTAAATGAACTGATAAAATACGCTTGATGACGAATGAAATGTATCAAGCAAAAGAGCAACGTAAAATGTCGACAACACTTGGACCAAGTTCGATCGCCTACCGAGCACTCAACCGACAGCAACTGTCACAGTAAAATAAACAGAACAACCATGTTTACAGTTCTTGAAGCGAACTACAGCGCGTCGCCTGTGTAAACCGTTCCACCTGTGTTATTTAGATCGCTCGCGCACTACTGCTGGATCCTCTGAATTCACTAATCAGCAAATTCGTAGCTATTAATAGGCACTGATATTTTCACGTAAAGTGTCGCGATAGGTGTATATAAATTGATAGTTTGGAATTACCATTTCTCGGTACCATTTAGTTACTTTTGCCAGTCTCAGTGATTCGTGAATGATATTATCTGGTAATCGGAAATGGTCTCGCAGGAGCGTTGACTGTCCTCCGATCAAACGATCAACATGATCCCAGGCGACTGCTAGGTTTTCAGCTGGATTCTGTCGTAACAGCAGTTTCGCGACCGGTAATACGATGCTGTTCTGATGGAAACATAAACATGTTCCTCGATGACTCAGTGGACTTTTATGCAGCCTACCGAGACGGTTGAGTATACAGCTGGTGTCTCGAAATCCTAATTTCCGCCGCTTTACTTAACGATTCTTACGCGTATCAGCGTTTCCCAGCACGCAGAGCTACCATTACCACCATTCGCACGGATAAAATAAATCTTCGCGGACTAAAGCAAAGCAGATGACAAACGGTCGATCGGGAGGGCCATCGTAAACGTCGGGTAGCGTTTCTAACAAGGGAACATCCTCGAGATCTCGTAAAACTTGACGATCACACTAACATCAGCGATTCACTGAACACTAAATCACAGATCGTGTCACTGGGCGAGTGGAAACAGGTTTACTTCGATCACGGGCTTTACGGAGGGGTAATACAGAGAGGGGGCTTAAAGTGGTTCACATGTGAGTTCGTCGATCGTGCCCCATAGTCGAACAGATTTTTCGAATCTCAGCGAATCGTTCGAGAATTCTCATAAACTCCACGCAGTCGACGATTGTCTGGCGCCGATACAGGAGAGTCCTTCCTGCGGAGGAAGCGGCGGAGCACTGCCGCGACGAGCGGAGGAAACGAGACTCGATCGACAAATACTTTCCCGCCTGATAGTCGGCGTGAAACCATCTGTTAACAGTTGCGAAACGAATGGCTCGCGGCGAGTAGAATACGTTTAGAGTTGGAGAGCACAGCGCGCACAGAATTAGCAGCCGCGTGTCGCGATCCTAGGCAAACGAGGACGCGAAACTAAAGGCGGGTATCGATGGTGTGCGGTTTCGATGACCGCGAGTGTGCCGTGTGCCGTGTGCCGTGTGTCGCGCGTCGCGCGTCGCGCGTCGCTCGACCAGTCGAGAGAGGGACTTGGCCGCGTGAACTGACCAGTAAGGACAGACCAGTCGTCGCTTTGACTGTCCGTTAAATTAACCACAATTACCAGCGGGGCCTACACGCACGCGCCTTCCTCTCTACGCCTACCGTGCATATTAACGCGAGTGTGTATCCCGTGCACATACACGCATCCGTCTTAACATCGCGCAGCGTGTACGTGTCACTTGCGCGCTCGCCTTTAAATGAGAGACACCACGGCCGATCTGCTGCTACTGAATAACGCGCTATAACGCTGCGGAGATCTTTCGGGGAGACTATGTATATCGTATCGTTCCGTTCTATCGAGCGCCTTCGGGACATTTGAATTTTTGGCGGGCCTGAGGATTTCGATGAGGGAGATGGAAATATTGAAGTAGCTGCGCAATTTTTTTCGCAATCACCGATGCGTTAACAGGAAATACAAATAATTTATACGTATTTGACAGTACATTGGATTGTTAAAAATAATTTGAAATCTGTGCTCGGAAGATTGTAATGCTACTGTCTCATGTATTAGAACTATTCCTCCCTTAGATTAGCGAGGTAATAGAAGTTTGTACTACACTGTTATAAGAACTGAAAGTTGAGAAACCTAAACGTACTGAATATCTGGGAGATTTCTTTAAAACGTCAAGAAATATGTAATGCTATCTGCTTGTGCTATAAACTATTTTGAAGATAAATTGTAAAGGGAGGGAAGAGAGAGCGTGGGTCTTACTCGCTGTCGAAATTAACTTATTTATATTTATGAACGTTGGTCAGTTCCCTGATAATCAACACAAAGATAATTGTGCTAGTACCGAAGATATCAGAAACGGCAATACTTTGGGGAAAAATACAAAGTAACTTGTGTAATCTTATCTTGAGAAATAATAATTCTTTCGTTATGAAGGAGTAAGGATCACTGATATTTAATTTATTATTTCTTACTGGTATTTCATCTATTACGTTCCGTATTCGTTAAAATCTAAATTACAGTTGGCCACCCGCAATTCGTTACGTTCGTTTAATTGCATCTTTCTAGGGTTTCCGTTAAAAACCTGCGCAATTTTAATTCCAGAAATCTAGATGGCGTTGGGAAACTATCCGAGGCACTACCGAAATATGTACCGTGGTGGATCAATTCCAGCAGATTTGACGCAGAAGTGGGTGCAACAATTAACAAGTTAGTCACCAATTACCAAGTTACCGTTCGCAATAATCGTCGCGGGCGAACAAACACGTTCCACGTGAAAACGCTGTTATTGAAGGCTTTATTGGATCGCGTTTTCGCGAGGGCTGGTGTGTCTACTGGGCGATCAAGTAAAATATAAACGGAAATGGATGACTTCATTCAATCTTCCTGATTGTTATACCTAAGAAGACCACCAAAGTTTTAAATGTTTTCTTTTTCTCAAGTAATTCTGATTTTGTAATAGAAACAAGTGGTTTATCCTTGCACGTATAAAAATGCAACAAATTAATTCAGACGTTCATTTAATGCCCGTTAAACAGTCCCACAAATGAAAGTTGAAAAGGTGTAATTAAGATGATGATGATGATAGAAGAGGGAGGGGGAATCTTCGTAGATAACTCGCACGCAAATTGATATGCAGCGCAACGTTTCTCTATCAACTTCCTTCCTGCACGAATTGAAGGGAAGCGCCAAATGGTTATTGCGTCGTCGGCTCGGTTTGCTTTTCGTTATCTCAATTCTGATGCACACTGACTGGGCCATAATTGTGTCGAGGTTCGCGTGTGCGTGGCCAACTAGAAACTTTAGCGTATTAGGAGGTTATAAGATGGTGCGATGGCCTCTCAATAGTCTCGCGACGAGAATTACCCAATTAGCCGTTTAGAGAGTTGTCGTCGATTATCAAGATTAATTCTTAGATCGAACAGCGGTCAACACGAATATAAACGAAACTTTTCCTTTCCTAATATAACGATTTCTTCCCAAACTGAATAATTAGACATAACGCTATTTTAAGCGAATAGTTGGCCAACGATAATGATGGTTGGTGATAGTAATCTTAACCTTAATATAACAGAATGGAATTATATAGATTCAAGAATACCAGGAAGAACAAGAAAGTAAGCAAAAATGCTTCAATTAAATGGAGACCATCTTTCCAGCAATAAAAAACTTTTAAAGTAAGGAATTGACTATTTATGAACTTTACAATTTGTGTGTGTGTGTGTGTCTCCTTCTTGTATTTTGATTCTACGTACAGTATCCCACTTTTATAATGAGATTAAGAATATATTTAAAATTTTAAAATAGCTTCGTAGTTATTATCAACAATAAATCGTTTCGATTAAATACACATTCGATGAAAAGTCTTATCTAAGCAAAAGGTAGATAACCTATTTATGCTGATAATGCTATTTTATTTTATCAATAAATTCTTTACTTGAAATTTTAAATTAAATATCTTCATATTCGAGATCGATTCGTCTAAATTGGCTGAAATATTATATTCCGATGAAATGAGCGCTTCAAATATGATTGTAAACAGGCCCTGTAGTGTCGAACGCCGTCGATGAAGCCATGCAGGAACCCCTGATTTTCTGTACGGCACATTCACATAACCGCCTGGGCCGGAAACTAACCCGCTTCGTAGTTCGTAAGTACGTCATATGGTAGGAACGAATTCGTTCAACGAACGGATACACGATACGTAATCCTGTTTTGATACAATGCTATCGCTCGCGGAAGCATAATTTCAATCTTCCTGACACAAGAAATCTTAAGCCGAATCCAGACCGAGTGCGCTGCACTGCGCCGCAAACCACGCAAAATTGCGCGCAAACCCGCGCAGCAGCTTCGTTCGTGATCGCAGTTGTTCCACAACAGTTCTATAGAAACATTGTTGCGGTATCCATCCAAACTGAACGCTCACTTTCCTTTGATGTGCCGACGTTTGTTAGCGCGTGCATTACCATCTACCTTTTTTTTCTCCGTTTTTTCTTGGTCTGGATTCGGCTTTCAACTCCCTTGGCGCTTTTAATTTTTTTTTTTATATTTCACTGCGCCTTCAAATATTATACAATTCGTTTTTGTTTCCCAGCTATCTCCGAATGAAATTATTTGATTCGAAAATGGCAATGTGGTACTGAGATCGCTCGTCAGCTTAGAACGTCACATGCGATGACGTAGCCGCAGATAAAATTCACACCTCGCCCCACCACTATCTGTGGTTCCATTAAAATTTCAAATTTTATTAAGAGAACAGAAATAGCGCGTTAATTCGTCGCCTGAAGTACACTAACAATGATCGTGAGAAACAGTTTGTTTAACTGAGAGCAATTCAACTTGTTTTCGCAGCAAAGGATCCAAGAATATTATAGCCTTCCATTGAAGTGTAAAGTAATGATTTCACAGAATATGCGTACTGAAAATGTGGAGAATATTTTTTATATATATTGTATGCAGTTGACTTTTTCATACCCAACGTTACGAAGAATGTAAATATAAAATAGAATGAAAGTAGTGTAATATAATTACCTAATAGCAACGATGTGCTTTGCAAATAGTTTGCGAACCAAATGAAACGATTATCATATTTGCGTGTAAATGAAATGTATTGCAACAATACCAACAATCCACTCCCCTTTCCCATCGTTAAAACAGTAAATTTTACGGTATAGATATTATACAATTAACAAGAATTGCGAATTCCATTCGATCTGAGAACACAAGCAACGTGAAAAATGTACGCCACTATGGAAACCAGAATGCTGTTTGCAGTGCATTCAACTCTAGAAAAGATGCGAACATGAGACAGAAAAGAAAGACGCGCGAAGAACATGAGAACGCAAACGCTGCCCTAAAAGGGACTAGGCAGTCGAAAAGTCGATTTTTTTTTATTGCATTTTCCAAAAGTACTATCTTTTCTGAATAAAATGCCGCTTTGTGTATATTAAAATTCGCAAAATTGTTGATTTGGCAGCTAAAAAGGTCAACCGGTAACTTATAACATCGCCTTTGCCCAGAAATTTTAAACGCGTTTTTCTGGAATCTTTTTTTCTGTTGGTTTTCCCCCAGTTGCAAATGAACGGAGGTTCAGATCGACTTGAAAAAATTACAACATGTGCCATTTCGCGCCAAACCTCTGATATGGTCCGTAAAAATTTGAGATTTTCATTAAAAAATTAATAAGTCACGGATTTTTAGTAACGCACAAGCACGACCGAATTTTTCTTGAAATAATCGCCGTTTTTCGGCCACCATGTTAATAATTCGGTTTTAATTTTAGTTTTTTTTTTTTGGTTCAGCGCGAAACTACGGGTGTCACAAACAAGAATCACACCTTGAAATTGGATCACGTCACTTTTTAAGACCAATATTACCTGAAAACCACAGAAGAACGTTAAAATGTTTACCCGTCAGCACCGCCATTTTTAAAGCACGTGTATATTTCATACCAACTTTTTTTCAACCTCTATGATAATAATGAACATTGGGTAAAATGATACATCTGGATTTGGTTTAATTTTTTTACAAACGCATTACAAAAACAATGGTTTTTTTCACGGAAAACGACTGCCTAGACCCCTTAATGCGTGTACCTGACTGATCGAGAAGAATAAACCAAAAATCAGCTGTACATCTCGTATACGTGAGATGTTCCATATACATATGTGTGCATTCTGGTGAAGTATGTAGCGTAGATATCCAAATTTCAAGTTGAGAAGTCTAAGTACAAGTATTCCCGACTTTAAAACAGAATTTTTAACGTCTTCATTCGATTATCTCCAGCTCACAAGAGAAGATCCCGAACCCGAAAATTCAAAAATATATCTCCTGATTACAACGCAATTTTTGTTTGCTGCCCAAATTCACTCGAAGGGGGTGAAATTAACCGCTGAAAATTCGTCTATTTTCCGATTATGTGTTATAACTCGCCAACTGTAAGAGATAAAAAAAAAGTTTCAAGACAAAAGTTACTTCTTTTAATTAGATCTATCATTTGGTAAAAAAATATTTTACAGTTTAGGAATTATAACAGAAAATCGGAAAATATCCGGATTTTCAGGGGTCAATTACATCCCTTTAGAGTGAATTTGGGCAGCAAACAAAAATTGCGTTGTAATCTGAAGGAAATTCCCAATATATTCAGAAAGTTTCAGAATTTGTTGAATTTCCGGGTTCGGGATGTTCCCTTGTCAGACATACCTATGAACATTTCAAAACCACCCGTTTATATGTATCTAACATTTATTCTCCCTGATGAACATGCGCGTATTTATAGTATCATCTGCATTTATTCACAATTTCCTGTGCACGTTTTATTGAACGACGCTGTTCTAGTGCCCCCAAAGTGTCTTTTCTTCACCGTCCAACAGCCGTACTGCTTTTCTTGCGTTTCGAGCAACGCGAGGAGAAATTCTATACATTCACGCGACATTCTTATGTAGCTCTACCTAGTGGCATTAGGTGTCGTGCCTGTATATAGAGTTTCGTATATTGTATAACGCACGCAAAATGCAAGAAATACCATAGAATCCCATAGAAACCTGTATCGGCACAGAAATAAAAAATAAAAAAACACCAGATGTAAAAGGCTCGACAGGGAATAGAACATAAACGGAAAAAATAAAAACGAAATAAAACATGAGCTTGATATAAATGCCATGAACCTTACATGAATTAAGATGGAAGGTAAATGGAATAAAGATAGCTAACCAAATGTCTTTCTACAACTGTAATCGTGCAACTGATTATTTATTATTGTTTAAAAAAGAGGAAAAAATGATTTCACCCCTTTTACCCATAGTTCTCTTCCCCTAAAAACTATTTCGATGTTCAGTTCGATGATGCAAGGAAAAGCGAACGTCGTTTGGCATCTAACGAAGCCGTACCTGGAAAGACGTCCTTGGTGTCGGGATTATAAGGATGAATCCATCCGTTCCTCTGCTGAATAATGCACTGGAACATGTTGCCGTGGTGTGCGTGGGTCTCGATTCGCGTTGATCGGCCGTAACGAATGAGAGAGCAGCAACGACGGGGACGAGGGCCGACGAAACAGGGTGAAAAAAGACACGAGATCCGTTACAGTTGGCGAGCTCCTTCGAGACCAACCGCCTTCGCCCCTGTTTCTCTCAAAAATATCCCTAGAGTGCACGCAACGGATTGATCGCGCGACCGATCGGCTTCTTCACTGGATTATCAAACGATGTATCGTACCGTGAAATGCCTGGAGTGATGGCATTGACAATTAAGCTCAGCAGGCGGGCAATCAAAGCTTCTGTTCACAATATTTTACGTTTCTTCGAATACGCCTCATGGAAGACACTAGTTCTTTAACTATTGCAAGCGCAGGGAGCAGCCTTGCATCCCACAAAGGTTCGTTCTGAAGGCTTCCCGAGTTATCGGCTCGTCGTGTACCACCGTAAGTTCAAGAGTTCGATTCCCATCTTCGTTTCGATAGTCAAGGGGGATCTAACCTCATCTTCTTCAGTTCCGCTTGGTCCTTGTCATCTTATCTGGACATCAGTCACGTTTCATCTCGAAGTCATCTCCCCCACTGGTTCTTCCCCTCTGTCACACGCATATCTGTGTGCATGCACTGTCCCACACTCACGCGTCTTCCTGCCCACGGACGGTTCCTTCTCCTTCCTGCTTCCCTGTTTCTTCCCTTCAACCCGGACTCTTCCCCCCTCCGCGAGCCCCTCTACGAGCCGCTCATTCCCGTAGTAAAACGAAACACTGTTCGAGCGACGAGATCCCGCACGGTTCAGCACACGCGAACGTTACTCGACCGATACACGAAGGCCTTGAAACTGCACTTTTTGCGGACTAACCGAAACCCATGATGCCCCGTAGACAGTGCACACTGTTGGTGTACAGAAAGGGTCAGGACTGGCCCAGAGCAGAGACCGAGGGAAACAAAGGCGCGGCCAAGCAGAGGAAAGAACGACGAGAAAAGGAAACGAAGGCAGAGGTGGTCGCCTTCTCCCGCTGCTCCTGCGGCCAGAGGGTGGCTGGTCGGCTGGCTGGGATCGAACTAGATGGCTCGTCGCCAGGCAACCGGATTTTCTCTCTCTTTCCCTCGAGCCTCCCTCCCTCTGGGGCTTCTCCTCTCTCTCTACCTCTCTCGCTCTCTGTCCGTCTCTCCCCGGTTTCAACGCTCGGTTCCGTACTCTGCTCTTCTCGCGTTCGCTCAAACCTCTCTGCTCCACCATTCCCAACGCGCCCGTCGCTCTCGCTCGATCTTACAGGAGGCGCAGCACACCAACTTCCTCTCTCATTCTCTCTCTTTGGCGACTCGCCACCCCCTGCAACCTCCGGAACGCGGAGGATTCTCGTACCTTAGAGATCGACCGTGCACCGCTGCATTTCGAAATTACGGTGCTCTTTCGTGGTACGTATAATATGTTTATATATGTTTATGCTTTTCCGAAGTGAATCCGAGGGGTCCTAAGGGAATGAACGAAAATGCACGGGATGACCGTGATCGAGTTAGGGTACTTCTACGATTTAGAAAAGAACCAGTGACATTTATAAATTATTTTTGTAGCAAAGTTTTCTAAATCATGAAAAAGAAACCGATTTAAAATATTTCGTGTATTTCAAGTGATTCGGATATATGAATTACTCTCTGTATAATTAATTAGATGATCTTCGAGCGGTAAATTTTCAAACGTGAAGCTGCCACGTGGTAGTTGCCACTATATATTAAGGTTAAGTTTTTATAAAGATAATCCAAGGCTACTTTTAAGCTAGTGTCTGTTAATATCATTGATATTCATTAACTTACTATCAGTGTTGTTTCAGGAAGGATTTAGTTCCCCTCTCCTCGCCATATTGCGGCTACATTAGAGGCTCTACATATGAAGTGATATTAACTACATAAATGTACATGCCAACGGCGGCGGAGTGGAGGAAGGTCGCTAAACTAAGGAGTTCAAGTCGAAGAACATTGTACTTAATTTTCGGGTTTTCGTGCTGGATCGATTATAACACCACGATGTACCTGTGGACTCGGCACAAAACAGATCTTTAAGCGTATATTCTAAACTGCGTTGGAGGTAAATTGAGACTGAAAGAAAGTCGGAAACCAGTTCAATTTCAAACGAAAATTCGAATAGTTCTTGCCTCCAAATTCCAGGCAAATTCCATGCCCAAGAAGGGAAGATCGAAAATGGAACGGGCGCACTTCCCATCTCATGATTAATCGCGTCTCGATCTCCCCATTGTAGAGTGCAGGCTCGTCACAAAAACGGCGATTCTTACGGTGC
This sequence comes from Andrena bucephala, assembly GCA_947577245.1. NCBI lineage: Eukaryota > Metazoa > Arthropoda > Insecta > Hymenoptera > Andrenidae > Andrena > Andrena bucephala. The sequence continues at coordinate 28,328,233 of OX387717.1, read as the reverse complement.
GTATGACGATTCCATGGTGCATAGCGGTTCTCCAGTTCATATAGACAAAAAGAGAACGCTCCGAGTCGAGCCAAATCTCGCTGGGAACTTTCTACGCGCGTCGAAAACGTTTCACTCGCAAACGGGAAAAAAAGGGGACGAGTTTGTAGAAAACCGATTACCACCGGGAGAAATTCCGTCGCGCTCCCGATGCACCGTTTCGAAATCAACTGAATCGCGTAATACCGTTGCGGGAGCGTCGAGCGCAAAGTGTATCGTGCGAGGGAGAGAGAGACAGAATTGGGGGTGGGGGGCCGAATCATTAGCATCGCGGGAGAGGGAGAGGGTTAACGAGAGAGTGAGGCGAGAAAGAGACGCTATACAAAAGAGAGATGAAATAACAGAGGGAGGTGGAGTGAGTAAGTGAGAGGGGCAGGAAGAAATAAAGAAAGAGCGAGAGGGCGGGGCGCGGGGTGAGCGCAAGGATGCAAGAGAGATGGCCGTGAGCTGGTAGGGGAATCAATGAGCGTTACTCGTGCCCCGGCTTTTGTTTCTCTCCTCGTTGCTCTCGGGCGAGATGTACTCTCTGTACACCAGTCTCCCACCGTGGGCTGTTCTATATAGTCTCGTCCAACCCCTCGAAGCGTGACCGTGACTGTGACTCTGATCAAACGAAGTGCGCGTGTCCACCGTATATATACATATACGTACGCTGGCTTCCTCAGTGTTCGCTCGTCCCCGTCTGTGACTCGTCTCTCCACGTGGAAAGAGACGCAGCACACGGCTGTTAGTTTCGCGGCCTGTATTTAACGCGACACACGTGCGAGACCACGCGCGTCCTTGCTTTCAACCAGTTTTCGTTTGGGCAATGAACATTTAACCCCCTTGTGGGACAGGCACACCAGATGATCGCCTTAATAACCAATATTTGTATTTAGCCAACCTCTGCTACAACACTGCCTGGCACCCTTTTCTAAAGTCCCTCCGTAGCCATTGCATTTCTTTTTCGCTTATTGTACGACTCGATGCGGACATTAGGAATTTCCAGCTTTATCCTTTGCAAGTTTCGTTGATCGCAAAACCGTTCCTTCTTGGCTCTGTCGGTAGTGCAAGCGTTCGTAAGTAGTCAGTTGATGCACGGCGTGCGATGAACGCTCGCGGACGTTCAGGGAACACGGTTAAGAACACGTGATCAACCACCTTCACACATGGCGTATGTTGAGCTTGAAATCTTAGCACATAAAGGGTTGACGATATCGTAGTCTTAAAATAGAAATTTTTGTATTTTTGTCCGGGAGAAGAGCACTCTGTTTGAAGATGGATCATGTTTGCTTGGGGGGTCGTGTTCGCGGCGCAACAAATTGCTTTTCATCGGCCACTTCGACGGCCACTCACGGATCGTCTTACCCATCGGCTTGGTTTAACCTCAAAGCACTGCCACTTTTTCTGCATTCCCTAGAACTTACTTTGTATTTCTTTGGGGCTATATGCCGGATAAAGGCACAACAATGACCAACTCTTCTTACATTTCCACACTAAATCACGATTTTTAGCGTTTCAACTTTTGTACGAAACTTGTCAGAAAGAAAATAACAAACACAGCGGTGATTGGCCGTTAAAATGCACTAAAATTAAACACAATTTCGTTTTGCGAAATCGTTTTAGAGGTTATGTCAGTGATTAGAATGCAATTCGAAATTATAAATAAATTATGGGTTGACGCACCCTGTTACGTTTGAAGGTAAATGAAATCGTAAAGTTCATACAAAAAAGAGAATATTTTCCTTAAAACGTTTTTGTAAACTATAATTAGTTAAATTATTTCAAAATGCCAAAGGACGCATAATGCAGAACTATCAGCGTCATCTGTTATTTAATTTCAGAATTATAACTATTAGATTTTGTGATCGACCGGTTTTAGAGATCATTTTTAATATGAAAATTTAGTAAACGCTTATTCGTAATTATAAACTATCACCTCTTTAGTTTTATTACCCACTCCCTTTGGGTCTACTTTATAAATAAAATTACGAAATCAGTTTTTGCCTGTAATTACATATGAAAGTAATTTTATGATCGCAATTACGTGCCATCACCTTTTTGCAATCGTTAAAATCTATTTCCGATAACAGTAATAAACAAAATAAATCTTTTAGTCATAAATGTAGCTTTTCACTCCGTAATTCTATCACGAAATATAATCTCTGCTGAGGCCTTCGATAAAACCATGTGTTAAATCTGAAAAGTCATGAAAGCACTTATGGAAAATGTACTTTGGAACTTAAGCATTAGCAATTCGGAAGGGTCAGCCAAGTGGTTCAGAGGAAGACGGGGCCATTTTATTAAATGCCACTAAGCTTATGGTGAAAAAGCACCGGGCCATTGTGCGTACTTCAACTCCACCTCTGAATTAGTTCTCTAAAATTTCGACCCAGTAATTTATGTAACTATTACATCGTAACAACTGTTTTTAATATCACTGCTTGCCTAAAATAATAATTTCAATGTGGAAACCGCGAATCAGTGGTTTGATATGGTAGATGAAGTTCATTCAGCGTGTGCCACTATTCTAAAACTGAACCCTCTATTCATGTGATCATTACGTAGCAACGCTATTTTAAAGCCGCAGATCGTTCGGGGGTTCCGACCTTCGCTCAGATAAGCGTGCAATTTCAATAATACCACTCGGCCTTCTTACCGTGCGCATATCCGAAAGTCTTTGTTGGCCCATTAGACTCGTCTATCAATCTGAAACAATCGTTTCTGGCGCAGAATTTCGCAACGTGATTTCTAGAGGCGGAAATTAGAGTTTCTCTATTTTCCACCAGTTTCAGACAAAATCAATCTTTTTTTCTTACAATTATTTTTTATTCGTATTTTTATGAATTATGCAAGCGTGGTATATTTCAATTTAAGTGGGGGATTCTAAAGTAAATTACAAAAAATTTAAAAAGAAGTTACATCATTTTTTTCACTATATACTTCAAACAGTGTTACGAACCCAGTGCTTCGTTCGCCTCCTTCCCCAATTAACGTAGCCTATTGGTGTCACCGAACAACTATTCATTTTTTTTCGCTCGCGAGATCACGATCTACTGATGCACAGGTCCTTTCACATTGCAATTATCCCTCAAAACGTAAATTCCTCTTATAGAGTGTGTGACGATCAATCATCATTAGGAAAGAATTGTGTTTCGATCCCTTTTTTAGCGATTTATCTCAATTACTGGCTCGTTTCGATATCGTATATCATTCAGCCAGATCAAAATTAAAGCTCAACGAGACGCTCGCTACGGGTTAATTAATTTGACAATGATATAGATGCAAGGGAGACACGTTATTCCTTTGTAACTACATACTTCTTTGTACCCTGCGGGAACCAGGGTTGCTAATGAGCTGAACTAGAATGAATGGCCCGGTTCGTATGTGCGCCAGAAAATTACACTACTATACTTCGTATTATACGGCAACGGGTTTACCCGGCTTGTTAGAATCTGAACGAAAGTTTCGTACTATTTATAGATCGTGAAAATGGAATTGAAAATATTTGTCCACTGGATTTAATAGAAATGTGACATAAAATAAATATAGTAAACTTTACAGGGAATAGTGAGAACAAAAAAGAACAAACGAAAAATACATTTCTTCCAAAGAATAAAATATAAGTATTTTATTAACTCAATGAAACTAGTTTTCTTCAAACTTGTTTCCTTAATGATAATAATACAAGAAACGTTCCCCAAAAGCAAAATACGTAATCGTATTTTTACATTCAAGCAGCCGCATAGAGTAGACATGACCCTGTAGGATAGAGATACTCTCTTTGACTCTAAAAATGGTCGGTTCCTAAAAACATCTGTCGCGGAGGAACAGGAAGCATCAGTCCCTTTTTTGCTCTTTATCGTTTTCAAGGTACGATCTGGGAGGTGTCTAGAGAACAAAGTTCTTTTATGCTGTTCAAAATAGCGAACAATATTTTATAAATGAAATTGTACTTCAATTCAATACTTCCAGTTATATCTAATTACACAACAAACGTGCGATGAAAAACAAAATACGGTGTCATTACTCAAAGAATGTAGTATTCTAAAATTCTCCAATAATTGCAACACAAAAATATCAAAACGACACGCGTCGGCAGAATCCTAGGATCGCGTTATTTATTAAATCCTACTTCGACACATATGTATTACTCGCGTACATAAATAAAATACTGCCTGTTGAAGAAGCTCCACAAAAATGTTAGCTACAAGCGTGCACGATTTTCCTTATATCGTCGGGGTCACCGGGAGATCGATATTAAAACGGACAATGTTGCAACCGTGCGGGGATATAAACACAAAAGCCAGAATGCATAGAGGAAGCAGCACAGTCAACCCAGTCACGCACGGTTCTGTGGAAGGAGTCGCGGCGAGAACAACGGAACTGTGCGCATGCGCCTCGAGGGAATTGAAAGAATATAGACACTGGGCGCCTGAGAATGTTAACCTGTGTTGCGTATCCGAGGGAGCATACAGAAGGGGGGGGGGGGGGGGGGGGGCAACGCAAGTTAAAATAAAATAAAAACGAGTTTGAAAGTTTGTAAACGGAAATAGGGATGGGCATCCGATGCCTATACTCTCTTCTGGGAACTTCTGATCAGATTGTATTGAATGCTGGACACGTTTCACGGGTGCATCGGTGATCAAACGAAAAATAAATTTCTAACATTTGTGGAAAGTATTTTTCAATGTAAGGTCTCTGTATATTAGACATAACATAATTATTTTTTTTTTCATTTTTGATCAGACGCTTTGTGTAAAATGAAACTACCCTACTGTACCATACGTACGTCTGCATATGTATGTTGAAAATAATGCACGACAGAAGGAAGATATTAAGCAGTGTCTAGTGCGCGAGAGTTTTCGCGAGAATGCCGTGAAACCGATCCCTGTTGCTTCCCACGACTTTAATATGCAGACGAGGCAGTTTCAAGTGCGCCGCGCCAACATTTCAGCTGGGAGACGTGCAAGCACCTCGTTTGTCCTTTTCGAATACCATAGGCCATAGGTGTTGTACAATCGTGTATCGATCAAGCGAAACGAAATGAGCCCCCTGCCCCGTGTATTTAAATGCGAAAATTCGCTATTTCGAAATATTTTAATAAGTTTTCTAATTGTTTCCATGATGTGCACTCCGAGGAATAAATTGCTCGTTTACAGATCTATATTTGGTCTATACAGTAAGAAGTTGTATACCATGCGATACTACTTTCGTAACTAGCTGAGTAAGAGGAGTGCAGTGCCATTTCAATCTGTAGCAAACAAGTTGGTGGCGCGCGTACAGACGTAATACAAGTGCACCAGTAACTAGGAATGCCTAGAGCAACCTTCGCGCGCACCAACATTCCACACGGGGTGAAGTTTTCTCCATTTAATTACTTCGTACCAATGTTCAAAACGCAGATAACAGCGATTCGCTAGATCGCGAGAAGCCACTGCTGGAATTGCTCGTTTGTCAAGCCCAACGCAATTGTAGCAAATTTTGTCATACAATTTTAAGTGGCAGAGAAAATATTTTAAAATTATTTTTTTAGAAAATATGTTCGTTGGCGAAACACGGATTGGCTTTGTTGGACTGCAAACGTGTAAATCAATTTATGATATAAACGTCTCTAGCATCTAATGGCTGTAAAGGTTACAGAGGAGATGATGTGTGACGTTGCGTATCACGAAACACTGTGAGCTGCACAATTCACGTTACGTAAGCAGTTTGGGGTTTTCGATGTCCATATTGTAAAAATCATAACGTACGTGTACGAAATACAATCAGCATGCGACGCACAGGGAAAATTAAAAAACTCATATAGGACGTGCAATTATTTTCGAGGCGAAGGTCGCAAGTTGCACGTACCGTGCAAATAACACCTTTCTCTACACAAAAGCGTTGACGTTCGCATCATTCCTGGAAACCTAGCGTTGCTGCTCTCGCGTTGACTACGCGTTATAACGAGATTTTCTAACATCTGCTGACCATACAATCCACGCCAGGCTGTTCCTATACGCTTCTACCCGAAGCACGCACGCAACCCATTAAAACAACGCGTTTCACACGCTGAAAAATCTCAATCGTCTAAGCCACGGGTCTATTACACCGTGGTCTGAACGAAATGAAATTGCACCTATTCAATGAGCAAATTGGGTGCACACAGATTATTGTGCCAGTTTAACTTGATTTATATGACCAAAACAATTGACTATCGCTGCTTAATAATTTTACGTAAAATGATCTACGAAATATCTTTTAATAAATTCCATTGAAATGCCCTTAAAGACGATAATCACAGGCATACAAATTCTACCAAACGTTAATTTCAAATTCTTTGTATCGCGGGAAGCGAGCCGGCTGGCGATCGACACACGATACGCCACTTGCAAAAAGGCTAGCTTTCTCCCTGGGGTAAAGAAAGGGAGAAAGAAAGGCACGCGGCCACGTACGAAGGAGCAAGGGAGAAGAAAGAGACGCACAAGTGCGTGGATGCAACTTACTGTTAAAGACGAGCAGCTTCCGCGTGGAGCCAAGCCTCTTGATGGGCGACTTCACGCCGTCAATTTCTTCTTCGTCCATCGCACTTCCTGGCGGTGTTTCCGATTTCCGTCCGATCCCCTCGAGGGCGGGGACGCAACACCCGGTCCAGACACACACAGAACCGACAGTTTCTATGAACGCGAGCAAAGAATACTCTTGTCACAGTTTACAGCATTCTCGGGCACGAGGGGGTCACTGCTTGGTCGCTGAAGTCTGTGAAACCGGTTTACCGGTTCCTTCGTTTTTCTAATCTGCACTGCACACGCTATCAACGAGTACATGTGATGGCTGTACGTACCGGCTAGCCCATCGAAACGGGGGGGAAAAAAGGGAAACGAATGAAAGGCGAGAAGAAATGCTAACGAGCGAGCGGCGGAACGAGCGAGCAAGCGAACGGGCGAGCGAGCGAACAAGTGAACGGCGGGCCGCTTGCGCGTCGACGGGTCGAATCGCGATGCCACGAGCGAACCTAGTCGCGACGCAGGTCACCGTGGTAACGCCGATCAGTTTCTGGCTATCTCAAGACTCACCGAGGATATTCTTGGACTACTGTATATTAATTCAAGTTCGGGGGAACCGGCGTCGCTACTACCGTCACCGTCACCGTCGCCGTCGCCGTCACCGTCGTGCATCGTCACTTGGCCGCCACGCCGCGTCACTTTTGTTGCTTAGCAACTGTTTCATGCCTGGGTTACGCCACTATACCGCCATCTACCGTCCCCACTCCGCACTACAAATTTGAATATAGCCGTTTATGCAATTTACTGTGGCGGGATAACTGTAACCACAGACGAGGTATAGAATAGACCGAACATCTTAAGGTGCAATTTCATGCTGACGCTCGACGCTTATTTTGAGTAGAGTTGGTCCCAATTACCGTGCCCTGTCCCTATTACTGTACCTTTACACTTAAAGAAGCCGTACAAAAAACTCGCATAAATAAATAAGGAAAGAAATTTTTTTAATTAAGTTAAACTATTAATGTATGTGTTAGAAATGAGAAGCTTGCATTTTTAAACAATTAAAGCATAGTAATAAAAATTTCAAAAATGTATATGAAGATTTCGAAGGATTTACCTAAATCCTTACCGGAAACGGTAAGGAACACGTACTTTACAGAAGCGAATAAATTGATAATTATCATGATTCGCACTTATGTAAAGTGTTTATTATATCATAAAAGGTTCACATTTTATGAGAAAATAGCAAATTAGCACTTTTAAAACATTTTCGTATTTTTAAAGTGAATACGGTAATAGGGACAGGAATTTAATGCATGTCCCTATTACCGTGCCCCTCAGTGCCCACTGGCTCCCTCTGTAACTGCTAAACCTAACCTTACTTTCGTTTCTAAGAACGGGTGAACAGAAATTTAAATTTGCATATTTTGCTTTTGTAATGAAAAGGTCATATTAAAATTACATAATAACACCTCTCGTAGAGCAAAAAAATGTTTTGAACAGTTCAAAGTTGAAAGACATAACTTAACCACGGGAACGGTATTAAAAAATGGGCACGGGAATAGGAACAACGCATTTTTCAAGGCACGGTAATTGGGACAAAAACATGTATTTTTATTTCAATTAAAAAAATATGAAAAATTAACATTTTCAAACCGAAAAAAGTGCCTTAATAAAGAAAGTTCGAAATACCAGTATAAATTTTCACCATGCAAAATTAAAGTAATAGAAGTCAGTAATTAATTCCTTCGTGAGCAAGTCGCTGGAACACCGATATGGGGATTTCGTGCGTTTACCTAGACTTTGGTCTGGCAGTCTAAAAACTTTCTACCTACGATACATGCTACTTCTTTACCAAATAGATGAGGAATCAAGCCCATCATCCTCTTACGTGTAATGTTTTATCAAGCAAAATTCATTTTAGCAAACTAAATAATAACTTGTAAAATTGTCACCATTGTCACTAGGCTCAGTGGTTCTTCGACATAGGGGGATCCGACATGCAACGTTGCCAAATTTCCGAAAGGAAGCCGATTCTGGCGCCATCTGGCGCCTAGCGTACACAGACAGAAGGGGAATACGGTTGATCGTGGAGAGACGATAAATTCGTGGGCGAAGCCGAAAACTGCCGAAAACCCACGACTCACGAATCACTCCCCATACCCTGCACTGCGCCCAGGGATCGGCGGTCTCCAGCTATCGCTGAACACCTACACGAGCGGTGGTAATGTGTGCGTGAACTGACGCCAGCGCCAAACCAGCCAAGTGGCCGCAACGCGAGGGCAACCACATCCAAACAACGTCGCCGGGAAATAAATTGTCGACCCTGGTTGGCCGTGGTTGGCTTCGCGTTGGGGCCACTTGGCTGGCTTCGCGCTGGCGTCAATTCATGCACACATTACCACCGCTCCTGTAGGTGTAGCGATGGCTGGAGACCGCCGATCCCTGACTGCGCCTGCGCTTTCAGTGTTTCTTGTTTATTAATGCTTCTGCAGTTCTGCTGCATGCTTGCAGATTGAATCCGTTCCGTGTTGCATACCGTTGTCCGCAGAATTATGAAAGAAATGATTAGCTTACTATAATTTTTTCGTTTATAAATTACATCATAAGTAATGACATTAATTAAGGACTTGTATAATCGAATAATTGGACTCATTTAGTAGCAATGCGTATTCCCTTTTCAGGTTAAATTAGTGTCTCACACTTGTAATACCACATACACTGAAACCTGCAAATCTTCAGATCTGTATAAATATGGCATCAATCTTAAAAACATTTAACGGCTTTCAACTTTTTAGCAAGTGCTTAAAACGAAGGTATCAGCAGAAAATAATATATGCATTCTAATCTAAATAGTGTATTCTTGTTGCACATTCAATATTTTTAAAGATCGTATCAATTATAATACAGTTTTCTATTTACTTAAATACTAATTGTTACAATGTCATGTTGTATATGTATATTAACTGTATGGCAACAATTTCAGTGCTGATATGGTAACACCCAGTCGTGGTAGAATGAATCCTCCACCTAGAAAGCGTCACCCAGAATGGCTCCCAAAACCAGAACGTGTGGTATGCATTTGCGAAATATAAGTTACATTTTATTATCCTTGTGCTTAGTATATACTATTTAATATTGATATCTTTGTTAGAGGTACAATGAAGCACTTACCCCGGAAAATAAAGAATTCCTTTCAGAAGTTGTGATATCTAGGCAAGGGCTTTTAAATTGGGAAAACAAATCACCATTGAATGCAGAATTAATTCAGCCTGTTTCGGAATGGACCAAAAGATCCAAGCGTACTGGCTTAATCGGCAAGAAAATAGGAGTGTATCCTATGTGGCTAAAAAATGGGAAAAGAGTACTAAGTACTTTGTTACAGGTAATACTCCCTATTAGAATTGTTCAAAATATACCTTTGCGTCAGCGCTGTCCAGCCGCTTTCCCTTCCAACCTTTCTTTCGAGCAGCGCGACTTGTTGTCAAGGAAACCTCGTGACGCTAAAAAGGAGACCGTGACAATTGCGTAGACAAGGAAGCTCGGACTCCACGCACGACATCGACGTTCACTGTTACTTTGAATCGATGGCTTCTTTGCGCCATGGCAACGGCAGTTGATGGTGGGGACAGCTTTTGCCTCTCAGGAGGAAAGTTGGACAGTGCTGCTTTACGTCATTCGCGTAATTGTACTGTATGTCTTTTCAAGATCATAGATAACGAAGTTGTGAAATACATACCACCAGATACTTTTGATCCAGTTGTGCCAACTAAGCATAAACAGGTCAGGACAAAAAATGGTTGCCTTGTGGTAGGCGCAGTGAACATTGATCCACAGTTAGTGAGTCGAACAAATCATTGTCTCCTCTTTTTTAAAAATTTCTCACGATCGAACCAATTCACGTTATTGATTTTCACAGATTACTAAGGAGTATTACGGAATATTTAACACAGCTGGAGTTACACCAAAGAAAATGTTAATGAGATTCATAGTTTCGCCAGATGCTGTCCTCCAGCCAGGAACCCCATTGAGCGCAGCTCATTTCAAGCCAGGAGAATTCCTTGATATTAGGGGGAAAACGTACGCATTTTACCAACATTCTTAATTCTATATCGGACATCTGACGATTCACTACGCTGATTTTTGTTTCTTTTTACACGTATGAATGTAGGGTAGATCGTGGCTTTCAGGGTGTTATGAAAAGATGGGGATTTAAGGGAATGCCTGCGTCTCATGGAGTAACTAAAACTCATAGAAGACCAGGTAGTATCGGTTCAGGAAATCAAAAAGCTAGAGTAATGCCTGGTACCAAGATGCCCGGGCACATGGGAAATCGTTGGCGTATTCTCAGAGGTGTAAAGGTAATAGACACTTATTTCACCTATTATAGATCCTTAACAAATAATTTTTCACATGTAAGAAACCACATTTTGCCAAAAATTTCAATGCTATAAATAGATAGACTATCCTTATAACGATCATTTGCGATCGGGTGGGTTAACATTTTCATGAAAACGCATTTTTTACAGATATTACGAGTAAACACGAAGTACAATGTAATTTGGGTATTAGGTCCGAATGTACCAGGTGAAACTAACAGCTTCTGTTATTTGTATGATTCGCTTCTACCAACAAAAAGAAATACTACGCCCAATTTTCCCACGTTTTTACCGAATGACGACGAAGACACGCTACCGGAGGACATTTATGCGGATGATGTTCACGGGTTTAAAGATCACACGATCGAATTCACCCCCGAATCATAATTGTGAGGACATAGTACATAAAAAAATTTTGTAAAAAGATCAACGTATTTTGCGGAAAAAATTACATACACACACCCATACACCCGCCCCTCTCTCTCTATTCTTAAATTACGATATGTTCCTCTTCTGCACGATCAAAAGTTTGGATAAAAATCGGCACCTAACATTGCCGAATTTACGTGATAGCTTTATTATTCGTCTGTTACTTCTTACAGAAATATTAACAAAATGAATAATGACATAGTCGTAAATTAAGCTAATAAAGAGTAGTCAATCGATTCATTTATTTAGTAATCAATATTATTATAAATTTAACATGCCTAAAATATACACGAATCGTTTTGTAAATGTAACATCGCTAACCAAGACTCATCTCGAGTTAGAATGGACAGCAGCATGAACAAGCAGTAAAATTATTCTTTTACTTCTTTTCCCTCTGTTGCTCCTCGGTTTAGAGAGCGAGTTAATCATGTTGACTAATATAATTTACTCGGTACGTTTCATATTCCTAGCTGCGTCCGGCTAAATTCCGCTTAAAATGTGCGATTGAATGAGAAAAAAAAAAAGAAAAACCGAAAAGTAACGTGTACACGTCGTTAGAAAAGTCAGAACGAAAAGAGAAAAACCATGCTCTCCCTCTCGTTTCGGAAAGAAACCCCTATGCTCCTTTTGCATCTTTTGCCCCAACTCCGTTCCGATATCCCTTATTATATCGGGCAAAAAGAATTGATCAGTTTACTGTTACGGCTTTGGATTAGCAGAAGAAAAGAAAAACATGATTCTTGATTCAGCGGTGGCATATCGATATTGCCACGTGTCGTCATTGGAGCAAGAACGAGACATACAAGTAGGAAAGGGTAAGCAGAATGACTCCGTAATGGAGTTTGTCGGGGGACGGCACGATCGGATAAAAGATAATGGAGGCCCTCTCAGAATTTAAAACCTTCGCTGGGACTACTAGGCGTCTCTTCGAACTCGAATCTACCTTCTCCGACCGGGGGCACCAAATTCATGTCGTCTGTCTAAAATCATACAACATAATATGCTCCAGTATAACACAACTACTAACAAAAAAAAAACGAACTACATATTAACGAGGGAACATTGCCAACCCGAAAATTCTGATTTCAATGAAACTTCGCATGAATGTAAAGCACGTTAGAGTATACGAGATTTGTTCCGGGAATTCACTCTGAAGGGGTAAAATCGGCCCTTAAAATTATCGCGTTTCTTCGTTTATTAATATTTATCATTAATTTCCCCAGAAAAGAAAAATCGCTCCTTGCAAACTCCAATATGCACTAGATCTACACGAAGCTTCATTAATATCAGAATCTCCGGGTTGGAAATGTTACTTTGTAAGTAGAATAGTTACACACCTCTTCGGAAAAGTATTGCTCGATAATGTCGTACGCTAGTTTATAAATTTCTACATTTTCGTGATTCTGCAGTGCTTCGATCTTGTCCATACCTGCAAATATAATTTAATACGTATACGTATGTACATCGCACCGGTACGCTTTCAATAATAAAACGCTCATCTTCATTTGCCAAGCAGCACCAACCTGAACATTCTTCGATCATGTTAGCCAACTGTTCAACTTGAGGTCCAGCAACTTTCAGCATATTATGTATACCGTCTAAAACAACCTGTACAACTTGAGTATCTTTGCAGGAAAGGAGACCACAGAAAGGTTCGATGACGCCGTCTTGTATAAGCCGCGCAACTTGATCTCTGTTACCACTTATCGTTAAATTACTGATTGCCCATGCTGCTTCCTTCTGCGTTTGGAATTCACCCTATTCGATACGATCGAATGATATTAGATACTTTAGCCGCACATTGTTTGATCAATTCTGAAGAAGAATGCCCCGGTTACCTTCGCCAAATTTCGAATAATAAGCGGCAATAGACCAGCATCTATGACGTCTTGAACTTGAGACTGATTGCCTGCGGTGACGTTGGAAAGGAACCAAACGGCTTCTTTACAAATTTTCTCCTTCTGATGGGTTAGTAAATTGGGGAAGTGCGAGAGCGCGTCACAGTTCAACACAGTCTGCGTTTGTTCGTCCGTGCCCGTCACGATATTACCAATTGCCCTCAGAGCAGCTGTTTGCACTTTCACTTCCTTGTGCGAGAGAAGTGGTATGAGACGAGGCACCACACCACTGTCTATGACCATTTGAATTTGCTCGTTACCGCCATCGGTAAGATAACTCAACGCCCACACCGTATCAACAAGGATCTGCAATGCACACGTTGAACACGATAAATATAACGAAACGGGATGCATAAAAGATTATTTTCGCGCGTCACTCACGTTGATGTCCGTGTGGTGAATGAGCATGTTAAGAGCAGGCAAAATATCCTTGATCGTGTGAACAGGTGGCGGTGGATCTTTATTCCTACATAAATTCACGATCACCCACGTCACATTGCGTAAAAAACTAATTGGTATATCCGGCTTAATAAACGTTAACAATGGCTGTACAATACCGAGATTAATAACATAATCCCTGGATGTTGGACCGTCTCCAATAATATTTCCTACGGAAAAAAAATTTCATCAATTCCATGTACGCTCTACGCTTCTTATTCCCGCGTTCGATCTCGTACCTAAAGCCCATACAGCTTGCTCGCATACGTTTTGCTGACTTGAAAGTAACAAATGTAGGAAATGTGGAACAGCGCCAGCTGTAACGACTGCTTGAGTCTGAGGCGACGTTCCGCTTGCAATGTTTGTTAGAGCCCATGCTGCTTCGAATTGCAGAGATGAACTGCGAGACAGATCATAGCGTATGTTATGGGTTATCCAGATCGCTGGAACTGCAGAGAAACTTGAACGCTTTCGTACCTATTGTGCTGTTGAAGACAACGAACTAGTACCGGTAAAATGCCACTTTCAATTAATGGATCGATTGGAGGATTACGATCTGAGGACAGTAACCTTCTTGCCGACTGTACAGCTTCTAACTGAACATTTGGATCTGAACTACCAGCATTTACTACCAGCTCCGTTAAATTGATTTTTGCCAGATGTTTGTCAACGTCATCTTCGTCTGTAAAAAATGGTTATCGCTTAACAATTAAATTTTATTTATCGTTCAATACGCGTGTTTTATACGTATTAGTCTATCGGGAAAATTATGGAAAATTCCAGGAACACACCTGTAGAATCTGTAATAGGCACGTTTCTTCGTTTTTGTAAAGACTCCTCGCGTTTGTTTTTACGCAATTCCACCGTCACTTCATTTCGTCTTCTTCTCATTTCCTAAAACATTTAATCCATTAATTACATACAGCTACTGAAATGCAAAGAATCATTAGCGATACCATACGAACAAGAAATTTATAGTTTTACTGAAATTTAGTACTACGCAACAAGCACTAATACCATATTCAGACTGTTTTGCAATGGTACACAAGTACGAATATTTGATCGAGTTCCAAGTTCGCATCGACATACAATCACGCTGTAGAATTTATTATTAGATATTAAACCATGATTCTATATTAATAACGCTATCCACATTCAAAGTAAACGCAAAGGGTTCAAGCACACTCTACTAGTCTTTAATATTGATCGTAATACTCCTGACCATCTCCCTCGGTAACACAGAAATATATGAAGAAATTCTGGAAACTATATAATCATTACAATATTTGTCTGAAAGAAAGTGCAAGAACATCATAGAAGCATAAGCAATGCTTCCAGTAGACGTGTGAAGTACCACTTCTATTCAGTCGATACATTCCTCGTGGCTAATCATAATACGATCCGTCTTAGCCGACAACGCGTTTGACAATACCGCCCTAAGCCGAGCGACACATTTCATTCATTTGAAACGCGACCATCAACGATACGGCGATCGATGCGAGAATCGCTGGCAAACGAAGCGATAGAGTCGCGCGATAATCTCCGCGGAATTCAATCACCGGAACGACAGTATGAGTGTATGGAACTAAGTAGATCTGAGAATATCGCAGGAGGTAGGTGGCTGAGTGCGGAGTAATTTCGATGTCCGATCGCTCGGAGGTACGTCTGGACGAATGTTCTAGGCGCGCGAGTTAGTTACGCAAAGCAACGGGCACGTTATATTACTCACATCTTGATCTTTGCCTTTGTTCTTAAAAACCATCATTCGGTTCTTGTTTAGCATTTCCGCCGCCATTTTTTCAATAACCAATCCTCCGTGCTCGCGTATATATTGATGTGTGCCGGCACCCAGTACCCGTGTTACTGCGAAAAATCCCGTAACCGTGTAATTGCAGCCTATTTACTTCGACAACTGCATGCCGTCGCGCGACAACCTTAATGTACGTCAATATGCAATATCATGCATAACACTCGTCCCTCGGATGACGATCGCCACACGATGTTCCCTGTGGTCACGTTTTCTCAACACGAACGTAGCGTTTCGACCGTTCTGAAACGAACGTGGACTGGGCCTCGGTAAGGTGGCGCTCAGTGGCGCTCCAGGACGATCACTAGTGGCAGTACTAAAAACCCTGCCACTCGCATTGTTACTGTTACAGCTTGTGAATCAGATCGATTTTTGCCCGATTTCTTCACCTCCGACTAAAGTCCCGGTCAGTGAACGACCAATTAGATGCTATCATATGGCACTCGTCGACCAGTTGGATGCTATCATTTGGCAGTTATGTAGAACATAACTCTAACTGGAAGATTACTGAAAGTGAAGAAATCGGCCGTTTGTCAGCCAAATACGCTAGCATTGATAAATAATATTAAAATAAAAAGACTGAAATCGGTTTTTTTTAACGCACATTTCGCGGGCAGAATTTTTTAGTTAACGCTCCATGCCACGAACCGGCCATTTATCGGAAAATCCCACTAACGGCCGATTTCTTCACCTTCAGTAATCTTTCAGTTAGAGTTATATTCCACATAGCTGCCAAATGATAATTGGTCGTTCACTGACCGAGACTTTAGTCGAAGGTGAAGAAATCGGGCATAAATCGCGCAACATTACAACGCATTACAACTCGGCACAGAAGTATTAATTGAATTAAATAATCAATTTGTATCAATTTAAATTCTAGAAGAAATAGATTTCTGAAAATATGTTCAGAAAACTGCAATGTAGGTATAGTAACTGGAAACGATGTAGGGCGGTTGACAGCACCGACTGATGTAGCGTTTCTGATTAAGGCTTCCGGTCGTTATCTTCTCATATTTCTGTCAATTCATTTGTGCCAGTGGTCGAGAGACGAGACTTGTTTAAGCTCATTTACGATGTTTACTTTACTGATTTGTCAAGTTTACGACCTCCTCGGTATATCTCTTCCAGTTGTTATATAAGTATCTCTCTAACTTCCACAAATGCATAGTAGAGAGCGGCTCAACCAGGTTTAACTAGTGCACTGAAGAGGTGAGTATGCGCATCCGCCATATTGGGTCCTCTGGAGAGAGAAGATTATTGAGTACCCGCCTTTTTGAGTATTGTCAGATTCACTTTATAAACAAAATATGCGTTGTTGATATCGACGCATGGTCGCGCGACACATTATTAGAGTATTTTATCACATTTAAGTTTATATTTGGTTTATAAAGCGAATTTGACAATACTCACAAAGGCGGGTACTCAATAATCTTCTCTCTCCAGAGAACCCAATATGCCGAATGCGCATGCTCACCTCTTTAGTGCTCTAGTGGCTCTAGTTTAACTTCAAACCAAAGAGAAGGTATACTAAGGCCGGTATTCTCAGTCGTGACTTATTCTTAAGCAAATGCTTAAGCATGCGGCATCCTCTACTAACCTAGTAGCTAGTAAAGGATGCCGAATGCTTAAGCATTTGCTTAAGAATAAGTAGCGACTGAGAATACCGGCCTAAGAAGCGACACTCCGAGCGGTATCTTTGAAGTACTTCGTTGGCTTGTCCCTTTAAATTGGTTGTACACGGAAAGACCTCAGCACCGTTCCCAACGGTGCTCGAAAAGTGAGCACCGTCGGGAACGGTGCCGAGCACCGTAAAATCCGGTGCTGAGGCCCATTCAATGCGGTGCTTAAAACCAAACGCATTCACAATCTGTGATTGGTACATGCAAACATCAGTGCTGGGCACCGTTCACAACCTCTAGGTAGTGATAGGCAGATGTGGCCGCCGTTTTCTATTGGTCGACACCATTAGTGACCGAAACCGGAAGTAGAGAGAGCAAGTAAACAAGTAGAAAAAGAAAGAGATACTGCTCGCACGTAATTGGTACGTGCCTAGCCCCACCACCGTTTATCTGCGTAATTTTTCCTATTGGGCGAAGCAATAACATCTACCAATTGGATTCCACACATTGAGCGAAAAGTGGAATCAGCAGCAAACTTCATTTAATGCTGTCATTTTTGAACGTGCAAACTATTGCTAACGCGTGCAGATTTTGTAAGTATGAATATTTATGAGACGCAATGTACAGAAAGGGCGAGGCTCAGTGTCGCTGTTATTATGCCTGACCCGAAATTTACCTTTTTAGTCTTTTACCTTTTAAGTAAAGTTAGAAAACCCTACGTGCTCCGTAGAGATCTAGAAACAGTCTAATGTATTTAACCTAACATATTTTAATTTGTATGAAGAACGGCAGAAGGAAATAGTACAACTTCAGTTTGCTCGGTTATTTCAAAATGTGCCCGCCAATTTGCGACTTCCGCTTTAGGCGAAAATGGTGGACACACCTGCCGATCACTACCTAGAGGATCACTAGAGTTGGAATGCTGGAGTGGCCCTCTAGTGGAGAGGGGAGCCGTCACTCGAGACCGCCACAAACTGAAGTCAACTTATTTAAACACGGACGTGCAACTCCGAGCAGAGCGGTTCTGCGCTCCACGGGCATCTACCCAGCCCCTAGGACCAGGGTGTTTAGGAGGGAAATTTGAAACGTGGGTTCAGTACTGTTCACTTAGAGCGAATTCAGCAGGCACGCACTGGCACTGCAATGGTGCCAGAAATTATCGTGCGTAACTTTGATCGGTTGATTCTTATAGAGCTATTTTCGTATCTATCAGAAACAACCAATTACAGTCATATATGATAATTTCTGGCACCAGTGCAGTGCCAATGCGTACCTGCCGAATTCGCCATTAAATTAATTGAATTTCAGAAACGACTGAGATACAATTTCTGTATGGCTACACACAATCATACTTTATGCATCCTATATACAATTTAAAAGTTTGCAGTCATGCAGAAGTTGCATCTTAGTCGTTTGTTTCTCAACAGAAAGGATTGAAACAATACACATTTTCTTTAGTTACACTATTTTTTTTATTGCGAATATAAATTGCTTCCATTAATGTGTTACTCATACCCGGCCGAAACGGTACATTAAACGACGCTTATGGACGCTAAAAAGGACGCTTAAACCAGTTTATACACGCTGATACACGCTGGAGAGGACGAGACACATGGACACAATGCCACACAATGCAACACAATGGCCGCTATCTCCTCTCCGCTACAACACGTTCCAAGGAGGCGGCCGGAGCGCCTCTCGTGGCGGCTCCCCACATATTTGCGCGAACAACACCATCTAGCGTACAATTCTCTCACTAAATTGAGTACAGCGCCGTCATACAGGCTGGGGTAAAACTAATCTCGTGTGAACAGTTTGCCCATAAGAGTGCAGGAGGGCCAAGCCGTCATTGTTTGGCCGAAGTTCCCGTTTAGTTAGCACCAAATAGGTAGGAGGCGCTAGGTACATCACACATACATACCTAGGTGTATCAGTGAGCACGACACATAACCTTTCGACGTTGGTGAAATGTTACCATGACGACCGTCGTCATTCCTTCAAATGGCGTCCTCACTTTCCCTGGTTTACCTTTTCTAAGGCCGTCTGACCATGGATCGTCGCGTCAGTGACGCGTATGCAGCAGATAGAAGGATATACAAAGAAATTGAATATATTTTCTTTTCCTAAGAAAAGAAGCTGGCTTTTATTAAGTCTTGTCACCCATGCTGAGAAACATTCGTTCGATGAATTCTTTAAGAACTCTGTGGACGCTAGCTTTAGTGTGTATTTCCTAGCAAGGTATACTGACTTGTTTGGAAGCCCGTTGAAAGATTTATTTGCATTGACGAAGAACACTGATGTTACATTTGTTGGTGGCCTTATATTAAGGCACCAACAGATAATTTTATGTAACGCACACACTGTACGTAATAGTGATAGAAGTTCTTGTATAACGTTTCTAATAGTTATTTTGTATTGTTCCAACTGAATCTACCACTTCTCTTAATAGAAGATTGTTTTGAATACTTCATTGTCAAATTGGTATTTGCAGTTTGCAGAAGAGCACGGATTAAATTCAATTGAACGTGGCAGTGCAGTTATGCCATTTCTCAGTTTGATGAACCATAGTTGCATTTCAAATATACAAAGGCACTCGCGGCCAAAGCATATGGTTATTTATGTCATATACCCGATTGAGAAAGGCGAACAGGTATGTATATACAGGGCACACACTGAAATTGCTCGTAGATACTCTACTACCATAATCTGCTGTTAATAGAAATTATTCTATTTAAGATATTAGACTCTTATAGTGGACACTATGCCAGTACTCCAAAAGTTGTCAGACAGAACGAACTTTTAACGCATTATTATTTTAAGTGCCATTGTATAGCATGTCGGGATGACTGGCCACTATATTACAATCTAAAGTCGTTCAGGGTGAGTTCTTTGATTATTTAATGTCTACCGATAGATGTGGGCACGTGAAAATTAATTTTTGGTATGTTCTACGCCAGAAATTGGTCAAGACGAAGAAAGACGAGAATAAGATCAAGCGCGTGCTAAGGAAATATAAAGCATACGACGATCTTGCTAACAAAGGAGACGTAATAGATAAACCTTACATCGTAGATGACCTTTTGCGAATGATTAAAGTTTTATACGATCTGGTACCGATGCCCTGCGAAGAAATGAATGATGTGGTAGAAACATTGAAACGCGTTTACGATTTGCACGGTAACAAATGGGAAATTCCTAAACTAGAAAGTGTGCGTTCTGCGTAATTCGATGTCGTCTTTTTCATGTAAAACAAATGTATGTTGTTATCTTTAGAGCTCCGTACATATTGTGCACTGTATTATAAGCTTCAGACTGAATAAATAAATTATCTTAATCTAATTTTGCATAGGCGAACGAACCGAAAACATATCCTGAATAATAAACGCGACAGCATTTTAATCACGAGACGCTTCAATACGAAATAATGAAATGCGCGCTTCAATATTTGAATTTTATCGTAGTTTGCGGATTATTACTGAAGTTTACCGATCATTGCCGAATGGCCATTTAAATGAATTATATCATTTCATGTAGCGGCTACATGAATCCATTGGTGTCACCTCCATATTGATACGATAAAGAATAATGAATTTCTTACTACGCTGAAATGAATATTTCACATTTTCACCCCCGACTGCGGGGGTCGACCTGAAACCGCTACGGTCGGCCGAAGATTCATACCTGTTTCAGAAAAAAATAATTCTTTATTTTGTTTGGATTGCTTATGTTTTTCCGATGAAAATCATGCGAAATTTCATATAAATCGGACTATTATTAACGAAGTCAACTTGAAATGATATAAATCAATTTTTCATGGAATTTCCTTCATTATGGTCCGAATTTCGTCGTTCTTCGTCTCAGTTTCATCGGCGAAGCATATGGTGTCGTTTTCGCAAAGATCTGATGAGAAATGCGGAAGTCGAAAATTTTTCACTTCTTAATAGGCACTCCAACCCCTACAAGGGTCGAAAGCCATAAAATTCGGTGAGGCAGTGCGGCGGGTTGTCCTCGCCACGGGGTACCAGACCACATCCATTGTCGGGCGTAGCTTCAGAATCACCCTTGTGTGCCCACTGCCCAGACCTGTAGTAGGAATTTAGAAGATCCAAGGGGAGGGCTGTCGGGAACGTCAGAAATGCAATCGGTGCTACGCGGTAAAAACATAAATAATTGTAGTAAATGTTTACGGTAACTGGGTAACGAATAAAATTTATTGTACAGCAATTAGAATACATGGCGTATATCGAGTTAGTATTATCCGTAATTATATGTTTAAGTTACAGGCATTGAAAGTGCCTCTCTAAGAAATTAGTCAATTTACGTATTGGTAATATTCTGGTTTAAGATCTGTTTTACGCGGAAGTTTCTCCACCACGTGAACCGTTATAATATTGTATCTGTTTCGAGAAGATCGAATCACGGCTCCGCAATATGTTCTAAGACTAAAATAATATCCCAGTTCGACGGACGTTAGCAAAGAATATCCCAAGAAAAGACCCGCAATACCGCCGAACGATACAAGTAAATCCAAATAACCGAATCGCATTTCTCTCTTATAGAGAGCTGTCGGCCACTGTCTTAACATAATTCGAGTAACATTTGTGCTGGACTTTATCATCCCTTTAACTGTGTACGACGTATGATCGCACGAGATCCAACAATTACATTGTTTCGTGTTCGCGCTGGTTGTATTCAAACAAGAATACTTCGAGACGGGACATTCTGCCTTATCAACGGATGATAAAAACCATGGTAGGCAATTGCAACGCGCAAGTAGTCTGTCGATAAAACAGTTCATTTCGCAGTCATTTAGACTTCTTACACCCTCATGTTTGAAATAGCATTCTCGTTGTCGAAGGGTTAAATAACGAATGTCGGGGGTGGTGTATGTTATGTCGACAATAAATTCAATGTCTATAGGGAAGTACACTTTTGCTATGGGCCTTTCGCCTGGTTTTGGGCTTGACTCGAGATTCGGAGTGAAGTAAAGTCTGTAATTTGAAACAGTTGTGAATTTAATAAAGTTCCAAAAAACCATAAATCTCAGGAGCGTCCGCAGACTTTTTTCCAGGGGGGGGGGGCAACTTTGGGATGATGGTAAAGAAAAATATCCCCCTCTTGCTTTTTTCAACCCATTTTATAGTGCCAATTTAATTAAAAATTTAAAACAGAAATTTAAAAATATTCCCTTTTTTAGTATAAAAAGTAATAAAGATCAGTTTTGAAAAATAAGCGATTTTTTCTCAAAAGCCAGGGGGGCAACTGCTCCTTCTGCCCCCCCCCCTGCGGACGCCCATGATAAATCTGCCTATTAAATTCTGTTAAATCCAATTATAATTTGGTTGGGAAAATCTTGTAAACTTGTAATCACGTGCGACACTACACTGCGTTCGACATTAGAGCATACTCGTTTCGCGCAGGGATACACTGTTGATTGGTAGTAAACCGGCAGGGAAAGTGTTACGACCAATCGCGTGTGTCAGATCCGTGGGAGCTGCGCAGATCGGTCGCAAATCGGTAGCGGCGTCGGTACATTCTTATATGGAGCGCAGTGTACGTTGTGGTATTTTATATCTGATTGCGTATACGATCTATATAAACGTATCAAGAAATACTCTATTATGAGCCGTTTAAAAAGTAGTTTAAAGTAACTTTGACCGTTTATTTATTCATATTTGCCTGTCTGTCAGACGCCTTTTTTTAACACAAGATTTAATTGGAACGCTTGACAGGTTTATAATTTTGATGGACTAACAGATTTTAAAGACATGTAATAATATTACCTCCAAGGATAGCTTGAACTCGTAGTTTCAAACTCGAGATCCCATGAAAGGTCCATGACAGTGAGGGGCCCCAAAGCATTGAATTTGCAACATGCTCCCACAGAGGCAAGAACTTTTGTAAATAGTTTGCCACATGGTACTTTTATTCCTCTACGAAAAGTTTATGATTAGTTTTACTGGTGTACTTGAAAATCCTTATTAATACACAATGATGTTATTCTATTACAAACTTATATAAACCGTATGAAACAATGCAAAAGTAATTATATTTTCTCTCTCTTTCTGGTTTTCTGTTCATCAGAATTTTATCTTATATGGAGAGGTTTTCGGACAACTCACAGATTTTCACAGACTTTTGCATAGCAATGGTTTTAAAAACAGATGTTTACTTTATTATGTATATAGTTTGATAGTCTATTAACAATACAATATACAGATCCAAGTGTAATAATCCCATAATGTTAGTTACCTGTATGTACAGTTGCTAATCAAGTTATCACAATCAGGTACTAATGGCTCGAAAGTGCTATGAAAATTATTCTTCGTATCATAAACTGTCTTGAATGGTTCTAAATCAATACTCCTTCCCCAATTCCAATTGTACAACTGTTCGTGTATAAACATTTCATCCTATGTACAAATTACAAACATATAAACAAATTTGGGCTCGTCAATGAATTACTAAATTGATTAAATTGTAAAATCAAAATGTAATTGTTAATAATAATTTGTAAATTCTACGATGTATAAATGTCGAAATTGTATACTTGCTTTGTGTAAACCAGAGTGATTCAGTTGAGACCAATCGAAGCAAAGAAATATTTGAGGAAATTCAATACTGATATGCTCTGTCATTATATCCAGCCCGGTTATAGTTGGTTCCGTTTGAAATATACTCCATATTATAATGTTTGTAATGAGAGTCGCTAATATCGATGCAATTGTCAGAAGAAACCATGTTATCCTATAAAAGATCCAATCGTGCATTAAACGACGAGCATAAATTGTACAAAAACAATATATAGCATTACAAACGTATCACAATCCTAAATTAATGCAGAAATAATGATAATTTTGATGGCAGTTCTTAATAACCACTTGTACTCCAAGTATGCCACTTTGGCACATCAAACTTTACATCAACATTAAATACTGATATCATTAAACCTTATCAGAATTGGAGAATTCGTGATCTGTAGAATTAAATGAATTATTTAATTCGAAATTACTGTACTACTTTTTTCTCTATTCCGGAATTCTGTATTTAATAAATGCAGCACTGAGCAAAAGATCTGTCATCAATCGAAAAGCGAATAAGTTGATGTGCATTAAGAAAGACTGTAGACCTGCCACATGGAAGAAGTAATGAGAAAATGTAATTACAATAATCAATTTTATAACAAAGGATCGCTACATCATACTATTATATGATAATACTATTATCACAAGTAATATGAGTCTAGTACAAAGCCTTGGTTCTACAAAGCAGGGATTTCACATTTGGGAATTCTTTGTAAAATTTTCAAAACTAACAAGAACCAATTACTATAACTCCACAGAATTTGATTGGATTCACATCCAATACAAGATGTTAATTATATTGTATGAGAATTATGGGATTGCCCATTAGTAAATACACATAGACTATTAGTGCTATCTAATAAGTTAAGGGGGTAGGTCACCCTCGATAGCTCTAAAACAGGCCTTTTTTTAAATGCAAATTATAAAGTGGTAAATAAAAATAGAGACAACGTTTTTCTCTAGTTTTAATTGTTATTCTATGAGCTTTAAACACAATAAAAGAAAAGTCTAAATATCTCCATGTATATAAAAGTTGTGAGTACAAACGTAAAGGCGTGTACGCGGTGCACTGTTTGATGTTAATCATAAAATCTCGAAAACCGCTCCAATGATTTGGATGAAAATTTAATGAGAGATGCAGAAAACCATTCCCTACGATGTGCCGGCAGCAGAATTTCGAGATAAATTCTTAAAAAAAAGATGAAAAATATTTTTCATACAAGAAATCGATAAATACGTATATTTCAACATAAAAATTGAATTATTTTTTTTCGAAAATCTGTGTAAAAAATTGGTGTTTGGATAGAATCATAATTTTTTTTGAAGATAGGGCCCTGGGGCGACCTTCTGGGCAGGGGCACAGGCTGCAACTGCTCATCGGCCGCCCGTTAAATTCGCCACTGATCGTAGCAATGTTAATTTTAAAGATACGGCAATGAAGTTCAGAGGGCATATGTAGAAAAGAATTAGAAATCTATAATTATGCGTTTTATGCAAAAAGGGCCTGAGTGTCCTGAGCCCGTTCTTGCATCCAACAGTATAAATGGGCGTCATATTTCTTATTGGTCGATTCGATATCCATCAAGCGAACAAAACGCAGCAAATTTCTGTCCGAAGGTTTTCGAGAGTCATAACCCTTTGAGTACTGATAATTTGAACGCCTAGCGCAGTGATAAGCAACCCGCGCCCCAGCCACTGACCTAGCCGGGACCTGTGGCCCGCAATCGTGTCAATTGTAAATTTATATAAAAAATAACAAACCCCATAAATTAAAATTCTTTGATTAATACATTTATGCAAATACATAATATTAAATAATATTGCGGCCCGCGTAGAGTATTAGGTTTCCACTTTTGGCTCATCACTGGCCTGGCGTATGTCGCGTGCGGGACTCCTCTAATCATATCTCTGAACCATAGTCGCTGAACGCCCATAGGCGTTCCTCGCACACACTATATGCGCTCATAACACCCAAAGAGTTAAATCCGTGTTTCCCAACCTTTGTTGAATCGCCACTCCCTTTTATAACATTCAAATAACCTGCGACCCCCCCCCCCCCCCCCTCCACTCATATAAGGTAAGGTAAAAAACACATTAAAAATAGATATTTCGGAATATAATTCTAACTTAGGTAATAATATTTAATGATCTTAATACATATATTAAATATACTTAAAGATCTGTAATATATTTAATTATCTTATTTAGTGTGACGATTGTGCTTACATCTGGGTAACCAGCTTTTTCTTTTTTTTATTTATGAAAAATCAGTGTTGCATCATAAATAGAATATGGCAATGTAACCATATTAAAATAATTAAGTGCTAAGAATCGTCAATTAAAAATAACCGTGGCAACCCTCCGGGAAACACTTCCCGATCCCCTTAGGGGTCGCGACCCGCAGGTTGGGAACCACTGGGTTAAATAGTCTTATTAGGTTGATGCAATGTTTTGTCGTATTTTTTAGAGAAGATTAAAATGGAAATTACATAGTTTTGAAATAATCGTTGTTAATCGAAGTTGTCTACAGTGACGACAATATATTGTAGGTACGTATATTATGTATACATTTATGTACTCTTTGTACGTGAAAATGAGTTTCCCAATTCCTTTGCATAGAATTCTAGATTCTCACAATTTACTTATAAGCTTCAGGAAAGCATTTCCAATAAACTCTCTGCTACATAATCCTTTGTGTAATGTAAACAACGATTGAGATGCATAATTAAGTAAAGGAAAATCGAAAGGCGGAAGTTCTCAGCGTCAGAGATGGGCAAAAAATTATTTGAAATAAAAATTTCGTATACAAATTTTTATTTCAAATAATTTTTTGCCCATCTTTGCTCAGCGTTAACTAGGTGGTGAGGTGGAAAATTTGTTACCTAATTGGTGAGCTGGGATCCGACATATCCCAATCTTTATTTCTATTTACGAAGTAAAATTTTGACTGTTTCTTTGGAGCAAATCATTCAAGTCTTTTCAGTAAGTATTATATATTAATATATAAGTCAGTGGTTAACAACTTGTGGAACGCGACCCCCAAGGGGATCGGGAAGTGTTTTCTGGGGGGTGGTCGTGGTTATTTTTGGTTGACGATTGGTAGCATTTATTTACTTTTACCCCAAATACAAGCACAACCATCACACTAAATAATATAAATAAACATATTAAATATCTTTAAGTATATTTAATAGGTATATAGGTGCATTATTTATCCTATTGAATTTACCTTACGTTATATTTGGTGGGGGGGGGGGGGGGGCAGGGGGTCGCAGGTTATTTGAATATTTTAAAAGGGGGTCGCGACTCAAAAGAGGTTGATAAAAATAAAATCTTACGTGTAAAGAGTATAAAAATACAATTACTTGTCGTGTATTCTCACGTGCAAGAAACGTCGAAATAGACAAAAATCTGAAGCATCATCTTGGGGCCCATGAGGCCCCCAGTGGCGGATTTAGAGGAGGGCGCGCGCCCCTCCCTCAAGGGAAAAATCCGAGTGCAAATACTGTTCTGTATTCATAGTTCATTTTCATTAAATTGCATTTGATAATTCTATTTAAACTAAATAGGGCTCTGAAACCGAATACAGGCAACAAACTTTTTACATTAAATTAACAGTTGTTATTCTTCGATTGATATCATCGTCGTTTAGTTAGTACGATCATTGTCGTTAATGCTTGAAATTAGTAATATTAAACGATCGAGCTTTTATATTAACCGAAATGGGTAATTGACGGATAATTTCTGAATTATAAATTTACCTCTCCCACCTAGGCCGTGTGGGGTCCACGAAGTACCGGACACCATGCAAGGTGTTCTCCAACAAATATTCCTTCGATCTGTATTTCAAGCTGGAACGCAACTCGCCCACCGTCGGCTTGTAATTATACTTCATATCAAAATTTAACTTGATGCCGCGAATCACAGGAATCGACTGTTTTTACTATTACCTGAACAGCCTTTACATGCGACGAGAAAAGCCGAATCGATCGCCACCCCGCATCTCGTGTCCAAATGCACAAGCGTACATTATTTATAGATACTTATGCACACAACTAATTTATCAGTTTCATCAACGAAATAGAAAAGCACCAGATTTATAAATAATGCAGGTCACTCGGGTGACACGTGGCGAGTCGATAAAAAATGTTAAAAGTCTTCGCATGACTCGAGTCAGCAGCCGAAGTGATATTTAATGTAATTTAACGAGATTGACTTGATATTATGGAATTAAGGTCAGGCTTATTGTTTATTTAAATTTAAAGAGTGACTGGCCTAACTGTTACTGGGTAGCCTTTGTTTGTGGAAGGGATAACTGTCGAGAAGGCAGAAGGAATTATCGGTAGCCGGGGGTTCCCTCGGCTATTGTCTCGTGACTATAGGTTTTTCCAGTTGCAACTTATCATTTGAGAATCGGCCATCGTGTGTGAAAACACAAACACTCCTCATCTTCATGCCAGCTTCTTTATTATTTTAGACTACCCCCTCTTACGACCACCATATGCACGCACATCGACGTGGTTCCGGTCTTTCGGTACCTAAGATCGACCGTCCGCAAGTTAAGCGGGTGTAAACCACCCTTCTGACGTGTTCTTTGGATCCGATTACGCCCGAAGAGCCTATCCCCTTGCGAGAACGGCTAACCGACTGTCTCTGCATCTCAATCATTAACAAAGCACGAATAAACTGGAAGGCAGAGAGGAATTCCAACGACGCAGACAGGCAATCTGATGGCGCCTAGCTTATGGCGCGCAAACTTGCAGCGATAATTTTGAAAAGGATTTTACGCGAACGATGATCGCCAAGTGGAGCTCGAAAGCCGAGACGAAGGATGGTACCTTCGTCGAAGATCGGCTTGACTTCCACGAATTGATCGGGAGCTTCGGGAGCTGCTGCAATAATAAAAGCTCAGCCTCGGCCGCGGAGGAGCAGGGGAAAAGCGAAAAGAGGGGAAATAAAAAAAAAATGGGCGATCCCTTTTGTCAGAGCCCGGCTGACGCACGGGCGAGAAAATACTTCGGGGAAAAAGAAGCGGCGCTATTCTTGCGTCCAGGTGTGAGCCTGTAACGCCAGTGTAAATATACAACACTTACGCCATTCCGACGGAGCCTCTTCGAAAACTATTAACGTATCCCCCTCTCGCGGCTTCGACGGCCATTTTTCGGCACCGATCCGTTTCTCTTTCCGAGACAACGACTTCTGGTCCTTTGAGGGCATTAAGTGGCGCACGTTGGAGTAGAACTCGATCAAACTCACTATATATTTGCGGGTACTATAGCTGTTTGTGGTGGCTCCTTGCCTACTCAAGGGGTTACGCCACCTTGGCTGGCCCGAAGCGAGCGGTATTTTCAGGGATCGAGGGGCCCGATGCATAAATTTTCGTTTCTTTTAGTGTAATTCCACCACCTGCTAGTCTAATAACATGTATGTTTCACCGAGCAGAATCATATTCAATTTTTCTCGTGCAGAGACAACAAATGCTTAGTGTATAAACCCAGTGTGGCAGGGCCCATGTCACTACTTAGGCCCCTTGGGGTCACGTG
This sequence comes from Andrena bucephala, assembly GCA_947577245.1. Lineage (NCBI taxonomy): Eukaryota > Metazoa > Arthropoda > Insecta > Hymenoptera > Andrenidae > Andrena > Andrena bucephala. Next base: position 28,299,030 of record OX387717.1, on the reverse strand, counting down.
ACCTAATGAAATTAATTTTTCAGCTGAAATATGATAATAGTTGTCATGTACCGTCTAATTCAAGTACAGTTTCAAATAATTACAATTTCGTACCGCATTTCCTATGAAAACAATTTTTCCTTCAACTTGCTTTCTTCTAGAATTACACTGTCCAACACGATTTTTGGTCCGCAATATCCGCTGGGTGATTCTTGTATAGTTTTTCGCCCTGAACACGAATCCGCAAGCAGGATTGCTCTATCACCCTCAGTTTTTGAGAAAATCGATTTTGAAAAAAACTGCAAATTTTCAACTTTGAACATCTTTTGTGTCGAAACGGTAATACCTAGTTATTCGGTTGCTTGTTGCGTCGAATTATTCTATGAACCCTCCCGAATACAACGATATAAGTTATTATTGCATTATAATCATTTAAATATGTTTAAACAATGATCAAATGGAAAATGACACCCGAAATGCACCATTTTTGAAGATATCTTTCAATTTATTTCCAAAACTAAGGGTCTAGGAGAAAATCTGACCATTCCACGCGATGCAACAGACATTTTTCCTACGGAAATCATCAACAAAAGTTGTATATCACGTTTTGTTTTCAATACAGAAGCGAAATAGTTTGGCAAAACGCGCGGCGTCGACAGTGGTAGTCAACGGCGGCGCGCGATCCACTGCCGCTCAGCGTAACACAATCGCTTAACGAAATTCCGTTTATTTTTTAAACTGCAAATTTGTAGAGGACCTCAATAGAAGTAGGTATGTACTTAACCAATTTTTCGTATGTGCCCATTTTCGGTTCTTCGGGGCGAAAACACCCCTTAATGTGTGAATTTCTTACTTTCCTGTATGAAAACTATACGAAATATGAAAAAATTATTACAATGAAAACTTATGGGCTCTTTATGCTCTATAAAACTATACAATCAAATTGTTTAAATATTGTAGTTTAAATGAGAAATCCAAACGAAACCTTGTATGATACATTCTTCTATTGAGGTCCCCTACAAACCTGCACAGTTTAAAAGAAATTTGAATGTTCGGTGAACCGAACTTCCCTTGTATGCCAAACACATATCATCCTGAACATGATTTATAATTATATTTTTTCAATATTCTATATCTTTTTAAAAATATTATTCAAACATTAAATAAATGATAAAAGATAATGTTAAAAGACAACATTTTTTTCTATACTTCTCCATTTTATGCCAGAAGAGCTTGAGAGAGCTATAATTAAAATTAATTTCACTGATTAATTTATTACATAATTCGGATTATAATAATGCAACTACAAAGGAGATGGGTTGTACATCAAATTTTTAAATATTGTAGACAGTTTTACAATAATTTCACTATGTATAAAATTATATCTAACTTCGTAATGTTTACAGATACTCTTCTCGAAACTGACTTTCGGCACTGAGGCCCTCGCATCCAACAGTACAGTTTCGACTTATTGGTACCTACACTAGGATTCATTCCATTTGCAATTGTACCGTATTTGCTTAATAAATTCTGTTGCTTTCTGATCGTTTGCTACTTTTGAAAATCAATTTTCTCGAACAAAGCTATTATTCTACCTGCTCGTACACGCTTTTAAACTGCCAGCTTGTATCATACCTTCGGTCGCACCCTTGTTATTGAGTTATAACGTGTAAATTAGGGTTTATAAAAAACCCGATTTTTGAAAAAACTGATTTTCGAATCCTACTATTCCCCAAAAACGGTTAAATCGGTTTTCGAATTTTCACAAAGAAATTATAATTAAAATAGTAAATACATATTTGTACTTATTTTAAAAATTGTCAATTTCCTTAATATTATGGAATTACAAAAATATAACAAAATAAAATGTACTCTGTCTATACAAAACAAAATAAATAAAAATAAATAAATAAAATAACTAAAATCTGTACAAATACGTACAATTTTTTAGTTCATTTAATATTTATGGATCTACAAAAATATTGCACAATAAAATAGACTGCGATCAAAACCAAATGAAAAGAACCAAAATAACTAAAATTTGCATAAAATATAAATCTTTTAAAAGGTGGTACCAAATTATAAATCTTTATTCCATTTAGTACCTATTTTATTCTGAAAATATGAACTCATGAAGATTAGTTTTACAGTAAACTGTCACCTACTAAAATATCCTCGTGTCCGAGACGATTTCATGTCAAAATGTTATCGTTTTTAATTAAATAATTAATTCATTTCTCCATATTAATTCTGGTACCTATATAAAACCGGGTTTTTAAATTTAAAAACCGGTTTTCGAATTTTACAAATTTATAAATTAAAACCGGTTTTTAAAAACCGACAAACCCTGGTGTAAATTGTATCTGCAATGGAGATTGGAAATGTTTGTACTCGTGAATCACGAGCAAAGCTATCAGCACCGACAAACTGCACACTGGTAAATACCTCCAAAAGGACTTGTACCGATAGTAAGTTTACACCCCTGGAGAATGACGGCCAGCGATGGTTCATAGCTATACAGGCGTTATCAACATTTCCATCCCGTAGCCTCGTGAATCAACCGCTGTCGAGTCACGCTGCCATCGGCCGGAATCTTTTACAAAACAGTATCTGCCGAGTGAGAAATTTGCTCGACGATCGTAATATTCCGATGGGGGAATAATTTCAGTTACCTGGAACTGGCCGTCTAAACGCGAATGCACCGCGAATAGGGGGCTAAGCACGCCAGCACCTGCAACGAGCATGTAACATTGCGCAATATGTTCGCAACTGACGTCGTGTCGACGAACCGCGCTTTCCCAATTGATTATTGCTTCTTGGGATTCCGAACAGATTAGATCCCGAACGCCCGCGCCCGTTGCGTGCTCTGCTGCATAGAAGCGGATTAATATTCATTATTTACTGCGTATTGCCGACGATAGCAACTGGCATTTCTTAAATTTACGTAACGCCCGGGGAAGCCGAAGTGCGCGAGCAGAAAACTGTACGCGGCCGAAAGCTAATTTTTCTATCGCGTCCGATTAAGCCGCGATTGCACAAACACGAGCAACCGTGGCAGAGTTCGAGTGGTCGTGGCTCGGGTTCACTTGCTTTATCGCGGATCAGAAGTTGAAAAGTCGAGCTTGTTCACGAACAGCGAAGCCGGAGTGGGGAAGTGGCGCCCAGTTGGACAGCAGTGTATCAAACTGATCGCGATATGCCTGCACATTGGTTAATTACTAGTGGTGTAACGCGCGAGCACGTCTGCAGGAAGAGCTGTCCGCTCGCCTCGTGGCTTTAGCTCTTTATTTTTATTTACGCATCTCACTTCTTCGACACCGCCGACGATTATCCGCGGAGCACGTTCCAACAGATCCCCTTACAGTCTAACTGTGAAATCATTAAAAAAAAAAAAAAAAAAGAGGCGGTTGCACAGCGGGCACACGTGATCCCCCCGTGCGGTTTCCCCGTTTTCTTCCGTAAACCGCGGTGCCGTGAAATATCCCGGGAGCGCGGTCCGCGATGCCGCCGAGCCATCGCGAAAATAATATCCGAAAGGCTTAGCCGTCAGCGGATGCCGTTACTTGGCACGCGTCAGAGATTAAGGTGCAACAAGAGGATCTACCCTCCAGTCGGTTGAAAAAGGCGACGAGATTACGAGGAACCGTCCCCCTTCGATCGGCCCGATAGCGTAGGACGAGCTTCGGAGATGATGAACCACGTTGAAATCCCGCGTAAATCCTTGGCCAGCCAGCCCGAGAGCGCCGCACGAAAACGGGCACGGGCTACGCGCGCGTGTGCGTGCGTGACCGCGTTTCCTTGTGTACGCCGTTGCGAGGGTGTTCTCGAATGCGGTCTTTAGACGGCCTTTAGTTTCGTGTAAGCGCCCGTCGAAGTTAGTAGACCCTCCTCGATTTATCCTAGCAGCGGGATCTCCTCTTCCGGCTTAACTCTTCAGCCTCAGCTCCACCCTGCGGCCCTCGGTCCCCGATCCTCGGCCCACAGTTTTTGCTCCGCCCTCGGCGGGCCCACCGTACATCGCGCGGGTCCGATCAAAATTGGGCTCGTCGGCAGCCCGATATCGCACCGTTCCGTCACTCCGCGATCGAGGGCGCACAGATTTAACGGTTACTGCGATGTGGCCCGCGGCAACGGGCAAGGACGAGGCGTCCGCACTGTGCAACCAGGACACCGACGGGACAATCGCCCGTGCGCTTTGAAAATCCCGCGGAGCTGTTTCCCAGTGGACGGGAGATTCCTGCCGGTGCGATGAACAGCCGGGCAACAGAAAATCGTGCTGCCAAACTGTCTCTGCTGATCGTCCCCACCATGTGAATGAGAATGATCAGCGTCGCGTAGATTTTCGGCTGACTTCTGAGGGACTATAAGCTCACGATGGAGCGTAAAAGCACGGGAGCGATAGTTAGTGCCGGCGGTAATTAGAGAGAAGGTGCGAGGCTGGTCAGCGAGAACAATAAAATTTTCCGAACCAACGGGTGGGGGGTGGCTTTCCTCCATTTTGGTCTCGCGCCAGAACGATGGAGCGACGGAGAATACCGAGAAGAAGAGGCCTCTCCTCTGCGGAAACCAGACCTGGTAAGTTTGTATTTTGTATGTGCCAATTGCGCGCGGATGCTTCCAGTAACAATGCCTCATAGATTGTTATTCCCATGTTGGAATAGGGCTCGATTATTTCGGCAGTATACAGTGTTGCAAAAATAAATGAGAAAGCCTTGATTATTTATGTTGTTGACAATGCTTTGAAGATACTCGCAAAAGTATTCGCCCACCCCATACGTATAACGGATTTCACTTATTTTTTAATGTTAAGTTCAGAATTAACCATTATAATTTACATCACTGTAAACCTTGATTAATATATTTTTAGTTAGTACCATCTACCAAAGAAATGCTCAAAGAAATCTTGCTAGAAGAATGGCGCAAGATCGGTCCAAACACAGAAAATTAGTTGAATCTATCCATAATAGATTAAAGCTTATAATAAAATCGCAGGAATGTTAAAAGTATATTGACTTATTGTAATTACGTTTCTATAATTAAATACTCAAATTCAGCGAATATTTTTTGCTACTTCTACGGATAATACGTTTTTAAATAAACTTGTGTAGAATTTATAAATAATTGAATGCACCCAGAACAAAAGTATGTTAAACAAGGTTTACATTAATGTGAATTGGAATTGCGAATTCTTACTTTGAAGTCGATTTAATGTGTAAAATGTGTTGCATGTAGGATGGGCTTTTGTCAGTAACCTTATGTGAATAATAGTAATAATAATAATAATAATAATAATAGGACTTTATTAAATATGTGATTATAAAAATGTACGAACTACAATAAGGAAAGGAATATAATGTTTAAATTGCTAACTGTGTTGTAAAAGATGAGATTCGACGTTTGTAGGAAATTACGCCGTCATCGAAGTTATCCCTGACACGTATTTTTGTCATTCATTGTTTTATAATTCTGTACAAGCATGATACGTGTTGAAAAAGGTCGTTTGAACAGTTGTAACATAAGTTTGACCGTATTTACAATTACTTTGTCAACGAGAGAAAAGTAAAGGGAGAAGAAATGGAAGTGGTCTATGGAATATTCTATCCAAAGAGATAAATTGAGTTTCGTACGTACCTATCTCGGTTGGAACAAATGCCAACTGCTTCCAAAATAGAAGAGAAAACGAGGCCAGACTAAAAAAACTAACCCTGATTTTTTTTACCTTCAACTTATCTTTAATATCGACATGTTCGACCTTCCGATAAGGCGAACCCAAGATGATAACCACGTGTGCCGAGTTCAAGTCCTCCAGCAACAATAAAGAAGCCCATCGGTGGCTATGCGCGACGTAAACAAACAGGATTAATTCGTAATAGTCATCAGATAAATAATAAACAATAAATGTTACTTTGATTTCTACTTTTTTTTTGTGCAGAAAAGCTTTATTTGTGCCCTAAAAAGTTTCCCTTGTACAATAAAGAGTTACACAAATTCATTATTATAAAAAGCTGTACGTATCTACGAAAAGCTGTACGAAAACTATTAAAAGAAATCCAATTCCTCAGAGCTTATTTACTTTTACAATGTAAGACTTTAAATATCGAATCGAAGGAAACATTCCATTCTTACTGATGTTCTATTCCGATTTTGCAATAGGAGCATAACTTCCAAAACAATTTATCAAAACTGCACAGCTGACCTGCAATTGAATATTATAAAAAAAAAATGACGTCTCATATTTTGTATAATTTTCCTTTCTAAATTCGGAACGAAGCTTATTTTGTCAAATGCATCGGAAACCTTGGGCGAACACCAACCGTCTATATGCGATATATGCATTTATCGCGGATGGCGTGAATTTTGATGAAGCAAGACACATTTAACACAGCAGCTGGCCCATTGTTTCCTGGGCATTATGTTACAAACAAATAATACCGATGACACATCACCAAAGGAAAAGAAACCGGATTGTCATGTTAATCCTCGGAATGTCGTAACTCACCCCTCATATTTTTAAAGCTTCACATAATATGTATGCCTGATTGAATGCGTTGGTAGAAACACATTTGGATAATGAAAAAATGAGTAGGTATATCGCATAAACATACCTACTTTGAATTCATTCAATCCTGTAGCAACTGATTTGTTAGTGTAAAGGTGCGTTTAGAACAAACGAACGAATGCTCGTTCACCCCCTCCCCCTCCCCCCCCCCCCCCCAGTTTGACAAAATCCAAGTGATGAAGAATTGCAAGTGAAGATTACCGTTTATGTTAAATGAGCACGAATTTTGTCGAAGTGGGGGACGAACGAGCACTTGTTCGTTTGATTTAAACGCACCTTAACACTTCACCTCAAACTTATTAAGGGGTTAGGACACAGTAACGAGCCAAGAAAGCAAACGATTTTTCGACTACGATCATAAGAAAAGTAAACACTCGATTAATGTAAGGTTTTGCGAATTAGTTCACTATATTATGAACTATAAGAAAAGCATATAATATTTTCAAAATAACATTTTTACGCCGTGCAATGTCTCCATTTAAAAGGTCCATTTTTTTTTTTCGGATGGCCAACTGGTGGGCCGGATTCCGGCAAATCGGATGACCTGTAACAAAAACCCCAAAAATGTCGTAAACTATAATATATTTCCTAGGCACTGACGATCCAACATTTAAAATTTTTTAATTATTGTACAAAATATAAACAAAAAGATCACACACTTTTGTCGAAATTTGATCATTATTTTTCAAACATCGGCCATTTTGTCAATTTTCGCAAAAATTGAAATGTTGGAAAAATTGAAATGCCTAGGAAATATATTATAGTTTATGACATTTTTGGGGTTTTTGTTGCACGGCGTACAATTGCTATTTTGTAAATATTATATGCTTTTCTTATAGTTCATACTATAGTGAATTAAAAAACACAAAACCTTATATTAATCGATTGTTTACTTTTCTTATTATCGTCGTCTAAAAATCGTCTGCTTTCTTGGCCCGTTACTGTGTCCTAACCCCTTAATGAAATTTAAATAAACGAAACTTATTAATTAGCCACTTCTGTTGCTAGAGTAACAATATTCTTCTCGTTATAAGGGCACCCGTTCAATTAGAAATACCTACTTTCCCAGCTTTATATGAACATTCTTGAATAAAATATTCGCATGCTCTTAGTTAACATAATATCCGCGGATAATATTATCTAAATTAACTTGATAAGCAAATTGCGCTCGCTAATCAATTCCCCGACTATATTGCGAACGATTTCGTTCCACGATCACGTACGATTCAGTTTGCGAATCGTGCGTTTCGGAGGATGAACCACCCGCAGATATAATGCCCCTATTGTAGTCTCTGGACTAAACCTTGGATTTGCGAATAAACCTCCGTTGAAAGCCCTCCAAACTTCCCAAATGTATTAAAAATACCTAAGGTAAACGTTTCCTTAGTAGGTATCCTTCATCTAGTATTGTTTCTTGTCTTTCGCATGAATCTCGCTCACCGTTCTCTTCACTTATTCCTCTGTGCCTATCATTTACAATTTACACGGACATTTCGATAATTCTTCCACGAATCCCCAATAAAGACGATCTATTCTACGCTCTGTTTGAGAAAGATTTACTACAACCTCGGAATTCACTTCCGATTAGGGCTGGGACTATTCGAATAATTTAATAATCGAATATTTTACAAGTATCCGAATGTTATTTATCGAATATTTAAGTATTCGAATACTATTCAACTATTTAAGTATTCGAATACTATTGGAATATTTAAATATTCATGTAGTATGGGGTGAATTATAAATCAAATTCTTTAGGTTTATTTTTTTACAAGCTTTTATTTAGTTTCAGTTGTGAGTTCGTTAGTTTGTCAGAGTGAAATCTTGTAAGCTAATTTTGACCCACTTCAACATATCCGATCGGCTTGAAACTTTGCACACATACGTAGTGCCGATGACAATACAATATTTTCACGCGTTTATTTTTAGTCATAGGGTACACCAACCGGTGAATAACCGAATTGTTGAATTTATGGACCTTTGAGATTAATACTTGCAATTGCATTTTAATTTATTTTTCTTGAAATTTCTATAAGAATAATTACTTATTCTTATCGTAATTTAAAAAAAAACGATTATAAAATGCAAAACGTGTAGAAGCTTGTAAATGACCGCATACTTTTAATAAGAATTGTACTTATTAATGTTTGCACTATACGCGTAAATAAAAATATGGGATATTAGAAGTGCAACTACACTCCATTTATAAACATATAATATTTTTAAATTTGTAATTGACATTTCTTTGCCTAATGGTAATTCACTGGTATGCGGTCAATTACTGGTTGTTTTACCCTATGAGGAAATTCTTCTCAGGCAGTCATTTGGGCCGGTATCAAAATTATTGGTTCCCTTTTAGTACATTTTAATAAAAGCTTGTTTTGAAAAATAAAAATTTTCCTATAAATTATTTCATGCTTTTCGAATACTTGAATATTCGAATAGTATTTGGATACTTGGATATTCGAATTATAGTCGTCAAATAATTGAGCAACTGAAGTATTCGAATATTCGAATACCGAAAAATTCGACAAATAGTCCCAACTCTACTTCCGATTAACTGAAATAGTTTATAGAAGAAATTCGAAAGGTATCAAAGACACGCCGCCAAGTGGCCCGAAACTGGGGATGGGTTTGAACGTAATTTTTAAATTCTCGAAACCCGAATCCTAAACTCTCTGCACACCGAAACTTGAAGTGCTGATTCCGTTTCGTAAGTGGAATATCTTGCTTTAAGAACTGAAGTCAACAAAATTTTCTGCATAAATCTCTGTTGACCATAGTTAAGCAAAATACAAATAAAAATATAACAATACACAAATTCTCGAGGCACGCTGCGACCGATTCATTATTCAGTGATTTTATAATTTTTCTTATCGGGTTACGAGAATTTCGAATCACGAGAAAAGTGCAAAGTTTCGAATTCTCGACACTTTCCTTACCAGAAACCGTAAAAACGCGAACAAAATTCACATCACTGTTATTTACGCGTTATTCATTATACCTACATAAATATGTAGAACGGTTTCAGAGATTTTTTTTTCAGCCGTAGAATCTGATTCTAGAATTATTATTTTACTATGATAAATAACGACTCCTATTAACTACTTTCGTATTCTCGATTGAATTTCCTTTATGGAAATTAAAACTTACACGGCTATTACTATTTACGTTTCTCCGGTTGCATAGCGAAATGCTGAAATGAATTTTTAAGGGCTGATAAAACGTCAATCCAGAAGGGATGATCGCTTACCCAAAATGGATACAGCTTCATATTTATTAGTATCTATCCTGAGACAACTGTTCGATCTCGTGTATACAGAAACAGAAAAGTTATGAATTATAATCTTAGTCATTGTTAAGGAAATGTTGCTGAAGCGTTAGGTATTATCTACAAACTGCTCTTGGTGACCATATAAAAATATAAAGCAATGAGGGCGTTGGGACCCGTGAAATTAGGCATCAATGATCGCATAGACTTTAAAACAATTGAACTTTTGCATTTCATTTGAAATACTTTTTGTTTACAATTAAATTTCTAGTATACATCATGCCCTTAATATCTCTGAATTGCACCTGCAATTTTTAACTACGTTATGGTCATTATAATTAGTTACTCAATTTCCACATTCCATGGTATACGGCGGTAAGAAATTTCCACGCATTGACTACAAATGTATCGTCACAAATTCCGTCCAGGCAAGTTCTTGCAAAAAAATTTTACGCAGCCGTTTTAAGTAAGTTCTACCAAATCCTCTCATGCAAAATTCGTCGGGACTTCACGTCACCCTTCCGTTTTGTAAACGCGACTAAATACGTAAACCGGAAAAACGGAATGAAATAGAGATTCACGAAAGGGTATTTTTCAAGGAGTTGTAATGCGTTTATCCCCTTCATATTACATCAACTTATAATTAAAAAGACACTCTCCAACGCTACATAATTGGATTTAAGTTATTTTTTTATCCATAAAAAATATAGTGAGGCAAAGTACGCCAATTTCAGGGAAAACGTGATGGAGTTTTCCCCATTTTCAAAGCTTTCCCAAAAGATTTTTGGTGACTTGTGAATTGCCGCCACTGGGCGGGGTGTCTTTGATACCTTTCGAATTTCTTCTATCAACTATATCAGTTAATCGGAAGTAGGGTTGCGACTATTTCTCGAACTTTTCGGTATTCGAATATTCGAATACTTCGGTTGCTCAATTATCTGGCGACTATAATTCGAATAAAAACTTCGTCCACAGATAGAAGAATCTGTGGCTGAAATATCACGGCCGAAAATTCGAATTTACCTGCCGTTTTTACGGTGTCGGACTATGCGTACTGGCCGAGTGCCGATCGTCATTAAACCACCAACCTGACGAGTAAAAACACCGTAAGGGGTATTTCCCCGTGACTTCGCGTGAAAGCGTGGACGGTATCGCGGGTGATACCCGTCCAGCTACGGACAGACCTCCACGTATCGGGAGTAACGACAAAGTGCAGAGGTCATCGATGATGTAGGTAACGTGGTTGAAAGCGAGCTGTTATTTCGCCGAGCAGAAATAAAAGTGGATTCTGCCGCATAGGAACGGTTTCGAGGTTGGGAAAAACACGCGGCTACGATCAATCTGCACGCTTCCGCGTATCTGTCGGATAAACAGACCCTTCTTCGTCGAATTACCGTTTCTAGGACACTCGCTCGATCGCGTCTGCTCCGTATTTGTACGATTTACAATAGCGTTTCTCGCGTCCAGCTATCCAACGAGATTTTTCGATCGCGCTCCGGGACGGGACCTATTAAAACCATATCGTTCGCGAGACACCACGACGAAAGCAAATTCCGAACATTCCTTACGCCCCTTCTCTCCTTTCCCTTAGAATATTTTCCGCGGCTGTAAGTATACGCATCGAAGTAGAGTCATAATAGCAACTACGTAGGCAACCAATGCGCCCATCGAATGGTTCCCATCCCGTCCCATTGATCACGGTCACGCGTGGACTCCGATATTCGGCTGGATCTGCCGCGGTGGCACGTTCCGAAAAAAAAAACAAAAAAAAAACAAAAACACCGAGACGCAAGAGAGTTCTGTGGAAGACGAGCAATCTCTTGAATACGGGAATCCTCCTCGTCGAGCTGCATAGGAAGGCAAGGAATACGGGGCGATAATAGGTACACATAGCGAGACTCGTTGTCGGGGAGCGCTGACCGCAGAGATAACGCTTTGACCCGTTACAAGCTTCAAGTACGAAATGAATGCCTTCACTGTCTCTTCCAAGCCGGGCCCAATCCAAATATGTGGCCCTTTTTCTTACCAAGACCGCCCTTTATTAACCGCCCACCGCGATCCCGCGAATTCGACTGATCCACCTTGTACCTTAGATGGGTGGCCAAGTGCTGGTTGTGGCTTTTCGGACACGAACAGGTTCACTGAACCAGCTGCGCATCGGAAAACACTATTTTTTTTGGGGGGGATAAGGACTCGCTTATTTGTCTCTTAATAATAATAATAACGATAATAATAATAAGAAGAAGAATTGCGCATGTGCGTATGTAGACTATACAGAGTATGACACGCAGAAAAGCTATCGACAAAGAGCGGAGAACGTGCGGATTGTGTAAGAGACGAGGTTTTGCAATAACAAGCGTTGTTTTTATACCTGACCTTGATTACTTTTAATATATTAACGTTAACTGTTGATAATGAAGAAATGAGAGATAATTGGGCCAACCCTCAATGATTTGAAATTGAATAAATTTAGTTTGAAGAATTTAATTGTTAAAGAAAAATAGCTTTATTTCTATTGGGTATATTTTATTTTTGAGTTTGAAGATTTTAATTGTTAAAGAAAAATAGCTTTATTTCTATTGGGTATATTTTATTTTCTCGTAGTCAGTAGTTTTTGTGTTTTAAGTCTAAAATGGAACTATGGCTTGGTAGTTTTAATAATATTGTATAATGTAAGAGTTATTCTATGGGTTGGCAATTGTTTCCAAAATAAAGATCGCAAAATCATGGGATCCGCACTGTGTTTAACTAATTTTTTTATCATTTTGAGGGTTGGTAGGAAGAAATCTGCAGAAGCATAACTTGGCCCAATTAATAATCGTATTCGTTATTGGGATTGAAATTCTCGTTGTAAGGAATGCGCACGGTGTCGTTAACGTTACTATTCCCAGTTCCCCGTGGCAATGTTCGATGTTGGAAGGCGGTTCGCCTCATTAGTAAAGACTGGCTTATTTACTTATGCAGGCTGGAAAGACACCGACGCAGTGCTCCGATAACATGTAAATATTGTTCTAGAATTATCGGGGAACGCGTCCACTCTGCAGTCAGAAGTAATAGAGAGGCTACTGCCTATCAACGGGAGCAACGGGATCACAGGATGCAAAGATCGGCCCCACATCTGTGGAAAAGAAGCAGCCTGCCGCAGCTTCGACGACAACACGTCCAAGTGCGTCTGCCCGCACGACTTGTCCCCGCCGACCACGGACTTGAAGTGCCCAAATCGCCTAATAGGTCAGACCCAAATATCCGGATAAGATTTCACCGTGTCAACAGGGCCCGAGGGCTCCTGCCAAGCAGAATACGTGCTTTTAAATATTAATTGTTGTTCCAATCGATCTTTCAGTTCCCCTGACACCGCGACCTATACCCAACATTATACCCCCCAATGGCAACTCTACCAATAGCACGGCCGCCGTCCCAGAGGCTGAGCAGGTAATTAGTCGAAGCTGTTGTCCTAAACGGGACGTCGAAGCGTTTTTTATATTGCTATCATTTCTGTTGTTGCAACAGGTGGAACGATCGAGACAAAGGTTACCTGAGATAATAGGAATCGCCATAGCTTTCTTCATCGTATTAGCGATATTGTCGAGCATAGTGTACTGGGTCAGGAAGCGGAGTTACAATGTGAAATCGCAGAGGAATTCTCTGGATGTATGTTTAATAAGAGTTTCTTAATAATATAAGTTTCGATGTACCTACTTAGTATGAATTTATAGCGATTTGCTATTAGGCTTCTGCCGTTCCTTCATTTCCAAATTGAAGTTAACAATTAGTAAAGAAGCATCCCCTGTGCTTTTTCTTCAGGGTACACCGATGAATTTGAAGAAGGGGCTGCTGTTAGCGAATAAGTACACACCAAATCCACAGTATTTCAGTTGTGCTTCGCCAGAGGTGCCGATCCTGCAACGCGAATCCCTCGTTTTTGTTCAAGAGATTGGCGAAGGGTGTTTCGGGAAAGTCTACAAAGGTATGGATATACATAGTGTTCCTGATTTCTCGATATTTTTCGCATCTCGAGAAACGAGAAATCAGATTATATTTCCCGAGGATTCTCGAGAATTCTCAAGAATATAAAGAAACATTGCAAATTTTATATTTTTTAAATAATATTGACAATATTTATCTAAATTTTTATTCGTGTTAACTTAGACAAAACTTGTGTAATGAAAAAAAAACCAGATATTTAATATAATTGATAAATTTATTTATTTAATACAAAATGTGAGCAAGGCGAAACATTACTTTTTTGTTTTAAAATAGTTTTTTAAAAAGCACAATGCGCCTAATGTCGCGTCAGCCAATCTACTTCCTTTTTTTTGTGACAAAATCTGTGGCTGTAGATAAATTTCTGTCATTTTGAGTGGGTGTTGGTTTAATTGTATATAGAGCATCAGCGATACGAAGAGAAAAGTTTATCCCCAAAAAAACTTCAAAAAAGTAAAAAAATTACGCCAAGTACATGAAATCAAATAAATCACAAAAAATAGAAGATAATAATAATTACAAAATAAAAAAAAGATGTGAAATCAGAATGAGCTGCAAGTACATAATGGTGCTTTCCAACTACCCTTAAGATGACCCAACTACATATACACGGCAAAAATGCTGTGTTCATACATTCAATTACTCATATCGTGGACATTTTAATAATATGCAGATAAAATGTATCATCTAGACATTTGCCTAGATGTCCGCGGACTGGAAGTCAACTACTTGGCGTGGCCCCGGTCTCCCCTACTCTCTTCAATAATCTGTACTATAATATGTTCCCCCCTTTCGTCATTTTGTCAAAATGGACAGTGATCTTCTATTTCATTGGAGGTCCTAATACCCTCGTAAGCGGGATCGACCAAAGCATTTTGATAAAATTGTGCAAAAGAAGCTCTACAATGGACCACGCCCAGTAAATTATTTAAAAGAGAGAGATATTTTACACCTATTGAACTATATCCCACCAATTTATCATTCCTCAAATGAAATAGAAGATCACGGTCCATTTTGACAAAATGGCGAAAGTGGGAACCATTTTATAGTACATATACAAGAGAGTACACATCATTTTAACTACTTACTTAAGTAGTAATGTTATTTTCGAAAAACTGTATTCATTAAGTCCACAAATTAAATACTTATAAACATAATAGTATATAATTCCTTCCTAGATTGTATGAAACATCTTTTTAAGTATATACATATTTATAATGGTAGTTTAGATGTGTTCCCACAACTGCAATATATACGTAGAGTTTTGCATAACAGAAAACGCAAAACATTAATTTACGCGGGACATCGCGCGAGTAGGGTTTGTCGATTGTTAAAAACCGGTTTTTATTTATAAATTTATAAAATTCGAAAACCGGTTTTTAAATTTAAAAAACCGGTTTTATATGCTAGAATTCATATGAAAAAATGATTTAATTAAAAACGTCAACATTTTGACTTGAAATCGCCTCGTACAAAAGCAAATTGTAGTAGGTTTATTGTAAAACTAATCTTCATGAGTTCATATTTTCAGAAAAAAAACAAAATGGAATAAAGATTTATAATTTGGTACCACATTTTAAAAGATTTATATTTTGTACGGATTTTAGTTATTTTAGCATTTTATTCATTTGGTTTCGTATGCAGTCTATTTTATTGTGTTATAGTTTTGCAGGTTCATAAATATTAGATCAACTCAAAAATTGTACGTATTCGTACGGATTTTAGCTATTTTAATTTTGTTTTTATTTGGTTTTGTATAGATAGAGTATATTTTATTTTGTCATATTTTTGTAATTCCATAATATTACGGAAACTGAATTTTTTAAAAATAACTAAAAATATTTATTTACTATTTTAATTACATATTTTTTGTTGTGAAAGGTCAAAAACCGGTTTAACCGTTTTTTGGGAATAGTGAAATTCGAAAACCGGTTTTTTCAAATGTCGGTTTTTGTATAAACCCTACGCGCGAGTGACTAAGCTAAGCTATGCTATGCTACGTTTGAAAAAAATTAGCTTCAATACATTCTGATGGAATCGACTCCACCAAAAGCTACGTTAAAACATAGCATCGCATAGCATAGCTTAGCTTAGCTTCCCGGTGGATTCCCAGCTTTATACCACTATGAATCTCGGCCCTCCAATTATAACAATTTGAAACAGTTATTTTCCGAATCGTTTCAACCCCTGCTATACCCACATACATCGACTAACATCGGCCTTGCTACTAATATGTACCTATTATCTTTGTATAACAGGAATCTCCCGTATAAATAAATGAATATCAAATCTTGCAGATTTCTCGAGACGCAGAATAATTTCCCTTGTAAGCTTCCTGTCGTAGCCAAACGTTCTCGTTCACTATGAAATTTCCATCTGCAGGACGACCGATATAATCCATATGATTCCGAAAACTATTTACAGGAGAATTATGCTCAGGAGACTCGAATGAGATCGTCGCGATAAAGGTGCTGAAGGAGTCTGCCTCCCGCGAGGCTGAAGAAAATTTCATGCGCGAGGTCGATATCATGTCCACGTTCGGCCACCGAAATATCCTGTCGCTGAAAGGTGTGGTGCTCCGAGACGCCAACAGCCCGTGGATGGTTTTCGAGTACATGCCTTACGGAGACCTCGCTGAACTATTGCGATCCAACTCCCCTCAGCTGAGATCGTTCAAACCTGGACTGCAACCATTGACACAGGTAAAAACATCTTCGTTCGTAATTACGATGCGCACTCCCACTTCCTACAGTTCCTACTAATCCCAGAACACATTGTGGGATCAGGAACCCCCATAGAACAAAAGGGAGCCCGGACTAAGACACCAGGGAGAGTCGGCGTAGCCGTGGTGGCAAACGCGACTGATCAGCACCCGGGCGGCTCGGGTTCGATCCCCGACGCCCCTGACTTTTTTTGACTCTCTTTTCCGTGGCTTCGTAGGAATTTTACGTCACCTATTTCTACAACATTGATTAAAACGAGGAAGTAGGAAGTGGTGATCTGTTGTACCGTCGTCGCACAGTCCGATCCATTATGTCGTTCACATGTTCCAGGAGTCTTTACATTGGATAACCATCCAAATCGCGGCTGGCATGGCTTATCTGTCGGGGCAAAGATTCGTCCACAGAGATCTGGCCTGTCGGAATTGCCTCGTTGGCTCCGACCTCGTCGTGAAAATCGCTGATTTCGGTATGTCGCGGGACGTGTACACTTGCGATTACTACAAGGTACGTCGAACGATTCCCTGATGCTGCAATTCGTGGCGGCAGCTTTACGAATCTGGACAGTCTGTTCGATAAATCGAGCATTTCGGTTCACTTCAGATAGGGGGTTCCCGACTTTTACCAATACGGTGGATGTCGCCGGAAAGCGTGATGTACGGACGTTTCACCCTGGAGAGCGACGTCTGGAGCTTCGGGGTGGTTCTGTGGGAAGTCTATTCTTTCGGCAAGCAGCCGTATTACGGGCACAACAACGAAGAAGTAAGTGAAACACAGGATTTTTCGTACATTTTTAATATCTTCAGGACGCTCCTCTCTGTATAATTTTTCTACCGATAATTACGGTCACAGAAAGACAAAATTTATATGGCATGGAAATGAACACTTTCAGAGTGTTTTAAGATTAGAAATTACGGCTGATGTTCAACGTTCGTTCTACACGCAATCATGACAACGTCATCTACTTAACATTTTTTTTCAGGCATTTTTAATTAGACACCTATAAGATAAATTACGCATACTTTATCTGCGTAATTTTTGATGGGCACTTCTCGGAAAGTATTTAAGCTGAACATTTGAAATTCGTGCTGCATATTTGTAAGTTATGTTTGCTCAAAGTGCATTGCACTGTCGCGTTCGCAGCGTTAGTCACATGTTTTATATTAGTACTTAATCATATTTGTTTAAATGTTTAGCTTAAGGTATAATAATAGACCACTTCCCTCTGAAAAATTTAAAATACTATTTTTATACCATCTCGAACTAATACTTCTATACGCAGAACAACAAGAAGAATCGATTTATGTAACAAAAATATATGCTTCTATTTAAAAAAGAAATGCTGTCATAGAACAGTAGATGCCAGAACCGCCCTTAGCACCGGGCAGACGGGGCCCTTGCCCCGGGCCCCGCGCTTAGGGACTTGATTTTGTAAAAATTAAACGAATTGAGTATAATTGTCAAGGTATCCATTTTTCTGGAATAAATATTCGGCAAGCCTAACTGACGCATGAAGTAGAGACATAAGGTTATCTGTTTTCGATTAATATGTTTTCAATAATATTGACTTTTGGCCCGGGGCCCCGCAAACTCTAAGGGCGGCTCTGCTAGATGTCATCAAACCATTCAATCTTTTCCCCCACTATTTTCTTTACCGCAATTAAGCTAGAGATACCTTCTAATCATATTTTCTCGCCAAATGCTGTTGCAGGTAATAAAACTGATATTCCAGGGAATAATGTTGATCCCACCAGAAGGATGTCCCCCGTTTGTCTGTCAGTTGATGCGGGAGTGCTGGAAAACAGACCCAAAGGACAGGATAAAGTTCGCGGAGATACTGGAGAGGCTCGAGAAAGCTCAAGGTAAATCCAACAAGCCCATCCAGCAGGGCACGTTGCCACGACCGCCACAAGGGCCCGTCACCATTCGAACGCCAGACGCGTTGGATCCCGACGGTTATTTATTGCCAGCGCCGACGAAACCGCACGAATATCTGCAAACCCTGCCAGCCTTGTCCGATTAGCAGCATTATTAAGGTCTAAACACACTTATCAGTTCCGGTGACGACACAGTGCCGGCGTGCCAGAGGTGAGAAGAAGAGATCCTCTACGCCGGCACTTAGTGTTCCTTCTCGAGAATTCTTTCGCGAGAATTTCTCGAGAAATTTTATAATTTCTTATTTCCGATATCTCGAGAAATTACAGTATTTTTCGAAAAACTTAAGTGTAGGAAAATTATTATAAATCCCATTTGTTTTCAGAAATGAAATCATAATGAAATCACATCTACAATCTGTAATAAATGTTAGCAATACATAGGAATAATTGAGCGA
Source organism: Andrena bucephala (assembly GCA_947577245.1). Taxonomy (NCBI): domain Eukaryota; kingdom Metazoa; phylum Arthropoda; class Insecta; order Hymenoptera; family Andrenidae; genus Andrena; species Andrena bucephala. Next base: position 28,280,185 of record OX387717.1, on the reverse strand, counting down.
TTTTTTATAAAGTTTTCTTTTCGTATCGCCGATGCTCTATATACCCAAAATTTCGAATTTTCAGAATTCGGGACCCAAAATTTCGAGTTTCTAGAATTCGAAACCCAAAATTGGAATTTCCAGAATTCGAAATCCAAAGTTTCGAATTTCCAGCATTCGAGATCTAAAGTTTCGAATTTCCAGAATTTGAAACCCACAATTTCGAATTTTTAGAATTCGGGACCCAATATTTCGAGTTTCTAGAATTCGAAACCCAAAGTTGGAATTTCCAGAATTCGAAATCCAAAGTTTCGAATTTCCAGAATTCGAAACCTAAAGTTTCGAATTTCCGGAATTTGAAACCCAAAATTTCGAATTTTCAGAATTCGGGACCCAAAGTTTCGGTTTTCCAGAATTTGAAACCCAAAATTTCGAATTTTCAGAATTCGGAACTCAAAATTTCGAATTTCTAGAATTCGAAACCCAAAGTTGGGATTTCCAGAATTCGAAATCCAAAGTTTCGAATTTTCAGAATTTGAAACCCAAAATTTCGAATTTTCAGAATTCGGGACCCAAAATTTCGAATTTTCAGAATTCGGGACCCAAAATTTCGAATTTCCAGAATTCGAAACCTAAAGTTTCGAATTTCCAGATTTCGAAACCCAAAGTTTCAAATTTCCAGAATTCGGGACCCAAAATTTCGAATTTCCAGGATTCGATCACTGTTTGTTTCATTTACACAAGTTTTGTCTAAGTTAGACACGAATAAAAATTTAGATAAATATTATCAACATTATTCCAAAAATATAAATTTTGCAATATTTTTTTAATTTCTTAAGAATTCTCGAGAATTCTCGAGAAATATAATCTGATTTCTCATTTCTTAAGATGCGAAAAATATCGAGAAGTCAGGAACACTACCGGCACTGTGTCGTCACGGAACTGACAAGTGTGTGTTAGACCTTTAGTGGGCACAGCATTGTGGACGGGGGGGATCCCGCGGAAAATGAAAATTCGACGAAACTCGAAGGATCAGCGGAATCTTCTTAAATACGTGTAGTATTGCGCTTCGTAAAGTGGATATTAATTAATTTTAAACATGATCAGGGAAACCGTGAAAGTTCGACGCACCGAACCTTCGTTGTCCAAGAAATAGTATTAATACTCTGTATTGTTAAGGGAATGTACTATACTCTTAATAATTTATTATTAATTATGATTAGCGAGGAGAATTATTTACGTGTAGTGAATTGTACATGAATATTACGCGTTTGCACGGATAAGTCTTTTCGCCTCCCCCCGTCACGTACCTCGGTGATCTTACGTTGGCGATTCAAAAAAACTGCGCTGAGCCGTGTAACGCAACGCAAATAGAGGATGTTTTTAATACTCTGTGTGAATGAATTGTCGATTCTCAAACGCAAATGATTGTATGAAAACACGGTGAGTAGAATAAAGTTTCAGAAAGGACACGTGGAATTCCTCTGTTCGACTTTCGTATCCTCTTTCCTTCGAGTAACTTATTGGCTCCACGGTTCAACATTACGCAGGGTTTAATTTTCAATTGAGCACCTCGTGTAACCGCTACACTGTAGCGGCAGGTCTGCCGAAATATTACTTTCCCCAGCGGCTACTTTTGCCGGAAAAGTTTTGTCTAGTTCGCCCCGCCCTTTGAGTATGTAAGTACATATTTGTCGACATTAATGAAAATTTAAATTTCTATACTTTCTATTGGACCCAGATATACCCCATATGAGATTTTTTCCCCAATGAAAATGAGTCCAAACACGATGTCAATCGGACTATTTTTTTTTAATTACAATACTGGCTTCCGTTTTGGGCCAAAAGTATGTACTTATGTACGTAATATGTTTTGGAGATCGTTAACACCATCGGCGCTCGAAAGCAAGAATGAGATGAGTGATCCGATAACAAAAAATCTTTATGAAAGCATTTTCAACGTTTTGGCGAGCTTTTTTCAAAGAAAATGAGTCCAAACACGACCCAATTTGAACCACTTTTAATTTCTGGGCACAACATCCTGTGGAAGATGACGGCGAATCGAAATAAGGCGAGTTAGGTCGTGTTTGGTCTCATTTTCATTGGAAAAATCTCGAGAACGCGGTAAAAATACTTTCAGGAACATTTTACAGAAAATACAAGAATTTAAATTTTACACAACTTCGTTATCGCTCTGAGCTATCGGTCGTTCGCGTTGGGTAAACACATTGAACGACGATCTTGGCTTTGATGTTGGTATCGAAGTGGCAAGTCCGACCACTTCTCCGACGAATTTAAAACGCAATACCAGTTCTAAGAACTGTCGGGGATAGAAAACGCACTATGGGAATCGCAAGAACCGTGTACCATAAGAGTGCTCTTATGTTCGGCTTTTCAATTTTTTTTGCGGCCACCCCCCCCCCCAAATAGTTCGAAATAATAAAAAAAAATCTGTGTAAAATTTGAGCCTGATCGGATAACGGGAAAAGGTACCTCTGAGTCCTTGAACATTTAAATAATTAATATTTAAATAATATTTAGGTAACAGCTCACAAACTCGATTTTATATAATATCGTCCAAGTTATTGATTACATAAAAAAATATGTCAAACAAAAGTTGTAGATCCAGGCAAGGGGCATCTTTTATGTTGTATTACTTTTTCTCATGCGACAAACTGTTTTCGAAAAAAGTCCGAATAACTGGAAATAGACATTTTTTTCCAATTTTAAAAGTTTAAATCCTTCTCGAAGGCGAAAAAAATTGTAATTTTAATTTTCGAGGACTATTTTTTAAACATCTTAGGGATGGGTGGGGGGATATACAGAGACATGCCAAAAATATTTTCAGTGTTTGATATGTCCTGAAAATTTGGGACCGAAATTCGCAAAAATATCGAAGATATAGACATCAGAAGCGAGGTATTCAATTGCATTTTTCTCGAAATCATGATGTCTATAATTTTTCGAAAACCGTTTGTCGCACAAGAAAAAGTAATAGAACATAAACGATGCTCCTTGTCCGGATCTACAACTTTTGTTTGACATATTTTATTATGTAATCAATAACTTGGAGGGTATTATATAAAATCGACTTTTTGGGCTGTAAAATAATTATTTTAATGTTCAAGGGCCCAGGGACACCTTTTCCCGTTACCCGATCGGGCTCAAACTTTACACAGATTTTTTTTCAATCATTTGGAACAATTCCGGAAGGTGCCCGAAGAAAATCTTGAAAAAAATTTTACCAAGAGTAAATAAGAGCCACCCTAGTACACATACAATAGTATGTAATTCGAATTATTTAGTTATGAACTCATTTTCATTAAGAGAATCTCGTTAATCCATTGGTAATATTTCCATTAAAATCGAACAGAGAATATAGAAATTAGAATTGTCATCACTATACAGGTGACTCATCGAAAGCTCCACTGCCTCGCGAGCAGCAAGCCCCAGCTCTTGCTTTCGAAGTCAACGTCCGGAGACTCTGAAACAATTCTTTCGATGCTTCCCAGAAAGTATCGTCATCAGAACACGCTAAAGCCGTGCACAGGATCGTCATGCCCTGGCGTGTTTTCACGCCGAAGCCACTCAGAGAATTAATAAACGAATCCGTAAGCGACAGTTAGAGGGTGAACGTATTCGAATAAACATTCTAAAAATTCTCTCAAAGTGAAGACCGCGCGAAAAGAAAGGTTAACATATTTAGTTGGATCCGCCCGATGATTCCAGAACAAGGAATATTGTTGCCGTGATACGATCGCTTTTTGTTCGCCAAAGGCACGCGATCGGATTCGTGGAGAGGAATAGAAATCCCGGTGCCCCGTAGTCTCGACGTGCGTCTGATATCGGTGGACTCGAAACGCTCCCGCTTCCGCAACGAACATGTACGACGATTGCATATTCCTGTCGTTGCGATTTCCGCAAAAGCTCTGGCGGATCGTGAACGAATGCAAAAGCGGGGCCATACAATGGAGCCAGAACGGCACCACCATCCTCCTCGACTACAAGAGGTTCCAAGAGCAATACCTCGACGGGGGGAATTCCATCTTTAAAACGAGGAACATCACAAGCTTCATCAGACAGTTGAATTTATACGGATTCCGTAAGGTAACATCGCATAACCGTGACCCGATCTGCAACTCCCATAACCCAGACGTACACGAGTTCCTCCACGAGAACTTCCGTACCGGTCGACCGGACCTGTTGTCGATGGTATATCGGAAAACTCCTGGGAAACTGAGGCACTGCCAGCGTATCAGTTTGAAAAGCATCACGGAACCGGATCTGTTCGTGAACGACAGTAACGATCACGTATCGCGTCTGCACATGTGCCGGGTAAAGGAATATCGAATACAGTTCTGTCCCGTTATAAGTCCGACGGTCGGGGGGCAGGCCGACACTCTAACGAAACGATATGCTATTCGGCTCGTCTTTGTTATTTGCTGTCTGTTTGTAATAAGACGATACCGCCGCTATCTCGACCACAATTTATGCCTTGTCAGTAGAAAAGAAGTAGTGGGGATAGAAATGTACTTCTAACGAAGCAGGGGACTCGAACTTATAACGGGACAACTCTGTATCCCTAAACCAAGTTTCGGTTTTAGACTTTCGATGATAGTTCGATATTATTGAGAACGAATTAATTACTTTAATTAACAATTTTTTCTCTGGTTAACTTGAAACGCTGGGACATATCCCCATGAATATCGACGTCTTCAAATTCTTTCCCTTTTCTAATTCGGTTTTCTAAGTGAAAATTGATTTTTCTGTATAAAAATTATACAGACGTTGATCCAATGATTAGAAGCGATATTTTAACCGATGGAATTGTTTATCTACATACTTGAAAGTATTTTAGAAGGCGCCAATTGACCTGGAAAAAATGTTGATTTTTTTTTTAAACATCTATTTGAATTATTTCGAAGTGTAATTAAGTAGTTCCTGTCGTTATTAATTACTGCTTCAAATAGCAAACAATCCCGGTAAAATAGCTACATACTGCTTGCTTCTGTCGACGCGAAAAATTTTATAATTTTTTTCCTCTGCGCTTTTCAGTTGGCGTTAACTAGAGCCCTGGAGCAAATAACGCGAGAATATCGACGAACGCACAACCTTGCATCGGCCATAAATAAAGATTCGTTGGGTAACAAAGCGAAATCGAACGGAGCAATCATTACGATTTAACACGTGGCGTATCGGAGAAACGTAATCCCAGTAGAACCCAGAATATTTACTATTGATCAGTACAAACTTCAATAAGGAGACAATTGCGATACAGTATGCACTTCCGTCGGAAAACGTATTTACATGTCGAAAGTATTTAAAGTATATACATTTAGCGGCACAAAACTCAGAATTCGATTTAAAATTTCGTTTTGACTCCCATTCTATCGGAAATTATGAGACCAATACAGAGTGGATTAGAAAACATCCAGTACCAATTACCCTAAAAAGAATAACTCAGGTACAGACATGACTTGCCCCGGTGTGTATGTAAATTTTACACTGTAAACAGAACAAGTCTGAAGGCTATTAATTGTATGAGAGAATTATCTTATGAATCTATGTACTAATTGAGGTTCCTCTGTTACCGATATTATTATAAGGAACGGTAGACTATCCTTACAACAGTGATTTATTACTTAAACAATAATTATAAGGTTTCCTATGAAATATATAATCGTAGGATATAATGTTAAACATATGAAGTATTTATATTAAATGACCAACATATTTGTTGATAAGAATATTTATTTTTATATATAAACACTCTACTTAGAGACTATGCGTTACTACTTGTACTTGGTTGATTAGATACACGTTTGCTTTGCTCCATTTTATGCCTGTTTAAAAAGTTCTTGAAGGACTCTGCTTCTTTCTCTTCCTCCTCGTCTTCTTCTATCTTAAACGCATTTTCCGTGCCTTCTTCATCCTCGCTGGATTCATTGCCGGCATGCTTCAAGTATATATCTGAAATTTCTCTTCCACTACTGATCGTTGATACAAACGTCACACTTTCTCCCGAAACTTTTTGCGCCGCTCTCTCAAGCTGCTCCTTCTCTGCCTGCCGTCTTTGAGCATCTCGTTTAATTTTCATCCTTTCCCAATCTTTCTTATATTCCCTAAAAGATTTTTTTGTGTATCACAATGTATTGCGTATGTAAGTACATAATATGCGAATTTACCTTTCGTACTCTTCCACGGCCTCCTTAACAAGGTCTAGAAACTTGCCAATACCAGCCCCTGTAGCCGCAGACAAACCACAGCTACGTAAATGGCTGTAAAACTCGTCAAGCGTCAAAGCCATACTACGTGTTAAATTACTAATATAGCTTGTTTCTGAATCCAAAGCTTCTTGAAATGCTTCGAAGTCATGCATCCAGTCTACCGCATAACTGTGTTCAACAATGTCGATCTTAAAATATATGATTGCAGTTAATAAATTAGTATAGTATAAGGTCATGTAAGGTTTACTTTTGTTATAATCACCTTATTCATAGCGACAATAAATGGTAATTTAGTTTTGTAAAGTATTGAGCATGCATAAAGCATGTTAGACATGAATGTTACAGGATTAACGCTCCTCACAGTATCTAATATATACACTATAATTGTTGGGAACTGAGATGCTAGAGCCTCTGTTATAATTGTTCCACTCGCTGACCATGTAAAAACTTCTATTTGTCCAGGAGTGTCTAGAATTATATATTCGTGCTCTTTGCCTGCTTTATCGATAAGTTCTATCACTTGATCGAATTTTGTAGAAAAGAGATTCAAGGCAGTAACGATACCGCCGTTTGGACCTAATTTGTATTGTTTCATCACTTCCTTGTAATTGACGGTGTCCCTTATATCTAAAATACCAGACGTTTAATAAGATTCACTTATGCACAAAACTGTAATAAAATTAAATGTATCTATGTTACAAGTACCTATGTTAGCTGGATAAGGAACTTCTCTACACGCAGGGTCTAAATTTATTACATATGGCTTTCCTCCTACATCATACAAGACTGAAACAAGCCGTTGCACAAATGTAGTTTTGCCAGATCCAGCCATTCCAAGGACGATGATACATGTTGGCTTTTTACCGTCGATATTCGTTTGAAAGATTGTAGAATTTTGAGAGGGAATATTAGAATCTTCAGAACCTTTGGAATTATCCATAGAGTCAGTCATTTAAAAATCTGCAAAACGATTACAGAACCCTATGACGAAAGTAGTTAAAAATCAACGCTATAGCATGTTTCATATATAAAAATCCAAAGCTTGCGTTTAATAATTATAATATATAAAACATTTTTAACCCTGACATTCTGTTCATGTCTACTATTAGTTCCGATTGCACAGTGAGTTGATATGATATGAGATTGCTTATAGTACTGTACATTTTAAGAGGAAGAGGTAAGAAAATGTTTTTATATTTTGATTACTTTAAAACCAGTATTTATTGGAAAAAAGTACAAAATGTACCATGAAAAGATCATTTCAGCAATCAATTTAACAGGTAAAATTGACTAACACATTTCGATAAACTTCAAGTAAAGAAATTTTTATATAGATTATACACTTCAGTTATTTGTCTTATAATTCGAAAACTAAGAGAAGTTGTACAATGTATAAATTAGTTTCTTATAGGGACAGCAAATTATATTCGTTCTATTGTTATTTTCTTATCCTAAAGTCATTTACTTCTATCTAATCACTTAATAGTTTTTCTCCCGTACAGTGTTGTGTTTCGCATTCTAATATCAACAATTGCATTTCTAGGTTATCGTAATTTTCCACACTCAATATAATTCATTTAAATAATTAGAAATGAATAGTTCATTTTTAAAATCATTTTGCATTAAATTATCCGAGACAGTAGTACAGAGTTAGAACATTTTTAACAATTTATTCTTAATGACGTACCTGAAATTTGAAAAGTTGTTAACCGATATAACTTTCTCCACTACATGCAGTTATTACGAAAAGATTATAATTTCTTTAATACATTTTTTAATCGTAATTCAATGAAAAATATATTTTCAGATTTCTATTGAATCAATAAGATATAATAATAAATAACAAGAATACCTTTTCCGAGAAAGGATACCTTTTTCGAATAAACTGCGCATGCGCTGTCAGTACTCAGTAGCAGTCGTAGGCTCCTGTAGGCTGGTTGACACATTATTGACACTGATTGACACTTGACAATTCATAAGCTAATAGTATGTGCATGTAGGTCTTTCCTTGGCCGGTATTCATAAGGCGGATTCCACTTACGCCCAAATCGCCCGTAATTTTCATTAAGCTAAATTTTTCCGTACGCGACTGGACGCATCGTCAAGAATTTCAAACTCGATTTTCTCAAAATGAAGCGCAATAACAAAAAAATTTACTCCTTTTTCTCGGTTTATTTAGTTGTTATAAATCAAAAAGAAAGAGTAAATTTTTTTCATATCGCACTTCATTTTCGAGAAAATCGACTTTGAAATTCTTGACGTTGCGTTTAGTCGCGTACAGAAAAACCTAGCTTAATGAAAATCGCGGGCGATTTGGGCGTAAGTGGAATTCGCCCATAGTCGCTACTTATTCTTAAGCAAATGCTTAAGCATGCGGCATCCTCTACTATCCTAATAGCTAGTAAAGGATGCCGAATGCTTAAGCATTTGCTTAAGAATAAGTAGCGATGATGAATACCGGCCCTTGTCATATAAGAAGGAACCCGTTTCACGCATGTAGAATGAGCTCATTGGCTCTGCGGGAGCGTTGGTTGGGGTATAGCCAATAGTAGCGCAGAACAGGTCTATACGCAGGTTCTTTTTATATGACAGAGTACGGTAGATGTCCCAATTACCATGCTTTGACGCCGACTTGCTCACGAAGGAATTAATTACTGACTTCTATTACTTTAATTTTGCATGATGAAAATTTATACTGGTGTTTTGAACTTTTCTCTTTAGTAAGGCATTTTTTTCGGGCAAAAAATGTTAATTTTTCATATTTTTTTAATTGAAATAAAAATACATGTTTTTGTCCCAATTACCGTGCCCCGAAAAATGCGTTGTTCCTATTCCCGCGCCCTTTTTTAAATACCGTTCCCGGGGTTAGGTTATGTCTTTCAACTTTGAACTGTTCAAAACATTGTTTTGCTCTACGAGAGGTGTTTTTATGTAATTTTAATATGACCTTTTCATTACAAAAGCAAAATATGCAAATGTAAATTTCTGTTCACCCGTTCTGAGAAACGAAAGTAAGGTTAGGTTTAGAAGTTACAGAGGGCGAATTCCACTTATGCCCAAATCGCCCGTGATTTTCATATAAATATTCCAAATAAATACCACTTTTATGAATATCTCGAAAACTAAAGCCGCCCATCGATTATACGTAAGGAAAAAGTTGTTCGAAATGTTGTTCGAAAATCTTTTCAACAAATTTACCCGTAAGTGAATGCTCCCGATATTAAAAAAAGTAGCAGTTTAGATTGTTTAGAATAATGGGACCACCTTTAATGTTAACATAAAAATAAGAGAACACGAATAATTTATATAATATACATAGAATATAATGTATTTGAGATGTAATTATGTATATATAGGATTCAGGTATGAAATTTCATTTATCAGTTTTACAAAATAAAATTCATTTCGTAACAAATTGTCAACAGTTATTTAACATATTTTCTTTTACACTATATAATTAAGTTGTCTTAAAATGATCCTCTGTGAGCGTAGTATAAATATGTCCCTCACTTGTAAGAAAGTCTATTATATTGTCTAAGATTGACACAATGTTCTTAGGCACGCGCATCTTAAGAGTACCTCTGTCAATTCCATTATCAGTATCATTTTCTGTTTGAATAAGCTTAAAGACTACAGTTTGCTCTTTCGTCAATCCACTAAGATTGTTGCCTGACATGTGAACATTATTCACTTGCACTGCGTTAGAACCTTCTTTCTCCATATTGCTTATTTGTTGCATTTTTAACAACATATGTATTACTTCCAATAAGTGATTAGTCAGTTCGTTCAAATTCAATAGAGGAAAGATTTTTGTAATTAGCACGTGCATCTTTTCATTCTGTTCTCTTAGATGTCCATATATTCGTACATAAGAATTCAAATTCATAGTACTCTCAGCTATTTCTTTATCAAACTCTAACCATTGGAATGCTGTAATGCAACCTACAATCGATATGAAAATTATCATTTCTTCCTTTATTTCACATCTCTACTAGATAAGAAATTACAGAAATGCAGTGGATCCTTATCTAAACTCCCATAATTTAAACATAACAAATTTCTATTTTTTTTAATTTTTAAGAGTAACTTTTAGTGACTTATATGTTGAACAGCTTTATCCCCCAATACCTGTTTCATCTTCGATGTCGTAAGTCAGTTTCGTAGTAGATCGTTCAATGTGTCGCACAAGTCCTACGAATGTAATAATACGAACGGGGGTACCCCAAATTTTCAGATCACCGTAAGAACGTGTCAAATGCCGAATCATAACGGGAATAATATTTTCGCCCCTTTTAACGTTCCCCCTCTGCCTGCTAGACGCACCATGACTATCATTCAAAAAACCGCCTGTAGTGCTTTCCGCGCTACTATTAAGGTTATCCCACATTGTCAACTGTAATTAAGGAATCATTAGTTTTCATTGATCATCATTATTCAGTGATTATATAATTACGTTGTATATACTACTACCAAGTATAGTTTACTGAATTATATGTATATTAAGTCAAATTTGGGAGTGCTATCCGTTGGTCGACGCTGCTAATGCAATGTAATGCAACATAGTAAATATACTGAAATATATATACATAGGTACTATAAGTAGTCACAACACAATTTCCACGGGAAATGTTGGGAAATGTCTTCCCGAGTCCGGACTACGCTCCGTAACGCATGCGCGATGACGTCAAACCAATCAGCGCCTTGATAGCAAACGAAACTACAGAATAAAATATTTTAAAAAAAATTTTATGTTACACGATTTTATTAAAAATGCACTAAAAACTAATTCTTTTCTTGTACTGCAATTTCGATGGTGTTTTTCACTTTAAATAAAATCGTGGAGCAGGATTTTTCATAACAGAATATCGTCGGTGATAGTGGAAAACCGCGTATGAGCAGTTTGTGAATACCGCGGATCTGCAAAAGTAGCAAAATTTAGATTTCGCGCCCACGGTTGCCAAGCGCTGTTTCGCTTTTTTAGAAAGTCGCACCATTGATGTTAGTATTTAATACAAGGAGTGCTAAAACTGTCCCAAAAAAAGTTCAGTCAATGAAATCGCTTAAAATGGCTAAAATATTAAGTTTTTTCTTTCTCATGTAAATTTGGTAAAATGCAGATACGCGACATTTACAAAATGCTCATACGTGGTTTTGCACTATCACCAACGATATGAAAGAATTTAATACAGCATCAAGCGTCGAAATGAATTTGTTGTGAGATACCCTGCTCCACGATTTTATTTACAGTGAAAAAACACCATCGAAATTGCAATACAAGAAAAGAATTATTTTTTAGTTTTTAGTGCATTTTTAATAAAATCGTTTAACATAAAAAAAATTTTTCATATATTTTTTTATTAACACCAAGAGGGAATACATTTAAAGATAACAAATATGTAAAATTGAAACTAGCGTCAGAGGAAGCATTATCGAATCTCGATATTAATACAGGTACTTATCACTTACGGCTGGCTTACTTTCCGATTATTCATGGTGAACATGGTGTACAATTTGGTTAATGTTTTATATAGAAATAGATGTAAGAGTGAAATGTAAAGAAAGTAAGAAGAATTATAACTCTTACTGTATTGTGTACAGTAAGTATAGAAACAAATCTGTAACATGTTTGTATATTTTTGCATTGTGCGTAATACTATTTTTATCTGATTTATAAAAAATATATGATATATTCAAAATTTAGTGTCTACGTTTGTTTAATAAATTATTATTATACACCATTTACAGGAAAGTAAAAGGAAATGAAAAAGTTCCTATAAACATGGTGTCAAAAACATGTATTTAAAATAATGATAGGAGTCAAATAGTAATAATTTAATAACTTATATACGGAATGAAACGAGATTGTTGGGTCGCTTATTTTTGGCATATGGAACTGTTTCGATAAAATAAATTCATTTACAAAATGGATGTCTTTAGATAAAATTGTTTTAAATCAATGACGATGATGCCCTTTTGTTTTGGGATCTTCAAACCCGTGCAGAAACTGAAATAAATATGTATCAACATGCAATTATAAATGTAGATGCTAAATAAAAGTTGAGAAACAGAAAATAATTACGCTTCTCTGGGGTTTCCATTGATAAAAGATCTTCCGAGATCTTACTCCTCCTTTTTTTTTCAGTGGATTGCGATCTACTGGAGCTGGGTCTAACATAAGGTGTCATAGGTAGTACTTGTTTATTTTCTATGTAACCACTGCACTCTTTCCCTGCAAATAAGACGCATTTATTTAAATAAATATCGTTTACCCAGTACAAAGTATCGTTAGTCTATTAAGAATTGCCTTTACCAGAAAATTTAATACTCCTGCTGCATCTCCTCTTATCACTGTTTTCATTAAAATCCATGTTATCCATTGCGCTCTCCAACTCTGATTTTCGATTTTCATTATCTTTCGACCTAACTTTGAGAGAACTCTTTCTTCTCGCGTTCGAAGGAGTTTTATTTTCCTTCTGCTCTGATTCCTTTACTTTCATGGATACTTCTTCTCAAACTTCTCTTATCTAGAGGCTTCTCATTTCTTTGGATAATGGTCCTATTCCACAAAACTCTTACACTTTCATTATGCAGATCTGATCCTTCTCCTTCTTTTATAGAGGTATACTTCAGCTCTGCATTGTCTTTTATTTTCGTGACTGGCGCAGATGGTGTAGTATTCACCGATGAAATTTTGTCAGTGCTTTCGTTACTTTCATCCAAAGCATCTTGCCTTCGCAATCAACTCCTGTGCGATGTGCTTTGACTTGTACTATCACTCACAGAATTTCATACGCCGGAATGCTCCTTGGCATCGTGATCATCCTCAGCTTCTTCAGTACTATTATCAAAGTTAAGTTGTTTCGCACTGTTAACTGGTACTTCCTTGTCGAAGCTGTCGAGATCAAAACTACCTATTCTTACCAATGCTGTAGCTAAGTCAAGTTTTGTTCGCACCTCTTCATCAACTGGAACCTCATTTAACAACACATGATCATCAAAATTAACCGTACACCTCGATTTCGTAGAAGAATTTTCTTTAGTTAAAGTCTTCGATCATTTTAGTATACTTTTCATCGGTGTATCCAATTGAATATCCAATGTTTTATACATTTGGCTTACTTTTATTACGGTTAAGGAATGTGTCGTTCTTTTTATACAAGATAATTTAACTTTTTGTGACAAGTTTGACTTTAACCGTCCATTATTGGAAGGTAAAAACCTCTTGTTGTCAAGATCAACACTACCTGATGTAGATTTTGTTCTGTACTTTGCGCTAGGACTGTTTTCAATTTTATCAAGTGTACTAGTTAAAGGTCCGTGATTTATACCATTAAGGTCTCCTGTATCATCTTCATCTTTCGTTTCCTGTGACATCTCCTTTTTCATTTCTGGCAAGAAAGCTCTGAGCGAACTCGGTTTTGTAGACACCACTTTCTTTTTTCTCGTGGTGGCTTTTTTCTTACCAATAGGCTTGCTAACAGGTGGTTCCTCTTCTTTCCAGCCTTTTGTACGAAGTTTTTCTAACTTTTTGAACCGTGCATCGCAGTCTTTTATTTCCATATACATCATATCCCAGAATCCTTGCAAGTCTTCGCATGTAACTAACATCTGACCATTCCCCGTTTCGCAAATGGTCACTAACCTACGGAATCTTTCAAAATTTTTACATATTAACAAATTCGTTTGGCCGATAGCCTGATGAATTAGGTACCGTGCATCTTCCGTGATCCTGGGTTCATCCTTTATCGCCGCCCACTCTTCGCACAATTCATTTAATCTGTTTATTTCTTTATTGAGGAGGAATTGGAAATACTGTGCGGTACACTCTTTGTCTTCAATTGATATATTCAAATTTTTCATTACAGTATCCTTCATGGGAATGTATCCTTTCCTACGCACTCCCCTCGTTCTTGAAGTTGATACAATTTTGCTTAATCTGGGAGGCGACATACTTTGTACGTCTACATGACCAACTAATTGCATATGATGCAATCCTGCCGGGGGTTTAAAATTATAATAATTTGGAGCAATAGACTGTTGTTTCTTTCGATTCTTTTGTTCTTTATCCTGCGCGCGGACTTTGCTTAGCAACCTTTTTTCCGTTGCTCTTGTAATTCGTTTTGGTGGTGCCGCTGGTGCAACAGGCTTCCTTACCTTCTGATGCGGCATACTCTTGCCTGTTGCGTTAACGTTGTGTGAAATGGGGGAGTATAATCTATGATGAACTATTCCAGTTAGAAATGGGCGCTTCTTTTTCAACAGGTCCATCTTCTTGCGCATATCACGCTCCGCTTTCCACGACATAAGTCGGAGCGTACGAGCATCTGGTTTAGAAACAGTCGGCTGTGGTTCTGGAATGAAATTATAATCACATGATAAACGTCAGTGATGCGGAACAAGATTTATTAAGTACAGATAGATTTTTATACAAACCATCCTGTTGTGTTACATTATCTGAGCCGTTTGATATATTTCGACTTCCATTAAATATAGAGGCCCTGTGTTCCTTCCGCGAATTTTCATATTGTACGGCTCGATTATTTCTACCGCCATTTGTGTCTATAAACCTGGTTGGTTTCGCTTTGTACTGTTGCTGAAGGGCCGACATTTTAATTAGCAGTCTATTTGAAAAATCTGCGAACCTACTCGAGCTCAACTGCCGCTTCTAACGGAAATTAATTTGAATCGGAGGCACTATGGGTGGTATTCATAAACGTGTCTTAAGATTAAGATCGTCTCAAGCAATTGCTTAAGATGCCGCCTAGATTCATAAACGTGACTTAAGCAAATGCTTAAGGTCGTGTCTTAAGCATTTGCTTAAGATGGTCTTATTCGAGTCTTAAGACGATCCTATTCTCGCAAAGTGACGTTATATTTTCAAGACGAGGTTTTCGATGTCTTAAGACCATCCTATTGCATCCTATTGGCCAATACCCGCCATTACTTACATGAAGCAAGTAGAGAGCGAAATCGAAGTGCACATACTGAAAAAATGGATTTATTGAACATTGACGTTAGGTTTGCCTCCCGTACTTTAAAATAAAGTATCTTACGTTATTGAGATATTTCAAAATAATAAAAATTTACTCTGTAATGCTAAAAGGAATAGAAAATATGTTTGGAAGAAATAAAAATTAATAAGATTAAAATATACTTTTAATTTGTTGAGCGTACTTTTTTTTTATACCTCACAAAAGCAAATGTACGTTATTTTTCTGTAAAAAAGATGGTAACCCTAATTAACGTTGACATTGATATCAATTATGTACAAAATAAATTATAATTAAATGGAGTCTCCGCTATCTGAGGTGTTTTTATTTTTACATTACATCAGTTTAGTGGTTGGGTTTATATATTAGTTTATTATGATAAAAACAAACACTACATGGCAATGGAAAAAAGTTTTTCTGCAAATCATTAATAAATAACTTCTCGCTCACACGCGTTACTCACACATGTTCGAGCATCCTACTTCGTCGCCCACCTAGGAACGAACGGAATATCCTTCAATCATTGGTTGTTCTAACAGAATTGTTCCGAAAATTTCCGAACGTGAATGAGCATTGTCTTAAGCAAATGCTTTATAAAGACAGTGCTTATATGATATAAGCAATTGCTTATTCTTAAGCAAATGCTTAAGATCATCTTAAGCAACGTCTATGAATACCTGATGTCTTAAGTGAAATAAGACCGTCCTCTAGAAGACGATCTTAAGCATTTGCTTAAGACACGTTTATGAATACCGCCCTCTGCAACACTCTGTTCGCGAAATGCGCGGGTGTTTTATACTTAGCTTAGCTACACCCTACAGCTTCTTTGCGACTTTAATTTTAAACATACCACCCTATAAAAAAGCTTAATTTGTAAACAGTATTACAATAAATATGGTCATATTTTTTTAAATTTAAAAACCCCCGACCTTCGAGGAGAAATGTGCAAAATAAGAATTTGTTTATAATTTTCCATGTTATAAAAATGATTTTTCAACTTGAAAAAAATATTATTCAAATTGGCCAAACCTTCTAGATTAAAATAAAAAAGGGGACCTCAATACGATAAATAGTTTCCGAGATAAAAATTTATAAGTACTGACCAGTTTCATGAAAATAGACAAAAATTGCGAACTACGACGGCCTGTAAGTATTTTTTAAACAAATTCGGAACCAGGAAAATGATGACATCCCCTCCCCCCCCCCCCCACAACCCACTACCGAAAATTGCATGTGAACTATGTAATATTTCAATTTCACTAAAATCTCTGACATTGAATGCAAAAAGTGTTCGATGGCACGGAATGACTCTAACTTGATTCCGTCTTATTTTGTGACGTAAATGAACCATTTCATTTTCTACTACCTGTTGCCGAACACCCTGTATGTAAAATGCAAGTTTATTTTTTAACGAATAAATTACATACGTCGTGTGTTGCTTCTTTTACATACATGAGTTATCGGGTTAAAGTAGATTGTAAGATTAGTAAAAAGGACTATCCTGAATTATTTAAAAGAAAGTAACTTTAATTTCGTATAAATTTACACAATTTATTAATTCAGTACTCTTTAGTTAACTGACTATTTAAATTACATGATTAACAAGTAAGGTAGGAGGCACAGTACAAACAAGTAGCTTCTATATAAAACAGATATGAATAAACTTACGAGTCTTGCTCTTATCCGCTTACTTTTTGTAAATCAATTCTGCATTATCTTTTTTAAATTAATATTGCAGTTTGTTACGCGCATCCTCTATAAAACAGTTTATACACGTATTTTAGAGAAATACACACTGCTACCGCTAAGAAACGTGCAAATAAGAAGCTATTAAATGCTGCATCCTAAACAGTTTCATAACAATTTTCAAGAGATATTGAAAATTCTGTCCTTTTCAAAAATATAGACAAAATTATCAGTAAATCAACAGAAGGTATGTTTTAAGATTGTTTAATGTGCTTTGCGATACAAGCGGAGGGTTTATATTAAGTATGTTGCTAGCCTATTTCGGAACAGAACTTGGTGTACGTTGGCAGTGTGTTTTGCTTCAACAAAAATATCTTGAAAAACATAATTATACAAGAGAGAAATGATTAAATTACTAAAGGTTAAAGAATTCCATATGAAATCAAGACCGTTGAAAATATGTTAAATTCCAATAAACGCTTCACTCGATATTTATAATTGATTAGAACGAAGAATAATGTACACAACAAATGGGTCAGATTTAAGAATCAGTAAATAGTTGGATGGATATTCTTTGTACAAGAATGTTCGTACAATTTCAGCTTATAAACTGTTCAGAAGTTTCAATGTGGTTTGAACACGAGACTTTAACGATCGACAACTTCGCCCCAAACTGGCCTGTCCGTGTTTAATTATCGTTGCACATATGTGATTGTCGTCATTACTTAACCCTGTATGTACTTGAAACTTTTCAAACTCCGTTAGTACAGAGTCGAAGTTCTGAATCCTCTTTGTAAGTAACGTCGTAATGTTCCTCCAACTCTATAACAGAACAATCGACAGTAACATTGAACAATGGATTATGCAAAGCGGGCAAACAGATAAAAGACCGAGATTCGACGGAGCTGATGATCTCACCTGATCGTTGTCGTTTTTCTTGTGTGACGTCTGGGGCTGCAATTGCGTCGCACACATAGTACATATGGCACTTATAATCGCAAGGGATTCACTACACGTAGATGCTCTGAGTAAGAAATGCTTAAAAGATACCGGAACGCCACTTTCGGGGATATCCAACGTCTGAAGGCATGGAGATGCTCGTAGCATCTGAATGCATTCGCAGTCGGGATAGCCCGAACGAGCCAGCGATTCTGCGAGCTGAGCGATCGTTTTTAGTTGCTCCGAATAATGGGCTTCGCGTAATCGTTCAACTGCATCCATAGGAACCAACAGCCTACACGGTCTGTTCCTCTCCCCTTCAGATTCGAATTTTTCAAGGATCGAAGGGATCTGCTCGCTGTCCAGTTGCTTCAGCTCGCCAGACAGCCGGGTAAGAAGAGAGGGAGTATCGTGCGTTGCACACGCTGCCAACACTTTCAATATCGCATTTCTCGCTGCGAGTAATCTTGACATGCACTCACGCGTATCCTCCTCCATAGTAGGGTCCTTTCCGTTTTCCGTGAACGGTTCCCAGCCACGAACAACCTGTCCAAATAAAGCATATTAAGCTCCTCAACCCCTGCGCCATTGCCGAGAATGATAAACTGGCCGTGCATTACCTCCAAATCACGGTTGTCACGTAAAGAATTCAACCGAACCGATTCCTCGCTGGGCTGAATGTGCATGTTACTTAAAGTAGAGAACAACGATGTGGAGCTATAACACCAACTTAATTCTAGAAGCATCTTGTCCACGGTGCTCATGAAGAAGTGAAAGGAGTTTTCCAAACGTTCCCTTAACTCCACGAACTCTTGAATCTTTACAAAACTCCCATACTTGTAGGCGAACGTTAGATGATCCTCACTCTGACCACGTATCACAGTGATGAATTAAATTCAAAGAAATATATTTTACTTTTCAAGTTGATTAATACTAGGTATATACTGTACATACATCTTTGCAATTCGCGATAAAAAATTTGGTAGACTGATCTAAGGTTGTACATGCCAACGAAAGGTGGCCAAGTGGAGCAAGTAGCGGTGCGTGTAAATGTCCCAGCGAATCCAACTGAATATGCTTCACGTCCAGCAACGCGAATGCATGATCCGCTGCACCTACCAATCCTGCTTCTAAATATATTCGGACTAATAAAATTTTTAAGTGAAAATTCGCGGGGCTCGATAACAGACCGCGTTCTAACAACGCCATTGCCCTACAAAAATATATGTTTACTGTGACTCATGTAACCAATCAGTTTCTCTATATGTATGTACTTGCCATGTATCTTCACCATGCCATTACCTGTAGAGGTGGAATGCTTCGCTGGTATTGTACCATAACTCATGCAACAAGTGCGTGGCTAACAGGATGTAAGAATCCGCAGGACAAAAGTCTGTTGGTAATCTTTCTTCAACTGGGCACAACTCATTACTCTTCTCATATAATTTACACAATCGTTCCACCAACTGCTCTTGCTCGTTTGTGTCTACGCTTTGGGAATGATGGAAACCACAGACGCGACGTAGTTGTTCCAAATGTATGTGTCTCTGCATCTGTGGTACGGTAGTGGGGAATCCCTCTGGTTTCACGTTCACATCCTCATCTATCTAACAGGGTAAAAATATCTCAAGTAGTATTTTACACTAACCGACAAGTTGCCTTCTTTTTTTTTTTCTTTTCATTGGTAATAGTTTCTGCTACTTTATTCCTTACTTTTTGGAGCAACTGTAACCTGCCCGCAGGTGTTAGTAAGTCTAAATAAAGCCGTAAATCGCCAACCACGCAATCTTTCTCTCCGAATTGTGAGAAATACTGGTGCATTAAGTTCACTGGTTCGGCGGCAACCTCTTCGTTTCGAGTACGTTTCAATAATTCTAACATCGCGAGATAAGGGGCCCTAGCTTTTCTGTCTGATGAAGTTATGATATTATTAAGATAGTGCGCACACTCTTCTGGTTTTTGAAATTTAAGAGCCGCAAGAAGGTAGTCTTGGTAATATGCCCAGTTGTCGTTACTGCTCGCGATACATAAACAGTTTGTAATATTAAAATATCATTACTGATAATATAATCTATACATCCTATATTCTACTCACCTTTCGTTGATCAGCTCCTTATATGCATTAGCTGCTTCGGGGAAGCGTTCCAATTTTAGTAAAAGTGCAGCCTGCTGTTGTGGAACAGGCGAAAGGTGCGAGGCTAAGGGTCCAGATAAAACATTTAACATTTCCTCGCTTTTACCTTGAAGCTCTAATATCATTAAATAAAGTTGCACTTCCCGTTCTGCTTCCACTTTTCCCTCCTTGATTAGTTTCAATACCTAGTTTTTAGTAATTTGTTATTAATCCTTTAAAATATAACAGCATTTCCTCTCTTTGATAAGCTGGTGTGGGCTGCGGTGGAGTAGAGGGTGGAGGTGTGGGACTGGAAGGCTAGGAAAAAGGTGGAAGGGATGCACAAAAGGTTCCTGAGGTGAGAGGTTCCTGGGGGTAGATAGGAGTATGGTTAGGAGCACGCAGAGGTACATGATTAGAGAGGGGTTGATAAAGAGAAGGGCAGGGACGAGGGCGTGGGGGTATGAGAGGAAGTTGGAGGAGGGTGGGGGTGGGAAATTAGCAAGGATGTGTTGGGGGAGATGAAGGAGAGGGCTAGAAGGGGAAAGAAAGGTTTTCGAGGGCTGGGAGGAGAAAAGGCAGCACTTTCTTGAGGAATTGGGGTGGACAGTGGAGGAGGTAAAAAGGTTCGGGAAAAGAGGGAAGTTGAGAGCGGAAAAGTTAGTAGGTAGGGAAAGAAGATTGCAGAAGGTGATAATGGAGAGAGAAAGGGCAGTCTGGTTGCAATAGGTAGTATGGGCCTCAAGGTGCAATTTCATGCTGACGCTCGACGCTCGTTTTGAGCGTCAAAGCCAGTCACGTGATCAATCCACGTGATTTTCAGCGTCAAGCGGAAAAACTAAACTCGGTTTAGCTCTTCCGTGCTTATCCGCTTGACGCTCATTCACTCCTCTGACTCGCTCGTTCGTTGCTCGAGCGTCAGTCACGTGATTGGCTTTGACGCTCAAAACGAGCGTCGACGTTGAAAGTCCCGTGGACCGATCACGTGACTGGTTTTGACGCTCAAAAACGAGCGTCGAGCATCAGCATAAAATTGCACCTTCATACTATGGGGTAGTGAAGAGGTGGGAGTCCCGGGCTATTTGAAGAGGAGGGGCGGAGAGTAGGTGGCGGAGGGTGGCACGATACAGGTTAGAGAATGAGATGGATGAGAGGGAAAGAAGGAGGTGTAGAATATGTGAGTAGGGAGCGGAGACATGGGAGTAATGTCTGGGAAGAATGCATGGAATGGGGAGAGAGCGGTTGGCAGGAGATGGCGAGACAGATGCTAGGGGATGAAGGGGAGGGGGAGGAATAGTTGAGAATAGATGAGGCGGTCAGAGCAACAACGGACTAACGGCTCTACTAACCATATAAAATAGTAAAAAATTTTTTTTTAATGTGGGTTGGTCCGTTGCTGATCTGACTGCCTCAGATGTAAGGAGAGGTGTGTGTGTGTGTGAAAGTGCATGGGAGATGGATGGTGGGGTGAATGTAGAGTTGGAAATGACAGGGGAGGCGAACAAAAGCAGGAGTGTGTGGTGTTTACGCAGGCAGGGATAGGCTAAATAGACTAAGATTGCAAGCGGAATAATGAGGCGTAGACTAAGACTTAGGTTAAGTTAGCTGTAAGTATAGGAATAGGTAGATTGTAACCCCTAGGGGGACCAATAAAGATCTAATATATATATATATATATATATGTGTATATAATATAGACTGGCATTTCCTATTATAATGTAATAATTTCAGTTCCAAACCATTCTTTCTGCTAAAGGCAAGATAACTCCTTTTGCTAACTTTTCATCCGCATGCATAGCTTGCATAACTGTACTCATCACAGCCCAAAAATAATAAGGATTTTTCGGTTTCAATTTGTATAAGGCAAGTGCTGTTTGTTGCTGCTTTTTGTAATCTCCCAGGCGAACGTAGGACATAAAGAGATGAGTCAATAATTCCTCGTTATTTGGATCTGCTTTCGCAGCAGCCTCGTATACTTCGCTAATTTTGTTCGCTGCGAATAAGTAGATTTAGAGTTACATTTTAGCATACATTATAGTAGTATAACATAAATGTAGACAACTGCATCACAAATGTAATTTAAGCTTACGTTGATGCATCTCTCTGTAACAAATACTCATAACCTGTAGAGTGGAATCCTCGCAGGGCACCTCTGAGCACACCTTGTCCATAATGACTTGGCACACATTTTCTTTACCGAGGCGTAATAAAGCCAATGCTTTGAGCGCCCTGGCACACTGATTGCTTGGGTGTTTTTTAAGCACTTTATCTGCCTCTTGAAGGGCTTTCTTATTATTTCCATTGTCCAGCCAGTCTAAAATCCACAGCATAGTGTTATTACATAACCTCATTACCGGTTGAATATTGAAATTAGATTCGTACAAAACCTGTGAAATCGAAAGCTTTCGTCGCCGATAGTAATATCAATAATATATTTACCGTATATCGGGCGTAATCGACGTTCGTTAACAATATTTTCCACATGGGCCTTAGACGCCATGATACTTTTTATGGTAATTTTAAATTAACAAACCGAAAGAGCAAACATTCCTTCGTCGAGTGCAACGAGTGAACAATGACAGCACAAGGCAAATTTACAATGAATTTTTTATGTGCGCGTATTTTTGAATTCTTAAAAATATCTGCTACTATTTTTCAAATCGCTGCGATTTATAGACACGTAATCTAGGAAATGGATTACGTTTTTAGATGTAAATACATTAAAACTGAGAAAGTTTTACAATTGAAACCAATGTTTAAAGCGGGTGAAATACTTTTTAAATAATTTATTTATACTTTATTAGTCGGTCTTGAAATTTTAAAGCAGAAATTTGATTCCCAGGGCAAGTTCCAAGATCTATTTCAGAACATAAAATTAGATTTTAATTAAAGATTGCAAGTTTATGCGCTATTTTATTTAATTTTGTTCGCAACAGAAGCAACTGAGAACCCACAGAACTCTATGTTGTTCTATCTATTCAATATCGTGAAAAATAAAAATCATTTTCATGATAGAATTAGGGTAAACCAACCAGTGAATGACCGAATTGTTGAATTTATGGACCTTTGAGATTAACACTTGAATATATTTACGTATAACAACAAAACAACTGTTGAAATTGCATTTAAATTTATTTTTCTTGAAATTTCTATAAAAATAATTACTTACCCTAGTAGCATTTCTGGTTGGCTCACGGAATCCCCAAGTTGGAAATTAGTTGGACATCAAAATGACAACAATTAATGCTACTAGGGTATTCTTACCGTAATTTAAAAAAAAACGATTATAAAATGTAAAACGTGTAGAAGTCCAGTAAATGACTTATTAATGTTTGCTTAATACGGGATATTAAAAGTGCAACTACACTCCATTTATAAACATATAATATTTTTAAATGTATAATTTACATTTCTTTGCCTAATGGTCATTCACTGGTATGCGGTCAATTACTGGTTGGTTTACCCTACCTAGATTTCGCATAACTTATGATTATAGATTCGCGCGCAAATTGTATTTGATTCCCGCGAACGTTACCCATCTCCCGCACAATTCCGCATCTCCTCGGTATTGAGTTCGTTTCACGTAATAAAAACATTTGAAACGTGTTAATCTTTAGGAGATCGAGTCCGAGTTAATGAAATAGAATTATGTGGTCGTCGAGTTTAAACTCCAGCTCAACCTTTGAAGGTGGATTTTTAGATAACACCCGTAAAGAAGGCCAGAACGAATCAAAATTTCGAAGAATACAAACTCTTCTCCCTGTAATGGTAAAGCACTTATTGTCTAATGTTCCGATTGACGACATAAAAATTTGGAATATTCCTGTTCGTATGTTTACGATTGTCGGAATACTACGTAACGTCGACGAATCTGCAACGAAAATGTCGTACGATATCGAAGATCAAACAGGTTCGATATAATACAGTCAACTTTCATACGTTTCTTGCTGCATTTCATTTCATTGATCTGTTACAAATGAGAATTAATCACTCTAATACCGAAACATTCAGGTACAATAACTGCGTTGAAGTGGTTAGAAGCGGACAAAAAGTCAGCGGAGTGCACCATGCAAGTAAACACTTACGTTCGGGTACTCGGTTTACTCAGAGAGCAGAACGATAAACGACACATTCTTATCTTACGAATGTGGCCGTTGCAAGACTTGAACGAGTTAACAAATCATATACTTGAAGTAACATATGCAACACTAAAAGGCGAAGCAATGGCAAAAAAGAATAGAGTAGAAAGCGATAGGAATTATACTGCAGGAAATGACAAACCAAGCGATGATTCTCCGTATTATGGAATGACAGGAGACCAAACTTTAGTTTATAAAATTATTCATGCACAAAACGATACTGAATCTGGTATTCATAGAACTGATATTAAAACTCAAGTACCGAAAAAAATTTTGCAAGAAACAGATAACATATTAGACTTTCTGGTTTCTGAAGGTCATATATATACAACAAACACAGATGATCGCTTTAAAACAACATAAGTTTATATACATTTCCTTTGCCTTTCACAAAGTATTTACATTGTCTAAGTTTAATCAGTATTTATTTGTTATATCATCAAATTGTGGTACATATATAATAAGATAGTAATAATACGCCTTGTCTAATTATATTTGTACGATAACTAAAAAGGTATAAGCGTGGATTTGGTAATTCACACATACACATCACACATTTGTATTGTTTAAAAGAATTGCGTTATGCAAGCGTTAAGAAAATAAATATTGTACTATGTAATTAACAATAATGCGAAACCTGTGCCATCATATTTGTAGCTCTAAAAATTTTATAATACAATAAATGGTTGCACCAGGTACATGCACTTTTGATATTTTCATGTTTCCATTTCAGTTTATAATATTCCTAAAATTTGTATCTTTCTTTAAAAAAAAAAACTTAATGGAGTATAGAAATTACATTCGTAAGTGTATGTAAATAAATTGGGAAGAACCTAACCTACAAAAAATTTAAAGTTAACCTTATCTTACCCGAAATCATCAGGTTTGACAACCTTGAATCATTACACATGGTCAAATCAAAACAATCGGAGCGTGCAAGTGGGTGTCATTTGACTTAAACCGTATTTATTTTGTAATAAACAAAGAAAATGAGGTATGCGCAACTTGTAATGGGACCGGCGGGCAGCGGGAAGGTATTATTCTTTACTTTTGTATTTAAACATGCAATTTAAAGGCGTATAAGCGTGAATTAAATTTAAATAATAAAATTTAATTAAGATTTGATAATAATTTAGCGATGATAACATTAGGATATGAATAAGTAAACGAACTTTTCAATATTAAACAGAGTATTCTGTTTAATACAGTAATAAACAATTTTTTTTTTTAAATAGTCTACATATTGTTCTGCTATGCAACAACATGCAGCCGATGAAAGAAAGGTGCTGGAAGTAGTGAATTTAGATCCTGCGGCGGAATATTTTAACTACGAACCTTTAATCGATATAAGGGAATTAATTCAGTTAGACGATGCTATGGAAGACGATGAATTGCGATTCGGGCCTAATGGTGGACTTGTGTTCTGTATGGAGTGAGTTTATGAAATAGTGTTTGTACCGTATACATAGATTATTTTAAAACTTATGTTCTATTTTAGAATTTCGTTCGTAGGTATTTATTAGAGAATTCATCGTGGTTAGAGGAAAAGCTAGGCGATACGGACGATGATTACATTATTTTTGATTGTCCAGGCCAGATAGAGTTATATACACACATGACAGTTATTCGCCAATTAATAACGATACTACAAAATCTGAATTTCCGTATATGTGGGATCTTTTTGGTTGACAGCCAGTTTATGGTTGACGGATCGAAATTCCTGTCAGGCACAATGGCTGCACTTAGCGTAATGATTAACTTGGAATTGCCACACATTAATATACTGAGCAAAATGGATTTATTGTCTAAGAGCGCAAGAAAGCAATTAGACAAGTACTTAGAACCTGATCCTCATAGTTTATTGGCAGATATGGAAAAAGATCACTGGAATGATAAATATAGGCACCTCACCGAAGCTATAGGAAGACTCATAGAAGATTATAGTTTAGTACGGTTTTATCCGTTAAATATAAAAGACGAAGAGAGCATGGCGGACATTAAGTTAACAATCGATAATATTATTCAGTACGGAGAAGACTCTGATGTGAAAGTGAGAGATTTTGACGAACCCGATGAAGAGAATGATACAGATATAAATCATGATCCGAACGTATGAAATGATTTCATTTAATAAAATACTTTTATGAAATACCTATCTGTTCGTAATTTGTTCCTTATCTGACGATACGATGAGAAATAGAATGCAGCTGATAAACTTGTTTCATTAATTTAATTATTGTTAGCTTATGAAAATAACTGTACATGAAAAGAATGAAATATTTACAATGCAAGGCTTCACCGCTCCATGTGTGCATTTATCGTATTAAATACAAACATGAGACATCCAAAAGCTAATGTTGACCCATGAGCGACGATAGCACTTCCTTCCCAGCCCTCTTCGAAGTGGTCTGTATTATTTGACTCGTACTTTGCTAAATTACATTTACACAATACCCTCCTCCTCTCCGATTGTTCTTGAGAATGCAAAACTTTCTCCTTAATAATAGCTTTCACTGCATCCGTTGTTTCCTGCTCTTTTGTTATCGATTGCGTTCTCTCATCGGTTTCTTCTTTCGTTTGTTCTCTTACTACTCCAGTATAATTACAAGAATAAAGGACATTATCAACCACTGTTCCGTATTCACTATAGTTTAATAATTCATAACGTTTTGTACACTGCAAGCACAAAAAAGTAAGTAATTAAATTAACATCGCGCTTAATAATATCTGCCGAAAGCATACATTGCAATTGTATGAAATAAGGATGATTCGTTTTCATATATCATTACCTCGTCAAAGAAAATAATAGCATGCTTTGAAGATGTAAAGCTGCAGTTACCATAATTGGACAAAACTAAATCGCAGTTCGGACCACTTCCGATAGTTAGCGTTTTATGAATCATAAAAGTTGGTGGTTTAGGTTTGTGGTTCAAAGAGAACAGCGCAGCTCTAGCCATTGTATGGCAATTGATACTATCGTAACTTTCTCCATCCGGATCTAATATTTGTTCCAATCGCTGTAACGCTAATGCCTCCAGTACTGGTCTTTCTAGTAACTGTACACCTTCCTTAACATCGTAACCAAAATGTTCTGCATAATATTCAGCACTGCTATCGTCTTTACACCTACTTTCATTTACATTTTCTTCTGCTTCTTCTTTACATTCAGTTTCGTTACTTGTTTCTTCTTCGTTACTTTCTGCTTTTATTTCACTACTTGGATCAGTTCCCTTCTCCAGATCCATCGATTCTTCCGTTTTCTTTATTTCTGTGCATTCTACTTTAAGAGTTTTGCTATTGTTACTTTCCGCAACTTTCAGTTTAGTGGTATTTACTACTGGCCGTATGACGGAGTCATGATAGAATCGTATAGGATCTAATTCCGGTGGATGCTCGTAATGGAATTTTACGGAGCAGGGAACTTTCACTCTGGTTCGACCCTCTAATTTCACCTTCGTACGAAACAATGGATTTATCGCACGAGCTTTACGCAGAAAGTCTAGCTTCACCGCGTGCTGATCTATCCGCTGATTAGCATACTTATCCCAGAGTTTGATGCGCTCTGTTACCCTGCACGACGTCAATAGGTTTTGGTCTATGAAATGATTCGGGTGATTAGGACACATCCATCTACCAATAGGAAAAGCAGTGAGTGGAGGGTCTAAACAGTCTTGATGAAAGTACAATGGACAGTAATCACACGCGATCAACGGTGCTTTCCTGCAACTGCGTCCACATTCGAAGCACAAACGCGCTGGTAATGGTACCATTAGATTGCTGTCAAGGCAATGATTTCTTCCTACTAGGATAAAAGGAAGCTGCGTTACAGTGAAATTTACAGAGTAGAGTGAATACTTTACGAGTCGACGACTATGGTAAAAAAAAAAAAACGTATACCATTATGATTTCCACTTTGCTGTTTTCCTCTTCTACCCGAAACATAATCCATCTTGTTACTACCAGGAAACATTATCGGTAATTGTAATTCTTTAGGCAATTCAAACTCTCTGGGATTAACTAATGACGCCGCTAGAGCTAATACCTCCAACGCAGACTTTTTCTTGTTCTTTTCATTTCCTTTATTATCCAAAAGATTCCTTTTCGACGCATACCGGCAAGTGTAGCACAACCACTCTCCATTAGGGATATCAGCTGGATCCACGGCTGGGTAACTGTGAATAATTTATTCCTTTCTGTATTCCATGGGTTTCTGTTCTAACACAGTTACCACACAGGTTTAATTAAGCTCGTAACTAAAAGATTAGGTGTAAACAAATTACCTTAAACAAACTAGTTACGTATACCTCATTAGATATGCGAGTTTCAGTACTATTGCTACAGCAACTTTTGGTAGGAAAAAAAGTGAAACCTGAATGACTTCTGAGTTCCTTTATTTCAAAAAATTTTAAACTCACTGGCATTGTAAGTGATACGATGCTGGACATTTGTCGCAGCATATAAGTTCTCCTCCGTCTTTACACGCATCGCAAATATCGCGATTATGACCTCGTCCTCGTCTTTTAAAGTATGGATGCCTCTTCTCTTCCTTGTCCTTCTTATTTTTCACTGTTTTTGAATCTTCCGATACCGGTGGTGCTATCAGAGCTTGGATTTGCTAAAATAAGGGATCGATCAGAAAACCGACGGACACAACTTTTTGTCAACAAAACAATCTTGTTTCGTTAAATTATTCAAATATCTTTCTAACTCACTGGCATTAAGCCCCCGATCATCGGGAAACCGTACTCCACAGTGCCCATTTTAAAATAAGTTCTTAATTTTTACAAGTTTGCGATCACCTTTTTAACTAAATTCTTTCTTAATGCCCCATAATATTTGTTTGACTAGGAACGACAAACGTAGCCCCACTTTTTATTTTTCATATTCAAGTTGGTTATGTTCAGTTATGTTTAAAACTTAGGAGAAGAAGATACTAGATACGTAGCCCGTACATATTAAAGGAGCGTGAAGGAGTATGTATTTGTATGAATTTCGGTTTCGGCATTGCTTCCTCAACCCAGCATCAGAGGGTTACGGCCTGTTACGTTGTTGCGTGGATCCGAGGGAATTTCTAGTACCGATCGATAGTTCATGCCCGTGCGGACTGCGGGTCTTTCAAATAAAACAAAGTACAAGTTAATTATTCGCAAGTTAAACTTTGGAGTTTATTCTCGATATCTGTTTGAACCTTAGAGCCCTAAGGTTTGAACTGTTCAGGAAGGCAGTACACGGAAAGATGTCTGCACTGTTGGGAACGGTGCTGAATGAGCACCGTCGGGACCCAGATAGCACACCTCGTCTTAGAGACGTCTAGTTTATGTCCATTTTAGGTCTGAACGTCTTGATTTGTAACAAGACGTCGCGGCGTCATCACCGCCAATCCAAGCTTGCCAAGGCAAGTAACGCCGTAGCCAACCAGCGTCGACAACAGAGTCCGCGATGACTCTGGTTGGCCTGGCTTGGCTTGGCTCGACGGTGGCGCTGTTACCTTTCCCATCTTGGCGTTGATTGGCTCGACGTTCTCCCACCGCTAATTCCTCAGGGGATCATAGCATTTCCTCCGTTCACAGCAACCATGACAGTCTGTCATTGACAGACCAGCCGCTAGCCCGCTAGCCTGGCAGCTGCTGTCAGCCTTCCCGATGAGAAGGGATTGTAAATATACATTCTTTAGCTTTACAATCTTTACCTCAATTTAATACAGTTCGAAAACTTTTTATATGGAGCAGGTTGATGCGTAGTGATGCGTAGATATCATTAGCATCAGAATGTACACCAGATATCATTGAACCACAGACGAGAATACCGTGTCCAGCCTTGCTGTGATTGAACGCTAGGAAATAAATTCGTTTGAGAAAGGGTTATAGTACAAGTTAAAAAATGCCGGATAGATACTGCGTATTGTGTGGTAATCGAGATAAATCGGATTCCTATTATTCGTAAGTAAATATATGTAATATTTAATAAATTAAATTAATTAAAGTATGTTGTGCACACAATTAAGTATGTGACTAATTTAGGTTAATTTTTTGTACGATATTTGTTCATATTGCAAATGTAACATTCATTGTATTCGTTCTCAATAGATTTCCGATAAACGAGGAATCTCGTAAGAAGTGGTTAGAGTATTGCGGCATTAATGAACAAGTTTTGAACACTGTTACTAAACTGTGTTGGAATCATTTTGAAAAAGATGATATAATTCGTATAGGTAAAAGTACAATTGTTAAGCGCAATGCTGTGCCATCTATTATCAGGAAGAAGAGGAAAGTGTATAAACGTTCGAGTTTAATAAAAAATTGTAAAGATTCTAATCTGAAAAAACAGGAAAGCGCAGCTGTCAGAAGTGGCACTGTCGATGACATAAATTGCAACACTGTTGACATTGACGACGCCAACTTGGGTGATAGAGCTATTGACGACAGAAGGATGACTGATAACACAGTTCACAACGGAGCTGTAGATGACAAAAGTTCCAACAATGTAGATATCAAGAATGCCAATTTCGATGATAGAACTGCGAACCTGGGAAACTTTGAGTTTGTATCTGTGAATGAAGATCCCACTGTATTATTGGAAGGTAAAAATTACTATATTTGTGTGTCTTTGATTGAAAAACATTGAACTGATAAATTAATTGATTATTGATGACACCTATAGAAACTTGTGAACCAGTCAATCGCCTATCTACACCGCAGAATTATGAAAGTATCCAATGTTTCCAAACACCTGTTAAAACTGTACGTAAACTTCGCTACGTTGGTGACATTAGACCGGCACATCTTGCTACACCTAGGAAAGCTGAAGGAGCTTTGCAGTTAGCAAAACAGACCATTGCAAACCAAAACAGGAAAATTAAAAGTTTACAGCAGGCTCGAAACAGATTGATTGGTCGTCTATTGACGATGAAAGCACTTGTACAATATTTCAAGAAGAAAAGTCGAATAATGGAAATGACTGCTAAAAATTTAATGGTATGTATTTTAAAAATTTAGTAATAATTAGGGGAAGACTTTATTTTGCCCCCCCCCCCCCCCCCCCCCAAGCTTTTGGCACGTACAATATGTCGTTCTACGCATTTTGATGTGTTGTACAGATACGATATTCGAATTCAGCACGTCAAAACCCGTAAAGCGACGTATAATACATGCCAAAAACTTAGGGTGGGGGCTAAAGTAAAGTTCAGCCATAATTAGGACTGAAAAGTTCGTGTGATTCCCACTTTGCTGAATGTTCTTAAAGTAAATTTATATATTTGTATTTGTCTTTTATTTTCGTATTTAGGTTGCATTTCCTTCGGTAATGAAAGGATCTTGTAAACGAAAAATAGAAAGGGGGAAATGAAGGCATTCGCCCTTACATTAAACTTTTATTTACCGAAAGTGTACAAGTACGTGCGTAAAATAAAAAATTTTCAAAATTGATGCATTTCAAACATCAGTAAACTTTAACTATATATGTATGTATATAATTTTAAATATACATCTAAATTGTATTTTTATTATTCATTGTGTGTATGTTAATTAATACGCGACTCACCAGCCAATATATCTAATCCCGACCAGTCGTATTTTGTTAAAATAAATTTCTTTTCATGTGTTACAATCTTAGATTATGGAAAAATAAATCTCAGTAATTCATGTTCATGAAAAAATATCACAAATATCACATGAAGAAGTTAAATTCCAAAGAGATATGAAAAAAGCAGAAGTAACTGGAAAGCAGAAAAAATCTTTTAAATCAATACCAAGATTGTAACAGACGAAGAGCAAGTTTTCAATTCTAATCATAAGAATCATAAAAACAGAAATGAATCCACAAAGGTACTTTATATTTTAATTATTATGTAAGGGAACTTTGAAACGGTAAGGAAGACGTACTTTATAGAAGCGAATAAATTGATAATTATCAGGATTCGCACTTATGTAAAGTGTTTATTATATCATAAAAGGTTCAAATTTTATGAAAAATTAGCAAAATGAGCACTTTTGAAACGTTTTCGTATTTTTAAAGTGAATACGGTAATAGGGACAGGAATTTAACGCTTGTCCCTATTACCGTGCCCGTCAGTGCCCACTGGCTTACTCTAACTGCTAAACCTAACCTTACTTTCGTTTCTCAGAACGGGTGAACACAAATTTATATTTGCATATTTTGCTTTTGTAATGTAAAGGTCATATTAAAATTACATAAAAACACCTCTCGTAGAGCAAAAAATGTTTTGAACAGTTCAAAGTTGAATGACATAACCTAGCCGCGGGAACGGTATTCAAAAAAGGGCACGGAAATAGGAACAACGATTTTTTTCAGGGCACGGTAATTGGGACAAAAACATGTATTTTTATTTCAATTAAAAAAATATGAAAAATTAACATTTTTAGCCCGAAAAAAATGCCTTAATAAAGAGAAAAGTTCAAAACACCAGTATAAATTTTCATCCAGTAAAATTAAAGTAATAGAAGTCAGTAATTAATTCCTTCGTGAGCAAGTCTGCGTCAAAGCACGGTAATTGGGACCAGGGGGGCCAAGCCGTCATTGTTTGGCCGAAGTTCCCGTTTAGTTAGCACCAAATAGGTAGGAGGCGCTAGGTACATCACATACACATACCTAGGTGTATCAGTGAGCACGACACACAACCTTTCGACGTTGGTGAAATGTTACCATGACGACCGTCGTCATTCCTTCAAATGGCGTCCGCACTTTCCCTGGTTTACCTTTTCTAAGGCCGTCTGACCATGGATCGTCGCGTCAGTGACGCGTATGCAGCAAATAGAAGGATATACAAAGAAATTGAATATATTTTCTTTTCCTAAGAAAAGAAGAAATATTCAATTTCAATGTTTATCCTTCTATCTGCTGCATACGTGTTGCTGGCGCGACGATCCGTGGACAGGTTATAAAGTAAGCGGTGCATTACACGTATACACATACACATACGTCCCGATTCACACATTCACAGTTTAGTACGCACCTAATAGGTAGGAGGCGCTACAAACTCTGCTTCAACTTTCGTAAGAGGGAAGCTTGGCCCCCCTGATTGGGACATCTACCCTAGTTACTGCGCTGCGCAATCTGCGCAAGTCTGCGCATAAAGTGCAGAGAGAACGGCGGCCACGCAACAGTTTGGCAACGCCAGCGCCAAGTCAAGTCAAGTGACGTCAACGCGTAGCCGTCCACGGCCAACCAGCGTCGTCGGAAAATAGATTGTCGATGCTGGTTGGCCGTTGTTGGCTTCACGTTGACGTCACTTGACTTGGCTTGGCGCTAACGTTGCCAAACGCACCATTGTTACCACTCCCTGTAGATGTTCCCCCTCCACGAAACATCCAAGAAAATCGTCGTAACAAAATGTTCTCCGGGAACCGTGATTGTCTACACACATGGGAGCGTATACAATATTTTCGTTTCACGAAGTAAACGAATCTGTTGAATGAAAACGCTTGAAGAATATACACTATAATTTAATTGTGTGAAAAATAGTTACAATTTCAAAATGCTACAAAATGCATTGAGAGCTCGCGTAAGTAATGAATTTCTTAAAAGGGGAGTGCATGGGAATGCAGAGATAATAGCAAATTGTAAGGAAATAAGGAATCGTAATCCAAGAAATTTAGAACGCTTAAGGATCGCGAGGAAACCAGTTGGTTATTTCCTCGAGAAACCTGGATTTTCTTATTGGCACAAGTGAGATATTTTTTTCCTATAACCTGTTAGCAGTATACTGTTTATTTACATTCATATCAAAAAGTACTGATGAATTTATATAAGCCCTGATACTTGTAAATCGTACTGCTTTTGTGTAAATTTTATAAATGCCTAAAACTTGTGTAGATTGCGTGTGACACAGACTCATCGTTACGTTAATGCAGAAATTCATCATTTTGAGAATGGTCCTGTTATTACGGTGTCAAGCAGAGAATGGGGATTAAAAAAGCAATTGTACAGGTTTGTTCATGTACATTAGAATTTACGTTATTTATACTTGATATATTGATATCGTAATGTGTGGTTAAAATCATAGAAATGAATGTTTGAGGTATAATCTTTGTTTTTGCATTTTCCATAATTATTATGGACAGAACACGAGACAGTAGTTAAGTAATTCCAAACAAAGTAGGAAATGTTCCATTGTGATCGATCATTTTATTTGCTTAAAAGACAAATATAAATTAAAGCGTAACAAAAGATACTTTTTTAGTACAAACGATGGTTCTGCGTACATAAACGTTGGGCGTGTACTTGCCCAGCGTTGCTTGGAAAGTGGAATATCAGAAATTTATGTTGACGAAGAATCTATGTCTAAAGAAAAAGAGAAATTATTAATCGAAGAATTAGAGAAAAATGGAATTCAGTTACAAGAACCACAAAGATATAAACATCCCTATTCTTCGGACTTACATCGTGAGGAGAAACCTTGGGAAACTTTTGAATAGCTTGTAAACCAAATATGTTAGAATACATTAGAAACGCATATTATTTTTTATTGTAATTAAAAACTTTTATAAATTATGATTATGATAATTGTGTTTCGTGTCAATTTTTTGAACCTGCTTAGTGTAACATGCACTACATAAATTGTTAGTTTAAACTCACCTATGCTACTAAGTTACTCATGCACTGTTAGAAATCTTCAAGGTTGAAAACAATTTTTGGGGGGAATAACTTTAAATTCAGTGTGATTTGTTTTATTGCTTGAACTTTTGTTCAGCTTGAAATACGCGAGTTTGTACATTATACGTTACACAAGAATAGCAATAAATAATTGTATCAATATTAAATAAACATCCAGCCTATGCAAATACAGTAAAGATATAATCTACTGAAACGTCAAATGTATCTGCAGAATTCTAGTAACTCTTGTGAAATAATATTAACACTATGTGCTAAACTGACTAATTTTACGCTAATGAAATGTAGTTTTTCACAAAGATAATACTGCACTCATAATTGCATCGTTGTTCTGAGTAATAGGTAATATTTAGATAGCTCAGAGAAATTGTCAAGTGTTTTGTTAAATCTTTTTGAAGATGCAAAATCACAGATTGTCAGTCATTTGTTAATATCAGTTTTGTTCGAGACACAAATAAATACGTTAATAATTACATAACTAATTGAGCGTAATGTAAATTTTTGTGTACATATTTTTTACGGACGACTTAACGCAGCGATTAATACATTTACAAATTAAACAATGAACTTCTTTTTTCTTATAAATACGTGAATATCTCGAGAAGTAATACGCACACGCTCTTATATTAATAAATTACACCATTGACAGTACCGCGTGAAAATACGAAGAAAAATTTGAGTATGTCTAGACCTAGAACCATTCGATCGCATTGAAACGTTATTAACGCGAGTGTCCATGAAAATGAGCAGC
Organism: Andrena bucephala; assembly: GCA_947577245.1. Classification (NCBI taxonomy): domain Eukaryota; kingdom Metazoa; phylum Arthropoda; class Insecta; order Hymenoptera; family Andrenidae; genus Andrena; species Andrena bucephala. The sequence goes on along the minus strand of OX387717.1, from coordinate 28,244,732 downwards.
GGCAATGTTCTTTCACTGATTTGGAATTTAGAGCGATGATGATTGTTCAAGATTTCATTTGCAAGTGTGAATGTCTATGCTTTTAACGCAAGTTTTACATTCAACGAAACAACACCAATGAAATTTGCACTCGCATCTTTCTCTGAGGGTTGATTTCTGTGTGTTGTAACCCCTGCCGCAACAAAGAAGATTACATCCATCCATGCCAGATGATGTCCTATTGCAGACTCTGCCATGTGTACCTAATGAATGGCAAATGTTTTATACATCTCTATCTAACTTAGCTGATGTGAAACTACTTAGTTTGCTACAGCCTCGATATTGCTATTACTATTATTTCATATAATTACAATAATTCATTTCTTCTTGTCTGTAAGAATATAACTGTCGGTTTTAGTGAAATGCATTACCTAGTGATCCAAATGTCTCGTTAGGAAGACAGTAGTTTGGAGAGTCATCCAAATAAACCAGATCATTTGCTGTGGGCAATGAGAATCTCGGATCTCTCATGGACAGGCGACCACGTCTGTTTACCCTGACCTCTGTTGCTCCATCATATTTATCCAATAGGAAATCACCTAATAACACCAAATACAAATACATATACAATTAAGAATTATCCCACCTATCTGTAACTGCTGTACAAATCTGAATAAGGAAACTTGATCAGTACGTACAACGCACAATATTGAAATGTTTGATAACGTAAATTTCTAAAAATTTTATTCAACTCGTAGCATTATCTCCTGCAGTATTAACACCTTATCTTATTGACTAAACATGATGCAGGTTTTGCATTATTTTTATTTATCTAAAAATATTTCAAGCTAAAATTCATATGCCAATATAAAACATGTTCAACCCTTTGGATGCTACGGGCGTATACATATGTATATGTACAATGTACATATAGATTCGTTCAGTGCCAAATTTTCAGTAGCCAACAGTTTATATAGTATGTGCTTTTGGTAACCTGTTTTTTGGACATTCGTTTCCGAGATATTTGCGAAAAACTTCTGTTTATTTATTCCGACGCAACGCATTCCACTTTCCAACTTGTCCCGGGTATTAGTATTGGTTGGGGCTAGATTAGTGGAGGCAGTGTTACCAACCCTACGGCTTTTTCCGTAGATCTACGGGTTTTTTACTTTATCTACGGATCTACGGATTGCAAACTGAAATCTACGGATTTTTTTACCTTTTTCATGAGTTAATTGATAAAACAAAAGATTCTGATTCTGATTAAAGAAATCATTTACTGTTTAATTTGACTCATTGATTTTACTTTTTATTTTAATTCCACTTCATTACAAGAGCTTTTCATCACACTTAATCGCTGGAATTCAAGCTATTATTTTCTAGGTAGTAACCTTGCATTTTGAACGAGTACAATAGGAATTAGCAAAGATGATTTCAGAATCTTTGCATGTGAACTTTTTTAATTCCTTTTCGTGAATTTACGTCGGGACGAAAGTCTTTGGCGAAAACGACTTTCGGGGAAACATTATTTTTGGGAAAAGCTCTTGTACTGAAGTGGAATTAGTAAAAGTCGAGTTCGCAACTTTTGCGCGTGAACTTTTTTCGTAATTTGTGAATTTTTGTTGTGGCAATATTTTTTTTGAGGCTGTTAGGGGAGGATCGAAATATAAGATTTCTAGAAAGGATTTGGGAAAGGACGGTTTCCATGAGCAAGGGAATTAGCTTCTTTCATACATGTAATAATTAACACTTATGAAGAAAATCCGTAGATCAACGGATTTTTCAAAGGGGAATCTACGGAATTCTACGGAATGTTGAACTTTTCTCTACGGATTTTCAAAAATCTGAGTTGGCAACACTGCGCGTAAAGCATGGTAGGAAACCGATGTGAGTTGGGATGTTGAGGGGAGTCTCCACACACCCATCAGGTGCTCTCAAAGCAAAAGAATTATGTTTTGCCGAACAGAGTCAGGGTATTGACTGGCATCCGCAAGTTTCTGGTTGAAATCTCTAAACTCACATTGGTTCCCTAACCAATACTAATACCCGGGACAAGTTGGAAAGTGGAATGCGTTGCGTCGGAATAAATCAACAGAAGTTTTTCGCAAATATCTCGGAAACGAAGGTCGTACGGCGGTAACATGTATAGGAAAAAGTTGTTCAGAATCGTGGGCCCGACACATATCCAAAAAATCATTGAAATCGGTGAAGAAACACCTGTTCTGCATAATTACCGTTTTTTCACAATTGCTATTATATGGCTTTTATTAAATATACGTAACACATTTCCCTTTTCTTAATTTCAAGTCCAAAAAAAGTCAATTTTTCTAGTAAATAAGCGAATTTATAAAAAATTTCTGTGCTAATTGTATATGCTATTACTATGTATTTACTGTCTTACTATTAGTATAATTACTATATGTAATTAGCACAATGATACCGTCGATAAGGTGTTAAAAGGTAGTCTGAAAATTATACATTAATTTAACGAAAAAAATACACACCAATTTCTCGAAACGATGCAAGCTGCTGCCAGCAAGTAATCAAGCTGCAGCTTCCAGAAACCCCATGGCACTTGCATGTTACCTTGGACCTTTTAATAACAGCCTGCGAAGAAATTAATAAATTTTTACACTCTCGATGCTTCGTTCTCCAACTCGTTCTGTCTGCTATTGAAACGAGTGGCGAAGCCTATCGTTTCTTCCTATACTTACGAATAACTAATTGTAAATTCGTTCAATAAAAGTCAGGAAAAAGGCTAACTTTACCCTGCGACCGGCTTCGTTATTATGCAGGTTCATCAGGCTTCGGCCCTGCTCCCTGCTACCTCTTTTGAAGCTGCGTTCGCGTTCCCTCACGTCGACGAATGCCTGCGTAAATCTAAAACGATTAAATTTGTCTGTCGAAAAGTTGCGCAAGTTTCTTTTCTCCACTCGATTTAATCAAATCCTGGATTAAGGGGGTATTCTGGTTTAGACGGTCATTATCGCGAGGTGACATTCAAGAATCAATTAAAGGAAATCTATACTTACAATTAGTAGTCTCAATTGTTACAGCATGCTTACTACATACGGCACGAGGTCCCTAGTTGCGCCTCATCTCATTAAAATCGACCCTTTCAAAGGTGTAACCCTGCCTTAATATACATAATACTCGTAAAGCTAGTTTCAACGTTTACGGCATACCAGATCCGTTTCAGTTCCCTTTTCTTCTGTTTCAAAGTACGAGCATAACTATATTTTATGCTCCTCGTGTCCATTTTCTCGTTTGCAATTTGTTCCCAAAATACGTGTCTACTTTGTTCAGAGTTTAAGAGAAAATTCCTTTAATGTCACAGAAAGGTGGCGAAGGTCATAGAAGGAAGGACCGCCATTAGGCAATAAAACCAAGGGTTAAGGGGACCGTTGTATAGATAACTATCGGGATGGGGATTAAATACATTCGAAAGCCGTAGTTTTTAAACCTTTATAACTGCCAATTTTACGAACTTCCTTTTCATACTATAAAAGCAGATTTTCAAGACACTGATGTTTAACCATCGGGCGACGGACAGTTCAGGCGACCACAAGAGATCGGTACTTGGGTCCGTTTGGACCCATAGTAACTGCCCTCCTACAACACATTTTAGACAACGTTCTTTTTGTCAAAGCAACTTACTATTTTTTGGGTCCAAAACGACCCCAGCACCGCCTACCGAAGGCTAAGAAAATACGGTAATCCGAACATAGATGTTTCGAACCTCTTAAACCAAAATACCGTCTTAAATATAAAATGAAATTAAAAAGATACCTGTAAACACTCACTTATATCCGTATTCGAGGTTGTCACCGCAACCACCCCAAATCCAATCTCGATCCAGATCTCTGGGTCTGCTGCTTCTGGAACATCCGCACGAGGATAATTGCCCGTCTCTGCAAGATCTGCTGATCGCGTAGACAACCCCTGCGGCTGTGATTGCGTGAACGAACGCATTTTCTCTGCTGGCTGTGATAGAGAAGGGAGGAAACGTTCGTTGAATCGCTGGACAACCCCGCATGCATATGAGGCAGTGAGAGCAACGACGGACTAACTCACATTTTTTTCGAAATTGAGTTAGTAGCAATAACGTATTCCAATAGGCTCTACTAATCATATAAAATAGGAAGGAAAAAAATTGTTTTAATGTGCTTTGGTCCGTTGTCGCTCTCACTGCATCATATAATCTTGTGATAACTATCAAACGCTAGTCTGCCATATGAAATTTCATAGAAAAACTCTTTCCAATAATGGCAATTTACGATCAGAGAGTATTCACGAAGTACAGTAGTGCCAATGGTTCAAATTCTTGCGAGCAGTGTACCGTTTTGATTCCAAGGATTGGCCTCATAATAGATTGACAAGGAAATTGAACAGATTATATCGAGAGTAAGCGAGATAGACGTAAGTACTAATTACGTGGATCGTTCTATCTTTACGAAAATAAAGCCGGATCCAGACTTGAATGCGTATGCGCTGAGCAAGGTTGAACGGGTAAGGACGGGAGAAACGGTAGCCGGGGCCGCATGCTTCTACGTCAGAAAGGGTGAGCGTGGACGCATATGCTAGTGTGGACGTGTCATTCGTGGTGACTTGATGCATGCGGCCCGACTCGCGAATGCCGACAAAGGCATATGGCCTGAGCCGACCGCTGTCGGTTTTCTTCCACATCTCAAAGGGGGTTTGGAGTGCATTCCGCTCACAAGGAGAGGTTCCCAGGTGTCCGCCTCCGATTGCTTTGAATTTTGGATATGTTTTAGAGGGCCGAGAAATAAGATATACGTATTTTTTATAGCGGCCCGTTTTCATATTTAGGGGGTGAAACCAACCCCCAAAGTTATAAGATTTTCAGGTGTTCATCTCCGATTGCTTTGGTTTTTGGATATGTTTTAGAGGACCAAAAAATAAGAAACACGTGTCTTTTTATTTTGGCCTGCTTGAATGTTTAGGGGTTGAAACCACCCTTTAAAGTTCATAAGAATAGTTGGTGCCCGCCTCCGATTGCTTTGAATTTTGGATATGTTTTTGAGGGCCGAAAAATAAGAAACACGTGTCTTTTCCTTTTGGCCCTTTGCATGTTTAGAGGGTGAAACCAACCCCCAAAGTTATAAGATTTTCAGGTGTTCATCACCGATTGCTTTGGTTTTTGGATATGTTTTAGAGGACCGAAAAATAAGAAACACGTGTCTTTTTATAGCGGCCTGTTTTCATATTTAGGGGGTGAAACCACCCCCAAAGTTCATACGGGGTATAAAAATTGTGTTGAGTAAAACTTGATATAAATTTAATTTGCGTCATCACTTGCTGTATGGACGATGTTCTTGTCGCCCGTCACCGTTATTATGGGGTAACTATGAGGGGTGGTTTCACCTCTTGAACATGCAAATGGGCCAAAATAGAAAGACATGCATTTCCTATTTTTCGGCCTTCTAAAACATATCTAAAAACCAAAGCAATCGGAGATGAATACCTGAAAATCTTATAACTTTGGGGGTTGGTTTCACCCCCTAAATATGAAAACGGGCCGCTATAAAAAAACACGTATATCTTATTTTTCGGTGCTCTAAAACATATCCAAAATTCAAAACAATCGGAGGCTGACACCTGGGAACCTCTCCTTGCCAGTGTAGAAGATAGAAGCAAATTAGATACTTTTCTGAAATCCTCGATGTCTGTGATTTTCATGGATACTATTGAAATATATTGTAGCCCATATGAAATTAGAGAGGGCTAAGTCCTCATTTTTCCAGATTCGAAATTGTTTAAAAAATACAAATTATCAAAGTTCCCTGTTTTCGATGATTTTTTCGAAACGGCTTCAGAAATGAATTTTAATGACCTAAATTACTGAAGGCATGAACTTGCGTCTTTTTTTTTTAAATCATGAAGGATGGATCTATGTCAGGGCTGCACAGGGTGTTGTTTTCAGCGCCTAGCAGCAAGCAACCAGCTGTCCGCCGAGCTGTCCCGTTGCTAAGGGTAGAATCAGTGAGGAGAACTGCAGTAGCGTTTTTTTTGTCGTTTTCGTAAAGAACGCGAGTGGCTGATTTCAAGTCGCTTGGATTCGCACTTACACTACTGCAGTTCTCCTCACTGATTCTACTCTTAGCAACGGGACAGCTCGACGGACGACTGGTTGCTCGCCGCTAGGCGCTGAAAACAGCACCCTGTGCAGCCATGATCTATGTGAATGAATTTAATCCAATGCTAATATTGTTATAAACAGTTAATGAAAAATAAAAAAATTACATTTTTAACAATATAATGCATTTACCATATGATAGACTTTAAAGCTCTATTTTAATGAATAATTTGTCTTTCTGTTCTTCACTACACCCTGTATTGTTCTCAATTCATACAACCTGACCGACTCGTTGTTGTATTAAAAAATCACAGGAGATTACTCGCGGGGAACGGCAATACGCTTCGTTGAGGAACGCAGGATGAAAAGGGGTAGAGTCCGCTGACGGCGCGTGGTTCCGCCTGCGTCGTCCTTTCTTCAAATTAAACACGGATCCCTTATCTCTCGAGTATAAACACGCGCTTGAATTTCAATACCTTCGATGCCATCTTTACGACTGCGGAGTGGACTAAGCTAAGCATAGAAGTTGGTGACGAAAGACACATGGCACTTTCGACCCCTCCGCATCCATCATTCGTGCGCGCTCAGCCTTGCTCAGCGTATACGCATTCAAGTATGGATCCGGCTTAATAGGTACGAATCGATTGGTGAGATTCTTCCGATGAAAATGCGTCCAAACACGACATACAGATCGGAATATTTTTTACAGGATTATTGATAGTTAGTATGAATGTAGTTTACCGTCGTACACAATCTTAAAAATAGCCCGATTTATGCCATGTTTGGACTCATTTTCATCGGGAGAACCTTACCAATCAATTCGTACTAGTTTCGTAAGGATAGGATGAAACTTATAGAAAGTTCAGTTTTCATAATATCTCTCCACTTTCCTTGACAATTTGTTACGATTCGCTGAGCTCGAGGTGATGAAGGATTCGGGTGAAGACGGTCGCAGAAGAAAGGTGGTGGGAATGGTTTGTTGAAAAACTGGGCACCGGTGTACATACCAATATTATGATCAGAATCCCTTCACCTGTGAACGAACGAACGTGTAAAAATAGAAGATCGAACGCATTGTTCGTACGACAGTTTACCTATTCTAAGCACAGGGCCGAACACAGATTCGTCGTGGACGGTGGAGCAATTCCACCTTCGGTCGCGGAATTGGTGTTGGCACTCTAGGATTCCAATCCTGGCGCCCTTTGCTACACTCGGCATGTGATCCACGGAAAGCTGACATAACTTCCCCTGGCCCTGGGAGAGACCTCGCAGCCCGTGGCAAATACTGGACGCCGCTACGTCGTAGGTTTCTATCATTTGGCTGGCCTCGAGTTGCGGGAAATGTTGTAGACCGACGTTTCTGAAAGTGCGAAACGATAGATTAGAACAAGCTTTGGATTCGACTCCAACGTATGAAGAATTCGAATAGTTCCGTTGAAAATTCTGGTAGTCAATCGCTCGTAGCGATGTTTCCTTGCAATTGCAGATTTGCTGAGAGTCTTTTCGGCTTGCCTAGAATGAGAGAGACCGGCAAGGGATGTTCGGTAACTCGAGTACTTAAAAAGTTTGAAACTTTGTAGAAATGTAGTTCAAGTGATGCTAATAACATACACAGGTAACCATTTCTTGTTTCGGCAATGAAACAACCCTATTTTTTTCGACAAATTCTTTGTCACCATATTATAATAGGGTATCAAAAAAGCCATCAAACATTGAATTAAATTTTTTGCCATATCTTTTACTGTTTCTTAGATATTCGCGATAATATGAAAGTTTACAATTTCTTTGAGGGGATGTTTTCACCCCTAGGACTGTTTCATTGCCGAAACAAAAAATGGTTACGTTATTAGCGTCACTTGAACTACATTTCCGCAGAGTTTTAATTTTTTTTAAGTTGCTGAACATCTCTTGTGACGACAACAGAAATGGAGGGGATAGCGATCACCTTATTTCGAGGCAGAAGCCCCGTCCTTCTATCAAGACACTGCTAATAGGCAGGGGAGACCGGGTATGGTTGTCTCATTTTCTTATTTCGAATTTTTTACGGGTTATAGCTGCAGGGAAGTTCATTCAGGCTTAGATTAATATAAACTACGTACGTTCAACTTTATAAAAAAAATTGGTCCTATGGATTTTGTCAATCAGATTAGGAGCTTATTCACATTATTTGCAGGAACTGTTTTGTGATAATATTCCCCGAGGTTCGGTTGGTTGTCACAAATTTAGATAGCTAAGTTTATTCATAAAAAACCGATTCAATTAAGGAAGCAATACCATTTTTTTTTATTGTAATTATACATGCTATAGTCTTGAACACCAAATTAAACTTAGAAACATTATTAACAAACAGTTTACAACTTTATCACTGAACCCCAATTTCTCTAGATTTGCTTTCTGAACACAGAGACAAGCACACAAGACGAAAGTCTTCTTCATTTTCTTTTTCATTTATATTAATTTTATTGTTCATACTTTTCTCTTTTTTATTTTTTCAATTATCGGATTAAGTAACTCGTTTTGCGTTGTTCTTCTTTCCAAATGTTCTGTGACAACTTGATCCAACTCGTTAAACAATCCCTCCTCTCTACTCATGTATCAAAATGATTAAAATGTTTAAAAAATGCAAAAAAATCATTACAGTAAGTTAGAAAAAACTGTAAACCACAAGAATAATGTAACAATACTAAGATATAACTTATACTTGCATCATAGAAAATACGGCGTAATTTGCTTCGAGCGCAGGAAAACAAACGATGACACGTCGTGTCTTCATGCGACTCCCATTGTTTATAGTTTCTTTGTTATAGCGGTTGTGACAACCTACCCGTGTGACCACCATACCCGGTCTCCCCTGCTGCACGAATATCGAATGCGTGGAGTGGACGTTAGGATCCCTCTGTTCAAAATGTTGCGCGCCCCCCGGTTTCCAAAACGCGAGCATAAACGCAGAGGCCCAGCTCCCGCGGATTCGTTACGCCACGCTAGTCACATGAATTAGTAGCAGGAGAGCCGTGGGCGAAGAACGGTTCTCCCGTGCTGATTTTTAATGGGACATTTGTGAGTGAACCGAGCGAGATGATGGAACGATCCCTGCCGCGTCACGGACAGAAGCCACGGGCGGGGGTCCGAGTGGAGCTACCGATCTGAAATTCGAAACGGCAGGGCACACTCGAATGCTCTAATATCGCAAGTCGAGCGGACAGAATAAGCTCTAGCGAGCGTAATTTTTTTTTTACATATTTTTTATTATTTACTTTTTAGTGTCTAAGTTTTGATTTGTGGTTACATGCTGATTTCATGTTGATTGCATTGATAGGATGTTGCCTCCGCGGGCGATTAGATATATTGCGATTATTATTATTATATTATATTTAATTATATGAGATGATGTGACTCTACATAAAAATATATAGTAAGCCGAAAGTATAGGAAAACATTTTTTGCTTTGGTGTTTCGTTTTTAAGAAAAATTACTTGGGATATTTAATAAACACGCACACATCCGAGAATTGGCAGAATGAGGATGAGACAATGCAATGAGACATTGTAAAAACGTAAGTCGAAATTGGAAAATAGCTTTTTTTGATTAAGGTAATATTTTTAAGAAAATCGATTTTAATTCTATTGTTAGACAGGTACACGCATTCTCGGCGGAGTTTCAATTCTGATTGAAGTTATTACACTTTTTCGACTTATTTTTGCAGAAATATTCATTTCACCTTTGCATCTCCGCCGTCTATTTACTGTTGCGTTGCCAACCAATTTTCGGAATCAATTTTCTCGAGAACAAAGTTTCGTAAAAAAGAACATTCATCCTTCTTATTGTACCACCAATTCGATAACACTCTATACAACATTTATTTCTTATTTCTACTCGTGGAAATGTGTCCCACTGTTACAGTTTGAGATCTCCTGTAACGCCTAGTTTCATGCTATAATGCTAGAATACAAATTGAGTTGCCCTGTTTAAAAGTGTACACCTTCGTTTTTCCGAACGTAAAATTGTAAAAAAGCTCCTCGCCTTTCTTCTACACTCTACAGTGTCAAAACCAGGGGATCGGAGCAGACCAATTTTGTGGTTCTGCTCTGCACCAGGCGCTTTGTTTTAAATAAAAATTCCTTTAATTCTTTCAAACAGTGATCTTTCATTTGCAACAAACCCCATCTGTCCAGCTTTTCATTTTCATATAGAAAGAAATTCATAAAAATTGGTTAATTTTCGGGCAAAGAAAGTACTATGCCTCCTTAACACTGGGCTACGCGGCCCTAGGAAACAATATTTTTTCAATGATGAAAAATTGAGATTTGGTATTTATTAGAAACACTTCATTCATCTGCTCTTATAAAATGAAAGAAAATTCAAATAATTAGAAAAAATTTGGAGCAGTGGAGCAGTAAAAATTTTCCGTGCTTCGGCTCCGTTTCTGCTCCGGGCAAAACCCATTGCTCCACTGCTCCGTGCTCCAGCTCCGAGCTCCGCTCCAACGCACTGCTTAAAAATGTCTCATGTTATGCTCACATTGTTCACGTACGATTATAGTAGGGAGTACATAATAGACAGCATTAATATTACAGAACACGTTTCGACTGTGATATATCATCAGGTTTGCACTCTCCCTAAAACAATGACGTGGCGGATTGGAGGAAGGGGGCGATAATATTTCGAAGGACCCTGCCCACGCAAGTCCGTGGTGCGCTGTCGGGAACCGTGGGCCGTGCCGCCCCAAAAAGTAATGCCCTCGTGGGGTCTGATGTATCGGGTGTCTTAAATTAAATTCCTACTTCGCAGCCAAATCGGATCTGAATGCAACTGCCTTGCAAAGTCCGCGATGGAACATCAGCATAGATCTATCAAGTGGGTCAACGGTTACTATTAGATAGATTCTGCTACCTTACGTTCCGATGCTTGAATTTAAAGGCCGTGGTAGAGAATTAGAGAGTTAAGTAGCGGCATCGATTCAGGAACAAAAACACCGAATCTCATTTTTGGAATCCCTGCACCCTATATTGGGATTAATGAGGACTGATTTAATTGTGTTATGTCATATTTCATCATAGACACATTTGATAAAAGAGAAAGTAGAAGGTTTTTCTACATGTCTGTGGTTCAACTTTGATATTTCATAGTTCATACCAATCGTTTCATTTAACTGCAATTCTGATTATTATTGACAGCTGTAGTCTTCCTCTTTCTGAGGATATTAGAGAATTTTGAACTGAAAAATTGAGTATTAAGCTATTGCATCTGTGCAATCCAATCAGACAAAAAGTGACAATAATACCTTATTCATGGATTAAGGTGGCAAAATTGCACATATACTAAGAAAAAGAAGTAGCAATCTGATAAAGACAAGCAATAATCAACAATGGTATGTAGCGTATTCATGCGTCGCCGATTCATAAGTATTAAGACATGTGCTGTATTTGAACAAAATGTGAAAGTTCGAACGCATTTGCTAAAAAATAAAAAATGTATAAAAAAAAATTTATTTTACACTTAAAAGTATGATTATCGATTTCTCATGTTTATTGTACCTGTCCCGGACTATAAAAGTGCAAAGAAAAAGCAAGATTTTGAATTAAGTCTGGTACCGGTTATAGCCAAACTCGTTGTAATTAAGAATCCCTTTGGTTTTTTCACTTCACATGAGCAGAATAGCCGGGATCACGGACACCATGGGAAGGCTTCTTTTCTTTTAGCGAATGCGTTCAAACGCTTGCACTGCCACAAATTTTAATTATTTCTGTCTAATAAAATTTGTAAACATTACTGAAACATGGATAAATATATGAAACAAATTGAGACGGAAAGGGTTAAATAGATGTTTGATAAAAAAAAATACCAAAGATTGTGTAAGAAAAAGCGCGTCTTACACTATATAGCAGGCACTCGTTATTAGCCCGTTTCTACCATGTGTTGTACGCGCGGCGACTATCCCCACCATTTCTTGGAATCCTTCGGACGAGAGTGAGAGAACGCGAGAACGTGCGCGAGGCTCTTTCGTTTCCTCTAGCTCGCTCTTGAATAGTGTCCACAACGCCGTACGCCCGCAGCCAGTCCCGTTTGTCGAGCTTATAACGAGTGTGGGTTATCAACTGTCCATATAGAATACCCTCTTAATACAGACTCAATACTTTGCACTGCTTTGATTTTCTTGTTTTAACTGAAAATACCAAGTAAAGTGAAATTTCCAACGTTTCCCATAAATATTCCACCCAGAGTAAAGCTGGAATACTAATCGTGTCCTAATACTTATGAACGGCAGGACAGTATACGTAACAATATTTATAGGCATATGAAGACGAATGTTATGTGCATCATATTTATAATATTATGCCTTGTAATACCGATATGTATGGCATACTGTGCATAGAGTTTCTGTGTGTACATATTGGGTTATCCACTGAAGACTGGCGGCGCTCGCGCGAGTACAAATGAGAACGGCACAACGTCACACGCATACTTACTACTACAATCATATGTCGATACATCCGCCATCTATGGGCTGTTGCTAAAACTGTGGGTCCCTGTATAGGTCCTACACAAACCTATAGTCTTAGCAACAGCCCATAGATGGCGAAACATTGTTTATTTCCATTCGTATCTATACTCCTTACGGACTTCGTGTGGCGTACACAATTAATTACTTAACCTTAATTAAACAGACGATAACATATGCAGGTATGTACATAGGTAATACAATGTACTTCATTAGTGTATCGTACGAGTGCATACTACGCGTATATACCCATAGGATAGAGTTAAAATACTCGAGACACCCCAGAATGGGGTCCACGATGAGGACTTGAGTTAAGGGGTTAACTCCTTATATTTCTTTCCAACCACTTGTCCTGTCGCTAGAAACATATGTTTAGTTTGACACTTGGATGATTCTGCGAGTTCGATACGAGCTCTAGCAACAAGTGTATGTACCTGCATTACTGCTGAAACAGTGGAATGTTACCCCCTTACGCATAAACATCCCTAAAGAATCAATCGCTCGATCGAAACTAACTGCAGCGGAGTGTCGATAATCCGAGGTAAGCGGGACCGAAACCGGCTCGGATTGTCAGGAGCTCGGATTAAGCGAACACACAGGCGCACACGTACTCGATGCCCGAGGAGAGCTCGAGGCGAGAGGAGAAGAAACTCATCTACGATAAAAACAACGCTGAGGGCCTTTTTACACGGGACTTCTGTGCTTTGCAATTGATATTTCCGATATTAGGTATATTATCTAGAACTAGGCGAAGATAATAAGTTTAAACAAAATAGGAAGAGATAAAATATACAGGGTGCGGGCAAGAGGTGATGTTCTTTATGCAAAAATAAATCAAAAGTGTGGAATAAAATTTTGTTCATTCGGGGCTTACGGTCGATTTTGAAATTTTATTGGGCACGCATTAAGGTCGATTTGTATTATCCGTTCAGACACGGAACGTTACGGGACGGTTCTATACAATCAAACATTGTTGCGGGTTATTGGACGCGGTTGTTTGTAATTTTATTTATATACAGCGTAGCGATCAGTTACAACACATTACGCTTCGGACATACGACGACTGATATTCTCGAAAAGAATGTTTACACTGAAGCGATACGTGACTGAGTTGCCGGGACGTGCTTGAACGGGGACTCCTATCCTATGATATGTATTTAGTTCAGGCAGAATCTGAAACGATCACCACAATACGAAAGATATATTATTCTGACGCCTCACGGTGGTACATAATGATGTTTTCTGTTCAAATCACCCTACAGGTCGTATTTTTTCAGAAAACTTGACGTTTTTTTTTTAATTCTTCGCATTTAAATTCTCTATCGATGTGACCGCCCGAAATTTTGAATTTCGTTGCTAGTTTTTTTATATTTAGCGAATTATACAGCACTTTTGGAAGATCAGTATCTGTCGGCTCTTTTGGCCGCCGTTTCCGAATTTAAAGTAAGATTTCCGAAATTGAAGGTGGTAAATCCAATATGCCGAATATAGTTGATTTTTCTGATTCAATATTGATGAGCAGGATTTTTAATGTTTGATATTTTTAAACACGTACATAAACAAAAAATCAGAGATTTGCTTCCAGAAGCACAAATCCTGCTCCTCAAACAAGATTGCACATAATAAAATCGGATTTCTGAAGGCAACCGGGAATAAAATGTTAAGTGAATCAGGCCTTCTAAAAATATCAAACATTAAAAATCTTGCTCATCAATATTGAATCGGAAAAGTCAACTATAAGAGCGCGTATGAACACAAACGAATTGGCTTAAATATGCAAAATCACGTACACATTTATGAGATGCCTAAAAATTTCTAAAAATACGAATGTCCCTCGGCGATTTTAAATTTTACAATTTGATCTACAGTATTAGATTTGTGATACAAATAAAAAATTTGATCTTTATAATAATTACCTCATATTCGTAATCAACGGCCCCGAAAATCTAGACGCACTATGTTTCTTCCGAATAAGCCCATTTTCTGAAATTTTTCTTCAACATATTGGATTCGCCATCTTCAATTTCGGGAATTTTACTTTAAATTCGGAACCGGCAGCCGAAAGAGCCGACAGATACTGATCTTCTGAAAGTGCTGTATAATTCGCTAAACATAAAAAAATCAGCAACGAAATTCAAAATTTCGGGCGGACAGATCGGTAGAGAATTTAATTGCGAAGAATTTAAAAATAAAATCGTCAAGTTTTCTGAAAAAAATACGACTTGTAGGATGATTTGAACAAAAAATGTCATTATGTACAACTGTGCGCCTGTCGCTCTCAAATTTGTCGGCTCCACCCCTAGAGCCATTTCATTACCAGAACAACAAACGGTTAGGTACCTATGTCATTGTGACCACCTGAACTACATTTCTTCAAAGTACCAGATTTTCTCAACATTCGGGCGGCCGAACTTCTATTGTAAGCGAAACTCGGATTACCGAGACTCCTGTTATCGAGGCTCCATTGTACGCAACACTGCAAAGCTAAAAAGTACATATACAGAGCTTCCAGTTCCGAAGTCTTTAGGAAGATATAACGCCAACAGTGACCAAACCACGTCGGCACAAATCCACGGATTTGCCGAGCCACTTTCTTTTCACGTGGGACGAGAAAAATGCCCCGACGCCACCCTTTAATCTGGCCGTCTCTCGATATCGCCACGATTCACGTTGAAATAATGCCTCGAGAATGGCGCGGCGTGAATCAATTCATTTCCGGCCAGAAACTCGTGTACACGGGGCAAACTCGCGTGCAGCTGTGTATCTAATCTGGATACCGGCTCTTTTAGTCGTGACTTAAGGGGGTTGTTACGCTGATATACCCGGTGGGGGTAGATTAGCGAGAATAATGCGAGTGTGTATTAGCCGGATCATTTTATCGCCGCCCGGACCTTTGTATCAGCTGCGTTGCGTCATTATTACAACGATATGCGGCTTGTAATTAATTTGATCTGCTAAAATCGTAAATTACGCAGGAACTCGATAAGATCAGCGACACTCTTGGCCGGGCGTGTTCCCAAGAAAATTTCACACAATTATTTCGTGTAGGTATTTGTAAAGCTATCAGCTGTTTCCTGCAGCGTGTCCGAAAAAAATGCAGAACTGAGAAAATCTTGATTTAAGTGTGAATACCTATCGCCCCTTCTAGAATGAAACGTGAAAGATATGATTTGGTCGAATATCGTTGTAAAGAAAATATCTATGATTTTTCATCAATTTCTCGCCTTCCAGAGCTCGTGGGGAAATTCGTTTCTCTGTTAATTCGTTTCTAATATTATATATCATGACCAAAACACACATATGTGTATTAAAAAAATACTTTAACAAATGTACAGAATGAATTAAAATTGAAATAACACAACAAAATGAAGAAAAAAAACACAAAAACCGAGAAAAAATGAAATTTTATTGTTTTCACACAATTGTGTCTAGCTTCGGTATTTATCTATAGATTTTCTTCAGTAGTAGCTTGTTTTCTTCGTAAAAGTGCGGACTCAACGTAAGAAATGAGAAACTCAGCTCATATTTGCGATTTCAATTTTTCCCAGATGATTAAATGAATTGTCGAATTCAATTTCGCTTGAAAAAAAATGACTCTTTTCATATATTTCCATCGATTTCACCCGAATTACTGAACCGATTTGAAATTTTTTGCCAGGCACATTTGTTGGTGATTCAATTATCTTTAATTTTATATAATGTTCGACCATATCGGTCATTAAAAAAATAGTGGCATCTGCTGCGCAAAATGGCTGTAAGCTAGTGTTATTATTATTATTATTATTATTATTATTATTATTATTATTATTATTATTATTATTATTATTAAGTGTTACGCGCAGCTTCTCCACAAGCTGCTCTATCTGAACGTTTTTTTACATTTGGAACATTTTGGTTGATGACTTTTGCTACGACAATTCTTTGAAAAAATGAAAAAAATGAAAAATGAGCTACTGTACATAATCACTCTTCGTCACGCTCCTGAGTTGGCCCAGATTAAAATTCTGTTTTTACAGATTTACTGTTTTTGAGCATTGTATTCAGACCGCAATCATACTAACAAGTCGTCAAACCTTGAACTCAATTTTTTCTTATTGCGTTATTCACGAGATAAAATCGGAATGGAAGATGGATTGTCGCCACACACGTTGAAATGAGACGTAAAAAGAGACAAATCATTTACTTGCGAGTGTGCAGCAGCCTTAAATGCAAAGAGCAAGAATTTCTTTTAATTGAAAGCAATTTCCTAGAGAAATAAGTAGGAACATGATTCCTTTGAATTCAAATCAAGTCAATATTTATACAAAAGACAAAACAAATCGTGCAATAAGAGAATTTAATTTTATTCTGGATTATTTAGATCGTGTAAAAAATACGTGTAAAAACAGAATTATGTGCACATACTTTAGACTTAAAAGATCAATTTCATATTATTATTCAACAGAATTATTAATACCAATTTGTCAGACAACTTCTTCCTCCTTCAGGAATAAAAATTAAATTAAAAGATGAATGATCTAAATCTGTATCTAATATTGCAGATAAATTAAATGTCAAATTCCTCTGGGCAGTTATATGAAAGTTGAAAAGAATGAAATTATTTTGAAGAAAACAATTAAAAAATCTGTCATGCTACACAGGATTTTTTAATTTCAATTTTGTTTAGCAGGTTTATTTTATTCCTTTCCTATCTTACTGCGTACGCACTTTTCATCGCTTGATAACATCCCACAAAAATTGTGTGTAAACATTTCAAGAAAAGTTTCGAAAGTCCTCCCGTAATTTCTTTGACGAAATATCGGGTCCATATTGGCCGCACACGGAGACGCGTCAATTTCAATATAATTGGACCGTGATAAACACAGAATTAAGATGGCGACATTAAATCCACCGAGCTGTTAACTTAAGCCCACGTAAGGAGGATTAACCTTTATGGGAGTCCTACGAGACCCGCCCATGTGATTAGGCATTTTCATGGCCCGTCGGGGATCCTCGATGAGGAGATTTAAAAACAAACGAAAAGAAAAGAAAAGATGTAACGACACGAGAAGCAAATGACTCTACGTATGGACTTTCGAAATATCTCTTTAACATTGCTCACGTCGAAATCCTTTCAATGTCGAAGTTAAGGGGTTTAAGGTCCAACAGACAATTGGTGAGATTTATCAGCGATTCAGAACGGTCGTTGGTCTTGTTCATTTTGTTTCTGGGCCTCGTTTGTCATACGTTTGCTTAAAACTCGTTTAAAGTGATACATGAAGGTAAATCGCGATAAAGAAGTGACATTGGAATGATAATCGTTAAATTTTCAGTTTCGTTATTTTTGGGGGACAAAGTACGAAAGTTACAAAGGACAAGTCTTATCAAGGGGATACGACGTTTCGAGACTTTTTTTGAGACGTGATAAAAACAAAATGTCAAGTGAAGGACCTTACAATTTCTTTCCCATTTAAAGAATGTTCATTCAAAACTGTTTTTCAATACTTGAATGTGTGACTGTACGACGTACAGTTAGACGGTGTGGATAAGTGACTAGAAAGAGTTTATCTTGAAATTATTTTTTCTAGTAGTCAGTAACGATATTATTTTATTTATTATTAATGTACTAAATTTTCTTAGAAATTGTTTCCTTCTTTAGTAATTATTGAGTAATTTCTTGGTGAACAGTAATGTTGGAATAACGTGACAGATGTATTTGAAAAATATTTAATAGTATTCTAAAAATTTAAAAATTGACCCATCAATTTCCTCGATAAATCAGGTTCCATTGACTATTCACTGAAACATGTACCTACATATTTATAATATGAACATTTTTTTAATATTGTGATTTGTTGTGACATATCCTGCTCCACGATTTTATTTCAAGTAAAAAAATACCATCGAAATTGTAGTATAAGAAAAAAATTATTTTTTACTTTTTACTGCATTTTTAATAAAATCATTTAACATAAATTTTTTTTTATATATTTTTTTAACTCTAGCTCTTCTAGCGTTAATATCACGACTACTATGGCAGTAACTATGATCGTTTGCGTTACTGCAGGAGCAACGTTGCGCGGCGTCCACTTCCGGAGCATTCTTTCGGTCGAAGAAAAATATATTCCGACTATATTCCTCCGGACTTCTCGTAAATCCAATTACGAGGCCGAGCATGAAGGCCTTTCAGTCGCGATAGAAATTCGACGCGAAGAAAAACTTGGGAAACCGAGTCGATTCCGGGACCATTCACTGATTTGTCATGGATACGCAGGGGCGAGAAGGGCAATTCAGAAATTAGACACACCGTTACCAGGGGTACGCCGTAGACTAGGCAGGGGCGTTTTGAAAAATCCTCCGATCGGATTCCCACGACGCAATCTCGTCTCGCCGTGTACAAAGGGCCATAAGTTATGGCCGTTGGGCGGCAGATTTTTGCCCGAATTCGATGGGGGTAAGAGACCCCCCGTACCTTTCTCTTCGCGACATATTAATTTATAGAGTACATCGTGGGCCCCAGGACTTTAGTCTCCGATTCGTTCTTAACAATTTGGCAATTTCTATGGGTTGCAAAATTTCTGCAGCATCGCCGGGGAGTGGGGCCCTCACCCCACTTCAGCCATCATGGAGAATTATAGTACTGGAAATATTTATTGCATCGCTGGAATATTTAGTATTAGTATTAGTATTCGGAAAGTAGTTTTCCGCGATTGTTGACTAACTGATATTTTGATTAAAATAAGTTGGATACCAACTACTTTATCGATCATGTAAGTAGTTATGGAGATTGTTTTATAGGTCGTGGATCGAGGCGTGACGCAATAAATATTTCCAGTACCTACTTAGTACCTGCTGTACATTCCCACTTTTGAATGTAGTGGGTACAATCTACTTTTACATTGTCTACATCTCAACGATGCCGTTACTATCATAAGTAAGTATAGATCATTGACAGAGGTATATGGTTTATAATAATAGTATGAAGAATTTCTTTATGGAACTGAAACGTTTTTATTTATTTTACGGGGTGAACCCTTTGGTACAGTGAAATTTGTGCAAGCAGAGGCTTGATAGAAATTAGTGAAAAGTATTTCTTGATCGGGGAGAATTTATTATGACATTGAAAGTTTTTGTTTAAACAATCGAGGATTTTAAGTTTTAAGAAAGCAACGAGTACTCACATCCATGTTCCTGGTACCGTCGACGCTGCGTCGATGAGGAGTAATCGTAAAATAACGAGCAAGGTGCTGCACAGTGCCATTTTTGCCTGAAAAGTGACATCGATGTAAGTAATGGTTGGTAGATATTCGTATCTCACTCTATTAACACGTTCTGTGCCACCTGGGTCACTGGTAACCCATCATGCTCTTGGCAAGTGAAACTTCCACCCAACGGATCACCATATTCTTCAATTCAGTGTTGAAATCAAAATAGAGAAAAAAAAGTTGAAATTATAAACCATTTAACGTCCACTCTTCTATGACTGATTACACAGTCCAACAAAATGAAACTTTTTTTCTGTTCCGCAATATTCACTGGGCGATTCTTGTAGAGTTTATCGCCCCGAACACGAATCCGCAAACCGTTTGTCGCCATCACCCTCAGTTTTTGAGAAACTCGATTTTGATAAAAACTGCAAATTTTCAACTTTGAACATCTTTTGTGCCGAAACGATCATACTTATTTGGTTGCTCCTTACGTCAAATTATTCTTTGACCCCCCCCCAATACAACGATATAAGTTATTATTGCATTAAACAACGTTCAAAGGGAAAAGGATACTAAAAATGCACTCATTTTTGAAGATATCTTTCAATTTATTTCCAAAACTAAGGGTCTAGGATAAAATCTGACCATTCCACGCGATGCAACAGATATTTTTCCTTCGGAAATCATCAACAAAAGTGGTATATCACGTTTTGTTTTCAATACAGAAGCGAAATAGTTTGGCAAAACGCGCGGTGCCAACAGTGGTAGTCAGGCGCGTTAAGCGATTGTGTTACGCTGAGCGGCAGTGGATCGCCCGCCGCCGTTGACTACCACTGTCGACGCCGCGCGTTTTGCCAAACTATTTCGCTTCTGTATTGAAAACAAAACGTGATATACCACTTTTGTTGATGATTTCCGAGGGAAAAATGTCTGTTGCATCGCGTGGAATGGTCAGATTTTCTCCTAGACCCTTAGTTTTGGAAATAAATTGAAAGATATCTTCAAAAATGGGTGCGTTTCGAGTGACAATTTCCATTTGATCGTTGTTTAAACATATTTAAATGATTATAATGCAATAATAACTTATATTGTTGTATTCGGGAGGGTTCATAGAATAATTTGACGCAACGGGCAACCGAATAACTATTACCGTTTCGACACAAAAGATGTTCAAAGTTGAAATTTGCAGTTTTTTTCAAAATCGATTTTCTCAAAAAACTGAGGGTGATAGAGCAATTCTGCTTGCGGATTCGTGTTCAGGGCAAAAAACTATACAAGAATCACCCAGCGGATATTGCGAACCAAAAATCGTGTTGGACAGTGTTATCACAATCTACTTTTTATGGCCCAGAAAATAACCTAAATTTTCACGGTAGCACAGAAAGTGTTAACACATTTTTAACCGGTCACGTAAACAATATTTCGAATTTCTAGAATTCGAAACCCAAAGTTGGAATTTCCAGAATTCGAAATCCAAAGTTTCGAATTTCCAGAATTTGAAACCCAAAATTTCAAATTTTCAGAATTCGGGACCCAAAATTTCGAATTTCCAGAATTCGAAACCCAAAGTTTCAAATTTCCAGATTTCGAAACCCAAAATTTTGAATTTCCAGAATTCGGGACCCAAAATTTCGAATTTCCAGAATTTAATCTGTTTTTTTTCATTTACACAAGTTTTCTCTAAGTTGGACACGAATAAAAAAATAGATAAATATTATCAACATTATTTCAAAAATATAAATTTTGCAATATTTTTTTAATTTCTTGAGAATTCTCGAGCATTATAATCTGATTTCTCATTTCTCGAGATGCGAAAAATATCGAGAAATCAGGAACGCTCTTCGCGTTTGTTTATAAGTTCCTTCATCGCTGAGCCTGTCTATCTAGAATCTCTCTTTTCAATACTTAATTTACAGATGCTGTCTTTCATTTCAGCTTCTCCTGCATCGACGGAGTTTTGAAAAGAGAGCCTTATAAACAAATCGAATTTCAATTAAAAAAATGTGACATTGATCGTAAATATTTTGAAACGTGCTACGCACACCCAATGTGTAACCGATAGGATACATTACTGTTATAAAACCGATATATAACCGTTACGGAACCGATATAATATCGGTTGTGCAGAACCGTGACCGAAATCGATATGATCAGAAATTTCGGTCCCTTATAACAATTATTCAGAAATTTCGGTTCTTCATAACAGTTTCAGTCCGAACCGATATATAACAATTTGAAAAAGATATTTTCGGAACCGTTTCAACCCCTGACTAAGGCCCCAATCGAAGAAGAGTTCTCCTACTAGTTCCACTTACTGGTACACGAGGATTCACTTCAATCCCAGTTACAGGTGCAGCATTTTACTGAAAAATTCCGCTAGTTTCTAGTTAGCCGCACGCGCACTCAGCGATTTTTGAGAATCGATTTACTCGGAAACTAAGCCTTGCGCGGGAAGACTTTACTCCGCACTTTTGGCCGATTTCGCCGCGAGAAATCGTCTCATGCATAATCACGCGTGTCGCGAGATCGTGTTGTTGCTTTTATTGCGAAATATGCTTGGCGAAGCTTTTATCACGGGGCAAATGCGACGATAAGCGGTAATATTGAGAGCCTCACCCGGTATACATAATCGGTACGTGAGCACACACGGGCACACGTACCGACACTCGCTGTATACCAGTTTTCTGTGGGCAGCAAACGTGCCGTGGTCCCGGCTCGGAACGAAAGACACCCAAGTCCAGACGATTATGGTACATCGATTCGACATTACACCTTGCTCGCTCCTGAAGCGACTCGCGAGCCTCCTCGGTTCTTGCTCTTGCCCGCTACAGCCGCAGTCCAGGCCGCGCGACTGGTTAATAGAAACTACGGACCTGAGTTACGAGTCGCCAACTCTATAACTTTTCATTTTGTACTGTTGCGCTAGCGCGCTCGGTTGCGGTGGGACAAGTGTGCGCGCCCGCGCCGATGAGTAAGACTCGCTGCCAGCTTGTGCTTACAGCCTGCCGATTATTCTGCTTTTCTTTAACCCTCGGGTGGCGGACGCGGGGTTCCATTTTCACCTATCCTAAATTTTAAACCGAAACAACGTCACAGTCTGTGTATAGTAGTAAAAGCTTATCCCAAGATGTGCACGAATAAAATTACGAGGCAACGTGGATGTTGCATCCAACCAGCAGAAAACAAAACACTCCGCCGTTCAAGGGTTAATTAATAATCAGTGGAGATGAGAGAGTAGGTAGGTACTCGACTGGCGAATCGAACAGCTATGGGCTCAAGGACCGCGTTCGTTCGATTGCTCTTGACAGCATTTCGATAACTATTTACGTTCGGTTAAACTTAAAACGTTAAACTGTGTCTGATAATATATGTATCTGAGCGATGATAGGTCGGTTCATAAAAGGTGTCTAAGATCTTGTCCGCGAGTGAACGATCTCTGCGGAACGTTGTGTGCGAGAATCCTTTGGTCCCGTTTGTTTATAATACTCACTGAACGCCTATCAGCGTTGCCCGCACCGACTGAATGTATACATCGGTTCATCGTCCGCAAAGGGTTAACACACCGCGAAGTTTACGAACATTTTTTTCTCCCATACCTATACAGGGGATGTAGAAGATACGAATCTGATAGTTGCAGAACGAATGTGGGAAGATTATATGATGGGTAAGGGGAAAAAACTAGGAATGCCAATTTTTTGTGATTTTACGATTTATAGCATATCGTCGGTGATAGTGCAAAACCGCGTATCAGCAGTTTGTAAATACCGCGGATCTGCATTTTATCGATTTTACAGGAGGAAGAAAAAACTTAATATTTTAGCCATTTTACGGGGTTTTTTTGACTGAACTTTTTTGAGACAGTTTTAGCACTCCTTGTAATAAATACTAACATCAATGTTTTTTTTTTTTTTAAATTAAAACATGATCTCGCCGCACAGTTTCGGTCAGTTAAAAGAATAAAAGCTAATTTGCAAATATATTCTTTTAACTGACCGAAACTGTGCGCCGAAATCATGTTTTAATTTTTTAAAAAAAAAAATTTTACGGTCGAAATTCTAACTTCATTAACTAACATTAATGGTGTGACTTTTAAAAAAAGCGAAACAGCGCTTGGCAACAGTGGGCGCGAAATCTCAATTTTGCTACTTTTGCAGATCCGCGGTATTTACAAACTGCTCATACGCGGGGTTTGCACTATCACCGACGATATTTTGATGGTGGCCACTGGGACTACAGAACTGTTGAAGCACAAAAGGTTATAAAGTTCAAATGTCCCCGTAAGGTAACGTTAAAGTTTTGGTATATTGGTTAAAAACAGGTAATGCCCACTCTGCACTGGAACAAAACACTCAATTTTCTCGATAAATCTGTTTTCTGACATTCCCTGTTTTACCCCTTACCCTTCATATTTGATAAAATATTTAAAAAATAAAATTCAAACCGACTTTAAAAAAATAAAAATGCACATGGAAAGTAAGAAATAATTTTTTCCCTTATTTAATTTACGACTCTCAATTTTTTTAAGTCGGCGCCAGATTTACATAGTGAAAACGATGAGGCGCCGACTTAAAAAATGTATGAGTCGTAGATTAAATAAGGAAAAAAATTATTTTGTACTTTTTTGTGCATTCTTATTTTTTTCAAGTCGGTTTTAATTTTCTATTTAAATTTTTTCATTTTTAACTTTTTAGTTTTATGTAGGTATATTGACACAACATAAATTAATAATAATTAGGTGACAATAGTCTTTATTATTAACTAAAACTGGCAAAATATTGGGCCAATGTTGATGCAGTGTAGGATGGGACCACCGGGCGTCGCCCTCTTTCAAATAAAAAAAGGATCATCAAAATCGGTCCATATACTGACGAGTTATGCGGGGACAAACATAAAAAAAAAATTCATACGGGTCGTATCTATAACCTTCTTTTGGAAGTTGCACAGTGTTTCGCGTATATGGGCGTCGCGGCAAAACTCATAACTTCTGAACTAATCAGTTTTCGACCTAAGTACCTTAATACTTTTTTAAAGAGAATATAAAGACGCATCGATAGGTGTATAAAAAATATCCAGTTCCATTAATAAAAAATGAGGTGATCTTGATTTTTTATTGAATAAAAAGTTTCTTATTGATTTTTATTTTTGCAATTTGTGTCGACCGAATACTGACTCACTTTTGTTGGAATTTTTTTTTCATCAGTTTCGCAGAAATACTTGAAAACCGTTGCGGTCGTTTTACATATATGGATTTGAGAGACAAATATCATAACTTCGTACACATTCAAATTTTTTCTTGTATTTGGTTTGTAATTTTCATTACGTAGTACGTAAAACATAAAAAATAACATAAAAATGAAAACATTAATAAAAAAAATTAAATAACAATGTAAATAATAATATAATGGAAAAATTTGTTTGTCATATTAAATCGCGCCTGAGCGGCGAAAGTCTTAATGATTTCGGCTATTTTTTCCGTTTCGGGCAAATTCGGGCAGTTGAAATTGACGTTAATATAAAGTTTAATGTTCCCTCAATTAATATACAAAAAATCACGGAGGTACATTTCGGTACTTTTTTTAAACTCAAGTCAAAGATGATAAACATTTAACATAAAAAATTGGGAAAAAAGTTTTTCGGCAGCTGGCAAGGTCATACAATACTAAACATAACTTATAAAAATCAAATTAATCAGATAAACATTCGGCAAATAGCACGAAAAATGGAATAAATTTCAACCATCATTTTTTACAAGAAATTGGTAAATTCAGTAAAAGTTATGGGTAACATTAAAACCTACGTTCCTTTATTAACATTTTAAGATACAAGAACTTGTGGATCGGACACTTCAGATTCTTGACTTTTGTGCATTACGCGAAACACTGTGAGTCGGTTTAAAATTAGCGAATATTCGTCAACCCGTGCGAAACGAGAAAGATCGCGACGTTTGCGAAGCACACGGCGCAGGTAAATCAAAAAAGCGGTTTACGACGCATTGGCTCTTGCATTACACCCTGCCTGAGCACGACGATGGGTGAATGTTGCTTTCAAGCTTAGCCACTGCAACTGGTTAATGTACACGCGCCGTAGACCGAAGCTACGAGTCGTAAATTTTGTAACTTCTGATCCTGTCCTGCTGTAATTTCCAACAGTCGCGACAAATTAGACGCCAGAGCTTGCGAACGAAACCAATATCTTTGTATCTTTAAATTCTTCTGCCTGTGGCACTCGTTTGAATAGTAATTAGTGCAATAAGGAGGCAACAGTTAACACACAATTGCGCAATGGTCGTATTTAAGGAAGGAATCCTACCAAGGGACGTAACTACCAAGGGATGTTTGTGGCAACTCGAGAGTTAAAAAAATCTGATGCGTTGCAGAAATGTAGTACAGGTGATCCCAATGACACAGCTGTTTTTTGTTCCAAAAGTGAAACGAGTCTAGAGCTGGTGGTGCCAACTCCTCAAAAAGATGCAACTTTTCTACAGTTTATTAGTGAGCTACAACACGGTAGTATGAAATTTGCGACAAAATTAATTTCATCAAAATTCCCCTAAAGCATATTTCGTTCACCATCATGTTGTAGAGAACCATAGAACGGTGTATTTAACTTTTCTTCGATATGTTTTATAATTTTCAAAATACACCATTTCTTGGAGGGGACGCACAGTGTAACGAGAATATAGAGAAAAAAATCAAAAATCAATTTTCCATTGAGATACAGTTATTTACACGTAATTGATATGTTAATCATATTTATACCCCAAAAAATTAATTTTTAATATAAAATAATGCATTAAAATATATTTTTGAACATAATAAAAGTAAAACAAATAAAATATATATATTTTTAAATACATTTGAACACAAATTAATAACAAACATATGAAACAATTATGAAAAAATAAAATTCATTTTTTAAATAATCGTATTGATAATCAATTTTGAATTATTCATTCTTATTATACATCTTCACCACTATCAGTTGAATATGAAGGAATTCAAAGCTCAGTGTCTTTTAAAAATAAATATTCGAGCACAGATTTGCCTAGTTTTTTTCGTTTTATTATATGTATTTTTTCTTATGCGGGAGCACTCGGGAGCAGATAAAATTTATACCAAATTAAAGGGCATAAAAAGAACATAATTATAGCAAAAAATGAAAGAACCGATGTTTCGTTTTTTTTTTAATTCTCTCCAGAATTTAGAAGATGCGACAAAAAAAGTAATAATTTGAGTCACTGGTACGTATCCATATCTTTAAATGCAAGAATTCTTAATTAATAAAACGAAAAAAGAATATATTTTGCTTATTTAAAAAAAAAAAAGAACTTATAAACACAACAAAAATACAGTGGGTAAATATTTCCTATGTGTAGTCTGTGGCAGCTTGCGTTTGGTCATTCGACTTTCAATGTAATTATTAACCTTAAATCCGTTATTTATTGCTACTAAGTTATGATGTTCTTATATCGGAGGACTGTTTACTATCAATTCCATGAAATGAAATACAAAATTTAAAAACTCAAAATTTTGCTTTTTGGACACGTGCCGCGACACCGTGGGACTTTTAGCGGCCAAAATTCTGCTCTTTCTGAAACTTGGCGATTAAGGGTTTTTGAGGTCGCTGATAACGAATTTGGAACCAAAAATTCAAAATTCAAGATGGCGGATTCATTGTCGTCTGGAAAGCGGTATTTTATAGCCAAAATTAAAAATTATAGCCTAGAGAAGAAAAGAGAAAAAGAATCAATTCTAACATTATCTTTGACTTAAAAAAAATAAAATATTAAAAATACACGCGTCCGGGACGCCCAAATACCTCGAGCGTCACTTCTAAAAGTCTGCATAAAATTGAAGACTGCAGGAGACTGCACATGAAATTTACATGCTCTTGTTAACAATTGTAACATGTGCTTAAGGAAAAATGTCCTAAGAAATTACTTTCATGTAAAAAAAGTCAGTTAATCGCGCTTAATCATTTTTTTATAAGCCTTCTCAACGTTTAAATTGATATAAACATTGCACTATTTGTACATGGACTAAACAATGCCAACATATGACACATATAAATAACTGAATGATAATACTGTATGATACAAACACGTATTCTGATGTTCTATAATGAGTTATTAAAACAATTAGATTCACATAAAATTTCATGATTTTGTCTTCGTAATATTATATCTAATCAAAGAATCATCTGAAAAGGGAAAGGTATGCGGATTTAGAAGCTCTGGAGAGTTGTCAATTCATAAAAAAAAAATGACATTGTAAAGTTGAAGTTGGGAAATTGAATTTTGGCCACCCTCCAGACCACTGTGCGCTGGACCCGATTCATTACCAAAACAAAAACCAGGTAGGTATATCATTGGACCCACTGGAACCATGTATCTACAAGATACCATTTTTTTTTTTTTGAATTCTCAAATTGCCGTTCATCCCTTGCGAACAAGGTTCTCTGTTTATCCTTTCCCGTAATCAAATCAAATGGGATCGCTTACTCGCCCGACGCGCACACATGCCTATCCACTCCATTTCTTCAACCCAATCGCGATCTCTGAGGCACTTATCTAAACTAAACTGCAGAAGCCCATGGAACTAACCCTGGGAAGCCTTTTTTTCACGACCTCCACTCGCGGTAGAAGTGGCAGTTCTGTCACTGGACGCTTGGATTTTCCCCGCGTGCGCACACTTCTGAGACACTCTGTATATCCCCGTGGATATCTGGCCCACGCGATCGGGCAGAATATTAGCCGGTGTATATAAAATGCATTTGTGATCACGACAGGAATGTAAATGGCGTGCTTCAGCACGTCTCTCGCGGGGCAGGCTTCGAATTATCAGCAATAAAGTATCTCGCTGGCGTGTTGAACAAGACATGACCGGCGGTAGTGCAAGCACCGCTACATTTGTTGCTGAATGAGCTTGGTCCCGGCGTCGCTGATCGCTGATCCTATCCTGGCACAGCTGGACGATACCATGCTGGTTATAATGATCATAAAGGATCTTTGGTCTAATATTAAAGGTGCGGGCGTACGGCCCGCAGTAGGGTACGAAAGCGGTAAAAGGAAAGCTGCGCTGTTCCAGGGAAACACGACTCGGTGACAATTCGAGTGCGATCTCTTGGGCCCCTGTCGTATTTTATTTTTAAATTGCCGTTTAACGCCGCGCCTTTTCCCGCGGCAAAACGGACGTCTCGCTGCTCCAATTCAACGTCGTCGTACACATACCCAAGTATGCGCATGTTTATTCAACGTCCCTCGTCTCCCCTCCAGAGATTCCACGCTACTCGTGGAATTTATACGGGGTGTTAAACAGCACACGGGATATTTTCTTCGGGATTGATTCCACGTGTCGGAGTAATGAGAAATGCTCCTATACACGCGCGTCCGATATCCTTCCGTTTTGCATTAAGTTGTCCCATAAGTAATGCGGATTATTTCGGTGCAAACAGTGATCCTGATTTCTCGATATTTTTCGCATCTCGAGAAATGAGAAATCAGATTATATTTCTCGAGAATTCTCGAGAATTCTCGAGAGATTAAAAAAATATTGCAAAATTTATATTTTTGGAATAATGTTGATAATATTTATCTAAATTTTTATTCGTGTCTAACTTAGACAAGACTTGTGTAAATGAAACAGAGATCAAATTCTGGAAATTCGAAATTTTGAGTCCCGAATTCTGAAAATTCGAAATTTTGGATTTCAAATTCTGGAAATTCGAAACTTTGGTTTTCGAATTCTGGAAATTCCAACTTTGGGTTTCGAATTCTAGAAATTCGAAATTTTGGGTCCCGAATTCTGAAAATTCGAAATTGTGGGGGTTTCAAATTCTGGAAATTCGAAACTTTGGGTCCCGAATTCTGAAAATTCGAAATTTTGGGTTTAAAATTCCGGAAATTCGAAACTGTAGGTTTCCAATTCTGGAAATTCGAAACTTTGGTTTTCGAATTCTGGAAATTCCAACTTTGGGTTTCGAATTCTAGAAATTCGAAATTTTGGGTCCCGAATTCTGAAAATTCGAAATTGTGGGGGTTTCAAATTCTGGAAATTCGAAACTTTGGGTCCCGAATTCTGAAAATTCGAAATTTTGGGTTTAAAATTCCGGAAATTCGAAACTGTAGGTTTCCAATTCTGGAAATTCGAAACTTTGGTTTTCGAATTCTGGAAATTCCAACTTTGGGTTTCGAATTCTAGAAATTCGAAATTTTGGGTCCCGAATTCTGAAAATTCGAAATTGTGGGGGTTTCAAATTCTGGAAATTCGAAACTTTGGGTCCCGAATTCTGAAAATTCGAAATTTTGGGTTTAAAATTCCGGAAATTCGAAACTTTGGATTTCGAATTCTGGAAATTCCAACTTTGGGTTTCGAATTCTAGAAACTCGAAATTTTGGGTCCCGAATTCTGAAAATTCGAAATTGTGGATTTCAAATTCTGGAAATTCGAAACTTTGGATTTCGAATTCTGGAAATTCCATCTTTGGGTTTCGAATTGTCGAAACTCGAAATTTTGGGTCCCGAATTCTGAAAATTCGAAATTTTGGGTATATAGAGCATCGGCGATACGAAAAGAAAACTTTATAAAAAATCGCGCAATTCTTCGTATGAATTGCTAACATTTATTACAGATTGTAGATGTGTTTATATGTTCACGATTAACTAGTAACACACAATTGGAACTAACTGAAAATTAATTTCTGAAAACAAATGGGATTTATAATAATTTTCCTACACTTAAGTTTCTCGAGAAATACTGTAACTTCTCGAGAAATGGGAAATAAGAAATTATAAAATTTCTCGAGAAATTCTCGCGAAGGAACACTAGGTGCAAAGCAAACCTATCGAATAAGTTTCAGGTGACGATGGATCGTAGAATGTGGTCGCATTCGACTTCTGGACTAATTGTTAAATTTCTATCGAATTGTGTTCAACAGGAATGCGTAAAACGTCTTCATCGAACTCTTCAGGCTTTCCGGCAGGAGATTTATTTTTGAAACTGTAGTTCCCAGCTTGAAATTTCTTAAACTATCTATGCCACTGCCTCGCACTAATAATCTGTCCATGCACCTTAATAACTGTAATATTCGATTTGCACTCGTGAACTTTTCATGCAACATTGCCCGTAGGTCCCTATTTACGCTGAGTATATGCATAATCCTAGTATATACACGTGGTAATAAAGACGCGATAATAATAATAATAACCATAATAATAATATACCAAACTCACAAGTGACGGTCGCCACGAGTTCCATTGTTTTAAATTCAACTATCAGAAAACCGCATTAGTAACTTATTAGTTACCAGCGATTTTCTGAATACCAGAGGAAGCGCCTGCGGAACTGCAACCCGTGTTTCTATACTTTCAATTTCGCACGTTTTCACAGATTTCAAGCTTTCAATGGTATTTTTGTGGTGAGAAATGTTATGCACGGGAGTATAATACTCTGCGTTGCTTTTCTATAAGTGTTTTTGTTGGATATTTTAAGAACTGCAGGTAAAAGATAATCTGTAAAACACATTTGTTCAGGGACCTAATGTTCATCTTCCGTCGTGGGTGTCATTTAGAACTCATATATACAATTTTATAAAAAAGCAAAAAGCTTGTGTCATCAACTGTCACCATCGCAACCACAGAAAAATCATTAAAGAATATCGAGAAGTGTAGAAGTCACCGCTGAAAGTAACCACAAAATCTAACAACATAAAAATTAACCATCATCAGACGCGTGTATGTACATGAACTTCTTTAATCATTTACTCGCGTAGAATTGTTCCTCCGGAAATATGCCGCTTTTCCTTTAACGTCCTGTAGAATCGAAACTACAGAAGATTATGAAATCTGTGGGAAAAGTTTCTCTTTGAAATAACCCCTGTACAATAGGGTGGTCCTTATATGTATGGTAAAAAATTAAATTTTTTAAAAATTTCTTCTGACCCTCTCAGAAGCTTCCAAATAGTTTAAAAGAATTTCGTCTAAAATTTTATTAAAATATATTAAGGATTAAAGGTCGCTCAACGGCAATGAAATATTACTATTTTGGTATAAATTTAAAAAAAAAAAAAAATTCTTTTGCAGCTTGTTCTAACTGGTTGGGGGGCTGGAGAATTGGTTGAGTTTCGTTATTATCTAGTATGGTACCTGGTTTTATCTAGGTTAAAAACAGATCATATTTTAAATCATTATTTTTTTGTATTTTTCCTTCTATTAAACAAATTGGATACGTACTATTATTTAAAAAAGAGTTTATTCTAATGAATCCCAATTGCAATTTGTTTTTTACTTAATAATGTCAAAGTTATGATATTTTATTCTTAACGTCCCGATTTTGCCCCGGTCTCCCCTACATGCGAAATATAAAGTCCTTGAGCGACCATTATATATTAAAATATACAAATAAAAAACACGGAGATATTTTTTTTTTGTCAAATAGAAGATTTTAAGAGGGTCAGACAATATATATTTTAAAGTTGAAAAATAAGGACCACCCTACTGTACAAGCGCGCGAATCAATTTCGAATTTATTGCAATTACCACGTAAAACGTGCACTGACACGAATAGTGTCCACGTTTCTATGCGATACGAGGGTAACGAGACCAGATAGAACCAGATAGAACAGCCGCGTTTTTCTTCAAGCTGTGTGGATTAGTTTTGATAACATCGTCCATTTAAAATGCAACGGGATATCGTTCCGAGAATAAATCGCCTTGCGCCGTGCCGCATTCAAATGTAATTCGACACTTCGATACGCGCGCTAGCTCGTCGGACGAACACTGTCACGATTTCAAACATTTTTCCCGCCGATAAAAAACTCTACATAGAATGCAACACGTTGAAGCTGATCGTGGACTAAATCGTTTGCCGAGCACGCCACTTTTCACTCTCTCGTTCTCGTTTTACTTTTATTATACGGCTAACTGGGTCGACTCCGAGGAAATACATACAAAACCAACGTTAATTAAACAAGTTTTATTAAACTCGTTGGACAGTTGAGTAATAATAAAAGTTCATTGAAAACACCTTGACCCTCTATAACGCCATTTGACTTTGAAGGTGACATATATTAGCTGTAGGTACTTTTTATCGCAGTGGGTTAATTCACAAAAGTTCCATATTCAACTATTATAACACAGGAATCAGTAACCTTAATTTCGCAATGAAATGTTTATGAAATGGGGCTGAGATTGTCCTGTTAATGTTTATAGGATAAGTCCGGTATAGTTCGGCCACCGGGAGAGTCTGGCCAGTTTTGATATTTTAAGACTGACGCAAGAGAGAGTGCTGCCTGTCATTGACACAAAAGAAGTGAATGCGCTTGTTGTTGATCTCGCATTGACCATTGTCACAAATCTATATTCAAATTATAAGATACACTTGAGAGTTTATGCGAGTCTGAAAGTTTTTAGACCAAGTTGCAGTGCTCGTGATATTTGAAAGGTAAGTTTATTTACAGTATTCCGACATTGGGGGATATAATATACATAAAACTAGGGTGTAACCCCAACAATACGTATGTATTCGTTTTTAATTTATTTTGGCAAGGCGGTCGATCACTCGCTTTATTATGGGATAGTCCGACCACATTAGTTAAATATACAGTGTATCCGTTGTATATGAAATAGTGTAACTATCGATAAATATGAATGCTACGAAAAATTCTTTCAGACGAAAATTGTAGGATGTCGAGGGGGACATACCTGGCATGCTCGTATTTTTCATTTCTTATTCTTGTAACTGACATCGAAACGTTTTCTAAACACTACTTACATGTGTCTTTTTTACTGTAAACCCATCTTCAGATTCAGAGAGCGAAAATACCATTCTACAAGATAGTGGTATGTCGTTAAAAGAGCTGGACGGAAACGAATGCGTGGGACGCGGGGAAAACTATTTCGAAATCTCGACAAGCGACAATTGGATTAAATGTGTGCGCTTGCAGTCGCTGGTTTCATGATACTAGATGCTCCAAGTACGAGAGTGTTTGCGATTTATGTGGAAAACTGAAGAGGAAATAGCATATCAATTAATTTCCTCGTGTATTATACTTTTTGTAAGCTACACTTTTTTTTATTTTTCAAGGTCGGTCTCACCCGCAGTAGGTGGACGCTCTAACCCCGACAAGCGGGTGAGACCGACCAGTTGCAGTGCCAATGTTTTTGGTTAAAAATGAAAATAGATATTTGAAATTATCGCACACTATAATTTATGTATACTCTAAACTGCTTGGGCTTTGCTTTAATTTGCACAAAACGACAGAAATGTGAAAAACAACGATGCTACAATTTCTTTTTCAAAAAGTGGTCCAACTATCCCGGACTTACAACATACAATCTTCGATTCGTCTACCAATGTCCTAAAAAAATCGGTTGTAGAGGGTTAATAGTTAATACCAACGACTCCAGATTATACTTGACGACGGTATTAAACGCGATGTTAATGGCAAAGCTGCGGTAAAATGACGGACGTTTAATTATCGTGGCCGATTAAAGCGATTAAACCCATTGACGATTAAACGATTACTTACCGAGCCAGGTGCACCGAGAGTCATTAAGTACGAGGTGGTTATTGCCTCGGCAATATCAGGTTACTTCGTTTCACTTCTTTTTATCGGCGAGAGGCACGACGCACTCGCGTTTAAATGAACACCGATAATAACTGGTGCTGGCTCACATTCGTCCAGTGGTCCTTTGAATGTCCAGTTTGGTCGGTGAGCCGGTGATTTTTCGCGCGCCGCGGCTCGTGTCTCATTTTCACCACCGACACGGTCCCTTTCGATGAATCCTTTGTCCCACCACTGGCAAGTTCCTCCTTATCCTCCCTTCCTTTTAACTACCTCGCAAAACTAATGGATAACTTAAAAGACAACCATAGTAGTATACAACACTGCCTTTCCACTAGCTTTCCTTTTGAACACGATTGTTAGCCGAGTAGTACTCCTCGCTAGCAATGCTTACAGGGGCTCAACACTCTGTCACTACGATCCTCCGGGTGAAGCATGCGTCAGTAGCATAAGGGAGCATGCATTCGTAGGGAAAAGTAGCGGCAATTACCCGTTGGTCGAGCAATCGATCGCGACAGTGTCAGGCGAAGGAGTCATCCGAATCAGCAGCGTGCGAACGCATTCTAATTCCACGAGTGTCCCGTAAGTTCCCCGTAAACGACAGATCCCTGTGTCACTTTCGCTCTCCGGAGCAGCCATGGTCATCGCCTGTCACGCTACAACCCGGCCGGGCTTCCTGGAAGCCCGTCATCATCGCCGATTCGGGGGCAGAACTCCGAATAAGACAGTCACGACGTTCGGGCCTCGGGGATCTGTCTATGAAGTCCTGTTCACCGTTCACCGGGAGTCAACGCGCTGCCCCCGTGGGGCAGGGAAGAGAAAAGGTTCGAGGAAGCTGAACCATATTTGGCACGGTAGTTCCGCTCCGTCGGGCGATTCTCCAATCGGCAAGTCCGTCCTAGGTGGACAAGTGGCCGCTACCGAGATGCGGTACGCTGGCTTCCTTCGGCTGACTGGAAGCCGATCCTTGGACGGGTCGGTGCTCGCTGGAGCATCCCGGGGAACGATGCTGCCTCGTGGCAAGCGGCCAGGGGCCGAGGAACGCTACGATACCGACTTGGACGACGTGTTACCGCGGAATGGTCGCAGAGTGCAGGCAGAATCCACGAGACCGTGGTACGTTTCGTTCTCTCCGGTTACCTTCCTTCTCTCTCTCTCTCTCTCTCTCTCTCTCATTCTTTCTCTCGCTCTCTCTATTCTGCGCGCCACGGGATCGGTCCCTCCTGCTCGCTTCCCTCGAAGAGGGAGCCCCCTCGACTAGCGATGGCCTCAAGGCACCACGAACCTCTCTGCCCGTGCACTTCTGGCCGTGTACCAAAGCTACGAGGCTATTATCGAGATAATTAGCCCGTTAGAATCGCGGATATATTTATGGCCCCGGCTATGGTTATGGTGTATGAAAAAGGGACCGTCGTCGCGGACGCGAAACACTACGGACGGGGAACGCCGTAACTTCGGCTGTGATTACGCCGGAAGTGATCGGGATAGGTATCCTTGTGCCACAAAGTTCAGCATTGTTTGCTAATTCTTTCGAGTCAGAGACGGGCAAATTTTCACGCGGATGACGAGTAAGAATAACGAATAAGAGCAACGAATAATGTACCGGAATTTTTCTATCGCAAAATATATTGTTTGGGGGCAATAGCGAACTTCTATTCGGCAAAAACGGGCAAGTTTTTGGTCGAATAAATATTTCTTCGAATAAATATTTAATCGAATAAGAATTTATCCAGATAACATAAAGAATTTTCATTCGGATAATTATTTACTCGTTATATATGTAGATCGTATGAACAGACTTATACGAAACTACGAGACAATCAAAGCTACGAAGAGTTATTCGGATATAGTTATTCATTATTTGAATAATTCTGTAATAGATATTCGAATAAATTATTTGAATAAATGGATGGGGTAATATGTTGCAAATAACGAATAATTATTATTCAGATGAAATATTCAACTAAATAGAATTTATTCGATTAGTTATATTAGATAAATATTTATTCGAAACACGTCGAACAATACTCAACTCCGTTTCGAATAAATGTGTGCCAGAGATAATTATGCAGATGTTTTTTTTTTAGTAGAATATTTGGTTCGGATAGTAATTATTCGTTG
The DNA here is from genome assembly GCA_947577245.1 of Andrena bucephala. NCBI lineage: Eukaryota > Metazoa > Arthropoda > Insecta > Hymenoptera > Andrenidae > Andrena > Andrena bucephala. The sequence continues at coordinate 28,208,287 of OX387717.1, read as the reverse complement.
TTTATAGTGGGGTGATCTACTATATTATTCGAATAATTTATCCGGGTAAATATGCCAGAATTATTCTAATAAGCCTGCGAATAACTTGTGAATAAGGTTGATATAGGGTTAAGAATTAATGCAAGTGCCTGCCCACTTGTCTGAATAAAAATCATTCGCTTTCCTACGCTATTCGAATAAACGTTAACCCGTTATTCGTCATCCGAATCAAACTCACACAGAATACCACTACCGTGCGACATTTCGAACAGACATTTCGACATCGTTGTTGCTTTAAATATTTATTAAGCTATCAGGACAATCTGTGACAATCTGTGCTTTCTTGGCGAAATCTCAACGTTAACATCACCTATATGTAATACATGAAAATTGAAAGTACGTTTTTTCGTATTACACTAAGCAGTTAAAGACGTACGAAGAATTCAATAAACTATATCAATTTTTATAAAATTTAGAATCTCAGAGATACATTTACCACGAAGCAATGAACTCTGGTAACTTATATTAGCTCCTTAAAAAAAAAAAGATTTGAGATCGTAACGATGCAACCTAGCTATCGAGCTTTAAATCGTTAAAAGGATCGCGAGAGTACACCGAAGCCGAAATATCCGGTGGTACCAGCTGCACGTGCAATTGCCATCCAAACCCGATTCCCGTAGATTCTGAGAATTGTTTGAAAACTCGCGATGTGGCGAAAACCAAATGCCCATCACTACCCTCGGCGAAACCCGCCGGCTGCTTCTCTCCCCTGCTTCTCTCTGCCTTTCTGTTTCTCTCCTCCCCCTCTCTCTGGTCGCTTTCTGGCCGGTTCATTGGTTCATCGTTGCACCGGTCCAGGCTCCGTATTCTTCTCTCTAATTATACCGTTACGTGCAATCGCTCGTGTCAATTAGCAGCTCTTTTCTTCCTGCCCGAATGCAACCCCTTCTTTCGCGGAGGACCCCGGCCGATCTCGATTTTACACTCTCTCCCCTCGCCCCTTACACCCTTACACCCCGTAATACCCTTCCCGTCCAACGTTCCGAGTCCCCGACCCCAACATCTTAAGGGGACCTTCCGGTCTAAAGCCCAAAAAAATAGGTGATGTTTAGGAATTAATTAAAGGAAAACTACTATATATAATTTAATGAGACTTTTTTCATTGTATTAGGGATGTCTTAAATTATAGAAATATATTTTTTGTTTTATAATTAATCATTGCAGACGGCCCTGGGGAATCGTTAAAGTCAAGGCGTCAAAAAATTGATCCAAATCGGTGGGACCTGTATCTCCAAAAGTTATTATCCGATTCGACTGAAACCTTTTTTATTTTGAAGATTATTCTTCTGGCTAGGGGGAGGGGCTAGAAAAAATTACAAAAATGACTTTTTTTTAGAAAATAATGACACTTCAAGTTTGAAACCACTTTTCCCTGTATTTTTCGTCCATTCAACGCCTTTGAAAATTATACATTTTCCATTTTTTGTAATTTTTTCTAGTATGCCAGAAGTATATTCTCCAAAATAAAAAAGTTTCAGTCGAATCGGATAATAACTTTTGGAGATACAGGTCCCACCGTTTTGAGAACACTGTTTCGAGAAAAACGCGTTTAAAGTTTTACGTGAGCGCCGAGTGGCCGGTTGTTGTCCATGCATTTGCCGCTACTCAAATTCCTATAACTTCGAGAATTTTACGAATTTCAACAAATCCTTTTAAACACGTATTCCTAAAAGGTTGAACATTCGAAAAATGAAATAAAAAAAAAATCGACTTTTAGACCGGAAGATCCCCTTAAGTCCCCAACAGCACGAGCCTCCGTGCACTTTAAACGACTAATAAGGAATATAGAGTAAATTGCAATAATTATCGAAGTTTTGTTTTCTACTGTAATTCACTCGGTTGCAGTGAAATCAGCCCTTAAAGTTATCGCGTTATTTTTTCGATTCTTATAAATATAATTTCATTTTCCTTCGGGCAGTATGATAGGGCATAGAAAACTCAACAATTTCCATATTTAAAGTTTTGTTCTATCTCATACCGTTACACAGTTATATTTAAAAAAAAAAAAACGAAAGAACGCGATAACATTAAGGGCTGATTTCACCCATTCAGAGTGAATTTTTGCAGAGGAAAAGAATTGCGCCTTGCATACTCTATATGATCTACATTCGCACCGAGTTTTATTCAAATCAGAATTTTTGTCTATTGTATTTCATAGAGTCTGAAAGTTGTTGGAGTACTTTTTTTACTGTTAATTAGTACTTGCTCTTATTTGTTGATATACGTATAGTTGAGGTACACCCAGACAATACACATATACGTATATATGAAATACAATGTTTTTGTAAGAACGTGTTTGTGGATATACAGTTATCGCGTTTAAAGGTTGCCTCCCTTCAGAACGAAGCTGGGTCATTAGTAAGAAAGGCAGAACTCGTGTTCACATCTCGGTAAACACGATATACCACTTGTTTCCCGTGTAAACACGTTCTGGTCGGTTAATTAAACGAGTTCATTTCCAAGTTGCTCCACTTATTGTCAGGGTACCTTTGTTTTCAAATAATACTGCACTCTTGTTTCAAAGCAGAGTTAGGGTGACGAATAACGGATAAGAATGTCGAATAAGCATTTATGTATTCGCTGGAAACCAATGAGAATTTAATTGAACAGTGTAGGAAGCCGAATAATTGTTATTCGGTTAATTATCTATTTCTGTTATTTGCTTAGGCATTGTTAATATGATATTGGTATAACACTTTGCATTTATTATTTGCCGAGAGTAGTTGTCCAAATAAATTACCTACTCGATTAAACAATGATAATAATAAAATAGTAATAATATGAATAATAATATAATAATATCGAATATCAAAAAATAAATAAATAAATTTATAAATGATAATAACTATAATAATTGCTAATATAATATGAGTTACAATTATTATTTTATTATATAATAATATATACTTAATAATATATAATTTATTATATAATAACATCGGATTTTGATTTTTGAAACCGAGTTGGGCATCATGCATTCGAAACAATTCGAATGAATATTTATCTATCAATAAGATAATTATTCAAATTAATTCTCTAGTATATTATGTTATTATGAATTATGTTATTATGTTATTATGAATAACGAATAATTATTATCCGGAGGAAATATAAAAATATTCGACTAGAGAGAATTAATTTCAATAATATTAATATATATTAATATATTAATATATATATATATATATTTATATTATATATATATATTCATGTAATTTTTTTATAAAACTTACTCAGTTCATCGAATTGCTCGATCTTCATCTCTTCAAATACTCTTTCAACGCTGAAATTTTAATTCGCCCAGAATGCATCCTATAACGTTTAAAAAAACTAGGCATACGTGATTACCTATTATCTTATTAATAGGAAGAAAAATTAACGAACTTGTCTTGCACATTTATAAGAATATGAAGCAATAATGAGATTTATAGGAGTTTAGAAAAGAGGGGGGGGGGGGTAGAGGATTCAAGACTATTGAAAACGTCGCAAGTTAAAGCTCCAAACTGAAAGGATATCAAAACGGTTTGCAAAAGCTTTGTATTCGGTACTGTTTACAATCTTGCAAGTTTTACGAACTCTTAGAAATTCTGATAATCTTAAAAAAAAATTATTTTCAACGTTCGATGCTTTGCTTATGTTGCTTTTGTATATACCTAAACTGATCTGTAAGATGAGCACAATACAATGAAATTCCTCGGTATCATTACGATATCAATTAGCGGAGTCAACCTCAGCACGTTATGCAAAACTTTATGTTATGTGTGCTGCAAACATGTTTGCAATGAACGGAGTCGTATTTGAAGAAAAATTTGCGGTGGGGTGGCTAGCAACCCCATGTATGCGTTTATGAGTGCAATGCTAACGTATCCATTGTAGAGTTAAGATTTTCAAGAAATTCAAACCCATTTCTGTTTCAAAATACTCCGAAACTGTCTCAAAACTCCATACTCTTTATTCGTGCGAAACATTTTCGTGACAGTCTTGTGATTCAACCACACCATGGGAAGTGTTGAGCGTCAGACACCTAAGTAAGGGGCCGTCCTTAAATAACGTAAGTGTAATTTTGGCGATTTCTTACCCCCTCCCTTCCCCAGTATAAGAATTCGTAAGATTTGATATTGCAACCCCCTTCTTACGTAATATTTTTTACATTGAATTTTTTTCTGTTATTAAAATTCTTTTAATGGTTTATATAATTCATTTAACTCGGTTTCTGGAAATTCAAACTAAAACAACTTTTCTGGAATATTAATGATAGAATTTGTATTTATTGAAAATTAGGTTAAAAAATAAGGCGCTACCTGACTCCCCCCCCCCCCCTCCCTCTCCCCTTGTAAGAAAACGTAAGAAATTCGCGACCCTCTCCCCCCCCCAAAAAAGCCTTACGTAATTTAAGGACGACCCCTAACGGCATCGTCTAATCCAATCATCGCTATTCCATCAGAATTCGCGCTCTTCCATTAAACATGCGCGTTGGAGGCTTCAATACTGCTCAATATACCCGCACAGGAAATAAAACGCACTGAATGGTTTGCCCCGACACTTGTCGGAATATATTCGGGTCGTTGTTTAAACGAATGTGAGCCCGCCTGCATCCGTAGGCGCGGGGTTACGAAGGAAATGTACGTTGCATCGCGTCGAACGAGCCGTGTTCTCCTCATTCGTCTCCGATTAATGCTCTGCAGCGGAGGAGAGTGTTTATTTGCCGCAGCACCGACAGCCGACACTAACTCTTTCTTCTTCCCTTAATTATACCGTTACGTGTAATCGCTCCCCTTAATTAGCACCGATCCCTCTTCTACGTTTCTGTTTCTGACCGAACCCCTCGCATCCTCGATAAATCCCGCGACTTATCCCTTTGGATCTTTCCCTCCGCGATCGGGAGTAAATATCCCTGTCGATTAGTTTAACGATCATCAAAGACTAGAACGTGTTATCTAGATACCCTTCTTTCTTATGTACAGGGTGCCTCAGAATTATAGGCGAAGGCTTAGCTGGCGAAGAAAATTCACAAAGGCGAAGGGACAAGGGTTAGCGTCGTTGGCGAGCGTAGGCTCGTAAACTAAATAATCCCATTCGGGATTGTCAGCTGTTCGTTTTGTAAAATAAGTCCTTTATAAGGATTAATGCTTAATGATTCGGAGAATTTAGAGTGTACGCAATTTTAGAATCCAGGAAGGAATCCGCTCGTTAGAAACTTTGCAACTGATATTTTAAGCAGACTACTGGAAGTTCCTTCGTATCGTGCAGCGATCATTTTCGACGCATGCTATCGTTTAAATTGCATATAAAAATAAGAAGATATTGAACTTGTTGTACGAAGAGCTTATTTACTTTTTTACTGAAATTCTTTTACGGGTTCTGTTAGCCAGACAAATTTCTTCCTGCAGACCTGACACACCCCGTATAGAGGATTTAGAATAAAAGCTGCGACGAAAGGAAAGTTTGTATTTTCAAATGGAAGGCTCTCTTTGTCGCGCGGGGTAAATTCCGACGACATTCTCGAAAGGAAACTTTAGAAGGGTAATTTGTCAGCCGAATAACTCGAATAGGGTGACCGACATTACGAATTCTTCCAGTCGGGCGAATGCGTTCAGACATCGATAGGACACTAGTAATTATACTCTATCCCAGGTCCCTCTCGTCAGAAACGTGCAATTGCTCTGACAAATTTGCATACTTCTCGCTGTGAACACGCGCGGTAAATTATAGACTATTTTCTCTCTTCTAACGAAAGGTAATTGGAAGCTAGTGAAATTACGCAAATGTGATATCTTACGCTATATGGAACACACAGGCACACACAAACGCACACATTTATATATATATATTAGGGTGGTCCTTATTTTTTAACTTTAAAATATATATTGTCTGACCCTCTTAAAATCTTTTATTTGACAAAAAAAAATATCTCCGTGTTTTTTATTTGTATATTTTGATATATAAAATCGGGACGTTAAGAATAAAATCTCATAACTTTGACATTATTAAGTAAAAAACAAATTGCAATTGGGATTCATTAGAATAAACTCTTTTTTAAATAATAGTACATATCTAATTTGTTTAATAGAAGGAGAAATACAAACAAATAATGATTTAAAATATGATCCGTTTTTAACCTAGGTAAAACCAGGTACCATACTAGATACTGGCCCTAGCACCTATAACAACGAAACTCATCCAATTCTCCAGTCCCCCAACCAGTTAGAACAAGCTGTAAAGGAAAATTTTTTTTTTTTTAAATTTATACCAAAATAGTAATATTTCATTGCCGTTGAGCGACCTTTAATCCTTAATATATTTTAATACAATTTTAGACGAAATTCTTTTAAACTATTTGCAAGCTTCTGAGAGGGTCAGAAGAAATTTTTAAAAAATTTAATTTTTTACTATACATATAAGCACCACCCTAATATATACCTATCTTAATATATAAAGCAGAAAGCTTCAAACATGTTTGTGTGTCTGTCTGTCGCCCAAAAACTTTCGCAAGATAAACTCTGGGCTCACGAAATGTGCCTCAGCTTATTATGCTTGACTAATCCAGATGAATGTAACTATTTTCACAACAAAAATTAAAAAGAATTTTTTTTTTATAAAATCATAATCTAAATTTCGGGCGACGCCGACCGAGTAGGTATTGAAGCTAGTATATATATAGTAGATCCGAACAAGGTGCACCATTTATGTTGTATTACTTTTTCTCATGTGACAAACGGTTTTCGAAAAAAGTCCGAATAACTGGAAATAGACATTTTTTTCAAATTTTAAAAGTCTAAATGCTTCTCGAACACTTTTTATTTGTGAAGGCGAACAAAAAAATTGAATTTTCATTTTCGAGGATTATTTTTAAACATCTAAGGGGGAGGCATGTACCGAAGTATGCCAAAAAGATAAAAAAAATCCTTATTTTCAGTGTTTGATATGTCATGAATGTTTCCTAAAACTTTGGGACCGAAATTCGCAAAAATATCAAAGATAGACATTAGAATTGAAGTATACTCATTGGTCACAGAGACGTAACAGCATTGACCTTTAGGAATGAAAATAAAAAATACAGATTTCTTTTAGTCTTCATAAATAAGAAATGTTCGAGGTACATTTAAATTTTCAAAATTGTAAAAAAATCGGACATGAAATCTGGCACTTTTTAGGCAATAAAAAAGAGCCTATGAATCAAATAAAAAATCCGCGCTGATAAAAACCTGAGTAATAGTGTGTCATATAGCTATGCAAAATTTGAAGTAAATCGGTTGAATAGTTTTTGAGTAATCGTAGGTAACATGTTTGAAAATCATGATTTCGAGAAAAATACATTTGAATACCTCACTTCTGATGTCTATATCTTTGATATTTTTGTAAATTTCGGTCCCAAATTTTCAGGAAACGTTCATGACATGTCAAACACTGAAAATAAGGCAACTTTTTTTTATCTTTTTAGCATATTTCGGTATATGCCCCCACCCCCTTAAATGTTTAAAAAATAGTCATTCTTTTGTCCGCCTTCATAAATAAAAAGTGTTCGAGAAGCAAACTTTCAAAATTTTAGGGAAAAAGTTTTTTTTTCAGTTTTCCAGACTTTTCTCGAAAACCGTTTGTCGCACGAGAAAAAGTAATAGAACATAAATGCTGCTCCTTGTCCGGATCTACAACTTTGGTTGACATATTTTTTTTATGTAATCAATAACTTGGAGGATATTATTTAAAATCGACGTTTTGAACTGTTAAATAATTATTTTCCCGTTATCCGATCGGGCCCAAACTTTACACAGATTTTTTTTTAATTATTTGGAACTATTCTGGAGGGTGCCCCGAAGAAAAATCAAAAGTCGAAAATAAGAGTCACCCTAGTGAAACACATTTGCGTAATTTCACCTAGCTTCCAATTATCATTCGTTAGAAGAGAGAAAATAGTCTATATATTCAGCATTACAATAGAAACGTTATCATACATATGTGTACATACACTACCGTCCATATCTAAGTATTAAAACACCTACTCTGTGTGGAATAATTGTGAGAAACGTTGGAAATTTATGGAAGGACTCTAAGAAATTTGACTTCATTTTGTATTTTAAATCAAAACCAGAAAATAAAAATGAAGTATTTACGTAACAAATGTTTAAAGTTGAGTATATATTCAGACCAAAATAAAGTAATAAAAGGGGTGAAAAATATTGAATCTGAAGTAAAATATAATCAATGCTAATTGAAATTCCCTGATAATAATAAATGCAATAATTTACAATTGCATGAAAATTTTTTGCACAGCTCACGGCCCTAGTATCGCGGGTGCGTTGGCACGTGTGAATGTACGCGCGAAAAATCATTATGTTTCGGTATAATCGTGGCCGAGGATTAGAGCAGACACCGAGACACGAAATCCGCGCTCTTGTTTCCTGCAGCTACAGATCAAGTAGGAGGGAAAAAAAAGAACGTATCCAGAGTATTGTTACTTGGTAGGGTCGATGGAACTGCTAGGTGGCATCTAATGAGAAGGAGCGGACAATGAGCCTTTCCGAGTTAAGTGGCTGCCCTGGGCTGAATACCGGAAGGGTACTATAGTACTCTATGCTCCTACCACCCTCCTTATACCATTCGTTTATTATTCTCACGCCTGCCTCGCGAATCAGACGAGTTACCTACCCAAGAAGTGACAGACGAGGGCTCTACAGTGAATGGCTCCGTGGGTTTCCAAAAAAAAAATTCAAACCACGAATGTAAAAGATGATGATGTCATTCAGAAGATTATTTCCGGCACCGAAGGCACAGTGAAGATCTGCAAGAATCGAGAAGTTAAAGAACTTATTTCCTCTCCTCGCCTGACTTTTAAAGGAGTAAAAGTCGTCATATGACGGAACAGCGCCGACGAGGATTGCGCTTCACTACGGCTTCTGGGTCTTTTTCGACCCACTCGCGTTCTGGTTTCTTTGAGGACCCTCTTCTAACTCTGTGAGAGATGTATAAAGAAGTTGTTGCTAATATCTGTTTCTTCTGGTTTGACATTATGTTGGATGTGTAGCTGAACAAAGTTACAACGAAGTTTTAATAAATTCAGGTACTTGGTACATAGTGCTGTTATTAGTGTTAGTATATGTTAGCAACGATAAAAAGTTTAACTGTTTGTATTATTGATATTACCAGTCCGACTTAGGACAAATATAAAATTATCACTTTATCCTGTTTTATTACATCATATTACACTGTACAATCAATCATACAAACAACGGTACGTTATTAAAAACATTATAGCTGTTCCATTTTCGACCAATTATTTTGATATTTGCTTACCCAATTAACGCGTGAGTTACTTCATTCAAATTGAAATATGAAAATTATTTGAAATTTCAGTACAAGTTTCCTTCTGTACATTATCTGTTTTTGTAATAAAAATAACAGCTCTGCGCATCGACAGCCAGTATAAGGATAGCTTAGTATTACATAGTGTATATTTTACTTCAAACCTTACTCGTATGTATTAAGTAAACTTGAATCTTAGCCCGGTTTCACACGACGATACATTATGATATCATTACTGTTCACACGATACTCGAAAAAACAATGAAAATCGGTATCCATTCTACGCGTATCGCCGTGTGAAACCAGGCTAAAATGTACAATAATTAAATGAATTTTAAAACAATTTAGCATCGTAAGCGATGCTGCCTTAGCATTAATGATGTCATAGAGCTTCAACATCATGGTGAATCGATGTTTCAGGTCTTTTATATTGTAAATTAAAGAAAGAAAATAACTTGGAACTTTTGAAACTTTGTAATTCTATTATAACTTAATCGCATAGAAAAAGAAATGTACAATGAGTGGATGAATTTATTATAACATGTCTTAAATTAGACCACTCTTCTGACTTCGAAGAATCGTTTTAGGTAGAAAATTTGTCCTATCGTCATACAAATCAAAACCATAGCTTCAAAGACAGCCCATACAACTACACGGAAATTGGTGCTTTCACTGATAGCCCGATGATTTCGATCACGAACCTGACAACAAAAAATAAATTTTATTAAATGCATCGAGTCACTGCTCATGCCCATCAGCTATAAGAAACAAAATAATAAACTACCTGCATGTATTCTTGCTCGTTTTTAACTCCCCACAGACTTGTACTTAATTCTTTAATCATATCGTCTATTTTGTTATGATTCGTGTCATCTGCATTCTGTCCGTCAGACGTGTGTTCCGAAGGCTTAGCATTCTCACCAATGTCCATATTAAACATTACAAGTTTCGGTGTCATACTGCTTTTTTGGTTAGCAAAGCAGTATGTATAAATACCAGGGAGATCTGCGGCAAATGTATATTTACCACTGCTCTCTTGATCGCCTTGATAAATTATCTTCCCATCTGGCCCAATTATTTTTACATCTATATCCAAAAATCCACCTTCTGCTATTTCAAATGTCAGGCCTATAAAAGATATTGAGATTATGCAAGCAGTTAAACAAATTTAACAAACTGTATGATTCAAACAAGCTAATGGTATATAACTAATACCAATGAGTAATATAAATAGACTGTATGAAAAGAATTATAGAAACATCTACAATTATAATTACTGATTACATTAAATTAATGTCACACATAAATCTATATATGACAAAACTCAAAAATAACATTATTTTATTTTTACAATACCGGCTATATTAACGTTTAACATCTTTTCATGCAACATCTTGTATGAAACAGAAAATATTATGATTAACCGTGCTATACTTTGATGGGAAAGTTGATTAAAAATTCATTATCGATAACAATGAATACCGACAATGTAAAAATGTATTTCACACACGATGTCGGATCAATTTTGTTGCGATTTATAAGTTAACAGATTTAAGTAAATGGAAATTAAATTGACTTAATTACCGGGAATAAAGTAATTGTAACAGATTAAGTAGAACTTAAGTATAACAGTTTACTACATGCAACGCAAGTAGCATATACTTCTGTAATAATGAATCTTCATTAAACCTTTACATAGTTGAATTTTTTAAATCGATATGATTCGAATCCAACACCAATGATATTGTTCTTTGATATGATAATTGTATAGTCAATTGTATAGTCAATAAAATAATACTATTGATAGTAATGACAAACAGAACTGTTCTGACATAACATAAATTCTCTTAGACATGGAGAAATGACCAAAGTTAAGATTTATATCGAAGCAACATGTTTGTAAGAAAAGGTACTTCTAAAAATTGAAATTATTTCGTAGAAAACCATTTCGAAAAAAGAAGTTCCGCAAGGAAAAACTAACCCATTTTCGTGCCCATTTCCACTCTGTCGAAGAAACATTCTTCGGCATGTGCATCCACAGTGATGAAATAACAACTTGCATTTGTGATTAGAGTAATTAAGAATAAACACGAAATGAGCCACCTCATTTTAACAAATTACACTGTGAACCAATTAAAAACGACATATGCTATTTCAATTCTCTGCTACTTCAGAGCGGCATGTTGCTACCACAGCGCCACGTATGCATTTTATCACGAAATTAACAATGCGAGTAGATGTACGACCCCCGTAACGACTCCCCGTATCATTCTGTTGGCAAAATTTAGTTAGGGGTACAATCCACCGGTGGCGCTGGGATCAATATAGTTGAAAGAATTTGGTAACGGATGGCGCTGATTGAGATTAGATTATTTCATGGCGGAATCAGGTAGATTATAGCGTCAGAGGTAAGTGAACAAAATAAATATGTATGTACAATATAATTCCTCCTGTCTCTCGCCTAACGTAGGAAATAACAATTTAAGGAAAGCCTGCAAATTTTTTATGTCGCATATTTTCAGTGATTCGGTATCCCAGATAGCACACTTTAAGACGTCTTGAAAGTCTGAAAGACATCTTAAAGACGGCTTATAGACGCGTGTGCTATCTGGGTATAAGTGGCGGATACGTTCCGTGTTTGTACACATGACATACGCCGATTTTATGTCTGGACGACTTTAGGACGTCTTTTGGCCGTCTTTAGACGCTATGTGCTATCTGCTGGGGGGTGTCCCAAAATGCAGGGACTTCCCGGGGCGTGCAATATCTACACTCCATTCCATATAAGAGCGGACCCACGTCCCTACCGATTTACGACCGATCTGCGCAGCTCCGATGAATCTGACACACGCGATCAGGGATCGGCGGTCTCCAGCTGCCGCTACACCTACAGGAGCGGTGGTAATGTGTGCGTGAATTGACGCCAGCGCGAAGCCAGCCAAGTGGCCTCAACGCGAAGCCAACCACGGCTAGAGATGGAGTGCAAAATCACTAACAGTGATTTATCACAGCAGATTCACGATCACGGTCGTGATTTAACTTCAATCACGACAGTGATTGTGATTTTTTTAACTTGAGTGAATTGTGTACTGTGATCGTAATTCTTGATCTTGATTGAATTATTTTTTATAAAATACTTTCATACAGCTTGTGTTACAGTCAAAGCGTGAAGAATATTCATTCATAAATAGTCAATGTATGCAGACACTGATTTGATTGGTTAAAGTATTCACATATACATTATACGTTTTAACCAAAGTGAAGAAATATTCGTTAATTTAAATAGATCGAGAATGATTACATTGGTTCAAAATATTCAACTGAGATTCCATAAGAACAGTGAGGACTTGAGAATGTTTCGAGAGGAAGTAGAAATTGGGGTTATGTGGCGCGTGCAAAGAGCAGTTATGCTCTCCACCAATCAGAAGCGATCACTATTCTGCCTGCACCAATCAGAGGCGATCACGGATCACCGTTCTGCCTGCACCAATCAGAAGCGATCACGGATCACTGTTCTGCCTGCACCAATCACATACGATCATGAAAATCACGGATCACTGTGAAAAATCACCGTGATTGGGAACGAACGTGATCGGATCACTCGTGATTCACAAATCACGGTTCTAGCCAACACTAATTACGATGCTTTGACGCTGACTTGCTCACGAAGGAATTAATTACTGATTTCTCTTACTTTAAGTTTGCTTGATGAAAATTTATATTGGTTTTTGAACCTTTCTCTTTATTAAGGCATTTTTTTCGGGTTAAAAATGTTAATTCTTCATATTTTTTTAATTGAAGTAAAAATACATGTTTTTGTCCCAATTACCGTGCTCTGAAAAGTATACTTTTCCCGCAGTTAGATTGTCTTCCAACTTTGAACTGTTCAAAACATTTTTTTTCTCTAGGAGTTGTATGCATCTTTTGAGTACCTTACTAATATAATATTATAATTATGCAGCGCGTAAAGTTAAATAAATTGTTATATGGTCGCTAACTTCAGTTCAGCTCGATTCAAATTCATTCAGATTCGTTGAGCTATAAAGGTGGGGCGGCTACGGAAATTTGTCTTTAAATTTTTTGTGCGCGAAGAAAAGTACGGTTCTATTGATTTCAAACAAAAGGGTACCAAATTCTTTTTACCTGTTGTCATTTGTATACGGTTTCTGTGATATGATAGAATTGAACTGCGTTTAAATGTATTCTATATACATGAAATAAAGGTTAAATTAGGAAGATAATTAAATTCTTTATACGTTTTACATGAAATTATATTGTAATATTTGTCGTATTTTCTATACTTAATAAACAAATCAGGTTAATGAAAATATTTTTCTTGTTGCAGATTAATCTTGGGAACATTCCTCCGTGGACAGGAAGATTAAATGAGACAAACGATGGAAAGCTGTCAACCTCAACAATGAACATAAAGTGAAGTGAAATTATATATTTTATACATAATAATAATACAATATTGTGCCAACAGTCATGTTTGCATGCTAATATTAATTGATTGTAACACTGTAAAGGTCTTTAATGCAAATAAAGTGGAAAAAACTGGAAAAGAACTGTATTATTATTTAGAAATATCTTTTACAAATTCCTATCCAAATTCCAAACCTGATTTCAAATATTTATGGTATTTCCGTAAGAATACCATAGATTCTACCTGAAAAGGAGCTTTAGAAGCTATAGAAGAATAAATGCGTATTTTTTTGCCCTACAGATTGATTTTCACTAACAATGAGAGTCTTACATTTTAATGTATGAAAACTGCTACAAATAAAATACAAAAAGACATAAGTAAGACTGAGATTTATTCATCTCAGTATGTAAATATAAGTAAATATTGTTCCCCCACAGCTATTTCCTCCCCGTCGTCCTGAGGATTTTGTTCAAATTGAAATATGTCAGAGTCCATGTGAAAATAAAGAGGATTTAAAATCATTTTGGCAAATTCGAAAGGTACTTTTCAAAAAATCGATGAAAGTTGTGCTTTGGGCGTCTGTATTTATAAAACAATTTTGAATGTGGCAAAATGTGATAACTTGAACCCCCTCTTATTTTCACATGCACTATAACGTGTTTCAATTTGAACAAAATATTGTATTGTCGTCCAATCTATGCACGCCTGCAAAGTTTCAAGACTATTGGACAGTTGGAAGTGGGTTAGATTTGAGTTGCCAGATTTGAACTATACAAACAAACAAACTGTGGTTCGAAGCTGAATAATGATTAAGTTATTAAATTTGTACAATTTTTTATAAAAAAGATAATTTGATGAATAACTAGATAAAAAAGTCATGTTTTTCCAAGAATTATAGCATTCATAAATTTTATTATGATCGGCGTGTTACACTTCGGTGATGTACTTTATTCAAATTGTTTGCTTTAAAATTGCACATTGATTATACAAAATATTACATCCTTTTACGCATAAATCATAAAATAATGATACGCAAATTAGTATTGTTTCATTGATATGTTTCGTTCTTCTTAATTATCTTGAATGCTCCTTGTGACATTCGCACTCTCAGCTCCCTGAAACTGAAGCTGCTATATCGTACATTTATAATTCACACTTAGTACTGTCGTTTGCAGAAAAGAAGGCGCCCGGACGCTAAACGTGGCAAGGGGGTTACTTTGCTCGCATTGGCCAACGCGACAATGTCGACCAATACAAAGTAAGCGAACGGGGACACAGGCGGTGGGAGCCAATGCGAGCAAAGTAGCCCCCTTGCCCCGCTCAGCATCTGGATGCCAACTTTTTTGCAAACCACAGTAGGATTTAGAGGTGAACAAAATCCATACATATTTGGAGGTATTCCCATTGATTGTGATGGAAATGTTCTTAAAGGTCTCATCATAGGAGGATGTATATTATCTCCAAGAGGTCCTCGAATTGGCCCCCACGGTTGAAACATTAATGGTCCCGGTTGAAAATTCTAAGCAAAGAAATGAATGAATTTTATATCATGGCTAAATTATCGTATTTTTATGTAAATAAAATACTTACTCCATAATAAATAGGAATAGTAATTGGTTGAATATAATGCTCTCGGGGACGCCTTTGTTCTCCAGACCCATCTCTTTCTCTGGATCTATCTGTTTGCCTCCTGTCTCGAGAATGATCTCTGGGCCGCTCTCGATGGTCTCGATAAGATTTCTCACCATCTTTTCGCTCTCTACTATGATCTTTCTCCCTATGTAAATAATGTAATAGTCTGGTGAAATACAATTGAAAGAAATGGAATGAACGCAGATACATGAAAGTGTAATAATAGCTTTTACCTATCACTTCTGTAACTTCCTTTATCTTCATGTTTAGAATCGTTATACCTGAAAGAGGGTAAACAAATTAGCAAAAAATTTAATTTCCTAAACAATTTCAGATTATACATTAACACATTTAAAATAGTAAGTTCTTTATACATAATTTATACTTATGTTTAACTTATGTTTATATTGCAATACTCTGTGTAAAATCCAGGCACGAACCTGGAGTGACTAGACCACGTGCGCCTAGGACTGTGATTTCGGGTTCTTGTAGGACTCAAGGACGCCGAATTCCTTTTCAACTTGTTTTCTAAAAATTAAAGTGTCCGTATTTGCGAAGCAGAAGTTGTAATAAATCTTAGCAATTTGAAATAATAAACATACCTGAATTTTCCAAATTCACAGTTACGACAGAACGATGTTCTTCAACTTCTTCTGTGTCCTCTATTGCTCTCTTTATTTCTTCTCTATCAAATATCGGCTTGGATCCCTCTCCTGCAGTTAAGTTTAGTAAATTTAATAATAGAAAAGCAATCGTATGTAAAAATCGAGAAAGCATTTAAGCAATACCACCAGCTGTGACAGATCTTGAAGATATCAACCTCGCTACTCAGATAAACTGACTCGCTCTGAATAATTGTAAGCCAAGTCATTTTGTATTGTCGATTTCAAATTAGTTAAATAAATTGTTAATTTATATGATTTTATATACTAAAAGTATGTATAAATTGATTTTTCTTCCTCACAAATAAAGATTATTTTACATAATTAAAAATGGCTTGCAACTTTCTTGAATGTCAAAGAGAGAAATTTATTTTTTATAATTTTAATTATTTTGATGACATTATTTTAATAAAACTCTAACTCTAAATATTCTGTAGCAACTGGAAATTTTTAAATTTATAATGTAATATTTTCTTTTCTTTTTCACAAAGTGTATACAAATCGCATTAAATAATTTTTCAAAAGAATGTAGCTAAATTCTTGGAATGTTACTCATTGTCTATTACGAATTGATTACAAAAATATAAACATATCGAAACGCCTTCCAGTTGGTCTGTTTTTAGTACATAAAGCATTTAAAAAATCCACATATTTGAACATGCACACATTCCCAAAACCAGGACACAAGGAGAATGTACAAAACGTGTTTGAACTACGTTCTTGAGGGAAAAATTAATTTGAATTAAACTATATTATATTGATTGTAGCAATTAATATAGCTGAAGCATAATTCTTTGTGCAAGCTCATAAGAAAAAAGAAAATACTGTACATAAAGCAACAAGCAAGAGATACGTTAAGCATAGCAATCTTAAAACAGTCAAAGTAAAAAAATTGTGCTTACGTATTGCACATTATGCGATCAATACAGTGATCCAACGTTGCATTCCAAATTTGCTATATCCTGGGTGAATCAAAAACATGTTATTAATTTGATGAATAAAGTTGAGAAAATTCTTGAATATTACAGGGGACGCAATATGACAGTAAAGTCCAGAATCTTCATGACTGTAGAAAACAGTGACGAGGATTCCATTCTTCGAATGTAGCATTTGGTAAAGTGAAAACGTGGAAATATTTATCTAGACTTCGATAATACATTTAAACAGAAACTGAATGGATTCTAAAAAGTGGAGAGTAATGTCTCACTGAGAAGAGACATTTTTACATTAGAAAGCATACAATGTTCTCAAACTTCAATTTGTTGATCGTGATTTCTACAAAACCTTGGAATCATCTTCTGTGTTGAGATCATTTTCCTTTGTGGTACTCGTTAGCTGAATGATTGAAAATTCTTAAGAAATTACGGTAAAAAAGCAACACGTTACCCGCTCTTCTTTTAAGCACCACATCTTCCTTGTTGGGTATATCCCGCTTGAGTTCATTGGTAGCTACTTTTCCAGGAATGTTTCTACGAATATCTACTTTGATTTTGTGAAGTTCTATTGGATTAATTTCTATGCCTTCAGATCCTTTAAATAAGGGCGTTTTACTACTTGATGTTTTAAACCTAAAGTGCAGAATAATATTATTTGCATATATGATTTAATAGATTTGTACTTAAAATTTACTACAATTTAATATTTTGATTGTTTCTTGAAGCATATTGTTTTATAATATACAACTGTATTGAAACATTATATCAACTAAATTTAATATTTTATACAAATGTAAGTTAAGCACACTTCATCAGTGTACTTTTCTGGATATAGCCAAAAACATATTCAATTTAAATGTATTCGTCAAAAGATAAAAACAGAAAATGTTACAATTCTTTTTTGTCTTTGAAATCTTCCAGAATGGGACACTGCGCCTACTTCAACAGTTAATAATTAAAGACACTCTATACTTACTTTTTAGAAAGTACAGTATCTTCGGGTGTATGATGCGCAGAAGTTCTTCTACATAGACTAGGTGGAGATTCGCTTCTACTCCTACGAGATCTGTTGCATCTTCCTTCGGGAAGTGCTAAGCTCATATTACGAGCGCGTCGTATCTCATACTCCATAGTCATTTTTCTTTTCAGTCTATTATGCCTGTCCATTTTTTCTTGTTCGATCATCCAGTCGCGTCTACGCCGTCGCCTCTCCTCTTCCGTTCTTGCACGTAGAACCGCGCCACTATCTTCATTACACGAGAGCTTAGGTTTTTCATCATGATGCGAATTCCTCGATGTATGCCGTTTCATCCCTACAACGTAGCAGAGATAGATTATATTACGTATCAAAGAATTTCCTAATTGGTTAGCCAAACGCAAAATTTGAATAGGTTTGTATTTTATACCGAATTGATGTAAAATAAATTACCTCGTTATCGCGCAGAAAAATGACGAGTAATGAATAGAATAACCAGTAAATAAAAGAATAAGAATTAAACGTATGAGTATTATTTGTAAACTTTAAGAAGGAAACGCCTCACGCACGCGCTCACTTCCCCCAAAATTGCAGCCAAGAGAAGCCAATTGCAGCCAGGGTCCCCGGACAACATTTTGCAGAGCCGAATGTTTCACGGAGGGGGAACACCTATAGGAGTGGTGGCAATGGTGCTGCGTGAAACGCTACGATTGGAGACGAACTGGCGCCAGCGCCAAGCGAGTGACGCCACGGCCAACCAGCGTGGACAATAAAGCCGGGAATTCACCGGGAAGCTAAGCTAAGCTATGCTATGCGATGCTATGTTTTAACGTAGCTTTTGGTGGAAACGGTTCCATAAGAATGTATTGAAGCTAATTTTTTTAAAACGTAGCATGGCACAGCATAGCATCGCATAGCATAGTTTAGCTTCCCGGTGGATTCCCGGCTTATATTTCCTGGCGACGCTGATTGACCGTGGCGTCGGTTTGTCTCCCGTCTCGGCGAAACATCCGACTTTACAAACATTGTCGCGTGCAGACTCAACATAAGAAATGAGAAACTGGGCTCATGTTTGCGATTTCGATTTTTCCCAGATGCTTAAATGAATTGTCGATTTAAATTTCGGTCAAAAAGAATGACTTTTTTTAACCAAATATATTTTTAATACATTTTATATTCCTCAATTAAAATCATGTCAAATGTCTTGTAAATCGGACTACTTAACGAAGCTAATTTTAAATTATGCAAATCAATTTTTCACGTAATTTCCTTAATTATGGCCCGAATTGTGTCGTTTGGGGGCCAATTTCATCGGGAAAACATGATTCGTCGTGCGTCAAATAAAGTTATTTCGGGTAATCTTTATAAAACACATGACGAACAATTTTGTTAACTTTTATTCGTTATTCGAAATGTTTATTCAAATAAAAATTTTGCCTCTCATAAGGTTTGCCACCTGTGCCATTTTCCTTAAATCCACCAATGATTACGACTTCAATATTTATCAACATACGGCTTACAACATGCTGTACCCGACTGAAGAACGTATAGAAATACATTATGAAGAAACAGGTCTCGGATGACAAGAGACACAACGCAAAATATAGGTATTTTGTTTACATGATCGGACGACCGATACTGGGTCGCGAGATTTCTCGCCAAAAGCGTTAAACTGGCGATATCGGGTCGCGAGATGTATTTAGTATCACCCAATCATGAAAATTTCAATTTCAATGATTTTCGTTCCATCTTTTTGGAAATAGTGCCAATAATGAGCCAAAATACGAAAATGGGGCTAGTTTGAACAATATCTTAATTCGTACGTCTTACCCTGATCATTATTCAGGATAATATATATTCAAATTGGTTACTATTAAAACCAGTGCGATGTATGTCGTGTTTCGGGTCATTTCCGTTGGGAAAACTTCACCAATTCATTGGTGCAATTTTCAACAAGATAGGATAGAAATTACGGGACACCCTTAGACCCGAAACAGACGAGCGAGTTCTCAAACGGTCATTTAGCAGTCGTCAACTTACGCATTGAAAAATCGACACTTGAGGGTGTTATAGGTAAACCAAGTCGTTCTGAGAATCGCAACGCGGCCTGAACAAGACAGGCTTTGGACAACTGCAATGCCGAGAAGCATTCGTGAATGTATTGCTATAACGACGACGACGACGCATCGTTATACTTTATCGGAGGAATATAACATTTTTAACGTTATCTCCTGCGTTTTATTCTTTTATTCTGTCTTATATTCATCTTATGTTCATTTACAGCAAGATATGTTTTATATATAGCGATTTCCGCGAAGGAGAAAATTTGAAATTATAATTGTTCATAATTACGCATATCTCTTCTTGTTGTTTAGATGTTGGAATTCTTCGTAAACTTCTAGGTACAACACGTGGTACAATCACTTTGAATTCCTTGTTCTGCGTTGCACCTGTGCGCTGCGACGGTTCAGCTCGGAATGTTCGAGAGTCTCGAATCGAGACAGTTCGAGACCTACGCTCAAGGATGCGATGAAACATTTTCTGCTGCCACTTGTTTTGGGAGTTTTCTGAAGTTATGTTTTAAGTCTCATAACGATCCGTTAATATTTACTCAAGTTATCGCAATTTATATTTAAAGAAATATTGACTTTGGACGATGAAATTTTTTTTATTTATAATCTTTTGCTCGAATAGTAATGATTGGACAAACAAACTGTAAATAGAAAAAATGTGTGTCGTGACGAGCTTTACAACACTATATTTTTAAAAATACAGTTTAACAACATTTAATTGTCCAATCTTCTTCAGTAATTTTTCCCCATTTCGAGCGCTAGTCCCCTTATTGCATCCGGCCCTGCAATTAATAATGCAACGAATCAATTAATTGGTTCTCCGTTCATTAAGAACGAACGTTTCACAAGGTATCGGTGATTTAATTGCAAAGCAACCGGAACCAATATTTAATCAATATTATTCAAGGAGCGTCCCTAAATAGTATTCGTTGGAAATTTTTTGTTCACAGCTTTAGAGATGGAGTGCAAAATCACTAACAGTGATTTATCACAGTGATCGCAGATTCACGATCACGGTCGTGATTTAACTTCAATCACGACCGTGATTGTGATTTTTTTAACTTGAGTGAATTGTGTACTGTGATCGTAATTCTTGATCTTGATTGAATTATTTTTTATAAAATACTTTCATAGAGCTTGTGTTACAGTCAAAGCGTGCTAATTCTGCGAATATATAGAATATTCATTCATAAATAGTCAATGCATGCACGCACTGATTTGATTGGTTAAAGTATTCACATATACATTATACGTTTTAACTAAAGTGAAGAAATATTCGTTAATTTAAATAGATCGAGAATGATTACATTGGTTCAAAATATTCAACTGAGATTCTATAAGAACAGTGAGGACTTGAGAATGTTTCGAGAGGAAGTAGAAATTGGGGTTATGTGGCGCGTGCAAAGAGCAGTTATGCTCTCCATCAATCAGAAGCGATCACTATTCTGCCTGCACCAATCAGAGGCGATCACGGATCACCGTTCTGCTTGCACCAATCAGAAGCGATCACGGATCACTGTTCTGCCTGCACCAATCACATACGATCATGAAAATCACGGATCACTGTGAAAAATCACCGTGATTGGGAACGAACGTGATCGGATCACTCGTGATTCACAAATCACGGTTCTAGCCAACACTAACCACGGCCAACCAGGGTCGACAATTTATTTCCCGGCGACGCTGGTTGGCCTCGCGTTGCGGCCACTTGGCTGGCTTGGCGCTGGCGTCAGTTCACGCATACATTACCACCGCTCCTGTAGGTGTTCAGCGATAGCTGGAGACCGCCGATCCCTGCACGCGATCGGTCGTAGCACTTTCCCCGCCGGTTTCCTATCAATCAACAGTATATCCCTGCGCGGAACGAGTCCGGTCTGAAGTAGAATGCAGTGTAGATACATACAAAAACCGTTTGAGATCCGAAGCACGTTGCGAGAAGTCCCACAATAATTGGACACTCTGTGGACGGAGCGTTTGTGCCACTGTTAAAGTTGAATGTGATGACGAAACGGTAGTATTGCGTGGTTCTTCAGAAAACAGCGTCCAGTTCTAGGAAATGGGATCGAGGCCCATGGAATGCTGAAGCACTCTGCTCCATGAATGCGCTCTGGTTTCAGACTCGCGAGTAGGGAGAATTTAAAAGAGACTTTATATTCCAGATTGAATAAATTAATATATTTTGTACAACTCCTTAGTACGTCCTTACAAAGTCGACTCTCGCAATCGAATGAATAGATCTTCTATTTCGGTTGCTAACATAACTAATTCACATTTTGTTTTCCAACGAGCGCTCTCAAACTTCCAGTGATAATGATTAAAAACTACAAGAAAAACCAACAACTTCGTGTAGTTCCACCCCGTTTCTCCAGGTCAAATCTCCCTCCGAACCAAAAGCCCCGTTCACATCACGGCAATACAACAGTTCACATCACGGCAATACAACAGTAGACAATAGTTACGTTCAGCAGATTCAACTGTTGAGTGCTTTCACTAGATTTTACTCGCGTCGACCAATAAACGTGCAACTTCAGAGTAAAATCTAGTGAGATCATTCAACAGTTGAGTCTGTTGAACGATTATCGGTAACAAAGCGACTAATCTACTAACAACTTTACTTTCTACCTCCTAGATGTCGTTTTAAAACCGGGTCAGAGGCTCCACCTGCAATCGGGGTTAGTGTATTATAGAAGCACAATACCGCGATGTTACCGAGCATCACCGAGCATGTTATTGCAACATCGTTGGATCCCGATTTGAAGTAGACCAAATCGAATTTATTATATCATACCTATTCATACATGTATTATCGGGCAAGGTTCATTTTCTGATTTATAAAACTTAAAGCACGTATTTTCGAAGGCATTCGAAATATTATGAAAAGTTTGAACATGTAAATAAGAATTGTTGTTAAACGTTCTTGACAAATAAAAAACAGAAAACATGAGTGGTGTGTGCTGTCGAAATTTCATAACACGAAATAGTTTCGTCCATCAACGAAGGCCAGACTTTTCCACATTATACTTATCATGTAAACATATACATAACAATTCCGAACCGTAAGTTGAAATATGTGTTAACGCATGCGTTTATTATGTTTGTCCAATATTACCTTTAAGTATTATTGTTTGCACAGCGCGACATCAGTAAAGCTGGCGTATGCTTCTTACGAGTCGATGAATGGAAACAAAGATAATCCCAAACATCCTATCATGATAATGCACGGCCTTTTCGGTTCGAAAAATAACTGGAGTACATTATCGAAAGCAATTCATCAACAAACAGATCGTAAGGTAGATACATGGACATCGTGTAAAATGAGGAGTACTTGGAAGTTACTTTATAGGTAATAACTATAGATGCAAGGAACCATGGGGATTCACCGCATTCGACGGACATGACTTATAAACATATGGCGCAAGATATAATTCAGCTTATGAGTGACTTGGGATTCAAAAAGTCTGTATTAGTAGGACATAGCATGGGAGGTTCTACAATGATGTATACAGCTTTGCATTACCCAGAACTAGTAGAAAAATTAATAGTAGTAGATATGTCCCCAGTGAGATCCGGTTTCAACCCAGGGGAAATTGAAAAAATATTCCATGCGATGCGTACAGTGAATCTAAATGGAAGTACAACGTTAACGAAAGCACGCAAAATAGCAGAGGAACAACTTGCGAGTGCTGTTAAACCTTTGCCTGTGCGTCAGGTAAATAGTTATTTCCTATGTCGTTATTGAATCACTTTCTTGTATCTTGCATAAATTTAACTTACATTTCACTATAGTTTTTAACAATGAACATAGTGGAAGCAGATATGGGGAAATACAAATGGCGGATTAATTTACCTGTATTGGAGCAGAAATTTCCAAAAGATCTAGCTGTGTTTCCGCGTGTGCAATCAAAAGTTTACACAGGGCCAACGTTATTTATAGGAGGTTCTAATAGCGATTACATAAAAGTAGACGATCATAATAAAATCAAGCAATTATTCCCATCTGCTGAATTCATTTATATAAATGGAGCAGGTCATTGGGTTCATGCTGACAAACCAACTGAATTCCTGAAGAACGTTGTCAGTTTCATTAATCGGCCACACACATAACTATTATCTTAATGTAAGGAAAACGCAAACTGTGTTTTGTAAACATACATGTATTTATGTGAAATTTATAACATTACAGATAAAATAGGTGAAAAATAGCGAAGCAAATATAATTGTATACAGTGTAGACAAATTATGAATTCTACATCGTTTAAGGTAAGAATCTGAAAATTCTTTTCAACAATTTCTGTGTAGGTAAATGTAGGAGTAGCGGTCCTTGTAAATGTGCACGTCTAAACAGAAGAGAGCGTCGTAAGGCGACTCTGTGGGAATAGTAATGATTAAATTTAACATTACTATTGGGTGAGTGACAGGCAAACGACATTCTACAGGCTCCCGTTATTTCCGAAATTCCTCTTAATTCCTTCTAAAAGATACCGCTACTGCTAGGTTTACCTATAGTCTCATATTTGTTGTATTTGAGTAAAAACTACATATTCAATATTTTTCAGGTCAAAGGACATTTTTATCAAAACTGAAAGGCAGTTCCAGAGGAGGCCATGCTTTAATTAAAAAAATAAATAATCATCTGAAAAAACAGAATTCGAGTATATATGATGTTTCTCTTTTACCAAAGCATAACAATGCTTGATCGGTTTTTAACTTGAACGCAGAAGCGTTCAGTGACATAGATTCAATTGAAAGGATAAAAATTGTATATAATGCAAATGTTATGTTTAAACATTAATGTGAAGATTTAAAGAAGTTGAAAATTCGTGTAAGAAATAAAACTATAATTTTAAATTGGTTAAATGCGTGCTACTATTATCACAATCGTTTTTGCAAAGTACGAATTTCTTACTAACTTCTGTTCGCATTTTACAAACCACGTACTAAAGTACATCGTGCGTATGTCCACCGTTATACGCATAATCTGCTTTATTGTGCATTACCAACTGATTGTCCACAAAATAAAATGAGTCCGAACGTGTTTCAAATGGATTTTCAATCATTTCAGAAACTGCAAGATCATTTTTAATAGCCATATGAGAATTGAATTAACATTTTCATCTATCAAGTAAACGTATTTCTCACTTACTCAAATCAGCAGGCAAAGTAGGAAACTCGTAAATGTGCTCACAGGTGTTCTTGCTGTTTGGTATACAAAATCCAAATTGAAAGTCAAAGGTTTTTAGCAATCTGTCCCGAAAGAAGTGACGCTCGATCATTCGAAAATTATTCACTGGTTTGGAACCCACAAGAAACTCGATCGTAGCTCCGACAGTCTTTAATTTAAGAAATTGAGGAGTAAATTGGTAACGTACAAAGCGGCCAGTATTTGCATCCTCGCAACCAGATTCTTCGCATTCGGGTTCTACGTCTTGATTGGAATCACACTCTATAATACGGATAAAGAGTTCGTAATCCACGATCACTTTGACGATACCAAGCGTATATTATTGTGACAACTACAAACCAGTAGCTGGCGGTTTAGTTATTTCGAATAATACTGCTCCCGTTTCCAGATCTCTGATTTGGAATTTTGTAAAATCTATATCGTAAATATTTGCCTCGGGAGAGCACAGGTATTCTAAAAGTAATAAACTGCGATAGAAAATGTCGATACTATGTTATGGTAAGAGCAAATAATAGTAAAGCCATTAAGTCCGATCAATTCCTTATTAAATACAGTGAGTCAAAAAAAGTATTTGTACACGTAGTTTCTTTGCAATAACTTTATACAAATACGTGACATACTAACAAAAACTGTTTCAATTAATAGTGTACTATGCACAGAGGTAACATGGAAATTAACAATTTTTCATAATACGTTTCAAAAAAATAATGCTATAAAAACAAGAATTTGGAAGTCCAAAAAGTATTTGTACACTTATGATTCTACTGGTAAATCCTGAAAATAAGCATGCGTCGTCGTGACACTGATCAAAACGTAAATAAGTGTTTGTTTACATAGTGGTCTTGGCCTGCTTACGGTGGTAGTGCGTCTTCGAACTTCATACAGAAGCCACGACAGCGAAGAAAAATGAAATACCCGTATCCGTGCGAGACCGTGTTATTTTTCTTCGATAACGTGGAGAAAGTTATAGAAAAATTGGCAAAACTTTAAATCTAAACTTTACAACAGTGCAGTATATTGTTAAAAAGTGCGAGAAAATAAAAACTACAGACTATAAGCCACGGTCAGGTCGGCCGAAGATACTTACAATTAGAGAGCGTCGGGGTATTATTAAAGAAGCTACAAAATATCCATTTGTAACTGCTCGAACACTGTGCAATGATGTCGCGTCACTATCAGGGAAGAATGTGTGTCCCCAAACTATTAGAAATATTTTGCATTCTGCTGAAATATATGGCAGAGCTGCGAGAATGAAACCATTCATCGATAATGCGAACAGAGAAAAACGGCTAGGTTTCGCTAAAACCTACGCAAATAAACCAATCGAATTTTAGAAACGCGTTATCTTCTCAGCCGAAAGTAAGTTCAATATTTTTGGGTCAGATGGGAAGAAATTTGTCTGAAGAAAAGCCAATACTGAACTTCAACAGAAGGATCTTATACCAACTGTTAAGCACGGCGGCGGACACGTGGTGATATGGGGCTGTATGGCGTACAGTGGTGTTGGAAATATTGCATTTATCCAGGGAACAATGAATGCCATGAAGTATATCGAAGTGTTGCGTGATAATTTAAAAGAAAGTGCAGTTAAAAGTGCTGTCGTGCAATAAGTACTTTTGTTACATAGAGGATTTTGTGTAAGCAAGGAAATATGGAAAGTGAGGCGAGTATCGAATCCGCAAGGAAAGAAGCTAATTTAGAAAAGAAAAAATTTATTTGGAAGACAGCTTGCTGCAAAAAATCGAAGAAACTAATACTTACTTAAAACATTACATTTCTTGTTTATTTTTGTGCTTCATTTTGTATTTTTTATTTAAGCAATGTATAAAAAATGTGTAACGAAGTGAACAAAATTATATTTAAATAACTAAACAAAGAAGCAACTTTGTTATGAATTCACCACATTTACGGAAAAAGGGCACATAAACCACTTGCTTGAAACATATAAATAAAGACACATCATTTCCAAATCAAGACTTATGTTTTCAGAACGTTTGAAGGGTACAATAACTACATCCCTAAAAAAATTGGATTAAATTGCATTAGTTTTTATTAAGTTATACTATAATGAAAACTTTGAAATCGATTTTCTTGAAATGGCATTTTGGTGTATGTGCCCTTTTCCATCAAATGCCTGAATTGTTGAAGCAAAAGGGATGCATACAAAATATTAATCATAATGTACAACTTAGACAATCATAAGCTTTCTACCACAATTGTAAGTGTACAAATACTTTTTTGGCTTCCAAGTTCTTGTTTTTATGGCATTATTTTTTTGTAACCCATTATGAAAAGTTGTTAATTTGGTCATTACCTCTGTACATAGTACACTATTATTGGAAATAGTTTTTGCTAGTGTATGACTTGTTTGTATAAAGTTATTGCAAAAAACCCAGGTGTACAAATACTTTTTTGACTCACTGTACATAGCGGTGCATTAAAACAGGAACGCTTACTATCGGTAATTATAGGCAAGCACAGCACCATTTCCGGGGTTATAGGTGTTTCTTCAATATTCCCATTATCGGCATTCTCCTGATCTGCCAATGGTGTAAACTGAACAATAGCTTCGTTTGATTTGTTTTCGCTATCGACACTCATAATTTAAATGTAATTAGACCATAACAATACGAGTTACCACCTCAATGTAAATATCATCTATGACAATCTTGGTGTGTTTCGCGCCAAGATGATATCCATCGAATAGTATTCAGTGATCTTTCGCATAATTCGTGAAAAACGTTCTATCCGATATTTTCGATCGTGACGATGCCTATCCATAAGATGCCATTTTCGTCGTCTAAACTTTGTCGCATCTCTCCTCACTTCACACGACAATTAACGCGCCACGTAAACCACGTAAAGCATATCAATTGTAAATATCCCAAGGCTGTATGTACTCTACGACTGTAGAGAAACCAAGGGTGGGCACTTCCCATATATTTCTGTTGGCAAAATTTAGTTATGGGGCACTTTTCGCCAGAGGCGCTAGGATCAATAAAGTTGAAAGAATTTGGTAACAGATGGCGCTGATGAGATTATTTTGTGGCGGGAAGTTGTTTTATTATACTTTTGAGTATTGTTACAAATTTTGATGAGGCTATACAAAAAAAAATGTGGGTGTGTAAAGCGTTAATTGCAGAACGTTGAAAAAAAAACGGGTCGTGCTGGCGTTGATGGAAAGTGCCCTATGGTTTATCTGAAACACAAAAAGGAAAAGGGATTCTTAATCTGCATGAACATGGCTTCTCTGTAACTAGAACAATTCAGAAAAATTAAAAATTGTTAAAATGTCAGCCTTTTGAATAAAAATTCAAATTTTGTCCAAAAATCGCAAGGAATTATGTAAATAAAAAAAGAACGGTGACAGATACAGTCATAATCCTAGTTCCAGAGATAGCCATGTTCATGCAGGTTAAGAATCCCTTTTCCTTCTTGCGTTTCAGATAAATCATAGGACACTTTCCATCAACGCCAGCACGAGCCGTTTTTTTTCAACGTTCTGCAATCAACGATCTATACACGCACATTTTTTTTTGTATGGCCTCATAAAAAATTGTAATAATACTTAAAAGTACAATAAAACAACTTGCCAAATTTCAAATAAATATGTTCCACAGTTTTTTTTATAAAAATTTCGCAAATATCACCTACTTTTTCGGTCTCACAAGGCAGAACCCCCCCCCCCCCCCCTTAAGCAATTGCTTGAGACGATCTTAATCTTAAGACACGTTTATGAATACCGCCCTATGTAGCGACTATGAATACCGGCCTAGGAGGATTCGGCCGACGACTTCAGCGAGGACCTCGGAGGATACTTCGAAACGCTACACACATTCTGTCTCTTATCAGCTGTCTGAACAATTGAATAAACTCCAAAGTTTAACTTATAGCACATTCGGCAACCTGCACTAGTGCGCACTGAGTGCGAACTCTTTCGCTTGCAATTGGCTAAAATTCGCACTCAATGCACACCAGTGCGACCGTCCGAATACGCTATTATAGTTTCTTGTATTTTGTTTTATTTGAAACTCCCACACTCCGACGAGCATAGAGGTTCAGCGCTCCACGGGCACCAACCCGCGTTCTGATTTTAAAATCACCGCTAAAACACGCAACAATTGTTTAACAGCGATGGTAACAAAAAATTACTAGCCATCTTTTTCCAAACAATTACTGACAATTACTTTAATTCACCTGAATTTAGCTGAATTCACCCGAATTCATCAAACAATTGGCAAATGAGACTATTATTTTTCAGAGTCCGTTAAATCTTAAATCTTCTTATTTAAAGATGAACACTGAAGAAGAAAGCCTTCTTACACTCAAAATAGCTCTCTCTCTCTGTATTTTGACAATTAGTACTTTTGTAACGCATCTTAGATTTATTCACTATCAGTTTGATAGGGATGTCATGTATTGTCCGGTATTGTCAGTCCAGTTGACAGTTTGACACCAGTTGACACTGTCAGATGCTGTCAGACTTAACCTTACCTCCGTTGAGTTTGTCACGCTCCACATACTAATTGATACTAATGAAGGTTCTTATGCACGATCGCTCGATCGTCCCATTTGAATCCGCATTTCTATTTAATCGTGTCACTAGTGGCAGACGCGGGTGCTCGAGGACTTTTTAAACTCTGTGCCCATTTCGTGTAAATAGGTACATGATAAATAAACGATCATGTCTAATCAGCCTCAAAAGTCTAACGAACCTTACCGCGAGTTGGAGGAGTTGCGGGGTTCTGAGTTGAACGCCAATCCAGAAAGTACCTCAAGATGCGATAGAAGTTTTGGAAGCAGCGTAGAACGTTCCATGGAACTATCTTCCGTAGTAGTAATCCCAGATGGTATACTGCTTTTACCAGACGCATATTTTTTATTAGTATTAAGGAAGTCAAGATTATTTGAATACGCAAACTATTTTTATGTCTCTTTAAAATATTACTGACACGTTTTATGTACAGGGTAATCTGCTTACACTTGTAAAGGAATGGGTAACTGTAAGTTGTGTAAATATCTTACTATATGCATGGGAAAGTAACACCGAATTTAATGGGACTACTCCGATTAACGTTCGTTATAAGCGACAAACTTTCTCTGCGAGATACTTAACAGAATGTACTCGATCTTTCTTCGAACATGGATTGGAAAGTTACTAACGATTAATTTTATAAATGCGTCTACAGCAATGACTTCGTTTATGCCATCTAAGTAACTTGAACATTTATATATACTTTTACGTAACATATATCCGATTAACAAGTTAGATTACAATTGTATATTATTGCGTTTATGTATTGTGTTTAACTTATTACAGTTGAATGAATTTCTTTAACTCACGCCGACTGCTCTAGATTTAATTCATGAAATCTTCTCTATATTAAGTGTATATAGATTGTTTAACACTATTTGTTATGGAAAGTATTTTCATTGTACGCAACTAATTAAGCATGGTAGAAAGTAAATGAACTTAATATTATTTTAAATAGCATTATATTTCGTTAAGATTCCAATATTCATTCGTACTTATCAACAGACACGTTTACTGTGATCCAAGCTATCAATGCATTAGGATTTGGAAAATTTCAAGTCAAATTATCCTTATTTACGGGTCTCTGTTGGATGGTAGACAGTATGGAAATAACGATATTGAGTATTTTAAGCCCATCGTTGCATTGCGAGTGGGGTATAACTAGGTATCAACAAGCTTTGACAACTACGGTAACGTCCTTCGATATATTGTTTATACTTTGTAAAGACGTCGCGATCATTTTGAATGTAATATATCGTTGCAATTATTGCAGGTTGTTTTTCTTGGTATGATGCTAAGTTCAACATTTTGGAGTAATTTAAGCGATAGATACGGCAGCAAGCAATCCTTAACCCTATGCGCGATATTGTTACTTTACTACGCTTTTCTCAGCTCTTTTGCGCCAAATTTCCTTTGGATCTTGTTGCTTAGAGGATTAGTTGGCTTTGCTATTGGTTGTGTACCACAATCGTAAGTATTTGGTAAGTTCCGCCAATGAGAATATAACTGTGTTTAAAATAAATTCGAATAACTCTAGTCCATGCTATTTCAGTGTAACATTGTACGCGGAGTTTCTTCCAGCAAAGCAAAGAGCAAAATGTGTTATTTTATTGGATGTAAGCAGGATTAAATATGAATCTTAATAATCTTAAACATATACATATACTTAGTCTGCATGAAATATTTACTTCTTTGCAGTGTTTCTGGGCACTCGGAGCTTGTTTCGAAGTGGCAATAGCATTGGCAATAATGCCAAATTTTGGTTGGAGATGGCTTCTCATTCTGTCAACAATACCGCTTCTTGTATTTGCTATGATCACTCCGGTGAGTAAACATAAATGAGTAATATGTACCTACAATGAAAATTATATTACACATCTTGTACTGCATCCTCGACTAGTGGCTGCCAGAATCTACCATATTCGATATGACAACTGGAAGGATGGACAGAGCCGTCTCGACATTGGAGCGAATAGCAAGAGAGAATAAGAAACCTCTGCCTCCGGGAAGATTAGTCATGGACCGCTTTTATCAAGTTAACCATGGTAAACTGAAAGACGTGCTGAGCAAAGAAATGTACAGAACATCCACTTTACTTTGGCTTGTGTGGTAAATATATAATTTCCAATTACATTTCTGTCGGATACACACGTACGTATCGTCGAAAAATTAACAATGAAAGCTGTACTTCTAGGATGAGTACCGCATTTTGTTACTACGGTGTCGTACTGATGACTACAGAGCTGTTCCACACATCATCCGAGCAGTGCAGCTCTTGGGGGAACGAAAAAGAGGATGTCTGTCAATTAGATTGTCGCCTGGAACGTAGCGATTACATTGATCTCCTTTGGACAACATTGGCTGAATTCCCTGGAATATTCTCCACCATTTTCGCAATTGAGAAAATTGGCAGAAGGAAAACGATGGCTTTTCAGCTAGTAATGTTTGCCATGCTGATCTGCTTTCTAGGCAGAGCATGCCTGCTGAGTAGAGGAGCATTAACACTCGCAATCTTTCTAGCCAGAGGATTGATCGCTGGCGTGTTTCAAGCAGCTTACGTGTACACGCCAGAAGTATATCCAACGCACTTGCGTAGTATCGGGGTCAGTACTTGTAGTGCCATGGCTAGAATCGGGGCAATGGTCACACCATACATAGCTCAAGTATTTCTTCAATGGTCTATAACTGGGGCGATGGCAATATACGCTGTGACAGCATTATGCGCTGCTACAGCTACCCTCGCTTTGCCCGTTGAAACGAAAAGTCAGTCGTTAAACGATTCACCTCAAGAAACTAGGTGAATCCATTTTCAGTCTTCACTTCGGTGGTATTGTTCAGATGGTTTATAACAGCGTTCTGCTAAAACACAAATTATTGGATCAACGCAGTCTTTTTTTTATAACGAAACAGAGCTCGCTCGTATTTATTGATATCCGTTTATTCCGGTTTAGGATCATACAGTTACATATATAATATATGTACATAATAAGTTATCTGTAGCGTCTGATCGATTTTACTTTATAAATTGATAGGACAGATAAGAGATAAACTATACATATCACATTGCAAGTTATTCGATACATATGCCTTCTTTTTCTAGCATGTCGCAGTATGTGTTTGCGTTGAATGTAATAAATGTCAATAGTAGACTTTAGCAATACATGGGAAATGTAGAAAGACTGATATAAAATATTAATATGCAACAGAAGTGCCAAAATGCACAATCGTGCAGGATTAGTGTACACACGCGATGAATCATGATTTTTCTTGATTTTTCTTTGATACTGTAAAAATAACAATGACGTAGAACTAAAACATTTACTTTTATTACTTAAATAGATGCAGAGACGAAGAATACTATTTTAAAAGTTTCGCCTAATTTTCATGATTGTTTCCTAAACAAATCTACATATGTATTTGTACAATAAAAAAGATGTTGAGATATATTAACTTACTTATTCATTTTCTCACCTCGCTCTAGAACCTCGCATAAAAGACTATCATCGAAATAATTATAACAAAATGATGGATGCGTTAAAGTTTTACGGGAAAACCATCACGGAATTTTACGTAACATTACAGTTTGCACGTAGATAAAACAGCAGAACTTATAACATTATAAGTATGGAAAATATTTCAGACAATAACAATTTTTTACTACTTTCACATCTGTTTAGTATTTGGAATGATAATAAATGTTGCAATAGTATTTTGAATGTTCTATTATAATAATTGCCGCTACGCTAAAGGAAATAGGCCTTGGTCATCAAATGTTTTCTTTATCCAATGTTTTACAATCGCAATGCAGAACGATTAAATATTTTCATTAAGATTGATTTCATATAGATTGAATATACGACAGCAATTCTTCTTTCAAATATCCTGCAGAATCGTCCGTTTTTTCTGATCCACTTCCACCAGTGAATATTAGAAGAGCAGCAGGAAACAATTCCAATTCGAGTAATGTCTTATCGAACGTCTCCTCGTTGAATGTTAATCCAGTTAGCCTTCTTAAAGTGAAGGGCCTCTCATTATTCGCCAAATTCTCACTGACGAATTCAACTACACTCTTGAAATTTTCGTGAACCGAAAAAGTTCCTTGTAGAATAATGTTATCGGGAAATCGAATGCGAATCAACGAGAATTTATACTTCCTAAGTGACTGCTTCTCGTCCCTCTCTCTCATAGCTTTTGTTCTCAGCATTTGATTCAGTTCAACAGCCTCGCTTCTGTTAATAACAGCAGAAAAATATGCATATTCGATGTGATCAATCGTACACTATCCTGTATTCCGTGCAAAACAATTAGATGCATAATTACCGAAGCTGCTGTTCTCTTTTTATTTCCTCCGAAGATATGTTGAAAAAACTCGGCGGCAATTCGTTTCTCTCGCTTGCTTGCATAGGTAGCAATACTTGAACGTTTCTGTCTAATTCAAGCGGAATGGTTTCTGCAGACTTCAATGCTTCGCATAGCATGGTGAGGTCGTTTATGTCACAATTCTCTGGGTTCCAAACCAAGAAATCCTCCTCTATGTCATTATTCGGCAACGTCATTTGTCGGAAGCCAGCAGCATTTAGGAATTCTAATGTACCTTCTATTGGGAGCACTTTGTCCTTAAAAGTATCAATGGATTCATGCTTTAAAATTGTTTTCAGACTTATGATGAAAGAAGCCTAATAGAAATCTTCTGTTTCCTTCTACAAATCTAAGACGAACAAGGGAAGATCCCGAACCCGGAAATTCAAAAAATTCTGAAACTTTGTTAATACGTAGGGGATTTCCTCCTGATTACAACGCAATTTTTGTTTACTGCCCAATTTCACTCGAGGGGGTTGAAATTGAGCCCTGAAAATTCGTTTATTTTTCGATTCTGTTATAATTAACGAACTGTAAGAAATAGAAAAAAAGTTTCAAGACAAAAGTTACGTTTTTTAATGAGATCTATCATTTGGTAAAACAATTATTTGGCAGTTCACGAGTTATAACACAAAATCGGAAAATAACCGGATTTTCAGGGGTCAATTACACCCCCCTAGAGTGAATTTGGGCAGCAAATAAAAATTGCGTTGTAATCAGGAGAAAATCTCCTACACATTCACAAATTTTCAGAATTTTTTGACTTTCCGGGTTCGAGATGTTCCCTTGTAAGTATCACTTCACATATAGAGTATATTCTTACATTAGTGAACATTTCGATTGAGTTGTTAAACAGGCAATATATATAATTGACATGTAAAAAAAATGAAGTGCATTTTAAAAGATATTGAATAAACAATTTCAATAATCAAAGTTTTCTAACACATTTACTGAGAATGTAAATAAGAGAGAAAGCCCTTTAATTATCTTTATATGCTTACGTGAATGTAGCTAAGGAAATGAAAGATTTTTATCAAGACTTCTTTTCTTACAACTCTGTCAATAAAATAACAATATTACTTGGAATATTCTATTATGCATTCTAATTTTTCTGTATTTTTCCACCTCTGGATTATTTATGATGTTTTCTAAATACTTTCCGAGTGTATCGACACAGCTGTTAACCCTTTCCCTCCCGGTATTGCAGTTTTGTATGATCAAGCAGGATGTTAAACCTGCCTCTTCGCCTTTTAATTGCTCATACAAAAACTCTCTTATTTTTCTTTTCCACTCAACTTGTGATAATATTTCATTCGACAAATATGGACATCGGAAATATACACCAGCAACTGCTAGCAAAGATCTGTCTTTGTTCTCATGTTTAGTTTCTGTTTTTGGTTGTGCCTGCTCCTTTTGTGCTTTCCGCTGTATGTTTCTTTCCTGTTCCAACTCGCGTTTTACTTGAGCCTTTATAGCCGCATACGATCTGCAAGCAACGTAGTTTCATGAACCATTCCTCTGGGAATGTTTATACAGTGTAGTTACTAAACCGAAAAGCACAAGAAAGCCGAAAGTACACGTTAATATTCCTTTTGTATATAACTTACGTATTAAATTTAGTTATATCGTTTCCTTTGGCTTCCAGTCTTGCCAAAGCAGCTTGACCAGCTATTTTAGCTTCTTCCGTAGGTTCTACTCGTTTTATCGGTTGCGCTGTCTCTGCAGATGCTGTCGCACTGGTTGATTCTGATAATCTGTATAAAGTAATTTTTATGCTAAACATTCCATCAACAGTTCTATTATATTTTTGTTACATATCCGAAAATCTCCTTTCAATTGAAAGGTAACGCGGTAACGAAAACAGTGCATATCTTTTACCGATTGTTCCCGATTTTTTATACAATTATATAGACCCTGAGTCCCAAAATTAACTCTCTTAACAAACATGTTAATGACTTTGCATTCATAAATGCTGGTGGGCCTCCAAAAAAGATTTTATTAAAAAGAATGGATTAAATTAAAAGAGATGGAGGTGGTCTTTACATTTCGACAGCATTTCTGCCTTTTTGTTAACTGAATTTTGAATTCCATACTTATAGAAAGATTAAGACGTCAAATATTGGATAACCCTGTCTACTTAATAATGAGTATTTCTTTATTACGCTACATAAATAAATACTCATTATTAAATAGAGGGGGTTATCCAGTATTTGACGTCTTAATCTTTCTATAAGTATGGAATTAAAAATTCATTTAACAAAAAAGCAGAAATGCTGTCGAAATGCTGTAAAATTCCTTTTAATAAAATCTTTTTGGAGGCCCACCAGCATTTATGAATGGAAAGTCGTTAACATGTTTGTTGAGAGAGATAATTTTGGGACTCAGTGTCTATATAATTGTATAAAAAATCGGTAAAAGATATCAGGAAATGTAAGTTAGCACTTAGAGTAAACACTGTTTCCGTTACCGCGCCTCAAAAATGTGACGCACGAAACATATTTTCCATATCGTAGCAGACAAATGAATGATTCCATAAGCAAGCACCCACAATTTTGGCAAGAAGAAGATGGTAACAAATACTGGATGGTTCTGTATATATCGACTATAAATGATTGTAGATAACGCTATTATCTGTATAGTCTAGAACAGTGGCGCACGCAGGGGGGGGGGGGCTGAGGGCTTTGGCCCCCCAAACAAAAAGAGAAACAAGGGAAGGGAAGCGAACAGATTTGTATCAAGCACCGTGAAAGACGGAGCGAGACAAAGTATCAACGAGTCGCGCGTGATCTGTCTCTGCCCCCCCTAAAATAAAATTCTGGATGCACCACTGGTCTAGAAGCCGATAACAAATAGACCCTGAATATTATGATCAATCGCTGGAAATTATTTAAGAGTTAAAGTCATAAAGGATAAAGACATAAAGTCATATCTGTTTCCCCTGTTATCATTACAAAGATAATATCTGTGAGCAAAAAGCTTTGTTATATTATATTGTAACAAACTTTACTTGCATCCTTTCCCAGCGCTCATAAATTTTGTATCCAATTTCTTTTTCTGAAAGAATAATTTGATTTTGTCCGTCATAGTTGGGAATTACTTCAATATCACAATGTATCGCAGGAAGTAAATTATAATCGATATGCCTTCCTCGTTACCAAGACA
This sequence comes from Andrena bucephala, assembly GCA_947577245.1. Lineage (NCBI taxonomy): Eukaryota > Metazoa > Arthropoda > Insecta > Hymenoptera > Andrenidae > Andrena > Andrena bucephala. The sequence goes on along the minus strand of OX387717.1, from coordinate 28,171,008 downwards.
ATCTATTGGCTTTTCTAATGAAACAGGAAATCTGTAACAAAGATAGAAGTTTTATGTATCTCCGTTATGACGCGAGTCAATTCAATTACAATAAGTACAACTATACCCACAATTGTGTTTCTGGAATAAATTAGTTGTATCCAATACTGAATTACTCTCCCGATGAAGCGTCGCGCTCCTCTGATATAGGATCTAAAAATAGAAATTATAATACTGTGTTATAGTATTCTATTTTCGAGAAATCAGTTTCCTATGTAAATAAGCGTAAATGTGACAAAATTTCTGGACATCGTAGATCGTGTACACGATTGATTCCTTTCTTAGGGACTCAATGTTTAGCGCGAACGACTAAACAAGATGAATAAGGAAAGTGAAAATGGTGTAAATCTGGTAAAAATTTTCCCCCCCCACAAATTAATGATCTGTCACTTGCATTCTATACTTATATGAGACATAGTATAAAAATAGATTTCTAAACGCGCATATTGTTATTGTATTGCAACAACAAAGCAAAATTAATGGTCTTAGTTATTATCGCGAATATAAGTAGGAAAGATGCATTACGGATTGTCTCGCCGCTCGCGGCGAAAATATGCATAGATGAGAACAAAAATCGTGAATTATCTTACTCTGCTCCATAAAATGCTCGGAAATTCTAGCGCCGTAAATATGCCAGGCGATGAATATCAGAGCCACGGTACTAACAAAGGTGAACAAGAAAATCTTTAGCAACTGCAATTGAAAGTCATCGAATGTTAGCCAGGCTATAAATTCATTAGAGTAATCAGAGAATTTCTGTTGTGTTTCATCACCAATAACAAAATCGGTTAGATTACACGTTAGCCCAACTGTCGTGGACACTAAGTTAGTTACGCCATATGTAATTTCATCGACTGTTTTCGCCAGATACTCTATCCAAGACCACGAATTTTCATGTGCACTACTCATTACATGTGAAAACTTCTTAATTCGATCAAATATACGAACACTGCTCACCACTTTGTTACGTCACATGCATGTCACTCTCTCATACTTTCAACCATCCGAATCATTCTGACCCATGAGCATAAATCCCGGAGCGTGACGAAAATCAACGAAAACTGCGAACCAGCTGAGAAAGTTTGCAGGTGCGCATAAAGGTATCGTTCGGTTTATCATGATGTATTTATATCATGCGGTTTACCATCTTATTGAAAAATCTACGTGGTTCATGAACAGTGGCTGCTATTTTTATGGAACACATGTGAACACATGAACATGCATGGATCTAAATGGGGTGCGTTCCACTTACGCCCAAATCGCCCGTGATTTTCATTAAGCTGGGTTTCCCCGTACGCGACTGGACGCATCGTCAAGAATTTCAAAGTCGATTTTCTCGAAAATGAAGCGCAATAACAAAAAATTTTATTCCTTTTTCTCAACTTATTTACTTGTTTTAAATCGAAAAGAAAGAGTAACTTTTTTTCATATCGCGCTTCATTTTCGTGAAAATCGACTTTGAAATTCTTGACGTTGCGTTTAGTCGCGTACAGGAAAACCTAGCTTAATGAAAGTCACGGGCGATTTGGGCGTAAGTGGAATTCGCCCATGGGCGCGAGTTAACTCGGTAATTAATTACTGATGATGGGTTTAGTACGAGTATCTTCAGAGCGAATGATTTATTCAACGGGATAGAAATATTGAGTTGCTTTTATAACAAAATATTTTCGACTTTATATGATTATGGTGTTTTTAAACTGTGATATATCGATTTGAAATCGACGTAGAATCGATGTGGCTGGACATATCGATATTTGTGACGCGCGTACTTCACTTTTGTTATTGTGTACAATTGTACATTACGTATATATGTACCTCTTGTTATTATAATGTAATAAGAGCTTCGTAGAATCGTCACGTTACTTATTAGCTGCGAATATGTCGGAGAATAAAGAAAAGGAGGAAGAAAAGCCTGTGGTTGCAAAGACTGCAATCGATTTGCAGCGTCTAAAACTTCAAAAGTTAATGAAAAATCCAGTAAGTGCAATTAAATAGTTTACCAGTATCTCTGTACTCCAACTTGTATACATTAAGAGTAGAATTTAATAAGCAGTTTTCTTTCATTTTTGTTTCTAAATTATTCAGGCATTTTTCCTTATACTGTTCTTGTGAAAATACAGTATGAAATTTAATTGTTATTATAATAGGAAAAGCCTATTATATTACCCGAACGGCCTAAATCTAAGAATACACCAACGGTGCCAGAATTTGTTCGCAATGTAATGGGTAGTAGCGCCGGTGCGGGCAGCGGGGAATTTCATGTATACAGACATTTAAGACGGAAAGAATATGCACGTCAAAAATTTATTCAAGAAAAGGGTCGTAAGGTAATTTTGACTCGTAACATATAAATGTAATGTAATATAAGATAGTGCACGCAATGAGAACTGTCCTCGGTAAGTTCATGAATTTAAACTTCCACAAAAGTTATTTTACATAAATATTAATTTGCATGATACTTCTTGAAGTATAGGATGGTAAATTTTAAAATTGCAATTCTTAACTATATTAATTAATAGTAATATAAATCTATAGATTATCCCATAATTTTTTTATATTTAACACAAGTAAAAAATAATTTTATTAATTAAATATATGAATTAAATTCATTTAAAAAAAAACTGGATATCAATAAAATCGAATAACATTTCATCCCTGATTACAAAATTATAATTATTATTCCACATAAAAAATAATTTATAATCAGCTCTTTTAATTTCGAGATTAATACTATTCATATTAATTACTTAATAAACCCTGATACAAAAGGTAAAAAACTAATTTACGTAATTTAATAAAAAATTCTTCTACAATACTACATCATTATATGTAAATAAATTTATTCGTAATAATTACTAAAACACCTTTAATTTAAATTACTTTTCTTAAAATAAACATTTCTCAAACACAAATCCATAAATATTAAATTTAAATTCCAAAAATTAATTTAATTATATCAGTGTAAAAGAAAAGTTTTACTTAAACTAAAATTTTCTACAAAATACACTTTCCAGTATATTTACTATGTTACGACTTTCCTCACTTATAATGAGAATGATGGGAAAGTTCTCCACTAAATAAAATTATCTTTAATAAATTTAATTCAATAAATGTACTTTTAAATCCAATTTCAAAATTATATTAAAATAATCTATCCAAAAATTTAATTTACTGTAATTCATACAATCTACAGTGGCGTGCAAAAGTATTCGGCCACCCTTTAAAATCGTATAACTTTTTTCAAATTGATCCAAACGACTTGAGTCTTTTTGAGAAGCTAGAAGGATTAGCTTGCTAAATGATGTGATTCGTCAGTTAACAAAAAATGTACTTAGTCGGAATAGCAGAAAAAATAGTAAAGGTCGTTTTTTAAACTTTTTTTGTGAACCCTTCATGAAAACTCAAAATACCCGTTTGTAGATTTAAGTAAGTTATATACGTGCCCAAAATTTCATCAAAATCGGTTAACTTAAAGATCGCAGAATAAGGTCGAAAATCGCGAAATTCCCGAAATCAGCGTTTTCGACCTTATTCTGCGATCTTTAAGCGTTCATAGATGAGAGCAACGTTAACCGATTTTGATGAAATTTTAGGTACGTATATAACATACTCAAATCTACAAACGGGTTTTTTGAATTTCCATTAAGGGCTCACAAAAAAAGTTTTAAAAAACGACCTTTACTATTTTTTTTTGCTATTCCGACCAAGTGCGTTTTTTTCAAACCAAGGAATCACACCATTTAGCAAACTAATCCTTCTAGCTACTTAAAAAAAAACTCAAGTCGTTTGGATTAATGTTAAAAAAGTTATGCGATTTTAAAGGGTAGCCGAATACTTTTCCACGCCACTGTATAATAACCCGCATTTTGACTTGAATTATTATTTAAATTAAATATTCTAAGAATTATATATAAATAAACTCTTCAAACAGCAATATACAAAGTTGATAAATTATAGTCAATCCTATTACAATCCTATTGTGTCGGAATTAACTTTTACTAAAATCAAAATATAACTTTTTCAATTCTTCTGCACATTAATATCGGCTAACATCATTTACATTCTACATTTTTAACGAAAGTGAAAAAGAAGTTTTTCATGTTTGTGATATTTTTTTAGGAACTCTTAGACATTGAATATCATGAAAAGCTAGAGGACAATAAAAAGATGGCTGAAGAAATAACAGCAAAGAAAAGAGCAAAGAGATTAAAAAAGAAGCAGAAATGGAAGAAAAAGAAACAGATGAAAGTTGAAAAAGGAGAACAGCATAATAAATATACGGACAGCAATTCAGAAGGGGAAAGTTCTGATGAAGAGCAGACAGATGACAAAAATGACAATGAGCCCAAAGCTGCGTGTAATGATAAAAGTGAAAATAATACGATCGAAGATAATAAAGATGCACAAGGTACATCGGCATTATGCGTAAATGAAAGTGTAGATGAAAAGAGTTCAAATGAAAAAGAATTATGTTTGTAAAAGAATTTAAACGATGTCTCTGAAATTGTTGGAACCAGCGAAGTATCAAACCACGAATGTAAAAAAGCAAATTCTTCTGTAAATATAGTTGAAAGTAAAGATAGTGGTGCAGAGAATGTATATATAAATAGAGCAGACACAAATTCTTTACAGAAATTACGGTTAAGAAACGAAAAGAATGCATAATAGCTGTGAGTATAGTTGTTACTGTATTTACTTAGATTACACATATAATTCTTATTTGTATTCGGGTGTGATTGTTACTATCAGAATGATCAGAGAGGAATATTTTTTCCACACGTTGTTACTAGTAAATCGCTAGGAATTGTTCAATTTTCTCCAATTATTCACATATGTACAGATATATAAAACAAGGTAAACTGTAAAAGTTATGTAAAATTCACACTTAAAAAAAGTTATTCTAAATTGTCTCATAACTTAAACACTCGTCAAATTTACAATTCAAGTATCATGTTATTGATAAATTTGTTTAATTTATAATTAATAATAAGTCATCCTCTTCACAGCTTACTTGTATGTTAAACTACAGTAACCCAATTACTTTGTTCTCATTTATCTGTTTTTTTTTGTATTATAATGCTGAGATAGTAGCATCTATATTATCGTATCGTTTAATTCTTTCAAAAACGCTTGCCAAATTTTGGGCAATTCTTCGCTCCTCCAGTGACGGAGCGCTTTTCATATATATCTCTAACTGAAACTTCCCTTTCATTAGATCCCCAATTTTTTCAGGCACAATAGTTTCCTAGAATAAAAAGGTATTAAACAGTAGCATCAAACAAATTATTATTAAGCCGCTCGCTGCAGAGACTGTCCAAAAGATTGTACCGGCGATTGCTTTGGTTGTTCAACTTTTTGAAAGATTGCAGTACATTAGCATACCTGAAACTGTTTCATATAATCAGAGATATCGTCTACGTGATCTCCGATCTCAGCCCAAAGATTTTGCAAGTCCGACACTTCGGTACAAGCGGCCACATGACTAAGCGTAAGGCACAGCTGACAAATAAAAATAATAAATACCAATAATTATGTTTAATCCTATAACTGCGTGATTCTATATACGGTAAATACATGTCTTAATTACTTGTTGAACAAGAGCATCACGATGGGGATACTCAATGTAGCTTGGCACGTGCTGAGAATTCTCAAATGCTAAAATAATGCTCTTCCACAAAGTTATAACGTACTTGCCGTAAGAATTGCAAGAATACAATGCCCATGCTGCATTTGTACGGACTTTGAAGTTCGGACTGTCGCATATTAACTTGCATAATATAGGAAATACTTGATCCTACTAAAACAATAAAACTGTATTGTATATGCAATAAGAAATATTGATGAAAAATTAATTCTATTAATTACGTACCCGCCATGAAGGTTGTAATATATTGTCCGGATTGTTACTTAAAACCAGTCCTAGGGCCCGACAGGCATTCCAACGCACCTTCAACGGTCAGTAAATCAAAATATTAAATTCTATGCAATAAGACAAATAAAAATTAACTAAGATAAGAAGGATCGTATGAAAAATTTCAAGGATTATGAAAAACATTTTAAATAGTTAAAGCTGTCCATTAATGTGTGCAATAATATTTTCATTTACTTTCATATCGTTTCCTAAAGTAGCACAGTTTATGAGAGCCTCTAATCCTGCCGATGTATCGGACAATACATGCTTGTCAGGACATAAGTGCAGAATACTTCCCAGGGCTCGCACAGCATTACATTTCACTTTATCACTGTCCTTAGTTGCTTTAATGCTGATCTGATAAAGTTTAGGTAGTAAAACCTCCAAAGGGAGAGGTTCTATTTCATTATAATTTCTGCAAAGAAAGTGGCATGAGTATGCTAAAGATTTAGTAATTAGAAAGATACAGAAGAAATCTGTTGACTAGCGAGGCTAAACATCAACGCATGCTTTAGACCAGTGGTGAGTAACCTTTTGTCCAAAGTGGGTCACAAGTGGAAACCTACAACTCTACGCGGGCCGCAATATTAAATACATAAATATAACTAATCCTATATCTTTTACAGTTCAAAAGATATATGCCAATGTTCAGGCGGGATAAATGCGGCCCGCGGGTTGCTCATCACTGCTTTAGACAAGAAAATGATTTTCATTGAAATCAAATATCTGATAAATAACTGTGTAACTAACTTTTCTTTAGAAAGACAATCGCATAAATTAGCCAATGCCCAGACTCCTTTAATACGAACACCAAGATTTTTATCGTCAGCAGTCAAACAAACTATATCAGCTAAATCCATTAAGAATCCAGTTTCTTCTTTCAGTGCAGGTAAAGTGACCAACATTCCTAACGCCCGTAATCCAGCGGCTCTTACAGCACTTTCCTCATCGTGCACTGCACCAAACAGTACTGTGATAATTAAAACAGTCTTTTGTCTCTAAAAATATTTATAAACACATTTATAATAATAGACATTATACATGTAAGATTCTAAACGTTCTGCTTAATAATTATTTGCATCTTTTTCTATTTAACTGTTAAGCGAATTTACACTGAATTGAATATGAACGTTATACATATTTTATTTACATTAAGCGTAATAGGTGTGTCATATGTAAGCGTAAATAACATTATTCTACTTATTTATGCACATGCTTACCGATAATTGTGTAAACACAATGGGGTTAATGCTACCTAAACAATCGCATGCTGCTTCCTTTAATATCATTTGCGGATGTTGGAGAAGCAAAGTCATGGGTTCAAATACAATATTCCAAAATATCAAGGCGTCACTGTTCTCGCAATCTGTCTTCAAGAGACAACCAGCCATAATTTCTAGAGCACGACAAGCGTGTAATATTACTTGTATTTCAGTATTTTCTATGACAGCCGTCAAAGTTGTCGCAATTAGTTCTACATGTGGAAATACAAGACTTCCAGTACTGAAAGCCATCCTGCCAATTAGTTTTAGTGATTGGAGACGAACAGGCGTACTCATCATCTATAATTAAGCATTTCATTATTCGATTCTCAGAATCGTATGTTTTGCCCAACAAATACAGTGGCTCGCAGCCATAATCGTACACACTTTAAAGTCGCATAACATTTTTAAAATTGGTCCAAACGACTTGAGTTTTTTTGAGAAGCTAGAAGGATTAGTTTGCTAAGTGACGTGTTTCGTCGTTTTGAAAAAAATTGCAATTGGTCGGAATAGCAAAAAGAATAGTAAAGGTCGTTTTTTGAACTTTTTTTTGTGGGCCTGTAACGGAAATTCAAAAAACCCGTTTGTAGATTTAAGTAAGTTATACACGTGTCTAAAATTTCATCAAAATCGGTTAACGTTGCTCTGAGCTATGAACGCTTAAAGATCGCAGAATAAGGTCTGCAAAAATCGCGAAATTCTCGAAATCAGCGATTTTCAACCTTATTCTGCGATCTTTAAGCGTTCATAGCTCAGAGCAACGTTAACCGATTTAGATGCAATTTTCAGCATATATACAACTCACTTCAATCTACAAACGGGTTTTTTGAATTTTCATTACAGGCTCACAAAAAAAGTTTAAAAAAACGACCTTTACTATTTTTTTTTTGCTATTCCGACCAATTGCAATTTTTTTCAAAACGACGAAACACGTCACTCAACAAACTAATCCTTCTAGCTTCTAAAAAAAACACAAGTTGTTTGGACCAATTTTAAAAATGTTATGCGATTTTAAAGAGTGTACGATTATGGCTGTGAGCCACTGTAGGTCTAATTTTATGTATAATTACCGTATTCGATATATTCTGCAAAGAAACACGAATCAAGAAAGAGATGTCCATTCCTTTCAATAATTTGTCTTCGTATTCATTGACCACATTAATTTTCAGATCTTCGATATCTACTTCTTCTTCTTCCTTCTTTTCCTCGTTCTCTTCTTCCGTATTATCACTAACTGAAATATTTAAATGGAGCTGCTCCGATTCTATGCTTACAGCCGACTGTTTCGCAAGTATTCCAAGTATTTCAGGCGTAATTGGATCGCTGGAAGCAATAGCTTCAAAAGCTGATAGTGCTGCAACTCGAACTGTCGGATCTATACGAAACGTAAGAAATATAATACGTGGCTTTGGTAAAAATATCGATTAATAATACAAATACCTTTATGAGATATATATGGCCTGCAATTTCTCATTAATTTTGTGGCAAGTCCTGTCTTCAAACGTGCGTATGGTGTACCATGAATTAGAGCGGTAGCACATTTTAAAGCGTGAGTTAAAACTGCTACATTTTTATCACAGTTCAGTATTAAAGCTAGTGTGAAGTGTAATTCTTTTATCATTAGGCACACTGTACCAAAGAATGTAATGAAAGATGTCTGACAGGTGTCTTCCGCATGCATTAAGAAAGACTTAGCATCTATAAGTAACTCCGTTAGAGTGCTTAGCATGTTCTGTTTCACCTTTGACACAGACTCTTTTAAAATACTTCTGGTCAATACTCTTGCATTATTCCGTGATCCAGTCGCGACGATTTGTGGCCAAAATCCAAATATCTCGCGACTTTGCGAGTTCTCTGCGAGCACCCGCAGTAAGCGTACGGCTTCCAGTCTTACCTTGGACTCGGCGTAGATAAAATTATTACTTTCGCCGTCCGAGGCATCAGAATCGCTAGAATGTATATTAACACTTTTGCATTCAGGCACGATATTATTCTTCACCTCCCCGTTACTTTTTCTGTTAGATTGTTTCTTTGGCTTCGCTTTATGATTTTTCAGATTTTTGCTCTTAGGAATTACATGAACTTGTTCCGGCAGATTCATTACTGCTGGACGAAGAAGCTGCGGTTTTACAGATGGATATTCCTTCATGCCATAAAATAAAAATGCCTGCACTACTCCCAAAATTTCACCCATAAAATCGATGGAATGTGGTAATAACTTATTGGCTGTTATAACGTGTAATATGCGCAAGCACGAACTTAGAATCTAAAAATTTAATTCGATAAAGAAATTAATTTTATAGAACCATTTGTGTTACAAACTATTTACTTACTTTGGCCTGGTAGAGTTTATCATTATTTAAGTATAGGGAAGAAGAAACAATATTCAGTACAATGTCCTTAATGGCATGTACGAATTCTTGCTCTACAGAAGTGCCGTTATGTTCATTTAGTAAAATTCCTTCTAAGCAACTAACAGCGTGGTAGTGATTTTCAGACCATTGAGTATCGGATGGACTCAAATATTTTTTCAGCACTCTATCATTTCCGAATAACAATTTCAAGTACTGCAAATATATATTATTTTCCATCCAATGAATTGGTAGCTTTTCAAATTACCACAATAAAACATAAAATATTGCAGCAATATATTAAAAAACAAAGCAATAATTACACAATTGATATCAAATTTCTGATTGATTAAAATACTCTTCAGAGCCAAAAGGATGTCACTGTGCACAATTGGTAGAGCAGATTCCAAAACGTTTACAATCCATTCTGTAGAGCACGTAAATATTTCTTCCTGAAATTGCGCATTATTCTGGATCAAACTCGATAGAAGTTTGCAAGTGTTCTGAACCAAAGCTGTTTCCTCAGGTGGGACGACTGCGCATAATTGTTTAATTAATAAATGCACCATCTGAAATGTTACAATTTAATAAAGCAGATGTTGAAAGCGAGTAAATTAGTAATTTAAAATGAAAAATAATTTATAGAGTGAATGAAGCCAATATAGTTTGCAAGTATTAAAAAATAATTGAAGGACCTAACAATTCAAAAAATTCCACTTACATCGTTATTTGAAATAGTGACATATCGATAATCGAGTTTATTGAGATCGCAGAGATAATTGTTAATCAACTTTGTTTCATTGCTTCTTTGTTTCGACAATGTGAACAATGTTTCTGTTATAAAATTAAATTTGGTCGTATCATTCGGGTAATCCGTGTACGTTGAAGCCATTTTCTCATGACTATATTATTTCAAAACTAATCACGAGTATATGTGTCCCAATTTGTCCATGCAACAATAATTGTACATCATCGACAAAGTATAGGAATGACAGGAAACCTATAATGGGATCAGTGTTGTGGGGAAATGCCAGGAAATTACGTCCGCCTGGCAGCCGGTCTGCACGGAACACCGTTGTGAACGGTGCCCAGCACTGATATTTGCACCAATCACAGTGGCCGGTATTCATAAACGTGTCTTAAGATTAAGCAAATGCTTAAGCATTCGGCATCCTTTACTAACCCTAGTAGCTAGTAAAGGATGCCGAATGCTTAAGCATTTGCTTAATCTTAAGACACGTTTATGAATACCGTCCAGTGTGAATGCGTTTGGTGCTGAACAGCGCCGTGAATGGGCCTCAGCACCAGTTTTTACGGTGCTGGCAGTGTCCACGGGAAAGGGCCCCGTAGCTATCGGTACGCTCCGTTACGCATGCGCGAAAATGAGCGTGACGTTAACCAATCAACGCCAAGATGGGAAACGAAACGGCGCGACTGTCAAGTCAAGCCTAGTGATCTTCCACGGAGTGATCGATATAACCGCAGCCATTTTTCAAGATTTGGAGCAAAACCGGAAATAAACAACCTAACCGTTCACTCTATCTCTTTCTATCAGTATTTCTGTCTCTTTCTATCAGTTTTTATGTCTCTTTCTATCAGTCTACTTCCGCTTTTGCTCCAAATCGCAGCAATCAATCAGCGACGATATACGTTGTTCCGATCACTCTCTAGAGGATCACTAGTCAAGCCAAGCTAGCAAACTAGGCCAACCAGCGTCGCCGGCGGAATCTGTTGTCGACGCTGACTAGCTTGGCTTGGCAGTGATGACGTCGGATATCAACCAATCCACGTCGAGATGGGTTTGACTTGACAGTGGCGCCGTTTCGTTTCCCATCTTAGCGTTGATTGGTTTGACGTCACGCGCATTCTCGCGCATGCGTAACGGAGCATAGCCGATAGCTACGGCTGTGATGCCAGATCGGGGACGGGTTCCCTCGAGAATTTCCCCCACCTCGCGCACACTACGCCGGAGCTGCGTGTCCGTGAGTTGGACTCCGAAGCGCCGAGCTCACGGACACGCTGCTCCGGCGTAGTATGCGCGAGGTGGGGGAAATTCTCGAGGGAACCCGTCCCCGATCAGCATCACAGAGCTACGAGGCCCTTTCCCGTGGACACTGGCTACAGCTGACTAAAGCATAGCGTAGCACAGCGTAGCAAAAGCCTGCCCTCTATGCACGGTGTTTCTTACACCGTGCCTCTACGTCAACTCTCACTCTGAACAAGTTACATGTATACAAGCACGCACGCACCTTTCAGCATTTCATACATTTCAGAATAGTTCCGTAGTTGGACGCTGTTCATGAACAGAGGCCGCTAAATTCAGTTCTCGAGTTATGGGTCGGTACACGGTGGGTCGGTAATACAGTTTGGGTGGTGACACGAAGTCCCATAAGGTGATACGTCTATCCTTACTTCGTCGATGTTTCTATACCTGGTCTGTGGCAGCACCAATTCCCCGACAGACGGTAACGTACGTGTACCGTGGTCGAAAACGCGTCGGGCAAGCCACGAACCGATCGTAAGTAGAGCCAATCTGCATTCGCGTCGGAATTGCGATCTGGGACCTGACAATAGACCTATCGTATACTTCGTCGATGGCTCTATCACAGACGAGGTATAGAATTATTTTAGTTTCGCTAGACACAAACCCCATAAGATATTAAATCTATTCTACATCTAGTCTGTGGTAATGCACTCCACCAGTCGAACAATACCTGATTGTGTTCGATACAATTTTGACTACTAATGTATATAGTAGCCTCTCATTAACAGCAAGTATTTTGATCGCGACTTTAAGCCGAGGTTTTAAAATTTAAAAAATAATAAATATTCAGAATGATAAAAACATATTCATAAGTATATTTTATTTCTATGGCGATGGTAATCACAATGGTACAATCCTGAGGAAATAACATTTTAGCCGAGTATTTGCGTATAATGGAAATATTTATAACACGTAATGACAATGAAGTACTCCGGAAGAAGGAAAGGTCTAAATGTATTCTGGTGATACATTGAAATTCCGTTACTCCGTGTAAAATAAAATTGTCAGGGATGCTTCCTGGAAAAGTATAGCAGAATACAATTTTCCGTAGTTCCATAACTGTATGAAAATAATAGATGTTCAAATAGATACCTACAGTGCATCAGAGATTAATTGTCCAGAATTAAATTTTACGTTCCTTCTTCTTAATTGACATTCAGATTTTGTAGCCTGGAGCTTACGGCGCTGTTTATTTGCTCTTTGTCCGTGTCGGTTATCTTTGTGCTCGGCGTCGAAGTTTGGCCTAGTCTGGTGCATTCCTTTTTGTGCATAAACCAGTGAAGTCTCTGGCATTCTCTGTCGCAGTATTGAACTGTTTTACATTTGCTGCACTTCTTACTAGCTTTGTCCTCCCCGCACGTGACACAAACTTGCGCGTTGTCAGAGAACGCTCTCTGTCCATTAATCGCTGCTGATACGAGCGATACAGCAGAAGGTGGATCGCTGGCCGCAAGGGTTGCTACCATTTGACGAAAGATCGTGCTTTCCCTATATGGAAACTCCCTTACACACTCCCTCAGAAAAGCTTCTTGGTATTCTGGCATACCGTCGGTTTTGCCACACTTCAAAAATTTCCTGATTAGAACCTCTATGGTATCCGACTTCTTTTCTTCCCCTTCTTCGCTTGTTTTCTCACTTTTCTCAGCCTTCATCGCTTCTTGCCTTTTTTGGAATTTGATTACCTCTGTCACGATACAACTTAAATAATGATATTTGAATGCCATCACCTCGTTCGTCTCTGCGCCTCTTGTCATTGCCTTATGGCGCATACATTCTAGGACTTTCTGTATCTGAAAATTTGAAAACGGAGGAGAATATAGTTTGGAATCGCTTATGATTATGCAAGAAATTATGCCTTACCTTCGCAGCATTCTCTAATAGACCAGGACATCTTTGTAAATTCATTACTACGCGCACAGGATGTACATTCACTTGCATTATGAACTTGTGGAAAGAATCTGCCAGGTGCAATGGGAGCATCGATTCGGTCTGCAAACCTTGTGGTTTGACGTAGTAATCTATGTCAGCCTTTGGAATGAAGTTATTGATAGTTGCTACACAATTATGGTTGCCTACAAAAGCAGCCATCTGAGCTGGAGTTCGTTCTACGCTGTTTATAGCAGTTAATCTAGCTCCATGGGACATCAAAAGGTGGCAGAGATCAGCATTTCCACTCAGAGCCGCAAAATGAAGAGCAGTGTACGCGTGTTCGTGTTGGCACGCGTTTACATCTGCTCCCTGTAAGAGAGAAATTAATAAACAAAAACAATCTAAAGTACACAGAATTCATATAAATATGTTTCTCTGATCTCATGTACAGAATTTATAATTCCTGTTCAAAGAAACAATGAATCAATGTTATAAATCTTTAACCGAGTTGCTTGTTATATATATCTTCCGAATGATGTACGGATTTTTAAAATATAACTCGATTCTTTACAAAACAATCAAACTTTGCCTAGCATTATTTACCTGTCACATAGGTGCAAGAAATAAGAAAATGTATAGAGAGAACGTGTCACTGTTAATTTCTAATGAGAAATAGACGTGATTCGAATTACTGAAAGCATAAACAGATCTACAAATGCTTGTTACATACATCTTTAGACACTTAACCTACCTGATCCAGGAGCATCTGTACTATTTCTTTGTTTCCCTTGTAACACGCGTGTAAAAGCGGGCTCATACCATTTTCATCGACGAAATCTATTTTAATTTTATTCGCTGCCAACAGCGTTTTAAGTTCCGACACTTCATTGTTACTGATTTTCTCCAAAATCTTCTTTTGTATCTCGATCAGACTCTCCGTGGCAGGCGCCATTTTTGTTACTATCGATCAGCATACCGAGAACTCGAATACTATGGAATGGTCGAGAACATTGAAAAGGAAGCATCCTTATCGATATCTGATTACAGCCACAGGTGACAGGACCCACAGGCCACAGACCAGATGTAGAGGGCGCATTCCACTTACGCCCAAATCGACAGCGTCCACGACGACAGAAAATTTCCCGTTCCACTTGCTTATGAGCTGTTAAGAGCGTCGCGGGCGAAAAATATAGTGGAACGGGATCGGCAATGCCCGTACTTTTCATTCTACATAGCGACCGATTTTTAATTGTTTATGATCAATTTCGATAATGCGTGACTAGTAAAGTATTGTTTACTTTTATTTATGTTCATAAATATTACAAGTTTTAAATAATAAAGGAGATAAGTAAGCTGAGAACATAGTCCGGGCTAATCAGATAACTTCAGATCGTGGTCATTGTTTGGGCGATGCGGTCGCGTCATCCGTGACTAGAGCACTAAAGAAGTGAGTATAGAGCACTAAAGAGGTGAGTATGCGCATCCGCCATATTGGGTCCTCTGGAGAGAGATGATTATTGAGAACCCGCCTTTTTCAGTATAGTCAAATTTGCTTTATAAACCAAATATAAGCTTAAATGTAATAAAATACTCTAATAATGTGTCGTGCTACCGTGTATCAATATCAGCATCTCATATTTTGTTTATAAAGTGAATCTGAGAATACTCAAAAAGGCGGGTACTCAATAATTTTCTCTTTCCAGAGGACCCAATATGGCGGATGCGCATACTCACCTCTTTAGTGCTCTAGTGATATTGTTGCGAGTCCCGCCTAGCGGCATGTAGCGTAAACTCTAGAAGCGCGACGATTGAATCAGACCACACAAATGTAATAGGAAAGGGAAGCAAAAGTGATGTTAGCACAAGTCCGAGGGGTTTGAAAACAGTTACAGAAACGGATGTTTGAACATTTGAACTTCACTTTTAACCTTTTTCCTAAACGTGTAAAACCAGCGCAAAGATGTTAAACGCTTGTTAAGTAAGAAATCGATATCCAAGAGGAAATGTAACGACGAATAGGAATTTATTTTATTATTAATAATTCTCCGATTGGCGCCTAGTATCTAAGGATATTTTGTAAATAACAAAATATGTAAAATCGATGGGCTTTTTAAAGCGTATTGTAAAGCATATCCGGTGATTTTCCAACTTGTATTAAATCCAAATTCAGTTTTTGTTTAGTAATATTGAAGTTTATTTCCCTTGTTTGAGTTTAAATTGTTTATTTCATTGTAGTGTTATTCTAAAAATCCTCGTTCAGCGAGCAGCGTGCCTTAGTACCCTATCAAGCATTAAAATCTGTAAACCTGAAAATTGAAGCTAAAATCAATTAGAATGTAATAAAACGCACGAATTTGGTAAACATAAACAAATTAAGCTAAAACTTACTATTTCGATGAAATGTACTCAGAAAATGACGTTATGAATGGAAATTTTGATTTCTTAATCACGAATAATTATACTCCACAACTTCGTAATCCGCTCCCCGAAGTGACAGAAAATATAACCTATATGCTATACCCGATTTCATAAAGATACCGTTGCGGCGTAATAATAATATTTTGGAAGGATGTTAAGTCATAAAAAGTTGACAAATGTAGCGTAAAAGAACGAAATTTCCAATAAACATTTATTGTCATGTAATTAGCATATATGTAGGTTATATTTTCTTGCTTATATAGCCAGAATTACTCTGCTTTCCCCTGTTTGCAGTAATCGAATTCGAAATATAGAAGCACACGTAAAGTGACAAATACGCATGCGCGTAATATGCGCATTGACTGCCCATGCTTTTATTTTCTGCACTCGCTGCACGCATTATGCGCTAGAAGTTGGAGGATTCTAGGGAATTCTACGAAATTGGTACTGTCATCTCTGCACTCGCTGTATGAATTGCAACCAACGCAACGGACTCAATTTCTAGACTAGAAGGTTTTAGGCAGGGTCGAAACGAAAGATGAGGAAGGCAGCAAATACGTAGCGCGCATTGTTATTTCTTAAAGGCTTTTATTGCTAAATTTTTCGAACGTGCTCTTATAATGCTAACTTTACAGCTATACTCTAAACCAGAAGACGTACGAGAGCCTGCGGTTCTATTCAATAGCTTTCAAAACCTTGAATTTACCCCGGACGCGGATAATAAATAACTTCATTTTTCCTTTACACATCTGCTTACCAAATTACGCTGGGTAAGCAGCAGTTCGTCTTGTAAAGTTCATAAAATATGGTCTTCGCTTTCAATAATTATCGCTGTTCAAGAAGAATAGAAAAACTCGGGTTGAGAAAATCCAGGAACCAATAAAGCCATCAAATTTCGTTAGGAGTCGGTCCCCGATCCTTAGGACGAAGTAACCGATGTAGTTAGGAAGCGTGCTTCGACCACCGTCCAAAAGTCTCGAATTAAATTAACCGTACTCTATCCAACTGCATAGCTATTTGTAAGTAAGTTTGAACATTCCCGCGTAACCTCACGAGCATCAGACGCATCGAAACCCGTTCCGTTTCGATACTGCGGTTCATGCGCTGCTGGAAACGGAACGCTCTTCATGCGCGCAGCGTCTGCGCTGCGGTCTATGCGCATAATGCGTGAATTGGAACACAGCCCGCAACGTTCATCCAGAGATAGCGAGAATATGAATCAGTAAGAATGCGCTTGTTCTTTATATAATGTAAATATATTGATATGGTAATTAAATAATTTTGATAATGGAAGAAAACTCTACACCGTTGTCCAATCCTTGGGACACCTTGCCCACAATAACTACATTCGATAGAGGTATGTAACATAACCTGAAATTCCCCGCTCATTTTTAAAATACATCTGAATCCATAGTGTCTGTATGAAAATTCAATCCGTTCGTCTATTCATTCAAAATGACTATTTCTTAAATATATCGTTTTAATTGAAAATAATAATTGTGCGATAGTTGATTTCCACATACAACCAGATATCAATTGACTAATAAAGAACTGTCAAGTATAAAACGTTCCAATCAAGATGTTTTAAATGGGTATATGTATTATTTTCTTCTCACAATTGAACCTTTAATAAATACATCATATTTATTGTTAGGTAATAATACAAGAACCACAATCTGTGTGGACAGTGATAGCTCTCAAACCAATGGACAAGTTGTGAGCATTGCTGCATCCTCCACTAGTCTCCTAATTGAGTCACTCATAGAACAACTTTGTACAATGTTCGAAAGTGATACAGTTCGTAGGAACAGATTATATTTTGGTAATTTATCTACAATTCTGAAAGAGATTAAGTTTCACATGTTGCATCTAATATTACATTCTGTTTTCTTTGTAAAGTTGTGAAATAAAGTGAATTAATTTTGGCATGGAAATACATTGATTTTCTTATTTCATGTAATCGCATAATCACATTTTACGTTCAGTAAAATAGATTTAAGAATTCCACCCTAAAGAATTATTTTAAAATTGATTACTCTCCCAATGCTGAATAATGTTAGTTTCTCTTCCTTCAAATTTTGGGTATTGGAAATAAAATTACTTTTCATTTCCATTCCAAATTATGTAACTTGCTCAAAGTTCATGAATGAACTTTCATAACATCCATTTCTAGCAATCTGTGATAAACTTCACGAACTGAACTTAATTGACAGTTCCTACAATCTGATGGAATTCGAACAATTAAGGGGTCAATATCAGCGTGCACTCTATCATTTAGTTACAGTTGCACGTGCATCAACTGGGTGCGAGAGTGCGCTACAAGTTCCTAAGTATATAATGTTTAAAGTAAATTATAAGAACATAATATTGTATACATCTCAACGACAATATTAATCCTTGCCTATTTATTTTGCATAGCTTATTAATGACAGAATGGTCCCGGTATCACCGAGAGTTTCAGGAAATAAGTTTCATTGCTGCTGGAGGATTTGGTAACGTTTTTAAAGCTTTGCACCGTCTCGATGGTATTGAATATGCAGTGAAGAAAATAGTAGTACGTTCTGGCAGAGTTACAAGTATTATGCAACATCTCGAAGAAGTCAAAACTCTGGCCAAATTAAATCATACCAACATAATTTCATATAAAGGGGCATGGATTGAACCGACATTACCATCGAATTTTATACCAAGCCTACCATTTCCGAGTCATGTTCAGGGCAAACCAAGTTCCATAGAGCACAAGAGAATAGATAGATACAGATCGTACACGAGTGAAAACATTAACATACTGAGTCAGTCAAGTTCTAGTAGTAGTTGGAGCTGTCAAAGTCGAAAAGAAAATGCAGAAAATAGTAAAAAGATAAATTCTAGGTCTGGTATGTATATCCATACCGAAATTACAGAACAAAAACCATTCTATGCAAGGTTGACAAATTCTGTAACTAATGATATTATTAACGAAAGATTTGACGAACTTAACACTTCGACTAACGTTATAGGACAGCGAATAGTAGAAGAGAATATTGCCAGTAAAAATACAGAGAAAACCAATTCAAATAGTATATCTTTCAGAAGCGATAGCAGGCATCAGGATCACAAAACGGAAAATAATACAAATTATACCGATGGTACCGATTCGTATGATGAATCTAACAAGAGACTTTGTCCATACGTACCCCAAGTGGTTCGTATGAATTTTTCATCTAAGCTCTCCAGCTATGTGAAATTTAAGTAAAATTAAGCATAATCTTTTTTTTTTGCAGAATGAAAAGTATGCAACTCTGTACATCCAAATGGCACTTTCCGAGAAGACACTTCAAGAATGGCTCGAAGAAAGGATTGAGCTGTCTTCACAGGCATTAATCATTGGAATATTCACGCAAATTCTTTGTGGCTTGGACTACATACACTCTCGCGGAATTGTGCATCATGATATAAAGGTAGAAGAAGAAAAAAACAACGGATCTGTGCTTAAAGTGAAACATCATACTTGCAAAACATCTGCTCTAGTGCTTGCCGAACTACGCAGATTTTCTATTTCATTTCAGCCGAGCAACATATTCATTTCAACGTCAGGTGATCTACAAATACAACTAGGAGATTTTGGATTGGCTTGTCCATTGCAACGGGAAAATCATCCTTCCGTAGTCGGTACACACATGTACGCTGCGCCAGAGCAACTCCAGGGAAAGTGTGATCCTAAAGTACTGTTTTATTACTCGAATACTGCATCAATTTTAATGACTGTTTTCAGTTAATTTATGCTGTTTCAGAGCGATATATATAGTCTAGGAATAGTCCTTTTACAATTGTTAGTGCATACTAAAACTCACATGGAGCGGACTAAAATAATTAGCAATTTGAGAAGAGGCCAAATACCAACGACGTTAACTGCCACCTATCCCAACTGGGTATGCTCTTGAAACAAAAGCTAATAGTTCCAATTGGAAGAATATTTTAAGATAAAAGTAATTCATACTCCTACAGGCACATATAGTGAGTCAATTAGTGCAAGTAGATCCTAAGACGCGACCGTCAACGAGTCAACTATTACAAAACTTAAATGAAGACAAAGATGTGACGATAGCTGAATTGAGAAATTCCATTGCAAAGAAAGACGACGCGATACTAGAGTTACAAGAGAGGATATCAATATTAGAAGCACAGATTACCAAATACAATATACCATTAGAAAATACGTAAGCTTTTATCATAGTTGGATCGAGAAAAAAGAAACTTCTAGAAAAGGTATACACCTAGTGCTAGCAAATCTCGGACATCAGCCGCACTCGCGCAGTGAAAGAGCCAATCAACTCAATCAAGTTAGCGCAGCGCTTACAAGCGAATTTACACGATCACGTTGGTTGGCTCTTTCACTATGCGAGTGCGGCTGGTGTCCGAGATTTGCTTGCACTCAGTGTACACTGTAAGTATCACTTTTTCAAAAACTAATTTTATAAAAAGCAATCACATTTTGCGAATTTGCCGAGAAATAAAAATAGTGTGGATAAATTGTACATTCATTTCCTTATTAGACAATTGATTGATTCATGCATTTGTTAAATACGGTTATAGTGGATTGATCACATACAAATTGGTCCAGTTTTTATATTTAAATAAGATGTTTGTACATTCTTTTATCATTGAGTCTTCAACTCAATTTTTACGGACAGTATTATAATTTTTAAAGAAGTATTTTTTTAGATGGTTTTATATGAATATATAGGCCATTTCAAAGAAAAGATTTTAAACTTTTGTAACACGGTACTGATTAAAAGAAAATAGATATAAAATTACGAAAGTTTATACTCCTTTTTTTGAAATATTGCATAAATTATAACTTATGTGACATATAGGAAATATATTAAGGGTTAGGAAATTTGTGCGGTACTATATTTGGCGCGCACGTGCACGTGTGCCAAATATGGTACCGCACTGTCGTTTGCAGAAAAGACGGCGTCCGGACGCTAAGCGCGGTGGCTATTTTGCTCGCATTGGCCAACGCGACAATGTCGACCAATACGAAGTAAGCGAACGAGGACACAGGCGGGAGCCAATGCGAGCAAAGTAGTCCCCTTGCCCCGCTCAGCATCCGAATGCCAACTTTTTTGCAAACGACAGTACATCCACGCACACAGAGGGGGGGGGGGGGGGGGGGGAGGATTACTTTTCTACGTCATGTAAAGCTTTTCTATGATACAACTATTTTGTAAATATTCTTTTAATCTGTTAATTAAAAGGTTTTTATTCAATATATATGCACTTTTAATCTTGTCCTTGGACTATAACGTTTAACAACTGTTTAAGCTGCATTCCAGCAGTTATTCTAGTAAATGGTTTTTGTGGTGTAACGCATTGTTGTATCAAATATTGCATATTTGGATACGTCTTTAGTATATCTGCAGGTACATCGTGCAGTAGACCACCAGGTAGCACATTGTCATTTATATTCAATGCTAATAATGTCTAAAAATACAAGATTTTATCAAAAATGATGTTAAGGTAAAATGCCTTTTTCCCCATTAAACATACTCTCTGACATTGACTGACCTTACATATCGCGTAATAATTGTGATCACTTAGTTTGTGACTACATATATCAATGGGAGAAAATACTAAACATTCTGAGCAATTCAAACTTTCAGTATTCTCTTGTAATTGATTCCACGTTGTCGACCTCTCTAAACGGTATATTTATAAATCTTTTAAATTTCGTTCTTTATATTAATTCAAATACACTTCAATTTTAAAGAACAATAATTGCTAATTTAACAGCACTATTACCTTCAAGCACAATATTTTTATCAACAACAATTACATTTTCTAAATCCACAAATTTTGCGTTATAATTTGAATCGACAGCTATATTATCAGCTGATATATCGGTCAAATAAAAACCAAATTCGTCACTCCCATAAGTGAACATATAAGCAGAATTCAAGAGACTTGCGGCTATTTTCGCCCTGTCTAACCATGGTTTGTTATAATAAGACGTCAATGGTAACCCCACATATTCTTCGATTATAATGCGACCACATGCACCATAATATTTTGGTACAGGCCAGTTGTTGTCTGAAGGTAATATCTATCCCATCAAAAAGATTCCCGTTTAAAAACATTGTTGTAAATTAATATCTTCACAAAACTACTGATATACAAAAATGGTGCCAATTATAACAATGGTTTGGACAAACATACACAAATATAAAAGCTAAAGACATTCATGAGTCAAGAATGTTAAATAACTGAACATCACACATTTTTTTATGAATCTTATTCCTGCAACTATTTCCCACAGGAGATATCTACTAAATATACATTGAAATTGGTCTGCAATGTGTTAATTTAATGTTTGTACCTGAAGAAGAAGAGGCTCAGGATTAAGCACCGTTAACATCCAATTGCTGATATCAAGTGCATCTGAATCATAATTTTCATTATTAAGATATATTTGCTGTAAAAGATTGCTTAAGTGTTTTACACTAGGACAAACTCTTAAACGATTGAAGTTGTCCTTTGTAAAGTGTAAAGTTACTTGTTGCTCAATAAGTTCATAGAAATTTATGTCACTTCTGTGATCTATTTTTTCTGAATTCCTTGCACAAATACGAGATAAGTTTTTGTCCTCGCAAAGAATTCGATCAAATTCATTCAGTTCTGAAGTATGTGCCAACTTTTTCAATATAACCTTACTTCCGTTAAGAGTCCCGGGAAATACATTTTTAACCCCGAAGATGTAAGAAAATGTGGAATAGAAATCGTGTGGCGTAATATCCACTTTGTGAATGTAACCACACGCTGAAATACCGAAACATGCTGGACACTTTTCTAATTCTGTTAAATGGTTTACGTCTGGTTTGAAGGTTATAATCTTGGACCATTTTAGACCGATAAAAACTGTCACGAAGAAGAATACCTCCCATTTTTTAAATTTCAAGATATTATATATATATGATATAATCATAATTTGGCATTTTCTATAATTATTCGCAGAATTAAATGTTGAAGTGGGTTATTCTTTTATTTTGTTAGGTTATATTTACAATATCGAAAAACTTTACTCACGAATTCGACAGACACGCACCTACCTGACGGCACTTGCGGCCACTTGCGGCACTACCAGGGATCGGTGGGCTTAAGCTACGCTGATGGAGGGGAAACACCTACAGGAGAGGTGGTTATGTCGCATGAACCTGGGTCAGTCACGCACGCATAACCACCGCTCCTGTAAGTGTTTCCCCCTCCATCAGCGTAGCTTAAGCCCGTCAATCCCTGGTCTGACTGCTGATCCCTCGTCGCCTCGTCTGTGAGTGTTGCGAGACAGTGTAAATGATATAGATCAGTTTACAGTGATTTAAGGCAGTGATGCCAGATTCGGGACGGGAGCGCTCGAGAATTTTCCCCACCTCGCATGCACACTAGGCCGGAGCTGCGTGTGTACATGCGCCGAGCTCGCGGCACGCAGCTACGGCGTAGTGTGCATGCGAGGTGGGGGAAATTCTCGAGCGCTCCCGTCCCGAATCTGGCATCACTGATTTAAGGTGCTTTTTCACGCTGATGCTAGACGCTCGAATCACGTGACCGACGCTCAACCAACGAACGAGCGAGTCAGAGTGAATGAGCGTCAAGCGGAAAAGCAGGGATCGGCGGTCTCCAGCTATCGCTGAACACCTACAGGAGCGGTGGTAATTAGTGATCCTGTAGAGGATCACTAGTGGTAATGAGAGCGTGAACTGACGTCAGCGCCAAGCCAGCCAAGTGGCCACAACGCGAGGCCAACCACGGCCAACCAGCGTCGCCGGGAAATAAATTGTCGACCCTGGTTGGCCGTGGTTGGCTTCGCGTTGGGGCCACTTGGTAGCCAATTCTTGGCTGGTTTTGCGCTGGCGTCAATTCACGCACACATTACCACCGCTCCTGTAGGTGTAGCAATAGCTGGAGACCGCCGATCCCTGCGGAAAAGCCAAAGCGAGTTTAGCTTTTCCGCTTGACGTTGAAAATCACGTGGTCCGATCACGTGACTGGTTTTGGCGCTCAAAACGAGCGTCGAGCGTCAACATGAAATTGCACCTTTACAGTATTACTATCAGTTGATCCAAGTCGATTGAAGTCGAGCCAAGTCAATCCAAATTGACCAGTGTTTAGCTTACTGCTTAATTAGAAGTGCTCATTCGACTACTGCTTTGTTATTAACAATACACGTTGCTGCACCTTGCTGTATGCATACATATATACAAATACATTGCGGTTTGTTATAATTTAAGGTGTTTACATTCAAGAACTTAATTTTAAAAAATGGACTACCATGAAATACTACATTGTTTGACAACAGTCAGTGAACCTGACAATGGTATTAATATTTTTATACACCTAAAATGTATATATTTGTGAAAAGTTTTTACTGTATCGAATCTTTTGCAGAGGAGATTACAAACTTCCATGACAGATTGCAACAAATTTTGAGGAGTACGCTGTCTGCTTCAACAGAATGTGATAAGTTTGTGAGAGATGATAACGAAGATGAGAATGAATCCCTTGATGTTAGGTTGTGCAAAAGCTACAAATAGAGAGGAATGTAATTTATAGTATGACTGAAAAAGGAACACTATCTTGCTAAAATATAGATGAAAAATACAAAAGGAGGTCTCATTAAGCTCATTTTTGAAGCAATCGAATTTAACATTTTTTTTAACAAATCACCTTTGCAGTTATACCATAAATTATGCTCCACTATGTATAATGTATAAATAAAAATATGTCCGTCAATATGTATCGAAATTAATTTCCAGTTTCGTTTTTTAGATATCAATATTTGCGCACAATTGTATATGTATTGAACAATATAAAGGCATCTGAAACCACGAGTAATGAATTCAGCGTTAAGCAATTTCGTACTTTAAAAGTTGCCATAGAATTGGTAACTGCAATAGGAATTATACCTGCTCTTTTACCTGGTGTCGGATTTGATATGGCTAAATTATGTCCCAGAGCTCTGCAGATATGCGAAGAAGAAGTAACAGATTTACATGTATGGTTCTGTATTTGATGTAATTATTTATGAAGCATGATTCAAAACAAAGTTTCATTAAATTTACAACTATTACTACATTTACACTTTTTTGTTTCAGAAATACAAAAGGCTGAAGTTTCTAGTTCAAGCTCTGATGGAGTTGTACGATGACATTCTGTTTCGTCCGGCAATACTTACTCAAATTGGCCCGTTACTGGCTGCTCTTTTACAATTATCTCATGCTCCATTGATGAAACCATCCGAACAAGTCACATCCGTGGAACAAGAAAATACAAGCGAAAAGAAATTCAAGATGACAAAAGACTTGTATGACGCATTGAAAAGAGATCGAGAACAATTCACTTGTTTGCTGCACAATTTGTTAACTAACTGTCCAATGTCCACAAGTATGAAAGAATTGATTGTAATTCTGGGTATTAAAGGAGCACCAAAGTGGCTTCAAAGAGAAACTCGCAAATATTTGGTTCAGCAAATCATGCAACCTAACGGAGTTGTTTCAATCATAGCTGCTATTTGCGGCGATGTCTTGGATCTCGGAGTACATTGGAATAAATTAGACACTGTTTCTAGATTAATAGCTACATCGCATGGAAGTAATCCTGACAAGTATTATAAAGCTATATGCCCACAAGTATTTTTCCCCAAAAACTCTTTGTTATTAGTGATTTGCAATGACTTTTTAAACATGATGTAATAAATTGTGCATTGGTTTCAGATACTGGACCTTTTAATCACAAAACAGATCCAACACTCATCGGAAATAGCAAATTGCTGTATTACTGCACTTTCTGAGTACAATCACGATGTTTGCCTTAAAAATATTATGGAAGTAATATGCGACCCGTTACTTCTAAATTCAAAGATTGAGCAAGATGTAATAAAGAGTGAATTTGATGTGGAGAAATGCATAGAATGTTTGGTAAAGTGCTTCATAACTGAGCAAGCTAAGTTTAAATGCTTGCCTTGCGAACTCTTAATGAACACAGCTGTTCCATTATTCTGCTTATATAATGATGTCAGGCGAAGCGCTTCTTCATTGAAACTTAAAATCAAGCAACTCATACTAAGAGTTTTACACGAGGAATCGTCGAGGAATAATCTTTTTGCTGCATTTCTTGGACATAATTCAACCAAACATTTTGGACGTCGTTTGGTATCAAGGTTCGCATCATCTGGCGGAATTGAAATTACAGGGACAAATGATACTATTAAATATGAAGAATGTGCAGACAGCCTATTTGATTTAACATCTACCACCACCGAACTATCAACTGAGTTATTTTCTTATTTGTTGAAATTCTTGTCGAATTCTATGGAACTGGACAATCGGGTGGAAGTGCAAAATTTACTAGCGACTGAAGATGATGCGATGGAAAATATTGAGAAACAAATGGCTGCTGTGAAACTATTGTCTAATTTAGCTAATACATCTGCGGTACAACAGGCACAAATCGAAAATCCAAACTCAATATTATCTCTCGTAAAATCATTATTTCATCGATACACAAAGAAAAGGGAGAGTTCCTCCGGAGAGGACGACTGCGAAATCTTGTATGTTAGTTTAATGTTGGTAAAAATGATCTTAAGCGAAAGGAAAAAACCTTTAAATTCGATTGAATTCAGTGATTTTGTGAAATTCTTGAAGGAGTGTTGCACTCTTCCATGCGTTTCGATGCAGTTGTCATTATTAATGAAAGAACTGATTCAGCTCATCGAAACGCAAGGTCGACCAGAACGAAAATATTATCAAGATCTATCAGTGAATAATAAGACGTCAAACAAGTTTGAGGAAGCGCTTAAGGATCTTGCAGACCCGCTACTTCCTGTGCGTGCACACGGCCTTATTACTCTGACCAAATTGATCGACAGCATGGATCCATATGCTACTGCTAGGAAAGCAGTTATTTTGCAATTGTTTAAAGTTAGTAAAAGGAGTTAACCTCCAACTCCAAATTTTTATAACACGCTATATACACTGTGTATATATATATATATATATATATATATATATTTGGTACTGCAGGAGAATTTGAAACATGAGGATTCGTTTATATATTTGGCAGCGATTAATGGGTTATGTGCTTTAGCCACTTCATTTCCAGAGGTGGTTATAGAAACACTAGTACAGGAATACATTGACATACCGCAGCATGTTTCGACTGGTGAGGTAACGATTGAAACTAGAATCAAACTGGGTGAAATGCTTGTGAAAGTAACGCGAGCTTTAGGTACGTAATTATACATTCTGTTCTGCTACTTCAAAATAATAATTGCAAATAATTCGTGTTACTCCATAGGTGAAATGGCATCAGCATACAAGAATATTTTAGTGAATGGTTTCTTATATGCCACAAGGGATTCAGATTCCCTAGTACGTGCTTCTAGTCTCTCCTGCCTAGGGGAGCTGTGTAAAGTTTTAGGTTTCTGCTTAGGAGACATAGTCATTGAGGTACACTCAAATATTTTATATAAATATAAATATTCTAGTACAGATTATACCACCATATTCACTGCGAAAAGAAAGTGAAGATAACAGAACCTTTTAATCTTATGATATGCTACTTACAAGGGAACACCGCGAATCCGGACTCACTGATTGGAACGCAACTTTGTGGGTTTTTAGAGTGACTCAAAATAAGAACAACGGTGTGTCTCATTTGGGCCCAATCGCCCTTTAAGGGGGGGAAAACTAACCTCAAAGTCAAATTGGCACTTTCACTTTTTCGCGTATAACTTTCGAAGTACAACAGACAGAAAAAACTGTTTCAAACAAAAGTTTAACGGTGCAATAAGCGCTGCTAACTTGCGTTAACAAAATTTAAAAAATATAGTTTTTTTCGACAGGTTCTTTTTTTTTTAGAACTTTTTTCAATTTTTTTTAACGCAAATTTGTAGCGCTTATTGCACCATTAAACTTTTGCTTGAAACATTTTTTTCTGTCTGTGATACTTTGAGAGTTATATGCGAAAAAGTGGAAGTGCCAATTTGACTTTGAGGTTAGTTTTCATCCCCTTAAAGGACGATAGGGCCCAAATGAAACACACCGTTATTATTGGTTTGAGGCACTGTATAAATCGGTGAGTCCGGGTTCGCGGTGTTCCCTTGTTATTGTTAGTCATGTAATCCTTTATGAATTGCATTTAATCTTTAAGTTTAACCCAAAGAAATACTTTTTAGGTGATCTACTGCATTAGTTGCATAATAAAAACGGATGACGCTCCCGAATGTCGACGAGCTGCGGTTATGGTTAGTACCTTGTTGCTTCGCGGTCTTGGAAAAGAAACGTTGACTAACCTCGGTAAAGACTTGGTCGGATTGTACCGTGGACTAAAGCATTTACGGGACAACGATGAGGATCCTGTGCTACGTTTGCACGCCCAATTATCCTTGGAAGAGCTGGATCATATTGTGCGCGACTTTTTGTTTTCGCCACCTACGCTTGAGAAAAGAATATTTCTGTTAGGCGGGTCTTGATGAGAGTTACAACTACTATGAAGGAAAACTGTTTTGTAATATTCGCGACGATTTATTTTACTATAAAGAATATATGTTACATATCAGTAATTCTTATTTATACATATACACAAATTTGACTCGTCTCGTTTGTGTGTTAATTAAATACCGGAGAAGCCAGTTTTGTGGAACATAAATTTCTAAAAGAGACACACATTTAGCAGATTCGTAGCTGTCTCGACTATATAAAAAAATCTTTGAATCAGAGATTGAAGCAGTGATAAATCTAATGTATAGACAGAGTTGAGCATCGTTCAAATAGTTTCGAAAAACGAAACTTTCATTTGTTACTGACGAATAGAAACTTATCCGTTACTAAGGTCGGTATCAGATATATTGACCGGTGAGTTTCGTGAGGGGTATTCTCCCACCACACCGTTTGCCTGCCTCGGTGCTCCTTTGCTCAACGTCTTCTGACTCGATCTCGTTCCATCTCGCTCTCGCCTTTGCAGAACAAGAGTGAGCCAGAAGTGGTGGGGATGGTGCCAAGCTTCTGGCGTGTAGGCCAAACCGAGCTGTCAGCGTAGAAATACACACATCAGAATAGGTGTGCGTTAGTTCCGAAAAAATCTGGAGCTTTATTGGTAAGAACATTGATTCTTTCTCGACAGCTTCCTAACGCTCACAACTATTTCACTAATAAATAACAGCCAAACGGTTAGTTCCCGTTACCCCACCATACCCTGCGGGGACCACGCAACTCCAATTGACAAATCCACGATCATCAGATGGTGGTGGCTGATTTCTCCTCGATCGCTGCTCGCGAAAACAAACTCACCGGCCAATATATCTGTTACCGAGCTTAGTTATTCGAATAAAGTTACGCCTACCACTGTGCAGGAATAATCAATCTCACTATAACTGAAAAAATAAAAACAGGATATACCGGATACTGCAGCAGAACCTGAGGTACAAAATCAATTCACACTTCAATTAGACAGATTTGCAATGCGGATTATAAAAATATCGTATCCTCCGAGAAAAGTCCAGCCAGGCGAATGTGGTCTCGTTTGAGACAGATGTACAATCTTTGTGGCTGCGGTATGGAAGTCGGCGAAGGTCGTGGTGTCACAATGCGCAAAATGAACTCTTTGCACGAAGGTTCGGGAAATGTTTTAAATCTATCATCTCTGGTACTATCTACTTCAGCAGTATTATTGACTGACGTCATTAGAAGCGCAGCCTGGAATACAGATAAGTATTAATCAAATGTTACTTTACATAAATATATCTTAGTTTAAGTGAATAGGGTCTGGCACTTTTTGAGCATCTCTGAACATTGTTGTTATTCGGGAGCCAATATTTCCTCTGAAGCCACCTGGCACCTCTACTTCTTTCCCGCGCATCAGCTGAATGAGGAATAAAGTGAACTCCTTAGAGTCATTGTTGTCTCCCAGTTTATGTTGCAGGGAATTGACTTGGGCGACTAAAGCTTCCACGCTTTCTATGTCCCTAGTGATTCCCTAGTGAAGAGAATTATGTTTTTAACTACGAAATATCTTCCTTTTTTCTTACACAACAATGTGTATATACCTCGTATATATGTAGCTTTTGATGAATGGGCTTTGTAGCATACTGCAATTTGTTGAGTATGCTAAGTGTAACGTCAGGCAGATGTGGCAGGGCATCCTGTTTCTGTTGCCTTAGGGTATAAAGCGCAGCATGGGTTAAAGTTGGTAGAAGAAGCTGAGCAACTTCGCCTATGTTTTTTGAGTTTAAAAAATGTAAGGTCTTTTCCGCCTCCCTTGTGTCATCAAACAATCTTTTTTGTCGATGCGCTGGAACAGGCTGCGCTGAACTCCATGTTGTAGTCCAAGGATTATTTGGAATTAACATTCGATCTGATAAATGCCCTGCATCATTTACTTTCATTAATATCTTTCTTGAATACCGATGCACAGAAACATTTTTAATTACATAAATTACAGGATTGGGAAAAACGAAACAGACCTGTAGGTTCACCCCCTTCGTTTGTTACATTATCTTCGATCCAATCTCTTGGAGAATACCATCGGATGAAGTCCTCCAAGATTGCGTCAGGATTTGCTGCCTACGTTTTTAAATAGTAATCAGGCTATTACTTTATTAAGTATAATAATAAGAAAGCATTCGTAACAATGACGTAATAAAATAGTATACAATCCAATAGCTGTGTACATCGTTTCAGTCATAAAAAGAGAGTATTTTTAAAGGGCGATTTTGTAAATATCTGAAGTACTACCTTTACAAGCAAAACTAGATTAAAAATAAGAGAGTTTTAAAAACGAATATTGTTAATTATATGTATATATGTATCTATTTATGCATGACGTTTATTTTGTTACCTTGAAGGATTCCATATCAGACAGCAACGAAGCACTCATCAACCTGGCCCTCATTTCCGAAGCATGTGTATCAGTTCCCAGCTGCATCATTACCTGTGTATCTTCCTCAAGTTGATCCTCCGTTTTTGGCACAGGATCCTGCGTGACGGGTAAATAAAGAGGATCCCTTGTTTGGATTAATCTGAACAGAATAAACCCATAATATACAGTTTACGGATTATTCGTGTCCATCTAACGTATCAGCGTTCAAATATGAGAACGCGATACATAGACTTCACCGAAAAATAGAGTTGGACATTGTAGATTTTACTTGAGCCAAGGATGTTTGGCCAATCTTCCTGCTGGTTTATTCCACAACAGATATTTCGCTTTTAATTGCGTCCTTGTCGTCGTGTCGACCTCGTTTGTTGGTTCCTCGCTGGTGCACTCGAAAAACTCCTCTTCTTCTGATTCTGCTGAAACGATAAGGAGCGTTAAAAACGCACCAGACGCAAGATCGGATGGCATCAAGCATTCCGTAATAGAACAATAGAGAGAAGGACGATGTTAGAAGCGAACAGTGTTAAACAATTTTACTGTCTTCACTCGTAGCACTTTAAGCCTTAATTAAGCTCCGCTAGAATTTTAATTTAACAACAAAAGTACCTGTTTCGAAATCGTCAGCGTCTGCACTTTGAAATTTATAAGCGGACTCCTCTCTCGCCTTTTTTTTCTCGATGCAGCAGTTCATCATCTGAAAGAGGCGGATCAAATGGGAAAATAAAATGATCGCGGCACGCCGGGAATGTTTGAGAAGCACGCGAAACGTGTTTTACTGAATACATAATTGGATTTTTACCTGAAGCTTTTGATGCAGTATACAAGTACGCAAGCAATCGGGAAAACCAGGGCTAACTCTGCAACAGAGAAATAAATTGTTGGGAGCCGAGGTTTGAGTTTGTTTATTAGAGTTTGTTAGTAACGGACGAACCGGTGCCTGGATAACATCGCGAGCCACTAGGAAATGTTAATTTACCATCATAACATTATAATGTGATACACCTTGAGCGGTAAAGCGGTAAAATCTATGTGGGTTTATCTCGAAGAGGAAATTCGGATGATGATTGATTCAAATAAAAGAACTATGAGTAAGAAATAACTAATTACTAATTTTGCGCAGCAGATGCCACTATTTTTTTCTTATGTAAAATGGCCCGCTGATTCCGAAATAAGGTACAAAAAATTTTCTATGGCTACGTTTTCGAGATATCGACAAGTGAACTTTTTATCTGTTTAAGTGTTAATAAATTAACACTTAAGGCTAATGAATGAACACTATTATAAAATTATGTTTGCAGCGCGATTGATTCCACGTGCTGCAAAAATTGTTTGGATACGAAGCAAGAAATTAAAAGAAGTCTCTAATTAATTAGTTGCTTATTTTAATAACTTATTTTACTCATTTTAATAAAAAATTGTGCGAATGCCCGATTTGGTCGAAAATTATATCTAATTAAAGATAATTGATTTAACAACAAATGTACCTCACAAAATCTTTAAATTGGTTCATTCGGGTGAAATCGATGGAAATATGTGAAAAATGTCATTTTTCTCGATCGAAATTGAGATCGACAATTCATGTAATCATCTAGGAAAAATCGAAATCGTAAAAATGGGCCGAGTTTCTCATTTCTTACGTTGAGTCTGCACTTTTACGAAGAAAACTAGCTGCTACTGAAGAATATCTATGGATAAATACCGAAGCTAGAGACAATTGTGTGAAAACACTAAAATTTCATTTTTTCTCGGTTTTTGTGTTCTTTTTCAATTTTATTGTGTTATTTCAATTTTAATTCTTTCTGTGCATTTTTTCAAGTGTTTTGTTAATATCCTCCCGCCTCCCTCCTCCCGTATGGATAGATCGAACATATTAAGTCCAATCAGATCTACATACAAGTCTTTATGAACATTTGCCCGCATAATAAATGGAAACTCAAAAATACAGGAACATTTGTTTAAATGTTTTTTAAACGCTCGTTTGCAAACATAATAATAATACAAATAAAACTAATAGAAATGAAATAAATGAAATAAATTGTTATTGAGTTTGACATTATTTTGAAAACCATTTACTACCTTGCATTTATATTAAATCGAACCAGTATTGATAAACGTCTTAAAGACGTCCCGTTTTATAACATTAGTTGTTCAGAAGATGTATATAAGCCGTTCGTGGGACATTCAAGACTTCTTTAAGGGGAGAAGACCGTATAAATCGAACGAAAAATAGAAACAAATTTTTTTCCGTAAATCACTTCTAAAACATTTCAAAAATATATTCTGAAAGTTATAGGCCGATATTCAACTCCGTATTGATAATATAGCCTGGTGAGTCAGCGCGCCTCCGAGTGTCCAAGCACACCTAAATCGCACTTTAAGCGCGTTTTTCTCGAAACCACGTTTTTAAAATTGGCGCCGTGGATAATTCAAAAACTATTTAATCAATCAACTTAAAATTTTACACATTTTTAGTTTATAATATTCCTCAGAATATGAACCACAATGTTTAATCAAATTATTAATTTTGACTACTGTTTTTAAACAAATAAAACGCGAATTTTTGGCGAAAATGTTTGAAGTTTCACCATTTTTAAAATATGCAATTTTTTTACATCATTTGTGGTTCATATTCTTACAATTGGCACATAAATTGAAAACAAAATTATTGGTCCTATTATAGGAAAAACCTATTTTAGATACTGCTCTATTTCTTTTGTATTTATTATAATTTTACTGTTATAAAAATTGTTTTACTTGTTCTAATGTTAAATAAATTATCCTTAAAGTTACGAAAGAATTAGTGCATTGGTATCTTTGCAAAAAGTTCCTAAAAATTAATATAAAAATAAGCTATTCCTACGGGATTCTTCCTTTAAGACGTGTCGAACGACTGGGACAGACATCTTTAAGTCGTCTCACAGTGGAACGACGTAAGGACAATAACTAGACATGGTAATTACTTCCAAACGGTTTGGACTTTGATTGTAAAAATTTACACACTTTCAATTCATGTTAAGTAGAATAACTGAGGTTTAAAAACAAAATTGCAACCCTTTTGGGCTTTCTACAAATAACGATGGAACATCCTGAACCCAGAAATTCAAAAAATTCTGAAACTTCGTGAATATGTAGGGAATTTCCTCCTGATTACAACGCAACTTTTGTTTGCTACCCAAATTCATTCTAAGGGCATGTAATTCGCCCCTGAAAATCTGGGTATTTTCCGATTTTGTGTTATAACTCGTGAACTGTAAAATAATTTTTTTACCAAATGAAAGATCTAATTAAAAGAAGTAACTTTTGTCTTGAAACTTTTTTTATTTTCTTACACTTCGCGAGTTATAACACAAAATCGGAAAATAGCTGAATTTTCGGTGGTTAATTTCACCCCCTTCGAATGAATTTATGCAGTAAACAAAAATTGCGTTGTAATCAGGAGAAAATTCCCTATATATTTACAAAGTTTCAGAATTTTTTGAATTACCTTGTACCAAAATTATTAGGTACCTATAACTTATAGTCACGATTCATTATTAAATATAAAAATTGTATTAAAAATATGAACAGAAAAATATACATTTAAAAATTAATTATGTGTTAATGTTCATTAGAGTTTCCTCTTTTTCTACATTTACATCAATATCTGTTTAAATTGAAATGTTTAAATTAGATTTATTTTATTAATCGCAGCTAGTAGCAAGTAATTTTTCTACTTTTTAAAACCTTACCATTAAATGATTAAATTCAGGTGTTTTAGACCTTGGGCGACTTTGAGCAAAACTTTAAATCACTAAGTAGTTGAATTATTATAGTATTGAGTGCAACGCAGTTTTATTTTATACAGTTGTTTAGTGATGAAATCCGAGTTAATTCAGAATGTTTTTTGTACAAAATCATTAATAATAAGATACTCAATAACATTTAAAATATTGGAAACTTACGAAGTAATAGGATTTGGGCAATAATTGTTTAAAGTGGTGCAACTGAAAGACAAAGAGACTGAAATTTTCATACAGGTCAGATTCATATACAATTGGATCAAACCTAATGTGAATATAAAGCAGGGCTCTTATTATCCGGACATCCGAGTATCCGGATTGCTGGTTATAACTCGAAATCCGGATCTGAGTATCCGGATATCCGTACTTGGATCCGAGTAACCGAGTACCCGGTTTCGAATATTTTATCATCATAGTTGAATAAAGCTTTCTATGTATCGATTCTAATTAAAGAGAGCAAGTTTAACTGAAGTGATTAAGGGGTTATACCTAGTCAGGCGGTCGAAAAGAGGCGAATGTTTGTGAATTTTTTTTTAAAAAGCAGAAGCATATATTTTTACAGAACTTTTTGCACTTAAAAGAACAACATTTAAAGAACATTTGGTTTGGTAATTTTTTCATAGAAAAATATTTATGTTTATAACAAAGTAACAAACGACATCCAAGAAGCCTTTTTAAAAATGTGATTTTGCGGTGAGCACTGCCATTCGGAACCAGATTATTTCAAATTAAAAAACAAAAAAGATTTCGTTAGTATATTAATGTATCTTCCACCTAACGGAGGGAATTTCCGAAATATTAATTTAAAACAAAATGGCGGCTATTTAAAGTTGAAATCATGATTTTTTCCCGTGAATTTTTGCATGAAAAAATCAGGATTTCAACTTTAAATAGCCGCCATTTTGTTTTAAATTAATATTTCGGAAATTCCCTCCGTTAATCAGAGGATACATTAATATCCTAACAAAATCTTTTTTGTTTTTAGATTTTAGACAATCTGGTTCCGAATAGCAGTGCTCACCGCAACATTAAGTTTTTAAAAAGGCTTCTTGGATGTCGGTTGTTACTTTATTATAAACATAAATATTTTCCTACGAAAAAATCACCAAATGTTCTTTAAATATTGCTCTTTTACGTGCAAAAAGTTCTGTAAAGATGTATGCTTCCACTTTTTAAAAAAAAATTCACAAACATACGCCTCTTTTTGGCCGCCTGACTAGGTATAACCCCTTAAGCACGAAATCTCTGTTAATCACACATGCCCAATTTCCTACGAACAGAATATGTAATAACAACATATCCTACGAGTATAGAGGAACACAGCCCTATCCACGCGATTTCACAAAAGAAATAATCGTCAGATCATTATCGGTAGTCGGTCGTAGTTCACGGTCGAAGGAACGATCGAAGACTTCTTTCGGACCCCGTGCCCACCTTCTATCCTGCCCTACCTCGCCACGGGACACGGGACGAGATTCTAGAGGGGGATCGGGCAGCAGCGGTGAATTCTTGCAGTCTAGTCGAAGTCCGTGATGCCGGTGCCACCGAGGCGAAGTTAACGGTTCCTCCCCGAGTCGAGCGTTAAGGTGCCGCCGCTTTTGTGGATCACGGTTACATCGATCCTCGTGAAAATTCTCTCGCGGTTCTCTGCTCCCAGCGGCAGAATCCGGCCGCCAAGTTTTCGTTTTCGTTCGCGGGTACAACAGGTGGCCCAGGTTCACTCGGCAGCGTATCCTCGCGCCTCCAACGATACGGAGGACAGTTTTTACGTGTTTCTCTCTTCGTGGATTTTGCGCGATCCCCTTCTGGAGCTGGGTAGGAATTTTGTGGCGGGGACACGTCATGGGCCAATAGTGGATGCGAACTTACGTCGGCAAACATGAGTAAGTACTTATAGCACATTCGGCAACCTGCGCTAATGCGCACTGCGTGCGAACTTTTTCGCCTTCAATTGACTAAAATTCGCACTCAGTGCGCACCAGTGCGACCGTCCGAATACGCTATTAGTTCCTCTCCTCTCTGTGTCGCCCCTCGGGACGTTACGTGGCGTCGGGTATTCTATGCTTCCCGACGGTCGTCGATTTATATTTCATACATATGCTAATACTTTCTTCCTTCTTCCTCCTTTCCTTCTTCTTTTTTTTTTGCAACATGGTCGGTGGTATTTCTTAGGGTTGAAACTTATGCCCGGGCATAGCGATTCCTATAGTCGCGTAGGCGAGAACGATTTGCAGAAGGCGCAGCCTTCGAAATTAAATTTTTTTAACTTTCCTCTCTGTCTTGGAGAGTGGTTTATGATCTTTTCTGCGCGGGTGCTCCGTGGGAGTGTACTTTTAGTTACCGGTAAAAATCTATACCGGAAATATCTCCATTCCATGTACAAGACGTTCCTGTGGATGCTACAAAAATTTGAAAAAAATTGTCGATAGATCAACATTTACACCAACATTCGGCCGCTGAATATAGTCTTGGATTGATTAATCAAATCTCCTCGTTTCTTTTTCAATATGCTATTCCCCCAGTTAAATGTAGGAAAAATTTCGATTTTACATAAGTATGAAATTTATCTTTGCATTTTCTCAAAAAATACAAAGACAGTGTGTTCACAGCTAAACCATCGTTAAGATGCTTGCTTTAAGGTTGCAACCTCTGCGCGCGAGCAACAACTCGTGACTCATTGTCAGCCAGCAAGTATTTGTCTACCTTTCTTTTCTTTTTAATCCAAGACAGGCTTTTAAAGGTTTTTTTCAGGAGAGAAAAATAGGCAAACAGAATACCTACAATCTCTCATAAACATGGGTAAATACATGCATATACCCCGTGGTGGTTAATTACATTACCATTTTCGCTACTCATTCCATGGAAACAATGGATCTATAGCGCATTTCCATGCACCTTTACTTTCCATGTTCAGCGTGAATGATCGATCCTACTGTCGACGTTATTCAGGTACTTGAGTGTTAGGCACTTAGGCAGGCGACACACTTAGGTATATACATGTACATACGTGCTGTCAAACATTGTTCGCTAAGAAGTTATTTGAAGAATCCCTCAATACTAATGAAATTTTAAATTTCTGTAACATCTATTAAATCTTCATGCGAGCAGGGCTCGAAAAAGTTCTGGGACTCTCGTTTTTAAAAAAATTCTGTTAGAACTTATATATTTGGTTTAAGAAAATATCTGTATCTGTGGAATTTTTATTGAAAGAAATGTTACCCTCAGGAACTTCTTTTAAAAATATTCTCATGGAACAGAGATTTTAAAATCTGTATAACAAAAGTTTCATGGAAACAAGTTATATTAGAACGTTTATTAAAAAAGGTTTCTAAAGATTAAGAAAAGTACTAAACTAGTAGGTACTAGTTTTATTTAACAATATAATACCATATTCTTCATATGTTTATTTAATAAAAGGTATGAAAATTATAACATCAGTAATTAATAGTTTGATAAGAATCGAACTACATAACAATTCTATAATATCCACGTAGAAATTATTATAAATAAATAACACATTCAGAATATCAATTTAACTGTAATAATTATTTAATATTGTTGTAGTACTATTCATTGAATAGTATTCAGTATTTGTTATAACGATTGAGAACTTTTTTAATATCGATGAACAAAATACGTATCTGTTCCTGTTATAGAAATTTTTTTAGTTTTATATTTTATAAGTTCTATTCCAACTGAAACTTTTATTTTTAATAACTTTCCTTTATGGGTTCTCATGGGAACTTATAATGTGAGAACATTTGTTAAAAAAGTTCCACGGTCCATGTTTTAAAGCCACTGTGACGGTCGAAAATGAAGGCTATTTTCAAGACATTCTTTCATTATGAAATGTAAATTTCTACGAAAAATCTTGATTACCAACTGAAAATACATATATTTATCTAATATTTTATTCTCCTAGATTGAGATTTTTTTTAGGTAGAATGGTCACAGAATACGATAACGTTAGGCTCTGTAACAAAAATTTACAAAACTCTGAATTGAAAAATTCGAACGTTTTCTTAAAGTATATTACAATAGCTTCAGTTAAGCGCACAGATTTAAAAAAATACTAATTTTTGAAGAAATGGCGGACTTCTGAAGAAATCTGGAAGAAAAAGTATAAAAAATCAATGTTCTTTCAATGTTACGATTCAATGAATTGTTCGATCAAAACACTGGTACGCTTAACTGAAGATAATTTTATTACGAATATTCCTTGAAATTTTCAAGTGAACCTTATAAAAATTGGCCGAGTTATTAATCCGCCCAGTTTGAAAAATGTAGTTTCGAGATAATCGCGGAAGTCATTTTCTGCAACTCAAAGACCACAGCTGTATACGGTCTCGTCGTGGCCAGCGGTTCTCTACCTAATTCTAAAGAATATACAGGCTCGTAATCCCTCTTATCAGCTACATTTGAATTCTTGGACCTAAACTTTTCGGGCGATTGACACCAAGTTACCTTGTGTGCACTCGGTTATGAACGCTGCGCTGCCTATACAAAACCTTCCGTAGCTCCCAGAATTTTTCGAGATGCACTTTGAAATTGTGCAGGTATATTTTTGAGACCCTAAATATTGTGAACACGCACAAAAAGAAAAATCGGGGGAAAACATTTCACAGTGGCTTCCCCCTTAAATAGAACCTATTGAAAAGTTCCAGAACTCTTTCGATCCCTGCATGGGAGTACATATTACCAATGGATAGGTGAGGTTTTTCCAATGAAAATGACTCCAAATACGACTATATTCGGGTGACTTTTAGTTATACATCATTCGGATTGCTTCTCAATTACATAGACCCATTATGCATCATGTAATTAATTAAGATCGAAGGTCCAATTCATCATACAGAAATTAGAATTTTCAGTACTAGATGACGAGTCATCGTCGATTGGTTTGTTTACAAAGTAAACATTCGGGGACCCTCGAACAATCTTCTCCATGCTTTCAATAAAATATCGACGTGAAGATACGCCAAAACCATGCACAAATTTCAAATCCATGAGCGTGAAAGATAAGAT
This sequence comes from Andrena bucephala, assembly GCA_947577245.1. Lineage (NCBI taxonomy): Eukaryota > Metazoa > Arthropoda > Insecta > Hymenoptera > Andrenidae > Andrena > Andrena bucephala. The sequence goes on along the minus strand of OX387717.1, from coordinate 28,131,403 downwards.
ATAGATAGGTATGTAAATTACTAGAACAATGCCTGGTCATCCACTGAAAAACGGTGAACTTGGAAAGAAGATGCATGTTATCACAGGAATAATAAATAAATTTTGGTTATTCCTTCCGGTGTAATGGCCTCGACAGGAGACAATACTCTTCCTATAATTAGTATCTTGGCAAGTAACTTTCAGACAAATTACAGTCACTCACAAATTTGTTCGCACACGTATGGGAAACGCAATAGGAAACAAATAGGAGCAATTAGGTTGCAAATAATGTTGCGTTGCTTCTCGGTTCTCACATGCATCACCTTACGTTTCTATACACAGCTGTAGTCTATTTTCTCAAATTTCAATACAAAACACGAAACTATCGAAATAATCTGAATACGTGAATGTAGCAATCGTTCGTAAATAAATTTGTGAGTCACTGTACGTTTATCCAGTACCCAAAATCTGATGGCGGCATTCGTTTGAAATTCCTGAAAGCACTTTGATCTTTCATTCTTAACATAAAGCGATAAAGAAGTCCTGTCCGTTTCGGCGTTTCATTTAATACAGTTTAGCTCAACATTCCCACCTCCTTTTTTTTTTTTGCTTTACTGTTTAAAATAATTGATACGGCATTACAAAAAATTCCATCATCGTTACTATTTGCCGTGTTTATAATTGTTAAGTAATTGCCTCCAAAAGTGTTAATGAGCATTAATTTGGTACGGACATGAAATGTCGACTAATATTTATCCCGAACCATTGTTTGCAAACAGTGAAAGCTAACGTTTGTTCGCGTCAGCGTGGACGCGGCCTAATCTAATTCAACGAACAAAACGGAACTGTGGTGCGGCCTAAAGTAAAGATGAGAATCGTCAGTAATGTACATGTTATTTTCACAAAGAGAAGTATACGAAGTTTGGATCTGCGATTTAGCTGGAATTTTGCATGTAGCTGGTGCATACCATGTATAATAATATGTTAACCTTCGGAAGACGAATGGTAGATATGGTCGCGTGAGACGAATGAAGTTTGTCAGTTTGACCCATAGCAACATTTCTACGGTACACCGGTTTCACGAAAAAATCGAATATAAAATGAATTAAATAATTAAAATTTCTCAAATTAATTGAAATTTATTAATAATGAAATACATAAAAAAAAATATTTATGTATCTCCTGTATGATTTTTACAAATAATGTTACTGCAATTTAGGCATCATATACTATATTTTGCCATTGCCAACACAAATATAACATCGTGATAGGCTTTGTCAGAGTTGGATCAAAATGTCCCTGCATTTGTTGTACGAAATAATGAAGAATTAGAAAAAGTGTTTTGATCGAACAATTCATTTAATCGTAACATTGAAAAAACATATTGATTTTTTATACTTTTTCTTCCAGATTTCTTCTTAAGTCCGCCATTTCTTCAAAAGTTAACATTTTTTTAAATCTGTACGCTTAACTGAAGCTATTGTAATATACATTAAGAAAACGTTCGAATTTTTCAATTCAGAGCATCTACTAAAAGAGAATGGACTATATCGAAAAGTGCTGTCGTATTGAATGTACCTATCATCCAGAACTATTGCAAATTAATCAAAATTGCAATGTAATACACTGCCAAACGATAAGCAACAATAGAATATAAGGAATCGCTGAAATGCAGCAAAAGGATCGGAATTTAAGGATCAATGTAATATCTACGAGGGGTGTACCCCTCGCAGCGCCAGAAATTTTGGAAAATATGAACGCTCAAGAGAAATTTCTGTATCTACAAGTAGGTACAACGAAACAGAGGTTGCCAGTAGCGAGATTAAATGCTGGAATTGCAGTTCGAAAACCGCTTTTAACCCTTGAGGTGCAGATAATTTCTAGCGTAGGTAGGGTAAACTGCACTAATGTTGGCACTACACTAATCATTGGCACTCCTGATTAAAAAGCCAAATATTAAGAAGTACAAGCTTAGAAAGTACTTTTTTACAATTTCTTATTTTTCTTTCACTACAACACTGCCAAGCACAGTAGTTGAACTACACATTTTACATCTGACAACACCACGAAGTGGGACAAAGGCCTGAGTTTTAGGCGTTTTCTTAAAATTGTGATAATGTGTAGGTAAATACACTTTGTCGCTTTGTAATTAAGTAATGGATTGAAATACAGATTTACTAAGTATTGTAGGTATTTAATAGTGAATGAAATTGTCTGTTTAAACAACACCTGGCAACACCACAAAGTGGGACAAAGGCCTCGAGTTTTAGGCGTTTTCTTAAAATTGTGATAATGTGTAGGTAAATACACTTTGTCGCTTTGTAATTAAGTAATGGATTGAAATACAGATTTACTAAGTATTGTAGGTATTTAATAGTGAATGAAATTGTCTGTTTAAACACTTTAAACTTCGTTTTTAACTACATATGTTTTTTTATATAACTTCAAAGTTTAGGGTGCCAATGATTGTACTTTTATGCCTATTTTTGTTTTTCATTGAATATTTTTAAAATAAAAGGCTTAATAAGTACTCAATAAGTTTTATTTTAATGAGAAATCCATAATCATTGATAATAACTGAAAATTAAGACCATACAAAAACTTCACAAAAAAATATAGACTTTCTAATTGGGATTTTCGTTTAGGGTGCCAATCATTGTATAGTTTACCCTATGCCGCGTGCGTAGTGTTCCTTCTCGAGAATTCTTTCTCGAGAATTTCTCGAGAAATTTTATAATTTCTTATTTCTCATTTCTTGAGAAATAATACAATTTCTTGTTTCTCATTTCTCGAGAAATTACAGTATTTCTCGAGAAACTTAAGTGTAGGAAAATTATTATAAATCCCATTTGTTTTCAGAAATGAATTTTCAGTTAGTTCAAAATTGTGTGTTACTACTTAATCTTGAATATATAAATACATCTACAATCTGTAATAAATGTTAGCAATAGGTACATACGAAGAATTGAGCGATTGTTTATAAACTTTTCTCTTCGTATCGCCGATGCTCTATATACAATTAAACCAACATCCCCTCAAAATGACAGAAATTTTTCTACAGCCGCAGATTTTGTCACAAAAAAAAAAGGAAGTAGATTGGCTGACGCCACATTAGGCGCATTGTGGTTTTTAAAAAACTATTTTAAAACAAAAAAGTAATGTTTCGTCTTGCTCACATTTTGTATTAAATAAATAAATTTATAAATTATATTTAATATCTGTTTTTTTTCTTTCATTTACACAAGTTTTGTCTAAGTTAGACACAAATAAAAATTTAGATAATTATTGTCAACATTATTCCAAAAATATCAATTTTGCAATGTTTTTTTAAATTCTTAAAAATTCTCGAGAAATATAATCTGATTTCTCATTTCTCGAGATGCGAGAAATATCGAGAAATCAGGAACACTACGCGTGCGGGACTGTTTTAGTCGCGTCTCCCACAGTCGCTAAACGGCTTCGGGCGCTGCACGTACGCACACACGTGTCCACAGCACCAGAAAAATTATGCCAATGGGCCGATGAAGGTCACAGTTAGATCACAAAAATTTGGAAAATGCTGTGTTTTCTCTGGGTGCGTTCCGATTCACGCATACTGCGCATGAAGTGCAGAGACAACCGTTCCGTTTTAGTTACTGCGCGCATTGGTGGTGCGGAGAATTCCCTAGAATCCTTTCACTTCCGCTGCAGCGAGCGTGCAGCAAACGCCGAAACTCACAATCAGACGAGAAGCAATCACTGCGCGCATGCGTATTTGTTTCTACGATCTTTGATTATTTTTAATTTCTCTATTGGAAATAGAGAAATTCGGCTGACACAATTTAATGAAAAGTAATAAAAACAATTAATTCTCTAAGGATTACAACTGCCACATTTCTACGTTAGTATTTTGAAGAAACTTAATCTCATGTTTTTTTTTAATACAAATGTATAATTATATACTTATTACCTACCGAAAATGTCCTTCGAATATTCTTCCCGAATATCCCGACATGACACGTTTTACACAATCTGTAAATTTTTAGGCAAACATAATCTCTCCGAGTGTTTTGTTTACAATTATTTAATAGTATCGAGGTTATTGTAAACAACGTTTCTTTGTCCATGGTAGCATCCATTTTGATTTCGCATGAAACGCAGGAAAACCCGTTCCGTTTTCAAGAACGCACGAACCGCAGTAACGAAACGGAACGATATGAATGCACGCAGCGACTGCGCTGCGATTTGTGCACTCAATGCGTGAATCGGGACGCACCCTCTACTATCAAACGTACCTGCATACATACTAGCCCTTCAAATTATTTGATCAGTTATTATAAGTACATTTGATAAAAAAGAAAATATTGTAAAACGTACTTCCACGTGTCTGGGGTCCAACTTGGATTCCCCTTAGCTTATAGCAACTGTTTTATTTTATTTTCTCATCTTAATCAAACGCCATTAAACAATTTTAAGACGACAAATTGAATATAAGTTATTACAATTTGAACGGTTCAATCACATAAAATGCAGCAACAATAGCCTCATCTGTGGATCAAAGTGACAAGGTTGCATGTATAGATACTAACAATAAGAAATAGAAGTAGCAATTTGATAAAGACAAGCAATAATCAACTATGTTCTCTTTTATGCAATTTTCTCTGTTATGAGCTGTAGGTACGTGTAATCATGGCCGGATTTGTAGGTATTAGGGGTGTGCGGGTACCCGAAATTACGGGACCCGATTTGCGATTCGGGAGCCGATTTTCTTGCTTAAAAATTCTTACATTCGGATGATCACACTGAAAAATCACAACTTAAAAGTATTCATTAAGTTGTCATTTTTCAGTGTGATTAGATGTAAGAATTTTTAAACAAGAAAATCGGCTACCGAGTCGCAAATCGGGTCCCGTAATTTCGGGTACCCGCACACCACTAGTAGGTATACCTACGTACGTGCCTATAAGTTAGCAATAGGCTACAACCCACTTAGGTCGGCAAATTTTCAGCGAAAGAAATTGGAGAAGGTTTAAACACAGAGGGCTGAGACAACTTTAAAAACAATTCACTTTCCTTCCATGCAGCAAATTAGCAATAAAAATCACTCACACGTGCGTCGTCATATTAAATTAGTTTTAAAATTCTCCCAACTCTTTAGAATGAAAATATTTTATGATATTTCACGGAAAAAATCGCCAAATCCGCCCCTGCATGTACGTACGTAACAAGCTGATAAATATTTTTGAGAGTTGGTCTGATAGGTATGGAAAATTTGCGGTAAATCTGAATCTGGTCTGCTTCTATCCTTAGTTCACGATACCATGCTAAATAAATCATTCTAGATACACAGTACCTTCTATCCTTTAGGCATCCTGTGCATATCGGAGCCACTATAGTTATTACGGCACCGAATTCCAAAGGGTGAGTGCTCCTACGCAAGCACCTCATGGACATCTTCAACGTGTACTGGCCGACCTTGAACCATGTACTACGCGAGTGTACGCGGTGTGCTCATCGTACACGGACAATACGCGTACCAGTGTAGCCGAGATAGATTAAAGGGCTACAGGGTGACCAAAAAGTCACTGCGAACGAGCCTTTTATGTATTGACTCGTTCCATTGAGAATCCTCTGACGATTTATCAATCATAATGGCGATGGTAATGACTGGCCAGGTATAAACAGTTAAAAGTTTGTCTCTGTCGATGGGGGATCCAAGGAAGATATTTCTCACCCAATTTCTCCGCTGATCGACCGAATGTGACGCTGTTTATATACAGGGTATCCTTGAAAAAGATGATCTTCTTAAGAGAGATGATTGGGGATGTAAAAGAAAGTGAACAAATATTAAGAAACGTGGTTTCGCAAACATTTCATCTCGCAAACGCTAAGCCACAGTAATGGCGAAAAGAAAGTTTCGTTAAAAAGAGATCAGCTTTTTCAGATCTTAGATATCGCTGACTGCGTGCGTGTATGTACATTAGGCGCCAGAATCGGCTTCCCTTCGGATATTTGGCAACGTTGCATGTCACTAGAACCACTGAGCTATGCCTAGTGACATGCAACGTTGCCAAATTTCCGAAGGGAAGCCGATTTCGTCGCCGAGTGTATGTACATTAGGCGCCAGAATCGGCTTCCCTTCGGAAATTTGGCAACGTTGCATGCCTCTGGAATCACTGAGCTTTGCCTAGTGACATGCAACGTTGCCAAATTTCCGAAGGGAAGCCGATTCTGGCGCCTGGTGCATGATGAAATGGTGCCTACGTTGCAAGATCACGTGCTCAGAACAGTAAATTATATTTTTGCGTTATTCAATTAGCGCCGTTGCAACGGTCTCGAAGTACAATTATTATCAGCGTTGTGTTCTACGTATGAATAAAGTTTGTTTAAAACTACACTTGGGTTCGATTCGTTGTGGCAGGCCTGATGAAAATCTACCAAGTTCGAAACTCATATTTTTACGTCTGTATAACTAATTTAATATCAATACTAAGCTTAAAGTAGTATGTTGGTACCACTGGCCTATCCTGGCAAACCCCCAATTTATGCGATATAATTTTTAAGATAAAGGTAATTCTTTCTAATGGAACTATCTTATCTTTCTTACCGTTTACAGTTTCAACTTTCGCTTTACCACTGCTGTAGGTCTAACAAGGGAAGATCCCGAACCCGAAAATTCAAAAAATTCTGAAACTTTGAGAATATGTAGGGGATTTCCTCCCGATTACAGCGCAATTTTTGTTTGCTGCCCAAATTCACTCAAAGAGGGTGAAATTAACCGCCGAAAATTCGGCTATTTTCCGATTTTGTATTATAACTCGCGAACTGTAAGAGAGAGAAAAAGAGTTTCAAGACAAAAGTTACTTCTCTTAATTGGATCTATCATTTGGTAAAAAAATTATTTTACAGTTCTCGAGTTATAACACAAAATCGGAATATAACCGGATTTTCAGGGGTCAGTTACACCACCTTAGAGGGAATTTCGCCAGCAAAGAAAAATTACATTGCAGGTAATCAGGAGGAAATTCCCTACAGATTCACAAAGTTTCAGAATTTTTTGATTTTCCGAGTTCGGGATGTTCCCTTGTAAGTCTACCTAAGTTTCCATTCCGAGCCCCCTTCTCTTTTTATAACGTATAGGTAGAATTGCCCTAGAATCGTCGATAGGACGCTCACAATAATGGCAGCCTGGAGGAAAAGGTCGCATCCTGTTGTTCCGCATAGTTTTACGCCAAAAGCTGAGGGGCGATGATGATTCTGTCCTACCTGGCAGCTATTACGAAGAAATTTCTACGATTTCCTTGTGCAAAGTCCAACAAGCGTGGCGGTAGTAGGCACGGGCTCGCTTGCCCAGTTGCCTGCTCGCCATGACCATCGAACCATAGTGTTCTCTTGCCTCGATTCTTCTAATCCATTCACACACAAGCCGTTGATGAGCAACATGGCTCAGTATTCGTTAAACCGGCAAGGGAGCTTCTGTAATACGAAGTTTGAAAGAAAAAAATCTGATCTATTGGAGAAATGTAGTTCGAGTAGAAGGAGAGAAACGTGAAAGAAATTTAATTTAGCCCCAATCAGGTATCTAATTTTTCTGCCAACAATGAAACGTGTCTGCTGTTGGACTCCCCGGCCCAACAGAAAAGAAACGGAGATCAAATGAATTTTGAATCTAAAAAATAGTTGAATAGGTACAAAGTTTTATAAATTTTTAGAAAAAAAATAATTTCGAAAAATATTAATATTCTCCGATAATGGGAACGGTTTGCGTGCAAACGATTTGCCTAACGGTGAAATGAATTTCGATATCGAAGTCATGCCAATAATGTTCGTTTTTATGAATATAAGTGCCAAACTCGCGGGAGACAGCTAATTGTAACTAGAAGCTGGACGGTAAACGAGATAGTAAGGTTTTCACGGATCGTTCCTTTCAAGCAGATCGAGTTCCATTGCGGTTTAGAATATAAAATACCCGTTTAGTACGAGTTTCGTTTCTTTCCCTTTCTCCCCTAACAGTTCAGAGAAAATCATCGTGGCCAATGCTACAGGCGGATTTTGCCCGTTCGCAGAGGCAATCCCAGGCTTTGGAATTGCATCGCGTTGTGTTTTAGAGAAAGGTAACGCCGCGCCGCGCCGTGCCGCGTTGGGCTGGATCGTTCCGTGGTCGAGTTTTTCGCATGCCCGGGAAAATAAACCGCAGAAGTGAATGTTAATGAAACGAGGGATTTCTCTTTTACGCCGTGGAAACCCTGAAACGGGTGAATAAGCCGGAGATAGCGAATCCATGGACGTCACGGTGATCGATGGAAACACGCTTAATTATTGCGCTCTGCAATGAGTAGGTACCTATAGGTTGAAATAGAAATAAATCGTTCTTTCTATTATTCGTACTATTAAAGTTTCTTCGCTTACACGACCTCTTTATATTTCCGAACACTCATGAACAGTGGATAGCTTGACAGTGAGTGGATGACACGGGATTAATTTTCAACTACAATATAATTTCGTACACACAGTTTTTTGAATAAGCTTTTATCTATATTAAATTATGGTGTCCCTACAATCTAAAATTCTTACTTTCTTAAAGTAATAATTAAGTAGTAACATAAGTAATTTCGAACGGGTCAGAATGGACTCTGCATCCGCTGTTTAAACTTTTAAAGATTAATATAGGTATGTATCGCTGGTTGGCATTGGTAGTGACATAACTGAAGAAATGCAAATTCTACAGGAAAACCAATAATTGACTCTACTTTTTCATCTACGCAGATTAAGAGTCACAGATGGCACATTCACCAAAATATTCAGCAGAATACCTATCAAATCAACCCTAAATAATCAACCCTATATTTTACACCCTCTTTTGAGCGGTGCTGTTAATCGAGAAAATGATAACTCTAATTTCTCAAGTTATAATTAAGTATTTGCTTTCCGTACATCGTTCGCTCGCGCATAATCATTGTCTGTATTTCCTGTTGCTCTTGTTTTAACTGCACAGTTTCAATATTAAATACAGGCTGGTTCCATCTGGCACACATAAGAAACTGAAACGTTATTTAAAATCGTAGGAAGTTTAAAATCGATTTACCACATAGTTATCGAGAAATTGTTAATTAAAGTTTATGTATTCTAACACAGTAGCATATGGCAGTGTCGAAAAAAGAGGGTTATAGTTTCAGTTTTTCTTCTGAAACAGGAAAACTATATTCAAAACGAGTAGCAAAATTGGCAGAAAAGAGCATCGAAATGTCACGAAATGAATTCATTAATTTCTGCGAAACTGACCACATGGTTTCTTCGTAAATGCCTCAAAAAAAAAAGTTTACATGCAAATTTTTTAGAAATTACGTAGAGCAGTCAACGTGGCAACGTCGCACAATCGATATCTTTAGTAATTTAAATAGCGATCGACGATTCAAATTTATATGAACATTTTTTTCTCACATTTTGGTTATAAAAGATGCTCCGAATGAATGCGGCGTTGCCAGATCTGCTGCTCCAATTCCTTACGCTAACCAATTTAATATTCTATGTTCGTATTACAATTATTTTTATTAAATTGAACTTTTTAAAATATATATACATGATGTTAAAAATTATTATTATTATTTCTATAGCATCATACTACTTTATATATAACCTTTTTTCACCCTACTCTAATTTGACTCACCTAATTGGTTAGCAACTACCTTAAACACAGTGAGTTTGTTTTTCCACAGAAGTGGTGAATGCTAACAAACATACTCATATTTAGTTTTGCAATAGGGACGTGTTAGATTTCAATTTTCATCCAACTAGTTACAAATTAGTTTCTCTTTTTACCAATGTTCCTTTGGGCCATCGCGCGTTAAACGGTGGAACCTATGTCGAGGAATATTTTATCGATCCGTTGGCCGGTGATAATTGCTGAAGTCGAAATACGCCCGCAATTACGCCATCGGCCCCGCGACGGAAGTTCAGAAGCGGTACCGGAAATGAGAGCCCCGACGTTCCCACTAAACTCAGTTTCCTTCGACCTTCCTGGGATGTGGGTTAGCACGTAGCGGGGCTTGTTCCGTAGACCTCTTCCACGACAGTTTCGTTTAAATTTTTTTTAGCAAAAACCCCCCTTCCGCTTTTTTTTTCTTGTCTTCTGTGAGCATTCACGATAGCAGAAATTGAATAATCCGTTATTTGAGCTTGTTTATACGTGTACAATTTTTATCTCGGCCGTCTACTGGATATTTGATGATTTATTCGCGGACTTAAATTTTTGTAATAAATAAAGTCTCAGCATCTTTCTTGTGCTAATTGGCAAATATTTAAGGGGTGAGCGTGAACTCAGATTGTTACATTAATTAAGAAGTTAGTTACTACTTAACTTAATATACACATATCACGCAATATTTATATGTATATTCTAATAAATCACTAATACAGAAGGAGGATTTACGATTCATAGAGGGTGTACAGGAATCTGAAATCGTGGTACAACTGAAAAGGAGCTGATGAAATTTTGTCACACGGGGCATTGTTTTAGAGAAAATCAACTTCGAAAACTCGTTTGATACGCGCACCCCTGATTAAAAATCAGGAGAATCAGTGAATAGGGTAGGTGCAACTGCAAATGAATCTTCGTCTAAAAATAGTTTCAAAATGTGGAATAACTTTTCTTCCAACAGGCCTTTAATTTTGAAATAATGTATTTCGAAAATAAATTGATCTGATTGTGAGAATGGGTTCCATCGTCAAATCGATGTTCTCGAAATCAAAGCCACGCTCGAAAAATGTGATTCTACAATCTACATATGTAGACACATTTTTGAAAAACCAACTATTTCATCTACAATAATTGTACGCGTACTGATAGCTAGGTACTGAACAAGTTTGCAAAATGGACAATTTGTGGAGCGATTTTCGATACACCCTGTATAAAAGCATAATCTTATAGAAATAACTTTCACCGATACGTTCAACTCCGGATGACTGGAGAGAACCTCAATGATTACTTTGCTCGTAACAATCCTCCAGATCTTCGCTGCTAATTATGTTCGTGATAAAGTGAAACGGAAGTTAGTGAGCAAATAGAATTATCTTACTTCCAGACGTTAGAATAGGTTTACGTAATGTCAACATGGTGGTGCGTGTCGCGCTTATGGCAGGGAAACTAAAGATGCGAGGATGACGAGGGTTAACGACTGGAATGAGAGTCTCCGCGCAAGAGAAGATGTTCTGATTCGGAATCGCAGCAGCGACGGCTCTGTGCCACTGTGGCTTTTCGAAACCCGGTAATTAGCACAACGATGGTCCTATGTTTCCTCGTTATTGTGCCTCCGTTTCTCCTTTGTGCGCGTGCACGCTCCGTCGTCGCATCGGTCGCTTCTCCATTATCCCGCGATTCTCACGACGCGCAATGAAACAAACCGGCGCCCCGCGCCGTTACGTTCCTGCGACGTAACTCGGTCGATTCTCTCTTCCACAGGAAGAGAATTTTGTAATTAATCTAGGATCCGATTTAAGTACATTCTGCTTTAGAATGTGCCTATTCATTCTTTGCATTCTTCTCGGAACATATAAAATCAATTGTCTTAAAACTTAAGTAACCGGTGCCTTTTAACTTTTAACCCTCGGCGCATTTCTGATCCGGCATTAGGCTTGTCTTGTGTCGAAGTTGAGATTGTGCCACTTGAGTTACAGAGTCTCCCCCAGGGTTTATACAAAAAACGACGTTTGAAAAAACCGCGTTCCGAATTCCACTATTCCCAAAAAACCGGTTAAACCGGTTTTCGATTTTTCACAAAAAAATATAATTAAAACAGTAAATAAATATTTGTACTTATTTTAAAATGTTCAATTTCCTTAAGATTATGGAATTACAAAAATATAACAAAATAAAATATACTCGGTCTATACAAAACCAAATAAAACAAAAATTTAAAGTAACCAGAATCCGTAACAATACGTACAATTTTTGAGATCATTTAATATTTATGGATCTACAAAAATATAACACAATAAAGTAGACTGCATATATAACAATGAAAAAATCTAAAATAACTAAAATCCGTACAAATTATGAATCTTTTAAAAGGTGGTATCAAATTATAAAACCCCATTCCATTTAGTATTTTCTTCTGAAAATATGAACTCATGAAGATTAGTTTTACATTAACCGATTAACTGACAATGTATCATATATGATCAAAAAAAATCTGGCCAATTCTGCTTATGTATCATATATGATGAAATGGAATAACTTTTTTGATTTTCAAACGATTTGAATGAAAGTTGGTATGTAATGGTTTTTGGGGTCGCTGAATCTGAATTTGGCATTGGGATTGTAAAATTCAATATGGCAGACTGAAAATGGCCGTCCCAAAATGGCTGCCAAATATTAAAATATTATCGGGATTTAGAAAAATTGTATATAGGGGTGTTTGGGGTCGCTGAATCTGAATTTGGCATTGGAATTTTAAATTTCAATATTGCAGACTCAATACGGTAATTTAGCAAAGACTCAATTTAGTAAAGAATTGAAAAAACACACCGCTAAATCCTATTTTTTAGGGGTTGGGGGTGTCAGATGAAAAAAAACCCAGAATCGATTCAGCGACTCAAAAAACCCCTGTATACCAAATTTTGTGTGGTTCACTTAATTTTTCGATGTTCCCACTTTGAGCACGAACAGTAAAAAAAAGCCGTGCCAGTTAACACGGTCAAACTGTTACCTACTACTAACTACAATCTGTTTGTGTCCAAGGCGATTTCAAGTAAAAAAAATGTTAACGTTTTTTAATTAAATAATTCATCAATTTCTGCATATTAATTCTAGTATGTACCTAAACCCGGCTTTTTAAATTAAAAAAAAAACCGTTTTCGAATTTTACAAATTTATACAAAAAAACCGGTTTTCAGACCCGGGTTTTAAAAACCGACAATCCCTAGTCTCTCCCCCCCCCCCCTCGAAATACTTTACAATATAAAAGTCTGATACAAAAATTATTTCCGAAATGAATAATAAAGTAATTATAGGTGTGGGTCATGTTTGACCCATAGTCTAATAAGGTAACTATGCTTTGTGTCATGTTTCATCAGCCGTGCAAGCGAGCGTCACGTCATGCACTGTACAAGAGATACCTAAATCAGCAGCGCATTGGCTGTTTAAGCGAATCCAGTAACTATGGGAAAAAATCAAGGCCTTGACTTATTAGGATATTTATCAGTTTAGAAACTCTACTGATTTAATCACTGTAACCAAATTTAGTACTGTGCGATATTCCTTCTGCAATACTGAATCCGATGTTCGTCCTCGCTATACGTATAGCCGGGGATCACCTCCGCCATTTCTTTTTTGCTTTCACTGAACCTGGGCGAACGTCTAAAGGTCTAAGCACACTTATTAGTTCCGTGACGACACAATGTCGGCGTGCCACAGGTGAGATGAAGAGATCCTCTACGCCCCACTACTTCTTTCGTCGCTTTTCATCGCTCATTTCGACGCTTGATTCTGTATTAAATTGATTCGTACCCTGTTATGAAATATCCAGTCCCACGATTTTATTTAAAGTGACATATCACCATCGAAATTGTACTGCAAGAAAATAATTATTTTGTAGTTTTTAGTTTAGAAAAAATTACAAAAAATTGAAAATTTATAATTTTCAAAGGCGTTGAAAGGACGAAAAATACAGGGAAAAGTGATTTCAAACTTGAAGTGTCGTTATTTTCTAAAAAAATGTAATTTTTGTAATTTTTTCTAGTACACCCCCCCCCCCCCCCCCCCTCCCCCAGCCAGAAGAATAATCTTCAAAATAAAAAAGGTTTCAGTCGAATCGGATAATAACTTTTGGAGATACAGGTCCCACCGATTTTGGATAAATTTTTTGACGCCTTGACTTTAACGATTCCCCAGGGCCGTCTGCAATGATTAATTATAAAACAAAAAATATATTTCTATAATTTAAGACATCCTTAATACAATGCAAAAAGTCCCATTAAATTATATATAGTAGTTTTCCTTTAATTAATTCCTAAATATCACCTATTTTTTTCACTCAAGTGCGTCCCTCGTGCGACCGGGCCGGGGCCCAGGCAATAAACGTGATGATTGCCAGAGCCTCGGTTCGGTCGCGACAGTCTTGGCGCCCTTCATGAATGTATTTGGAGGAAAGGATTTTCCCTTAAAACGGTTTGGTTATCTTTCTCTCACTCTCTGCATTCCGGACGACCGTTGGGCGTTCACGGAAATTGGCAGAAGCAGGCAGAAGTCAACCAACCGTCGAACGAGATGCTTCGCTCATACGGTCTTACGTCACAAACTGTGTGATTCTGTTATTTCGTTGTTTCGTTATTAATAAACATTGTTCTTATTATTGTAAATTGTGAGCAATAATATTCACCCCCACGAGCAACTTCCTATATAGGTTTTTTTTTTTAATTTGGATTGTCATTCTACGGACGCCTGCAAAGTTCGAAGTCTATGGGAATTGCGGAAGTGAGTTAAAATTAAGTTTCAAGATTTGAACCAAACAAACAAACGTACAAACAGACAGAGGAGCGAATAATTAATGGAATGTATCATAGGAATAATGAAAAATTAAGAAAAGCCTAGGTATATTATATTCCTAAAATTGTTACATGAATTATTTTTTAGCTATCTTAATCACAATTAATATTCTTACGTACAGATGCATATACATATGTAGATTGTAGAGGTTTTGGAAAACAGCAACTTTAAATAGTGATTGCATTCTGCGCGTTTAACATATTATTACACACAGTGTGCAAGCTGAGGTTGATGCACTTTTTTAATCAGTTTTCTGCCATGTCCACAGAGTGGGACAAAGTCGAAACGCTACGCCCACAGTAGCAACGTTACACCATGAAATTGGTCAACAGTTTGGCAATCTTTTGCGAAAAAACGGCACGTCTGCGTCACACGATTCCTCTTGAACTTTTCATACTTCTTTCAAGTGGAATGCGTGTAAATAATGAGAAATGTAATCTTGGCTTTCAAGAAATACATCTCTATTGTCTGATTTCATCTTCTGCAGTCTGTACGTTCCAGTCTTCATGATCCGTCGGACTTTCCATATTCTTTGTAACGGTCCGCGCTACCAGTCGGAACAGTATGTGAAACCGACCGTCCCGAGTACTGTTACTCCATCTCGCAGGAGGCGAACTCTCTCGCGCGCGCGAACCAGCAGTTTCCTTCGGGTGTGGCGAAAATCCTCGTGCATTGTTTTCAATATCAATGCCAGTTCATTAATTCAATTTTTTCCTTGTAATCCCAGCAATTTCCACTCTGGAATGCTCTTCCTCTTGGTCATAGTTTACACGATCGTTGATGCAGGTTTGAACGTTTAAATATACCTAGAGCGATACACCATCTTGTGTTACGAAATGTATCATGCCATTTTTTGCATCCCCTTCGATAAAATGTGAGTCTCTTTCCGGTGGTTTTACAGTGGCAAGGATATTAGCCGGCTTGCGGATTAACCCGAGTCTGACTAAGAGTAAGCGAACCACCAAAATGGACCACCCCGAGTCAGTACCGGGTTAACGTTTTCTTTCGTAACTTAAGAACTAACCATAACCACATAATGGCATTTCTTTGCAAAGTTGCGTTCGTCTAAAAATTGTAAGAGAAAGTGATGTTTTGAAACCTACAAAAAAAAAAGGCAGGCGGCGAGAGGGGTAAGCCTGTGCTTATACATGAGAGCTCTGCAGTGATACCAATCTTAGATAAAAAAAGTTATGTAGACAAAAATATTATTTACATGTCTATTCCTAATAAAATTATTACTACACAGCTTGTTTTGGAATTCAATTAAACAAAAAGTATGTTTAATGCAGCTAGAAACACAATATTTTCATCAAAAGTAGCGTAAAATATGTGAGTGAAATGCGGCAACGTTGCTTTGCGTACATTTTTTTTTTTCTTTCCATCTCACAATTGTGGCGTGCTTTTGCGCGTTCGTACCGGTTCGCAACAAATTACTAAATACATGTTTCCAGCTTGATAGTATTTTTACCAATTTTTACTGTGTGCTTTGTACAAGTATACATTGTATAGATGACTACGCGGCGTACAGCGTTGCCATGTTTCAAACAGTTCTTTCAGCCGGTTCCAAAAATACGAGCACATTGTGCTGTTTATTTATTCAATAATTATCTAATAAACCGTACGGTACATGACCGATTTTCTTCTTTGAATTTCATAGGAATAGGGTAAACCAACCAGTGAATGACCGAATTGTTGAATTTAAAGACCTTTCAGATTAATACTTGAATATATTTATGTATAACAACAAAACAACTGTGGAAATTGCATTTAAATTTCTTTTTCTTGAAATTTCTATAAAAATAATTACTTATCCTTATCGTAATTTTTTAAAAAACGATTACAAAATGCAAAACGTGTAGAAGCCCAGTAAATGACCGCATACTTTTAATAAGAATTGTACATATTAATGTTTGGTTAATACGCGTAACTAAAAATATGGGACATTAAAAGTGCAACTACACCCCATTTATAAACATATAATATTTTTTAATTTATAATTGACATTTCTTTGCCCAATGGTCATTCACTGGTATGCGGTCAATTACTCGTTGGTTTACCCTACTTAAGCTTTTCATTGAAACATTTTTTTAGGACTTTCTCACTATTTTTAAGGACTCTGTGTAACATTTTATAGAAATTTTATCGCTACTCCCATAACAGCCTATGTATAGGAGCGCAACTATGATTTCAATTTTTTCAAAAACCGTACGGTCAATCGACTTGAAGTTTTGACACAATGCGGACTGCACTTTGAACATTAGATTAAAACACTTTTCAAAGATTTCTCATTATTTTTTCTCCGGTATCGAACCTCCTTAAGAGTAAAAATGGTATTTTCCAATCTTTTATGTGTGCTGATGTGAAAATTGTGGTCGTTGTAGCAAAATTCTAAATGCCGCGAATCTGAAAATATTGACTTTGCTTACACGAAACTCAGTTTCTCTTTTTCCAACAATCGGCACAAATTTGAAATCAGCATTCTGAAAAACTATTATAGGTATAACCTGCAGGTAAATGTTTTCCTCCGCAGGAAAAATTAGTCCATTAAATAAGTAGGTCCGCGAGGCTAGAAAGAAGCTTAAATTAGCAATAAAGACACTTGGACCTTGACCAATCTATTTCTTTTCGAACATTTCTGATGTTATAGTAATACAGGCTTCGGTCGAGAAATGTTCAAAACATAATAATATGGCGACACATATTCTTGCTTTCCGTGATTACTTATATTAAAGATCAGAAATGTATGAGTCAAACATTCTTATTCAACTCCAATGGAGATTAGATTAAGTTTCTTACGAGTTTAGAGTATTCTATCGTTCTATAAGGTAAAAGTACCAATAACTGGACACTTAAGGATATCAAAGTTGTATATCTTAAAAATGGACTAGAAATAAATGTCCTTTTTAACAAAAGTGTCAATATTCAGATAAATGTTACTTCTTTCTATCAAATGAGCTACTAAAAACTTGTTTTCAGTGCGTTATTTTAATTAAATTGAGTAAAAACGCAAATAGTTATGTGTACCAGTACATGGACAATAGAATTCTGATTTGTCCCAGCGTCCCACTTTTGATGTCCCAATACCTGGCCAATGGGGAAGATAACGCAATGCTTGGCGCAGAGGGCGCCACTAGTGTTTGTGTGAATGGTTTGCGCGCGAATTTTTCATTTTTCAATTTTGGTTATGTTGAAAATGTAGCATGCAATTGACTAAAAATATGAATTGAAAATAAAAAACTGTTAATTTATGTACACTATACTTGTACTTACACTTTTGATATACAAAAATTTGAGACAACACAGACACTTTACCGGTTCGACAATGCGGTCAGGTATTGAGACTTCACCTAAGCGTTCAAAATGCTGACAAGCCGACCAACTGGACGGCTGGTCAGTTATTGGGACAGCGTGCAGAGGACAAAATTATTATGTACCGGTACATGAACACTTATATGTTTAATTAAAATCAACATTAACTGATCAATGTTTTGTTTTGTATGTAACAAGAAACTTCTTAAGATTCTGTACATACGTTTTTTTCTCAGAAAAACGTTACATAACGATTATTATCACCTTAACAACTAACTGTATTTATCTTAAGAATTACTTAAGAAATCTACGCAGAATTCGAGTGCATGCACCTCCGATATTTAAAGACTGTTTTATATATTAAACTTTACATCTAGGGCTTTCTTAATGTTTTATATAAGAGATCAAGTTACAAAATAATATATGTTCCCAACAATATTGTTCTAAAGTTTCTATGAAGCTTAGTAAAAATATAAATGTCATTGGTGTCCAGGTATTGGGACGTGTCCAGTTATTGGTACTTTTACCTTACCTACTTCTTCTGCACTCTGCAGCCCTTGAAATTCATCGAATCGCTTGTCCGATTGTTCGATACTTAGGTACTATGTTACCTGAATGTTCCAGCGATTTAAATTTCGTTCATCGCCAATTTCCTTCCTCATTCGACATTCGACCCTGGAAGCCTCGCAAAAAGCATGCAGGTGCGATTAGAGTCACGTAACGCGTATCAGGAGCATTTCGTAAGTAGGAAATTATTCTTGCTGAAACCGTCCAGAAAAAGAAAAGGCATTTCCTAGGAGGACGCGGACGCAGTTGGACAGGATATTGCTGATAATGCAATGCCCCATTCCTTTGACCGGTGTCTCCATAGGTTCCGCTTGTCTCCGGCCAGCAATCATTCAAGTAATCAACCGCGGGATACGTATTATGTTCCTGAACAAGTGCGAATGCTGTAATGCAATAATATTGCGACATTGTAGGATCAAAAGCATCCAATTTGCGATATCCTCGAAAGAAAATGTTGCAACACAAAATTCTTCGTAACAAAGAAGTCTCGTATTGTAGAGACAATGGTGGTAAATTGAAAATGGGTGGTGTACTAAAATGATGTCTTAAAATATATACCTACTCAATTCTCCTACCGTTATTGATTAATAGATACCATTTTTCAGTCTCTTCTGACAATGAGTACCTACATAATTATTTCGTTGAAAAGTTAAGAGAGCTATCGAATTCAAGAAATAATTAAAAGACACGTCCCTTGAAACGACAAAGAGGCTATCAAAAATTTAAAAAAGAATTAAAACCGACTTAAAAAAATAAAGGCACTAAAAAGTGAAAAACAATTTTTTCCCTTATTTAATCTACGACTCTTATATTGTTTAAGACGGCGACAGATTTACACAGTGCAAATGATGAAGCGCCGACTTAACAAATATGAGGGTCGTAGATTAAATAAAGGGAAAAAATTGTTTTTCACTCATTAGTGCATTTTTAATTTTTTGAAGTCGGTTTTGATTTTTTTTTAATTTTTAAATTTTTAAGATTTTAGTTTTATATATATACATTAACACAGCGCCTAGGTAAGTATGCGCATGCTGATGAGATATGCGCATACTTACCTACAATAATAATAATTAGGTGACAATAGTCTTTATTATTAACCAGAACTGGCAAAATATAAAAAAGGTCATCAAAATCGGTCCATATGCTGATGAGTTATGCAGGGACAAACATAAAAAAAACATACGGGTCGAATCTATAGCCTCTTCCTTTTTGAAGTCGGTTAAAAACTGAGATCACGAAAAGTAGAGTGTCGCTGGCGGCTCACACGAGTTGTTATAAACAAATGCTACGAACAATTTCACTGTTTCCCGTGTCGTTAGAAAGCAACGGACTTTTTAGGCGTGTTAACGATCTTCCGCGAACGTTCCGCGCTATATTTGTTCGACGTACAAGTTGTTAGCCGCAGTCTTTACCACAAATGGTGTCAATGTTGCTTTCCTAGTTTCGTGGTATCCCACAAATTCGCCTGCGGTCATTACTCTATCCCTGTCCGACTGTCGCGTGGAATTCGTTTCTTATCGGAAACGTTAATCGGTAATGGAATATGTACTGCATACGTATGTGTTACCACAGCTCTAGTAATGCAATCCCTTAAATTTCAAAATTAGTGCAAATTATGCAGCAGAATTTTTTTAAAAGTTTCTATCGGTCTAGATGGGTACAAGGTACAATGCTTAGAATCCACTGAGGAAAGTATTTAAATTACCTACCGATGTAGGTACATACATTTTTATACAGGGTCATCATTTAATCTTGCAACCCGCGCTCGCGCGAACAGGTAAAATGGCATCAGCGCCTCACGGACCCATTCCACTACAACCCGGACCAGCGCACAGTCAGTGGCGGATTTAACAGGGCGGCCGATGAGCAATTGCCACCTGGGCCCCTGCTCGGAAGGGCCCACCAGGGCCCCATCCTTAAAAAAAATTATGATTTTTTCCAAACTATATTTTTTTTCTGTATTATTACACTCAGTCCGTTTTCAGTAAACCACCGCTTTAGTTTCTCGAAAAATGGGCCCGCTCAGAAGGCCCCCTAGGCCCCACCCTTAAAAAAAATTATGATTTTTCCCAAACTATATTTTTTTTCTGTATTATTACACTCAGTCCGTTTTCAGTAAACCACCGCTTTAGTTTCTCGAAAAATGGGCCCGCTCAGAAGGCCCCCTAGGCCCCACCCTTAAAAACAATTATGATTTTATCCAAACTATATTTTCTTTCTGTATTATTACACTGAACCCGTTTTCAGTAAACTACCACTTTAGTTTCTCGAAAAATGGGCCCGCTTAGAAGGCCCCCCTAGGACCCTGTCCTCAAAAATAAATTATGATTTTATCCAAACTATATTTTCTTTCTGTATTATTACACTGAGCCCGTTTTCAGTAAACTACCACTTTAGTTTCTCGAAAAATGGGCCCGCTTAGAAGGCCCCCCTAGGACCCTGTCCTCAAAAATAAATTATGATTTTATCCAAACACTTTTTTTCTATACTTTTCTGTACATTTACCCCCTTTTAATAAACTACCTCTTCATTTTCCCGAAAAAAATGGGCCCCTCAACGTTTGCCACCTGGGCCTTTTTTCTTAAATCCGCAACTGCGCACAGTGGTACATAATGACATACTTTGTTCAAATCACCCAACAGGGTTCTTCGCAATTAAATTATGTATCGATCTGTCCGGCCCAAATTTTGAATTTCGTTGCTGATTGTTTTATGTTTAGCGAAATATACTAAAAAATCTGTCTTTAAATTCGGAACCGGCGACCAAAAAGCCCACTGATACTGATCTTCGAGAAGTGCTGTATATTTCGCTAAATGTAACAAAATCAGCAATGAAAATCAAAATTCCAGCTTGACAGATCGATAGGGAATTCAATTGCGAAGAATTAAAAAAAAACAATCGTCAAGTTTTCTGAAAAATTACGACCTGTAGGGTGATTTGAACAAAAGATGTCATTATGTACCACTGTGCGCCGGGACAGTGCTGCCGCTGTACCTATTCACGCGAGCGCGGATTGCAAGATTAAATGATGACCCTGTATAGGTACAGGGTGGATCTCGCAACTGGGGCAAAGATGGTTTAAAGAAATCTATTTTCCTATGGCCAAGCCTTTTTTGCAAGAGCAATGGTGCATGTGAGATATTTCAAATTAATTCCGAATGTGTGCCTTTATTGAAGATCTTCGAACGCTCCACTGTTACGTTCTAAACACTTCATGCATCGTGTCTTCAACGTTTTCACCAACTACTAATTTTCCGGCAACCTGATCCTAATACTTTCGCAGAGCATCGGCGAAGATTTATGTAAAAAGATGTGTGTTTCTATTTCAACAAGAAAAAATGTACAGCTGCATATCTTGGCCGTAGAAAAACAGATTTCTATCAACCATTTTACTTTTCCCTCTACCACTTTTTTCTGTTTCCAACTAAGAAAAAGGTACGATTTGCTCCAATTACCAGATCCACCTTTTTCATACCTACGTCAGCTATTAAATTCAAATATACTTTCCTCGGTGGATTTCAGGTATTCTACTCATCTAGATCTATAAAAATGTATTAAAGAAAAACAACTGATAAAAAGTATAGGTACTACAATCATCTTAAGGGCCTCCTTGAATCATATTATGTGACACAAAAAGAATTTCAATCGGTCCACTAACAACAGAATAATTTAAGCTGATCACGTTACACGGTTCACCCTGTATAGGTATCTATAGGTAGATCTGTCTGTTAAAGTCGTGCCCATAAATTACTTTTTTATCATATACATACAGGTAGTTCTTCATAATTATGGATCAGAAGAGTTTTTTCATTATCTATCATCGAATTATTAGAATTTATAATTCAAACCCCTATAACGCTATGCAATCCTCAGTTTACAACATACCATACTACCTATGTTTTATATGTATTTTTTTTCTAATCTACAAACGTTCCAAATTCAGCTATCGTAACGCGAGTACATATCACAAACCTCTATTTTAAAATCCTATGTTGGTAGGTACCTACTAATTTACTTATAATAAATAATTCGTGTGTACCATTGCCCTGAAAGATTGAGTTATAGAAGGTTAACGCGTCTTTTACACGAGCAGAAGAATTTTTTACTGTTCCATTGAACGTCTTTGCTAAGTAACTTTCATATTTCTTCACGCAACATCAATTATCGTTTTATTCTATCCTTATTAACATATTCTTAATCTTCCAAAAGTATCAGCATTTTATACACACTTTTACATAACCAACTCGGGGTCAGAACATTGTCAGTTGAAATCCCACAATTTCTGCTATCCAGAACAGGACACACGGCCACATCTCTTCTCTACTCCTGAAGGAGGCCTCCATAATTACGTTGGAACGTTGTTGCTAAATATTGCATCGTCCCTTCGTTACCAAACAGTTTTTACAAACACACGCACCAGATTACGTTGACTTATCGTCGGAATGCCCGGTGTGATTCGCATAATCGAGCCGCGCTCGGAATCGATTCGCCTAATTGAGCGAGCACACGCGCGACCATAGTTAATAATAAGCGGGGATATGTAACATGAGATACCGGAAGTTGCTTGGCACGATCGTCGAATTTCTAGAGCGGAGTGAACGATTTCTGTCTGATCACGAGCCGAGGCAAAGAAGAATAAGGACAGATCTCGGAATATCTAATTAATTAACACGTCACGCCGGCCGCCGCTGCATCACGGAATACTTGTTAATGGGAGCACAGGAGTGGCCAGTGTGGCGTGCCTCATCATCATCGTGATCGCCTACGATGATCATTAGCAGTTGCTGTCACGAACGATTCGTTAAATGGATTCGCGAAATTCCTGTCCAGCGTACCTAATTGGACGCGCGAACATCCACGCGCTGAATTATTTCCGAGCCGAGGCGTGGAACGAGCACGTTTCAGGATGGATTTAACGAAGGAAAATCGTTACGGAGAGAGGAGGCGTTAGGACATGAAAGGGTGTAGAGACGGTCGTTCAGATAAATCCCGTCGAAATGAATCATCAAACCGGAGATAAGAGTTTCTTGTTTGCTGATACGATACAAATGGCACAGGGGTGCTAATCGTTTAATCACGGATCCTGCCTTTCATCGAAATAGTGATTTGATAACCCAAGCCGAGCATATTTGAAATTTTATTTAAACAGTGAAATTTCACTACCAGCCTCTTTGTTATTGGAGATACCCTTCAAACTTAATCTAATAAGGATCGCTTAAATAGAGAGCAATTAAGATCCTAATTAACCGAGGTACCTCTATCTATTGTTACTTATCAAAATATCAAGGCGCATAGTGAGCCGATTATCAGACTGTAACAGACGGTGATTCATCAGGTATGGTTGTTACCTTACTGCCTTGCGAGAGACCTTGGCGTAAAGGAGGATCGTTCGCTCTATAAAACGATCGTGAATAGGACGAAGAGGTGATCTTTTGTAGCGGAGGCATAACTCTAATAACAGTCCGACAAAATTTAACTTTTTTTTTCGTACTTGTAACATTCAATAGCCGTTTCTTATAGTTTTTCGTGCGCTGAAAGCGAATCCGCAAACCGTTTGTCGCCATCACCCTCAGTTTTTGAGAATTTCGATTTTGAAAAAAGAAACTGAAAATTTTCAACTTCGAACATCTTTTGTGTCGGAACAGTTATTCGGTTGCTTGTAACGTCAAATTATTCTATGAATCCTCCCGCATACAATGATATAAGTTATTATTGCATTATGACCATTTAAATATGTTTAAACAACGATCAAACGGAAAAGAACACACAAAATGCACCCATTTTTCTGATATCTTCCAATTTATTTCCTAAACTAAGGGTCTAGGAGAAAATCTGACTACTCCACGCGATGCAGCAGATATTTTTCCTTCAGAATGCATCAACAGAAGTGATAAGTCACGTTTCGTTTTTAAGACAGAAACGAATTAGTTTGGCAAAACGTGCGCCGTCGACAGTGGTAGTTACGCGCGTTAAGCGATTGTGCTATGCTGATCGGCAGCGGATCGCGCGCCGTTGACTACCACTGTCGACGGCGCACGTTTTGCCAAACTATTTCGATTCTGTATTGAAAACAAAACGTGACTTACCACTTCTGTTGATGCATTCTGAAGGAAAAATATCTGCTGCATCGCGTGGAGTAGTCAGATTTTCTCCTAGACACTTAGTTTGGGAACTAAATCGAAAGATATCTGTAAAAATGGGTGCATTTCGTGTGTTCTTTTCGGTTTGATCGTTGTTTAAACATATGTAAATGTTCATAATGCACTAATAACTTATAGTGTTCATAGAATAATTCGATGGAACTAGCAACCGAACAACTGTTTCGACACAAAAGATGTTCAAAGTTGAAAATTTGCAGTTTTTTCAAAATCGAATTTCTCAAAAACTAAGGGTGATGGCGACAAACGGTTTGCGGACTCGTTTTCAGTGCACGAAAACCTATAAGAAACGGCTGTTAAATGTTACAAGTCCAGATGACTGTCGAACTGTGTAATCGAGATATCTCATGACGGCGTCTCTTTTAGACCTCGATACTCTAATAATTAATTTTACACAAGGAATGTTGAGAATGCTTTAAGGAACGTGTTTATTAATTCTTTCTGGAAAACCGTGGCTCTCTTAAACTCTCAACGAGATACATACATACATACATACTCAGAAGAAGCTGAAAGATTGTGTGTAATTTTATTCTCTGAATCAGATCAATGCAACAGGGGTAGGAGAGTTGAGTATTTTAAGACGAAACTAAATGGTACAGTTGCAGATTGGGCATGCAAGGTTGAACTTGGGAGAAAGATTCAGGATCGGGAATTAGATCTTAAACCATTTAATTTTTGTCTATAACATTTTTTTCGAATTGCAATCAATCAAAAGGTATGACTTGTCCCAATTGCGTGACGTTGCCCTCCCTGTATAACAGTTTCTTCAAGTTTCTTCCTAATAAGGGGAGATCGAGTTTTGGACGAATTTCAGGTCAAAGTGGTGGAACCTTCACTTCTTCTAGATCGCAACTACAGATAGTATTGTAATAATGTTTTTATCACACTGTGTGAAAAAAAACCAGGGTAAGTATGAAGAATGTGGTGTACAGACAATGCTCAACTTAGCTTCTTTTAAACCTATATTACGAAATATTCAATTGTCTAATTTAGTCTAACTATTGTATAATTTTCCGATGAAAAGAATTTGAGTTCGTGTTAAAAAATATATGAAATTTAATACTTGAGAAGTCACTTTTTTACTAAAGTGGTTAATCACTAGGTGGCCAATGTTTCAAGAGTAGATACATTAAATAGATATAGTCATCAAATCCCACATTTTAACCGTAATTATATTAGAAAAAAAAAGAAGTAGTTTAAGTGGTGATATGCCCTGATAAGTATCAAGCCTATTAGTCCTCAAATGAAAGCTTTTCTTCGTTTGAGATGTATTCCTACTGTACATTCAAAGAGTGGACTCAACTGCGTGACCTTTTATCGAAGAATGTGACTTCCAAGGAAACGTTCAATCATTCCGCCAGGTGAAATCATTGAATATTCCACCGGCATCATCGTTCAGAGTAATTATTCATTCGACTTTGTTAAACATTAGATGTTTTAGGTATTCAGGGATAAATCTGTTTGGTGGCATATTCCAATGACTGACATTGAGTCATCATCTATAGAAAGCTATCGTGGTTCTAAACAGTCTCGAGCTCTAAAACTCATGGATATACTATTATACCACCCATTACAAGGCTTAAAAAGAAACAAGAACAAGGGTGTGTCATATTGTTCTGTTACAATACCATTGTTGATATTTATACTGAACGTTGCTAAATTAAGGGGGGAGGCCTACTTAGAAATTTTCGAAAAATCGATTTTTCGATTTTTATATTTTCTTGAAGTACATCTTGAAAATATTCCCTGAAAGTGTCAAGTTCATCCGACCAAAATTGACAAATTTATACGCGTGTAAGTTGGTAGGTGTTCCTCGGTGTAGCGCTCAGACCCAAAACTTTAAACGCGTTTTCCTCAAAATAATGTTTTCAAAGTCGATGACTAAAGAATTAATGAACCGATTTACTCGAAGCTTTGCAAGCTTATTTCAGGGTTAAAAATCTAAGCGCGATCGGGAGCTTTTCCTTTTTTCTACCTACATTTCTTTTTACACTGGAAAAACGAGCGATTTTTTTGCCAAATATCGATACTCCAAGTTTGCACAGCCGCCATTTTGCCTCAATTTTTTTTTCAATATATTATCTAAAAAAATCGAATTTTCAATTTCGGACGACCCTGCGCAGAGCTACAGTTGTCATCACAAAGCGCCGAAATAAAAGCACGTCTTGGGCCTCGCCTATAACTCAAACCTTTCAATACTTTTTACCACAAAAAAATACTGAAATATCCGTAAGGAAAAACTCACAAAGAAGCATGTTGTTTTGAACGTTCTAGGTAGGTATCCCCCCTCAATCGAATGAATATTTTTCCGTAATGTTAAAGAAAACGATGGAGGCTCGAGGAATGGCGAGACGCGTTCAGCCAGGACAGTAGCAGTGGGTCCAGCTTTCTTTATTTGAGCATCGATGAGATTGCAAAACGACACCGTTCTTTTACGAATCCGGGATAGCTACAGCATGGAATTCGCGCTTTATGCCGTGGCATTCAAAACGGTTTATTATTTCATTCACCCGGCGATATATGTATGGTGAAATATAAAAGGCACGTGGTCGCCGGGGTTGGCGGTGCGCGTGTCGAGCAAACGGAATTCGCGCCTTTCACTTTCGCTCTCTTTCGATTTTCCGTCCTGCTCCCATGCACGAAATACCGGGCCACGTTATTAACGAAGATTTATGCACGATAAAACGGGGATTAGAATGTCGATACGACGTTACTGTTAGCCACGGGTCGCCCCCAGTGTCAATGCTTATCTCGGTCGTGCAGCCGGTTCCCACGGTAATGTTCCATATTTTCGAAAGACCCAGCACACACAATAGGCAATGGAGCCAATTTGTCTGATTTTTGATACTTGACACTTGGACGACCACTGTCACGTATGGGTGATTCCGCGATTTCAATCCATTAACCTCGCGTCAGCCGAACAACTCAATTCTATTTCATATTTATCAACAACAAAACTGTACCAACCATTCAAGGTTACCTCTGTTCTATTTACAAGATGCTGTTTTGGCGGTTTTCGAAAGTCAATGAGCCGTTGGAAAATTTGAAAAATAACAGCAGTGATCGTAACCTTGCTCTAACACGTGTGGGCGTTGAAGTGTTAAGAAGTTGTGGGCGCCTCAACATTCACATCGTAGTAAATCTTCTTTATTAGAATAATTCATCGAAGCTAATGGTTACGGTTTTAATAGAGAAATCTGCGTGTGTACCTCTGCTGGTACAGGTTCGATAAAAAAAAACAGTACCGTACGAATTCAAGGTAAAATATTTATTTTGCTTCTACGTATTCTACTCGACAAGTGGATGAAAATTTCTAAAAATACTATGTGCCGCAAACAAACCGTTTTCCCGCAAAGAATTGTCAAAGTTTCGGCCAATTGGGATGCGCAATGTTGCTTCTGGGCGGAGCGTTCCCCCACTCTATTCGCTATAACGGCGCGGAGTGGTGAGATATCGTCGCCATGGGCCCCCAGACGTGAACAATGCTGTTTATGGGCTAAAATGTTGATATACTTTGGCAAGAAAACGGTTCGCTTTCGACAAATAATTCCTTTGGAACTCTTTATTCCTTTTTCGAGTGAAATACGAAGAAATGAAAGTATTTTACTTCGTATCGGGTTAGTTGGCATACGAAATTGCTGATCGCGGATAGCGTAAATGTTTCTTTGTTTATGGTGCGGATACAGCAACAATAATTATAATTGCTAACGCTGGCTTACGACTCGAGAAATGTCACAGAAACTGAAAAAACTCAAATAAATAAAATAGTTCAAACTTAAATATTTCAAATTTATTCTCCGAAGGTATTTTAGAAAGACTTAACTAAATCAAATACTTGAGGAAAATTGCTATTTCACTCAAAATGGCCCGAATGTACCGCGTGAAATGATTTTTCATTATTTCGTTGGTAAATCCTGCTGAATCCATCGAAATACAAGATGGAGATTTTAAAAACATTTTAGGGCAATGTATGTGTTGCAATCTGTCAAATGAGTAATATATAGGCGTGTGAAGCATGCAAGGATGATAAGATATTGTCTGCAGTTCTGTGTAAGAAAAAGGTACAGAATTTTCGAATTTCACAGGAACAGGGAAATCTACATGCGTCTAATGCCTAAACATTGCGTGGCTGCGTTCTACAGTTCAGCGAGAAAAATCAGGAGCGACGTAACAAGGAAGAAGCTTGAATCGCGTTGTATAATTACACAGCCAGATGACTCAAAGTCACGCACTATTTTAACGCGGAAGTCGAGCAAGGGGCTATGCAGGTGGAAATGGTGCACCAAGAACATTTTCACGGATATACATGGACGTAATTATAGTCCATGCAATTAGCAATATAACGTTAATTTAATTAATCTATCTACCTTTTGGGCCATTCCACGCGAAATCGGACACATTTCGGAGTAACATTTCGGATGTTGGTGAAACTGGAATATGTTGTAGTCCTTAGTGATATATAAACGTGTCTCGAAGGATTTTAAATTTTTTTAAAAATTGTAGATCTCACAGCTGTTGAAATATAGTGTTAATCTTTTTTCAATAAATTATAACTTTTGAACTGAGAAACTGATAAAAATGAGCTTTTGGAAGCTTACAGTGGAGATATAAAAGTACCTAATAAAAATTATTCCACTCTAAAAAACAAATTTTTTACTGTTTTCTTGCAATTGTTCTAAACAAATGCAATTTTCTCAAAATACGTACCTGTAAAAATTGTAAAAATTGAGGATATAGCCCTGTTTGTCCTCTTTACGGACCCGTTTTCAGAAATACGGACGCTTTAAAATTGGCCAAATGGAAATTAATTGAATGTGACGCTGTGTCGCCACCACCGACTGCATTGCCTGTTCCGTGCGCTACTAGCAGCGGCCAAGCGGATATATCTGCTATTCTTATACAGTGTCCTCGCAAATTGTAAGTGTTTGTGAAAAAATGAAACAGGAAAACTTTTACTGTTTTTTATACCCAACATAATACGGTATGTCAACTTTTGGTGTTCGCGATATTTTCCGTGAGCCGAAGGTGACCTTCAGTTTTTTAAATTGATTGCTACATATTTGATTAGCCGATATGAAAGTGCCTGTCAAGACAAATTCAACCGTATAATATGACTTTCAAGGCCACGCAAGGTTAGGAATGAAAGAAATAGATAGTTCAATATTTTAGTACGGACGGATCAGCTAGTCGAGCCGGTGTTGGGCGACGCAGCGTCACATTTAATTAATTTTCATTTGGCCAATTTTAAAGTGTCCGTATTTCTGAAAACGAGTAGCATAAAGAGGACAAATACGACTATATCCTCCATGAAGTCCACCACGAATGGAGGACTGAAAATTTTCAAGTAACGCGTAGGAAAATCTGGCTTCTCGAATAAAGGGACAGGTACGACGCTCTCAAATTTTTACAATCAGAAGGCCACGATTAATTGAACTTTCAGACATTCTTCCTAGGGGCATTGGAAGGTGCTAGTACAGGTGGTAGAAAGGCGATTGTTATGCAAGAAAACTTCTATATCTAGAGTTTATCTTTCCTTTAATCCCACAGTTACTGTCCATAAAGAAGCAGACATTGAAATGGACACTTTTCGAATAGAAGACCAATCTCTTATTTTTTAAATCCTCTAAATACAGAATGGCTGGTGCAACCGGCATTCCTTGTGTAAAGATAAATCGTAAATGTAGAATAAATTTTTTTGATAGGAACATTTCCTTTCAAGAAAACCGAGTTTGAAAATTTGTCCAAATAGGAAATTAGCAGTTTATTGTGTAATAGGTAAACAAGGGTAGAACTGCGAATGAAATAAATCATCGTGTAGAAATAAGTCGAAATTGCAAAATAACTTTCTTTGAAAGGAAGCTTTGTTCTCGAGAAAATTTGTTTAAAGGTGGAATCGATTTTTAGTCAATTGTATCCATCCTCTGTGGATTTCCAAAATCGATTTTCTCGAAAACGAAGGCTCATATTAAAATATTCTATTCTATAATACATTCGCGATTCATTTTTGCTGAAATAATTACCTTATGCCTGATTATATGCACAGAGATCTCACCTGTGTATGGAGATATGTCATATACAGTGTATGACATATCTCCATTGAAGTCCCTCTTATTATTATCAAAACCAAACAAAACTTGAATAATTAAAAATTGTGGAGGAAATTAAATAAAGTACTTCCAGTAATGCCAATGCACATACATACTCTGTGCGCAAGTTTAGTAAATGATCAAACTTAACGACACTCTGCCGCAGAGAAGACAAATTTGATACCACAAAAGCATTTTGGGAGAACAGAATAAGCTATCAAAAATTGTTTATTCCCGGGGCAGTCTGTAACTGTAGCTCAATGTGCAACGTGGAAGTCGAAGGTTCGTAGAAGAGTGACAAGAACGGTTTACTTGTTAACCGACACATTTTTCGATTGGAAGCACTCTCAGCTGGGCAAATGCGAAAAAATTAATTAATTCGTCTTGCACACAGCAGATATGAATATGCTTTAGTGTTATATTTCCTGATACAAACAGAATGATAAAATTAAAGACAGAAGGATTCGTCAATAAATGAATAAACAGATTACTGAAGAAACAGTATTATTAAAGAGACGAATTTTTACTTTACTATATAACCATTAGGGTGTTTCAATTTTCCAAAGGTGCTATTTTCATATAACTTTGCCTGCCCCCTTGATTCTATTCATCTAAGTGATCTGTATGCCAAATTTTAGACAAATTTAATAATATTTAGGGGTTGCACAGTTTTATCACTAAGGTAGGCCTAAATGTCATTGTTTATCATATGTATATCTAAAATTGGTGTTAATATTCATTATATGTTTTGAGATTCAACACAATTTGTATGTGTTACATTTGCCCCTCTGTTACTACCGCCCCCGGTCATCGGTTACTACATATTTTCGCTTTTTCAGGTTTTAAAAATGTGGCTAAAATAATAAGGTACAGAATTTTTATAGGTTTGAACAATAATAGTAGTAATAAAATATAAATTTATCTAAGTGTATGTCTTCTTTGAAGTTTAGTTTCTGTTTTATGGACTTGAGAATAAAAATAATTATCATTCAAAACCGTGTTTCCTTAGCCTACTACATATTATTTAGTGTGCAAAGTGTGCAACCTCTAAATATTACTCAATCTTCCTAAAATTTGTCAGATATTTTTTTTTAATTAATTGGAACCAGGACACGCGCAAAGTAAAATAAAAAAATATTATTTTAATTTTAACCCTATAATATGAAACACCCTAATAACCATACGTGGTAAAAATGGCACGCAAAAACACCAGAAGATATTATATTGCTTCTTCAGTGGGAATGAGGAACAAATGATATACGTAGGTAATCTTTTAATATTATATGTATAGTGAGGAGTTAACTCGTCATGGCCAGCGGAGTGGTATTTTCAAATGACGAGTTAACTCGTCTTTCCCAGTAAAGTGGCATTTCCAAATAATGAGTTGACTCTTCCGTGCCCAGCGGTGTAGTATTTTCAAATGCCGGGTTTCCTCGTCTTCGTCGGTTACAAGGAATTCGTGCGCCGTTCGTCGTTTGCCATCGATAGAAACATCGAGCTGCGAGCATGCGTTTACTCCGGCCATTGACTCGTAACGGGTCTATGGACCCCGGTTCGTCGCGGCTCGTTTAGGCTGCACGACTTTAGCCCGTTCGTACGTCACGGTTCTCGATGACCGCTGGTACCCCAGTCCTACATTCGACGCTCCTCCGGCTTTTTATTTTCCGAAGAAATCGTCGCGTTCGATCGAGCAAATAGTTGATGAAAGTTTCAATGACACGCTCGCCGTATAACATTACACCGCCTCCGCCGCCCCCGCGCAAAACTGCACGATGACGTTTCGCGTCTTGTGCAGTGGTCTGTGGCTTCAAGGTTAAGAGCTCGGGCATCGTAATAAGAAGTAATTGCGGGAACGCCAGAAATTACGACCAAGCAGTTTCGAAATCTCCCCTTGCGGAGCGATCGTGGCGTTCTCCATGAATTTTTCCACCCTTCTTCCAGCGGCGAATAAATGAAATTAGGTAACGCAGCTTTTGGGAGATCGTCGAAAATCGCCACCTTTTTTCAGACCTTGATTCACCAATTTCATTATTGCCCAATTATGAAGGATGTTAGAAAAATATTGGGCAATTGAAGAGATGTATAATTTGAAATTAGTCCCTTCTTTTGCACGAAATTCTGGGGCGCATTTTATAGATAGTTGTAATTTAGATGAGGCAATCTGGACAGTACCTATTCGTATTTGTATTCGTTAGTATTTCATTTATTTTTTCTGAAAGAACTTCTATAGTTCGGTGGTTCTATTGGATCAACATCAGCTGACCATTCAAGGCCACTTTCCCCACTCTCACGCCACGCTAGTTTGCGTCTAATAGAGGGATGTTAGAGTGTTGGTCAATCCCTATGGTGGTGATAGCCCCTGTCCTACTATAAATGACCTTGAGAAAAGATTTGCCACTGTATTGCAGTCGTCTTTGTCTCAACAAAAATATACTAGTTTAGAATCTCATGAGAAATGCAATGTCAGTAAAGATACTAACAAAATTTCAGTAAATGTATGTATGTATATATAGTTTTATGTTTCCTTAAAATGTTACTGGTAAGAAGCAGTTTGCTTACCATGTTTCTTATTCAACAGTCTAAAAAAATTGTAGTAAATGTAACCCATAAATGTTCTTCCACTATAGTAATGGCAGTTTACTATGACAGTTGTTCACAACATCTTTTGCTCGCTTATATGTATATGTATAGGTTCATGTTTGATATCTTATAATGAACTTAATGGACTTTGGAAACAATCTGGAAGTCCTTTTTGCTCTATATACTTCTATCAGATTGTATCTCTTTGTCCTCATTACTCATTTGCTGTCATTGAAAGCTTCAAGTAGGTACTATATTAAACAGATGGGAATTACATACTTAGGAGACCGACACTGCAGTTTCAATTGTATCATAGAAAAAAATAACAAAAATTTTAAATAATACATATCATACATCGAGATTTATTACAGTATAAATGTCTTTTATTCATAAGTAAATGGAATGTAATGTAAAGTTTTCTTAGTAATAACTAGGAAAGTATATCCAAATATAAGTTTTAAAAATTTATTGAAACTTCTTTACTCAGAATTTCATTTATGATGAAACATCTAAATAGTGTCCTTTCATCTAAGTACACTCTGTATATGTATACATACATTCTCCATATCAAGGCAAATTGTAAGATTGTGTAAAATTATATATTTCATTTGTTAAAATTACACTTAAAGTGTGTTTTATGTTTTATCTCCCCATCCTTCATAGCATACCGAATTATAAGTTTGTAATATTAACTTGTGTCATTTAATTTTTTTTTCAGATATGCATTCATCGATGCTGTTACTGCTACTTGCAAGCATAGTGGCCACCATAGCAGCAACCTCCAGTTGTCCATGGGCGCAATATGTAGCTGATCTCGAAAGCTCCTGTATTTGTGATTACAACCTAGCCAGGGAGCTTTCGGTGCAATGCGACATTGTCGACTACGAGCAGCTAATGTCTGCCATGAGGCGTTATGCGTCCAAAACTACTGTGGATTTGTTTTACATCAACAACAGTACAATTGGAACCCTGAAGAATAACTCCTTCTCCGCATTCAGGATCAACAATGTGCAGCTGTCTGGCTGTCACATTAGAGTTATTGAGCCAGAAACGTTCAAAGGGCAAGAGGGTTCCGTGAAAAGTCTCAATCTGAGAGACAATGACCTGACAGAAGTTCCCAGTAACACTTTGAAGGGTCTCCGAAATCTGACTGTACTGGACCTTTCGATGAATAAAATCACAAGGGTCGATGATAACGCGTTCGCAGGTCTCAAGTTAGTTACTCTAAAACTCTCTGATAACGAAGTTACCCTTGCCCCTGGATCGTTTCGAGGCTTGGAGAAATCGTTGAAGAATTTGAACTTGAAAGGGACTAGGCAGAAGAAGGTGCCAGAGTCACTCAGAGGTTTGAAAACCCTAGCCTTCCTTGACCTGTCGCAGAACAGTATTCGGGAACTTCCTGGCTCTGCCGGAGCAAAAGCTTTCGAAGGATTGGAATCTCTTACTGGACTAAATCTTGAGAGGAACTTGATACAAAATATCGGACCAGAGGCTTTTTATGGTATCAAGAATACTTTGAGTTCGTTAAGCCTGTTGAATAATCTCATCCCAGACTTCCCTACACTTGCTATCAACAGTGTTCAGGACCTTCGGGTAAGTTCAGAACCATTTTTCGATTGTAAAAATAACTTTGAATACTTGTACTTAACAACAGATTTCATTCAGGTGCTAGACATCGGATTCAATTTGATAACAGACTTGCCGATAAACGCCTTTCAAAGGAATCCATCGATAACTCTCCTGGCAATCGATGGAAATCCTTTATCAACTGTTCCCGAGGAAGCACTTACTCAATTAAATGGAACGCTTCGAGGGTTGAGTCTAGGAGGTCGATTTCTAGTCTGTGACTGCAGATTACGGTGGATTGTGGACTGGATAAAGACCAAGGATCTGCAAGTCACCAGTCGGGAACGCAAGCCACAGTTTTGTGGAAGTCCACAGAAATTGCAAGACAAAAGCTTTTACAATATCGATCCAAATGGTAACAATTAAAACACCAATTCTCATCATTGTTTAACATAAGTACATATGTATAATGTCTATGTATATTAGACCGGAACTGTGTACCATGCAAGTTAACAAGGACTATTAGAATAAGAAGAAATAAGAATAAATATGTAATTACAGCTATATGATGTTGTAAACCTGCTCTACTAATTGTACGTTACATGTTTTTCCAGAGATGAATTGCGAAAGAACTCCAGAAATCATTGGAATTGGTACAGTAGAAAGTGTGGATACAAGAGAACCGACAGGACCTCTAGAAGTAGCAAGTAGTTATAACCCAACCACTAGGCCCTCAATTGCTATACCAAGCACTGCCGTAACAAGTACAACAACAACATCAACAACAACAACAGCAACAGCAACGACAGCACTTGTATCATCCACGACTGAACAAAAGTATACCGAAACACCATCTTCGACTACTGCTAAGACTATCACCAACAGACCAACAGTTGCTCGAACAGGCAATGTAGTGATAATGAGAACGACATTGGCCCCACCAAAACACATTCAAGATCAATTACAGCAACATCAACCAAGACCACCACTGGTGCTTGGCTCACCGCTTTATAAATCAAAATCGAATGAGAAAGACATTATAGTTAAAGATGTAGTCAGGCAAGACAATGCTGTTATCATATACTGGGATACAGAAGCGACAAATATTTTAGGTTTCAAAGTTATTTATCGATTGTTTGGAGATAACACTTTCAAGCAGGCACCACCTCTCGAGGTCAGCGAAAGAGAATTCAAAATAAAGAATGTTCCTTCGCAGGTAATGTATTTTAAACTATCTAATTTGCTTTTAATAAATCGCAATTCAATTAACAAAGTCACTTGCGTATTTAAAAAAAGTATTCATTCTCTGGCTGTAGGAGTGTATCGTGGTTTGCGTGGTGTCATTAGAAGAAACCAATATTACTCCGGCAAATGTACCCTACAACCAATGTAGAGAAGTGAGAACCGAAAATTCCCCTACGTCCAACATGGATAAAATTACAATTGCTGCCAGTGCAGCTATATGTGCAACTATAGTGGTTGCAGTAATAATATTTATAGTGGCGAACCGGCGAAGAGCCAGGAAACTTCATACACTTCACAGTATTGACCAGACGAAAATGGGAGGGCCTATCGCAGGGTTACCTGTTAATTGTTGTTCTAATGTTGGGCCAACACCCAGCCCTGGTGGGCCGTTGTCTTCAATGGCAACACTCAGTGCTTACAACGCTCAGAAAGAGTGGGACCAAGTTTCTGCATACAGTAATAGGAGCATACCAAGACCAAGAATATTTCCCATAGATCGACAAGGTATATTCAAAGAATAAGAACTAAACTAACAATAAGTATACGATTGTAATCTTAAGTACACGAATTCTTTCACAACTGCAAAACATTAGAGCGTTGAAATGTTAACGAAGTAAGTAGATAAAGAGTTTCATCGTTATTTATATGAATTTTATAATTCTTCACTTCTAGGTTCGATAACTAGAGCTTCCTGTATCGATGATGTTAGGTCTCAGACAGGACACTATAGTACAAAAGTATCGACAACTCGATCTGTCGTCGATGGACAATCACAACACAGTTTCTCCAATACTTCGACAAGATACTTTACGAACAATACTTTGGCATGCAATCTTGCGAACACGAGACCTGGTCAGTATTGGCTAGCCAAATTGCATGATCACAGCGATACATATATATGTATGTGTATGTTTGTAAGACTGTGATTTGATTTATATCATTACAGAGCTAAGACAATCTCGACAGTCCCTGGCAGCAGCTTCTGATAGAATGTCACGAACAAACTTCTCGCCAAGTCACATGCCGCAGCACACTTCATCCAGAAGGCAGAGACCACGATCATGTAATCGTACTTTAGAGCAAAACCCCCCAAGACCTGGCAGCCGATACAGCATAGCTGACTCAACGCACACTCTCAACAATTATGAAGAGAACAATTGGACTGATCATGACATGGACATATACATGGCGCGCAATCCAACTACAAGGACTGGCCTCATGCCTCTCTAACTTGACGCACTACGTGTGTATGGTTTTGCTCAAACGTGTTCAGTGACATTTATTCGGAGCATGTGGACTCCTCTTACTTATGTAGGTGTATTATACAACATGACATTTTAGAAAATACAAAATTCGCAAATAGTTTAGCATTTGCTAGAATAATGATCACAGTCTACGTTAGTGCAAGTATTACCATGTAATAAATGCATTAACGTAGCATAATATGAAAAAGGACGTCATAATCATAACGTATAGCTCTAAGGAAATTGACATTAAGTATTTTAAGACGCATGTTTAGAAAATATACTGTGTGCTTGAATCAAATGTCAAGACTCAATTAGCTCAGGCACACGATCTCCGACAATCATTGTAATAATAAGTCGCAAATGAGTCGAGATTACTGTGGATGAGTGGTGGATGTGTTTTTATCCAAAGACTGTATCATAAAAAAGCGCCCATCTAATTCTATATCGTATTGATGTTTTGTGCTTTACCACATGTTTGCGAGAAATGTACTGATGTACAAAGTGTTTCATAACATGTGATATTTTGATAATGAGATTTCTTTGCCAAAAGTGAAGTGGTTTTTATATATTTCTAATGTTATTAAGTTGTATTAGGAAAGTCGTAGGAATTGAAATAATAATGTGTACCACAAATTCAAATAAACTTCTCTTTGACGAAGAAAAGTTAATCCAATTTCTCAGTTCCCAATTGTATCACATTTTATAAAACTGTCAGTACACAATAATTATATCAAGCATTGTATAATTTACATGTGTTATCCTTTATCATGCAATGAATCAATAAAGTGTATAGTACTCACCCAGGTATGAGGATGTTTGTTTCCCACCGATATCGGATTTCTTGCACAAACTCGTACCACAATTGCGCCAGTGCTGACATCCCCCCAAGATTATGCGTACAATGTGCCGCGACAATAGCAAAACGCCAAACTAAGCTGTCCATGGCACACGTTTTCACGCCTTTCCACTGATCTTCATCCACATTACACGTGCTCACGTCACCATACGGAGTTTTCTGCGGCATTAAGTAATTATATTAGTCTACAACAATTTTCCATCTTTATAAAACGAATTTTAATAAAAGCGCACTGAAAACATTACTTACAGTATTTTCTTCTGCATCGGGAAACAGGAAATAAAGTATGGACAATAATATTTCCTCAGGTATTGTACCTTCCATGTTCTTATTTCTCTTTGTAGTCGCTTTACTGACGACTGTTGAAATCGTAGGTATTTTAGATTCAGTCAGTATGTTAAATACAGAGCTTAACGGTTGATCTTCGTGTTGAGCATGAATGACAGCGTCTCCGAGTAAATCTACCATAGTCTTTTTGCTATTACAAATGTGCAGGAAGTCTGTTAAATACTCCCCGAGCAAGCAAGCAGGCGAGGAAACCATTTTGACTTGCACAGACCACTCGGGAGCCAATTGTGGCTCTAAATCTGTGAAACCTTCGCTGTCGACTACAACGTTCTCTGACATTTCAGGCCATGTAGTGAATAAATGAAGTTCCCTGAAGCAAAGAATTTAATGATTTTGTAAGTTCAGTTACGTTAATTCCTTTTTTCTTTCCCATGGTATAAAAATCTTACGCAATTGGGTCGAACGTTGCTCCAAATGGAAGTTTCCCAAGTTCTTCGACACCTAACGTTTCTCCTTGCATAAAATCAAAATCTGGCGGTTCCTGGGTCCATGTACTGTTGGTCCAGTCCTTCAGTAAATAAGAGAATCTCCCAGATATCATCACTGGATCAAGTCTTGCTCCACAACCTTCACCTATTTTCTGTTTGAATAAAGCGAGTAAACCTGAAAGAAATTCTTATCTATGAAGCACAAATAATTTAATATAACCGTTAAGATTACTTCTTCACGTTTATTTCATTATCTTTATTCATACCAGTGAGGTATTTGCAGTGAGGAGGTATCTTCTTCAAATGTACCATATCGAAATGAATGCAAATTCCTTTCCCAATACTCGTACCAAGATACATATTTTGCCATGGTTCCTGTACTTGCAATAATGTAGGTATATTGCTAAAAATATGGAATAAATTTCACCTATACGTCGATGTTATTGATAACTATAGGGCTCTCCTAATTACCAATTGGCGTTAGTAGCAGCAATCGTAAGGGAGCTGAGTAAAATTCTGATTTTAGTCTCGTCCGTCACTGATTCCCTCTTGGTAGATTGTAAAACAAGGAATTCTCTAACACCGTAATAACGAGCTATCTCTAAATGATTCCCATCGATTCTGGCAAAGTCGTTAGACGAGTTTAAGGCATCCTTTTGACATTGGACTCTTTCTTCCTCGCTTTCTTCCCCACTGTCTTCCTCATTTTCTTCCAAGGATCTAGTTGTGTCCTTGTCTTCCAGTTGCAGTTTATAATGTTTTAATACAAATTCCGCATCTGGAGTATAGAAACAGGAGTTTAATTTGTATGAAACATGAAGCTACTTAGCATATGGCTATATCGCAAGTTGTTTTACTTCGATCTCAACAAAGTAGAGGCTACGACAAGTGTGTACACGAACCAGCGAAATGAAGTTTCTCTGTATTCTCTGCCCATTGACAGTTGACAAAGTCTCCAGACTTTAAACAGTTTCCAATTTTCATATTGGTCAGTTTCCATTCGTGCATGATCTCTTCCAACCGCGATATAAATATCTCCCATTCTGAGGCGGTCGTGAAGTCGTGATGATAGAAGTCTTCGATTTCGATGTTGTTCATTGCTTCCGAACGTTTCTGACAACTTACAACGAGTTGTTTATCCGCGAGCTGTACAGCTCGTGTTGAGGTTAAGGGTTTGACGTTTATCTGTTATCCATTGCAACTGAGGACTACGCAGATACAAATTTATCTAGATACAAAATTCAAGTAACGAGTAAACAATGTGTTGAATGATGACACGCACATTGTAATATTACAATCAAATTTGTAGATTGAATTTTGTCCAAATTATTTGAAGTTTCAAAGAAAGAAAACCTTATGCCTTAATATACGCACGAAAGTGGTGGTGTATATATAAAACATACGTTTCCCCACCCAACACAGGGAGTCGAGACATTTACGGCATTTACGGTCCGATCGACTAAAACTGGTGAGCGTAGAGAGGTCCGGAGAAATTAGGATCCGTCTTCGGAATGAATCCCAGCAAACTAAATTTTGGTATAGGCCGAAGCCGTACTCATAGCCTACAAAAGGAATGTTCCTTCCGCAATAAAAATCCCCAACATAACAATTCATACCCAAAATGCCGCCAAATACCTCGGAATTCACATTGATTCCAAACTTACCTAGTCTAAACATACATATATCTGTAGCATAAAAGTCAAGTTCATTCTTGCTCATTACGATAACCTATTAAATTCTCTCGCCCTATCCATTAAACTGAAACTATTTTTGTATAAAGCGATTATCAGACATTAACAGCGATTAACAGCGCTAGTGTACGAAACAGCCGGAAGGAGAATCGGCAGAAAGTGGTTAGCGATTCGACTGAACAGACATCAATTGAAGGGTTGGATGCAATAAGGGGACTAGCGCTTGAAAATAGGAAAAATTATTGTCCAAACGTTAAGAAAGATTGGAAAATTAAATGTTGTTAAACTGAATTTTTAAAAATATAGTGTTGTAAAGCTCATCACGACACACATTTTTTCTATTTACAGTTTGTTTATCCAACCATTATTATTCGAGCTAAAAATTATAAACTCAAAATTTTTCATCGTCCGAAATCATTATTTCTTTAGACAATAATTGCGATAACTTGAATAAATATTAACGGATCGTCATCAGACTTGAAACATAACTTTAGAAAACTCTAGCGAAGCCGTGAAATGTGTGCACAAAACCCTTATGTTAAAAAATGTAATAATATTTCATTAAAAAGTAATACTGGACATAACCCAAGTTTTTCAACGTTCACCGTTTAAAAGTATCGAGGCAATTTTGAGGTACTTATAACTTGCAGTGACAAAGTTTTTCCTTAATATACAAGCAAGATTTTCACCAATTTTCACGCTGATTAATAAATAATTGTAGAAGATACGGCGATATGTATACATCCCGCGCGGCACCAACAGTCAACACGACTGCTAAAACTGCTAAATAGCGCATTACACGCGGCTACCGACTGTTGGTGGCGCGCGAGATTTATATATATTATCATATCTTCTACAATTATTCATTAATCAGTGTGAAAATTGGTGAAAATCATCCTTGTATATCAAGGAAAAACTTTGTCGCTGCAAGTTGTATGTACCTCAAAATTGCCTCGATACTTTTTAACGGCGAACGTTGAAAAACATGGGTTATGTCCAGTATTACTTTTTAATTAAATATTATTACATTTTTTAACATATGGTTTTTGTGTTAGCTGTAAATAGACAAAATGTGTGTCGTGACGAGCTTTACAACACTATATTTTAAAAAATTCAATTTAACAACTTTTAATTTTCCAATCTTTCTTAGCGTTTGGACAATTATTTTTCCAATTTCCAAGCGCTAGTCCCCTTATTGCATCCAACCCTTCAATTGAGGCAGTCAGAGCAACAACGGACTAACCCACATTAAAAAAAAAAAAAAATTTTCCGATTTTATAAGGTTCGTAGGGCCTATTGGAATACGTTATTGCTACTAATTTAATTTCGAAAAAAATGTGGGTTTGACTGTTTGTATAAAAATTGTTGCTCTGACTGCCTCAATTGTAGCAACACGTTTAATAAAAGTACAGTAAATCTTCGTTAAATTAATC
This sequence comes from Andrena bucephala, assembly GCA_947577245.1. NCBI lineage: Eukaryota > Metazoa > Arthropoda > Insecta > Hymenoptera > Andrenidae > Andrena > Andrena bucephala. Next base: position 28,089,389 of record OX387717.1, on the reverse strand, counting down.
ACCACCCGAAGGGTTAAATTTTCACTAGGCGATATTTGAAAGTGAAATTACTTATATTTTACCACACTTCCACCAATCCAAGTCTCTTGAAACTTTGCAGGCGTGCGTAGTTATGAGTACAATACAAAATTATGAGAAAAAAACCCGATGGGGTGAAAAAAAATTAAATTGCACTAAAAAGTAAAAAATAATTTTTTCCTTTCTTTAATCTACGACTTTCATATTTTTTAAGTCGGCGCCAGATTCACACAGTGCAAATGATGAGGCACCGACTTAAAAAATATGAGAGTCGTAGATTAAATAAGGGAAAAAATTATTTTTTACTTTTTAGTGCAGTTTTATTTTTTTTTGAGTCGGTTTTAATTTTTGTTTTAAATTTTTTTATTTTGAACTTTTTAGTTTTATATATGTATATTGACACAACATGCTGAGTATATCGATATGCGCGTACGTACATAAAATAATAATAATTAGGTGACAATAGTCTTTAATATTATCCAGAATATTATCGCCCTCTTTCGAATAAAAAAAAGATCATCAAAATCGGTCCATATGCTGAGGAGTTATGCGGGGACAAACATAAAAAAAAAATACAAACGGGTCGAATCTATAACTTCCTTCTTTTTGAAGTCGGTTAAAAAATTACCCAATCATCAAATATGACACATAACCACAACACCAAACGACTTGAAATCAGCCACTCGCGTTCCTTACGACAGCTACAAAAATTCGGGTCGCTAGTTTGTATCCCGATTTCAAATTATCGCGGGTCCTGTCATGGAGCAAAATCGATCGACGATGTATCGGTCAACCTTATAGCATAATATATGTGAACATAAACAATGTGATATAACTAATTAATATAATTACTTAGCAGTATAGGGTTTAAGCAAACTGTTAAACTGCATACAGCAATAAAAGATATTTGTAATGTAGTCTGAGCTGTGAAATGTAAATCCACAAACACTAAAAACAAGAAAATAAAAAACAATATAAAAAAGTGTTATGTTAAACGATTTGAGTAAAAATGCACTAAAAACTAAAAAATAATTATGTTCTTGGACTAGAATTTCGATGGTATTTTTTCACTTTAAATAAAATCGTGGAGCAGGATATTTCATAACAGAATATGAATCAATTTAATACAGCATCAAGCGTCGAAATGAGTTCATTGTGAGATATCCTGCTCCACGATTTTATTTAAAGTGACAAAACACCATCGAGATCGTAGAACATGAAAATAATTATTTTTTAGTTATTAGTGCATTTTTGATAAAATCGTTTAACATAAATTTTTTTATATATATTTTTTTAGTAAAGGCGCGACATTTGAACCCGAAATTTGCTCTTGGGGTGCGATACACCCCGTGTGGTCGCGAAGGGTTAATGTTTTCCAGAAAACGTTAACGTGAAAACACGCCATGCATCGATTAGAAGTTACTCAGCGTGAAAACACGCCAACGCCAACCAAAGTGTTAATGTCCACTATGAACTTTTTGTCACCATACATTTCTGCTCTCGTGTCGCATTCAACGTTACCGATTCAGGAGAGAAGAAGAATACAACGCTGTTAGCAGTAGGAATTGAAACTAAATACAGCAGGATAGCGACCTTTTCGATCAGTAATAACAATGCGATCCTTTTTGCATTAGTTTTGTCACATACGAGATTTTCCATACTATTTACAATATTTACATATTCAAGGATAGCTGTATACATACATACAAATGTAATTTAGTTGGCTTCAGCGTTAATTTGTGATCTTAGCAGAGGAGAATGCTGTTATTTATGTTAACTCTACCAATTTCGATGATTTGTTTGAATTTGATTCCTAGAGTCACTAGCTAGACTTTACCATAACCATAGAGTGCGCAAGAAAATCACTATTTTCTCCACAATAGTATGTATTGAAATCATCGATACGTGCTGTACTTTTACTCAAATAAAATTTCTACCTATTTTATCGAAGAAACGACGTAACGTATAAAGATCAGCAACAAAACCACAATTCAGTTAACGGTTATAATAAAGAATTTGAAATATCAAACCGAAGCTATCCATCAAATTCATATAGGTATGTACTGCTATATAGTACACAGAGAAAATGCAGCGCTGCTGTTCATTTGCATATATCATTTCGAATATAAAACACAGCTAATTATGTCACGCAACTTTGATAATAAGACCTTATTCTGTAATGTCGAGTAAATTGGAGCTACTCAAATAACATGTGTCTGTTGCTTGGCTTGCATCTGGTATTATGCTACTTTGTAATCTACGGGTAGACGCAAGCGTAAATAAGGCAGATAATATGACTCTACGCGCAATAGAAATATGAAATCGAGCACATTTTATATTTACATTCGTCAATATGTCAAGGCTCAATAAAAACATTGAATTGCCTCGTATAGGTTATGTGACGAATTTTTCACGTGACCCCCGTCTCTGTTGTGTATCAAGATATTTAAACAAATTGTCAAACATACAGTGGGGGAAAAATCTATGTGGACACCCTTTAAAACAGAATAACTTGTTTAAAATTGGTCCAAACAACTTGATTTTTTTTGAAAAGCTAGAAGGATTAGTCTGTTATGTGACGTGTTTCATCGTTAAAAAAAAAATGCAATTGGTCGGAATAGCGAAGAAAATAGTGAAGGTCTAATGCAGAAACAAGCGACAGGCATAAAAATATGTGAAATCCAGTGGCGGATTTAAGAAAAAAAGGTCCAAGTGGTGAACGTCCCGAGGGGCCCATTTTTTCGGGAAATTGAGGCGATAGTTTACTAAAAGTATAGAAAAAAGATATATGGCTCGAATAAAATCATAATTTCTTTTTTAACGATAGGGCCCTAGGGTGGCGTTCTGGGCAGGGGCCCATTTTTCTGGAAAATGAAGAGGTACTTTACTAAAAACAGACTAAGTATACAGAAAAGTACAGAAGAAAAATATAATGTTTGGATAAAAATCATAATTTATTTTTTTAAGATAGGGCCCAAGGGGGCCTTCTCGGCAGGGGCCCATTTTTCGGAAAAATGAAGAGGTAGTTTACTAAAACCAGGCTCAGTGTAATAGTACAGAAAAAAATACAGTTTGGACAAAATCATAATTCTTTTTAAGGACGTGGCCCTGGGGGCCTTATAGGGGCCCAGGTGGCAAATGCTCATTGGCCGCCCCGTTAAATCCGTCACTGGTAAAATCTTTAGGTTTATTACAGCTATAGGCCGAAAACTGCCGAAAACTGTGATTTCCACCACTTTTAACTGTTTGTAGTTCACAGCTACGTTAACCGATTTTGATGAAAGCATGTACCTGTATAACTTAGGTACTTAAATCTACAAGCAGGATTTTTAAATTTTCATTACAGGCTCTGATAAAAGAGTTGAAAAAACGACCTTCACTATTTTCTTCGCTATTCCGACGGATTGACATTTTTTCAAAACGACGAAACACATCACGTAGCAAACTAATCCTTCTAGCTTCTCAAAAAAAAAAAAAAAATCAAGTCGGTTGGACATATTTTAAAAAAGTTATTATTTTTTAAAGGGTGTCCACATATTTTTGTCCCCCACTGTACACATGTACCTGTATCCATAGATAACAAAATATCTATTGATATCTTTATGATTGTGTGCAAAATATACATATATTTGAGAAACAAAAAATATGTGAGTACATCATATGTATTTGTGCGTGCCTGAGTTACGATCTGGGTAGGAGGCAATGGTTTCGATTTTGATCAACTGTTTATATGTATATAGTTCGAACTAATCTATTGGCCCATACTTAAATCAATAGATTAACCAACAGGTGTCAACAACAAACTGATAACGTCAGTTATTGTAATGACTGATCACTACAAATGACATATGTATTATCAAACGAAGCATTCTTTATAATTTATATCATACGGCACACTGTCAGTGTCGCAAATCGAATTCTATTAAATGAATTGAGTTAGCCTAAAGTCGGCAAAAATTATCAACTTTTTTAAATTTTGATTTGAACATTTACGGCATAAAAATATCGTTCGTTACATTACATTACATATGCCTCGTGCCGGAAACCCATTACGAGATCTACTAATTCTACAATCAAAATTCGAAATTTGTATTTCACATTTTACTACGCCACTTTCTCAACGGAAGTGGACAATAGACCACAAAAATCGTCCACGATACAATAATATGCCAATTACGTGAAACGATACAAAAAGAAACCCTTCGGAATGAACGACGCTGGGCACATAATTTATCCAATAAAGATATCACTGTACTCGAATAGGTTCGTAATGTTTCCTCTCGAGGCAGAGCCGACGCTAATGCAATGTATCGTTCCCAGGGATTTGACGTGGTGCATTAGCACACAGTATGGGTGGCGTTAACGCACGGTGTAGTCGCAACGAGCGAAATCTGTGGTCCTGCTTTCGTTGCTTGTTGTTCTCTACAATACGCGGCGAGGATAGGACAGGTGCAGCTGGCAGCGTAAAATATGAATCGCGTAAACGTTGACCAAAGGGGAGTGCAATCGGGCGTTTTTGGCGATTGCATAATTACGAAATTGTGCACGATGTAGAGTAATGGAGATTTCGGATCAGGGAAATGTAAATAAATAAAACCTACGCGCCAAAGTGAACGCAAGGGACAGTTCGTTACAATTTCATTAACATCCAGCCCTGTGGAAGGGTGACATAGTGCGTATGTACCTACGTGTCTATGTACATGTCGATAAAACTTTATTACGCGTCTCCAACGTTTCATAATTGTGTGAGTGTAAACTTCGTACGATAATTCTTTTGAAGAAAATATCGGTGTTAAGTTTAGGACGACTGATATCGTCAGAATTTGTTAACGTTATGAATCTTTATACTAGTGGCATCGTTCTGATTGAAATTAGGTCAATTTCAGTGAGTTAGACAGAGTTGAGCGAATTGCACTTCGAGCAATAAATGAAACATGAAGGGTTATTTATAAATAACGAATGAGTTTTTATCAGAATTTATGTGGATGAGATTTTATTCTTCATTTGTTAAAATTTAGTTGTGAATACACGTAGGAACATTAGTTTATACAGAGTGGAGCTGAGTTTTTACTATAATTACGTGCAAAAGTTAACTTTTTCATACGAGACTTTACTTAAAATGTTAAGATCAATGTCAGATTACAAATTTCTTATTTCCCAGGTTAGTTCTTGAGAGAGTGATAATTAAAAAATAAACAACTTTGCTGACAACTATTCCTTCTACTTCTAATCAAAATTATCCATTTACATTTCTCATAACTACAAAGGAAATGTATTTATTCCAATACAATTAACTTATGCGTTATTCATAACAAATAAATCATAATAACCATTTTATTCAGTACCTGGATGAAATTTCATTCGACCACGTCTTTAAACAACGCCCAACTCTTCTATCATCACGATCCTCGACTATCCCAAAATTCTTGCAGGTTGCGTCATCCATTCTAAATTCAATAAATTCCATACCTCTCCAGTAGCAACGATATCAAACGCGTTCGAGGCTGTTACAAAAAAATTCTCTCATACCTGACGAAAGAGTGACAAAAACATAAGAGCTTGACCTTTCGTACATAAAATACATAAAATCACGATGGTTCCCGCGCTTCTGTGAACATCGCCCGCTTGTAAGCCTGTGAGTGTGTAAGTCTCATCGAAAGGATGCGATAAGTGCGCGTAGCATCGCAGCTGGCATCGGCACGTTCGCGCGCGTATCAGTTTCGTCTGTGAATGATGTTGGTCGAGAGGCGGCGCCACGGTCGCTGTTGCAGACGGAGACGGGACTGCAGTCGCGCACGTGTATCCGCCGAGTGAACGACGGCCACGCGGTCAGTCACTGTGTACGTGAGTTCCAGGGTTGCCAGAAAAGCTCCTAATATGACGTAGCGGGGCGTAGTAGAGGGGGAACAGCTATGGAAGTAGAAATTCAGTGACGCAAGGGCGTAGTGGAGGGGGAATACTAATACAACTTGTGTACAGTTACCACTGCAAAGCATGCGAGAATTCCCCCTCTCATACTCCCTACTACGTCACTGAATTTCTACTTCCATAGCTATTCCCCTTCTACTACTCCCTATACGTCATATGAGGAGCTTTTCTGGCAAGCGTGAGTGATCAGTGAGTTCTTTCTTTCGTCTTCACACGTGCGTCAGGCGTGCGCCTCGCGGGCATGGTTTTGCCGCTCAGTACTTTTTCGGCTGCCAAAGGGGAAGTGTCTCGCGGTCAGTGAGCCCGGTGAACGCACGATGCCTGACAAAGTCGCGCCGGCCGAGAAGCAGGTCCTTAGGGCCGTGAAAACCAACGATGACCAGACCGTGCAGCTGAAAAAGGAACTAGGCCTGTGGAACGGCGTGGCAATCATCGTCGGCATCATCGTCGGTGCGGGGATCTTTGTCTCGCCGAAGGGTGTTTTGGAGAACAGCGGCAGTGTCGGCCAGGCTCTGATCGTCTGGATATTCTCTGGCGTGCTATCTCTGATCGGCGCGCTATGCTACGCGGAACTGGGTAAGCGTCGGACGTCAACTGGCGAATACTGCCAACGTTCCATTTAGAACGCCCATGTGGCCGGTCGCGCTCCTCGCGTTGCGCGCTTGCATCATGATCCATGTGGGGTGTTCGATGAACCATGTTGTAGGTTGTAGGAGCGAGGGAACAGCTGTACGATATGCGACAAACCTTTTTCGTGACCATTGTTTTAATCGAATCATTTGAATCGCGTACCACGGAATTATAGAGTTGTTGGGTTAATTATAAGCTGTTTTGAAATCGTTTTGGGTTCGTGTAAGCTTTCTGCGAAATTATATCGCGGATAAGTTATCGTGTTTTGTGGGATAGTTTTTGGGTGTTAGATAATGGGGTCATGTAAAGCTTAGATTTTAAAAAATGATAAGGGTCTGCAGACAGACCTTTCGACTCTTGCATCACCTTAAGTCGGGTCACACAGGTATGGCACTGATACTAAAAATAAGAATATCTACCTATGTTAGAATGTTTACCTACTCCAGGAAAAATCCAACCTGGAACAAGTTCATTTTTCTTTCTTTTTGTAAAAGTTTCGTTTCCCCACTGTTGTGTCTTTAGATTATTGAAACATTCGTGGGAATATTATGATTACTTTCGTTATCCGTCGCAAGTAGCACAAAATTAGAATTTTTAGAAAGAAAGTTTCGGTTACTCCTTTACGTTTTCCTAAAATTAAATATTCTTGAGATCGATTGCGGGAAGTTTATAGAATTTATCAAAGATATTTCTGTCAATTGAAATGATGGCACAATAGGTAAACTGAAATCAGTATAAAATTTACCGCGGCAAAATTAAGTTTGTATATATTTTTGTGGCGAAGTAATGCATAGGTACATTGTATGTACTTATGTACCACGTGATGGCCTTAGCCTTAGAGCATAAGGTGATGGCCACGTCCGGTGAGAAATCGTTGACAGTGCAGTCTGAAGTTAATCAATGAAGTTAATTGTACATACGTATCTCATACTTCACATGTAATTACAAATAAGTGTAACGACTTAACGAGTGGCTGACAATGAGACTGTAATACAACTAAAAAGATGGGGATTACAAATCGTATTATTGCCTTTGTATCAATATTATGTTACACGTGGGAGATAACGCTCTTATCCCTTAGGGCAGTTTGCGTCATTGCATCGCGGTGACTATCGAGTGGAATTAATCGTGTTCGAAATTAAACAACTACCCTATATATTTTGACCTGGTATCACATCCTCAACATCACATTAATGTTGTATTATTAATTCTAATGAATATCAAACTTGTCATTAATTTTGTGGTATTTTTACATATTATACATAAATTTTGTTCATTTATCAACGATAGATACGTAAATTTACGATGAATATATTAGATACAAATGAGCAAGAAAATTTTATATTTGCGCGAACTATGGAGATCTATATTAGTACATATTATAATAGTTTATAGACTAGAGATTGTGATATACATAGAAGGGACCCATCAGGATTTTAGAATAACGCGGGAAGCCGTTTAGGGAGAATTAGCACGCGGAGAAATGGATTTTATATTCATACGTCAAACTTAGATTATAATATCGGTATGTACTAACATTACATACATGGTTTTATGTACCTTGAGTGAAGCCACATCGGGCGATATAATCCCTATGGTCAATTATGCAAAGAAGGATTAAGAAATTGATCGGCATTTATCCCCTAGGGAAGGTGACATATGTATGGCTCTTTGGGTATCTAAATATGGTTCTCTTGATACTTGAAGCAATCAAAAAATTTGCAAGCATTCCGTCACCTAATATGAATTAATACAGGTACTGTCTTTGTTGTGTATTCTGTTCACCTGAGCGTGCTGTCTTTATTCCCGCCAAAGAGTATGTATTTTTATGTTATTAAATCTCTATGACTTCTAAAAGTAAGGAATGTGTATTTTACGATTTTTTGGCCCTTGGCAAGTCCCGAGTTGCCGATCCATGCCCTAGAGCTGCGACCCTATCAGTTTTCGTTCGAAAACGTAAGACGTACAATGTCTTTTTAATTTGAAAGTACTTAGATGAGAAAGTGTGTCGGGTTTTTTACTAAATATATTTAAGGCTTTTATCTTTCAGATTAGAAAGTGTATTGTGTTTGTTACTAGTTGTAAGTATGTATACATTAAGGCTGTCGAGTACTCGGAAAAAGCGAGCCGAGCCGAGCCGCGTACCAGTCAAAACCGAGTAGCTCGAAAGAACCGAGCGGCTCGATAAAACCGAGTAGCCCGAATTTTTTCGAGTGGCTCGAATATCTACTTCGAGTAGATCGAAATTTTCGAGCGGACAGACTGTGTCGCGTAGCTTGAAGCTGGAAGTTTGAACGTTTCGGGCAATACGAAAATGTTTCGAATATTTTAGGTTACGTTTGTCTACTGGAATGTAAATAAAGGTTCTCAACCTGTAAATGGAAATATTCTGTAACTTTTGAAAATAAGTGCTAAATGCAATTTTTTCTCTCATTTTTTCGTGTATTTATGAAAATGAATTATTTATTATTTATTTATTACTCTACAATTCAACAGTGTAAAATACTGTAAATACTATATATATTATTAAAACATAATTATTCTATGCTTATTACCTGTCGTGATTTCATACGTTCTTTTACAAATATTTACCATACCCATTCAAGCAGATTGGTATTGCGATCTTACATTAATTAAATTAAAAATGAGAAATTAAAAAATTAATAATGCAAGGTTTACATATTCAAATGTTTACAAGTACTTCACGATTCTTTGTAATTACGCTTATTTATATTTATTTAATTATTTATTCATTTATTTATTTATTTATGAGCGGTTAACGCCCTGTGTTAACAATGGCACAACAGAAGTAAACCCCATACGAAGAAGGCGAAAAAGTTAGAAGAAAAGAAAGATAACATAAAGCGAAGTGTGTGAATACGTTCATAAATACACGAAAGAGATGAAAAAAAAGAAAGATTTGATTTTAGTACTTATTTTCAAAAGTTACAGAATATTTCCATTTACAGCTTACATTTTAATTATTCACATTACTTCAAGCTTCAAGCGATCTGCTCGAAGTATATTCAAGCTTCTCGGTTCTTCCGAGCTACTCGATTTTTACGGGTTCTCGGCTCGGCTCGATTCGAACTTCAAGCTACTCGAATATTCGGGTACCCGAACTGCCTTAGTATACATATAGATATGTTTAAGGTTTTTATCTTTCCACTTTAAATCATAGTCTTTTACATTAACACCATTTTGTTTCTCCGAAACTTTTGCAACTTTCTGCCTTTATGCTCCTTATTTTTCGTTATTAACTTACCATCTCCGAATATCTATCTATCTATATATATAAAAGAAGAAGTCCTGACTGACTGACAGACTGACTCATCAACGCCCAGCTCAAACCGTTTAACCTAGGAACGTGAAATTTCGAAGGTACATCGTTTTCATGATGTAGGCATAAAACTAGACAATAAACTGTGTTTTCACGGACTTATCAATATCTCTTAGGCCCGATTAGACATCAAAACAGTTTTTGCATACAAAGGTTACCCACACAAATCCCTAAAAATTAATTTGAGGATTTTGCAATAATCAACCTCTATGGGGGTGAAAAGGGGTGAAATGTATTTTCACGGATTCCATAATATCTCTCAGGCCCGAAGCGAAGCGCGGGTATACTTTGCTAGTTTTAGTATAAAGTGCTAATGACAAAATTTTATGATTTTGATAAAATTCGTATTTTCTATGTATTCAGAGTGTCCCATTTTGCTGTATAAATAGATATATTTTAAACTAGCTGTACCCGGCCACGCGTTGATGTGGCTCAGTCTGGTTAAATGGAAAGAAAGAAAAGAGAAAGCGCACGTTTCTAATATGTTTAATTTCACAATATCTTTTTACCTGTCACAGGTGTGACATCTATATAATAGTAGGTATATAAAAACACGCGCATATTCGAATGCAACGTTGTGTCAAAATTTCAAAGCAATCGGTGAAGAACTTTCGGAGATTTAAGATTTTGAGAAAACGAACATTTACATTTTTATTTATATAGAAGAAGATAGATAATATGCTGTAATGAAAACATTGAACTGGTGGAGGTGGAAGATCATTTCCAAGTCATTTACTTTAGTTTAAACAAATTTTATGTATCCAATACATTATATGTATATACATACAGTATGTACATTCAAATCTAAAAAATGAAAAATATGAAAAAGAAAACGTACCTAAATAAATATTGAATATTATTATTAGAGGACATTGCGAGCAAAAAGTTTTATACAAGTATCTATATGTAAGTATATCCGATTCTTGATTTTTGCGTAATAATTACAAAAGTTTAAAATTTCACTGATGCTATAGGAAGTTCATATTTCATAGAAAGTAACATTTACGAAATCAAGAAGAAAAATCATAAGACATCACATCAATTGTTAATTTGAGAAATTTATTTTTTAAATTTAATTTAATTTTTTATATTAAAAAGTATTGAACAATAAGTACCCGAATGGTCGCTTCGGATCAAGCTTCTGATTTTACTATGGCAGCTAACTAAATATGTATGTACTTATGTAAACTAATCAGAACAGATTCTATGTTTGTGTAACACTTTTTACTCAGAATGACGCCCGAAACTATCTGTCAGTTTTTACACTCCTTCTGAATCGCCCTGTACATAAAAGTGTGGCAACAAATCACTTCAATTTGAATGAATTTTCTCAGCCCTTTTAAATTTAATATATGGATTCTTCATTTAGACCAAAGGAAAGGAAAAACTACGTACAACCGATTATTTAGCCCTTAGGGTGACTGTACATAATATCGCCACTGTACCTAATATCGCCACCCGCTATATCTCGCAAAGTAAGCTCTAAAATTTATCGGTTATACACTGAATTAGTACCTAAACATATGTAGGAAGACATACTATAATTGCAGCATCATGTGATCAGCAATTACAGAAAGAGAAGTATTTTAGTGAATCTTAATAGTGTAAAAATATATTGAACTACCACAATTTTACATCACATTCGGAGAAGGTAAGTCTAATAATTTCGTGAATGCAAGAATATCTACTAGAAATACCTAATTAATGATGTACTTCAGGAATTAAATCGATTCAAATATTTTCCGTAGTGAAAATAATGTTTTTCTTTTAGCAGTGTGGGTGTTCTCAATACCGCCTACCGGAGAACAATGATTTCGATGTAATGTTTGTTATAGGTGGGGTTACGAAAGGTGCCGAGCAACCGTAATAAACTTTATATGTCCAATATGTACATCGGAACGTAAAAAATAAAATATGTTATAAATCTATATTTTTAAATTTCTATATTTTTCTAATAAAAGTTAAATCAAAGATGCATAAAAATACATTTAGAGAACAAGAAATAATAAAAGCACATGTGGAAATGACTTTAAAAACTCATATACATATATATATGAATTAATCAATATTTCTTGAGTTGGCGATATTAGATACACTTTTTTCAGGACCCGATTTTTGCATGTCTTACGTTTGTTGAGTCCTAATTAAAAATTTGTAGGTTTCAACGATTCTAACTTATGCTACATGAAAGATAAATAATTTCTCTTTACTTTGATACGAGCTGCATGCAAAAATATCAATTATTATTCAATTGACAGCGATTTAACTTTTGCCTGGCGATATTAGGTACAGTCACCCTACATATCTTTACCTTATGCTATCTTCACATAAACTCAATTTTACGAATTCAGTGAATTTCGTTTAGATACATTGATATTGATAGACTAACGTTAATCATGTTTACAGGCAACGTGAAACGTATTGTAGGTAGCGTATACCTACAAACTTATGTCGTTAATATCGGGTCTTTGCTTGAACGACACAACACATTAACGAGCATCATTCATGGATCGATTGTACATATTTAGATTGCTGCAATTTAAATATGTGAAATTTTTCACGTGATTGTGATTCCTGTTTAGTATTACCATTGACAATCTGAGTTTTCTTTGCAAGTTATTTTTGTCTCAGCCTTAACCATTCCCTTATTGTGAGATAGTAATTATATAACATTACACCTCTTTAACTGGCTCTTTTTTGTAATTGAATACTTTCTAGGGCCATTCCACGCGAAATGGGACACTTTTCGGAGTAACATTTCGGATGTTGGTGAAACACGAATATGTTGTAGTCCTTAATGGTATATAAACGTATCTCGAAGGATTTTTCAAAATTTAAAAAATTGTGAATCTCACAGCTCTTTGAAATATAGTGTTGACCTTTTTTCAATAAATTATAACGTTTGAACTAAGAAACTGATAAAAATGAGCTTTTGGGAGCTTACAGTGGAGATATAAGAGTACCTAATAAAAATTATTTCACTCTAAAAAAACCAAATTTTTTACCGTTTTTTTGCAATTGTTCTAAATAAATACAATTTTCTCACAATGCGTACCGTTTTAAAAAATTGAAAAAATTGAGGATATAGCCCTGTTTATCCTCTTTATGGATACGTACAAATTGCACACCTAAAATTGTACAAATTCCAATTTTTCACCGCGAGGAGTGACCGGGACATCATTATCTTAAGGGGGTAGGTCACCCTCGGTAGCCCTAAAACAGGCCTTTTTTCAAACGTAAATTGTAAAGTGATAAATAACAATAGAGATAATGTTTTATTCCAGCTTTAATCGTTATTCTATGAGCTTTAACACAAAAAAAAGAAAAGTCAAAATACCTCTATGTACATAAAAGTTGTGAGTAAAAACGTAAAAGCGTGTACGCGGTGCACCGTTTGATGGTGTACATAAAATCTCGAAAACCGCTCCAACGATTTGGATGAAAATTTAATGAGAGATGCCGAAAACCATTCCCTAAGATGTGTCGGGAGCAGAATTTCGAAAAGAACAATAATACAATTTTTATATTGAAACATACGATTTTATCGATTTCGTGTATGAAAAATATTTTTTATCTTTTTCTTAAGAATTTATCTCGAAATTCTGCTCCCGACACATCTTAGGGAATGGTTTTCTGTATGTATTATTAAATTTTCATCCAAATCATTGGAGCGGTTTTCGAGATTTTATGTTCACCATCTAACGGTGCACCGCTTACACGCTTTTACGTTTTTACTCAAAACTTTTATATACATAGAGATATTTAGAGTTTTCTTTATTTGTGTTAAAGCTCATAGAAGAACGATTAAAACTAGAAAAAAACGTTGTCTTTATTGTTATTTATCACTTTACAATTTGCGTTTGAAAAAAGGCCTGTTTTAGGGCTATCGAGGGTGACCTACCCCCTTAAGTCGCGTACAGATGTGTAACGTAACCACGTAGCGTAACACCATAATGTTACAAAAAGGATACGTTACGGTGTTACGATTAAAAATTTGAGTTCTCGAACTTCATAGCGTAACGTATCATACGAGCGTAATAAATAGAGATATCCAGTTTGTTACGGAGAACGATATCGTTACAATTAGCAGCATCAGCTTATGTTTACATCCACTACTTATTTAACTCTTGAACAAGTTCCCCCCATGCATCCTGTTTTTTGATTTTATGAAAGTGCATTGGATGCTTGGGATTAGGGATTGCAAATTTACCGACTTTTTCAATTACCGGTAATTCGGTAAAATTTTCAATCAAAACCGGTTTACCGGTAATTAACCGGTATTTTTTTAAGGAATTAAATCACTCTTAAAATATAAGAGTAAACGTTACAAAAAACTTTTTTTGAACTCTAATCGTGCATTATAAAAAATATATGCATGTGAAACTATTCTGAACATAAAATATAAAATGATATAATACAAAATAGATATATTTGTATAACTATTTACAATACTTATTAATATGGATCTTCACCAGGCAAACAATGAAAAGAATCTTATCTTACATACATAATTAAATATTTTTTATTTAACAATTCTTTTTAACAAATAAGTACGTAAAAAATATAATTTGTCTAAACTTTAGTTTCCTGATCGCGACCTAATTTTTGTAAAAAATAATCCAGCCACGGATAAACCGCTCTCATATTCTACACTTTTTGGTCGGGTAATCATTAAGAAATCATATGCCATTTGTATATACTTTCCCCTTACTTTTTCTACTTGAAAATGCGTCCATTTTTTTGATGACATGATTCAGATTCTTAGTTTTCTTTTGGATCAGAGTTGGTTCTCCATGAGATACTTCGATTTTAGTCTTTATTAGTAACTCAAGTTCTTTTTCACTGATAACATAGTAGATGTCGACGGAATTAATAAACGATTATATGTGTTATATTGCTATACGTAATTTATCGAATTACCGGTAAAAATTTGACGAATTACCGGTAAAAATTTAAGGGTATTTCTCGCGATTTACCGGGAAACCGGTAAACCGGTTTACCGGTATTGCAATCCCTACTTGGGATCCCATATATATTGCTTTTTCTTATATGCTTCGATAAATTCTAGTGTTGCTTCTTTACTATTTCACTTCATGTCTTGCGCAGTCCAAACGCAGCGGCGGTGTTGATATCACTGACCGTCCAGACTTCATTCGCGTCGGCGCGGCGCCGCGCCGTAACCGTAACATCCCTTTCATGTGACGGTCAAATACTGACATTGGGCCGAACAAGCTCGTAACGCAACATCGTATCCAAATTTCGTTACGCTACGAAGTTACGAGTACCGTCCACATTGTTACGTTGCGGTGTTACGCTACGCGGTTATGTTACAAATCTGTACGTGGCTTTAATTTTACGTGACTCATTTTAAGGCGGAAAGTCTGATTCTTTTGAGTTCCAGCGGAAGCCGCTGCGATAATTTTTTATCTGTTGCCTTTATGCTTCAAGTTACCGTTTCGGAAAAACAAGGCCGCAACGTTAATATGCCGCACTGTTGGTCGTTCACGCGGGAGCAGCGCTCTTGTTCGTATCCCCGTGTGTATACAGTAACACTATACATATATTCTATGCATTTACCTTAAATGACAGCGTGCAAAGGGCGATGTTCAGCAGCTTAAAAATATGCTTAGCTCAACAATATCCACGTGTTCTTATAGCGTACTGCTTTACTACTCAGCTCCGCCCGAAATTTAGATTCTGATTTTATACAAGAAAATAATTTTTTTTAGATTTTTTTTTGAAAATAGTCACATTTATCTGCATTAGCCAGGCATAATGAGCTGTGGTACATTTCGTGACCCCAGAGATTACCGTTTGAAAGTTTTTAGGCGACAGACAAACATACGATTAAGGAATTCAATCCCGGGATACGGGATTCCGGGATCTCGACTGTTTTCTTAATTTAAAAAAACCCGGGATTTGATATCACTAATCCCGAGATTTTCGGGATTTTTTAAAAATGTGAATTATTTTATGAACAACTGAAAAATATAAAAATAAACAGAATAAATCAATGTAGTCATTCATAATAATAAGGACAATAATAATAATGATTTATTTAAATAAAAATAGTGTATCGCATATAACTAACTAAATTGTATTTATTTTTACAATGATATTCTCACTTTCCACTATTTCGAAATCGTGCGAGTTGCAAATTGCAATTTGTCTGAACACGTAAAGTCGAAACTTTGTAGGTCGAAATACGCCGAACCGGCTTACATCTCTTTGAGGGTGGTGGAATCCTAGAACAAGCATATCAATATTTGTTATCAATTCCTCCGACAAGCATTGAAGCAGAGCGAGCTTTTTCAGCGGCCGGTTATATAGGTAATAAAATAAGAAGTCAGCTAGGAGATGATACATTTAGATGCTTTGCTATTTCTTCGTGTACATTTCCAAAACGCTTCATAATGGTTTACTGATATTACCTATACTTATTCAGACTGTTTTTTTATTCTTAAAAATGATTTTAATTTATGTTTGTTTACTTTAAATAAAGATTTAGAATTTTAACATATAGTAAATCATTTTAATTACTGAATTTTTCTATTACCCAATCCCGGGATCCCGGGATAGACTTTAAAAAATCCCGCAATCCCGGGATAGTAAATAATGACCGGGATTGAATTCCCTACATACGATACACTTTCTGCTTTATAGTAAAAAGCTCTGCTTTCTGCTTTAAGATTCGGACGGTCGCACTGGTAATGAGTGTGAACTTTTTCGCTTCCGATTGGCGAAAATTCGCACTCAATGCGCAGTAGTGCGACCGTCCGAATACGCTATTAGATTGCATGTCTATATAGTATACACTGTGCATACATACAATAACTGCATGCGCATTCGACAGTGAAGTAAAAACGGAAGTTACAGCTGGAACGCCTAACGGACAGACTATAGAAACGAGATTTGGAAGGGAGGGTAACGCGATAATTTCAGTTTACGATGAGTCAAGGCGGTGACTCGATATTTGCGAGCATCACGATGTCGATGTTCGACCTTCACTCTATCGTGGACGTTTCTATACATATTCATCATATATGCCAAATTTACTGCCCCTCGTCCAATTTGCCAAAGAATTGTAAACATACATAGATACGGCAGGATAACCACACAACTCGCAAACATACAGGGTGGTCAGTAAATTGATTTACAGTGCCTCGCTGAGATACATATGAGCCGTTGTTTTTGAAAGTGGTATAAGTCCATGTTTTGGATAAAATACTTCACTATGCTAAGTGTAAAGGAGAAATAAGATTGAAATATGAATAAGTTTGTTATTATTAGTTATCTTAACGAAGTAATTTACTTGTCATACTTGTTTATTTATAAATTCATTATAATATAACGAAGTAAGTGAGTAATGAAGGCATGTATGTCTTCATTTTAATTATTATTTTTTACATTAAAAAATACATTTGACAAAAGCCAACTGCAATTAAAATATAAATTTGAAATTGCTATTGGTTATATTTTTCATAATATGTTATTATTGAAAGTGGTATAAGTCCATTTGTAGCTAAAAAATCGTTTATTTTCTTTAACATTTTTATTGATTATTATTGCATAATAAAATTTAACAAGATTATGATTTTAAAAACATTACGTTAATTGATTAACGTGTGCGAATATTTTTAAATTGATTCAAACGCAAACCCTTAAATATCTTAATGTATGAATAAATGGACTTATATCACTTTCAAAAACAACGGCTCATATGTATGTACATAATATTATAGCGACTTCGTAAAAGTAGCCAGGCGCTTAGGTCCTTAACGTCTCTGACAATGGGCGAATTCCACTTACGCCCAAATCGCCCGTGATTTTCATTAAAGTAAGTTTTCCTGTACGCGACTGGACGCGACGTCAAGAATTTCAAAGTCGATTTCCTCGAAAATGAAGCGCAATATGAAAAAATTTTGTTCCTTTTTCTCGACTTATTCACTCGTTATGAGTCGAAAGGAAAGAGTAACTTTTTTTGATATCGTGCTTCATTTTCGAGAAAATCGACTTTGAAACTCTTCACGTTGCGCCCTGTCGCATATATGAAAACCTACTTTAATGAAAATCACGGGCGATTTGGGCGTAAGTGAAATTCGTCCAATGAGTGTTTCAGTGACAAGTCGGACGCCCGGGAACGCACTCAACGTACTTTTTGAATACCAGTTGTTCCAGGTCTTAGGACGGTATTCACAGTCACTACTTATTCTTAAGATCGTCTTAAGCATGCGGCATCCTCTACTAATCTAGTAGACTAAGTAGTAAAGGATACCGAATGCTTAAGATGATCTTAAGAATAAGTAGCGACTGTAAATACCGCCCTTAGAGATATCAAAGCAAACAATTCTTATCTTCATAAATAGTTTTACATTATATGTATGCACATATATATATATATATAAAATCAATGCGTGAAACTCTCGCCCGTTAAAAGTGAAACTTTTTATTAAATATATCAAAACCGTTAATATTTCTTAATCTGAATAAGCTTTGTTCCTCTGCATGTTCGTCGAAATACGAACATACTTTTCATCTTTCCATAAGAGCGTTTGCTGTTGGTGCAGCGAGGTCAATCTTCGATTGGTACATATGTCTTCACTAATTTCGTCTGTAGGAATTTGATTAAAATTCTCATTATGAAAAACAGATTCATAAACTGTAATGCAGTACAGCCTGTAGAGAAGAGTTTCAATTGGGCATTGCAGGCAATTTTTTATGTTTCGTTCTTTCACCAAATCAATTAAATAACGCGATTTCTATATATTTTTCTCTTTAAGGGGTAATGCTACTGTAGAGCCCGGAAAAGCAGCCTGATTTTGAGATTTTTTTATGCGAGTATAGTGAATCGAATACAAAATCTGTTTAAAAGCCTTTATTGCACATACCTTGAAGTATAATCACAATTTTTTAATAATTTTTTTAATACAAAATGGCGGCGTTTCTGCTCAACGAAAAAGCTTCATCTGAAAAAACAGTGTTCCGCGGCCGGAATGATTTCCCCTTCAATTTTTTACCTAAAACAAAAAACCGAAAATTTTCAAGTTCTACATATATAAGATTATCTCGGGAAGTACACGAGGAAATTGAAAATACTGATTTTTGTAAGAATGGTGCGTCATTGAACAAAACACGGAACTGCCACAACCTCGAAATTGTTGTAACGTTTTGTTCAATCACGCACCATTATTACAAAAAACAGTATTCTTTAATTTCCTCGTGTATTTCCCGAGATAATTTTATAGAGAACTAAAAAAAAAATTGGTTTTGTGTTCTAAGTCAAAAGCTGAAGGGGGAAACTTGGTGGGGGAAGCGTTTCACTTTTCGCCTCGCCCGAGGAAATTTGCGCTACCGTGGAAGTATCACTTAAAAAAATTTCAAATATGAAAAGTGTAAAAAGTATGACGGATGTGTAGTAAAGGAAAGGTACAGTACTTCTTCGCTGAAAGTTCAGTTTGGCCTACGCGTGAATGCTCGGCGCAATCCCCACCACTTCTGGCTCACTCCTGTCCTGCGAAGGCGAGAACGAGTCAGAGAGACTGCAAGCGAGCGAGGAACAGTACGAGACAGACGCGTTGATACTTTGTCTCACTCCGTCTTTCGGACGCTCCTTTGCGTGCGCGACGGTCATGAGCACTTATTGTTAGACGACAACGGCTCCGCACATTTCGTAGGACGTAGGAGGAGCTCGACGCGGGTCTCGTGGCACATCCGAATCGCACGGGCTAGCAAAGGACGGAGTATCAGGCGTTCGAAAAACGGAGCGAGACAAATTATCAACGCGACTCACTGTGGTGCAATTCCTCGAAAAGCTGGCCAAAATATGAAAGTGACCTTTGATTTGTACACATATGAGTAAGTAAATTAAGGTTTTCGAGGTCGCTGATTACGAATCTGAGGTCCAAATTGCAAAAAAAAAATGGCGCAACCAATATGGCGGACGGGTATATTAGGAACATATTAGATTTGGTCTAAACTTGGTATCCTACAGTCTTCCAGGTTGCTGATTATGAATCTGAAATAAAAAATAAATAAAATTAGTGTTATAGATAAATCTTTTATCTGATATTAATTTTTTATGAATATATTAACCTTTGCGGAGATTTCGTCAGTACGCTGTGGTGGGGCAGTGTGTAGATGCCCCTACTTGCCACTTTTAATTTAAATATCTTAAAAAAACCGCAAATTTCTGTAAAACTTTCTCAAGTGGATGTCATACTTGACATGTAACTTTATATTAAGAAACTTGTCACAGTATGAATTTAGGTGAATAACATCTTTGTTTTCCTTCCGTTTTATTAAGGGGTCTTTTTGGTTGTATTTTTTGTATTTTTGTCCCCGCATAACTCCTCAGCATATGGGCCAATTTTGATGATCTTTTTCTTTATTCGAAAGAGGGCGGTGGTCCCAACCTACACTGCATCAACAGTGGCCCAATATTTTGCCAGTTCTGGTTAATAATAAGGACTATTGTCACCTAATTATTATTATTTTATGTACGTACGCGCATATCTCCTCAGCATGTTGTGTCAATATATATAAAACATGCATTAGAGAGGAAGATGTTAATAGTGAAGTAACCAGAAGCGGATAAAGAAATTTAAACAAAATTAAAACCGACTTCAAAATAATAAAATTGCACTAAAAAGTAACAAATAATTTTTTCCCTTATTTAATCTACGACTCTCATATTTTTTAAGTCGGTGCCTCATCATTTGCACTGTGCAAATCTGGCGCCGATTTAAAAAAAATATGAGAGTCGTAGATTAAATAAGGGAAAAAATTATATTTTACTTTTTAGTGCAATTTTATTTTTTTGAAGTCGGTTTTAATTTTTTTTAAAAATGTTTTTATCTGTTTCTGGTTACTTCTCTATTAACTTCTTTCTCTCTAATGCATTCTTTCACTATGATCCTCCCTCCATTTCTCCTTGCTGCCTCTTCAAACTTCCACGCTCTTGCCCCAATATTGACCCTTAATTTCAACCTCTTTGTTTCATCTAGCACCAGATAGTCCGGTGTTCGTCTGTCCAGGCTTAATGTCCAATTTACGTATCTTAATTGCACCTGTTCCACTTTTGCTCTTTCGCTCTTTCCTTATATCCCCACAGTTCTACTCCATATAAGAGCACCCCTAAGACCAAGGTATCAAACAGGAACGTTCTCAACTTAAGGATGTATCGGACGTACAATATCAGACAAAAGTATATGAAATTTGAAATACTTGAATATCTACGTCTTACGCATAGTAAATCTAGATGTAAGGAATTCGAACGACAGCTGGAGTCTTATTTTTAATCCTAGGAAGGTATTTTTCACTTTACAAATGCTTTTTCAAGCATTATTTGCTCAACTTTTGGAAGTGAAAATGCCCAAAAATCACAATTTTCTCAAGTTATAATTTATTTCTTTAAAACGGTGTAGTGAAAACAATTGAAACTCGGCAGATATTTTCATCTACCCATATACTGCATGTACAAAAAAATTGAAAACATTGGCACTATTTCTTCAACATTTTTTCAGATGGTTTATCTGTCAAGATCGTCACTTTCCATAAGAGTACGTGTTTTTACAGTGAAAATTAAAATCGTTATAACTCAGTAATCGTTTAGTGAATTCGTTTAAAATTTTTGGAGCACATCAGGAAGATTAAAAAGAGCAATCTCACAAATTTTCATCACCTATTCCCCAGACCTGACGCGATAATTCGCCTTCTTTATCCTGTCCTTGACATATCCTTCTATATTTCCGTTTCTATCAAACTTTATCCCTAAATAATCATACTCTTTGCTTTTCTTTATTCTTGTACCCTTCCACATCCACCACTTTCTCTTCTCTCTCCCTTCCCCTTTCTCGCATATCATTATCTTTGTCTTTTCTGCGTTTAATTCTAGTTCCTTACTGTCGAGATACTTTTCCAATCTTCTTATCATCGCATCAATCTCTTCTTCTTTTCTTGGTAAAATTACCATGTCGTCAGCATAGGCTAAAGACCAGAATTTTTCGCTGCCTGCCCTTATCCCCCCCTATTTGTTCCTTCCGAAATTCCTGTTCCATATCTGCCATAAAAATTGTAAACAGAGTCGGGCTGAGCGGGCATCCCTGTCTCAGACCCTCCTCCGTCCAGGATCCCTCGGATTCCCCTCCTCGAGTTCTTATCACATTTCTTATTTCTTCGTAAATATTTCTTTGACTCTTTCAATTAAGCCTCTTCTCACTCCTCTCTCTTCCATAGCTTTCCAGAGTTTAGCCCTTTTCACCTTGTGAAATGCTGCTCTCGAATCCACAAATATCGCGTACACCTTTTCTCTTTTCATTCTGGCTTCCCTTTCTATTACATGTTGTAGTATGTATTATTATTATTATTAGTAAACGTCTTTATTACTCCAATGTATCTATCATTCCCCTTTTCTTTCTAAACCCAGCTTGTGTGTCCGGCAGAATCCCTTTTTCTTCCATATCTCTTTTCAGTCTGTCATTGAGTAAAGATGCATAGATTTTGTAAGCAGTGCACACTGCACAGGAGACTTATATCCCGGGAGTTTTTTGGACTACTTTCATCCCCCTTTTTAAATAGAGTGGTTATCACCGCTATCTTCCAGTCCTCCGCAATTCCAGTCCCTTCCCATACCTTCCTTATTATTTATTTCTGCTTCTCTTTCGCGTTGCCCTCGTAGTAGTATATCCAGGTCTCATTTGGGATTCCGTCCTCTCCCGGTGCCTTCTTTTTCTTTAATCTTTTAAACTGCTTTTCTAATTCCTCTTCTGTTAAGTCCTTTTCTGTTTCCTCCAATGTGATATAAATACTTTATACAATTTCTTAACACTATAAGGGTTTAAACATAGTGTTAAACTGTATACAGTAATTTTCTTGATATACATGTATAAAGCAGAAATTGTTTGTGTATTTGTCTGTCGCCTAAAAACATTTGAACGGTAATCTGTGGGATCACGAAATGTGTCCCAGCTCATTACGATGATAATCCAGATGAATGTGACTATTTTCACAAAAAAATAAATCATTTTTTTTTATACAAAATCAGAATCTAAAGATTGACCCAAGAAATAGCCTCTTTTTGGTCCCACGATTTTGGAACGGAATTTTATGCGAAACGATACCGTATGGTGAGACATCAATCACACGAAATTTTCAAGTTAAGGTGACAATTAGTTTCTGATATGGGAGGTCAAAGAAGTGAAAATACGTTAACGCGTCAGCCCATACGCTTCGATGTACGAACATTTATGTCAGTCTGATAATTTAAACAATTATTTTCAAGGGTTTTGCTGACTGCCAACAACGAAGTTGAACTTAGATATTCAAAATTCACGAAAAAAAAATAAAAATCAAGAAATATAAATGATTGTGTAGTATGTGTTTTTTTAATATATAAAAATTCACAATGGCCGAATCAATATGGTGGACGATGTATTAAAAAAGCACCCACTACACGGACTTTTAAATTTTTTGATTTTGATTTTTTGTGAATTTTGAAAATCTAAGCTCAAAGTCGTTGTGAGCAGTCACCAAAACTCTCAATGGCCGATTCAATATGGTGGACGATATATTAAAAAAAAGCACCTACCACACAGACATTTACATTTCTTGATTTTGATTTTTTGTTCGTGAATTTTTAAAATCTGGGTTCAAATTCGTTGTTAGCAGTCAGCAAAATCCCTAGAAATAATTGTTTAAATTATCGGACTGAAGTTCATACATCGAAGCGCATGGGCTCACGCGTTAAAGAATTTTCACTTCTTTAACCTCCCATATCTCACAAGGGAAAACCTCTGTAGTTTCCGTTTAGGTAATTTGCTCTCTAGTTAACCCTGATTTCTGTGTAATGTGCGTTGCATCTGGCTCCTAGTATTCTGTCGTATTGCCATTGAACCTGCTCTGCCTTGTCTCCTTGCGCTAGTTCCTCAGCAAACTCTCTTCCTCTCCTTCTTTTTATTTCCATTTCTTGGATATCCATAATTTTTTGCCTGTAGTATGAATCTCTAATTTCCTCCCATTTCGACTTTTTCTTTTCTTGCTTAGCGTCTATTTCCCTCCAGCATTCTAGTAGGTACTATTTTATTCTTTTTCAGCCGTTTCGCTTTCTCCTCATATTTTATTGCTCTTTTCCCCGCTTCTATCCTTACTTTGTCCGTTTTTGTTTCCTCCAAAATTAGATATCCTGGTGTCCAAACCTACAGTCGACCTTATGTATTTCTCCTGTATTTTCTCTACTTTTTCTGCTCATCCGAAAATTTCTGACGCGTACAGCAAGATACTTTTCACTACGCTTCTGAACTATTTTTTTTAATGTTTAACTATTATTTTTTTACCATCAAACACAAAGTGATCCGATTCGCCTCGGTCGATCCTATTACTGCTTTGCTCGATATTAAGACCGCATGACTCAGCTCCTAGGAGAAGCGATTTAATATGACCGAATCATGCCGCGGCACGCGTCGAAGCTGACTCCTGATCTCTGAACCCTGAGAAAAAGGTCGACCCATGTGTTATGGCATCATCGGCGCAGTTAATTGTAATGTAGTTCTGGCGATTTGTTCCCCGTCTTCCATCTAGTGTTTTCATCATGAATGGGATCTTGTTAACCCTGTTAACACAATGCTTCAGGGGGCACACGAGGGACTGCACGAGGTGGACCAGTAAAAATGACCGCATTCAATGTCTCCGGAACCATGAAAGTAAGAGAAGGCATTTTTCCAATAAACGGTTGTTCGGTATGAAAGGGGCCATCGATTTTTTTGGAAGGTTGTGTCACCGTAGAGATGTAAAGGTCATCCCTGTTTTATTACTTACGTGCTAATATGTAGCAGCCCTTAAGGGGTTGCCCCTTAAGGGCTGCCCCCACTTTAAAGAAAACAACCCAAATATAACCGAAATTCATAAAATTTGAACCCTCCAATGAACAAATTTTTAGAATTTTTAGAATTTTTTAATTTTATTGATAATTTTTGTAGCATCTATACAATTAGAGTATTTATTTAACTATATTAATAAAGAGATAAATATGCATTAATACAATTTATATATAAATTATATATTGAACTGTGATGGTTTGAAAAATGAAGCTATTTTTAAAGATTCTTTTCTTCGTAGATACAACATATAATGTAATAAATCTTCTTGGTATTTATTAAGCTAGTTATGTTACACAAAACGAACATTAAAAGAATTTTTTTAATTGTTTTATAACTTTAAACGCGATTATTTCAAAACAACATTTTTTCAACTGGTGCAGGTAGTTGCAAAAAAACTATTTGACCAATTAGTCTGTAATTTTTACACGTTATTCAGCACATTAGTGGCTATGGCCGGGACCACGGAAACCTTTCTCGATTAACCATTTCATGCTTTTTACAAGGTAAAATGATTGAAAAATTCGCCGTATTTCGACACTTATACTTCAAACCTCCGTCATTTTGTTAATTTTTAATCAGTAAAAATAACCTTGGTTCCGGCGATAACCACACTCATAATGATTACAACACACTTTGAATTTTTTGTTTCAAATGCGTCGTTCTCCCTGAATCACCTGCACCAGCACTACATCGCATTCTCAAGGCGCTCATATCAGCGCGATATATATTTTAAAAAAACTGTTAAAAATTTAAAATAGATTTTTTTTATACTGTCAATAATTATACTGTATTAATAAGTAGACAAAAGATTATTTACATTGGACATTCCGGTTACTAAAAAATAAATCCTAAAAAATATCAAGTTTTCACGACTTCACAGTGGACTGACCCCTTAAGGCGAATATAAAGGCTACGTACATATAACACAAGGTCAGCCAATGTAATTTATTGAAGCGCAATAGTTTTCACCTGCTAAGGTTTTTAACCGTTCGACAATACCAAGCAACTTTTATTGGAAATTTTTATCTCCTACTTTTATGGTCCCGGAGATATTCAAGGTGATCATTTTTACTGGGTCCACCCTATATGTATACTAGAGGTATGTAGATCCACGTGTACTTATGATCGGATTTATTTATTAACAAATTTCGTTGGAAGAGATCGCGGATATACTTCCGAAAGGGACCGGTGGCCGATCGAAATGAGGTTTGGGTTGGTGTGAACCTTAAATCTAAAATTGTAGCTTCGGGTATTTATTAGTTTCCGAAATATTAATAAAAAATTGTTGATTTTTTTGGGAATTTTTTTTGGACGTTGGTGCAGGCCTCCCTACCCGGGAGCCCTTACGTCCCACAGTGCGTTGAATCAATGGGAAGTCGGGACAAAAATCATAACTTCTGAACAAATCAGTTGTTGGCCTATATACCCCAATACTTTTTTAACCAGAATATATAGATGCATTGATTGGTGTAGAAAAAAATATACAGTTGCATTAAAAAAAATTGAGGTGATCTCGATTATTTATTGAATTAAAAGTTTTTTATCAATATTTACTTTTGCAATTTGTTGTCAACTGAATACTGATCAACTTTTGTTGGAAACATTTTTGTATCAAATTATTTTTTTCACGTGTATCGCGTTTGACAGCTATTTTAAAACTGAACACAGTATCCAGGATGAAAAGTCATGGAAAAGTCATGGTAGATATCGTATAAACAATTGGAAAAAACAGATCGGATGTTTAGAACTTCCATTTGATTGTCTTTTGCGGCAGAACTAAACCACATTTCAAATATATCTCGATTTGTCCTCGTTAAACATGTTTCTGAAAAAATTACTGTAACTAAACAAAGTGCAAACATGTGCAAACTTTTTTTGTATGATAATATAGGGGATTGTTCCAGAAATAGTTTCCAACATAAACCCCAAGACGTGTTTACCTTTTTCGAGAAAAGTGAAGTTAAAGTTTGGAAACATATAATTCAGGAATTTATTGGATGTGTAACTTCGAGACAATAAAACTGAATTTAAAGTAAGTAAAAAAAATCGTTTCACAATCAAAATACAGAGTATGTAGTACCTTCAGTTAAATGATCCATTGAAAATTATTTTTATTTATGCATAATGTTAATAATGTAGGTGGCCTTGACAGAACTAAGTAAATACATCAAGGAAAAGCGTTAAATAGATTCTCTCAATACTAAGCTGTTTTCTGAGTGTTGGAAGCTTTTATTTTGTTTTCTTTCGAGTGCTCATATGCAAATAAAGAGTCTGGATTACGGTCATGTTAGAAATCATCGCAAAAAAATATTGATTTTTAGATTTTTGTCCATTAAGCAAAACACTGTGCGTCCTCCCATTTTCTACTTTTGAAATTTTGTAACCACAGTTTTCATTTTTAGCATCGCCAACCTCACATCGGTTCGCTACCACGCTTTACGCGCCCCCCGCACCAATCTAGCCCCAACCAATACTAATACCCGGGACAAGTTGGAAAGTGGAATGCGTTGTGTCGGTATAAGTCAACAGAAATATTGTTAAGAGGGAGGACCGTGGTAAAGTGATTAAAAAAAATCGGTAAGGTGTACCCTTATATGCACAATTACCTCTGTACCTTTTGAACGCATTAATTGCCGAAGCTAAAATTTTATATTTGGGGTCTGTCCACACCCCTCGCAATACTCACCAAGTTTCATCTCGATCGGCTGCCCGTTGGGGCTAGACCAGCGCGGGAGCCGCGCAAAGCACGGCAGCGAACCGATGTGAGTCCAGCGATGCCAAAAACGAGACCGTGGTTACAAAATTTCAAAAATAAAAAATAGGGGGACGGAAGGGCTTCCGGGTAGGGAGGCCTGCACCAACGTGCAAGAAAAAATTCAAAAAGGATTAACAATTTTTTATTAATATTTCGGAAATTAATAATAAATACTCGGCTAAAATTCAAAGTCAATTTTCTAGAAAACGAGGCGCGATATCAAAAAATTGAATTCTATATCTCCGACTTATTTTGGTAATTATTTACTTTAGGGATTCCTCACCGATTTTGATGAAATTTAGATATATTGTAATCCTCCACATGTTGAACAACTTTTTCCTATACATGTTACCGCCGCTCGGCTTTAGTTTTCGAAATATTCGCAAAACGTGAGCGAGTCGATAAAGGCCTCGAGAGCCGTAATCCGTGCAACTCTCTAGCTAGAGTCTAGAGCAGGGATCGAAAAAGTTCTCGAACCCACGTTTTTAAAAAATTCTGTTAGAACTTATTTGTTGTGATTAAGAAAATATCTGTTCCTGTGGAATTTTTATTGAAACAAATGCTACCTTCAGGAACTTCTTTAAAAAGTGTTCTCATGGAACAGATATTTTAGAACCCATATAATAAAAGTTCCATGGAAACAAGGTACATTAGAACATTTATTAAAAAAGTTTTCAAAAGATAATGAAAAGTACTCAACTATTAGGTACTAGTTTTATTTAACAATATACTATTATATTCTTCATGTGTTTATTTAATAAAGGGTGTGAAAATCATAACATAAGTAATTAATGGTTTCATAAGAAGTATTGAACGGAAAAGAGAACTTGTCAAGAATAATACCTAAATAACATTTTTTTATAACTTACATGAACCGAAATACATAGAAAATCTCTAATATAATATATAATATTTATATTTCAGTAACAGAATATATGAATTACGTATTATTATATATCTACGTATTATTATACTATTTGTGTTTTGCAATTCAGCGTAATAGTATTATAGCTATAATACATTATCGTATTTAAACACTTTGAAATCCGTGGATCTAAAAATATTGCAGTTGTAGAATTCCATCGTATTGGAACGTCAATAATAGGTTTAATAAATCCCATATTTGAAACGAGATGCCTAAAAGTGTGCAAATAAATAATCAGGAGTACTTGGAAATCTCGTCATCTGAAAATCATTCACAATCAGAATAATTGTATACAGATTTTGAGCGGACTCTCTAATAATTGGTTCCACAATTACTCGGAATTCTTTTGGATCTAATACTTCTAACAGTGTGAATGGACGGTTTTCTTGTATTGAAATTGCTTGCAGATCATAATTATGTGGAGAATTTCACATCATAAATATTTTGTTTCTTGACCATCATCGTTGATAAGTTGGTCTAAAATTAAATTAAATGCGATAATGTATTATAGTTATAAAGTACTATCACGCTGAATTGTAAAACATACACAGTAAGTATGTTATATATTCTTGATAAGTTCTCTTTTCTGTTCAATACTTGTTATGAAACCATTAATTATATTATGATTTTCATACCTTTTATAAAATAAACATTTCAAGAATATGATATTATATTGTTAAATAAAACTACTACCTAATAGTTTAGTACTTTTCTTTATCTTATGAAAACTTTTTTAATAAACGTTCTAATATAACTGGTTTTCATGGAACTCTTATTACAACGATTCTAAAACATCTACGTAAGTATTACATATAAATAACACATTCAGAATATCAATTTAACTGAAAGAATTATTTAATATTCTTGTAGTACTATCCATTGAACAGTATTTAGTATTTGTGACAACGATTGAGAACTTTTTTAATATCGGTGAAGAAAATATCTGTTCCTGTTATAGAGAAACTTTTATTCTTATATCTTATAAGTTCCATTCCAACTAGAACTTTTATTTTCAAGAACTTTTAATTTATCGGTTCTTCTGAGAACTTATAATGTGAGAACATTTTTAAAAAAGTTCCGCGGTCATTGTTTTAAATGGAACCTATTGAAAAGTTCCAGAACTTTTTCGATGCCTGGTCTAGAGTCCCTAGTAACCCTCCGAATACATTTGATAGCCACATCACGCCGATGAAAAGTTCTCCTTGGATTAGTTTAATTGGAGTCAAGTTCAACCGAGGCTAAGGCAGACCATCACCTATGGCAAACGATACAATAATCGTTGATCGGACCTTTCATGCCAGAATGAATCCAAAGCGACGAGGTCCCATTTGCCTCTTACGGACAAGAACGTTTTGTGTTTCAGGTACCATGATTCCCAAGTCTGGCGGAGACTACGCGTACATTAGCGATGCCTTTGGGCCCTTGCCAGCGTTCCTGTACCTCTGGGTCGCGCTGTTCGTCCTGGTCCCAACCGGAAACGCGATCACGGCCCTAACGTTCGCCCAGTACATCCTGCAACCAGTTTGGCCAGCTTGCGTGCCATCTTACACGGCTGTGCGACTTCTTGCTGCTGTTATCACGTGTAAGAACGCAGCTGACACTAATTAACACTAATTATGTATTTAGTATTTTCTGTTCCTTATGCCGCGTTTACACCAAGGCGAACACGAACAAAAACATTGTTAGCGAACGTTGCCATCTGTTCTTGCCGTGTCCACGCCGCCCCAAATAGAAGAAAACGTTCACATACGATTCGTACACTGAGTTTTGTTCATGTTTGCAGCGGTGTGGACACGGCAAGAACAGACGGAAACGTTCGCGAGCAATGTTTTTGTTCGTGTTCGCCTTGGTGTAAACGCGGCATTAGGGGCCGTCCTTAAATTATGTAAGGGTAATTTTGTCGATTTCTTTCCCCCTCCCTCCCCCAGTATAAGAATTCGTAAGATTTGATATTGCAACCCCCTTCTTACGTAATATCTTTCATATTGAATTTTTTCAGTTATTAAAATTCCTTTAAAGGTTAATTTAATTCAATTACCTCGATTTCGGGAAATTCAAAGTAAAACAACTTTTCTGGAACATTAATGATAGAATTTATATTTATTGAAAAAATTAGGTTAAAAATATTACGCAAGACGCTACCTGACTCCCCCCCCCCCCCCGTAAGAAAACGTAAGAAATTCGCGATTCCCTCTCCCCCCCACAAAAAAAGCCTTACGTAATTTAAGGACGACCCCTTACCGTCCAGGAGAAACAAAGCGCTTTCGTTGTCTGTTTGAATTTTCAAATATATCACTCGCAATGATCACATTATAATCAGAAACGAACGACTTCTAATCAGATAACTATAAGGATATTTATATTATATGTACATAAGGTATATTAGCCTTACGCATTCCGGATGAGCTGGAACGAAATATTATGTCGGTTCCAACTAGGGCTGCAACGAATATTCGAATAATCTAAGTATTCGAATATTCGAATAATCTAAGTATTCGAATATTCGAATAATCTAAGTATTCGAATATTCGAATAATCTAAGTATTCGAATATTCGAATAATCTAAGTATTCGAATATTCGAATAATCTAAGTATTCGAATATTCGAATAATCTAAGTATTCGAATATTCGAATATTCGAATACCACAGAATTCGAATAATTTCTTCGATTATTCGAATATTCGAACTTCGAACCTTCGATTATTCGAATATTCGAACTTCGAACCTTCGAATATTCGAACGTTCGAATATTCTGATCTATCGAAGTTCTGATTGTACCGAATAGGAATCTGAACATGAAATAGTGGGGGTAGGTTACAGAAACAAAGAATAAAATTACTATTAATGAGTAAGATGGTGTCTATAAAGCGAATAATACTCTATAAATTTAGAAAAATAACGTTATAGTAACGAGGGAAAAATAAAAATATTATAGTTCCTCAAAATCGTTTATGGAGTTTTAGCTTCCTACAAAAAAGTCTGCTTATACTGTTTGTCATCCGCTTATGATGGGACACGGGTGGGCCTAGAGGAGGGGTCCCTTGGCCGATTCCGTCAGGGTTGTCCACTCATTATTATAAAAATAATAATACTAGTAACTGATGGTTGTTTTCGTTTCAAAATGTATTAATTTACCAAAGATTAATAAAGTTAAAAATTTATCGTTTGAAAAACAAATAATTGTAAAGGTCAATATGAAAAGAATTTCACGATAAACTGTGAACAAATATTTCATGTTCAGATTCCTATTCGGTACAATCAGAATTCGAACGTTCGAATATTCGAATGTTCGAAGGTTCGAATGTTCGAAGGTTCGAATATTCGGAGAAATTATTCGTATTCGAAATTATTCGAATTATTCGAAATTATTCGAATTATTCGAATATTCGAATAGTCGAATAATTACAGCTCTAGTTCCAACTCTACGTTGGAGTTTCGAGGGTTAACCCTTCGGGTGACGGCACCTTGAACCAGGGGTTGAAAACAGCTATAACATCGGTTTCGGTTCTCGAAACATTTATAAGAACCGAAATAATCTTGAAACAGTTACGAGTGAAAAAGATTCTGGCCTATATCAGTTTCGGTTCCGGTTCTACAGAACCTATATTATATCGATACAGGTATTCAGAAATTTCGGCTCTTTACATATAACAGTTATTCAGAATATCGGTTCTGAATAACTGTTTCAGTCAGAACCGATATACTTATAACAGTTTGAAACAGTTATTTTCGGAACCGTTTCAACCCCTGCTTTGAACGCTTAGCATACGCCGCGTGCGGGACTCTCCTAGTTCCCTTTTTTAATCATAGTCGCTGAACGCCCATATGCATTTCCCGAAGCCAGCCTGCGCTGAAGGAACGTAGAGTCTGTTCCACAAGAGCGAACTGCCCGTGTCTCCGACAGGAATCATTAGATTTAAAAAAAAAGTCTATATTGCTGAAAAGTACGTTTTATGAACTAATACGCAATAAATTCGGGTAAATCCGTGATAGTTTTAGAATTTGTCTAAAAACTGTTAATATTTACATATTCTGAAAGTGAGTCTAGGATATAATGATAGGTCAGACATCAGAGAAACAAATAACAGGGTAACAGAAATTTACTAAGTATATTTAATTAAAACTATACAAAATTAAGTTGTCATAACATACTCTGGTTACTCCGTGATAGTACTCTGGTAACTCCGTGATAGTTCGCGCTAGCCCGTGATATGGCCATCAGCTACTTTTTTATATTATTTTATATTATTTTACATTAGTTTATAGGAGTGTACGGGTCGGAAAATTTCGGGCGGGATCGGGCGGGGCCCCGATACATTCGTATTGCTCGAGATCCCGACAATTTCGGGATCCCGAGACTCGATTCGGGCTACTAGCATGACCGTCATGAGCGGGCAATTTGATTTCAGGTCGGCTCGGCAAAACTCGGACGCGATCGGCTCGAAAGCCAGCTAATGCGCTGCTGGAACAAAATGCTCTCTCACTCTATCACACTAACTTCAATTGACTAATTATTTTACCAAAACATAAACTAGAAGATCAACGCTGTCTGTTCGCTTTTGTTCCATCCAAATTGAGTCAGACAATTTCGAGTTACAGATAAATGAAAAAATATCACGGAATAACCTGTATCACGGATTTACCCGAGTTTACCCTATATGGCCCAGTCTCCGTTATTGTCGATAATCGCTTGACACCGTTTAAGTATGCTTTCAGCTAACTTTTTTGCATACTCCGAAGATAATAGACCATATTTCTGGAATTTCTCGAGGTAACTGTTTGACGGTGAATTGTTTCCACGAAGCTTGTGCTTTATGAAACCCCAAAGGTTTTCGATTGGATTCGCATCAGAGGGTTGTGCAGGCCAGTGCAACGTTACTATGCTCTTCTCTTCTTTTCACGTCGTGCAAAAACGGCAAAAATTACGGAGCTCTTACCTTAAAAAAATCGCCTGTTTTCCACGTGATCACAAACGAAAATGACACGCGTGTTAATCAGCGTAGTAGAAGACACTTTTCGCCTCCGAATTCTGAAGGACCCACTCCTTCTTAAGGATGTATCGGACGTACAATATCAGACAAAAGTTTACGAAATTTGAAATACTTGAATATCTAAGTCTTACGCATAGTAAATCTAGATGTAAGGAATTCGAACGACAGTTGAAGTCTTATTTTTAATCCTAGAAAGGTATTTTTCACTTTACAAATGCTTTGTCAAGCATTATTTGCTAAACTTTTGGCAGTGAAAATGCCCAGAATTCACAATTTTCTCAAGTTATAATTTATTTCTTTAAAACGGTGTAGTGAAAACAATTGAAACTCGGCAGATATTTTCATCTACCCATATACTGCATGTACAAAAAAATTGAAAACATTGGCACTATTTCTTCAACATTTTTTCACATGGTTTATCCGTCAAGATCGTCTCTTTCCATAAGAGTACGTGTAAAATCAGTGAAAATTAAAATCGTTATAACTCCGTAACCGTTCAGTGAATTCGTTTAAAATTTTCGGAGCACAGGAAGATTAAAAAGAACAATCTCACAAATTTTCATCAACTTGGCACTATTTTGAAAATAGGTCCAATACATCCTTAAAGTACAGGGCCGCGGCTACGAGGAGCACGCTCTTGTGGAACAGACTGTATATGTATACATACATACATACATATATATGTATGTTCATAGGTATACGTTATGTGCCCATAACACCCAAAGGGTTAAGAATATTATTTAGAATTGATCATATACCTATATTACCTAAATAAAAATAGTTGTTCATGGTTTCGTAAATTTCAAACTGTACGATTGGTAGAGAAGAAGAATTGATCGGTGGTGTAGTTGAACGAGGCTAAAATTAGAAATTTCAATGAAGTGGGACTGATAGCTGGAATAGGGACGTTATCACAGGTGATATAGACGCCGACTCGTTGGAGGTGTTCGAATGTCGTAATTTCTGATTTACTATACACGGGGAGCGATCGTTGCTCAAGAAAACGTCAGGCAAGGCCGATGAAGGGAGTCACGGAACGATCTTCGGAATGCTGACTAGAATTTGCACAGCTGCGTTGACGACCTACATTCAAGGAGATGTTGCTTGCATTCTAGAATGAGGTGTGCAACACAAAGGGCAGTTAAATGGGAGAAGAAGTCCCATGCAAGAAGTCTATACAATTATTAGCTTGAATCTCTAATAGCGACGTAAAGATAAAGAAGTGTTCTGTTCGTTTGAGATGGGGTAGAGGAATGACTTGCTCGCAGGTTTACTGACCGCCATCAACTGTTACAATGTGAAATGGGCGACCAGGGTGCAGGACATCTTCACGGGAACCAAGATCTTCGCCCTGGTGATCATCATGGTGGCTGGTCTATGGTGGCTCTGCTTGGGCCACACGGAGAATTTCCAACACCCCATGGATGGGACCAACACACAGCCCAGCTACATTGCCCTAGCCGTTTATTCGGGACTATTCTCTTACTCCGGTTGGAATTACCTGAATTTCATCACAGAGGAACTGAAGGAACCCTATAAGTAATTGACAAGTAGTTTTCGTTTCTCGATATTTAAAAAAAAAAAATGGGGGGAGGGGGGCGAAGAACTTTATCTGCTTTTTTAGAGTGGTATTCTATTTTACACTTGTTTCTTTATCACTGACACCTTTATCGCTTCTTACTTACTTATGCGGAGTGCTTTTCTTATCTCTAATATGAAGCTTGGCTAGGTGGCATTGAAGAATTCGTGTAATGATCGTGGCGAGTTTTTGGTTTAACGTGTAACTTTCTTTCTTCTCTTCTTCCTTCCTGCCTTCTTTCTATTCTTTCCCCTCCCCTCCCCCTCCTCTTTCGTTCTTTTTTGGCAAAGAATCGGAAAAGAGGGGGGGGGGGAGGGAAGTTGAACTGTTCGATATTGCCGCAAACAAAGACCTTTGTAGAGTTCAGGAAGCTATATTTAAGTCGGTACCAAAGTGGTCCACCGGTGAAGGATCTTTATGCAGTTACAGAGCTATATTTAGATTATGAATAAAATTTTCACGTATGCCAGCACAACTTTGCGCCGGTCATTTATGTTGCTTCAACACCATTTATTTGCTAGAGATTTAGAATTTATGGCGAATTTTACTATTTCATTTTCTGACGCCGTTGAAATGTTGAATGAATTCATCATTTTTTTGTATTTTTACTTCTATTAAACAAATTGGATATGTACTATTATTTAAAAAAGAGTTTATTCTAAGGAATCCCAATTGCAATTTGTTTTTTACTTAATAATGTCAAAGTTATGAGATTTTATTCTTAACGTCCCGATTTTGGCCCGGCTCCCCTACATGCGAAATATAAAGTCCTTGAGCGACCTTTATATATCAAAATATACAAATAAAAAACACGGAGACATTTTTCTTTTGTCAAATAGAAGATTTTACGAGGGTCAGACAATATATATTTTAATGTTGAAAAATAAGGACCACCCTATTATGCATCCGTAAATTTCAGGTGTATATGTATAATAATAATTAATGGAGACATGGGGTTTTCTCAAAACGGGGTTTTTCACGACGGCGTGCACGATATCTCAACTTCTAGTGGACCAATCTTTTTCGTACACCTTCAGAAGATACATAATTCTACCCGGTAGCTGAATCAGGTTGAAATAGTTTAAATACTTTCACATGTTTAAGACCGTTTAAGGGGACCGTCCGGTCTAAAAATCGATTTTTCTTTTATTTCATTTTTCGAATGTTCAACCTTTTAAGAATACGTGTTTAAAAGGATTTGTTGAAATTCGTAAAATTCTCGAAGTTATAGGCATTTGAATAGCGGGAAATGTGTAGGTAAAACCCGGCCACTTGGAACTCACGTAAAACTTTAAACGCATTTTTCTCGAATCATGATTTTCCCAACGGTAGACAGCATAACAAAAGAAATTATTAACCGATTCCATAAAACTTGGTGGCATTTTCTTTGTAAATGAATTCACTATCGCATCACCCTTTGACCATCAATTTTAGAGGTTATAGTTCTTCGTTATTAACATTTTTAGGCGCAGAATTACCCCCTCTTTCGCATGTTTGTGTTCAAACGTGTACCAAACATCGCCATTTTGCTTTATTTGCCTTCTTAAACCTATAAGAATATATTTGGTTTTTTGATTTCAAACAATTCTACCTCGAGTTCTACTAGTCTACCGTTTCCGTCTCTTTTGTTGCAGCAGTGCACTGAGCGCCACGTAAAATTCGAACCATTATAGAAAAATGAAAAAAAAGAAGTTTTTATATCCTTGAAGAACGAATAAAGAAAGGCCATAAAGTTTTTTACTGCAAGTTGTATACTTTTTTTAAAAAAAAATCCTAAAGATCACCTATTTTTCGAGCGTTTTGACCGGACGGTCCCCTTAAAGGCGAAAAGACGCCAAAAATGAGTTTAAATTCAATTTAAAATCCCGCTATTCTGTGAATTTTTTATTTTTAATTAAACGATTTTATTCAACTTGGATCCTCTGTTTGTTTGTTTCTTTGTATCATGTATGGTTCAAATCTAGAAACTCAATTTTAACCTACTTCCGACTACCCAATAGACTTGAAACTTTGCAGGCGTGCGTAGTTTGAATGACAATACAAAATTATGAAGAAAAAAAACCCAAGGTTGTGAAAAAATTACCCAGTCACCAATAAATATAACCCGTAACCACAAATCCAATCGACTTGAAATCAGCCACTCGCGTTCTTCACGAAAACGACAAAAAGCCCGAATTATTTTTTAGTTTTTAGTGTGTTTTATAAATCCGGTACGGGTTACCTATAGCTACGCTCTTATTTGGTTTTTTGTTTTACATCAGTGGAACAGCCGGAATCATGCACGCCATGAGGCAACTCTTTTTTTTGCACACGCTTTACGAGATGACTGGCAAAAGATTGGCCGTCTAGATGAGATTACCCCTTTAATCCAGTGAAAAGCTACACCGAATATATACGTTTAATCATAATTTTTACAGGAATCTTCCAAAGGCGATTTGTATATCGCTGCCTCTGGTCACTGTGATTTACGTTCTAGCGAATGTTGCCTACTTCGTGGTGCTGACGCAAGATGAAATTCTTTCGTCGAATGCTGTTGCCGTCGTAAGTTTTCAATTTATACACAAGTATACGCAGAATCTCTGTGCGAACCTTTTCGGAACCTCTTGCGAAAGTTGCCGCCTCGCAAACAAACCAAACCGTTTGGTTCAACCAAGAACGACGCACAGCAGAAACTCGGCTACCCGAATTAATCGGGGACATGAGTGCGAGTAAGCGAATTTTCGGGTAACGGAGCCGTTACTTTCTCGCATTGATGTGCATCGTATATTTTGGAAAAGAGATAGAAATTTTACAAATATTAACAACAAAAGTGAAGATTTACAGATCTCAAGTCTTTTTAAAGTGGCTGCTCGATCTTTAATTTGCTCGCTCCGCCTACCGAGTTCAATCAGCCTACCGAGTTCATCTCAAGAATTTTTTGAATATGGCTATACCTTTTTCTGGATACTTTTTTTTTTTTTTTTTTGACGATGATTGTTTGTTTTGCAGACTTTCGGCGACAAACTTCTAGGCGTGATGTCCTGGATAATGCCGTTTTTCGTGGCCTGCTCGACCTTTGGCGCCCTAAACGGAGCAATTTTCGTCTCTTCGCGATTGTTCTTCGTGGGCGCTCGCAATGGACACTTACCCTCCGCCATCGCCCTTATCAATGTCCGGAACTTGACGCCGACGCCGTCGCTTATCTTCCTCGTGAGTTTTTCCTATTACATTTCCCTACCTCGTCTTATAGTCGAGACAAGAAGTGCAATTGATTAGGTACTCAGGGCCAGTTCAACCGCTGTAAACATGCTGAAATGGTGGGGGTAGTAGTTTTGCGCGTCCACTTGATTTTGTTCCGCCTGTAACGGTGCAAACTCAACAGGAATCATCATAAATATGTATATAATAACAGAAAATAGCTTTAACCTGTTAACTGGGTCATTTTTCGAAAATAAAACAACGTTTATTTCAGAACTACCAGAGTCCATTATCACATTTTGCCCATTGCACACGCTCTATTTGAGTTAGCGGAATTAAACTTTCACATTAAGGGGGGAGCCTGGTGTAACTAGCTGAAAATCGAGGCATTTTTCGGGAATTTTTTTTAAAGAAAGTATTTAATCGATCTTCCCGAAACTTTCAGGATATTGCATTGTCAGATTAAGGTACATAAAAAAAAAATTTATTAAAAAAGAGCAGCAAATAACAGAGTTATACGGGATAATGCCCAGTTCGTTGGCGACGCAATTGTTCCACTGCGGGCAACGCAGCGTCTACTGTATTCATCTGAAACTAAAAATCGAACAATTTTTGTTTACTTCATGAGTGTACGCACAAATCGTATAAATTCATAAATTAAAAAATGCAAAATTGAACAAATGGCGGCCTCTTGAAAAAAAAGTTCACTTTTTCCAACGAAATTTTGCCTCAAATGTGTAGAAAAAGTTATTTATTTAAACAATATTATTGTACCAATAACTAAGCTCTGTGAAGAAAATGTTCACAAATATCCGTGCACGAGGTCAAGTCGATTGGTTGAATATTTTTGCAGTTACATTGCCCGCAAATTGTAAAACTGTCGTTTCGAGAAAAACACATTTAAAATTTTCTAAATTTGTCAAATTTCGTTTTGCGGCTTTGGGAACATATTACCGCGATGTTCAACTATTGATTTATGCAAAAATAAAATTTATTTCTTCGCCCCGCTACACCAGGCTCCCCCCTTAATGACGAGTTAACTCGTCTTTCCCAATCAATCAGTTAATATAGATATGTATACTTCCTCCGCAAGAATTTACTAAGGAATAACAATATTACAAAGTTCCTGCTATTGTGAATATTCTACATATAGATACATACACTATACAATATACACTACACAGTATGTTACGACAAAGGAAGTGGATCTACATTGACATGAATTTTTCTTCATCTTTGAAGACGTTTAGAAAGTTTCTATCAGTTCCCGATGAAAAATAAACGACGCATTGATCAAGGTGTGTGGATGAAATGATCAAACTGACAGAGATAATACGCTTATCGGAGACATTGTTTGGAAAAAACAGAATCAGTTAATCCCAATGTGATAGCGAAAGTGTTCTCCGACGTAGACTGTAGTTTCTCCTTCTTTTTCCTCTGTTTCTTACTTCGCTGCTGGGTCGAAATAAAAAGCGATAAAGATTGGAACGAATTTCTAGAAGTAAGCTGGAAGCGATGAGAAGAAGTGGGAAAGAAACACGAGGCGCTGTGTAATCCCCATCTTGATTTCCGTTTGCTAATTGCGACCAATAAATTGAGCCTTTCATCTCGGTTAACGGTCGCTTTGATGATCAATAATGAGTCTTTTGAATCGAGGGTAACTCCGTCGTTCAAATTTTAAATTGCATTAGCAACGACATTGTGCCTCTTAACTGGAAGTTAAGCTACTGTAATTAAACATTCCGTGCACACTCCACCTATAATTACGTTGGGGAAAAAATAAAGCCTTCGATTTTCCTCATGAAAAACAGTGCTCACGGGGGAAAACAATCCGTTTCCACTTTCACATAATTCGCCATTATTCTGTCGGGAAGAATAAACCATCACTTTCCATTATTACTTAACAAAAATACCGAAGAAAGTCCTCCCTTGCAAGAAATGCAATTGCATAAACGAATTTGGCTTTTGTAAAATAAAGAAAACAGAAACAATATTAATCTTAAGCTTTTCAATACTAATCATTAATTGTTGCTTCCTCGCTGCTTGAAGAAATAAATTTTCCAGCTGATTTTCGATTGTTCTTCAACTGCACTTCAACTTCAAGTACACGTGGAATTGATATGTTTTCTTAACTTTTTGTTTGCTCCTGCAATCGAATCGCGGCTCAAGCGCGTTAAACTATAATTTCCGTTTCTAGTGCATTATCACCCTGGCACTCCTGATGATAGAGGATGTCTACGTGCTAATCAATTATGTCAGCTTCGTTGAGGCACTATTCACCACGCTCTCCGTATCTGGCCTCCTCTGGCTTCGCTACAAAAGCCCCGACCGTGAACGACCGATAAAGGTACGTGCCAGAATTTTTCCTTTCTCCTAACACACGGTGATATTCCCGTATCTGTAAGTGATCATTCCAGCTATGCCGATAAAGAAAAATACACGTGCCTTATTATTTTATGCTCCCATTGCAGGTCTCCATCGTTCTGCCAATTATCTTCTTCATAATTTGCGCGTTCTTGGTCACCTTTCCCTGCTACGCGTCGCCATGGGAAGTTGGTGTTGGAGTGATAATAATCTTGTCGGGCATTCCTGTGTATTGGATCTTTATTCATTGGAAAAAGAAGCCTAAATGGATCATAAGGGCGTCTCGTAAGTGGCAATCATTTTTATTCAAGTTAATTGTAGTTACAGTACAGTAGTTGTGGTGAAAAGGAAGTGTAAACTGTGAGAGATAATCGGATTATTCTATTAGAAAGAATTGTATCTGAAAATTTATATAGAGTATTGTGAGGCAAGAATGCGCACTT
Source organism: Andrena bucephala (assembly GCA_947577245.1). Lineage (NCBI taxonomy): Eukaryota > Metazoa > Arthropoda > Insecta > Hymenoptera > Andrenidae > Andrena > Andrena bucephala. Next base: position 28,048,366 of record OX387717.1, on the reverse strand, counting down.
CATGTTTAGACTTCCTTAAAATCCTTGGTATTACACTGATAGTCATATCATTGTGTAAGAAATAACTGCTACCCCTTATTATTCGATAGGCAGTGACTTCGTGTAAATTTACCTGTAACAAATTATATAAAATAAATATTTCCAAAAGGTGTGAAATGCGAACTTTTACCCGATATGTGGGGCAAAAGTTCGCATGTTATGGGATAAAAGAACGCAATGAGAAATTTTCACAAAAGTGCATACAATAGTTGTGGTAATATATAGCAAGATGACTAACAATTTACAATTCATTTTTTTTTTTTAATGAAGGTAACAGTAATAACACATAATATTACCCCCACCTTCGCAGTTTGCGCGAGCATCAGTCTTCTGGAGGATCAGTGCATTCTTCTTCACACGCAGGACAAATTATTTTTTCCATAGACGTTGATGGTTGGGCTGTTCTCTTTTCGGAACCGATTTGTTCTGTCCTTTTCAAAAATTTTCAGAAGAAGATGTTATTTTTTTTATTTCTTTTTTGCTTTTCTAATTACTTCTTTGCACTTTCGCATTCAGATTTTCTTTTCATTGCTTCATTTACTTCAAGCTGATTTTTAAATGGGGAGTTTGCATTCGAACTCTTGCCCCCACAGCTACTTTTCCATTGTTTAATCAATCCTGTTATCTGTGAGGAGAAATGAAAACTTCTATTAGTGCTTTTGAATAGAAGAACTTCAGCTCTTTCAGACGACGTATTAATTAAAATATTTACTGATCAATTTGTAGGAATAATATTGATTCCTAAAAATAGTAATAATTCAGAACTTACCCCATTGTACGATAACAAAACGAAGCACAGCTACACAATTCGACACTGATGACTCTACCTTGATTGACAGCCAATTGCCAATGGCAACTGTCACAACTCAAACAATGAAATTCGCTTCATTATTGTTTCCTAATTCTTTTCAATGGTTCGCACAGACCATTGATGTGCGGTACACAATAATCAGTTCGCTCAAAACAATGGTCAAGTGTCTGGTGACTTCTATGTATATAGATGGAAGTGTACACGTATATGTATCTGCGTTCTTAATCATTGTAACTGCCCGTACCTTCCTCCAAGAGATTGCATACTTTCCTATTCCTGAGTGCAGCATGCTCACTTCTGCACAACTACTGATCTTGTTTTGCAAAGGACTGATATAGAATTCAGACAGACTCTATCAGGATTTGATATTAGGTATTTCGCAGTACTCATACTGTATTTGAACACATTCTATGTACCAGGCTTCAACACTGCTTCCATTATGCTTGCTAGCTGCCCGACCACATACATAATAACTGATTTGCTGTTTGTTGCAGACAATTTCAACACAATATGCGCGAAACTGTTCATGTGCGTGCAAGAGGAAAAAACCAACTGATCACAAAGTGTCCTTTCATCCGTAATGTAGTTTTATACGAAATTCGTATACTATGAACGTGCTGAATCAATCCAGCGATTTTGTTTACTTTTAAATTCTAAGCAGACGGCGACAATCGCGGCTGTTTGTTGCGCAGATTGCGCAGAGACCAAGTAATAATCGTCTCTAATGAGCTGAGCACGACATTCCAGTAAGGTCTATTGCTTCCAGCAGAATTTCTATGTAAATGAACCAGTCGTATGTACAACGGTGTCCGAGAACCGTGCTTTTATACATAAGTATGTATGGCACATAGAATAAGATTTCCATCAATTGTGTCAATTATCAAATTCCTCTATTGGTAGCAATAACGAATTTTATACCGACATGTACTCGTAAGAATCGCATGACGTAATTACAGGATATTATCTACATCTAATTCTAAACGAATTGCGCACCCCTTATTTCACGTTTACTTTTATTTATCAAATGTTTATTTATCAATACAGGTTGCTTCAAAATTATAACGTAAATTTAACTTGTTAATGGGACATGTAAAAAGGAACAAAAGGATATTAGTAAATATGTATACGTTGGGAAGTGACAATACATTTTTCTACTTTTGTAAATTTGTACGATTAGTCAATTTCTACTCTACGATACACTGTACCTCCAAAATTTTATAAATCAATACCATCTGGGTATACTACTTAATTATCAAAATGGTATAAAACTAAAAACGATTGCTCTTCTAACATATGCTTATTGAGACTTCCTTCGTTCCCTTTTATGATTTATACTAGGTGCTTAAGTTTGGACCCACAATTCTGAAACACCCTGTATATATTCAGTTCACAAAATTGTATGTACATTGCATCTTGTAGATAATAGATCTACGTCGAGTTATAAGACTGTGCAAAATATCCATTTTAGTATGAGTGCCTAGGAAATGTTTTGTGCGGCGACCAAAATATAATTGACAACCGACAAGACGTTTGTTAACGCACACGGAATCTGTTCGGATCATGATCGTGTGTCCGGGAAAATTTTATGCTCAATTAACTTCACCTGGTTTTCCTTATGAATAATCATGAATAATTACGATTGATTATTATAATAATTATTACAGTAATGGCAGATCTATCAAGTGCACATGCATAATATTGTAATATAAATAATATAGACCTGCATATTTAATATCTATTTAATTGTACATATATGATGCGAGTAATGATAAATTATTTATGATTATTCATATATCGACGAATTGTTTCGTTCAATAAGTGAACACTACTCGTATTGTGATTAAATTATTAATAACAAGTTTTACATATCTGCCAAATCCGCCAAACTTCGTTGGTTGATTGTATTTATCGATAGACTATTTATAAAATATCCAATTTCATTTTTTTACTAACGCGAACCATGCTTTTTTAATTCGTGTTTGTATCTCGTGCTATTACATATTATTTTTAACTGTACCATACGTCTGGTCAAATTATGCATTTAAGTATAGGAAAATGGAATGATGGAACGACATTTTGCTCACCGTAGTAAGAAGTACCAAATACCTTTAGGGAATGTAAAAGAATAGCTGCAAGAAGTAATATTTTGTACTGTGTATAATTGCATCGAGTATTTATAAATATTCGCAGTTGAATCTGTGTCATCGCTACAAGCATTCAGTGTTTCTGTTTCTTCTAAGAACACTGCATTTTAGCAATTACAACGATCCGTGAATGTGTTCAACAAGATAATGACTGATGACGTGCCTTGTGTGTCGTGCAAGCAATGAAAATTCCTTAATGTAGATTGCCTAAAAAGACTAACACCTGTTCGGAACATGTTGTTAAATGTATATAGTCTATCGAACTTAATGCTGTTAAACAGCTCACATCACAGGGCCGCGTTAATACTTTTGGAGGCCCTAGGCGCAACATCATTATGAGGCCTCAAAAGAAGAAGTGTATTTCAGTTAAGTCATTCTGGTAATCACGCCGCAAAATTCAGTTTTTTTTTTCACAGTGAATGCAATGAATAACAATGTCAAACTTTTTTGTCATTTATTAGGTTGAAACAAAAAAACCAAACTGATTCTTAATCATTATGAGTAGCGCGGTTGCAGGTGCCAGAATTAGCCACGTAAGTCAAAATTTAACAAAATTGCGCGCATTCAAACTTCAAGTAAAAATTGAAAATTTCGATACTTGAAGTTTAAATGCGCGCAATTTTGTTAAGTTTTGACTTACGTGGCTAATTCTGGCACCCGCGACAGCGGTGCTCATAATGATTAAAAATCAGTGTGGTTTCTTTGTTTCAGATGAGTCTGTGAGCTGAAATCACTCCCGCCTATTTTCAAAGGCGCGACTTTCAACTCCAGATAACATTGAAAAACACAATTAAAACTGTATTTAAAAAATTTTCCCGTATATATTATAAGCCCTGATAACAACCCTGCCTGCAGTCTGTCAGCAGATGGACAGCAGGGTCTGATAAGGCAGGGTCTGCCGGCAGATCCGCAGCAGATCCTGCCTTCAGATGGCGCTATTGGATGAGTGAGTCAGACGGGCAGCAGGATCTGCTGCGGATCCTGCCTTGTCAGGGTCTGCCGGCAGAACCGTAGTTGAATGCGGACATAGACGGCGCCGGATCTGCCGGCAGACCTGGTTATCAGGGAGTAACCTAATAAATGAAAAACAGTTTGACATTGTTATTCATTGCATTCACTGAGAAAAAAAACCTGAATTTTGCGGCGTGATTACCAGAGTGACCCCTTAAATCAAATTCAACACACATTTTTAAAATGTGACCTCATAGAGAGTAAGGCCCCAGCTTGTGCCCAATGCGCCTTATAGTAAGTGCAGCCCTAGCTCATTACCAATTTAATTGATGATGCGATGCTTTGGTTGTAGTTGCAGTTACATTAAATTGTAGTTGATGTTAGATATTCTTTTTACGAAGAGTGCATTTTCAACATTACGTTCTGATATGAACTGGTGATTAGACCAATGTAAATCTTGATTAATTAAAGAGAATTTGATGTAACATATTTATAATGCAATTACATATATTGAGATACATTGCTGTTGCTGCATTGACAGTGTGTGAATCATTGGTCCTAGATTGTAGTGGCTAATAGGTTTTAATACTGTGTTTCTTTATATTATAAATGAAATATAAAATCCTTTTTATGAACTGCAAGATGTTGATTTACACGATGATAACTCACTGTGTTCTGCACTGTGATGAATTTTAAATTTTTCATGACGAAATGATAAAGAAAGTAGTATATCATGTCACATATGCATGTTAATGAGATACGTGCACAGATGTGAGAACTATAAGCTTTCGAATATTGTAACGATAGGCATAATAAACAATGTATTAATTAGAACAGATATTTTTATTTAAATAATTTGTTGCTTGTAATGTGGAGGTAAAAACAGTTCAAACGAAGTCGTAAATTATAAGTGGAATCTTTACTATAGTACAGTATGGTTTAAGTATTGGTATGTACGAATAATGTGACATAATTGTTAATGCCAGGGTAAATTGAAAAAATTATAATTACGCCTCGAAGTTATCAGAATTTCAGATATTGCAAAAGTTGCCTGCGGGATGAGACATAAAGTTAATTCTACTGGACTTGTAGATTTTCACTATTAGTGGTATTGTCTTGATGGCTGGCATTAAAGCTAACAAGAAGTTGGAAGTTTCAGTAAATAAACAAGATGCTCTCCCATAATCTGCTAACATCATTGCATTATATTTACTTTAGGTCAATTGATATTTTCAATTTATATCCGTTACCTGCTTATGGTTTTAATTATCCTGATATTATGTTAATTGAAATTCTGTTTATTTGCAGTGTTGCTACTTTTAACCTTATCCTCTAGAGTCTAGAATAAGAGAGGACTGGAGATATGGAAGATAACACGTGTTATAGAAATTTCATTCGATTCATTACAAAACTGGCGCGAAACCCACTAATCCTCTCGATAATCTGGCTACGTCAAACTCCATCACCATCCATTCGGCCTAGTGCTCCTTAAAAACTCGCTATCGTTTCCTCCATTCCTTTTTTAACTATTGTACAGTCGTAATACGACTGTATGCTTATACGGAAAGAAAAAGAAACGAACGAAACTCGCGCTTAAAATCCTGCATCCAGCGGTTTCCCGTTTTCTGATAACATCCATGTTTTTCTCGTTTGTCGAAGTGTTTCAAAGGGTCAACCCTCGGCAAGCGGTGGTGTGACCCAACCGTACTTCTCGTGGGTTTTCACAAGACTCCTGAAGGATTCTTCGGCGGAGCGTCTGTTGAACTCTTTGTTCGTCTTTGACTTCCTCGCCACGCGACCCTGAATAATCCAACACATTTAAGGAACTTTACGAAACAAGTTCACATTACCCCCTTGGGTGCTATGAGCGCGCAGTTCGTTCAATGCATGCGGTGTGTACGGGGAACGCCCATAGGCGTTCAGCGACTATGATAAAAATATGTGACTAGGAGAGCGTTCGAATTGTCAGCACCCAAAGGGTTAATTGAATTTTTAATTTTATCGTGGCAATAGATTGTCTATGCCTATGATTTTGTAAAGTGTGCAGTGAATGCTGAAAGTCGCCGTACATCTTATTACAATGACAATAATAAATATTACAAAACTGAAAAAAACGCGATAACTTTAAGGGCTGCTTTCACCCCCCTCGGAGCGAATTTCCGTAGAAAACAAGTCTCAAGCATAAATATTATACTGCATATTTAATCTAACAAGGGAAGTTCTGTAGTTCGGAACTGCAGATTTGTAGAGGCCCTCAATAAAAATATCGGGCAATTTTTTGTTTGTCCCCATTTTCGGGTTCTCAGGGTGAAAACACTCCCTAAAGGTTATTGAGTGTGTTCCTATTTTTCAGTATATCTTGAAAACAATATATAAAAAAACTGTTATAAACAAAATTTAATGGTTCTTCGTGCTGTATAAAACTATGTAATGAAATTGCTTAAAATTTATGGTGGGGAACATTTTCCTGTTTAAATTGCAAATCTTAAACAATTTGATTACACAGTTTAATAAGTTATAAAAAGCCGTTAAATTTTCATTGTAATAATTTTTTTATATCTACTATAGTTTTCAAGATATACAGGAAAGTAGGAAATCAGACATTAACTTTTAAAGGGTGTTGTTTTCACCCTGAAGAACCATAAATGGGCACAAACGAAAAATTGGCAGATACTTCTATTGAGGTCCTCTACAACGCCGCACTGCTTAAAAAAATCGGAATGTTCGGGTAACCGAGCTTTCCTTGTGAGTCAATTTTGCGCACTTCGGTGTGACCTTTTCCCGGGCATGCCACTCCCACTTTCGTGTCGCTGGTGTCGTTACTGGTCTTTTTGAACTCGCAGTAGCTTCGCCTTCCGCACTGAGCCTAAGCCCTAACTCGTCGGTCTCTGTAGTACATATTACGTTTGAACCGGGTTTGTTAGCAATAAACTTACGTAGTACATCAGTTTGTAGCGAGATTGCTGCGGTATCGGACGTGTGTTACGCGTTGTGTTTAAAGTAAATAAAAATTTTGTTATAGGACTTGATAACAGTTCCTGAGTAGTACAATCATTTGCAAAATGTAAAAAAAAAACACGACACAAAATACAGGGTGATTCTCTAGCAAGAGTCGTCAAAGGCAATGCCGCCAGCAATCACGCGCCTCGCTGAGTTTCGTGGCCTTCGATACTCGAAACCAGCGGGACCGTATATACAATGTTGCGCACTAATCAGTGACTAATCTGAAGTTCTGCATTTCTAATCAGATCTTTGCGAAAGTGATGTCAATCGATTCCTTATGTTTTCCCGACGAAATTGGCAACAAAAACGACACAATTCGGATCATAATTAAGGAAATTAGATGAAAAATTGATTAGCATAATGTAAAATTAGCTTCGTTAAACAATAGTCCGATTTACATGACATTTGGTACGATTTTCATTGGAAAAACATAAGAAATCCATTGGTCTCACTACCATATTGATTCGATGAAGAAAAAAAAGAATTTCATTTTGAAACGGCACCGCGCGGTCGAACGAGAAATATACACTACATTCTGCGTGCTCGCTGCGTCGAGCTGAAATCAAATTAAATCTCGCGACGCTGTCAGTTCGCTCAGAGTCAACTGGTAATAACGGTTCATATAGGTTTAGATGTTATAGTTTTAGTGTTCCTTCCTCTATCTAACGCTATAAAAATCACCGCTCTATCTCTTTCCGTTTGCGAGTAGTAACGGCACAACGGGTCAATTTGGGCCACCATAGCTGTTGCATACCTATATAGTGCGGGGAAAAGCGTAGTTCTACGTAAAAATAATTAATAGCACATTCGGCAACCTGCACAAATGCGCACTGAGTGTAAACTCTTTCGCTTCCAATTGGCTAAAATTTGCACTCAGTGCGCACCATGTGCGACCGTTCGAATACGCTATAAGTAGTACTCTACATTCACGCGAAGTTTCTTTGAAATCAGCATTTTCGGGTTAAGAACGTTTCCTTAGCCATTAACACATCAGTGAAAAATTATAATATGATGTACAGAGATTTTCTGAATTCACTATAGGCGCATCTTTATTTAGATAGACCAGGCTTGGGAATTAAGTGCTCTTTTAGGCCGATTTTCAGAAGCAACACCCTCTTTCTCCAGCCGCGCGTATTGACCCCCGCGACTGCTGCGCTGTTTAGAGCTCTTCAGGCCCGTACCACGTGAACCGCGTGTGGCGCGTTGACAAAACAAAAACGTATCGACAATCGTGCTCTCTGGGACGATGTGGGAACCTATTGATACAATGTCGCCCTAATACGCCACGTGTGGTTCACGTGGTACGCGCCTGAGGTGGCTCGTGCATTACGACCGTCGCGAGGGCCAAGACGCGCGGCGAAAGAAAGAGAGCGTTGCTTCAGAAAATTGGCCGAAACGAGCACTTAATTCCCAAGCCTGAGATAGACAAAGTTAAAGGCGTTTCACCTGGCCTTTAACGATGCTGGCGGCGAATTGCGTTATCACAGCCTCGATCGTGTACGCGCTAGCCCATCCTCTGGGTGTGAGCAGCTCCATACAGATAGCGCCACCCTCCATCACGAATCCTTTCTCAATACGGGGCGAGATAACGCGCATAAAAGGGGGCGCGAACGGGAAGTTCTCGGGGAATACCACGTGCAGAAGTATGTAAGGTATATTGAGCTCCCTCATGTCGGCCGCTAATTCACTCTCCGGATCGATTTTGTGCAGTCTCACGTGCCACTCGAACAGATTGTCGTTGACCAGCTCCGCAGTGAAGGTCGACTCGAGCCGATGCTGCGTCCTCTGGATCTCACTCAGCTCCTTCATTAGACGGCGCAGGCGAACCCTCTTGTCTGGCACCACGACAGTGCTCTAGAAGAATTTTAAAATCCCGATTATTATACGATATTAACGATATTCCGTAGAAGCTACAGGGTAGATAAATTATGTTCTACAATTGTGCTTGTGATACCACAAATGTTTCAGGCAGAGTTACGGAATAACGAAGAAAACATTGGATAGTGGATATAATTATTATGTGCCAGAAAGACATATTATTATTATTATGCAGCTCTATAATAGGGTGGTCCTTATTTTTCAACTTTAAAATATATATTGTCTGACCCTCTAAAAATCTTCTATTTGACAAAAAAAAATATCTCCGTGTTTTTTATTTGTATATTTTGATATATAAAGGTCGCTCAAGGACTTTATATTTCGCATGTAGGGGAGACCGGGGCAAAATCGGGACGTTAAGAATAAAATCTCATAACTTTGACATTATTAAGTAAAAAACAAATTGCAATTGGGATTCATTAGAATAAACTCTTTTTTAAATAATAGTACATATCCAATTTGTTTAATAGAAGGAAAAATACAAAAAAATAATGATTTAAAATATGATCCGTTTTTAACCTAGGTAAAACCGGGTACCATACTAGATACTGACCCTAGCACCTATAACAACGAAACTCATCCAATTCTCCAGTCCCCCAATCAGTTAGAACAAGCTGTAAAGGAAAAAATTTTTTTTTTTTAATTTATACTAAAATAGTAATATTTTATTGCCGTTGAGCGACCTTTAATCCTTAATATATTTTAATACAATTTTAGACGAAATTCTTTTAAACTATTTGGAAGCTTCTGAGAGGGTCAGAAGAAATTTTTAAAAATTTAATTTTTTACCATACATATAAGGACCACCCTACTCTATAAGCGAAAACTTTTTAGACATTAAGGCAGGGGGCACACGAGCGTTTTTCCCACGTCCGTTGCCGCAGACCTCAATTTTGACGGACGGACGTGTGCACCGCACACGAGCGTTACTTCTTTTGCATCAATTTGCAAAGGAAGTGCAGATGATATGAACACGTGTGATACTGTACCGTTTTCATAAACATGACGTACTGTCGTTTGCAGAAAAGAAGGCGACAATGTCGGCCAATACAAAGTAAGCTAACGGGACACAGGCGGTGGGAGCCAATGCGAGCAAAGTAACGCCCCGCTCAGCATCCGGATGCCAACTTTTTTGCAAACCACAGTACTTACAGCGGCGGACGAGAGAAAGTTTACAATTTTTAAAATCGCATAACTTTTATAAAATTAATCCAAACGAGTTGAGTTTTTTTTGAGAAGCTACAAAGATCAGTTTGCTAAGTGACGTGTTTCGTCGTTTTGAAAAAATGCACTTGGTCGGAATAGCAAACAAAAATAGTAAATGTAATTTTTTAAACTTTTTTTATGAGCTTGTAATGAAAATTCAAAAAAAACCCGTTTGTAGATTGAAGTAAGTTGTATACATGCCTAAAATTTCATAAAAATCGGTTAACTTTGCTCTGAGCTATAAACCCTTAAAGGTCGCGGAATAAGGTCGAAAATCGCTGATTTCCGGGAATTTCGCGATTTTCAACCTTATTGCACCATCCGTTGAAAGTAACGGACGGCTCCTAGTGTGCGGGCTCTAATATACTGCAATGTATTTCTATAACGCACCGTCGTGACATCCGCCGGGACGCACGTCGAAAAAACGCTCGCGTGCCCCCAGCCTATTATTTTTTAATAATATCGTAACTTCAATATTCATTTTGTCGTCAACACTATTTATGCGGCCGTGTCGTGCAAACACGCCGAGAAATTTCCGCCCAGTGCACAGTTTTGGGGTATGTAGTAGAGCTGTTTCGTTTCGAGACTCGAAACATTCGAGTAGCTTGAAGTTCGAACCGAGCGGGACTCCGGATACCGAGCCGAGACCCGAACGGTTTCGGGTACCTAACCCGAATGTTTCGGGTAGCTCGATTTTTTCGAACCGCTCGAATGTGTTTCGGGTAGCTTAATTTTTTCGAGCAGCTCGAATGTGTTTCGGGTAGCTCGATTTTGTCGAACCACTCGATTTTTTCGGGTGGCTTAAAACATTCAAGTTACCCGAAACACATTCGAGCGGCTCGAAAAAAATCGAGCTACCCGAAACATTCGGGTTACCCGAAACAGTTCGGGTCTCGGCTCAGCTCGGCTCGGTCGTTTCGAGTCTCGAAACAGCTCTAGTATGTAAATACTTTCACGTCAATATTTTTTGAAAAGCACAAAAACTATTGTCAAAGAGTTCCCGAATGTGTACTTTGAAACAAACTCAAACTCGAAGTTCGTTTTATATTTTAGCGCTTCGGCGACCCATCGTATTTGGACTCATTTTCATGGTAAAACCGTCGCCCGTCTATTGTTAGTACGTATTTTCATGAAGAACTAATAGAGAATGTAACAATTTAAATTTAATTTGTATTCGCGACTCGAGAAAGTCTGACCATCTTGTTGGAGCAGTACTTCGTAAAACTTGGTGCCACTCACGGAACAAAGAAAAAAAGAATAGCCAACTAACAAGGGTATCTTTCAGTGACATAACCGGGAACACGTGTGCCCTGCGTAACAAATATATTAGTAAAACAGTTATAAAGTTGCTCAGTAAAAACATTAATTCAAAACATTTCTTAAATAAATTGATCAACAATATCACTTTAAAAACAATAAATATCAATTTCAAGTAAGCTTTTATAGCTTTGCAAAATTTATTACACTTTGCCCCAGATCTGCTATAAGCTATGCTATATATATAATTCGATTCATTGACTATACATAATATATATATATATGTATTATCATAAATTTCCACTAAATCGGAATTTTGATGTTCACTTATTAAATTACAAACAAGAAACATCTAATTTAAATCTCTTTTACTTGCTATATAAAGTATAACTAAATACAATAATTACATACAGCAGAAAGTGAACCGATGAACTCCTATTAAATGAAAGATCCAGTTTTCCGAACTGTTTTGTCCCGTAGCGGGTTCGAATAAATGGAGTTTTACTGTAAAAAAATAATCACGCCCTTGGGGCACGTCACTTGCGCCCCTTATGCTTACGGCACTGGTACCCTCCGTTCATCGTTCATCCTTTCGTAACTTTCTTTGTGTTAATTAGAAGTGACTATCATGTTTAGTAACCCAAGGAAGGGTTTCAACTGTCATGGTTATGTCGTATGCACGTCTGCCATCAAAAGCTTTATTTACTTATACATACTTTGCACATCATTTTCATCAATTATAAATCAAAAGCCCCTTTAAAAGATGAGATAGTTACCTGAGCGGAGTTCCCAGCAGATTTCTTCGATTTAAAGAAGCAACTGCCGTGGTTGGAGTTACTGGCACCTGAGTTCTCGGGTAACCCACCGTCGGAAGGTGTCACTGCGTCAGGACGATGCCTACTTAGAAGTCTCCTCGATGGAGAACTCGTAGAACTACTTGCTCCTTCCTGCTCGGCAATCTTTTCAGAGGAGCGAAAGAATTTCCGAAGTGCTGCTACCACCTTCTCCTTCGACCTCGTGGACATGATTCCCCCGTAATCCTGTTAACACTTTGGGTGCTGTAAACACTTACAAGGGGTCAGTTGAGATCGTAGCACCGTAAGGGTTATCATTCTGTAACGTCACTTGGCAGAATGGAGCATCGCCGTTTGTCAAAATAATAATTCTCGTGGTAATTATCGAACTGTGGCCGAGCATTTTCATCTATAAATTCCTACGGCAAATAAATTCTGCGCAAAATCTTTCGACTCGATTCTATTGTTTATCAGCATCACTTTAGGAATCCATATAGGATGTCATCTTCCTCTAACGAATCAAATTTAAACGAGAATCTATAGTTGCGCAGAACGCGAGAATCTTACATACGTTATCGTTAAGATGCCTGGAAATCATGTAAAAACGCAAGTGTTACCGTTAGAAAAAGGACATCCGATAAAAGTTGCTAGAAGGTACAGTGAACGTCGCAAGAGTTCGTCACGGAATTTACGGGTTCAGTACTTGGGTCAACTTGGGTTTTCTTTCACTGGGACACTGTTCAGTGTTCACTCTTGCACACAACGATCAAGGGGTTATTCCGCGAAGGCGCGTCTAATTGTTTGGAAGGAATCATTTTTACGACGCCGGCGTGAATCACATCGCCGTTCCGTTAAATATCCCGAGGAATGGATGTTGATTCGCGTAAGAGCTGTGTATCAAATGCAAAGGCACGAGAGAGGAGAGACACAGTGAATACAATAGAATAACGCGCAGTCTCCACCCTCATTGAACTCGTCTAGCGCGTGGTTCGTAAAGGGTTGCTACCTCCTATGGACAGGGCCGTCTTACTAAAACTCACCTGTTATCCGCTATATATTTATTAAACCCGAAAAATTTCCCTCCTTTTCGTTCATAGGTTATGGAAAATATTTCAGATTATATATTTATTTAGTACATATTATATCGATATTATTATATTAGTGTGTGATATTATTATATTATCGGAATTAGTGTGTTTAGGAAAATATAGAAAACTTGAGTCACTTCCATATTCTACTGTATGTACTTTAAGAATCCATCTCGTAAGGTCTGGTAAAGCTAACACAAGTTGTCACGCTTCTTCTCGCAGTCTCATAGGCTCTGTCTAAGATCATATAGGGCGTTCCAGAATTGTTGTTGTAAAGTCAGCTGATAAATGAAACTGCTAATACACAATGAAAATAAAAGGAAGATTTTAATACATCTACTCTTCTGCAGACTAAACAATCATTCTTTGGACGTTCAGGGTTTTATATTATGAGCCAATAATCCTTTGTACAATGCCATTAATTGTACATATAATAGAAAGACTGAGGTTTTCAAATACAGTGCGTACCCTTTCTTTTGAAATTGCTTCGCTTCATTTAAACAAAGTGCTTACTTTTTGAGTAATGTACACTTATTTAAAAGCAAACTGAATTTAAGGAATGAAATTTAAGTACATAAACAGTTAAGAAACATAGTAATTCAGTTATTTATTTCTCCATGGGACTACAATGTAACAGTTCAAATATCGATTGGAAAATAAGAAAATCAAAATATGCTTTGCTATATAGCCAAGAATAAGAAGACAAGATAAATACTGAACCCACGCCCATTTTAGTTCTTCCCATATACTAGGCTGATAATAAATTAAATGCTCTTTGTATGTTAGTTCTCCACGAATGACTACTACATCTTCACTTGCGTGACCCACTTGTTTTGTTACATATTCGTTGCTTATTTTAGCTGAAACTAAAGTAAGCTTTTATGATTTATTTTACTATCTCTCGCTTGCAATTGGCAAACAATGCTAAGAGATTTTGTTACTAACACTTTTTCTGTAAATTTTGCGTAAGCAATTCTTCCAACGAATGGTCAACCATTTCGACAGTGTCATTATACGTTTCATATAAACTTTCACTGCTCAAAAGGCCTCTCTGTTGCAATATTAAATCTCCAAGAAAATGTAGTTTCTGAATATCCTCGTGCAGTTCAATATCAAATGTAGCAATAGATTCTATCGTCATCTGAAACAATTGCTGCAACATATCATAAGTATCGGTATTTTAAACTGACCACAAGGTGAAGAATAAAGATATAGCAGAGCTTTTACCTTTAATCTAAAATGAAAGAAAAATAAAAGCTTTAGAGACTTGATTGGTTTGTCTGTATAAAAATGAGCTTCAAACTTTAAAATGTCCTTTTTACCATTGCTGTTTGTATCTATTTCTTGTACCTAAAAGTTTCACGATTTCATAATCATTTAAACTTTAATTAAACAATAACTAGGTATACAATTTTTAAAAAAACCTTTATTAATATACAGTCATCTGCAATTCCATTGTTTTTGTATGTTGTAAACGTTGAACAAACTATGGGATTAACGTTATAATCTCTGTACCCTAACAACAGGTATTTATAGCTGAACAATACATCGGATGCTTCTGTGTACACACGATTTTTCAAACTGAAGCCTAAAAATTTAAGTATCGTAAATCTCTCCATATTGTTTCATTATGTAAAGAAAATGTAAAATAAACAATCGAAATAAGAAAAATAAAATACTACAAATGTATACCTACCTCCTGAATTGTAAATAATAAAAAGCGGCGTAAGCAACGACAGTGTTATAAAAAATAATACCATAAAAAAGCTTAGAGAACATATTTTAGTTTTATATTTGTAATTGGCTGAACTAGAAAATATTTCGATAGCAGCCATTGTGACGCGTTGCCTTGACAACGGCCAACAAAATAGAACATGTTTACTATGTATGTTGTGTTACATATTTAGAGTTAGAGGTTAGGATAACTTTCGTAACAAACGTAAACATCTTTTCAAAGGGCTCCAATATATAAATCAATAATAATTATGTACTTACACATGTATTATTATTTTGCATCGAGGTTAATAGAGTATTATTTATCAAACAATACGAAAAGTATAAAATGATCATATGTGTATATAGATTGTAGCCAACAGTCAGATAGAAATAATTATATAGTAAGTGTAAAAGGGGATTTGTATTATTATGGACATGGTAAATGGTTATACCTACAGTATTCTACAGGTTATATCGTCTTTGGTATTTTGCACTTTGAATATTCCCGCCCAGGCTTGCCAGCAACATTTTCCTGGGCAAATTTATTAGAGAGGGGGAACACCTACAGGATTGGTTGTAATGTGTGCGTGAGACGCCACGATGGGAAACGAACCGGCGCCACGGCCAACCAGCGTCGCCGGCAGGGAACGGAAGAAATATTATACGCCTTGGGGTAATTAGCGGTGGGGGAACGTCGAGCCAATCAACGCCAAGATGGGAAAGAACGGCGCCACCGTCAAGCCAAGCCAAGTGACGCTTGATTGGCTCGACGTTCCCCCACCGCTAATTACCCCAAGGCGGGTAAAAACCCGGGAAAATATTTCCTCCGTTCCCTGGTCGCCGGCAAATATATTGTCGACGCTGGTAGCCGTAACGTCGGTTCGTCTCCCATCGTGGCGTCCCACGCACACATTTCCACCAATCCTGTAGGTGTTCCCCCTCTCTAATAAATTTGCCCGGGAAAATGTTGCTCGGCAACCCTGTTCCCGCCAATGGGTAGACCGTAAAGCGTTAAAGTTGTTATTAAGCGAATTCGTTGAAATTAGCAACGATTCTGTCAATCTGCATTTAAATAATTAGAAATATCATTTTGTTAATTTCAATTTAAACATATTATAGTATAGATAAGTGAGACTATGTAAATAGTACGTATATACAATGGTTATTATTTAGAAAACTAAGCAGGTACATATGTACTTATAATAACGATGGACGATGATGACAGGACTGATTGCATAAACCTTTTGCAAGCATTAAAAGGTATGTGACCAACAGCGAAATTCAAACTCTATATATTGTCTGTGAGTAAAAAATTAAATTGTGGACCTTATACCTTATACCTGTTGAAAAATTCTTATAAACAATGACCCTTTTAATTGGACACTGTAATTTACTTACTTCAGCCTTCTGTTTTAAGTTTGATTTTACTGATTTTACAACAACATTTTTACAGATGAAGGGAAAGCATATTCTGACATCGAAGAGTTATTTACCTTATTACGCAAGTATGCAACATCGCACGGATTGGACGATGAAGTCTTTGACGTATTAGCAAATGTTATTATTGATATTGACTTGGGTTAGTATGTTTTAGATTTCATACAAAAGCAATTGTATTCTGTAATAAATATAAACTAATCAAGATATTTAATAGGTGCTGTTAAACTGGTATCTTTAATAAAATGTTTAGTTCCAAGGCATATGGTACCTGAACAGAGTTTCAAATCAATTACCAATTGGTGGTTATCAGCTGTCTCTACATTGCCAATTACAGTGTCTATTATTGTTGCACAATGGATCGTTGGTATTACACGAACCTCTATTATTATACATATTAGTCGTATGCAATGATATAAAGTAAACATACACAGCAAGATCTGAACAGAATGCGAGAATAAAAATAATACCTATGTATGCTTTCAGGCTTGTGGGAATATCAGTTAGTCAATAAGAAAGTTATAAATATATATTATGGCGTTCTATTCCATGTAATGCTGAAGAAGGAAAGACTGGTACTTGTGTTTCCTACGATTTTCACTTTATAATTGCAATTATAATATGCTTTATGCGAAATGGTTATTTACCAATGTTATTTCAGGATAAATATATAGCACGGCTCATTTATGTGTTAACAAAACCAGACGATGTAACGCGTAGGGATGTGTCGAGGCTATGGGTTTCGCATCAAAAGTATGCAAAGCCCCAGAAACATATTATTGTATTACTATCGTAAGTGACTACAATTAGAAATATGCTGTCGATAGAATTTAATGTTTGAATGAAAATTTTTATAAAACTTTAGATTATTTAAATCGTACAAACCTGAATTGGTTCCTGAAAAGATTCAGTCTGTAAATGTAGAGAGCGCATGGAGACCAATACCAGAAGCTTTACAAGTCATGTTTCAAGCTGCCAGAGCTCGCTTGGAAGGTCAAGACTTACATTCGAAGTCTTTCGATTGGAACGCATTTAAGGTGACTATTCGATAACTGCAAAGTTCCTGCGAATATGAATTTAGAAATTTTAAAATATACACATCTTTTAATACATTGTAACAGCTTACGCGAAGAGAGAAGCCCGTGGCACCCCTGGTACCATCTGTAGGATATTTTCAAATAGGTTCGAGTATTTTCAAAGAGGGGAATACACGATCCATCTTTGATATTACCAAGTATGTCATTACCGCGAATGATACAAACGATTTATTGATTTAATACTTCTTACGCAATGAAATATTTCAGCATGGAGGAATTGGGAAAATTGCAGTTAGATATAGAATTGCCATGTAACGCTATATCTCTCTTAGCTAATACAGCTGGACATCACCTTCTCACATTTGCTAATTCCCATTATCAAAGTAGATTCTCTTACAATCTCTATAATACTTTCATTAAAGGTATGCATTCAAAAATTTTCAATGACTTATAAGTATGCTTCAGAAATAAGAAGGAAGAATAATGTTTCTTTTATCTCAGCATTGATACTGGAAAACGAGAAAATTCCTACGGAAGAAATCGATAATTTATTAGATATGACTGCAGAATTTTCACGTTACATGCAACAGGGAATACCAGTCGTCACTCATTTTCTCGATGAGTACCTCTATTTCAACACGGGGGAGTATCAGTCAAAGTTATTGGCGTTGATACAATGGACAACTTCAATTTCCATTAGTGGTATATATTTGCTAATTTTCTATAAACTAACACTATTCACTGACTTTTATGTTATTGAAAAGCAGTAAATTGCTATCGCTTACAGATTTACAGGGAAAAGTATTAGTCCATGTACAAAGTATGTTTTACGAATCGACGTTGACTTTTAAATGTGAAATTATCAAAACATTGAGAATATTGATCACAAATTTGGTACGTTGAACTGTATGTTATTTTCTTATTTCATTATTCAAATTACAAATAAAATTGTATAATTATGAAAACGAACATGCTGACTTGATCGTTGAAGGATTAATTAATAAAGATTTGTTTATTGTAGTTTGTTAATCAAGGACTCCTCGAAGGATGCCACCAAAATACACCTGCGTTATTCTTGGGACAAGGTCCAGCAGATAGTTTGGAAGATATTCTTCCCATTCTCATAAAAGTGTCTGAAGACCTCATAACATCTGGTTTAAATATACACTGTTATGACATTTTACTACTTTCAGAAGCATTGTCATTTTACGAACAGGTATGTGCTAAAATTGAACGATATAAAAATATGCTTACGTAGTTATTGTTAGTGTAGGGAGTGAAATTTCTTCCCTGCAATATCTAGGTTTGCTTGTTGGAAAACCGAAGTAGCATACAGTCTTTCACATTGGCACCCCCCGCAGTAATCTATGGAGGTTTCGTTTCAAAAAGCTGTGCGATCTTGTCAAGGATATGTAAACTATTATTGAGGTGTTTATTTTGTAAACTTCTCTTCTTTCTCATTCACAACTTGTTCCTTCAATTCCAATCTGTTCTGCCATAGGTATCGTGACATAAGTTTAAAATTTAAGAATCGTAAACTGCGAAACCTATTCAAGGCAAAAATTGATAACTTACGCGTGTATGCGAATGATATTGTTCGAGCATTGTGGTACGACGAGGTACGTTACATTAGATATCATGAATAGAACTTCAAAAAAATAGGTGTACTGCCTATTGTTTATGACCTTATAGTTATATGACAAATCTGTTTCTGTATTTTTAGCCATTTGCAGAACGAAGTAATGCGTATTTTTTTAATAGTATCCCCGACAAAGTAGTAAAAGACTTGGCCCATTGCGACTTAGACCATTTGTTAAATGTCAATAATCATTACGCTATTTTACCGTACAAGTGGGTATTAAGGAAATCTGGACTCTGTATAAATACAAAAGAGGTGAGATATTGTTCCGAGATACATATTTACATTCCTGATGGAGCTGTAAAAAGAAAATCGAAACAAATAATTGCATCTATGAAGGTTTAAGTGTAAAATGTTATTAAAATGATAATGGATCTTTTTGCAGGATGCTCTGAGCACAGCTTTACATTATTATCCAAATGTGAGTGAATTTCTTGGTATATTTCGAACTTAACTAGGATGAAACCAGGGAATTATAAATTTTATTTAAAAAATTTTGCATTTTATATACGATATGTATATTCGAAATAAAACAAATTTTCAAAATGATAAAATTTCTTTTAACTCGTCGAATCTTTAACAATATCCGTGTATACGTAGAATAAACGTATTCAAATTAAGCATTATATTTATATTTTCTCTGATTTACATAGAAATTGCCCTTTACAGTTGATTTAACATTTAACAGTCTTTAATATACCCAGATAGCACAACGTCTGGTAAAGTCTTAAAGACGTCCAAAAGGCGTCTTAAAGACGTCTTGTTACAAATCAAGACGTTCAGATCTAAAATGGACATAAAATAGACGTCTCTAAGACGAGGTGTGCTATCTGGGTATGTATATATATGTATGTATGTATGCATGTAGTTACATATAAAGTATTATGAATGCCTAGGGCTCACATCTTATAAACTACTTATATACATTTTTTTATACATATCTTTCAGTAAGATTGTTTTTCTGAAAAGTCGATTATTTTACTGATCATTCTAGGAATCGTTTCTCGGATACTCGTATGTACTTGCGTAGGTTCAAAGAGGAGTCACTCCGGGCGGAACCTTTGAAGTCCTTACTTGACCTTGGCATTTAAACCAAAATTTGTCTATTTGAGCGGGATATTCAAATCGACTCAATGTACCTTACTGCAATTGGCTGATTATTGCCGAAGTTTACCGATCATTGCCGAATGGGCATTTAAATTGGTGTCTAGTGATTTCCCTAGGTTATTTCTGTCCTTGTCGAGTGACGCCTCTTATTATATCTCCTCTTTGGTAGGTTTCGGACTAAGGCCGGTATTCGCAGTCGCTACTTATTCTTAAGCAAATGCTTAAGCATTCGGCATCCTTTACTAGCTACTAGGTTAGTAGAGGATGCCGCATGCTTAAGCATTTGCCTCGTATTGGTGGCATCGTATGATTCCCTAGAATTCTCTCACTTTCCACCAATACGATGCCACTTCCAGTGCAGCGAGCGTGCAGCAAACGCAGAAATTTCAGAGGTGAAGCAGTCACTGCGCAGCGCGCATGCGTGTTTGTTTCTACAATCTTTGATTATTTGAATTTCTCTATTTCTAATAATCTTCATTTTCGCTTTCATCACTATTATTTAATAGTGCCAAGGTTATTGTAAACAACGTTTCTTTCTCCATAGTAGCATTTTCAAATTCCAAGAAAATTCCACTCACTGCGTGAATTGGAACGCACCCCAGGCCAGACCCATCTTCGAAGGTGGGTCGGTTTGGGCGAGATGCGGCCGCGTCAATGACGTCATCCGTGACGTTTGCAGCCCGAACGCGATCATCGTGATCGCCAAGTGGAACGAGAATCACGGCGTTGCGGTCGTTTTTAGCGCAAGTGGGTGCGTCGCACCCATAAAAACACCTCTTGTAGAGCAAAAAATATTTTGAACAGTTCAAAGTTGAAAGACATAACCTAACCGCGGGAACGGTATTCAAAAAAGGGCACGGGAATAGGAACAACGCATTTTTCAGGGCACGGTAATTAGGACAAAAACATGTATGTAATTTTATTTCAATTAAAAAAATATGAAAAATTAACATTTCCAACCCGAAAAAAATGCCTTAATAAAGAGAAAAGTTCAAAACACCAGTATAAATTTTCACCAAGCAAAATTAAAGTAATAGAAGTCAATAATTAATTCCTTCGTGAGCAAGTCGGCGTCAAAGCACGGTAATTGGGACATCTACCCTAGAAAAGTCTCATGTAAAATCTCATCGTGGATTCGCACCTTAAAGAAATCTAATCTCATAAGAAGATAAATTTTTCATTCTCCACCAGATTGCGACACTGCGGTGTTTACGTGAACGTATTTATCAAGCATGCCAATCTAAGACCTTGTTCACATTAGTCATGTTGCTTGACGTCAAGTCGCTTGAATTCAAGTAACTTGAAACACATTAGCAATGTGAACCTGTTATTTACTTAATTCACTTGAAATATCCTTTCAGATTTCTTTCAAGTTTCAAGTGAAGTACAGATTCGTTTAACTTTACTTGCCTTGAAATAGTATTTAACTAATGTGAACGAGACTTAAGGAACAGAATAATCACTTGTAATTGAAAGTGAAGTGGACTTTAACCATTTTAAATTTTGCTGGCTCATTACAGAAAACGAGAATTACATATATAAAAGTTGCTGCTGGTACTTACAGACCTTCAGTCGGCGTCTCACCTTGCACAGTTGCGAATTTAATTTGACAAATGAGGGGTCCAGAGGAATTGCGGTTTGATGGCCGAGTAGTAATAGTAACAGGAGCAGGAGCAGGTAATTATTAAGCACTTACTTCGGTTCTTCTTGCATATGCTTTAATATCCTTAATTCCCTTTCCAGGTTTGGGTCGTGCATATGCATTGCTCTTCGCTTCACGAGGAGCCAGTGTTGTGGTAAATGATTTAGGTGGAGGAAGGCATGGCGATGGAAGTAGCACTAAAACAGCAGACACTGTTGTTGAAGAAATTAGAAGAAATGGTCAGATTATATATATTTAAAATTATTACTTCCACAGAAACATATTTTTTACACATATTTCTTGTCCATATGGATACATTTGCACGTGTAGCGAAATTTATTACTTCCATTTGATTTTTAAATTGAATATAAAATCGTTTTTGAACAGATCATTAATACAATATAACATTTTTCATGATACAGTTATTTAAAATTCAGATCACTATGAAAATGGCTAATGTATTATGTGATAGTAACTGCTACAAAAGTTCCAAATTTATCTTCTTATCTTATCTTTCATTCTAGAGTTTCACGTAATAAATTGAAGAATCTTTGTAGAAAACACTGTGCCAAAAATCAAATTTTTCTGGGGAGAGAAAAACCTTTTTTTTTTAATTTTGGTGCTTACAGTGTTTTCTATACTGAATTCATCCTAAGAGTAGACCTACGCCCCTACTAATTTGAGACCGATCTGTGCAGCTTCCACGAATCTGAGACACACAATTGGTCGTAACTTAACGTACGCCATATGTCATCAACAACATATCCTCGCGCGGAATGAGTCTATTCTTAGGATGAATTCAGTATACAAGGACTCTTCAATTGGCTGTACATTATACAATTTTTTATTCTCATTACACTAAAAGAAAATACACTTTCGTAATAAAATACGCTTAATAATTTTATAATTTACATTAGAAAATGTACTTTGCAAGTGGCAGTATCATTTTTTAACCGCTTAGGAATAATTTTTTAGGTGGGAACGCTGTCGCCAATTATAATTCTGTCCTCGATGGCGCGAAAATTGTCAAAACAGCCATCGATGCATTTGGAAGAGTGGATGTCGTCGTCAATAATGCCGGAATTTTGCGAGACAAATCTTTTGCCAAAATACCGGACACTGATTGGGGTATACATAATACTTTAATCTTAGCTGTATTCGAACCTAGATGCAGGCTGAAAAAGTTTAAAATATCCATTTTTATAATTCGTTTCAGATATGATACAAGACGTTCATTTGAAAGGTGCATTTAGAATTACACAAGCTGCGTGGCCATATTTTGCCAAGCAAAATTTCGGTCGGGTAATTATGACCTCCAGCAACAGTGGTGTATATGGAAACTTCGGCCAAGCTAATTACAGTGCAGCCAAAATGGGTCTTGTTGGATTGGCTAATACATTAGCTATCGAAGGCAAGAAGAAGAACATACATACGAATGTAATAATACCGACAGCTGCTTCTCGTTTAACAGAAGACGTCATACCACCAGGTTGAAAAAATATTTCATATGTACATATTACATAATACGTACAACTATATTTGAATATGCTAATTCGATATTTTCCTGCAGACTTTCTCCAACAGTTAAAGCCTGAATTAATAGCCCCTGTAGTTGTTTGGCTATGTCACGAGAAATGTACAGAGAATGGCTCTATTATTGAGTCTGCATTGGGTTGGGCCGGAAAGTGTAACTACCTAAAACATATCCCATTAAAGTAAAGTATAAACTTTTGCACTTTATTCGCTATACTAATGGTTTTTCTAGGTCATATGATCCGTGCGTCTGGATCTACTTTGAGGCAAGATTTGTCGAGCGATGTCACTCCTGAAGAAGTTCAAAGAAAATGGTCAACTGTTACTGATATGTCGTCTGCTAAACATTTTGATACTCTCGAGGTACATAAACAGTTTTCTACTTTAGAAAAGTTCGTTCCATTAAGAATATTGCTTATTAAATTTCAATGTGTTTCAAGGACGTGACAGCACAATATATGACTGCGATCGAAGAATTGAGATCTGAAAATTCTGTACAAGTAAATAAGATAACATTTCGTAGCATGAGATTAGATACTGTTGTCTTTAACTGTGTAATAAATGTTTGCTTTTCAGGGTGGCAATGTTTATAGACACACTTATAATTACCGAGATACTATATTGTATGCATTGGGAGGTATGATTCAGTTATTATAATGTTTTTACCCTAATTATAATATTACTGTAAATGAAACGTTTGTTACAGTTGGTGCTACAGTCGAAGAGCCTTCTGATCTACGTTATCTGTATGAGAATCACGAGAACTTTGCTGTATTGCCAGCGTTCTATGTTCTAGATGGGCCAGTGTATTGTATGTCGTCTTCGATACTTGAAGAAAATTTACCTAACTTTCAATTAGATCCAACAAAGGTAATTTATTCTGTCCACTGTTCGTTTTAAAGATGTCTTATGGGCTCATAATTTCAGATATTGCACGGGGAACAATATATTGAAGTTCATAAGACAGTGCCAACAGAAGCCACAGTAGAATCGCGTTTTAAGCTTCTGGACGTACTTGATAAGGGAAAGGGTGTCGTATTTGTCATACAAAGTACATGAACACTTTTTTTTATGAATAACTGTATTGGTTTCTAAGGGAAAGGTGAAATTGCAATTCATTTGACTCGTTTTTTGCAGTGGAAACATACGATACTACCAACGGGGATAAGATAGCTACTGCACAAATGTCAGTGTTCGTGATAGGAGCAGGCGGTTTTCAGGGCAAACGAACATCTACGAATCTTATACCGACCATTGAACCTCCAACAAGAAAACCTGATGCTTCGGTTACTCAAAAAACTAGTTACGATCAGGTATAGCGCGATTAACTTGTAATATTTCTTTAAAAATATTTCTAACAAAAAATCTGAAATTTTGTGTATATTTAGGGGATTTCCTCCTGATTACAACGCAATTTTTGTTTGCTGCCCAAATTTACATTAAGGGGGTGAAATTAACCCCTGAAAATTCGGCTATTTTCCGATTTTATTTTGAAACTCGCAATTTGTAAGAGATCGAAAAAAAGTTTCAAGATAAAAGTTACTTCTTTTGATTAGGACTATCATTTGGTAATTTACAGTTCGCGAGTTATAACACAAAATCGGAAAGTAGCCGGAATTTAAGGGGTCAATTTCACCCCCTTAGTGTGAATTTGGGCAGCAAACAAAAATTGCGTTGTAATCAGGAGGAAATCCCCTACATATTCATAAAGTCTCTGAATTTTTTAAATTTCCGAGTTCGGGATCTTTCCTTGTAAATCCTGTTCAGTTGCTCATTATTATATAGACATTTGTTTGCTATGTTATGCAAGATATCTCATTTCCAGATAGTCACTATATTTTGTAATGGTTTTTAATTCTTCATTTGAAATTTCATTCCATGATTTCCAGGCAGCACTGTATAGATTGAGCGGGGACACTAATCCTTTGCACATCGATATGAATATGGCCACGATGAGCGGTCACAAAAGACCGATTCTTCATGGACTGTGCTCTCTTGGATTTTCTGTTCGTCATGTTCTTCAAACTTACGCCGATGGTGATCCGAACTTATTCAAAGCTATTAAGGTATATTGCATTATTTATGTCTGAAAAAATCTCCATACCTATAATGTTGTTTTTAAGGCTTTCACTGTACGTTTATCTGGCCACGTAGAATGTCTGATTCATTCGATTGTTTAAAATTGCACGTACAAATCTCCGGGCATATGAGAAAGGATTTGAAAAAAAATGCTCGGACAGTGAACATGTTCATCGTGTAACAAGTTCTCTTTAATGTATTGCGTGATAAATGTAATCTATTTAATGGGGTACATATTCTGGTTCAGACGGTCATTCTCGTCGTGATTTTCAAGAATTAATTAATGAATCTGCATGAAACCAGGGCCGGCGGAACCCATTATGCAAGTTATGCACCGCATAAGCTCGCCAGCCGAAGGGGACGTTAAAAAAACTTTATCGCACGCTTAATGTTAAATGAATTCAACTCTCACATAAACATAATGTAAATGTAATTCTTTTTTTTTGTATTGAACCTCGTAAAGACAAAACATATTAAATAGAAAACAGGTGCAAACATTTGGGTGTCAAAAATTTGCTTGCATAAGCGCGCCGGCCCTGCATGAAACATAAAGATTTGAATTTAATACAGATATTTATTGATATTTCAATTAATTGCAAAATAAAATCAAGTAATTCTCAATATTTCACGATCTGGACTATCTATAGATCGGCGAACATGTCGAGTTGCGAAATCTCTACCGGCATGGCAACACAAATTGGGCCCTTCCTAATTGAATAATATACGTGATTCAAGTTTGTTAATGCGCATAAGTATGGCTATCATCTAAATTAGAAGAAATAATGTAAAATAATTTTTAACAACATGGCGACCTTTGAAGTTCGCTTTTCAGCACCAACTTTGCAACTTTCATGAGTCGTAAAAGAGTGTTTCTAATATCGACATAATTCTTGTCGATTAAAGAAGAACGCGTAAAATGTTTTTCGTACAGTTTTTTAAGGTTTAAGGTCCGTTCTTATCCTCGAAGAGTTTAAAGAATAAGAATGTTGAGAATGGAATATGTATCCGTCTTTTCTACTGATACGAGTCTCGTCTCCTACCTTTCTCAACTTGTTTATTGATGTATGAGCATGGTTTTATGTTGTATATTTATATATTTATTTTGTGCCTTTTCTGTCCGCTTTAGCGGTCGCAATTTTTTTGCAAAAAAACATCTGTTTCGTTAGAAGCTTGAGAACATGTTAAACAATTTTCCTGAAATTTTTTCTAATTTGCTCTGGGTCATGTCACATTTTGATGGCGCAGTTTATAAATCTGTCAATTTTACGAATTTCGACACAGTACTTTAAGGGTACATTTTCAAGACTAATTTTTAAGATCTTTTAAATCCAGAATATACCCTCTTATATTATATTTATAAATCAGTAACTTTTTCTATAAGATTTTTATGGTGAAAATCAGTTATCATTCCTTTTGAGCAATTGGAAGATTTCATGTAAATTAACATACTGCATGAACCGTAGGTTCGTTTCGCTAAACCAGTACTCCCAGGACAGACTTTGCGAACTGATATGTGGCAAAATGGAAACAGGATACATTTCCAGACTTATGTGGTGGAGGATAATATAGCAGTCTTAACAGGTGAATTTATACAAATTTAAATACTTGAAATACGGTTGGTCGCAACATTTTTAGCTACAACTACTGAAATAAACATTTTGAATTCTTTGCGCAGGTGCTTATGTCGACTTGAAAGACACCAAAGTTAAACAGCCAATAGCAATTCCTTCCTCTGGAACTGAAAATGTCCAAAGTGACGCAGTGTTTGCAACGATCGGCGAGTATGTGAAAGCAAATCCTGAAGATGTGAAGAAAGTGAATGCAGTTTTTCTATATCATATTCTGGTGAAAGGAAATCCAACAACAGCGTGGAGTAAATATAGCTATTTACATATAATTTATTTTAACTAATTCTTCGCGAATTATGTATCTAAACTTTGGGTATATTAAAGCTCTAGATTTGAAGAAAGCTGAACTGTATAGAGGAGAGCCAAAGTCAGGGAAGGCTGACGCAACCTTGACAATTGAGGATTCAGATATGATTCAAATCGTAAGTTTCCTTCGATATTAATACAATCTTTGAAAATTGAAATACGTCTGTATTGCTTGTTCTCTTGTTTGTAGGCTTTGGGCAAACTGAATCCGCAAATTGCATTCATGCGAGGAAAGCTAAAGATCACTGGGAACATAATGCTTACTCAAAAGTTGGGCACTATTATGGAATCTGCTAAATCGAAATTGTAATTCTCAACAGGATCTGTTACACAATTCTTACATCACAGTTGTTATGTCGATCTGTATATTTGTATATCAGTATATCTG
The DNA here is from genome assembly GCA_947577245.1 of Andrena bucephala. Lineage (NCBI taxonomy): Eukaryota > Metazoa > Arthropoda > Insecta > Hymenoptera > Andrenidae > Andrena > Andrena bucephala. The sequence goes on along the minus strand of OX387717.1, from coordinate 28,020,683 downwards.
TATATCAGTCATTAAATACATTTATACTTTTATAATGTTTAACTGCTATACAGCAGTTCGGGATGAAGTGGGTATGCTATATACATCGATTGCTTTCTACAGTGTATTCACGAACAATGTTAAGCTTTTATACTTTTGGATATATAAGTGTAAATGTAACTTTAAATAAATTTACATATAATGATTTCTGTTGTTATATTCCACAATATTTTTTGTTATTAATAAAAACAATAGAAATGAATTATTTCGGACTAATTCACTTTATTATTCATGCACTTTTACATTTACAGAAAAGCTCAATAGGTTTAAAAAAATATAATTATTATTAGAGCGTAAGAATTATGTACATTTATAAGTTTCTTTTGTACTCTTTCAGTCACACTACTCGTGTGGAACCTTTGATACATTCTTTTTTAAATCACTTCTCTCAGAGAAATGATTGTCTATCTTTTCCTCCAGCCTCTGTTTTATTAAACTTATAAAATCGGAATCAGTATTATTTCCATAATGACCTTTGATTCTAACTGGATTTTGAGAATGTTTTTTACTTTTTCTCTTTTTATTATTGTTGCTCACTTTAGGTTTAGTAAGCTCTACTTCGAATTCCACGGCTTTTTGTGAATCATTGATTTCAGTTGAGTCTAAATCATTCTTTATTCTACTTGCAAGTTTCATATCTTTCTTTTCTAGAGGCAGATTATTTTCAAAAAACGTTTCTATAGTTCCTTGCGAAATGTACGTATCCGAATTTTCTAATGATTTGATTTCACATGTATGGCATGCTTTTATAGTTTCATTATTTTCGTCAGGTTCTATACGCTTCACGATAAACTCTGTACTATGAGTCATTGCCACATTCTCATCAGATGTGTCTAAACAGATAGTGTTTTTGTTGGCGATCCTACCACCGTGTAAAAATGTGGATACATTCTTCCGTCTCCACATTTTAGAAGTTCGTGGAATAAATTGTTTGCATGTTCCTTCGAACAGTAACTCTTTTACATCAATGTCCGTAATTTCTCCATTCAAGAATTGTAAGTATTTTCTTAAAGCAGTGAAGAAATGCAATTTATCAGTCATCCTAGGAAAGTGTGCGCAACGAGCACTGCTCGAAGGAGTGACCCAAAGTGCAGTCTCTCCGATGCGCACCGGTTGTAATCCGAAATTAAAATTACCCAATTTATTTGCAAACACCTCGTAGATGCATTTACCATTAAAAACAGCAATCTTTGGTTTATAAATCTTCAGTTTTTCCTCAATGACTTTAGAACCCTCTTTGATCTCTGTACGCTTTAGATCGGCAGAGGACCTTGTGGCTCTTGTAACTATATTTGTCAACCCAATCCCATACTGAGGAAGTTTGTAATCTTCTTCATAGTTGAAATATCGTGGTGTTAAACCGGATTCATGCAGAAGCTTGTAGAAATGGTTACCGGGACCTGCGTAATATCTGCCACGATGGGCTGCCATTAAACTAGGATTTATTCCAACGAATACCATGTCCAAGTTCATTTCGAGATAATCTGGCAGAGTATATTTCTGTACTTCTTCTTCGGTCAATCCATCGAATCGATCAATTTTCTTTTTCCTTCTATCAACTTTCTCTGTAGGTGGCTTCCTTTTTAATTTACTAAGAGTTAGAGAAGACATTGTTCTGCTGTAAAGCGTCGAGAGAAATTACAAGAAATATTTCATGTTATTTCGGAAATATTCAATATAGGTAAACATTTCGTCCGCCGTTTCGAACCGTTTCTGGACTCTGTTATTAGAATATTTTTCCCGCGGCTACGGTCTACGAATTATATGAAGGTTAGACTAGGTTTGTTCGTAAGTACAGACGGCTCATTATATATAGTCATTACCCATTAAATTATTTCGGCATGCCGCGCAGAATTGGGATTCGAATAAAATTTTACCTAATCTCGAATATGAATTGCGAATAAACTGAAGTTATTCGAGATTAACTTGAAATTTTGATTCCGAATAAAGGTATCGCGTATCATTGGTACCAGCGCAGCGGCGTATACGTGCAGGTATATGTAAGTAGAGTTGTATAGAGTGATCCGCCCGGCGCCCCGTAACGAAAACAGCTAGTGATCCTCCAGGGAGTGATCGGTATAACCGCAGCCATTTTTCAAGATATGGAGCAAAACCGGAAATAAACATAACCTAACCGTTCACTCTATCTCTTTCTATCAGTTTTTCTGTCTCTTTCTATCAGTATTTCTGTCTCTTTCTTTTTTACAGTTTCTTTCTCTGTCTACTTCCGCTTTTGCTCCAAATCGCAGCAACCAATCAGCGACGGTATACGTTGTTCCGATCACTCTCTAGAGGATCACTAAAAACAGCATTCGAACAACGTTCCCCTTGCCCACCCTTCGGCACAACCCGTGGGCCATGGGTTCCAATCCAATCTTTCCGACCAGTTCCGACCCACGCTTATTCGACACAGAGTTCTTTCGAATAACGCTACAGATTTATTCGTGACTATCGAATAATTTTTCGCCGAATAAAATCGCTATTCGTTATTCGCGAATAAATCCTACGACTTTATTAGTTATTCGCGAATAAATCTTGCGACTTTATTCGTTATTCGCGGATAAATCCTGCGACTTTTTTCGTTATTCGCGAATAAATCCTGCGACTTTATTCGTTATTCGCGAATAAATCCTGCGACTTTATTCGTTATTCGCGGATAAATCCTGCGACTTTTTTCGTTATTCGCGAATAAATCCTGCGACTTTATTCGTTATTCGCGAATAAATCCTGCGACTTTATTCGTTATTCGGAGAATAAATCTTGCGACTTCATTCGTTAATCGAAATAAAATTTGCCCAATTTTGGTGCGGCGCGTGCCTTTGATTAGTAGTCGACTTCACATGGTTGGCCCTTTTGTTCGGCGAACATTTGTACAATATTTTCTGAACATGGTTTAGGAGTTAGGGCTAATTAGGGTATTACGGCATAGTCACTCCATAGGCTCCCATTTAAAACACTTCTACGTCGCTTTCTAATAAGTAATATTTAATCTGAATGAAAATAATAATGGCTTTATTATATGTGTCTCATAACAATTTTTACAATTCATTATTACTAGAAAATAATTTACATTATTCTTCACGACACACATGTTATAATATATTCCTAATCATGATATAAATATATTTTATTTAGCTGCAACAATGGAAAATCATGACATGTAAATAAATATACTTTGCGTGTATATTCTTATAAAAATGTATTTCCCATTCCTTTTGATTGAAAATAGTATCATACTGATATTTTTATAATTAATAAAAAATAAATGAGTTACAGCTAATAATTTATTCACACGCATCAAAACTATGTATAAAATATGATTAAATTTACAATGCTCACTTTAAAAAAAAGCTTTGTTAAACACTACATTACATCTGAATTCATTGTAATTTAATAAAAAAAAATAGCAAAAAAACGTTGATAGCCTATCAATTATCAGCATTTGAAAGATTTAATGTTAATTACATTAACACATATCTAATTTATTATTTGTAGCTGGTGCATTAAGTCCACCAATATCACCAGATTCAAGTTGTTTTAGTAGGCGAAATAGAGCTGCAGCTTCTCTGATGCGACTAAAGTCAATACAAAAAGCTTGAACCTCAATAAAAAGTTCTTTCACATTTATGATCTTGTTTCTTATTAAGGATTGTAGAAAAACGCAAACCAAGCGTACCAAACGATTTTGCATATAACGATCCTTTATAGTTTCGCATGTAGAAATACAATTGCTGATATACAAATGAACAAATTCTGTTGGTAAATCAACGGTAGTAGTTAATCTATTGACCACTTCCATTGAATGGAGGGACATCTCCATATTTACCAAAACACTGAAATATTCAGTTATTTGACTTGATTGCATAAGTTTTAACAAGACCTCGATCGCAATCAGAGGATTATTTTCTACCAAATCTGGTAGTTTCCCTGGGGTAAGGCCGATGTGGTATACCAGTTTCGGATCTCTGTCTAATTCATTAACAAGATCCTGCTGTTGTTGTAGCGTCAATACACTTTTAAATGCTTTACCCATTAATCTGCGAGCTTCTGCGCCAGCACAATTAGAAACGCACATATTAGTGTCATATTCAATTGTAAACTGGGCAGGCTCCGTGATGTTGAACCACGGTAACTCATCGACCGAACGGTAGAGAGGTGGCGCTAATCTTAAAAACTCCGGACGATAACTCTGGCTATACAACGGACGATCGTTAGCAATTAAGACATCGGTCATATTCTTCGTCGCATTCTTGTCAATCTCTGTTACTTTGGAGTGATCCATATCTGGTAGAATCACTGGATTTCCACATTTAGCGATGGCAGGTAGTTCTGAATGACGTTCGGTTAATTGTACTTGCAAATTACTTAAATCGATGGGTGGTACTGATGCAAAATATAGCTCGTCCACGATCTGTCGTGCAGTTTTCTTTAAAACATCTTTCTGATTGTATCCTAATAAGTTTATCAAGAGATTTCGTTCGCACTGGGACAAAACTGGTATATGTCCTGAGAAGTTGGTTTTTGGTGCGCCATTATTCGTATCTTCCTGCGACTTCAAAACCTGCACGAAAACAGGCGCGAATGGTGTAGAAGCCAATGGCTCTCCTCTATAAAGGTCGTACAGCAATGCCACTGCTATAATACGCTGAACATTTTTTGGCAACAGATCTATGTGTTGTAAAAGCAGAACCAATGTCATTCCTACTTTGAAACGATCTTCCTTTGGAAAGGATTGATGCAGTTGATTGCAAAGGCTTTCCAAACTCGTGTCAAGATTCTCCTCCTCAAGGATATCCAATAATTTTGTTAAACCTTTTGGATTAAGCGTCATGTTGTCTAACTAACAAATTAAACTAGGTTATAGCACCTCGATTATGTTTTCTCCTCGTGGTTATTACATTCATGAATATCACGCTTTAAGTACAATGATCCGTATTTAAAATTGATTATTACATGTAGCATAGTAATTTTCAACGTTTAACACGCGAACATATACTTTTGTTACATTTTGCAATTGCTACTTTAGAGGTTATGACTAGAATTCGAATAGAATCTCCTACGACAGCAATCTCTAATCTCAGCGTGGACAGAGGAATATAGGGATGGACTAGTAGTAGCGACTTAGGGCGAGGGGAGTGAAGCAGTTTTGGGGAGCGGGGGACACGGTCACGTGGTACTGTGGTGCCGCATTAGTGATTGGTTCCAGCCTAAATGCGCGAAATTTCAAGATGAAATTACAAATGTACAATTATAAATGTACGATAGAATATTTTCAGTAAAACAGAGAAAGAAAATGTTTTAATTATAAATCAACATACAGAAATGTTAATGGTGATTGAGATGTCAGAATTAAATGGTTAAAAGTTTGAATCTATAGATATAAAAAATCTTTATTGTTTTGGTTTGATATTTAATTTTGCAACTACGCAATAAATTTAGTACGGTTTGCATTATTATTTTATGAGATCTGTAAATAATTAAATATGACTATTTAGGAATAGGTAGATATAACTACAAGGTTATCTTTCACTTTTCTGCACTTAAGAATGTGATTTAACGAATTTTGCAACAACATATAACTTGCCATCGTAGAGTTAAATATTGGTCATAGTTTTATAATGCAGTATTAACTTTTTTATTATAAAATGTTAATCTAATTACCTAAATATTGGTAATTCATCCTTTAATAAATTATACAACTGTTAATATTTATTGCATACAGAGATTAGGGTGTATTATCAATAATTGTCATAACACAATTTCTTTTTGTCAATTTTATTATTTATTACACGTACATTCATTGTCCCTTAAATAAGATGAGCTTATTAAATACTTTCCGTACGATTTTTACAACTTTTTACAATGAACAGTGGCATTGTAAAAACAAATATATATCTCTTTTTTCTCAAATATGCTATAATCCACTGACGCTCCTGCTAATCGCAGAATTCAGTCTACTCTTTCACTGCCTTTCACACTGCATCTGACTCACTCTTACTCGATGAGAATAAGAATACGCTTGCGCTATCACAACCAATCGTCAATGCGGCACCGGAGTAACACGTGACCATGGTTCCCCGCAGCCCCTGAACTGCTTCATACCACTCAACCATTCCTACGTTCCTATATATTCCTATGTTCATGAATCTCAGTTAATCACATTGGATCATTTCGACTATAGTTGACTATAGTGTGGACTGTGGAATGAATAGTATACCAGAACCACATACAAAATTGAAAGGTAGATTTCTACACCGCGTTGATTAAAAGATTTACTGACGCCATCTAACATTTAACGAGAACAACTAAACTTTCTAAATTTATTTGGCGCTACTTTCAAACATATTCATACGTACTTACTAGATGTATAACACAATTTTTTTTTAGTCTCAAAACAGTGTTAAAATTTATAATAGTTTATGAAATCAGGTCAAATCTTTTCAAGCTTTTATATTGTATGATGGACGTTGTAATTGGTAAACATATAGCCATCAATATGTACTAATATTTTGATTAATACAATAGGTAAGACAAATACCGTATTAATAAATATAAAATGCTTTATTACATAAAGTATGTATCATGCATGTATGAATAATGATAATTAACTGTTAGCAACCCACTCATATGTGCCAACTACTAATATGTTGTAATAAGATTTTCGATTAGAATTATAAGATTTTTATTCTCTGTGAACTCTTTTCTACGAATTATACTATTTATAATTTTTACTTTTTTCATTGAGTTATAAATTATTTAAATAGATATAGACATTTATCTGTTCATAATCAACTTCAATTACGATAGCAATACTTACACGATATTTAAATTCCTCAGTTGAATATAACGCAATTTAAAATCAGTTAAAAATAATTATTTTATAAATAAACCTGATCTTAATATATAAAGCAGAAAGAGTTTGTACGTTTGTCTGTCGTCTAAAAACTTTCGGGCGCTAAGCTCTGGCGTCACGAAATGTGTCTCAGCTCAGTATGCCTAGCTAATTCAGATAAGTGTAAATTATTAAAAAAAATAAATAAATAAAAATAATTTTTTTTTTATAAAATCAGGATCCAAATTTCGGTTGAAGCCGAGTAGTAAAGCTAGTTTCTTATAATTGTAACATTTCATTTGCATGCAAGATCCTAATATTGCGCTGTTTATTTAAGTTATTCCTGTTATCTATTCTCAATTTTATGCAACCTTTAATATGTTTTAATCACTGTAATCGCGGAAATTAAATTTGTAATAAAGAAGAAAGCTTCAATGTAAGTTTTATAGATTGTTAATTATAATTTCACACTTTAGGATTTCCGGTGTCTAGAAACTAGACCGAGATCTAATGCATATAAATTAGAAAGAATCACGTAGAAAACGGTACGTTATGATACGCTCGAAGTAATCAGGATTGCAGGCGCACATCTAACTTTGATCATCAATAACTCACGAATTTCGTAATAATGATTTAACGATATATTCAAATTAGTTTCGTTTCCTATTTATAAGATTTGAATACTAATTGTATTTAAAACGATAAATCGTTAGTAATTACTACAGAATATTTCAAGCTTTCTTAACTTCTGAAAGTATATGGGTACTTAACATAGTTGGAAAAATAATTAAGAATATTTGAATAAACAAATTTTGAATTAATCATTTGCAACACATATGACTTTAAGTTATAAATGCAATACATTAAAATAAAGAAAAGTAACAAATTTGATTAATTTCTGTATCGCCTTTATAAACAGTTATCCATGTGGGGTAAGAAATTATCGTCCTTTCGAGTACTTTCGACAACTATTCGATTAATTATTCCTGATATGGCTTCTTAGAAATATTTTTATGAATTTTGCAAACAACTAAGCTTCAAACTATTTTGAAAAAAAAAGTTGATTGCTGGATGTACTTACATATAAATTTGAAAATCATATTGCACAATTATGATATATTATTATTGTACGCAATTCATTTTATACTAATTATCATTATATGTTATTAGGTTTAAATGACATACTGCAAGATATATATTTCGCTATGAATATTTTTTATTATATATAAATAATAATTAGGGGAGATATTTCAATATTTACGTTCAAAGTACAGAAAGTATTATTTATTTCGTTTTCGATTTTAGGTTGTAAATCGTATATGATATACAATTATATTGGTTATATATTCGTACTTACATCCGTGTAATAGATGTAATACCCTAGTTTAGATAAATATAGGTGCGACCAACCATTAAATATATTTGAATACTAACAACAACTATTCGAGAACGTTATTATTTGTATTTGGATTAAATACGTAGTACTAATAAGTTTTTCGCATAGAAGCAAAATATTTATTATTCATTATTGTTGGTAAAAAATATAATAAAACTGCAACAACAATAAACATGTAAATAAACATTTGGCGTATATCCTTATAAAAATATTTTTGCTTTCGATGATTTGCCTTAAAAATTTCAGAAATCATAGCTAATGTAGTTCGTCGTTCGCATCTGGTCTCTTCAGAATTTTTCGCGCGGATTTCGGTGTTTTTTCATCAAACAAACAGTAAAACAAAAAAACTTAATCGACACACGAATGGTTTCCTTACACGCCTACGGAGTTTGCATTCACGCAGCGCTTCTAGGCTAGGTAACAGAAATACGGTCAGCTCTGAAACGGCGAAGGAATGCCGCGTGCCCCCACTCTCTGCCCGCATGCTCGTTCCACCTCCCCCCCCCCGCCCCTGCCCCGCGCCTTTTGCCCCGTGGATCGCGTAGAGGTGGAATGGTGGAATCCCCACCACGCAGGCAGAAGCACCTGTTGCGCAGCTACCTGTTTTACTCGATCCATGGGTCCCCGTTCTCTCTCTGTCCCTCCCGCCACAGCTGGTTCTCTTTCTCTCAGTATCGTGCACGGTGTCACGGCAGTAGGACGGTCCTCGATTCGCGCGTTGGTGATTCTTCGGTAAAAGGGCAACGACTCGCCAAGTGAAAATAATGTCCCCTTATGCACGTCGTAGGATGAAGTCGCGGTGAGAACAGTGCGCGCGGACCCTAGTCACCTCGCAATCCCGAGGCCGGTAAATTCCTTGCGGGAGGAAACGCGAAAGTACGCCGTACCGTGTAGCCGTGTTGGAAATGCATCGGAGGAGAGTTTGAGAAGGAGCAATGGAGGACGAGCCACGGGATACCTGTTTCGGGGCAGGAAGCGTGGCAGGGGCTGTGATCGGTACTTTCCTCACAACGATTCTTCTGCTGGTCGTCGCTGCTCTCCTTTACAGGCAGTGGCGTAGACACAAGGGTGAGTTCCAACGGGTTTTTCCCCGAATTTCATGATCCCGGCTGCCGGCGGCTGGCGGTCGGAACGCTCAATGACAGATCGATGCGGTTTTGCATTCGCGGTCCCCTCGATCGCTCCAGCGCGCTCTAGTTTGCCGAGTCCAAGTTATCGCCACGACCGTTCGCAGCCTGACCCGCTCTTTCCGACAATAAATAGTATTTTATCATCGAGGACAATGATTCGTCGGCACTTACCTGTCCCTACCGTCGCGCTTCGGCAAGGCGAGGCGTGGATATAAACTTGATGGAATTTCTTGCGCAACAGAGTGGAATTTATTGCTACGCGTTACTTCTCCGTAGCTCCTCTGCAACCATCGATACCGACCGCGTACACAATCGAGAGAACACGGTTCCCCCACGAAACAATGGATAATTATATGTTTCCCGATTCATCGATCGATCGAATACAAAATAAGAGTGATGCACTTATGCAAGAAATTAGCCTGTCCCAAGACGTTAGGAATTTTATATTATACCGTCAATCATCCTGTATCTTAAAATGGCACGTACCATGGAGAGAGTAGAAAAAAATTCTTATGAACATCAACACATAGATCTTTAGAGGATCATCACTGAAGTCATTGTAGATGAAGAAGATTAGAGATTGTATAGCAGGTTATAGGAAACGTAGATAAGCTCCCAAAAGATTCACTCAGCATTCGTTATTGTCCCGCGCGATCCTTTTCGCTATTGCGTCGCAATTGATGCGTTGTATCATGTATGTATATCCACGCAAAAGGCAGACCTTGGCGTACTACTACTCCATTGACACGATGGAACACGAAAGTCTCTTGCTCGAGCACGTTGGAATTGCTATTCGTGGAATGACGTTTACGATTTGCCACGTAAAATATTCCCCGCGGAAAATGCATTGGATCACTTTTAGGATGTTAGCCGTTATCGGTGCGTTGTTTCGGTGGAATGCGCCGCGCATGGAACGCCGAGTATGCACACCGAATACGCCTACTCACAATCAGTGACGGGCTTTTTCTCGATGTATAGTAGAGAAACATTGGAAATATATCAGATGAAAAATTAAATTCGTAAAGTACGCTCGGTTTCGCAGTTGTTTTTCTACTTTCCGAGTCCAGTGATCACTAGCTACATGAAACTATTATGTAATTGTGGCTGGCGTGGTTTAAAGTGCGCATCCAAGTTGCAGATAGAGAATGCAAATTTTTACCGGCGACGGAAATGTGAAATAACCTTTTAAATCGTTGAACGTTCCTTTGTAAATACATCTACTTTCTGCACGTAGCAGCCGCCTAATTGTAAAGATATTTTTATTTTTTTAAATGATAACTTGGGATGTTGCTCGTCGAACTTTAACGAAAAGTAGTTCATGCCTTATAGTTTATGTAGACTTTTCTTGACCATTTTGCATTTGGTTTTACAAGTTAGATCACCAGTACCATTTGTAGGAAGAAACCACGTTCATAAAAGTAAAATCATCTTCTCTAGTCCATGCATAAACGCTAAAATTATAAATACGACATATTTCGCAATTTGCAATGAATATGTAGATATATTCAAGAAGAAAATTCCACATGTCACTGTTATTAGTGGCGTTTGCAGTGGAAAAGTACACCTAAATTAGACATATTCATAATAATCAAGTACCGTGCCTACTCAAATAACTCCCACCAGATTTCATAATTACGAAGATTTCTTCTGGGTATGCATTACCCGCCCAAACCTTAAACTTGTATCCCGTCGAATGGAACAGGGATTAACTAATGAAACTTCCGATTTGTGGGATACACGACTATTTTAAGCATTAACTGTTTATTCTGTTTGTCTCAATAAAATTAACGCTGACAGCGTGCTACGATTGCAATGGCATTCAAATCTCCGGAACGTCGATAATGGCAATCCTATCATCGCGATATGACGTTCATGATTTAATTAATCAGGTGTACTGTTGCTTTGAATTTTTCTTTGATCCTTCTGAATTATTTTTCTGCGACGATTTAAATTTTAGGTTTCTGTTTTGGAAATTGATGAAGATAATATTTTTTTGCCCCTAAATTCTTAGAAAACTACCTGATTCGGAGTGTTAAGATTACTAAAAGAATTAGAAATAAATTCAAATAAGGAAGTGATCACTAATCATCATAATTTAGTGAATTAAATAACTAAACTATTCTGGATTTTTTCGCCTTTTGGCTCATATTTAATGATAGAAGTGATTATACATGAGAACACATATACAGTACCGTGCAAAGTGAATACACTCCATTTAAAATAGAATAACTTTTTTAAAATGGGTCCAACCGACTTCAGGTTTTTTGAGAAGGTAGAAGGATTAGTTTACTACGTGACGTGTTTTGTCGTTTTGAAAAAATGCAACTAGTCGGAATAGCAAAAAAAAAATAGTGAAGGTCCTTTTTTCAACTTTTTTATCTGAGCCTGTAATGAAAATTAAAAAAAAAAAAAACGCTTTGGCCATTGAAGTATGTTGTATACATGCCTAAAGTTTCATCAAAATCGGTTAACATTGCTCTGAGCTACAAACGCTTAAGGATCGCAAATAAGGTCGAAAATCGCTGATTTCGGGAATTTCGCGATCTTTCAGCGTTTGTAGCTCAAAGCAACGTCAATCGATTTTGATGAAATTTTGGGCATGTATACAACTTACTTCAATGGCCAAAGGGTCTTTTTTTTTTAATTTTCATTACAGGCTCAGATAAAAAAGTTGCAAAAGCGACCATCACTATTTTTTTTCCTATTCCGACCAGTTCGAATTTTTTTCCAAAATGATGAAACACGTCATGTAGTAAACTAATCCTTCTACCTTCTCAAAAAACCTCAAGTCGGTTGGACCCATTTTAAAAAAGTTATTCTGTTTTAAAAGGAGTGTATTCACTTTTGCACCTTAATGTATATACAATCGATCCAAAACTTAGAAGCGAAAGTATATAAATAAATGTATAATAAATATATATATATAAAACTAGCTGACCCGTTACCCGGTTTCACCCGAGAATTATTTATGATGAAATAAAAAAGCCTAAAAGAAAAAATAAATAGCCTATCATCTAATCTACTGCGTATGTGCGGCATATTCAAAATTTCATTGAAATCCATTCAGCTGTTTAGGCCTGAAAGAAGGACAAACAAAAAGACAACGTTTCACTTTTATATATTAGTAGGGATTAATTGAATATTTATTCATTGCGCCCACAGAGCCCTTAATTGTAGACGTAAACCAGTCTTATTGCATTATCACTAACTAATGACTGTTTATGTAGTTTATGCCCGTTTGAATAATATTTTTGAGCCGATTGCACATAGATCTGAAATGTAACATAAATATGCAAGGCAGGAAAATGTTAAACTCTCTACTCTACAAATGTTACGCTGTAATCTACCACCCGATAATACTGTGATACTTTTATATGTAAGATCAGAACGAACAAATGATAATCTTCTATAGTTCATAGAGCAATGCATAACTCATGCAAGCATGAGGATTATTTTCGTGTTTCTTTTATTATTTCAACCCTTGTGCAAGCCTTCTTCAGCTATTGTTTTTTGGTAATATCTGTAATCCTTACATTTTGCTAATACATGTCTTCTGTCAGTATCAGGAGATTACATATGTATATAAACATAAATAAAATGCAATGACTTTTGTTATACGAATAAATATAGATACATACTATCCTCAACCCCACAGTGAATAGTAAACTTATCTACTAGTCAGTTAAGGAAAAGGAACAAAATTTCTTCAATTAATAATTTAGATTATTATGATTTTTATGTGTCAGAGAAAACAATTATTTCCTTTTTATTTTATTACTTATACAGAGTGCCAACAAACGTGTGATTCTACATGAAGAAATAAGTAGGAAATACAGAATAGATCTCGCTTAATAAAGGAAGTGCAATATATTTGGAATACCAGTTTGTTTAAGATGAATAAAAAATTACGGTAGAGGATGGGAACAAATACAACTGCATAATATCATAGGGAAACTAATAAACTTTTATATTTCAAACTCTCAGTAATAATGAAAAATATAAAGTATGTGAAACTTTGGTCTGATTGCAAAATGACAGAAAGTAACGATTTTGTTAAGGTGCGGGTAATTTGAAATACCGGTATTCCAATTTACTTTCACTTTATAAAATTACAAAAAACAAGTAGATAATGAAATTATTTTCTCGTATAATCTAATCAGACCCAAAAATCACAGCATGGAAACAATCATCTTGGGTAAATATAAATTCTAAGTTTTATGATTTACTTGCAGTAGACACAAGTGCTACTTCTAGAGTCATAACCAGAACATTCACAGTGTATCGACATTTCACACATGAAACACTGCACCCACTCTTCTTCTCTTTTGTCTTCGCTGTAATTCACATTGCAGAAGAGGCACACACAAAAAAAATACTATCATCTTCGGTATTCCGAATTAGCAACATGGTATTAAAACCTAAAATTTCATGTCACATTTTGTATTCTTGAAATGATCGCAAAATTTACACGAAACCATAAAATGAATATGCAAATGAGTGGATTAAATGTTTAACTCTAATGTTTTAACGTATTTTAACCATAATTGGTACGATCGAATACTTGCTGAAAAAGTTTTGCAAATTGACGTATTCTTACTCTGCAGATTAAGTCGAAAATGTCAAAATGGCGATTAGTCCACAAATGTCATTAGTCAACAGGTTATTTGCCCCTATTATTTGCGACGTTACAAATTAAATAACGTTAATAGATTTTTTAAATACTCCGGTATTGCAAATATGCTGCACTTCCTCTACGCGTGCATCTGACTAGAAATAGGCAGACCGCAACAGCAAGTATGGTGCGAATGCAGATAAAATAAATATTTGTGCAAAAATGTGTCGAAATTGTACAATAATTTTTATTGCAACGAGGCTTTGGGTTCCATAAAATCGAGTTTGAAAATAAAAGAAATTTCATCGAAAAAAGCTATTCTACAATTCCGACTTATTTTTGTACAATGATTCATTTCATTCGCAGATCTACGATACATATTTACTTTTGCATTCCGCAAATTCTTAATCAGGAACATGTGTACTTAAGAGATATTCAAAGTCATTTTCTCGAAACGAAGCTTCAAATCGAAAAATATTTTCCGATATTTTCGAATTATGTACCTACATATTTTCATGGGCAATGCCACCCTCTCGAGCTGTACAATCAGATTGGTAATCTATTAGTTTCGTACGCATATACATAGGTACCTACATATACCTAAATCTCTATTACGTATAGCACGAAATCATTAAAAGTTTTCCATGTCACACAATTTTCATTATATCTACTAAGAGTATCTATTTATTACTGCGCACATGAAAAAAAAAAATCGGCAGTGGGCCTGCATAAATATTCAAAAAATTAAGCGCATGAAACAGAATACAATTATCATGTCGACGTGCGTTACGAAAGGTATCACGTTTAAATTTTCTTACGAAAAACAGCACGTTTGTCTTTGTTATTACGAAAACTATCACGTTTCGGTTTTCGCTGCGAAAATTAGTACGTTTGAGCGGTTTGCCACGAAAAGTAGCATGTTTGGTTTATAGCGACGAAAAGCAGCACATTTGGATGGTTGGCAACGAAACATCGAGTGCGTCAATTTAAATACCTACCGACGCGATTTTTATTTAGTACTAGGTCGGTAATTTATTAAACATTAAAATACCGTACTTAAATTATGTAGATTAAAATTTTCATACGTGTTTCCTTTTGGAGATTAGATGGAGTTATTATTTATTAAACAATATTTTCCAAAGTTGAATTCTTCGATGCAAAATGCACTTGAACAATTTAAACCAACCACGCGCCGAAACGTGATAGTTTCTTTAGTTTATTCCAAAACGTGCTATTCTTCGTGGCTAAGCAGTCAATTATGTTACTTTCCGCGGCGGAAAACCAAACGTGCTAATATTCGTCAGAAACGATGGAATGTGCTTCTTTACGTGGCAAACTGAAACGTGCTGTTTTTCGTAAGAAAAATGAAACGTGCTACTTTTCGTAACGCACGTCGATGTTTTCTTGTATGCCATGTAAAGCCATCGATATTTTCGCTTTAAATTTCGTTATAATTAAAATCAGACTACAGTTTATCAAGATATACGAGCCTCTGAAACTAATAACATTGTGCAATTATATCTGTTGAAAACGATGTTAAGGGGGGAAACCACTGTAAAAAATCTGAAAAATCGATTTTTTCTTTTTTACATTTTCTGAAAGACGCAGGTTTCAAGAATGCTCTCTCCAAATTTTATGAAGAAATTCGCAAAGTTGTCGGAGATATGGTATTCTTCGTGCAGCGGTGTCAAACGCGCGAATGAGCCGCGCGGAACATTGAACGCGTTTTCCTCAGAATTACATTTTTCAACCGCGTTGACAGTCTACAGAGAAAACTATACGTCCAATTAACATGAGCAAGGATATTTATTGTACGGAAAACCCGTCGCTATTACGTGACGATCAGTTTTTTTTCAATTTTCGACCTGCTTCTATTTTTTTTATTATCATTTCCCCAGTTTTGTACCCCGAAAACATGATTTTTTTGTCAGTGGTCCGCCATTTTGTAATTTTTTACAATTTTGACTTTTTTTGATCGTCACGTAATAGAGGCAGGTTTCTAGTTTCTAAATATTATTGTCTTTTTGAAATTTTGACGAAGAGTATACAGGAAACGGATTTATGAATTTGATTGAAAAACTTTTTTCTTACCCTTCGATATGCACACTATTAACTATACTGAGCAATACATTGATTTACTTGCGTTGTTTGGTTGAAATAAATTCCCGAAAACACCTTTACATTTCGGACCGTTACAGTGGTCTCCCTCCTTAAGCCGGGTCGGCATTTATTACCGCACCTCGTTCTGTTACCGCGAACCGATCATGGTACATAACAAATGTAGACGATGTCGGACGATTCCGGGAGATTCATCGGAACGGCCGAACCAACTGACGAGTCAGAGTATGCAGTAACAGAACATCGTTAGCTAGGTATGTAACAGGTCGCGGTAACAGAGCGAGGTACGGTAACAAATGTGAAACCGGCTTTACGCGGCGTATCGAGTTACCTTACTACGAATAAATGGAACTTAAGATAATCGGGGCTCGGATAATAAGGATTTTATCAGAACTGAAAACGTTTTATATTTATGCAAGCGGTAATTAATCTGACAACAAGTCTCTGCTACTCATTAATAATAGTGCGTTATCTATTTCTTTATAGACGAGAAATATCAAAGGATTATATCCACATTTTCAAATCTACATTTTTAGTTAATTTTCATGAATCGTCTTGCAAAATGAAAAATAGAAGTAAACGTTACACGTATAAACGATAAACAGAAAGATATAGAACTTCAATTACTCATGCTTGCAGCATGAAAACTCTTGCAAAAAACGATTGCAAAAAATTATTGCCTGCCAGGTTTGAAGGTTGTCCGCGAGTTTTGCATTAAAAATTCAGTCCTCCAAGCATATGCTCTTATCGTGGATGAGTTACATGCTTAACTATTATTACTTTGTAAGAGCAGTAGATTACACCGTGGATGTCGCCACAGTGCTACTAACTACTTGAAAGAAAACGACTTTTGGAAGGCTAATAATAGAAGGCTATTAAACGTTTGACAATAACAGAATTTGGTGAAAGCAAAATATAATAAATATATAGTATCTAGTTTTAATGTCTTTTCTAATTAAATTAATGGCCAATTAACTTGTGGTACAGTTAAATATTTTTAATCATAACGAAATGAAGAATTTAATTAATCGTAAAACTTACGCGAATGTCCCGGAATGATACATGGTAAAAATGCACGCTTCAGAAGCGCTATCCAGAATGGAATGCATAAATTCTTTGTGTCTGTGACTGCATAGATACACGCGCACAGAAGGCACCTTGCTAAACATACTAAATAAGTATAAATCTGTACGATGATGTCACCGTTTATGATGACATAAACTACATAATAAGGAAACTGGTGTGTCTTAGAAATCATTCACTATCTGCCTTCAGGTAACTAAAAGACATTCTGCAACGTAATTGTATTATACAATAAATTTGCAACAAAATCTTATTTTTCCCACGTAACGTCGTTTGTGTAATTTAGGGTGACCGTATCTAATATCGCCTAGCAATAGTTAAATCGCGGTCAATTGAATAATAATTGATATTTTTGCAACGCAATTCGTTTCAAAGTAAAGAGAAATTATTCATCTTTCATGTAGATATTCTTGCATTCACAGAATTATTAGTCTTACCTTCTGCAAATGTCATGTAAAATTGTGGCAGTACTAATAAATTTTTACACTATTAAGATTCACTAAAATACTTTCCTGTCTGTAATTGTTGATCACATGACGCTGCAATTACAGTATGTTTTCCTATGTATGTTTAGGTATGTACTAATTTAGTGCATAATTAATAAATTTTAGTGCTTGCTTTGCGAGATATAACGAGTGGTGATATTAGGAAAATGGGCGATATCATCAGGTACGGTCACACTATATCATAAACATAAGCGGAAAATAACAGGCTGATTCGTACAACGTAATGAAAGAATTATATTTAATATTCCTGTTCAGAAGCCGGGGACATATACCTCTTCGATTTTTTTTACAACTCTGAACAAAATACAAATGTCATATTGAGGCCTATCCCTATGTAAAAAATAGAGATCTTCACGCCAGCGCGCATCAACAAACCAAAACAATACTCAACAGATCCGTATAATGGATTATGGATAAAAGTGTTGACATGACCACACGTATTAATATATTCTTAATTATCATATTTCAGTGGTGAGAATTTTATTTTATTTTTATTTTATTTGAAAAATGTCAGATATATGAGAAGAAATACTTGAAATTCAGTTGGACACGATGTGGTATAATTTTATAAAAACACTTTATTTATAATTTGTAATAATAATTTACTCTGGCATTAAATAAAATAAAAATTCATTTTTTAGTAAACCTTTATCTGTTTTAGCATTTATGTATTTTCCGCTACAGGGCGTTTATAAAAATGTGATAATAAATAATAAAAAGATAATAAAAATAAATAAAAAAGAGTTGGTATATGCATATGTCCGATAATGCTTAGTTGTGCAGTTATAATGATTTTTATATTCCATAAAACACCGGCCCGGAATGCCTATGAAAGGGCAACCAGATGACAGGCGCGTTAATCAGTTGGCCTAGTACAGAGTAAACTCACATAACTTTCCCACCCCGAATAACTTCTAAAGTATGATATTCAAAAAAGCAGTGAATTTTCTATAAGAAAGTATTAAGCTTTATTTGTCCTAAATCTAATAATAATAACAGGTGTATGGAAGTCAACGGACATCACTTTGTGAACCTACTGTAACTAAGGTAAGTAGTGAGACCATGAACAACATTTTTGTAAATATCTCGCTAATTATTAGGATTAGGACAAATAAAGCTTAATAATTTCTTATAGAAAATTCGCTGCTCTTTTAAATTTGAATTTAAAAAGGTACGCATTCCATTTAAAAAATTCAAGGCTACCTCGATATCTCGTAAACAAATAGGTTATTTAAAAATCCCGTTTCAGCATCAAATGTTTCCTTCGTTACCGTGTAATTTCTATATAAAAATACCCAGAGTATAGGCACCTGTAGTTGACCATGCATCAGTAGTTGACCACTTTTCAGAAAAACATGAATAATAAGGTTTTTAGAAGTGACGATCTTTTGAACAAAGTGCAGTTCTCTAACTGCACTTAGTATGCACAATTTTCATAGCAATATGATTGATAAAACGATTTATCTGCAACTTATTTTGGCCAAGAGCGCTACCTTAGTGAGCTACAAATGTTTAGAATAAATAAATTTTGCAATAATATCTTCCAAGTACTAGAACTAAGAGAGGTATAAGTGATAATGTTTATTCCAGTGATGTAATTAATATTTTCAGTACCGTATGCGTACATATAACAAAATGTAAATACTTGCATAGGATGACTTGAAAAATTAAAAGACGAGTACCTTCATAATTATAAGACATTACGAATTATTTGGAGTAGCAATTAGTGGAATAAATCATGTTTATTGTTTTCCAGAAGTATATTGGAATCAAGAAAAAATTATATTTTTAGAATGCATATGACGTCACTCAAGTAGCTGCTTTTGGAACGTAAATATATTGTATAATTAAAAGCAATACGCTTACATTTTACGTGGCGATGGGCATAAAAAGAAACTTCCTTTTAAATTAACTGCTCTACGTTCAACCACGCGATGTTTTATAGTAATTACATTAGCACAAATGCATTAACTTTAATGTGCCTTTTATTAGTAATTCGTTTCTGAATAGAAACGCGTATTATTTAATAAAAATTTTAGGATCATCTAGTAGTGTTTTATACCGCATGTAACCGAAGTGGTGGTACTGTCGGGGAATGGAGGTGATTCCTTGTGGAAAAGTAAGTTAAAAGTGCAGACATTTAAAACTTTTTCGTGCGGGACTTCGTTCCTGAGTAAATCGATTTTGAATATTTGTTCAACGCAGGTGCACTTGATTAAGAATTGGCAAAATGTAACAGTAAATATGGCGCAACTACTTATGAAATGGATCCATGTGTATAAATAAGTCGAAATTGTAAAATAACTGTTTTGAAACAGGGTTTGCTTACAAGAGAATTAAATTTGAAGATTAATCAAGTACGCGTGTATCTACATGACTAAAAATTAATTCCACCTTTAAATCAATTTTCATGAGAACAAAGCCTTATTGGCTTATAAATTATTCTACAATTTCAACTTATTTGTATACGAGGATCTATTCCATGAACAGTTGTGACGAATTTTTCGAAATTAATTTTTTCCAAACCTAAGCCTCGTGCGAACAAACTTTATTCTGCACTTTTGACATGTTTTTGCACGAGGAATTATGTACTCCATGCCTGGTTGTAATATCATGTCGGCCGTACCCTAAATTATTTTTTTCAAATTTGTAACAGTTTATTTAATAGTTTCAGAAAATATTAATATTTCTAAAGATGATATAAGTACACTAAATCACGTACGTTTTGAACGCATCTTTTCTAAATTATAAAATAATTTTTTAGGTTTATTTATCGTTTTTAAAAAATTTTTGCGCTTATGAATCTCAATGTAATTTAAAAATATTTAATACACGAAACTGTCAATTTACATAATATTGTATAGTACCCACTGTTGATAATCGTGATAGAATTAAAAGTTGGGTGCTTCAGAAACGTCACAAGTTTAAAATAAATAAAGTTTTGCCCCAATCATGTTAATAAATATCTACATGTATAAACTTCAATTTAAAGATTCTTATCATGCCCTTAATAAGTAAATTATGATTGGTAGTGCTTAAAATTAGATAAAGAGTGAAATGTTTTTAAAAATTCTTTTTAACTTCCTAAATCCTTTTCTTCGCTGAAAAATGTTATTCCGTTATAATATGCAAACTCCGTCCTACTTACAAGCATATGGCCTTTTAGTGATGTAACACTAGTGTTAATTTCTCAAAAGTTCCAAGCTTTTATATATAATACACAATTTCTGTATAGATTCGCCAATTGTTTCAATCGAATGTTCTCGTCCCAGGTGCTAAGGTATAAAGTCCTGAAAGTTTAAAAAATATTCATTACGTAGTTTGCTTTTAATAAATTTCCAAAGATTTCGGGCCATTACAGTGGTGCCCCCCCCCCCCTTAAATCTCGTGAATTTGTATTCTACACCTGTTGTATAATCCATCTATTTCTTTTTCGAACATTTTCAGGAAAACACTTGGTGCTGGTGACAGACCCAGAGATCGTCGAAGAAGCCTACGCCTTCGATAATCCTTGTTTCAAGGACGTCACGGCGTCGTCCGTTAATCGAATTCGTGAGGGAGCGGTATCCGCGGCATCTGGAGATACTCCGGGCAAAGATTCTGTGCGATGGTCTACTTCTTGGACGACCTTGGGCCTGGGTACCACTAACCGCAATGATAAGCGAAAAACTCTCGACGATTCTTGTCTTGGAGTAAGTGCTTTCTCTCCTATCCCATTTTTACATATGCCACTGTGTCTATATATGTATATATAATTTCAAGGCTACCTTACCAAGTGGCTTCGTTACCTTTCCATGCAATCCCAAAGTTAGCGCGCAAGCAGAATACGGTGCATAATCCTTGAATGAAACATAAAAATATAGCTGTACTGTTTCGTCATAGGATAAATGAGGCAGTGAGAGCAACAACGGACTAACCCACATTGAAATTCTTTTTTCCTTATTTTATATGATTAGTAGAGCTTGTTATAATAGGGTAAACCAACCAGTGAATGACCGAATTGTTGAATTTATGCAACTTTGAGATTAATGCTTGAATATATTTATGTATAACAACAAAACAACTGTTGAAATTGCATTTGAATTTATTTTTCTTGAATTTTCCATAAAAATAATTACTTATTCTTATCGTAATTTAAAAAAAAAGATTATAAAATGCAAAACGTGTAAAAGTTCAGTAAATGACCGCATACTTTTAATAAGAATTGTACTTATTAATGTTTGCTTAATACGCGTAACTAAAAATATGGGATATTAAAAGTGCAACTACACTCCATTTATAAACATATAATATTTTTAAATTTATAATTGACATTTCTTTGCCAAATGGTCATTCACTGGTATGCGGTCAATTACTGGTTGGTTTACCCTACATTATTACTACTAACTCAATTTCGAAAAATATGTGGGTTAGTCCGTTGTTGCTCTCACTGCCTCAAATGTTCCCATTACAGTCACTGATTACACAGTCCAACAAAATGAAACATTTTTTCTGTTCCGCAATATCCACTGGGTGATTCTTGTAGAGTTTATCGCCCTGAACACGAATCCGCAAACAGTTTGTCGCCATCACCCTTAGTTTTTGAGAAACTCGATTTTGAAAATAACTGTAAATTTTCAACTTTGAACATATTTTGTGTCGAAACGATAATACTTATTTGGTTGCTCCTTGCGTCAAATTATTCTTTGGACCCTCCCGAATACAACGATATAAGTTATTATTGCATTATGAAGATTTGAATATGTTTAAACAACGTTCAAAGGGAAAAGAATACCCAAAATGCACCCATTTTTGAAGATATCTTTCAATTTATTTTCAAAACTAAGGGTGTAGGGTAAAATCTGAACATTCCACGCGATGCAGCTGACGTTTTTCCGTCGGAAAGCATCAACAAAAGTGGTAAGTCACGTTTGGTTTTCAATACAGAAGCGAAATAGTTTGGCAAAACGCGCGGTGCCAACAGTGGTAGTCAGGCGCGTTAAGCGATTGTGTTACGCTGAGCGGCAGTGGATCGCGCGCCGCCATTGACTACCACTGTCGACGCCGCACGTTTTGCCAAACTATTTCGCTGCTGTATTGAAAACAAAACGTGATATACCACTTTTGTTGATGATTTCGGAAGGAAAAATGTCTGTTGCATCGCGTGGAATGGTCAGATTTTCTCCTAGACCCTTAGTTTTGGAAATAAATTGAAAGATATCTTCAAAAATGGGTGCATTCCGGGTGGCATTTTCCATTTGATCGTTGCTTAAACATATTTAAATGATTATAATGCAATAATAACTTATATCGGTGTATTCGGGAGGGTTCATAGAATAATTTGACGCAACGAGCAACCGAACAACTATTACCGTTTCGACACAAAAGATGTTCAAAGTTGAAAATTTGCAGTTTTTTTTCAAAATCGATTTTCTCAAAAACTGAGGGCGATAGAGCAATTCTGCTTGCGGATTCGTGTTCAGGGCGAAAAACTATACAAGAATCACCCAGCGGATATTGCGGACCAAAAATCGTGTTGGACAGTGTTATTAGCGACGAATTGCTTTAATTTTCTATTAAAACTGGGAAATAAATGTATCATACTAATCAAAATGGCCGTAGACTTGCAGGTGGAAGTATTTGATCTATTAGTTTATTCGTAATTTAATTTATTACCGAATTTATTAATACTTCCTCGTATCAGGAATCTATCGAGCTAGCAAATGCGCTATTAAAAGTAATAAGAAAGGTTCGGTTTAGAAATACTAGAGACTCAAGATAATCACTAGTAGACACCGGTAGATCTAATAGAAATACGACCCTGAATGTGCTTTCCAATATAATTTTGTCAGAAAAATTTGCACTGTAGGTATGTAAACGTCAATTTAATTTACGCATATCTTATGTATCAATAAAACCAGCTTGCTTCTAAGCGGTTTTATACCTACATGCATATATGTATAGCTACTCGGTACTGTGACCACTCGCCTTAGACGAACAATGCGGAATTAGTTATGAAATACAATTTTCATTTCAATATTCCAAACATACCAGGTACATATTTGTGCATGGACAAATTTGGATACATGTACAGTTAACCTGGCCGTTACGAAGTCTGGGCGAAGAGGAAGTCCGTAGCGTCTGAGGCGAATCTCAAAATTAGTTGTAAAGGTGCGATTCCATTGAGGCAACGCAAGGCATCGTGTTGTTGCATGCGATGCGGGCGAGGGTGACGTGTTGCATGCGAAGAACAGATGTGACAACGTCGCATGTTGCCCGTTGCCAAAAAATTGTTCCAGTGGAATGCCGGCTTTATACAGGGACCGGTTCAAATTTATCGCATTAATTTGATACGATATGTTTTTGGCTTCGTTGGATAATTTTTTTTTGACCGCTCTCGACAAAAATTAATTCTCCGATTAAAAACATATTTCATAATTCGATATAACTATGTACTTATATCGGAAAATCATATTCCGATAGAGAGTAGGATGGAATTCGGAGAGTTCAATCTTGCATTCGAAACGGGGGCAGCATGGAAACATAAATGAACGCATAGAACATCTGGTGAAGTTTGATCGTTTGACATTTGAACACCCTGTAGGTCGATGAAAATAGAGAATCGTGTATAAATATCGCATAATTTCCAGTTGTATAATGACCAATTTCTTTTTTGCAGCCGAAAGCCACGAAGGTGAGCGTAGTTAGCTTGAAAAGCCGAGATTTCACAGGGCTGGGATTCAACATTTGTGGCAACATGAGAGAGGGAATCTTTGTTAAAGATCTCCTACACCGTGGACCAGCATCAGAATCTGGACGTATACATCCTGGTTAGTAATTAGTTTTAAATTTAAACACCGCTTCTAAGTAGAGTTACTTGTAACCAGAGCTGGGTAAATTGGAATTATACATAGGCATTAGTGGATACATTAGGAATGTTTTAAATAAAGTGTAACGTAATTTGAAAATTAGATTCTCGAACCAAAGCTTCGTTGTTAAACATTGCTTAATTATTTAAATGTTTCATTAGAACGGACAACACTTACACGTTGTATGATAATTTTATGACTTCACTCCCGGCCAGGAGTTACAGAAATTATTTTTTTGTATAATATATTCAATATAGATTTTCAAGAGAATTTTTTCAAAATATAAAAAACCGTTAAATGTAGGTATTTGGATACTTTTGTTGCGTTTACGAAAATGAATATATAATTATATGTACCTATTGGCATAATTTCTTGAATATTTATTATTTGATAATACAGAGAGAAACGCCTAAACTTAGCTGAATATCTTTGTTGCTTCTGAACCTACGACAGTGACGAAAATAAAAGTTACTCGCCTATTACAACCTTGACGAACGAGATATGTACAATTTTAAAGATTGTTTTACTTCAGCTTATTGCATTCGAGTCTCTAGGAATATTAGTATTTTTTAAAGTGGAACTATATATTTTTTTAGTACTTAAATTAATAACAGGTTAAAAATCAATTCAAAGATACGTATTTAGGTACTAGTTTTCTAGCCTTTCTGCACCAGGCGTTACTATCCTATATAATAAGACGCCTAAAAATAGATTTGTTATTTTTAAATATTTTATTAAAATTATTCTTAAGAAGGTATTTATAATATTGATCTTAGGGCAAGCACAATTTTTGTTGGAAACCCCCCTAGAAAAAAATTTTCCTGCGAAATTTTACACCTTTCGGGCACCAAGCGGGTTCCTTTCTAATTGGTCAGCTGGAGGGCATTTTGAAGAGCATTTTGTAAGTCACATACGTGCACGGCAGCGTTTGAATCCCCCTCCCCGAAGCAAAATACCGATTTCGGGTACTCTTCTGGTACCTACAGTAGGTCTGGATCATCTCGTCTTGGGTCATGTCATGTTATTTGCGAAGAAAGGAAAAGAAACTCACCAAAACTTAGTGTTCAGCAGTGCTTAAAACCCCTAGGGACCATAAGATAAGCATAATACCAGCTTTAGGCCATACGTACTATCCATTTTCGAAGTTTCCAGGTTTTGGAATTTTTACTGCATTTTTTGGCGCCCAGGAAACTTCATACTGTATTTGAACTTTTTAGGTCATCGGGAAGTACGAAAAAAAGCGTCTTATTATATAGTAGTATTTATTATTACTTATTATTTATTACTTATTATATAGTAGTATTCGTGTTCCTACTTATATGCATCACGAGATATTTAATATGAAACATCATATTCTGCTCGTAATAGCTTTGCTACTTTTTACAGTAATTGCTTTTCAGATAATGATATTCCTCCACTTTTCTAACAAAATGTTTCAAATTAAATATCTCATATTGTGTGTAAATATATAGCACATAAACATATACCAATAAATGTATCTAACTTTTATTTCTTCTGAGCTTTAAGAAAGCAGATAGTTCCATTTATAAAAACACCTATTCATTTGATGAGTGTGTAAACCTTTAGCAAAAAAAGAAATAATTTTTCGATTACCATGTCTCTTCATTGGCATTATCATATAATATCTATCGGCAATTCAGATAGTAAGGGGTATATTTGCTGGTGTATCACCCTTTGTATACTTTATTAGATACAGCCAAACTAAAGACAGATCTGATCTTAATTTTCATATTACATATGATTGCAGGTGATCGTATAGCCAGTGTAAAAATTAGTTTCCGAAACATGGTGTACGAGGACGCCCTAACAATTTTAAGCTACGCTTCGCCGTACGATGTGAAGCTCGAGGTGGAAAGTGGAGGAAGTGGATCGAAACCGACCACCCTGTTGAAGAAGAGCGTCGGTCCGACTGCAGCAAGGATCTGCCACCCTCTGTACAGGAGCCAGTCGATACCAGAGCTCTCACAATCGAAGAGTGTCGCGAAAAGGCTTTTTATAGTCGATCCGAACGAATCCATCAATTCGAACTACTCGACGATGAATTCGACGTTAAAGTCCTCCAAGTCTACGCCAAGTAGTCAGACGTTTGAGAAGCGCCACGAGGAATCCAAGGGCAACCATCACAAGTTCGGGATAAAAGTTTTGCCGGCCCTGGACGGGACGGTTCACCGGATCGAAAATCAAAATGAGCACAACACGAACCTCGAGAGAAGGAACTCGAAGAAGATTGATACAGAGAAGCATCTATCGAACATGAGCAGAGGTCCGTTGGCCAGTGACAAGAAAGAAGAGGCACAGCGTCAACAAAATTCCCAAGCAATAAGCTCCTCTAAGGTGAAAAATGAGATCGTCGAGGCGCGTAACGTCGATACGTTGGATAAAGGTGGGACAGGTGCAGATCCCTCGATCCATATTCCCTCGGAGGTACCAATGGAGGTGCACAACGCAGCTATGGCCGCCCGTCGTAATCGGAAAAACAGCTCAGAGCTGTTAAACCCGCAAAAGAATGCGGAGTCTATCGAGGCAGAGGATTCGAAGAATGTACAGAAGAACAAAAGGAAAGCTCCGCCACCTCCAACGGGCAACAATTACGAGACGGAACACGTTTCCCCTGCAAAGAAGGGTTTGTCCCTGACAAGAGACTACGATTCACAGAAGGAGGACGAGATCAACAGCATCGCCGACTACACGGAATCCTTGACCGACTACGTGAACAAGGCGCGGGAGAGTGCGGAAAAAGCGGAGCAGAAGATGGAAAGTTTGGTAATCGATGGAAGGCACTCCGAGTCCGACACCGACAGCGAAATACAGAACAGTTTTACAACCATCGAGCTGAATTCAGCCGACATTACGATTCATCGGACGCCCATACCCGAGACGAACAATGACGACGAAGAGGACGATGTTTATAGGAAGGCGGCGAGCCTAGGCGATTTGTCCAAGTACGAATGCAGAACATCGACGACTCTCGAGAGAGCTCAGAGCCTAGACATGACAGACACTGGCACGAAGAAGCGCAAGGCTCCCCTCCCACCGGAAGATATCAATGAATCCACGGAAGATTTGACTAAGCTCGATCAGATGGATACTTTCGACAGACGGTTGCTAAAGAAATCGAACGAGTGGGGCAATCTAGAGGACGTTGTCTGGCGGAAGAAGCAAGATTCAGGCGACGGAGCGAAGAAATTGAGAATGGGTAAGAAGAGCACCGATTCTCTGGAACGATCCAAGTCTGCTGTAGAAATCAAGTTAAAAGATGAGAATCCTGAGGCAAGGGAGGACCCTGCAGACGACAACACCAGCGTAGAACTTTACAACCTTCCTTTGAGCAAGAGGCTCACGGAAGAGTTTATTCACGCGGAACGGATGTTCAACCCCGACGAGGACAATTCATTAGCCAGAATCGTGAACGACGGTCAGATTGTCAAAAGTCCCACTCTCGAAGAAGTAGAATGGAAGTTCAAGCAGAGAACGCCATTGCCCGACGATTTTACTAGCGACAGCGTAACTGCGGATGAACGCTTCTCGGACGAGGATGAGAGAACGCCGAGCAAAGACTTCGGCAAAGCTCTCAGACACTTCGAGATGTATTCGGAGAAGTCACCGAGACTTTCAGAGTCGTCGAAGCAGGACTTGTTTACCGTGAAAAATTGGAAAGAGGATAGCTCGTTGGCGAGCAACGAGGAGGTCTCATACGCTGGCAAGAAACCTGTCGACGAAGAGCCCATGACGAAGGTCAGTGTTAAAAGGGGATGCCATGCGTGCGGGGAGAACTGCAACCGGCACGAGATGTGCAAGAAGAAGGCGTTCTCCGCGAAACGATCGTCAACTCCGATACCTTTGCAAGACTACTCCTCGAATTCGACCGAAGGTAACGGTTCCGACTCGATGACGATTCAGGACGAAGAAGAAGCGAATTCGATACCTCACACGCACGGGGCGACGCTGAAGCACAGGGAGACCGTGACTGAAACTTTATCGATAGAGTTGAAGTCGCCGTCGAGGCGAGTGATCGAGGCCCCCACTAGTCAAAGAATCGACCGGGAAAACGACGAGGACGAGGATGAATACGAGTTTGGTTCCGGTGTGACTGTGAACAGCAAGAGCATGTTCGACCGCGAGGACCGCCGTAACATTAACAATATCAGTGTTTCTAGTGGTGAAAACAGTGAAGACAGCGGATTAGTCGGTGAGTCGATGGATTATAATCCACAGGACTTTGATAGTCGACCACCTCTACCGAACACACCGATGCCACACAAGATGACCTACATTACGGAGATCAAGTTGTCTACCAACGGAGGGAAACGTCAGGAGGATGGCGACGAGAGCGCAGAGAAGAAGTCAGCAAAGAACGAAATCAAAATGGCGTCGAATGGGAAGACCGCTTCTAATAGAAAGCCTCCCGTGCCGCCTAGGAGGACAGACATTGCGAAGTCTAATAAAAAAGGGCACCCCGAGAAACAAGTCATTTATGTGTCCGAATATAAAACCAGCGAGTCGAAAGGACCAGATGATTCAGACACGAGCCAGGAAGTCAAACAATTGGATACTGCTTCAAAGAAACTCGATCAGTGGACATTTTTGGAAGACAAAGAACAAAACCGATGAGAACGAATAACGACCAGTGAATTCCAAACAATTGTATACACATATCCATTGTCTTGTAATTCAGAGGCATCAAAGTTGCCCATCAATAATGTCCTCGGATATGTAATGTACAATCTTCAATTCCATCCTCAGCATTGGAATAATAAGGAACAAATTAATAAGTCGAACTTGACACGAAACTAACTGCTGTCT
Source organism: Andrena bucephala (assembly GCA_947577245.1). NCBI lineage: Eukaryota > Metazoa > Arthropoda > Insecta > Hymenoptera > Andrenidae > Andrena > Andrena bucephala. Next base: position 27,991,295 of record OX387717.1, on the reverse strand, counting down.
GATTTTCAAAAATGTTTTGAACACGTAAGAAGTAGGCAGGCATCGAAGTCAGCAATAGGGGATACAACACCCGCTGAGAACAATTATAATATCTGTACGTAACCTTCATCGCATGGACAAATGAAATGCTGATCGCTATTATATACATACATATATTATGCTCATCTTGAATAGATCTGCTCTTGAACTAGTCGAAAAAAATTTATTTAGTATCTTCTTCGATTCCCCGAAAAGACTGGCTCTTGTTTAAAAACGTGTTTTTTTTTTATGTTTTGATAAAAGCGTTTATTGTTGTAATTAAATTGTATTTATTATTTTTCAATGTGTTTCTTGTTTTAAAAATTATCACAATTAGGATTTGTATTATACATAAATTGCATCTTTATAAGATAGTACAGTATTATAAAGGATCACAGAATACTCAAGAATCGTACATATTCTTTGTATAATATAAGAAGCAAATTATAAAATCCTTACATATAATATATATATTATATGTATAAACCACCCTATTATAAAATATGTAAATTGTATAGTAAGGATCAAGGCCTTTTAAAGAACAAGTTTTCCCCTGTTAAAATCTTTCAATTCTTTTAAATATGTTTTTCCCGCATCTGTCTCTGGTTTATAATACAAATCCATACCGATTGAACTTTGAATGCAATATGTATGAGAGTGTACATACTGGAAGGATTCGGTATGTTTAGAAAACGTCCCAAAAACATCCTATATGCGACTAATAATAGGTAACCAACGTCGAAATTCTACGATTGTTGGTATCTTTATGTATCATATGATTGTAATGCTATTATATGCAGTTACCGAATAGAAAAAAGAGTAGAATATAAAAGTAGGGGAGACCGGGGTAGGTTGTAACACGGGGTAAATTGTAACATAAGTAAAATCTTTCGAACGACAAATCTGGTAACTCACAGCATGCGAGAGCTGCTTGACGATATTAGCACCGTCGGTTTTAGTGACACAAACGAGCTTTATGTATTCATTTTCTGGTTATAGCCCAGAATTTTAGTATTTAGAGCACGCAAGTAAATTTTGTCTCAGCACTTTTATTTCAATTAACCGTCGTTAGAAACCGTTTGAATTTTTTCTTCTTTGTCGCAAACGGATCAGTACACATTGGTTTATTATAATGTGTACGCATTTTAGTAATTTGATGTTTAGTTTCTCGTTTACTGACATAAAACACAAAAATTCTAGCTTGGAGTAAATTGTAACATGCTACTACTTACTCTGCTCTAAATGATAAAGCAAACATGCTATTTGCTGACGCACCGGAAAAAGATGCTCTAGACGAACAGCAGAACAGTCGAGAATCCAAAAAGTAGAAAAAAAGTATAAAGGCAAAAGTAAAGAAAGCGAAGAAGATTTTGATAGAATCAGATGAATAAGCAATGATTGCTTAACTCATGTATTTAAAATGTTTAATAATGATCTGGGTTTTCATTTATATTTTTTAGAAATGTTTTATTTGTCTTCATATTTGTATTTAAATAAGTAAAACAAATGTGTTACAATTTACTCCGGACTGGGGCACATTGTAACTAAGGTTCAGATTTCTTTGAGATGAAGCTAGATGTCTAAGTGTCCAAGATTTTGTCACGTACTTCCACGCAATCAGTTCACCACATACGTAAGTAGTAAATCACGCAAATTATTTCCTGATTGAGGAAAACACTTTCGAGAAAAAACTGAAAACTTTTTTGTTACAATCTGCCCCGGTCTTCCTTACTTTATGTACAGTTAATACATAGAATGTGTTGCTTTTAAAAATTTGATGAAATATGTGTAAGAACGTCGTTATAAGGAATACATATCGGAATTACCATAAAAACGATGTGCCGAAATATACCTAATACTCAAGGTCAGATATCTCTGACCTTTTATTTTTATGCGAAGATAGCAATTACTTGGTGCCGTTATACTATACGTAAGCTTGTAATTACTATTTTCTGAAGCTGCAAAGTCACGCGAGCGTGCAACTATTACAGCAGAAATGACAATAACTATAGAAACCTGATTTGCAAACGATAGGTACAAATGCATCGGATATGCTTAACGATACACTTGGTAGAAAATTACGATATTCATCGAAAATTGGAATTACATGTTACAGACATATTTAAATAATTATGCAGCAAGAAAGGATTTTGATATGAAAACTTACTTATGAATTACATTCAAACTAAACTGCACAAATTAATGTGCATTTTCAACATGATTTTTTTTACCAATTTAATTCCATTATTATTACCACTATTTTGTTTATTATTACAATACGTTTCATTAGGCCAAAAGTTAACACATGGCACAGAGTTTCAATATCTACGATATTTTTAGGACACTGTACGATTCTTGGTGTTACGGTGATGCTTGCGCAATTTGATCGACACCAATTCAATCCGAGGAAAATGGGTGTACAAAATTATTCGAATTACTTAAAATATAAAACAATTTTACTATAGTGCAAAGATTAAAAGTGACAGGGTAACATGAGGCAAAGCATCAAATCTAAGGACAATACGAAATAATGTCGTTACCATGTATGAATGTTGTACAATATTTTTATTATTTTTTTAACACAGTGTAATTACACGTAACAATTGTATGTGACAATTAAAGGGATTGTCACTTTTAAAATAAGTATAATATCTGGAAGAAATGAGATGTGTATGCCTTTAATTTATAAGGTAGAAGAAATATTAAAGGAATATAAAAAAATAACATTTTGTTACAGAGAAAGTCTCATCGATATTCCTTTCTTATGATTACAAAAGGCAAATATAAAAGCTGTTGATGTTGTATAACAAATTATACAAATGCTCAAATCTGAATTACCAATTAATTTATAAAATGAATCAACATTGTGCCACAAATTTTATAATCAATTAGTACATACGTTTTAGAATTATTTTACGTGCTGAAAATTATGATAAACTATATAAGTATATTCTGATATCCACGTATTTAGCCATTTTTTATCAATGGAATATTTATTTGAATTTTTCTATATTACAAAATAGACAATATACATATTTAAATCCTGATAACAAACATATTTACCTCATGTTACCCACCGTTTCGATGGTTTTTCGTCGCAGAATACGACGAAGATACGAATATATATGCAAAAGTTTATTGCTACCTTTCACCAATATTTTAAGCGTCCAAAATCTCAATTTCACATTGCTAAATCCGTCCATTACATTCTTAAGTGGGGCGTTTAGATAACTATGATGTATCTAATTACACGCGTGTATATATGCATGTACCGAGAATAATTCCAAAATGGGTAATCGTATTGTACTCTAAAAGCATATTTTTACTATTTTAGACACAAAAAGGTCGAAGTTGCAATTACTTTTGTATAGAACAGAATTTTGCAAAGAATTCTGGCGAAATCATATTGCCTTGACTGGTATTAGAATAGGTGCTCTTCATAATTTTTTTTGTTCGATTACCTGTTTTTGTATCACCCTATGTACATTTCATTCATTCATAAAACGACCTCGGTGCTTAATATGATTTTTCGATAAATGAAAGATTGACAAAGATGAAGAAATAGATAAATCGTCCTATTCTACGGCAAAAGATCTACATAAATTTTGGGTGCCTTATAACAGTGTCTAGATCGATATCCCTTAGACTCATATTGGTAATGATAATTGAATTTCACGATTGATCCTCGAACAGTCTTATATGTACATAACCGTATAATTGATTATTTTTAATATGCTAAAATGCAATTTCGTCAATAATTCATATTTTATTCATCGTATGTAGAGGGCAGTTAAATACATATTTACACAAATTTAAATACATTTGGGACGAATGATCGAAAAGAAAAATGTTACTTGAATTCTATATTACTTGAGTTACAAAAAACCTATAATCTATAATGGTGTTAAAAATCTATAATCCACATACAATGTTCATGACTAAGCAAGGGTAGAATTCATTACACATCAGAATCATGTACTATCATGCCTACTTAAGCCATACATTCGAATTAAATATTATATTTAGTTAGCGTTAGTTTGTACTGGAAACGTGGGAAGAGTACGTGTCAGGAGCAATAGAAGAAAATAGAACATATCTACTGTAACGAAAGATATGTACTCAATATGGCAGGGACAACGTGCATAATCCTTGGTTATTGGTCATCCAGTAATAAATCACTGAAGCTGTCCAAGGATATTTCAAATCGATCACTGTTTGAATAATGCTGTTTCATCCATTTCTATTTGTATATTATTGTTTTTATCCATTCATTATTGTTGTGCGCTGTCGATGATTCTTATTATATAAGAATCCGTCAGAGTGATTTTATGGGAAATATAATCATGAAATACGAAACATTGTAAGAAAATCGAAAAAGCTAATGTTAAAACTTAAAAAAAAACATTGTATTTACTAACAGAATGATTATAATAATTTAGAACGTATGCATGTACATATATATATATATATATATGTATATATATATGTACATGTGTGTGTGTATGCTAGAGGCGAAGCAATGTTTTATACTTAAATTTTTTTTTCTTCATAAAACGAAGAAATTTTTAGAAATTTGGTTAATTATGTAGAAGAGGGCACACCTCACCGATTTTGATGACCTTCAAATATGTTGTCGGGGGCATGATTCTGACCAACTTTTTCCTATACATGTTACCGCCGCTCGACCTTCGTTTGGGAGATATTCTCGAACCGATGTGAGTTTGGAGATTTGAACCAGAAACTTGCGGATGCCCGTGAAGACCCCGGCTCTGTTCGGCGGTGCCGGCGCTGCCGGACATTAGGATGACTCTGGTTCTAAACAATTTTTTTTGCTAGGAAGAGTGTGCTTTCAAGAGCACCTGTTGGGTGTGTGGGGACTCCCGTCAACACCCCGACTCACATCGGTTCGCTACCATGCTATACCTACGCGCCCGCGAGCGGGCCGCGCTCTCCCCGCACTACTCTAGCCCCAACCAATACTAATACCCGGTACAAGTTGAAAAGTAGAATGCGCTGTGTCGGAATAAGTCAACAGAAGTTTTTCGCAAATATTTCCGAAACGAAAGTCGAGCGGCGGTAACGTGTATACTGTATAGGGAAAAAGTTGTTCAGAATGATGACCTTGACAACATACTTCAAAGTCATCGACATCGGTGAGGAGCAGCAACTTCTACGTAATTACCAAAGTTTTTGGCGAATATCTCGAAAACTAAAGCCGAGCGGCGGTAACGTGTATAGGAAAAAGTTGTTCAGAATGACGACCTTTACAACATATTTCAAGGTCATCCAAATCGGTGAGGTGTGCAAACTTCTATATAATTACCGAAATTTGTTTTCTGATATATGTAAAATGTTGTAAATATAATAATTAATTAATACTGATGTAGTTCAATTCTTTAGATACTGATTCAAGAAAGCAATCAATTTTTTCAGTACTTAAGATATTAGGTAATCTATTGTAAGTGTAACATGAAAGCGCGTACACAATGACAATATGTAAAAAGTGTTCCAGATAATTTTGTTATCCGAAATAATTCCCTGATTTTTAGAATTACATAGAAATATATCTTACGCGATTCATCCTGTTTTATAACATTGTGCAATAAAAATGGTTTTATTTCAGATAAAGGTATTACAAAGAAAATATGGTAATCTTTATCTTATTATATTGTGTATTTAATTTATCAATATTCTCCAGAAATTATATTATTAGTTTGTGTTAATGTAAGACAGGGCTGAACAACTTGTTTGCTGCCGCGGGCCGCACAATCCCTATTAGTCCGATTTACTAAACTTCGTGCGACGTTGTCACGTTGTGTAGCAGATCGGAATTCTCTGTCTATCTTCAAGCGCAGCTGTGTCTGTTTCACTCGATAAAACAGATTTCTTCATCTACAAATCACTCCACGCCAAGTCATGTGAAGGCTATTATACATGTTTGAATTTGTCTTTTTATTGGCTATAACGGTTCACTAATGAAAATATGTTATACAATTTAAAAAAACGTTGACGAGCTTGAAATTTCGGGAAATATAACCTCGAGAAAAAAATCTTCTCCATAAACATAATTGCCCCTTCGAAGCAAACAGTTTTTTCCTCAGAAATTTTCTCGTATCATTAGAAACAAGGGAGATATTGTAAGTTTAAATATTAGGTGACTCACTCTGTATATTTTAATGTGCGGAATGATACTGGGTGGAAGTTGTAGTACACACCTAGTGTTACAAAAGCGTAATGAGGTTTGTCAAAATGAGCCTTCGTTTTTGAAAAATTTGAGTTTAAAGTTTTGCGCGGTTTTCAATCAGCGGTTGTAGCTGCGGTGGTAAAGTGTTCGCCTACGATTATACAGGTCCTCGGTTCGAATCCCCCTGGGGAAGAATTCTTCCCTACGTAAAACTCAAAAGGGGTTAAGGTTACCGTCACATAAGAAGCTACATAATAATTTTGGCTCTACTACCCGAAACGTTGCAGGAATAACTCCTGTAATATTGCCGGAAACGTTGCAGGAATAATTCCTGTAATATTGCCGAAACATTTCACGAAAGTTCCTGTAATATTCCTGAAACGTTGCAGGAATAATTCCTGTAATATTGCCGAAACGTTTCACGAAAGTTCCTGTAATATTCCCGAAACGTTGCAGGAATAATTCCTGTAATATTGCCGAAAGTTACAGGAATATTTCCTGCAATACATGTATGTACAGTGGCGGACATAGGAATGAACTTGTAACGTCTCGGGAATATTTCGTGCAATACTCCAAATCTTGCACCGCAATATACCTGAGACATACCTGCAATGTTAGGTGCTGTGGGGGAGGTTTTGAGCGTTCGGAAGAGAATGATGTCCTCGAGTTGGGGAATTATGCAGGATAATTATTACAGAACCGTTAGCATTAGAATCTGTATAATTCCATTAACTTTTCTACACACAACTTTGCAAGAAGTTTTTCACAAGTATTACTAGTTGCTTTGGATACATATGAAACACTATCGCTGATTATATCGCTGATGATAGGACAGTGAAATATGAGACGGCAGCCTGCGTGAACTGAAAGAAAATGGTGAAGCCCCAGCAGTTTACAATATTTTAAAGGCAGAGAACATAAAAGCTGTGACTGAATTATGAAAATGTACAAAAAGTCATTTAACATTTTTGCGAAACGTGCCGCGTTTATCTATTATACGCAATATGTTACATTTGCACGAAGGTGTTACGTACCGACAGTAACGTTTCCATGTTCAACGTTATCACTTTCAATGCTGTCAGATGACAAGGCAATAATGTGTTCATAACGAAAAACTGATACACACCACGTGACTTACGGAAAAATTTCTCCCACTTGCACTCCAACCTGTAAATACATCCAAAGTAAAAGGAAAGGGTATCACCCTGAATATATAAATTCAACTTTTTTTTTTATATATATATTAATAACAGAACAATAATTTTCAAATATTTTGTTAAAATATTAATATTAAACATAATTGTTAATCAAATTATATTTATTAATATTCTTAATACTTTAAAATTCAAAATCTTACATGCATTTACATTAAAATATAAATATAATTTTATAAATTTTACAAATAAAATAAGTTTTCCAATTATTATTATAATACTCATAATTATAATAAATCTATTTATAAATAACAAAATATTTTTATGAATAACACTAGAAATCTCAACCATTTCATTCATTAGAATAATTATTATATCAAAATCATATAATTCTAGAATCATCTATTTCATTGTTTCATTTATAAGAAGAACAATTTTATTTTTAGGATTATTATATTATCATTATTATATATTTTTGAAAATTATAATGCTCATCCAAACAAGTAAGGAGATCTTAATAAGCGTATATCCTAAGACTAACTTCAAGAATTCAATACGATGGCGATAAGATTAATTGCTCTCTCTCTTAATCCACTATCATTGCGAATAGTATGTTCACAAATCATACAAGAGATCAGTTCTATCATACTAAATGTACATTTACATTTGCATTTATTTAAAAGTAACACAGAATACCATTCCATCTCCCAAGTTATTCAGCCTTTCTTACTCTTAGATTGGATGTGCATTGGCTGACCCAAAATTTGTAATTGTTTTGTTTTAAACACTCTGCATATGCATTGTCAAATCGTTTGAATGTAAAACAGAGTGATTCACTTGCAACATACATGTACAACATATTGTGTTCTTACAAGTCGTAATGCACCTGCTCGCTGAAATTCGACAGTCTTTGCCCGAAAAAGTGGATATAAACTAAATGCATATACTGTCCCATTATCCAGGTTAACAATCTGCACACATCCATTAAATCTGCTTGAGCCAATTTCAACAAAGTCTGCAAAATTCCAACAATCCTGAAAGCACTGAACTAAGAAAAATCAATTAGCGTTCATTGCCCTAAGTCGACAGTAGCAGAATGTACGTAAATGTACAATTGATTTACAGTTCACAATTCATTTAATTTACGGTGCACTGAAGTTGCCAATGGAGACTTTCAGAGACAATTTATATGTTTAATCGTTCATAGATTAAATGAAACGAGCGTGGGTGATGGTCAGAAACAATGAACTGGGGCCTCTGAATAGGACGTAAAATCAGACTTTTTTTTATTTGGAGGCTTCTACTATCATGGGGACCCTGGCGACTGCCCAGAGTGCCCATGATATAAAGCAGTGAGAATAACAACGGACCAACCCTAATTAAAAAAATTGTTTTTTTCCCTATTTTAAACGGTTAGTAGAGCCTATTGGAATGCGTTATTGCTACTGTCACGTCCCGGGTTGGGGTCTTTTAGGGGAATGACATTGTTGGGGTTAGGGTAGATTGAGAGGAGGTTTTGGCACGAAAGTAAATTTCGCGGCACAAAACAGGGTAGGAGTCTTGGCACGAAAGTTGATTTCGCGACACAAGGCAAGAAAGGATGTTTCGGCACGAAAACCAGTTTCGCGACACAAAGCAAGAAGGGAGGGTTTTTGGCACGAAAACCAGTTTCGCGACACAAGATTTGGACTGGAGGTTTCGGCACGAAAACAAGTTTCGCGGCACAAGGCGAGAAGGGAGGGTTTTTGGCACGAAAACCAGTTTCGCGACACAAGATTTGGACTGGAGGTTTTGGCACGAAAATAAGTTTCGCGGCACAAGGCGACCAGGGAAGGTTCCAAATGATTGTTGTGTATTTGAATGACACCCGTTAGGACGCTAATAGTTTTGTTTGGATTTACCGTTGCATCAATCCAAGGAACCGCTGGCAATATCCCGCGAAATCCGTTTAGACATATGGTCTCAGAAAAGTCATGCGAAAGTAAGCATTGTAAACATTACAAAAACTCTCGCGTTCGCGAAACGAGATCAGCTGTTGCACTGGCTTGTTATGGATTGGAATCTTTATAGTCGAAGGATCGATGCAATAATTCGAAGCGTGTGCTTCAAAATGGTAATTCAATTATTTTTGTTACATTATAATTTCCATTCTATTTACTTCAATGTACAATATTAAAAATTTCAATATTTTTTTATTTGTTGTACAAATAACAACAGTCTCTGGAAAACGATGATTTGAGGCAAGATGGGGTCCTTGATGTGGAAAACGCCATCGTTCTCTATTATAATTTAAGCCGAATTTTCGTTACTTTTAATTCGGATTTGAAAATGGTAAGAACATATAAGAAGAAACTGAACGAGAAAAATGGTCAGAAGAAGTTATGAATAAATCTGTAGATGAAAATTTTAAGCAACAAAATGGGGTACAAGGAAGCTCCTCGAGAATATTGCCTCCCACAAACAACATTGGAACGTTGTGTCCAAAAATTGAAACAGGGAAATGAAGTGACCATGGGTTTACCATTAGGTTAGGTTAAGAGTGTATTTTCGCAAACAGATGAGGAAGAACTCGTCGAATATTTAAAAGATATGGCCCCACAACTCCTGTACAAGTGTAGGAAGAAAATAATTTAGAAGAAATTCATATTTACATAGATTGTAAAAATATTTAGAGGAACCGTGTTGCCCCATTTTCGGTACCCTGTCATACCCCGTGACTGGGGCAAGATGGCTTTTCATTACTGTTTTTAAAAGTTTAATAACTTCAAATTTTTATTTAAATGTTGCTCAAACTATGAACCAAAGGTTAAAGTATTAATTTATAATTATATATTGATTCATAAAAATTTAAATAAAAGGTATAATTATCAATTTTTTTGCATGTTTGTTTAGCTTCCCATCATGCTCCCCCCCCCCCCCCCCCCATATCAGAAAACCGCAGGTTTGATTTAAACTTTGTATCCTGGAGTTTTCAAGGCTGCTGATTACGAATCTGAGGTTGAATTTAAATTATAAATTTTAACTAACGAGATGCTTAACTGTGCGAAGTAACGAGCACTATTATTTTAAAAACTGTCACATCACAGATTAAAAAAAAGCAAGGTAATTATTTACTTTGGGGATTCGATCCTCGCCGATTTTTGATGATCTTGAAATATGTTGTTCGGTTCATCATTCTGAACAACTTTTCCCTACACTTCAATGACTCCTACTCATTTCCTGGGAACTATCCAACTTTACTATAAATTTTTCCGGCTGGGAAATCATGTTGGGTTATATTATAATCACTTAGGCCAGGTTGCAAGTTAACTAATTCAAAATATACCATATTAAATTATATTTAAATTATACCGAAAATTTCAAGAATCGTTTTATTTCTATTTAAAGAATCTCTCGTTTTACATTGATGATCACTGCACGAAATAGATATAACACTGAAACATTTCACTAGATTAGGGTTGACTAACTGGTGGCTCGCGAGCCACCGGGGGCCCCTCCGACGTTGCTGCCACGCTGAACGGGCCCCCCTCCATACCGACCACACTCTGACGATCGCAGTCGATTCCTGCTTCTTTCCTTCTCTTTTCGACTGCGATCGTCAGAGTCTGGTAGGTATGGAGGGGGTCGTTCAGCGTGGCAGCAAGGCGGAGGGGCCCCCGGTTGCTCGCGAGCCACCAGTTAGTCAACCCTGCACTAGAGTAACAACTTTACCCGCGACGCAATTCGATCCGAGATGCTCCAAACGTATCTAACAATAAGCATTTAAAGGATTGTACGTATTAAAATCAACATTCTACGCGGCCACTCTAATCAGTCTAATCTATAAATTATTTTTTCTAACAGTAACATATGAAATTATAAGTCTCCCAAATGTGCGTGTCCTGTACAAATATTGATATAGTGTATTTATATGAATGTACAGAGAATTTCATAAGATATGGTGTATTCAGCTAACTCGCAGTTATTATACTTTAATGAACCTTAATGTTTTCAGTATACAATTGAGTATAAATTTGTAATTAATAGTAATTAAAAGTACGTATGTATAACGCAACATTAAGCCTTGTTAATACTAAAAAGAAATGATTCTTAATAATTATGAAACACTGCCAAACTTCAATAATTCATTCTTCCTAAAATAGAGTTAAATAGAACGAGTTTGGAATTTTTATAACTCTAATGACAAAAAGCATACAATAACACATAAGGATGATATAAAAGAATAGGATAGGAATAAAATTTGGCAATGTTAACACGATTGCGTGAAAAGGAATATATTGTAAAGTCTATGTAAAACAGACAGAGAAAATCCGTTAAACCAAACTTTATATAAAATTTAGTTCAATACGAAAAAATTTCATACGTTAAATTAATCTTGAACTTGAAACAAAATAACATTAGAACTATCTGCAAATCTACATTTACTATACAGACACTCTTCTATTTGTTAAATATTAAATAATTAATAATCAATAGTCATATGAAACTGGATTAAATCGGCTTATTTTTAATTTCAATTACCGTATCCTGAAAATAATATACCTATCTTATGAAATACTCTCTCCGTTCGCTTTACGTCAATTGCTAAGAGAAAATTCACCAGCCCTTAAATTTGTGCTCCGCAAAAAGTAGAATCTATATTAAAATAAAATCAATTTTATTTCATCATCATCATCATCATCAGTTCTTTAATCAGTAACTCTACTGAATTTTCCGTTAGCATTGTTTGAACTTACGAAACTACCTGTATATAACTTATTTATAGTATGAACAAACGCATTGTCGAATTTGTTACACATATTCTATTGCTGCAATTAAGCTACTATTACACAGGGTGTTCGGTAACTATTGCTATTGTCTCGGTTCAGATTTGTGTTTATTGTACTGTCTAATCAAGAATACACAATAAAACAGGATATTCACGTAACAGAAATTTTATTATTACAGAAATTGTTGACAATCTTCTGCACTTCGAACTAAATTTCTATGCGTGTTCTGCTGCTTTAATTTATCAAACGCTAAAAAAACTTGCAATTTCTTTAGAATACACAATTCATTTAATGTGACTCTATAAATAACCGAGCGAATATTCAAAGTCGATATTCTCGAAAACCAAGCCTCGTATGAAAAAATATTATTCTGTTTTCGACTTATTTTCTCATGCAGAATCACCTCCTTTCCGGTTCTACCACCAGTTGCCGGGCACCCTGTATATATAATGCATATAGAGTGTATCAACGATTCTGGAACAAATTGAAGAAAGTGATTCCTTACAGGAAAAGAAACCAAAAAGATCACGTAACCGTATGTCAGAAAGGGAGAGGTTTTCCAAATACAGTAATTCGTCGTTACTGTCCCGTTTTTACCATGCGTAGTACGCCCGGTGACTATCCCCACCATTTCTTGGAATCCTTCGGTCGCGAGTGAGAGAACGAAAGAGTCGACGGCAACTTCGTATCAACTGTTTCGTTCCCTCTCGCTCGCTCTTCGGTTTTCTCACTCGCGGCATCGGCCGCATGGAATATTGTCCGCATCGCGTCGTACGCGTCTGTGATGCCAGATCGGGGACGGGTTCCCTCGAGAATTTCCCCCACCTCGCGCACACTACGCCGGAGCTGCGTGTCCGTGAGTTGGCTCCGAAGCGCCGAGCTTACGGACACGCTGCTCCGGCGTAATGTGCGCGAGGTGGGGGTAATTCTCGAGGGAACCCGTCCCCGATCTGGCATCACAGGTACGCGTGTCGCCAGTCCCGTTCGTCGGGTTTATTACGACGAATTACTGTATAATGGAAAAAATACATTCAACCGGGACATATCGTCGTTCCAATGGTAAAGTTACGAAACTGCGAAGGCTTAATCAACTTTAAAACTTTGCCACAGATGGCAAACTTTGCGATGACAAACAAATAGAATTATGTGTTTAGCTCAGTTTCGTGACATTACCATTGGGACGACGATATGTGTATGAACGATAGAATACATAGACTGCCCTCCATAAGTCACTGGATACCTGCTTGTTTTGTGGTAATGATACATAACTGAGGTAGGTACATATTATAGATACAGTTCTCTAAATAGATCTTAATTCTTCATTTTATTCTAAATAATATGCGTAATATACATTACTATTTTAATGCGAAAATATACCTATAATCAAAATAACGTATGGAATGAATTTGATAGAATAAGAAAAACGTATTCAGAATTGAAGAAAGGCTTGTGATGAAGATCACAGGAGGTTGAAATTAATTGACGAAAATTCACTAAACTTCTGCGTAAGATTCTCGATATATGCTACGACTCATACTTTCTCCATAATGTAAAGAATTAATAAGTGTTAGTATGATTTCATAATTCTCCATCATTTCAAACATCAATTCATTCTTATTCTATTGGGTTGGTGCGTATGAAATTGCCGATAGCGGGTGCAATAACAATTGCTAACATAGGCTTACTACTCGAGAAGGTTTCTCAGAAACTAAAAAAATAAAATAAAATAAATAAAACAGTTAAAAAGAAAAAAATATTTTCAATCAAACTTCGCTACCCGAAACAGCAATTTCGTGTGTACAATCCTAATACATTAACTATGTATTCGGTGACTTATGAATAAGAGTGTATCCCGTCACAATTCCCAAGAACTGTTCAAAATTATGAATTATGGATTGTCATACCATTTTAAAACCTCAAGGCCATCTCCGAATAATTACTAGAGGTCGTAACTTTGAGCGTACACTAAACAGACACGTGTATTCGGTAATTAAAAATCCGTGTTTGATTGATCCGTATACACGTGCATACGGAAATCATTTTTCATTAAATAATGTTATTAGAAGAAACTAGATTGGAATTTACTTTCGTTACCTACGAACCTGAAATTTGGTAAGCTGTAGTTGTGTACACCATGGCGCGTGTGTATTTTACACGTATCAATTTTTGTGTACACGAGCATTTACTTATACGAATGTTCTGAACACACAGGTACCCATGTACTAAAAATGGCACGAATTAAAATACGGATACGTTGATACACGTGCACTCGTGTAAATACATTATCTACTAATAATTACAATTGCACAATGCTAATCATGTATTGCTACAATATTAGATATAAAAAATCGCTCGATTCTAGATATGGGTACTATGTTTGTCTTTTTTTAGTTTCTTTTCTCAATTAAGAATCACATACTCTGCAATTTTCCCAGCCTTTCTGATAAACCCAGTACACATTTATGTAATGTACAATCATTTGTATTCTTAGCCGTCGTTCGGTGGAAAAACCATTACATTACCACCGGTCGCTGTTTTCTTTCCTAATTACTAATAAAATGTTCCTCCGTGCCTTAATAAACGGCGAGGGAAAATAACACGTGGTCTCGCTTTGTACTTTAATAAGTAGTAGACAATAGAATCATTGGTGTTTCGTTTTAGAGAGAACTCTAGAAATAACCGTCCGATTGCTCGAGCGTCCTGAAACGCAAGGACGCTTCGACGTACCGGGCGCATGCTGGTCCAGAGCATCTTCGCATTGTCAACCCCTTGACACTTTTTCCGGGTGGTCTGTAATGAACATGCCGAATTTCTCTAAATTTTCAATAAATGCCTGCTTAATGGTTTTAAATAAATGATCACGCCTTAGACGAAGCGCTTAAACTAAATTAGTCGAACTTTTTAAACGTCATCAGTACGAAATGATAAAAAAGTTTAAAAATTACTATTTTTTTCGTGACGTCAACGATCGAAATGGCCAGTGTGGAGACTTGTTGGAAGAGAGAAGGAGGAAAAGGAATTAACTGAGTTTCGATAGTTCACTCATAAAAATCACTACGTAGATTTTTCAAAAACCTATGTAGTGATTTTGATGTGCAGATAAATATTTAGGAAGAGTTAGTGTTTGTAAATAATTCATTCGATCCCAGATTGTAGCTGCGGCGGTAAAGTGAAGAGAAAAGAAAAGAAAAGAGAAAAATTTTCTGTGAGAAAAAGTAAATACGAACTTTGTACTTCTATGATTCTGCACACATTCAATATCGTCGCGTCCGTCACGGACGTTATTTATATTTTTGGCCCGAAAGGTTGCAGGAGGCGTACATACCAATATTGCTGCAACGTTGCAGTGCAACATTTCCATCTTGCACTGCAATGATCCTGCAACTTTGCTGCAATGAGAGTGTGCTGTATGAGACGGCGTGTGATTGAACACGGTGACTTGTTTTCGTGTTCAAACCCCGTGCAAAAAGAATCATTTTTTCGAAAATGTTCTACGTGCCACTGGTAATACTATAGTATAGAATTTGATTTTTGGCACTTACAGTGTTTTCTACAAGGATTCTTCAATTACAGAGCGGTGGCTGGGTGCGTTGTCGTGAAGTACCTAAATACCAACTTCCTGGCTCATGGTATTCTGGCTTCACGCGGATCATTTATCATTATTATTATTCATTATCCATTTATTTATCATTTTAAATGAGCGAGCCATCTGAGTTCCCCGTGCGTGATCTTCGTCTTCAATTGATTCCCGGCCCTTGCGAAATTGTTTGTACCAATCAGAAACACGCGTCCTTGATCAACACTCATCACCATAAATTTGGTGCAACATTTCATACGTTTCTGTGGCGGTTGTGCCAAGTTTTACGTGAAATTTAATAACAACTCCTTGCTTCATAATGTTTTTACGACGCTGAATTTTTTACACCGTGACGTCAAATATCGTAACATAACAATGCGTCATTATTTCTGAATCATACTCCTTTTGTTTATAGAGGAGGGATACAGCTTTTGATATACAGCACCAACTATATCTCGACGCACTGTGTATACCTATCACTAAGAAGTGATAGGTAGAACTTAGTGATAGTAAGAACTTAAAGTACGGTTATTTAAGAGGTTTCAATATTTTTTTCTATGTAGTCCAGACGATAGTTATATTTATACTGAACATACACCTTTACCATTATATTGATATCACGTCAAAAGAATTTAAGAAA
Organism: Andrena bucephala; assembly: GCA_947577245.1. NCBI lineage: Eukaryota > Metazoa > Arthropoda > Insecta > Hymenoptera > Andrenidae > Andrena > Andrena bucephala. Next base: position 27,974,953 of record OX387717.1, on the reverse strand, counting down.
TCAAGGAGCACGTGTTTTTTTTGTTTTCGAAGTTCTTCATTTAACATACCTCCTCAATGAATTAAAATTTATTTATGAAAATATATATATTTTTGATGATTCATATAAGTAAACATGCATAGTTTGAAGCAACTATTATCCATGGTATTTTAACAAAAAGTTCATAAAGAAACACTCTAGACCACAAGGCCCCTTTAATTGTATGGAGATGCTGTCCCCCAGAAAAGTCGTTGCCTCAATGAATAAAAGTAATATCTCACGTGCACGATAACGTACGTACAATTAAACGCGTAGCACATTTCAAAAACTGAATCAGCACGAATCTAATGAAATAAGGCACTAAAGCAAGCCCACACTAACCATTTCTCGACCAAAAGCGCCGCCTATGTACCTGAAGATGTGTATGTCTTTAAAAATGATTAAAGGTGAATTAACTCATAACAGCAAATGTTTGTTAGCGTCAACGTGTTTATGAGTAGAATCGTGAGCGGATAGCCTGGCGCTGTTCTGCTCTCGAGGGTTTTATCACTGGGACTCAGACTGAGTGTGGGCTTGAAGATGGCCACGTGAGATTAAACAGTCCTGGCGGTGGTTGGTGACCATATTGAGTCTCCCAGCTATCGGGTGCCGAAGGATTGCTTGTTTGAATGAAGAGAGAGTTTAGAGATGGCAAGCGGCCCGACGCGTATTGCTAAAGAAAATGGGCTCTGATCCTTAACGATCTGGCCACGGATTGTGGAAGGCGAGGATGTCTCCTGGTATCAGGACTGCGATGAACCACACGGTACTTACCCCAGAACCTCGGAATAGAGCAGTCGTTTGAATCTATTTCTAACCTAACACGTTATATTACAGGGGCGTCCGGAGACTTTTTTCAGGGGGGGGGGGGCAACTTTGGAATGATGGTAAAGAAAAATATACCCCTCTTGCTTTTTTTAACCCATTTTATAGTGCCAATTTAATTAAAAATTTAAAACCGACATTTAAAAATATTCCCTTTTTTAGTATAAACTTAATGAAGATCAGTTTTGAAAACTAAGCGTTTTTTTCTCAAAAGCTAGGGGGGGGGGGGCAACTGCCCTTTTCATGTTATATTATATATGATGTGATGCTATATTTATTTCTCTTATATAAGTGTAAATATTGAATTATAGTACTCATGAGATTTTTACTGAATAAACGACTTAACTTGTCTAGTTCTTCTTAATATTATTAAATGCAAATGAAGTAGTTAAAAAATTGTAATATCTGAATACCATCAATAAGAATATAACTTTAAAATCGCAATTAAGCAGATATTACATGACACCAAAAAGCAATAACTCTAAGAGTAAGCATTGCTATTATGTTTTTAATTTTTATTTATTAATGTAAGAAGAATAAGAACGTGACTAGTAGTAATCATAAACATGACAACAATAAATATAAAATAAAAACGATTCTAATGAAATATTTTGTGCTCGGGATATCGCATTATACGTGTACAGTAGCAGAAACAGTATGATTTATTAATGATGTGAAACATGACTTAGGTTAAAAAGGGGAATGTTGCAACCCAGTGAAGTCGATTTTTGATATTGAAAAAAAAAAGCAATACTGTTCCCGAAACCTTACCTACAATCGATAACTCAGTCGGTAACTCGCGGTAGGACGCGGGATGGATGGTCGAGAGTGAGAAAAAAAGGAAGAATAAAGAAAATTACAAGGAGCGTAAGAGGAGCAGGAGGGGATAATCTGAAACTGTAGAACGTAGAGAATTTTCCTGTGACGGTAGAAGAAAAGTATAAGAAAATAGAAGAGGGAAAAGAAGAGGTTAGTTATCGTGTTCCCGCCCAATTGGGGAGGGGAACCCCAAGATACAAGAAGCAGAGGGAAAGAGCAGAGAGTAAAGAAAAAAGTGGAGGTAGACGAGGGTTGGCAATATGCCGATCGTTTGTCCAGAACTTGTCCAATGGACAAGGAAGGAAATGAGAACAAAAACAGTGATGTTACCAAAATAAAAGTTAAGGTGATTGAAAAGGAAAATACTGAAGGCTCACTTCCAAGGAAACTTTCCGAACCCGGAAATTCAAAAAATTCTGAAACTTTGGGTATTCACATATTTGTAGGGAATTTCATCCTGATTATAACGCAATTTTTGTTTGCTGCACAAATTCACTCCAAGGGGGTGAAATTGACCCCTTAAATTCCGGCTATTTTCCGATTTTGTGTTATAACTTGCGAACTGTAAGAACTGTAAGTTACCAAATGATAGTTCTAATCAAAAGAAATAACTTTTGTCTTGAAACTTTTTTCCATCTTGTACAGATTGCGAGTTACAAAATAAAATCGGAAAATAGTCGAATTTTCAGGGGTTAATTCCACCTCCTTCGAGTGAAGTTGGGCAGCAAACAAAACTTGTGTTGAAATCCCCTACATATTCACAAAGTTTCAAAATTTTTTGAATTTCCGGGTTCAGGATCTTCCCTTGTTAGTTGACTTTCAAATTGTGAATGAGAGATGACTCACTTTGTATATTTTTATTGTCTCAGTTAAATTTGCAATATTCTGCGAGGGAATATCAATTAAAAATAAATTGAATTCATAATAAACATGCTATATGCATTAAATTATTAATTATTATTTTTTTCGATTCAGAGTGAAAATGAAATTGGAGCCACAAGAAAATCAATGAAGAAGAAGAAGAAAATGCAAGGAAGACATGAAAGTGAAGAAGATGATCTTCAAGTGAATCCTCTTGAATTCAGCTCATTAGAAGAAGATTGTTGCCTAGAATGTTTCGAAAATTATTTCAGGACCAATAAAAATGGCGACTGGCTAAAATGAATTAGATCTTTTACACGTAACTTGCACTACTTACATAAGGAAAATTAATTAGCCTCAACAAAATAAAAAAACAAATAAGTGTTTGTACTTTTTCCCAAAATATTAAAATAGTTTTTGTTCATTTATTTTATTTGTTCAATTTTTTTATTCATTTGCTTTGCTAGTCGCCAGTAGGTAGTTCGTATTTCTTTGATGTGTTCTTTCAAAAACGCGACCAACTCTCCCAACGACGAAAACCATTTCTCCGGGCACCTCGGAGGAGGTGGTCAGGTGTCATGACTCATGTCTTAAAGCAAATATCGACCATTTTTTTTTTAAATCGGCATAAAATTCTAAACATATCAGGTTCATTCTGATAAAATTAATAATATCAGTATGAGTATTAGCCATTTTATGTTAGGTCGACCAACAGTCCCGGATTTATCCCACAGGCCGAAAAGTAAATCATTGGTTAAATCAAATGGTGAATGCGGAGTCAGCTTCATTACAAGAGGCTCAGATAATCGAATGGGAAAGAGAAGAAAATCAAACATATAGAATGATAGGCAATGTGAGAGGAAAAAGAAAGAATTTAATAGAATTTTCTTAAAACAAACTACAAAGTTACGTAGCACAGATCTATAAAAGGAGCTATGTACAAGTAGAGTAGATCATCGGTTATGGAGTGTCCACTTTTAACTAGGGAGAGGGATAATCTGGAAATAAAATTAGAGAAGGAAATAAGGGAATTTCAGAACGGAGTCAAACAACTGGTGGGAATCAAAAGAGAAAAGGTATTACGGTGCGTTGTGGCTTTCTTTAAAGAAGCGGGTATACAGGTGTAAGAAATGTGATATTAACATATTGAGACGGTACAAATTTGGATTTGTAAATATTGAAATAAGACTGATCATAATAATCAGGTGTGGCTAAACATGTATACATAATTAAGAGAATAGAATTAGAGAACACCAGTGGGTGGTGATAAATTCTGAGTACCTAAAGAATATTAATAGAATATAAGAAATTTAAAAACAAATTAGATCATCACTAATTGAATAGATACTACCAAGCGGCAGAGTAGTGGTAGGCCCATGCCTCTACATGTGACTCTAAACAATCTATTCAGATACTATCTACTAAGAAAATTAGCATTAATTTCCAATGTTATAAACAATTTTGCGGGCAGTTTTTTTTAACAAATGTCCACCGATCCAAAGGTGTAGATCCAGCCCTGAAGGCCACGATAAATAATTTTATATACCCTATCCAATGTATAGTATAGGGTATACTCCAAAATACTGTACTAGAGCTTCAAGATGTTTAAAATGTGCTAAAGACCACCACTTACGTACGAACCTAACCCAGCCCACTCAACTGTATGCATAAAAAAAGTTAGACACAAACGCGTCAAATGCATAAACTGTGGCGAAAATCATCCGGCAAATTACAAACGCTGTGTAACATATATTACCGACTGGAAACGGAAATGCAAACCATATAATACATACGAGACACATCTGCTGTAAAGCAACAATATAGAAGAGATGACGTATCTTACGCTAGTATTACGAAACAGCGATCAACGAGTACAGCAGAAGAAGCGAAGTTTAACGAACAAGTCTTGGACAACGGCACACAATACAAAAATGAAGAAATCACCATAACGGTGCAAATGATGTAAATAATGGTAAACCTTTTAAGTGAACAAACAAAACAGGTAAACCTACTTCTAACAACACTTAACCACATTCTACAAAAAATATAACAATGGTCCCAGGTAAAATAACACTGTGGAATGCCAACGGGCTCTCTCAACACAAGCTGCAGGTCCAGGCATACCTAAATATTGCCAAGTTAGGCATATTGCTAATCTCCGAAACACACATTACAAACCGCAGCTATTGTAAAATACCGGCCTACAAGGTATACTCCATCAATCATCCCAGCGGAAATGCGCGTGCAGGCTCCGCAATAATCATAAAAAATACCATTAAGTACTATGATCTACAACCCTGTAAGGAGGAATAACTACAAGCTGCAAGTTTAGTCGCAGAGGATTGGTATGGCCCCCTAACAAACTAAATGGCAACAAACTAAACACCTCTACGACAAAACAGGACTTAACCAAGCAAACAAAAAACTGAAAGACTTGCTACAGAAAAGACGGAACGATTCGTTCAAAGAAGTCCTGGAAAAAACTCACGCCTAACGAAGACACAAACTATTCACTAACAGAGGTCCAGAAGAAATTGAAACAACCAGTAAAATCCACCCCTCCGATAAAAATGGAAAATGGAAACTGGGCAAGAACCGGGGCAGAAGAAGCTGAAACGTTTGCCAAGCATCTATCAAAAGTATTCCAAGTACTAGCAAATCAAACAAATAACCAAGACAATGACAGACTGACCGATCGAGCAGAAGCACCATTGATATCATCTTCCCCCCGGGATTAAATACTTCTCCCCAGACGAAATCCAACACGAAATTCATAAAAACTGAAGTCCAGAAAGGTCATCCGGCTCTCGGCAGCTTATTTTCTAATCGATTGAGCAGTAGCCCAAATCATATTAATCCCCAAACCAAGAAAACCAGCAGAGGAAGTAATCTCACACAGGCCAACAAGCTTACAGCCTATTACGTCCAAGCTGTTTGAAAAACTACTACTTCGCTGACTAAAACCCGTAATAGAGGAACGCAAGCTGATCCTAGAATACCAATTCGACTTTCAACAACAATACGCCACGAGCGAGCAAATCCAGAGTGGCCAGTAAATTTAGAATAGACCTCAATGACAACAGATACTTCTCGGCAGCATTCCTGGACGTGTACCAGGCACATTCATAAAAAAAATCAACTAAACGAAAGATGCAGAAAACTTTGGTGGCTGATTGGTTAAAAATCACAATTAACAACTTTCAACAAACTACTGATATACAAAACAATTCTAAAACCATTATAGACGTATGCCCATAATTTTTAACTATGGGGCATAGCCTCTGCCTCCAGCATAAAAATAATAGAAAGATGGCAAAATGAAAAACTAAGAGCCATAATGAATGCAAAGTGGTACATCCCGAATAGACAAATAATCAATGAAACCGATATTCACACCCTGAGAGAAGAAATCACTCGACGCGGCAGGTTGTACCAACAACGGTTGAAGTATCACCCCAATAACCTGGCCACAAACCTACGGAGAAAGTCTAAAGAGGTATCTCTTTCTGTACCTATCATTCAGATTTAGCGATACAAACTAAATAATATCATTGTGATACACCATTGGTTGTATTCACACTCACAATCAGGTCAATATAAGCTATCACAGTCAGTGCTGATTATTATTGTATGATGGATTGCACATATACAGATTACAAAACAAACTTACATACAAAAAAGACCAAGTGCAAGGGGCTGAACCTATTAGTACTTATGGCATTCGAGAGGTGAGTTTCTGACCCTCTCGAAATTCCAACAACAGATAAACGCGATATTTGTAATAATCGCGATTACATAGAATGCACACATACTTCATTGTTCTCTTTTTAATAAAATACAATTATACTCAAAGAATAAATACAAAAAAATAGAAGTTCTTCGTACGTGGTATATTATTCGAAGAATTCTGCACTGATCTGAAATTCTATCCTAAAAAAACTGCATTTGCATTATAATATCTGATAATATGGAATATTCGTAATTAATTTCACGAATACATTCCCTTCGATATATAATGTTTCCATGCACGTAGAAAACTTCTGTATTTATTTACATAGGCATTTTGAACACTCATTGCCATTTCGATGGAACTTATTTACCAGTAATCCATCTTGTCAGTGTTCATAGTAAATTTCCATTAAACAAATCTCTCTTTTCGATTCGATTACTGTTTCTTTCTGTCTTACTATAACGTAATAACTATGTTGTTCTCTTCCTTTGTCTTCTTGTCATAATCAAGTCTAAGTGGAACTTAGTGGCCATCATAAAGTACCATTCTTCCTACTGTATATTAGAACAAAAATAAACTCGTTTAACCCTTTATAGCTGTACATGGAATTAGACTCCTCTGATAAACTATGTATATAATAATTTTATTCTAGCAACGCGAGACTATATTAAAATCTGTTTAGAAGTAAAACCAGATTCCTCTATGATATAAAAATATTTAGCTGTAAAGGGTTAGAAACATTTAGATAAACATCCAGTTTCTGCCATGAAACTATGAACCATATTATATAACTGCTAAAATTATTAAACGGTTGAAACAATTCCATATTTAAGATTCACTATTTGCATTTAGTAACATTGTCGCAATAAAAGCCAACAATTGGCTCTTTTTGCTGCTTCATTCTGTATGATTACAAATTTACAATTAGACATTAGGTTGAATGCAAATTTAAAAGTAATGCATAGTCGCTGACATATAACACTAATGAACAAAATAAGTATCTACTGACGGGTAGTGTGCATGTTGGCTTCCATTCCAGTGGGCTCGTTAACGTGAGGTGGACGGCATTGGATTAAACTGATTCGACATGTTGCGGCAATAACACGGAGCCAAAATGTTTGCGTTCCTTAGTTGAAAACGTATACAAATTAGAATGATAAACACACGTATTTTTAAAGTGTAATATTTTCATCATTAAAGTACAAATTTATCAGAATCAACTATACAAGGCAAGGAATCTGAAAAAGAGATCTAAAATATCCTCACTATTTTATGTAGTATTAAAAAATTCCAGAAAATACATTTTTTATTCTAAGACGCAGATAATATAATACGAAAATACTTTTTCTTCAAGATCACAGCTTTTTTTTTTTTTTAATAAAATCTATATTTCTTTTCCAATGTGGATAGAAATGGCATAACGAGACAAATTTAGTTGCATCATATATTTAATGATTTTGTTAAAAGATTTACGAGTTAAATTCTTCAGTATTGTTGTCTAGGGACAATATAATGTCCAAATTTACATCACATGCCACATATTGCACAGACTGTCTTTTCTACACAACTTTTAATGCCTTTTCTTTTATTCTATATTTTTACATTTTTCAACCAAATTACAGAATACATGACATATTTCAATTTATGTCATTATGCTCTTGTTACCCAGATTCCAAAACAACACAGGTTTCATTTATAAAAAATTCACCTATGTTTAAGATTGTTTTTTTATGAACGTAAATTCCATTTCGAAGTAAACTTTTTAGCATTCAAAATAGTATACTTAAATCTAAAAATCTCATTGATTTAATTAAAAAATTCTAAAAAATAACGTTAATACAGCTTTTTCTCTGAGACTTGCCTACCACGATAGGTTTCGATGGTTTCACAAACAAAGTATCACATTCAAAGTTTCGCATACAAAATCGAGAACAAATTATTCAGAGCGTTTTAGTAAGTTTTCTTTACTCAAATATTCGCAAATCACTTTACCAGCAGTTAGACTATCTCGAAGAAATGCAACATAATCATGACTGTTATTAGTCAATAGATATTTTATTTATACCTACACAACAACCGACTCTGACCGACTGCATATAATTCGTTATAACTTTACTATTTTAAGGTATTTTAACATGAACATCTGCAAAAATATTCTCTGAACATCATACTCTTAAATAAAAGCATTTTTTAATAATCAATTTTTTAACCGCAGGTGTGAAATATACAGCCAGCTCGTTAAAATAAGTGACCTTGAAAATAAAGTAATTCATCTAAAGATCCTCGCGAGCACATCAATTTATCGCTCCGATCTATCGTCAGACGAATCGTTAAATCGGCCACACCAACATATCGCCCACAGACGACAGAAACAATCAAACAAATTCACACAACATAGACTTCTTTCGCCTTGTCGGAATGGATTGCGAAATGCTCTGTTTAAGTGCTATATCTACAATCCTACGTCCTAATATTATAATAAATGCGAAAGTGTGTTTGGATGTTTGTTAATCAATCACGTCGCAACTACGCAACGGATCTTTCTGAAATTTTGTATACACGTAGTCTAGAACCAGGAATAACAGATATGATACTTTTTATCCCGATTTTATTAACCGATCTGGACCAAATTTTGCCTAATTACTCTCTAGAACTCTGCGGAAAATATGGACTACCATGAAATCTGGACATCCCGCCCCTTCCCCCTTATTTCATCCCCTTGACACTCTGTGACGATCAAACTTTTACCCTGGCAACGCCGTGTGCTTTAAGCTAGTATCGTATAATCTAATATATAAAAAAAGTAAAAGAAGAATATGCACAAAAGAGATTGGCTTTTATAGAGTGAATGTTATTTATTTATATCATTATATAAAAATGTTCGAGCCATGTAAGTATGTTTGAAAGCGCAAAATTCAAAAACTACTGAACCGATTTTAATGAACCCATACCAGAAGAATCTTTGTTTTAAGGGGGCAAGTTACCCTTAAAGTTTGCGAGTATTGGTTTTTAGGATATTTGCATATTCCGCTGGCTACATATTTTCTACGTCTTTTAAGCGCAACCGCGCCCCGAAATTCCAAAAATTGAAGGAATTACAGTAAAAAATGTACGAGCATGAGATCGTTTAACGATGTCGAACTTTAAACGCGATTTCCGCAGAAACTACGTTTTCCAAAGCTGTGAACATAAAATCTCGAAAACCGCTCCAACGATTAGAATGAGAATTTAGAGCGAGCTGCAGGAAACTATTCCCCTCCATGTATTGGGAACACATTTTCAATATAAATTCAAAATAAAAGAAATATTTTTCCTACAAAAAAATGATAAAATTTGCTTCCTGCACAAGATGGAGACTGTCTTACATATTATAAAAATGCCTTTACTTTGTGTTTTAGGTAATGCACCTGTCCGGAATCGTGTTCACCATCAAACGGTGGATCACGTACACGCTCTCACATTTATATTTATAACTTTTTTCCCTATAAATATATTTAAAATTTTCTTTTTACGAATTAAAGTCAACGAAATGACGCTTAAAAAATAAAACAAACTTATCTCTACATTCATTTATTACTTCAGAATATGCGTTTGAGGAAGGGCTTGATTTTGGGCTGTTGCGGGTAACGTGACTGCTATATGCTATAGCATAGTTCAGAAATCCACGTGCAGAGGGCGCTACACTTATTTTTAAAATTAAATGTTAAATTAAATGAGAACGAAGTCTAATTTGTACCGTAGCGAAGCACGGGTGTTTTGCTAGTATAACATGTAAATTTATGGAGTGAATTGAGATTTCACCCTCTGGATTGCTACAATTATTTGAAAGTGGGAGAGAATCTCCAAAGATAATGGAGAGGGCTACGAACATGAGAGAATCTATAAGTTCTTATCAACATTTGAGGGAAACTCTAAGGAAATTTAGGTACAGGAAATATTTATACGAAGACCTGAGAAATTATGATACGGTAATTAATTAGAACAATGCGTGTTTTGTGGATAGCGTTCTGTAGCGAACTAAAAAATCGGAAATCTCAACACACACGAGGGATCAGATTCATCGTTGGTGATATCTGATGGGAATTCCTGCAAATCTGCGATCGATTGTACGATGAGAAAAATCGTGTAACTCCACACAAACAAATCGATTTGTCATCAAACCTTCGAATTTAACGACAAATCTGACGTGTCTGTGAAAATTGTCAAGAATTTTTTTGGTCCTTCGACCGATCGCTAATAGTGTGTGGTAAGATTGCCTGACTTCTTTAATAAATTAACGATATTCATTGTGAACTAAGTTGTCTCCGCGATTCTCAAATCACTGTGTCAATCCTTAGGGTAAAATCTTCATTCATCAAGTTTATATGTATATAACACTATCTCTAAAAGCCAGTCTTTTGTTCACCCTTTTCTTCTACTTGTATATTTCTTTTTATATAATAGTACAGCCACAACACTTAAACATAGAGTTTCGTCGTATATTCCAACAAGGCGAAAGAAGTCGACGTTCTGTAAAATTGTTCGATTGCTCCTATCGTTTGTGGATAACAAAACGATGAAACCGACCTAACAGATCCATTTGACGATAGACCTGAGCGATAAAATGAACCGTCTGTGAGAGTCTTTATATTATATACCTTTTGATACAAACCTTCCTTCCACGAACATTTCTTTTATAACTAAAAGCAATAAAGATATTTTCAGATTCCATACTTATATGACTTGACGAGTATAAATTCTACTAAATTAAATAAGAAGCTACACATTAGTTCTAGGGTCAGACACTTAATCAGAATCAATGCTTAACAAAAGGATAAACACTAATGAAATATAATAATTTATTAAATGTAGGAACTGATAAAAATCATCAAACGGTTAGCGATGGAAAAATTAGTTTGCTTTATTATGTATGATATTAAAAATGAAGAAAGAAATAATGCATTATAAATTTCTTTATTTGTAACTATAAATAAAAATGATAAAGGTGTCTAAATTATAAGGAATTATGACCTATATCAGTTACCGTATTATTTATGCTACCAAACAAATGTTTGTTGAACGTACCTTAGTTGCCGTTGCAATTTCCGACCAACTTGTCCTTTTCGCCCATGTTTACCGCATGGTTTCCTAGGTTCACATGCTAATCGCTAAGGTTGCGAACTGCTACTACTACTAGTATTTTCCCCTTGACTCATAGAATCCAGCGAAATATCTCCTCTGCTATCAATACTGCGACTAAAATTACTACTATTACAAGTATGTATTATTCCTTCTTTCAATTGTTACACTAAAGAGTGCCTCAAAATTGTAGTTTCATGTTGTTCAATTAAATTATCCATTGTACTGTTGTATAACAGTGTTTAGAAAATTTAGCCGATTCAATCTGTTGTTAAATAGATTCAATTATCCATTACTTACTCTCTATGAACCGAGGACGCAGTACTTCGAGAAGTTTCATCATTTCTTTCCGGAAAAGCACGTGCATTTGTTCGATCAGTCCAATATGCAGAAGTTTTGCTTTTTGATGCGACTTCTACCTGATGAGTGTCAGTTCGTTTACTTTTATCAATTGGGATTTCATTATTAGTTGACCTTTCAGGTTCCTCGACCGGTAGACATGCCTCTACCATTGCTTCCAGGCAATTAACAAATAGCTGAGCACTTTCAGCTGTGCAATTAGACTACAAAATATTATGCATTATTACGAGTTTACCACCGTTTTAATTACATTTGACCGGAAGTATCTTTTCAAAGGGAGTTCCAAGTTTTTGAAACAATTATTTCATTATAGTACAGATAATTTTATAAAAGATTAGTATTTAAACGCAGTTTGGAGGTAACGCATTTTTCACTTTTTATATTTAATTCGATCAAGACTTGGTGCAGATAACTGAGAAATTCAAGTATTTACAAACAATGTGTTTACTTACATTTGTGTATGGCCCTGCAAATCTCCATAACCCACCAAATCCACAGCTTTGTAAATAATGTAACTGCTGCTGACTTGTGTCTTCACAGGCGATCATGTTCTGTATGATTGCTTGTACAGAGTTTACTATGGCTTGGTCATAACAAGAGGACAATACACTATTGATTTTTGCATCAAGTAAATTGTGACTATAAGAAAAATTCAGATCTATTAAAGTAACATTAAATGATACATAAATTTATCCAAATGCAGCACTATTTATTAGCAGCTATTATGCACGATATTAATTTAGAATGCACTAGAAACTTACATAACTGGGAAGACTTTAGGAAACACTACGGAGGCTTCCGCAAGGTACTCATAAAGAATCCGTTGCTCGTTTTCATCAGTCGAATTTTTTACTAAAGTCACCAAAACAGTTAAAACCAAAGTTTGGGTTGAAAAGTCTGTCAGTACTTCTGGATCAAGTAATACATTGTTTTCATTGCTCACGCTTACTCTAGCACTTCGATTCTGTAGCAATGACAAAAATTTTAGTATGTATACATTGTTTTAGATTCATGTAAAATTAATGAACACTGTTAAGACAGCACTTAAAAATTGTATATGTTAAACGGAAACTACGCTAATGAAATAAAAGTTTTTACACGTCTATAATGTCTACGTGTAAAAATAAAAAATATATAAAGAATATATGATATTAACATACCTTTGGCTCTGCTTCTTCAGTTGGTTTTGTTTCCTTTGCAGTCGGTACAGAAAAGGATCGCTGCGTTTTAAATAAAATCCGTCCAGTCTTGTGAATGACGCATACGCCGTCATTTTTTGGACAAATTGATGGAGTGTGACACATACAGGGGACGAGTTGTATTGTGTTTTACACAATCCAGGCACAGACAAGGCAGATATAGGCAGATGCGAGCATAGACACCGAAAGAGTAAACAGAGACATATACAAAAACATAATACAACAAACAATGTCACTTAATGTAAAGTTGAATTTTGTCTTTTATGCTAAAAGAGCATTGTATGCTAAAAAATATAAAAACGTAATAAATATGGTATTTTAATTCATAAACACTGGGGAATATTGATTGTTCAATCAATTATGAACTCTATACAATAACAATATTTTCCCGCTTTCGAATCGTTTTAAACTCATGTGCAAAGTAATTTTTTTTTATACTCTATACATTATGTTAACATTTGATTACTAAGCCTACATTATTAATGATATTTATGTGTATTTCATTTCAGCTTATGAATTTTATCACATTTTACTCACTTTATTCTCAAAACAAAATTCAGATAATTTATTACTCCAAATTTAAAAAACACTAATTTTAAGTCGGATATAATTATTTGTAATATGTATAATATCTTTAAATCTCGATTAAAAATGAAAGGAGAAACGTAAAAAACAGGCTAATTAACAACGGACAAGTACAGCAATATAAGGAAACTTGTAAGTAACATCATTAGAACAATTAAATGCAAAAAATATATATACATAATATATATGTATAAAAAGAAAAAGAAGCAATTACAAATGAGAACATCAATATTTCGAATTTCTTTACAATGTTTCTTACTTCGTTTTGTTCTTATAACAGAAATGAATATTACTTATTATTTAAGTATTTAAGTAGCCCATAAAATCTACAGTCTGTAAATAACACGTATTAGGAACATACATCTCAACATGGGCGGCTTACTTATTTGCCTTTGTTCAAAGATTTTATGAAGGACAACAAATATAATAGAATATACATTTACTTTTGCCACATAGCATTTCGATCAAATGAAGATATATGTATCATGTCCGTGTGATGTCAAATTACAGAATTTTATACGCGATGCTTTCACATATATCGGGATAAATCACCTAATATTAAAACGTTATCTCTATATAAAATGTTATCTTTGTTTGTTTTTTTTTTTTGACAATAGCAAAAAATATCTGTAGGGAAAATCTTTGGTTTAGTATAGAATTTTTTCTCAAGATTTTTCAGATCATAATCAGATGATAATTAGTGCTATAGCCGACAACAACAAAAATTTCGCTATTTATGTATATGTTGGGCTAACGAATTATTAATAATTTAACGCGTTGGTGCGATATCTGTATACAGTTTTGTCTCGTTATAAGTCCAGGCACTTGGGGGACAGGTCGAACCTTTACCGAAACGGTGCTATTCGGTTCGCCTTTGCTTTTTCAAAAACTTTTTTGCCGTTTTCTTTCAGTCGGACAATGCAGTCGCTATCTCTCGCTCATTTTCAGTCTGTAGCACCGAAATTGCAACCGCCAACAAGAGGTCCAATTCTGAAGACGCCAACTTCACCGCGAAATATTTATTTAAACAAATGAAATAAACAAACGACAAAGATTTTTTTCTTGTATTTCAAGAGCGGTAGAATATACCCCTAAAATTCAAAAACCTTAAGTGTTTATATCATTATAAAAACCATCACCGAAAAACTGCCGAATTTCCGGCCGAGAATGTACAATGTCCCCTTAACGAAACAGAGGACCCGTAACTATAATGCAGTGATTCCAAATCGGTGGGGGCGCGAAGTGTTTCCTGGGGGGGGGGGGGGGGGGGGGTGTCGCTACGTTTTTTTCTTTTTATGATTAAGTCAGAATTATATTCTGAAATACCTATTTTTAATGGGTTTTCTTTACCTTAATAAATTTACCTTATCTTATATGTGCGTGTGGGTGGGGAGGGGGGCAGTTTATTTGAATATTATAAAAGGGGGTCGCGACTAAAAAAAGGTTGGGAAACACTGCTATAACGGGACAACGCTGTATATGGTTTGAATTTTTCTTTTTGTCGGCTACAGTACTATGGTAATAAAAATACGTCGTTGGAGTTAAAAATATGTGAGTGTCCACGAAATCTGGAAAAATATGACCGCAAGCAAAGAATATTTTGCATAGTACCATTTGCACCCTTAAACGAAAAGTGTTTCTGTACATTAGAGCTGTTCGAGTACTCCAATATTCGAGTCGAGCCGGGACTCGGTTCCCGAGCCAAGCCGAGTGCTCGAATGAAGCGAGCAGCTTGATAAAAAAGCGAGCGGCTGGAAACAATCGGGTGGCTCGAACGATCCACATGTTTCGTTCGTCAATCGCTACCTTCACTATGCAAACTACTCCAAATTTTGACAGCTTACAGTCAGGTTATAACCTTTCGAGTGTCAAATAAGGTAAGTTGTCAAAATTTGAGATGCCACGTGTTTTTACAAATGCCACCCGATTGTTTCCAGACGCTCGCTTTTTAATCGAGCCGCTCGGTTCTTTCGATAGCTCGGCTCGGATCGGTTATTCGAAACGATTATATCGCGGCTCGCTTGTTCCGAGTACTCGAACAGCTCTACTGTACATAGATACTTTTATACTACAGTCGTGTAAGGTGACTTACCGGATATATGTGGTATGAACGTAGTGTAAAGGTCTAATTATAAAAAGTAAATGATGTGTCACATCCCTGTAAATTTATCCTATGAATATTTATAAAATAAAACGTACCTGATGTGTTAAATACTGTTTCTGTTGTCGAGCTTGAGTGAGCGCAGACTGATCGAGTAGATCCCAAGACTTTTGGCGACGATTACTAGGATTGCCCGACGTTGATCCAGATGTATCCTGTATAATAATACACAGTTTGTTAGAACCATTTAAGCATTTCAAGCGCTAAAAGTATGTAGTTCTCTAGAATTTCGAATTCCAATTTGAATGGCACCTACTTCTAAGTATTTTCAACTTCAGCTCTAACTTTATTTATGTTTGTTAAGGTAATAAAAATGAATTAATAACATACAAATGTTTAAACTGTATTTCATGGTATAAAGTGTATTTACTTAATTTATCCTTGCAATAAAATCTTAACAAATACCCTGTCAGTATTAGTTTTTTGAGCTTTCATTTATTAACTAACTTATGCTGTTAAACCGACTTTATTTATCATATTTATATTTGTGGTAAATAAAATATAAGAAATGCAAGAAGTACTTACCGTATTATGTGGTAGTAAACTGTCAAGGCAATCTGTGCTACCGGATTCCACACTTTTCGCAATTGAGTGTCTAATATGGCATCTACTTCGTACTTCCTCAGATACGGAAACCAATGCTAATTGTGTAAAAATACAACAGTTATTAACCGAAACGTATAAACAAGGAGATTAGTGAAAACTTACCAGCCAAGTATGCTACGCTTTCCGGTGTTACTTCAAACTTGTCTCTTCTGAAAGGTTTAGCTACAATACCCAACAACATAGTGAGTACTCTAGCTGTTCTTGTTACGGTAGTCGGCGTGGGATGCCTGTATCCTTTTAAAAGATGTCCAACCAATGCAAAGTGGAAATTGGACTTGAACGAGAGTCCTACAGCATGATCTAATTGTTTGAAGTGCCACTCTAAAGGCTCGCGCGTCGACATCATAACATGCTCCAAAGTCTAAATGAATATTAATTATCTCTTAAATAACCACAAAATGCACTAGATACAACAATGTATAATGAAGAGGCTATATAAATGTCAACCTTATCATCAAACGTTCCCTGAGAATCCAAAGTATGCAAATTTTGTTCAAGTAGTGCCAAACCGTATGCATACAGAGATGCCTCGTCCAATTGAAGAACTGACGTCGCAACCCAAAATAAATATCTATGTATTGGAGATTCCTTGAAAGTATTAAAATTATTAATCAAAATTTCGAATTCTTACAAATTGCATTAAAATCCCCATATTAACTATGTTCGTGTATATATTAAAAATTTTGTTACGCTACGAATACTTTTGCACGCCACTGTATAAGTTTTAATGAAAATTGAATACAATATTCAATTTCGTAATGAAGAAATAATATTTTGATACCACGAAGAAATTTAAATGTTTATCGAATATTGAAAACAATTTTTGTTAATATGGAGCTTTATTAAATGTCTGGAAAAATGTTACTTACAGGTCTGAGTAACGGTTGTAATCGGGTGAGGCACATAATAATTGCTTCGAGCAAAGTAATGTCATTAAAACTTTCAAGCGCTTTTACCAATATTCTCAGTAACTGTTTCATATCTTGGTCAGTGATACTTTTACTGATACATCCGAAAACAATCAAAGCTCGTGGCTGAAGAGCTGGATTAAAACAGAAAGCAAAATTCCTCGCCAAAGAAGTCCAGGTTTTCAACCAGTCACACTGTGGAATGTCTCGCATACAAGCCTCCATAATCTCAAGAAGAGCATCCGTGATAATCTCTAGACTGGTCAATGAAAGCCTCTCTTTATCGTGAGCTCCCGTAACGCTACGTTCGTTGCTGAACCATTTCTCGCTCGAATGTCTATAGCTAGATCTAAATGCTGTGCCCGCAGCAGATTTCACTTTACTAATACCGAAGAGTAAATAAAATTTTGGAAGAGAGAACTCATCCAAACTCATCCGCAATATTCTATACGTGTCTTCTGAAAAAGAAGGAGAGCTACAGGTGCAGAGTGAGTGAATGCTGTTGATGACCAAACCATGAGTGGAAGCACGCATACTCAGGCTCCCAGAGCAAACGAGAAACGTTACTGTGTGAAACAGATAAGGCAAATGTTTTCCTACGTCTAGACAGTTATTGAAGGACAACATCAGTAAATATCTTGCCAAAATAGCGATATCGTCCCATCTTGTGTGTTGTTCTAATAACGGAGTCGGGGAAGTACACGTCTTATCAACAACTCGACAAAGCCTCCCTATTACTTTCTTCGCCACCAACTGGACATTTCCAGACGCTAGAGCTACGGCCGTGTCAGCCATTATTTCAACCGTTGGAGAACCAAGTCCATAGGTGACACTGCGCTGAATGAAGTTATCCAGAACTGTGTCTATCAAGTCTGGCAACCTTCCAATCGTGCTCCATATCTTTGCTTGTATACTCGGATACATCTCCACCTCTTCAATGGTTAACGTGATTAATTTCTCTAAGATCTTTGTAACTTGTTTCTGACGTTTTCCTCCTTCGTCGTTCGGTTTGTAGAATCGCACGAGATTATTCAGCCACGGAGTCATGTACTCCAAACAGAGATGTTTCAACTCAATACTCGATAATCTGAATCCTTGTATACATTCCTCTAGAAACTCCAACGTAAGGTGTGGATCATTCGCAGCTAAAGTTTCACTCAAATGTTTGATAAATATTGTGTTGTTCGATGGTATGCAGAGACCAGAGGTCTCCAAGAGTTGCCCTTCGATTTTCAAGTCAAAAGTCGCAGTTAAAGCACACAATTGATTGTATG
Source organism: Andrena bucephala (assembly GCA_947577245.1). Classification (NCBI taxonomy): domain Eukaryota; kingdom Metazoa; phylum Arthropoda; class Insecta; order Hymenoptera; family Andrenidae; genus Andrena; species Andrena bucephala. The sequence continues at coordinate 27,956,489 of OX387717.1, read as the reverse complement.
CTGCTGTTCTTAGATTTGGATCGGAACTACCAAGATTTAATAATGCCATGTTCAATAATGTACCAGGTACGTCTTTAGGCCTAATCTTTGAGTGAACAGACACAGACTCCGGCTGCGATAATTCCCATCGATTTCTTATATGAATTATAGCCTGAGCGATACTATCACAGTCGTTATGAATAAAAGATAATGGGCCAGTTTCATTCGAAATGGTCAATGTAAATTGATTGTCGTCTACCACACAAACTTCCTCTATTTCAGACGCATAATAAACATCGTTTAAAAGAACAGAATGCGACAACACTTTACATTTCTCTGCCGAGGTGATTTGTATAGCAGTTGGTCCAACTTTCACCGATACCTTAGTGTCCTTGTGAGAAAGTTTCAAAGCACTGTTAAAGACCTTTAAATCTTCGTCAAGGGAAAGCGTGGCACCGGGCAATTTCTGTTGGTCGACGTCGATCACGTCGTTCAAACGACCCGGTCCGTCAATGAAGACTACTTTTCTGTTACCTTTCAATGGCGCCAAGATTCTATCATGAAACTTTGTATATTCTCTCACCCAACTGTTACAATTGTAAATGTACGCAGCGTGAATGTTTTCATAAGCCACTTCGGGCAACACGTAAAACCATTTCTGTAGAAATTCTGTTCTGAACCGATTGTCTGAACACGTGTGAGTAAAATCGACAACCAATTCGAACGGTGAATGGCAAAATGGTTTTAGAGTGAGAATAACGTGATATATCAACAAATCACCATTCGTGTCACCAATTCTATCAACAATATAAAAATATATATGTACGCGTATATAAATACAATGACGGCGGTAAGATCATAAAAGAAAATACTTGTATACATAAATAAAAATATTATATTTAAGAATTTTTAATAATATACTAAGAAATTAATTGCTATTTCTCATTGGTCATAAAAATGTGCTTTAAACGGCAACTTCTGTTATTACTTTACTCTATATATCGTCAGGGGCTGTCCTTAAATTACGTAAGGGTGATTTTGGCGATATCATGCTCCCTCCCTCCCCCAGTATAAGAATTCTTAAGATTTCATATTGCAAACCCCTTCTTACGTAATATTTTTGACTTTGAATTGTTTCCATTATTAAAATTCTTTTAAAGGTTTATACAATTCATTTAAATCGGTTTCGGGAAATTTAAACTAAAAGAACTTCTCTGGAACATTAATGATAGAATTTTTATTTATTGAAAATTAGGATAAAAAATATTACGTAAGACGCTACCCGACTCTCCCCTCCCCGCCTTGTAAGAAAACGTAAGAAATTCGGGACCTCCTCCCCCCCAAAAAAAGCCTTACGTAATTTAAGGACGACCCCTTATGTGGTTTGATATGCAAATGATAGAATAAACACAATTCTTCACCTACATACATAACGTTTCAATACGTACTTATAACGCCTGGCAATATAATAGAACACTGGATATCCTTGTTTACTAGTTCCTGCTTGATAGAAAATGTTTAAATTCTTGATACTTTTGAATTCTTCCTTCTCGTGCATATTATGCTTCACCATAATTTCTTCGAAGTTCGTTGATGACATGTCAATACTTGACCACCGTGCGTAGGACGAGGAAAATAGTAAGCTATCGAAATAAAGTAATTCGAAAAAAAAAAGATGTTCGAATATTATAAATTAGTATTTACAGTAGTAATTTATAGATGGAGAAGTATTTTTAGCATAATTACTTACTGCGAGTCTACTGGCTTATGTTCCGGGGGACCAAGGTATGCCAACAGCGTAGCCATTTTATCGAACGGTCTTCTTCCGACTGCTTTATGGTCTCGGCTGCTACTAAGATAGTCGCCGATCCTTTCTTGATGATTCCAAAGCAATCTGTGCAACGCTAAGACATTGGCGTCCGATACAAACGACATTGGATGACTGGCTTGATCGACTGTTTCACAATCCGAGGCAATCTGTATGAAAAATCTTCTTCCGATTTCAAAGTGTGCTCGCAGAAAGTCGTTGAACGGTAACATGTGCTGCTCTTTACTGAATTCAACGTGATTTGCGATGTTTTGAAGTATCTTAGACATTAGCATCAGACCTCTTTTAACTTGGGGAGGTACAGGTTTATTCACAATACCCATTTCTTGAGGCGATACAATTGCTGGATTGATGAACCGCAAGAATATCACTGTCCCTACAGCTCCAATATTGTTCTGTGGACATTGCGGAAACCTTTTACTCAGTACTTGATATAAACAATGGCACATACTCCGTAACTGCGGTGGAAAGCTGAAAAGATAATCTTATTTAACATAAAACGCGTTGAGTAACATTAAATGGATGCCTTAAAAATGATATAATATAAAATAAACATACGAAATGGAAGTCATATGTACATGAATGCTCTGTTAAGGGGGGAGCCCTATTTAGGACGCTAGGAATAAGGTAATTCTTGGGAATTTTTTTTCTATGAAACTGTTAAGCGGATCTTTTCCAAACTTTCAGGGTGTTTTCAGTTCATATTCAAACAATGAAAATTAATTTTTATGTTACAGTGTTCGGTAGAAATGGAGATATATGAACACGTTTGTTAGGATTCGCGCGCCGGAGTTGCAAATTGGCGATTGTAATGGTGGTCCCATTTCTTCCCTGAAATAAAAAAACCAAGGATTTTCTTATTTCTAGTATAATTGCATTGTCGATGAACCTAAGACATTGATAAATAAATTGAATTAAACAACTCTTTTTCCATAAATAGTACGAAATATCTTGGGGCAGAATCGTAACTTTTTCTTTGAAGTCCCACCAATTTAGCAAATTTTAACTTTTTTTCGTTTTTTAGGTTCATCGACAGTGTAATTATACTAGAAATAAGAAAATCCTTGATTTTTTTATTTCAGGGAAGAAATGTGGCCACCATTACAATCGCCAATTTGCAACTCCGGCGCGCGAGTCCTGACGAACATGTTCATATATTTTCATTTCTACCGAACACTTTGTATTGTAATAATTAATTTTCATTGTTTGAATGTGAACTAAAATACCCTGAAAGTTTGGAAAAGATCCGCTTAACAGTTTCTTAGAAAAAAAAATTCCCAAGAATCACCTTATTCCTAGCGTCCTAAATAGGGCTCCCCTTAATAATAATATAAATAATGAAAAAATGATTTGTATATTATCTATGCTACGTATAATCTATTGTCTAATAACTCACCGATCAGCTGAAGATACTATAGCATCAAATACTTTCTGCGTTAATGCTATTAAATTGCGACCGTTTTGCTCTATATCTTCATTAGCATCTATTCTAGCACTATCAACTTCAAAACCAGTTGTAGGATCATCTAGCAGGGGAGTAATCAAAGGCTCCAGTAAATTTTGTAAATAACTAGCACCGTAAATTTTGAAACAGAATGCCATGATTTTGCTTCCAAGGCTGTTTCCTCGAAATAGCGTTTGCATACAATCCGAGACTTCAACTTCTCGGTAAAACATATTCCATAAAAGTGGTGATAATAAGTGCTTTGCATCAAACAATGTCACAAAAACTCGTGCCAGTTCATCCATTTGATTTGTCGTCACAACATTGGCTAAAGCCATCGCAATAGGCAGCTCTCCTTTGTCACTAATCATTGTGACGAGTTGAACCAATTGCTCGAACCTATCAGCCAGTACTGTCTCTGCTAGTGTATCAAATTCTGTTCCCTGTTGAAGAATTTTGGTCAGAACTTCCATAAATGCTGCTCGCGTTTGCAGATCTTGATTATAGCCCAAACCTGTAATTTAAATTTAGAAAACGTACAAAATTGAAAACTGTGAGACTAAAAGGAAAACCGTGGCCAACTTATATTAAATTATAGTTTTACTTACTTAATGAATGCATCAAACCGCTATCAATATTTGCGCTGAGAAGATTGCTCATTGCTTGTATGGTAGCATTGCGTAAAGTAGATAATTTGCCGCTGCTTAATCGTGGTTGCTGAGACACAATCTCCTTTTCTTCGCTAGCCGCTTCATTGCAGTCATTTAGTAAATTCATGAAAAGGGTAAAATATTTTAAAAATAACTGAGATTTCGCTTCCATTAAATCGCCACGATCAGATTCTTCAGGTTGAAGAGGAAGACCTCGTAGCAACGCTCCAACTGCTTCCATACAAGCTTGATCTAAATCCCTGAAAAATAAAATAAAAGTGTCCAATACGTGGTGGAATCAGCTATACTTACAATTAAATTATGATTATTATGATATAATTTCGGATTGTATAATTGAAATTGTGTGATAACTCGAGAATTATATTCCATTCATTAAGTAAAATTACATTTCTATCAAATCAGCTGCTATAAAATATAATTAGAAAAAATAAATATGTCCAATCCAGCTCGTTCATTTATCTAATTATTATTCATATTTTTTTACACAATATCTTTTCATTATATAGATATTGAGTAATTAATTGTCGAAAATATTCTACACAAATAAAAAAATTATTATTAAAAATTAACTTACTAATTATTAGTCAAATTTATTCTACACAAAATAAACCGAAAATCATTATTTGAAGGTGGGTATTTTATGTAAACGTATGATAAATAAGAATTAATTACTCACCGAGTATAAACAGTCAAGTCTTCACTAGTTGATTGAGTAATTTGATGAGTAGCGCCCATAACCCAGTCAGTTAAATATTCGACAAGTTTATTTCTGAATTTCATTTCTTGCCGAAACGCCAAATCATCTCGCCTTTTCATCATTGCTTCCACAAGTTGACATAATTTTGTCTTAATATGTATAGAATGTACAGTCATGTCTAAATGCCTAACATATCGGACAATTGCTAACATCATTCCTTCTATACTGGTCATTCCAAGGTATTCAGACGGTTGATCTGTCTTGGAATCCAATATATTTTTCATTATGAATATTATATGCTCGATAAATTGTGTATTAACGTCCATCACTGTAACTTGCCCCTGCTGGTTAAAGAATTTCTCGACTATGCTTTTGATCTGATCAAAAAGTATTGGGTACAAGGCAGGGCTCATCTCGTGACCGACTAATTCTTTAACATGTTTCTGAATTTGATTTCCAAATTTTTCGTTGTTACAAATTAGCAACCTTAGTAAATTCAGAACAAATTGCGTACAATATTGCACTTCTTGGCTTGGATTCAATAAGCAAGATGTAGGTTCCTGTTGTTTCGAAGAACTTTTCTTTGGTTCTGGATTTGGAAGCATGCCCGATAATGGCCTATTTGGTGAACGCTTCTGCAAGCATACTCCGCCTAAAGCGCAGAGAAATCCCGTCATGTTTGCCCATTCGTTAATTTGTTCCTCCAATTCATGCTCCGAATTTTGATGCGATGCTCTTCGCTTTCCGGTGCTTCGATGACACGATTCCATTTGACCGTCTTCCATTTTAGATTTCGGATAATTCATTAACTGCCGACAAGTGACTTCCCAATTTCTAAACGTTTCTTCCCAAGCCTAAATACAGGAAGGAGTATACTTTTTATTTTATTTTTCTACTTGTGAATATTAAATTTAAAAATGCTATGTTCACTATATTAAAAAATATTCATCTAATACTACTTATGCTACGTTTATAATATGAAAATAACGCTTTAATACGATTTGAATTATTAATAATAAACGTTATAAATAGTAGAATTATGAATAAATAACATAATGCCAATTTTATAACTCTATGTAATTTCGATTAGAATAAAGTTTCATTTTTCAAGAATCAAATTTTAGAATTAGGGCGCTATTATTATTGATACAAACTGTATTAATCAATAAAAATATGAAACATGAATTATTCGATATACATACAGGCTGTACGCCGTTTACACAATGTTCTATCTTCCTCAATAAGGCCATAATTCTTTTTTGTAAAGCAGCGCGCCCTAAAAAGTACATGACATACACATTCAATGTATTGTTATTGTTATTTATAAAGCAATTATGCATAATGTATTAGAATTGAAATGATAAGAACAATAATACAGCCATAATTCTATAATGTATTAATAATATAATGTTTCGAGTAACACTTACCATGACTATGGTCGTGATAACATATCTTACTTTCCCCGCTGGCTGTTATGGTAACAAGGTCTTTAATACTCTACTGCAGCCATATTAGGATTATACTAATCAAAATACAAAGTGAATTCAAAAATTCATGAATGAATGTTTGAATTCAAATAAAAATATTTTCACTAGAGACCCGAATCGAAATTAAATTAGAGAAAGTAATATTATCGTAATATCGATTAAAAGTAATTTATTTCTATTAATGTTTCCAGCAATAGCACTTTCCGGCAAGGGCACTCATAATCGGTAACTCTATAATACTATTTTACGACTTCATTTTGAATTCTTATAAATATACGTTTGTATAAATGCATTATAGATTGTAAATAAAGATCAAATTTGAAACAAATACATTTACATAGTTTATAGAACGCACTGGTATGTTATTTTGAAACTACGCTGTGATATTATTTTTAACGATTATTTATTCAATCGTTATATCTCGATTCGAATTTCTATTTTTCACTTTGAAAAATAGGATATTTCACTTATAAAATTAAAACAAATGTTAATATCCTAAAAATCTGAACTCACCAGTGATTAACACGGTAGAAGCTTGTGCCAATTCGAGATACAAATGGTAGTTAGGAAGTAAACAAGTTACTGCTACTTCATCGCTACCACAACGAATCTCTGCTTCTTCGCAGAGCAATGCAAAACAAGACATTGACACTAAAACAGCTTCCATGTTTATACTCCACAAGTACATGAAAAGTACCACCTGAAGGATAACGGTATTATTCATTATTTTGTATGAAACATACTAGCATACAAACGTATTTTCTGAGAATATACTTCTATACTGTGGACGAAATTTCGATAAGAACACTACTATTTTTAATAAAAAATGTCAAATAATGTGCTAATACAATTAATGGAAAGCTAGGAAATAATGACGGAAGGATACAAAATAAGAAAAAGTATTAAGAATTTAAAAAATCGTTATATTTTTTGTTATAAACTATATACAATACTTTAAAGTACAGAAAACTAACAAAATTTGCATAGGAACAGTATTAAAAACAAACCATTAGTACAAAAAACATAAAAAGTATAATATTAATAAGATGTACTTCCACCACTATGCTGAATTACTTGAAATATTCTGTTCTTCATACTACAAATTAATTTTTGCAACGTTGTAATATGGATTTTACTCCACTCAACTCTAATTGCCTTTTCGAGCTCCTTAATGTTATTATACTGCTTCCCATTTTTATATACGGCTCTTGATAGGATTCCCCATAAGTTTTCTATCGGATTTAAGTCCGGAGAACGAGCGGGCCACTTCATAAATTAATCACATAAGACAATCACGAAGAAAATGTTGTTTTTCAACAAGATAATGCCGCAATTCATATATTTAAAAAGTAACGCGAATGGTTTCAGCAAAAAGATTTATCACTTGTAAAGTGGCCCGCTCGTTCCCCGGACTTAAATCTAATAGAAAACTTATGGAGAATCCTATCAAGAGCCGTATATAAAAATGGGAAGCAGTATAATAATAATGAGCTCGAAACGGCAATTAGAGTTGAGTGGAGTAAAATCCATATTACAACGTTACAAAAATTCATTTGTAGTATGGAGAACAGAATATTTCAAGTAATTTAGCATAGTGGTGGAAGTACATCTTATTAATATTATACTTTTTATGTTTTTTGTACTAATGTTTTGTTTTTAATACTGTTCCTATGCAAATTTCGTTAGTTTTCTGTACTTTAAAAGTATTACATATAGTTTATAACAAAAAATACGATTTTTTTAATTCTTAATACTTTTTCTTATTTTGTATCCTTCCGTCACTATTTCCTAGCCTTCCATTAATTGTATTAGCACATTACTTGACATTTTTTATTAAAAATAGTAGTGTTCTTATCGAAATTTCGTCCACTGTATTACGAATATCAACAAACCTCCAGTTTAATATGTGCCTGCTTACAAATAGCAATCTGGCTACCCACATTTGCATAATCCTTGTTTTGTGCCAGAAAGGCATTTCTACAAATCAATATTTCTCTAAGCCATTTTAATATACAGGTATAATTAACTATTTGATGCTGAATCAATTTCTGAGAAATGGAGAAGAGAACTTGTGAACTAACATCCCAAAAAGTGTTAATTGGTGCTTCTGGATTCCATGCTTTTATTTTATCTGGATGATGTAATACTAATAACGCTTCCATTGCTTCATAAGCAATATCTGTCATGGTTGGTTGATGAACTAAAGAAACTAAACCATTGATCAATTCTAATGTCGAGCTCTGTATTTCATGACCTGCTTTCCCTTGATTCTGCAAAATCGTACAAAAGTTTACGAAGCATGTAATACGCGCATGCTATTCGCTTCATGAATTACGATTGAAATTTCGATGCGAAACACTTACATTCAGTAATAGCATTGGATCCGCATGAATAAGTTTCACCATCCACAAAAGTAGATTTCTATAACTTGATATTTCTTCTCCACGGTCCTTGTACTTATTCTGTTCTTTACCTTTCAGCGTTAAACTTTGAATCATTCGCAATGGTGTGTGTGATATGTAACTCTGTGTGACTTTATTTAAAATATCAGTAAACATATTCCTAAGTTCTGTACTGCGCGAATACAGAAGATCTATTTGAGGCCACCATGACAGTCTTGGTTGAGTTACAATTCTAAAACAAAAAGCTCGTTAGAATACTCGCTACTATTTACTTTAGTGTTACCAAAAAAGTTCTGTTATTTTAATTGAGCCTGTAGTGTAATTAAAATACACTCTCGTATTAATATTAAACAATCTTCTTTTCTAAATCCAAAGAAATCTCTAATGCACATGTATTTAAATAATAGATTTATATTATCTCTCTATTAGAATTAATTTTTCCGTCAAATTTTAAAACTGTTATAAATTATATATTTGCAAAGGAATTGTTAGCATGTACTTATATTTATTTATAATTCTTCTCTTACTTGTATAATGAGCTAACCAAGACGAATTGGTATGTCGATGGAAAATTCAGGTTCAAGCAAACTTTAAGTACTTCGTTGTTGTGAGGCTTAATGCGAAAACAGCTAACAAAACAGTCTATCATTAGGTCAATGTCCTGGGCAACGTAGTTCTGACCACGAGAGAATAGCTTCCCTGGATTGAAAAGTAGTGCCATCAAATCGTTCATTACATGCTGGACAAGTGTGAATATAACGTTGTTTGAGTCTGAGCTATTTATGTAGGTTGATGCTTTACAAAGCTTAATGCAAGTAACCGCTGCAGCTTCTACTAGTTGTCTACTAGAACTGCCGTGCATTCCTAGGCCTCGTCTAACACTATCGATGAATTGCTTTTTCTTCGAATGCCTTGGCGAACACGGAGCACCGGAATCAGCATTGACTATTTCCACCAGAACTTTCGGTGAAAGTATGAGAAGCATGATCTGCAAAGGCCAAACAGCTGCAGCTCTTCCCTTCTTATTGTCGGCAAATGTATCAAGACTGTCGAATAATTCTTCGCATGCTTTCCCGAGTTCCTCGTTCGGTTTCTTTTGAAGATCAGCAAATTCATGCGGATAAGTGTCCATCCAATTCCAAATTGCTTTCTCCAAAGAATTCATAAGAACTATATGCGCTGATTTCTTCAGTTGTTTAAATTTCTGTATCGTCTCTATAATAATAATGTATTAGGCATTAGCGAGAAATAAGAAGAAAGATAAACACAGGCTTCTGTTGCACGAAACATTTTGCAAGTTCATTTCCTATAAGCATTTACTATAATAACAGAATTACCATTTAAAAGTTTTGTAAGCCTGTAAACATCCACATTTATATGTTGAATTAATTCAATATCACTATAATCAGCATTCTCATCGCCACATTTTGCTAGCTCCTGAAGTCTGGCCGATATTCTGTTAAATACAGCATTGAAAAAGTTTAAACTTAAGGCGAACAGCACTTTGCTTGCCAAATTTTTTAAATGAGCATATTGGGGACTATCATTTGGTAAATCTGAAAATTATATCGAGTTTTTTTAGTTCCAATATCTGTTTAACAAAAATTAATATTATACAGAGTAAATCACGTAACTCGTCCACCCCTAATAACTTCCAAAATATGAAATTTAAAAGAGCAGTGAATTTTTTATAAGACAGTATTAAGCTTTGTTTGTCCTGAACCAAATAATAATAACCGGTGTATCGAAGTGAACAGGCATCGCTTTGAGCACCTACTGTAACTAATTGCAAGGCAAGTAGCGAGACCATGAACAACGTTCTTGCAAATATCTCGCTAATTATTAGGTTTAAGACAACTAAACCTTAACACTTTCTTATAGAAAATTCACTGCTCTTTTAAATTTTGATGCAAAAGACATGCATTCTATTTCAAAATTTCAAGATCTCCTCGATGGTTCGTAAACAGATTATTTAAAAAAAAAAACATTTCAGCGTCATGTGTTCTATATGAAACACTTTTTGTAGAACACATAGTTTAGCGAATATTCGAGGTGGAAAAAATTACGTAACTCACACTGTATAAACAAAATGGTGTGAATTATATTTCAAGTCCCATTACCTATAAATTGGCATATTTCCCTAAGCAGAAATTTCACATTCATAGCCTCGTCAAACTTAGCTGTGTCTTTCGGTTGATTCGCAAGACATTTTTCCAAAGTGTCCAAAACAATAATAATCGATTCATAGCAATGCCGATCTTGGTCTGTACTATGGAATATACGGTGACCCCAAATATATGGTACCATTTCGTTAACACCTTGAAGTATCTTGGTGAGGCTGGATATTACAAGGGAGAAACGGTAGCGAGAGATTTGTATCAGACATTTTTTGTTCCTTTCTTCGTTCAAACGCGAGTGGGTGGTTTGAGGGCCACTGTGACACGGTAACTGTATATAAAAAAAAAGTCATTATATAAACATCTAAATAGTTTTGAAGTTCCAAGTACAAAAAGTAAAGTGCTTCGTTCGTTTGAATATAAAGTATAATACAATAAGTAGATCATAATAAATTATTCAGTGTATTCTGTTGTATTCGATTAGTATATATATATATATCTTTTATGAAATGCAATATAAGAAATATATAATAGAAAATTTTTCCAATAAAACATACTATATAAATATAAATCTATAAAGTATATACATTATGTTATAAATAATGTTTTTGTTTTGAGACTGTGCAATTTGTAAATTTGTTCAAGTTCTTTTTAGCTTTTCAATGATTTTTTGGCAGTAATTAATAATGTTTATCAGTAACGTAAATAATTATTATTCTTCGTATATGCTCGATCTGTTGGGGAAATATAAAATGGACAATCGCCGCATTCATAAAACTCTTATCGCGATCCTTACAAGTTGCATTCACGCTATGTATTTAGGTATATTGAGTAATCGAAGACACCGTTGCAAATTCATATACCATTGACAGAAAGCTGAAAAGTTCTATGCATGTTCGTATAATTACGTTTGGCCGCATTTAAACGCATTGATGTGCGCCATAGATTCGAATTCTTCGATAAACCGTGCGTGAAGCGAATGCAATTTTCATTCATGTTATACCCGTGACACGACGGAAACGGCGTTGTGTGGGTATAGAGGGGTTACGGGACCGGGAATGAAAGTCTACAGGGTATCCCAATAACTTATCCCGAAACTTTTTTTGGCAGGAAATATTCCATTGAATAATATAAACGATAAACACTATCAATGCCTGAATATTACGAATATCAAAATTATCTATCGGTACATTCGTGTATAAATAGCATAAAATTAAACAATTATATGGAAGATATAGTTACTTTGTTTAACAATCCGCGTAATTGAAGTCGGCTGGATTTAATGGTTTTGATAAATAACTTTAATTTTTATGTAAAGTATGCCACTTGCTTTATTTTATACACTGTGCGACGTTTGAGATTCTATTGTATTTCGGTTATACGAAAGAAATTCGTAAATATTCACTTAAAATATAATTGGCTTTTTTAATGTTTATCGCGTTAGTTACATGGTTCTGTACTATTCAATTTGAAAGCGAGTAATATTCCGAAGAAATTGTTTGAATAACATCTAAATTTTGGAACACCTTGTATACACCTTAACTGAATAGCTGACAGGGTGGAGAGGAAAGAGAAAAGGGGCGAAGGTCAAACCGTGGACTCAACGGCGTGTAGAGGGAGGAGACGCGAGAAAGCATCTTCCCATGAATGAACGAATCAATCAACGAACAATCGAATGACGGTGCATTCATGGGAACAACGACATCAATGATTACTGGCTACACCACCGGAACAAGAAATAATAATCATATTTTACGCGTTAAATTACTCCTCGCCGCGAAATCCACGAGATTGATTTAGGACCGTCGTGTCATACAAAATCGTATTTCACGTTTTACATAAATCTAAAAAAATGAAAAACAAGCAAGTTCAATTGCAAAACTATTTTCATCGTCTAATGCAAGTTCCTTTTCGCCAAGGAGAGTGTGAAGAAAATCGAGCAAAGCAAAGAACGGCAACAACAAAATAAATCTCGAGAAAATAACAAGAAATCTGTCATGCATTCGATTTTTCTGAAATTTGCTTCGATAGAAAATAAGATGTGGAAGAGGACTGGCTGAAGCGAAACGAGTAGACGATTTAACATTAGAAAAAGCTGACGGCTGTCAGTCACTGTCTCAACGTACATATGTACTTGTTCCATTCAGTGTTTTAACTTGCCACCACTTCCGAACGTTCACTTTGCATTTCTTTCATAGCCTTCACAGAGGAATCGCGACGATTAAGCAGAAGCTAATTTCTAGCGAAATTTATGTAAGCGAACGGAATAACCGCTGCCGGCCTTTCTGGGTGTGCATTGAACATGGTCTTTCTAATGTTAAGTGCCATTTCTTTAGTACAGTAGATACACAAACGAAGAACGGAGAAGCGGCGAAAGCTCAATAAACACAAAAGGAAACAGAAGGAAGAAAGAAGAAAACTAGGCAGAGGAAGAGGAGACAAAAGGGAAAAGAATTAGGCAGAGAGCAAGGAGATCGAGGAAGAGAAATAGAGGAAGGGAGTGAGAAAGAGTGAGAGAAAGCACCGGAAGAGGGTAGGTAAGAAAGAGAGGGGGTGGCCACAGAGAGGGAAGGTGGATAGTGGACGGGAAAAGAAAGCCAAACAGATACGTAGCTCGAGTCACAGCTGTGATGTACCTGTTCCTCGAAACGTGTTATCAGCGAATTCGCCCATTCTTCCGGCTTTTGCGTGCCCATCGCCGTCCGAGGTTCAGTGACGAGCCGTCATCACGTACGACGATTCACCAATTCGCTACGAGCATTCGACGGCGGTACGTCGCCATTTACGAACGTCGACTGCCAGTCGAGAGAGCGCCGCGACGGCTCGCTCACTCTTTCTCACCCGTTGGGGAGGGGCGCCATAGCAGAGCCCTCAAGAATTACAGCGGGCTCTGGTACGAAGATTCTCGCAGATGGAAACGATACCGACCGAACCCACCCGATATTTACCATTTGCTCACCAATTCTTTTGCGTTGTTTAGGGATGTACGAAAAAATTCAAACACTTCCACTGACAGCAGCACAACGCATCAGTGAATAATCAGAATTAATTGAGAGAAATTTGTATCGATACAAGAATCTACACTTGCAAAATACCTTGCGACATTACCATCCCCTTTTTATAAAGTTTTCGAATCATATAAATTTAATACCAAAGAGTTGTTAAAGCATTTCTTTACTCGATCTTATGATCGAACTTTACTTAAGAAACACTCAAGTATATTATGGCATATGAATAAATGATTGTTTTCAACAATTGTGAAAAATTATACTGCTTCTGCTTATTTTGGTCCTTCAATAATGCATGAAAATGGCGGACTACTAATGTGCGAAGTAGTGTACATTTATATATTTAAAAATTTGTAGGAATTTTTGTACCTACCGTGTGCAATATTATTATAGTGAATAATATGGTTTATAAATATTTATGGGTCTATATCGTCATGAACACTCAAATGGACTAAACTGTTAAAAGTTTAATAGATTAGGAATCATACACTATTTTTATAAAACATAAAAACAAAATTTTCATAAAATTCCTTTCAAACGGTCTTGTCATGTCCGATTTAAATAACTTCTTGACACAATAATTATTATGCGAAATTCAAATTGGCCAGACAGACTGCTTAAAAACAAATAAATCTACTGAAATTATTACACTCCTTTCTTTACTTTACATTTTCTTGAAAATATAAAGGTTTAAATACATCTCTTTTTAATCATTCCTGGATTATGAATTTATTTTACATCATGTTACACGTATGAACTAATTCTTTGTTACTTAAGTTATAAAATAACTACTAGCTTAACTTTTATTTATGAATATATAACAAACTTTTGATTAACACGAATAAAATGTCCAATTTAATGCATTGTTAATATGAATTGTCTATATTCTATACAAAAGAGTATTTACAATAATAATTCTACTTTAACTTTTGTCAGATCTGTTGTTGGATTTCAAACCATGGAAACAAAGGATGCATTGGTTATGTTATAATAGTCTCGAATGTTTCATATGTATATAACAATACACTTTAACAATATACTTTAATTTAAAAGATTTATTGTTTATTAAAATACAGTGGCAGATTTTACAAAATTGATTGATGCCTATATATCGTCAATAATGTGTACTGAATAAAATCCAAATGCCTATAATATAAATTATAAGCACTCAACATTCTTTGTTAAATAATACACAGGGACGAAACTAGGTTATAAACAAGGATTCTTTTTGCCACCCCCCCCCCCCCCAAAATTTTACCACCTTGTATTGCCCACCTTAGGAGGTTGAGCCCACACTTTACATAAGAAAGGCATAATAAACGTGTTTATTAACTGTTTTTAAACATATTGCAGGTACCTTAATTTGTTTGCTGTTTGATAACAGAAAAATAAATTTTAAATAGATAAATTTTAATTACATTTCCATAAAATGTGTATCTCCTTTATTCCCAATGGAATAACGTGAAATATGAATTTGAATAAAGCCATTGATGTAGCTTTTCCAAAATTATGTCTTTTTTCTATAAAGATTTCTCATTTGGCGCCCCTCGCAAATCGGCGCCCGGGGCAGAAACATCCGCTGCCCCCCCCCCCCCCCCTCCCTAGTTTCGTCGCTGACAATACATCGCACATATAAACCAGTGTTGTTTATTAATATATTAGAAGTCTACATTTTGATTCACTCATATACTTGAAGTGATATACAAATATTTATGATTTACCAATCAAACATAAAAGTTGATTAACAACCATTTATTAAGAACACACAACATATATTAACAATGAATTTACATGACATAACATGAATTTTATTCTTTCATCTGTACCGTTCCCGTTTTCTGTAATTTTGTTTAAATATGAAGAAAGTATAGGAATAATAGCAACAAGTGGTACAACATCAAAATCTTTTGAACTTTTACATACATCTAGGTGTCAGTCTTGTTAAAACTACAATCTGAAAAAGATTGAAGTATAAACGCATTACGGAGTTTCTAAATACGCCAAACATTCTTTATTCCGATTTTAATATGCACAAATCGAAGCTAACAATAATTATCTGCCTAAGTAATGTACAATAATTAAATCAGAATTGAATTTAATCTTTTCGCTGTGCGGACACGTGTATGCATAAGGGCTCAATAGAGTCTCATTTTACATACATGTGAACTGTCATTTAGTATCAGTAAATAATTATTACCCGAATAATAATTTATTGAAATGTTGTTTAATAATTACTAATTATTTAGCAAACATATTATAACTAATTATTTAACGAACATACAGTCTCGTGAATATTTCATGATTTACCCGTGCATTAAATAATATACTATTCACCGCGTTAATTATTGCTGCAAGGGTGAAATTAGAAACTCACTGATAAAAATCGAGTCTTTTAAATATTTTGTACAATGTACAAGTAAAATTCATTATTTATACAATTTACGTTCTTACTACAAATTTTCCTATTCCTCATTTTTTAATTAAATAACCGATATGTTTTCAGTAAACAATCGTCTACGGACTATTATGGGCGAATTCCATTTGCGCCCAAATTGCGCGCGCGGTCGCGGAAAGTGGAACGCACCCTTAAATTATATTTAAATATGCACGCTTGCAACTTATGTAACAATTTGATGTAATAGGCATACATTTGAAACTATAATTTATAACTATACTATTAAAAAATAATAAAATTAGACACACATTTTTGTTTTATTCTACATAATAAGAGTTCACGTTCACCGCTCATTTGAAATACAATTATACTAGGGAATAGTTTTCGAAGTACATCCAAGGCTCAGGTCCTTTGAATCTTCCCAGTTAGATCTTCTAGTCACTTTTTTACAAAATTTTCAACCACTATTATCTTTTTCTTAAAACAAAAAATTTCATTGCATAAGGAAATTCTTGAAAACACTAAACACTGCTTACAAAATTACATTTGGACACTGTCAAATGGTAGAAAACTGGTTGCGTTCGAATAAGTATATACTTATATAGGGTGGAGAAGGGTGATATTAGCCGTAAATATGCTTCAAAAGCTACTCCCTTGTATAATATGTTTTCCAATGCTTATTACGTTAAAATTCAATTTCGACGCAAGCATCAGTTATACTTTCGTATAAATTAATTATTCATTTTTCCAACAATATCGTTAAAATAAATATCAATGACATTAAAAATTGTCGTTTATTCCTTACGTTTTTTATATCTCACATTTTAGGATATATTTTAAGTGGAATTACATTTTTGTAGCAACAAGTTTATAATGAAAAATTTATTTGATACTAAAGTAAAAGGGAAACTCGAATGCATATTTGGACGAAAATTTTTTAATATCTTCGACTTTCAGCTTAATGTATTAAACATACATATTCTAAAGTTGAAATTTTTAGTTTGTTAATTGTTACCTTATTGTACATTACAAAAAGAATACCATGATTGTTCTATTGTGTAACAGATACTGAAAAAAATATATTTAAACCACGTCAAATATTTCAAGAAATCAATATTGGACTATTAGTTCACTGTCACTATAATAAAAGATTGGACGTATACCTAAAAAACATGATGTATGCATTTTCTGTACATTTGAATCTTTGCGACGACCCGCATAATTCGTATAACGTGGAATATGTGAGATACAAAAACGTTAAGTAATAAAATCTTGTAGTACTCATTGATAAAATAATTATTATACTAGTTATTTCTGGAGTAACGAGTGATTTTTAACCATAAGTTCTTCTTCGAGAACGGATATTACATAGTTTAAAACATCAGTGTCCCGTTGGTGGTGCTTTTCGATGCAGCGAAGACTTTTCGGATCTAAATCTGAAATCCCGATGTTGCAAAGAAAACTGAGTCCATCTGCAAGTTTTATCACACCCTCATTAAGACCAGAAGATGGTACATCCCTGCAAAAGAACGGAATTAATTAACACACGATTAGTAAAAACTTCAAAACCATCTTATTAAAATTTTATAGAAATTTCCCTAGTTTATAGCGGAGTAATTTTTACAAAACAATTTTTTATCAATATACGGTATGTCTAGTTAAGGCAGACTTTTTTTTCTGGAACATATTCATGATATCGGAATTATCTTTTCAAGTATTACTATACATGTACAAAGAGCCTTTTCGTTTCATATGCAAAAGAAAATTTTAAATTTGCTTCAGTAGAATAAAGTGTGGTATAACTGGAGACTGTTAAGTGGAATAAAGTGGCTCACAGCCATAATCGTACACTCTTTAAAATCGCATAACATTTTTAAAATTGGTCCAAACGACTTGAATTTTTTTGAGAAGCTAGAAGGATTAGTTTGCTGAGTGACGTGTTTCGTCGTTTTGAAAAAAATTTGAACTGGTCGGAATAGCAAAAAAAATAGTAAAGGTCGTTTTTTTAAACTATTTTTTGTGAGCCTGTAATGAAAATGCAACAAACCCAAATAGAACACAATAGGTAGAACAATATATCTATAATTGCGTGTATATAAGTAAACTGAACATACTGTATATTAATAATTACTAACATCACAATGAATTTAATGATAGTGTTAAATTTAATTTCAACTTCTAAAATCAAGTACTTTCTACAACTTACAGGTTTAGTTCTCGAAATGCTATTAATATGGAACAATCTCTGGCACATGAAAACAGAAGATAATTCTGCAAGCATAATATGCACTCATTACTTATTAAACCATTCGTCTCTTTTTCGTTACAATGTACATTATGCCCTTTATATATTTTGTTAAATTTGTTATGTGATAAATTATTGTCCTCTAATAGTATAGGGCATAAAGTTGATTTTGGTCTATGAGGAACACTTTCAGTAGGTCCATTATTCCTAAACCATGCAGTTCCTGAATTGACATCTTTATTTCCATGACGATCGTCGTCATGCTTCGATTTTTTTGAACTAGAGACTTCTGTGATGCATTTTTTCAAGTGAGTCTCTCTGAATACTTTTGTACTTCCCGCTAGAGTCGTCTGAAAAGAATAATGAAAATAGCGTTAGAATGGGAATTACATTTTGTATACTCGAAATTTCTTATAATCTAAATGCATAAGATAAGCATTAATCGCAATAAGCCTGGTAAAAACGAAAATTGATGTCTGCGTACATATACGTACTTAGGTGCAAAAAACGGAACGCTCCGGAAAGAAGCAGCTTACAATTGAAATATCTAGATACTAACATATAAAAATGTTATCTGAATTTTCTTTTGATTACATGATGCTTTCGAAATATGAAGGTGTTTTCCGCCCGTAATAGCCATGTGTTTGCTTTTACTGTAGCTTCAATCTCTGGATGGTGATGTTGCGTGTAAAAGGGAAATGCATACAACCATACGTACCTAGGCCATACAACTTTATAATTCGGTTTTCTCGATTTAGGGTATAGATGGTATACTACATGCTTTTCAATAAAAACCGCCTTTATCTATTGATTGAGACGGTTTTGAAGTCATTAAGAAAGTAAACATACCACTAACAAGGGAACACCGCGAACCCGGGCTCACCGATTGGAACGCAACTTTGTGGATTTTTAGAGTGACACAAAACAAGAACAACGGTGTGTTTCATTTGGGCCCTATCGCCCTTTAAGGGGACCTTCCGGTCTAGAGCCCAAAAAAATTGGTGATGTTTAGGAATTAATTAAAGGAAAACTACTATATATAATTTAATGGGACTTTTTGCATTGTATTAAGGATGTCTTAAATTATAGAAATATATTTTTTGTTTTATAATTAATCATTGCAGACGGCCCTGGGGAATTGTTAAAGTCAAGGCGTCAAAAAATTTATCCAAATCGGTGGAACCTGTATCTCCAAAAGTTATTATCCGAGTCGACTGAAACCTTTTTTATTTTGAAGATTATTCTTCTGGCTAAGGGAGGAATTAGAAAAAATTACAAAAATAACATTTTTTTTAGAAAATAACGACAATTCAAGTTTGAAATCACTTTTCCCTGTATTTTTCGTCCTTTCAACGCCTTTGAAAATTATAAATTTTCAATTTTTTGTAATTTTTTCTATTCCCCCCCCCCTAGTCAGAAGTATATTCTTCAAAATAAAAAAAGTTTCAGTCGAATCGGATAATAACTTTTGGAGATACAGGTCCCACCGTTTTGAGAACACGGTTTCGAGAAAAACGCGTTTAAAGTTTTACGTGAGCGCCGAGTGGCCGGTTGTGACCCATGCATTTGCCGCTACTGAAATGCCTATAACTTCGAGAATTTTACGAATTTCAACAAATCCTTTTAAACACGTATTCCTAAAAGGTTGAACATTCGAAAAATGAAATAAAAAAAAATCGACTTTTAGACCGGAAGGTCCCCTTAAGGGGATGAAAACTAACCTCAAAGTCAAATTGGCACTTCCACTTTTTCGCGTATAACTCTCAAAGTACAACAGACAGAAAAAAATGTTTCAAACAAAAGTTTAATGGTGCAATAAGCGCTGCAAACTTGCGGTAACAAAATTTAGAAAAAAGTTTTTTTTCGTTCGTGTATTTTTTTTTAAAACTCTTTTCAAAATTTTGTTAACGCAAGTTTGTAGCGCTTATTGCACCATTCAATTTTTGTTTGAAACATTTTTTCTGTCTGTTGTACTTTGAGAGTTACACGCGAAAAAGTGCAAGTGCCAATTTGACTTTGAGGTTAGTTTTCACCCCTCTAAAGGGCGATAGGGCCCAAATGAAATACACCGTTGTTCTTGTTTTGAGTCACTCTAAAAACGCACAAAGTTGCGTTCCAATCGGTGAGTCCGGGTCCGCGGTGTTCTCTTGTAAATGTAAGTACTAAAGACTCTACAAGAACTGTTGCTCTCATTGAAGATGGAACAAGTTATCTGTACTTACGTTGCGAACAGGCTTAATGGTTATTGTTTTAGATTCTAGGAAACCAATATTTATGAGGGAAGGTCACGATCTGGTTGATGGAGGGTGACTTCCCACAGGGATGACGAATTCATTAAGTCACAAGCCTTGAGCCAAATTCGATACCACACATACGAATTACCAGAAACAGACAGGAATGTGTGGACATGGAAATTTTGTAAGCAGAAGGTCAGCCACAGGTCCGTATATGCGGCGGGAACATCGCTCATCTTCAATATGCATGAGAGCATGTGACATGGACCAGTGGACCTTCACCGATGAATTCAGATTTTCTCTACGACGACCACTTGGTGGACGGGAAATGATCCGGAGAAAACTGTGCCATTTCGAATAGGACGGCTTATGATGAGAGACCGTCGTCGTTTGGGTCGATGTAAACAGTCAGGCAATTACAGAACTGGGTTTTATTGCGTTAAGGAGTCATGCCTAGTTGGCAGGCGAAAAAAAACGTGATTTTCGGGAATTTTTTGTGGAAAATCTAACGTATATTTTTTTTACAACTATTTGCTTATTTTAAAAGTACATATATTCAGCAACTTTCAGTAATTTTGTTATAGGAAAATATTAAAAAATGAACGAATAACAGCCACTCTCCTGGAATACGCGTGCGGCGCATTACATTCACTAGAGGAGATTGGAATAGGGCGAATTAATTAGTCATCGCGAAGCCCAGATCTAGATTCTATTGAGTATGTTTAGGATATACTAGGAAGACGCCGTCGAGTACACAGCCATGTGCTGCAATGACGCAAAGCCTTAGAGGATAGAGCTACCAGAACCTTGAAGGCACTGCAAATTTGATTCGGAGTATAAATCGAAGGATTGCTTATACAAATGTAGAATATATGATAACAGAATAAAGTATTCAGAAGTAAACAGAATTAAAGTAGATTTTAAGTCGCAGAGACGGAAAAACAAAAAATACCATAATCACACTAAATCTTCGGAAACATATCTTTTTGCTGTTTGTTCATACATTTTATAACTCTGAATTATTTTAAAAAACTGTATAAATATTAAAAGTGAAAATTTAGATAAACAGGTCTGTTATAATTACTTTATTATAATTACTTTATTTCGATAAACAGGTCTGTTATATAATTCTGAATAATAAAAATGTACTTACTGTATATTTATAGGTAGATATCCACTGGTCGTAACACTCATGTGTTTTTAATAAATTGTAATATATCGTATCGTCGACCAAAAATTGTCGAAATTTCAAATATATGTTGTAAACGTACTCCGAACTAATAAAGGGCAGTCGCTGCATGTGAAGAATTCGTTCTAGCACCGAATTATTTGGTAGAGTTTCACCTTTTAAATTGCACACCTGTAAAATTATTGAAAAAACTCATGACTTACATTTTAATTGTTTTATCACTTTTTTGTTTTACATAAAATATCTCATAATCAATAGTATTCATTATTTGGAATCTAATTCTAGTCTGATAATCTCTTATCGAGCACTATGAATCGTACAAATATATGGAATAAAAAAATTACACTTTAGATTGTAATTAGTATAACAATACAAACTCTATTTGTTTACAGTAATTTAATTTCTGCAGCATAATACGAACTCGAATTATCTTATAAAGGTGCAAATCCACGATGAGATAAAAATATCGCGTGTCACACGAGACTTTAATCTCATGAGACAATTATTTCATTATTTTTTAATTATTTTGTTATTAGTTTCATGAAACAAGACTCACATCAGACAAGTTTCATGGTGTATTTTCAAAAATCTCGTCTCTCGCAACTATTTCCATTATTTACCTACATTTAGTCGTTTTTTTCTCTCACGTAAAATCTCATCGTGGATTCGCACCTTAATAGTTTCAATGTAATTGTAAATTGATATTTACCTCTCCAGAAAAATATAAAAGTTTTTTAGCTTTTGCAACTAGTTCTGTGTTAATATATGGCGTTGACGCAAAATCTTGTCGAGCAGATGCGTACAATTCATATGCAGTAGATGGCTTGAATTTTTCTTGAGCAAATGGATATAAAAGAGCAGCGCAAATTAAGTTGCAAAATTCGTCGATGTAGTCTTTACTCGTACTGGCCACAGAATTGTGAAACCATTCCGCCAAAACGCATTCGAGATCGCTTAAAGACGATTCATGATCATAAACAACTATGCCTTCCTTAAAAATCTTTAAATTGTTTTGCGGAGATCTTAAGAGCCCTTTTAATGCCAATTTCATGCGTTCCTCCACTCCCGAAAACAGATCAAACGGACAGTAAGTACTGCGCTCTGTAATAATCTTCTTTTTCAGCTGAAATTGTAAAAAAGTGAATTAATCTGTTTGTCAATTATAACTCCAATATCTTGCATACACAACCATATAAGCTGTAATCACAAGGAAAAATCAATGACATTTTTTAAGCAACAAATCAAATTTGGAAACTATTGACTTTTTACCATCAATATTTTCATCTCCAATTAATGTTGCTTCGAATAACTTTTATCAAGTTACAGCAACTGTAATGACATATTAATGTTATATTGAATTGTGTTAAATGTTTAACTATTGTATTACCTTGTAATACTGAGTCAAACAATAAGGACACTTCTGAAGTTTTGGATCGGTGTCTCTTAAGTATCCTTGTTTTGGCTTAATTTCAACACAAAATGCTGCCTTGCTTCTGAACAGGCTAGGGTCGTATTTCGTTCGAAGGAAAGTGTAATCTGGAAACTTTGTGGCATAGGTCTCCGTAATTTGTTTGTATCGACGTGTATCTGGAAATTAAAAAGAGAATGTGAAGAACATTTAACTTGCAATAATTTCACATTGTCCATTAATAGGTAAATAGGAGATATATATCCAACAGGTGGACGAAATATAGCGATGTCGTTAAAGTATGTAATAGGGGGCGAAATCGGTAGCACACTACAGCAGACTCAACCCCCGTATAGCACACTCAACCTCCCGCAGTGCTTCACCGAATTTTATGGCTTTCGACCCTCGAAGGGGTTGGAGTGCTTATTAAGAAGTGAGAAATCTTCGGCTTCCGCATTTCTCATCAGATCTTTGCGAAAGCGACGCCAATCGATTCCTTATGTTTCGCCGATGAACCTGACACCAAGAATCACGTAATTGGGACCATAATAAAGAAAATTACATGAAAAATTCATTTGCATAATTTCAAACTAACTTCGTTGAAATGAATACGTTGAAATGAATATTTCACATTTTCACCCTCGGCTGCGAGGCGCGGAGCTCAATTTGCTGCGGTCGGCCGAGGATTCATACCTGTTTCAGAAATAAAATAATTCTTTATTCTTTATCGTATCGAAATGAAAGTGACACCGATGGATTCTTTATGTTTTTCCGATGAAAATCATACAAAATTTCATGTAAATCAGATTATTATTAACGAAGTCAACTTGAAATGATATAAATCAATTTTTCATGGGATTTCCTTCATTATGGTCCGAATTTCGTGGTTCTTGGTGTCAGTTTCATCAGCGAAACGCAAGGAATCGATTGGCGTCGTTTTTGCAAAGATCTGGTGAGAAATGCGGAAATCCTGGACATTTCTCACTTCTTAATGGTATTCCAACCCTTTCGAACGCCATACAATTCAGTGAGGCACTACGGGGGGTTGACCTCGCCACGGGGTACCAAGCGGCATCTCTTTGACAGGCGTTGCGAGAGAATCACCCTGCAGCATGCGCCCCAGAGTCTCTCTTTATCTTTATTCGTCTCGAATAAAAATAACCGGAGTCAATATTTATTTGAAGCGCCATGGATGAATCAGTTTATTCGACAGGAGTTCGTCCGACGGTCACAAATAATTTTTTTATTCGAAGACCTTTCATCTTGAGCTTCAAATAATTTTCTCGTATTCATTTGTATCTTTATTCGAGAATTATTTGAAGCTCAAGATAAAAGGCCTTCGAATAAAAAAAATTACCTGTGACCGTCAGATGAACTCCCGTCGAATAAACTGATTCATTCGTGGCGCTTCAAATAAAAATTGACTCGGGTTTTTATTTTTTATTCGACGGGTCTCAAATAAAATTTTTGTCCTTTATTCAAGCTCAAAGTTTTATTTGAAATAATTGTTTGCCCATCTCGGCTCTGTAGTTAGATAATTTGATTTCTGGTTATCCTTGATTGCTGGGTAATGTACATTATATCTACATCCCTCTGTTCTGTCATATTGATATTGATCTTGTTCTGCCTTGTCTTCTGTCTCTTTGCGCTAGTTCCTCAACATAACCGTTTCCTTCCCTTCTTTCTATTTCCATTTCTTGGATACCCATAATTTTTTGCCTATAGTATGAGTCCCCCATTTCTTCCCAATCCGAGCCGCCCTTAGCACCGGGCAGACCCCTAGTAGGATTTCTGATTGGCCCACAGTATCCCCAAGTTGGGAATTAGTTGGCCATCAAAATGCCAACAATAAATGGTACTAGGGGCGGGGCCCTTGCCCCGGGCCCCGGGCCACACACTTAGGAATTTCATTTTGTCAAAATTAAATGAATTAAGTATACTTCATACGTCACTTAGGCTTGCCGAAAATCTATTCCAGAAAAATTGATATCTTGACAATTATACTTAATTCATTTAATTTTGACAAAATGGTCAAGGTATCAATTTTTCTAGAATAGATTTTCGACAAGCCTAAGTGACGCATGAAGTAGAGACGTAAGGTTATCTGTTTTCAATAGATGTTTTTAATAATATTGACCTCTGCCCTGGGCCCCGCAAACTCTAAGGGCGGCTCTGCTCCCATCCTTAAATTCTGCAAATTAATTTTATATGTAATTTCGTTCATTACAGCCTGAATTGTGTTCGATTTGGTATCATTTTCATCGGGAAAACGCGAGGAATTGATTGGTGTCACTGTCGCGAAGATCCGACGAGAAATGATGAACTTGAAATTTTTCGCTTCTTGATGGCCAGTGCAACATTTTATTCCTGGTTCCCTATTTTCAAGCGCGGAAAGCCATAAAACTCAGTGAAACGTGAAATCGGAGGTGTGAAATTCGCCTACCACCCCGAATAAAAGATAATCTCCGGAACCTGAGATTATCAACTGAACCGGGCACAACTGTAGTTGGTTCATTTAAAAATGAATTAATGTTATATGGTGAGCAATGATTGTGCATCAGGAGTAGTTCCAACATATATGTACTAGTTATACATTGGTCCTTGTATTCTGGGCACTGCCAAATAGTAAACACTTTATTATTAAAAATCATTTCACATTTTCCAAACCTATAGGACGAAAATAAAATACGTAAATCTCAAAAAATTGAAATTTATTCTAAATAACATTTAATAGCATTTAATCACAACGAAAAATAATGCTTTACAAATAAATGGCATTAAATGACAAACATCGAAAAGTTATTTTAAAATAAACTTTTACAGCCTTTCGGACCTTGATCCAGCCTTGGACGAAGTACAGAAAACATAGTACCTATAGGTCGTTGATCGGATTGGGAAGGACATATGTAATTGGAAAAGGTGGGAAGAGTTCGATAGCCTCGCAGTCATTTACTCAAATGTACCCAAACGTAAGTATGTATAGTGGAACAGATATGGAAGAGTAGGCGTTGTTCTATTTTTGCGCACGGTCGATACTGCCTGCCCTGTGTGTGCTAAAACTTTGCACAAAATATCTTCAAACGAAGAAATCGAAGATCGGGATTCGAAAAGTAATCAGGCCATGCAGTTGGTTCTACTTTAGCGACCTAAGAATAATTAAAAAATTACTCATTAAAATAGTTTTCATATCTTGTAATCATTAAAAAAAAAAAGCTTCATTCTCTAGTAACAAATGTAACTTTTCCTTAAAAAAAAAAGGAGGGTACTTCTGACCGTTGAGCACATGTGCTATTCTGTTTCAGTTCGAGACAAGTTGACACTTTTAAACGTTTCCATTTAAATTTTCCTCTTCGCATGTAATTTTAAAAAACTGTAACTTGTAAACAGGTAAGGACCTGGACATGTTTTGAGATCTTCAAAATATTTTCTATGTTGCTATTGACTATTGAGTCACTATATTTCCCCGCGAAAAATGGACACTATTTTGAAAAGCTATAAATGCATACATGTAAACCTCAAACTCTTTTTCAAATTCCTATGTAAAACATTTATAGACCTATACTATACCTGAGTAAAATATGTTTCTAAAATTTCACTCCTTATCTTAATATGAGAAACACTCTGTATTAATAGTAATAATAGTAACCCAAGATTTATTTGGTAATTTATCTATTCTAATAGTCAGCTTGTAATTGTGTAGCATTTATTTTCTTCTTTCTCTCGTTCATAATGGCTTTAGGTGTTACATTTTAAGTATGCTTATCAGAAGTGACATTTCCCATAGCACTTATTTAAGCCTCTTCCGAGCAATCTCTTTACTCTGTTTCTCCTCACGGTCCCAATATCGATTTCTCCATCATAATCGGCTTGCATTTGTCATCATTGACGCGACAATGTCTTTGATTACAACTTTCTCAGAATGTAAGGTCAGAAGAATTTTCAATTTCGCGAAACGACCGATTCATTTAAAGGTGAGCCACAGGTATTATAGCGTTATCAGTAAAGTGGTATTGCGCACTAACGATATGAAGATATCGATTTCATGTCACGGAACGTCAGCCACGGCGACTAGCTCGTGCATTACTTATAAGTGAAAATGACGGAAAGCGTTTAGCAATTACGGTATCAATCAAGGGAACCTCAATGTCGACTTAATCCCCCAAGTCATCATTTCTACAAGTAGGAACTCGATTAATCAATTTAATTCGTCCATGTCTGTGTCATTCCTGCACAAAAAAATTGTTGATTTCGGTGGTGCGCAGTTTCAGTTTGCAGATAATTACGCTTCTAGGACTTCTACTATATTTTTTGTTTCAACATTCAATGATGGTTTTCTTATAAGTAGGTACAAATCTGTTTGTTGGATTTATTATTTTGTTGATGTACATTATACTTATTATGTAACAGATACAATATTTTATAGCGAATATTTCTGAATGAAATTCTTTTTGTAAAAGTGACCCCAATATGATGATGTGTGTATCAATTTTTCATGTATTTCGAAATAATCAATTATATATAATCAAATATATATAAATAATTTATTATAATAATTTATACATAAAAAACATAAATAATAACTTTTAATACAATAAAAAAAACTTGCTTAGTTTTAATATATTATTTATATATAAATTATATGAATATATATTTGTTTCTTGTTTTATTAATATAGTTAAATAAACCCTCTAATTTGATATATATTACAAAAATTATTAATAAAATTAAAAAGTTACCTAAAATTCTAGAAATTTGTTCTTTGGAGGACGAACAAATTAATGAATCTCAGTTATTTTTTAATTGTTTTCTTTAAAGTTGGGGTGGTTATATGCGTTGGTTTTAAATTGACCTAAAATTCTAGAAATTTGTTCTTTGGAGGACGAACAAATTAATGAATTTCAGTTATTTTTGAAGATAATTTTCCCGCGAAATTATTCAATTACTTAGAGCTAATCTCGTTTGCTGTCGTGTTTTCTGTCTAATGAAAGTTGATCAGTGTAGCAACAAGGAAGTACATATATTTTTTTTATTCGAAAGGATTCGATAAAAGGCAAGTCACGAACGTCGATTGAATTTTTCATTAGCATCCTTCATAGCTCTTCCCCCATAAAACTTATTTCATGCGAAGAGAAATCCTCTTGTGTCGCAAGCGTACGATATCTTAATTTATTCAAGCCCACCATATCTACGGCGAGATTTTGTGAGCTAGAACGAAAATGGAGGAGAAGGTAACTGTGCTGGGACAATGGCACCCGAATTCATGAAAGTGATACGGGCTTCTTAAAATTCTACTCTAACATGCTGGTATACGATGGTTCTTTGAATTTTATGCACAAACATAAGAAAGAGGAACCTTTTTTTAAAACAATTCTAATTTATAAATATGTAGAAACATTTCCATTCAACAAGTTTGTCACTGGATTTTTATGATTTTGCAGGGTGTAGTGAAACTAAATTTGATTAAAAATTGGGACAACAATATGACATGGAAGTAGGTAGGTACTACAAAGGAAAGAAAATTCAGTATATAACAAAATGGAATTTCTTTTGTATGTACATAATGTTAAATATGTTGACAATGACAGAAACCTTATTCAAAAGTGGAGACAGTACTTCTCGAATAAAAAAAAGTACCTTTATCCACCGTTTAATAATCGTAAAATAAATCTGTTTACTCGGTTTTCATTGAGTAAAGATAATCGGATTATTCAAACCTTTAGAAGACTACCTTTCATTCCACTCTTTTCCCAAATCACATTATTTATTTAGAAAACACCTGTCTCTCAGAACAATAAAATTCTTTACCGTTACTAAATAGATTTTAAATTTCATTACGATACCCTGAAATAAACTGACGTAAAATAATTCGCGACAAATAAAGACGATGTGCCAACCAAAAACCTCAATAGGTTTATACATGTAACAACGAGAAGCTATGCAACTAAATACTATACATACTCTAATTTACTAAATTTTAAATTAAATTTTAATTCAGATTTAGTATAAAATTATTTTTACTAAACTTTTTAGTGCGCGCTTGGTCCACACACTTTTGCCTGTGTCAATAATCCGCAAAATTTCGATCATGATATGGTGTATGCAATTAGTACCCCACTTGCCAATTACATGGTAACCCTTAAAGGCGCAGTGCCAAAATCACACAAGTGGGTGCATGAGATCAGCAGTCACCACAAGTTTCTTTTTAAAAATAAGTAACCAAAAATGACCCCATGTGCCCACTTGTGTGACTTTGCCATGCTTGTTTTTGCTTTTCTTTTGCTACTACATATTAGTAATTAATCTGTGTAAAAATTACGTTTTTATAGTCTGAAAATGGTAAATATGCCATTTTTGGGGTCATTTTAAAATGGATTTAAAATTTTTTTAAAAAATCCCATTAAATTGGCATCTAAAGATTCTAAAAGGAAACTTTCTTAGCTTTCCAAAACAATCATGAAAATTTGTCTACGATTATGAGTTCGCAAGTTATAGGTGTTCAAAGTAAAAAGTACCTTTTTTGCTTTGATCGCAAACAACTCGGGAAATAAAAATCATACAACAAAACTAAAAAAACGGAAATTGAAGAGAAATGTTTTCTCTATAACAGCTCTTCATTGGATTTACGGGGAAAAATTTTTTTTGGCCCGTGCATACGTTCAAGCTAGGCAAAAATTTCTGAAACTTCGTTAACCTGTGCTTCATCTTTTTAAAACAGTATCATAATGGATGAAAAAAATTGAATCCTTGATTCAAAAACTAGAAACTTCAAGCGTTAAAATGCATTTTTTAAAATATTTTTTTCGACCATTTTTCACAGAGATACAGCCTTTTGAAAATGACCAAAATTTTCGGGAAATTATAGTGCTCCTTTAATTTTGACGCGGAGTGTATATTGGCAAATATATGAACACGCGTGATACGACGTGCACATGTTAGACTTGATGCATTTGCGTGTCCTTTTCTTTACACACTTTTTCTACTTGCATTCTTCAGGACAGTTTTCCAGTTACCTATTTTTAGAAAATGAGCACATCGTGGCTGGCAGGATATTTTTGCAACTGGACTACCATGTGAACGTTTATTTTCAAACTGGAAACGAAGCAGATAAATGCACACGGATCATGCGCGTTAAGCTCACGCATTTCTGCATTAACATGTAATATTGTTGAAATATTAAAAAAGCCGGGTTTTTGCTATTAGACAGTGGATATTAAAGTCTTGTTAATATTCATAATAATAAAAAATGCATTTGATTTATTTACGTCAAGTACCTATATTTAATTATATGCTGACAGAATATTCTTCCATTGTGTTTTATATTCACACTTGTATTTTTAATGACTTTCAATCATTTTGGGTGACGAAAGCATTTGAATGCTCGTAATCAGAAACTGACGCGAATAAAAGCTACCTTTCGCAACATATTGTTTCGGTTATGAAAATTATACTGGACAAACTTGAAGAAAATCTGACAACGAGAAGAATTTTTTTTTGATATCTCGAAGTCTGTGTAACAAAAATGACATAAACAGTTGATTATTATAAATATTAACGTAGACAATTACAATCCAAATATCATATCAATAGATTTAATGACAGTAATATCTACTTGTTTAGATTATACAATATTTTAACAATTATTTTGAAAAGACTGAATATCGAGGAAAGTGAAAAAGATTTGAAACATTACAATGCACGTTATCGATTTGAAGACCTCAAAAATTTTGAAATTTACATACCCTTTTTTTTCAATAACGAACACCCAGTTTTCTATAATTTGAGACATACTCCATTAAAAAAAATTTCGTCTCAAGTCATGCTAGTAGCTCAAGTGCTACACCATTTAAAACAGTTCAATTCTAATATTACCCACTGCATATTATGAGCGATTACATTTTCGTGTTAACATAGAATGCAGTAAATGCTTAAATAAAGGTGAGATAGAAATAATTTACAGTTGAACAAATATCACTTATTGTAAAACATCCAAATATTTATGTTTATTTAAAATTACATATGGGAAACATGTTTTAAAGTGAAACAATGCAATTAATAGAATGTTGCATATAGTTTTATAAAATAAAATAAAACAATGTTACGAAGAAACTCTGTCCTTAAGTTTGGCTTGACATTTTTTAGAATGTTATAAAAAGAAAATCATAGGTATAGATAGTACCATTTAGAAAATTTAGAATAACCTCTATTCTGTAATTCAAACGGAGTGGGTAAGGCTCACTTATGAAGTATCAAAAGTACCTCAACAATTGTATAAGCAGTTAAAACAACAAATAATACAGTCGTGTCGGAAAATAAGTTGACACTCTTTAGAATCGCATAACTTTTTTAAAATTGATCCAAACGACTTGAGTTTTTTTATAGAAGCGAGCGGAATTAGTTTTCTAGATGACGTGTTTCGTCGTTTTGAAAAAATGCACTTGGTCTGAATAGCAAAAAAAAAAATAGTAAAGGTCATTTTTTAAACTGTTTTTGTGAGCCTGTAATGAAAATTAAAAAAAAAACGTCTTTAAACGTGTGTAGCTCAGAGCAACGTTAACAGATTTAGATGACATTTTCAGCATGTATACAACTTACTTCAATCTACAAACGGTTTTTTTTTTAATTTTCATTACAGGCTCACAAAAAAAGTTTAGAAAACGACCTTTACTATATTTTTTTTGCTATTCAGACCAAGTGCATTTTTTCAAAACGACGAAACACGTCACCTAGAAAACTAATTCCGTTAGCTTCTAAAAAAAAACTCAAGTCGTTTGGACCAATTTTAAAAAAGTTATGCGATTTTAAAGAGTGTCAACTTATTTTCCGACGCGACTGTACACATATTCATATAAATGTATATATTTTAATTTCCAAATAGGAATATGAGTAAGTGTACTCGTGACTGATTTATCCCCCCTTCAATTTCTCGCGAAATACGTCATATTTCAATTTTATCAAACTCCGTGACATCGAGTGTAAAAAGCGATCCGCTTGCCATCGAATGGCCCAGAGACTTCAGTCATCGTCGGACATACTTTGCACTGATAAACTAACGATTAATATTATAATGTGCGTATGCAAATTCAATATAAGTCATCAGTCACCTTCAGACACCTTCGAGTATCGCCGAAAACCAGAATAATGAATACGCGATCATGATTGCTATAATAAGGTGCAGACATCCACTATACAATGTGGTGGAATAGTAATTTTGCTGTCGTGCAGTCGTGCTTTATCAAACCAGCAATCACGAAACGTCGAGTTGTTTTTGCTAGAAATCCGTTTTATGTGCTTCAAGAGGCAAAGAGTTAGTTGCTCGAGCAAAGTAGACGGCGAAAGAATTACAGGGTGCATGCTCGGTTGATTCGAAGGGTTACTGGGAAAATGCTAATCGTACTCCTTTTCACGTAATTTCCCTGTTCCGCCAGATAGAAAGACAATCTCATTATTGCTACAAAGTATTAATAAAAAGTGTACATTTCGCACGAATATATTAGATGCATTAATTATTTCTAGACAGTTCCGGGGTTTGTAGATCGTAGCATACAGAGTGTGTCATGAGAAACAGAATAATCTATGCCTTTATCTTTCTTTGGGATTCGAAATTTCTAGAAGATGACGAGCAAATATGATCGTGAGTTGTTTCAAGTTTCAACATTACAAAGGTCAACAATTTCTTTTAACGAAACTGATTGTAATGTATCAATGCATTATTTTGGAATGACATCAAATTTTGAAATCCTCGTAATATTTTTGTATCCTCACAAATGTTTTTCGTAAAAATGAAAAAACAAATGTTTAGTAATATCACACTTCCAACAGATGGCTATAATTTTAAATGTAACGAGGAAATGATTCAATTAAAATGTAACTTGACGAACGGAGATACGTGTATAGAAGATTTCAGTCGAACGTTTTTATTAAAACTACAGTGGTCTGTGGCTTAGAACGGAAGATCGATATTATCAGGAACACTATCTGCGGCCAGCTGACAACCTGGCAGCTCATGTTTAGGCACGATTTCCTCCGGCAAGGTGGTCGTTAGGAGACCTGGAAACGAAAGTTTCGGATTTCGCTTTCCTGTCTGCCAGGACTGCCTGAGAAAATAAAGGCCGACCCGCATGACGACAGTACGAGATGCCCTCAACAGAATTCTGCGTTTACTGTTCTTGTAAAGGTCAATTGTTCTGTAAGACTACTGTGGTCCAAGGAGCTTGATCTTTCTAGCAGATAGAATTGTTATTGGAACAATGAAGTGACATGGTTTTTTAATATTGTTTAATAATTTTCTGTTGGGAACCCAAATGTGCATATCTGCATTATAAAAAAATAATGAAAATAAGAGTTGCTTAATTTACAGAGAAAATTATGAAAATGGAAATATGGTTGTGTATAAACAAAATCATTTTAGGAGTTTCAAGATCAACAATAGTTGTTTACATGATACAATGTGTTTTACTATTAGTTACGTGAAAAAGAAACTGAGGACAAATTCGAACGATATGCATTTATGTATAGAACACATCACGAGATAATCGATATGATTAATATGATATTACTTCACATGCAACGAGCTTCCTAATATTCATTTTCCTAAATATTTCGTATAAAACACTTTTTTCGGTGTGTGAGGGAACAACGGAGATATTTAGTTACATATTGTTACCAGAGTTTCACATATATTTTGTATAGAAATAAACAATTTAATGTTCAATGTTTTCATAAAGGCAAGGTCTAACAAAATATTTATTTATATAATTAAAATATATTACTACTTAATAAGTTTCTAACATTATAAACTTATGTTTGTCTGTGATGTTGTGATCTTAATTAAAAAAGTGAATGAGAAAATACCACGAACGCTTAATAAATTGGCCACGCCATTTATTATTAAATTAAACACAAAAATTACATAATCAAAAATTTTAGAACTGTAGTATACACTGACTAAGGTGTTAAGGATGTATTGGACCTATTTTCAAAATAGTGTCAAGTTGATGAAAATTTGTGAGATTGTTCTTTTTAATCTTCCCGATGTGCTCCAAAAATTTTAAACGAATTCACTAAACGGTTACTGAGTTATAACGATTTTAATTTTCACTGATCTTACACGTACTCTTATGAAAAGAGACGATCTTAACAGATAAACCATCTGAAAAAATGTTGAAGAAATAGTGCCAATGTTTTCAATTTTTTTGTACATGCAGTATATGGGTAGATGAAAATATCTGCCAAGTTTCAATTGTTTTCACTACACCGTTTTAAAGAAATAAATTATAACTTGAGAAAATTGTGAATTCTGGGCATTTTTACTGCCAAAAGTTTAGCAAATAATGCTTGAGAAAGCATTTGTAAAGTGAAAAATACCTTTCCAGGATTAAAAATAAGACTCCAACTTTGACTATGACTCGATAGCATATAACTCAGCGAAACATAAAATTTTACAAATACTAGATCCAATACAAAATGCAGCACTAAGAATTATCACAGGAGCCTACCGCTCAAGCCCAATAACAAACCTACAATATGAAACAGGGGAAACGTCACTACAACAGAGAAGGAAAGTACTGAGCATGAGATATGCCATCGCTATACGCTCTACACCTAAAAACCCAGTCTTCAAAAACACGTCCGCATCAAGATTTACTAAACAAGGCACCAATAAGTCCAGGTTGCCCCTACCGTTTTATAAAAGAGTCAAAAAGTATCTAGATGAAATGAACCTTTAATTTACCATGTATAGCAGAACGAAAACCACATCAAAACCCCCCATGGACACTCAAAATACCGCAAATAAATACACAAGAAATACACGAAAATCAACAAGATAAAAGGAAACCAACCGATGCAAATACAGACACTAAACATATATACATATATCCTGACACAGAAAATAAACAACACTTTTCGCCACATAAGCAAGGATCAAAATTCGGTAATTAAATACAGCGTACCCGAACCTTTCTCCAAACTCACAGGACATATCCTCCTATCCTCCTATCAATAGAACAAAACATAGAAAATAACTATAAGGACACTGTAATTTTTAGTAACTTTTTAAACGCACTAGAAGCTGTGACAAGGAAAGAATCATCCAACCAAATGGTTAAACAAATCCAAGACTTGATACATAACGCAGACAATAATAAAAAATCTATCATGCTGAACTATCTACAGCCGGAACAAGAAAAGATCATAGACGAAAGACCAACCCACATTCAAATATCCGACACAAAACCCCCGTGTCTGTACCAAGATTATAAACAGTACATCAATAAAATTGCTACCAAAAAATGGAACATCAGTGGAAAACCAAACCTTCAAAAATCCATTATTTAATTCCCAATTTTAACTACAAAATACAAAATAACACACTAAATAGGAGAGATCAAATTGTCATGACCCGACTTAGAATTGGTCGGCTTGGTAGAATGGACACCTAATGGATAAATCGCCTCCAAAAATGTGCGATGAATGTAATATCCCAATCACAGTTAAACACCTATTATATAACTGTACCAAATTTGACAACCTCAGGAATTCAACTGACACCACTATAGATGAAATGCTAACCAAGCCAGCGCACATGAAGAAGTTAATCGACTACCTGAAAGAAAAATCACTATACTCCAAACTCTAAGAAACTTATAACTAGTCCTCATCCAATATTTTAACTATAACTGTATTTGCAACTGTAATTGTTATTGTACTGTAATAATTAATGTATGCATATGAGTGTCGCTAATAACCCATAGCGGTTGATGCGACAATAAACCAATAAAGAAAAAAAAAAAGACTCCAACTGTCGTTCGAATTCCTTACATCTAGATTTACCATGCGTAAGACGTAGATATTCAAGTATTTCAAATTTCATATACTTTTGTCTGATATTGTACGACGGCTACATCCTTAAGTGATATTCTAGACTACGTAAAGCGTAAACATAAAACAGACTTAAATTTACGAAGCTAATTTAATCACACATTCGTCTCATCACTCTTCCCTTTCATTCGTTTCCGTCTAACTTACTTCTATTATTGCTGCAGGGGAGAGGTGGGATGAAAGGGACACGTATTGAAAGGGACATTGCAGTTATCTGAAAGATAAATGATCTTCCTACGACGAAAGTATTTTCATTTTGTAGCAACCCTAATGCATGCCCAACACGCCTAACTGCAGGTCGCTGCCATTTCAAAGACGGCGGTGATACGCGGTTGAATTAATTCGCGCTTCAAAGTAAAATTTTTTATGATTTCTCGAAACGTTTTGCCAAGTGCTGTTACCAATGACTGATTTCTTTATTATTACATCTGGACTGATATTTATTCAAGAACAATAAGATATATGTCAGATAATCTTTTGTTCAATATTATAACTGTAGAGATTAGGTTTTCAATTGTGTTGTCATATTTATGAATGGGACACAAGACACATTTATGAAAGGGACACCTCCTTCCAAAGTGTTCCCTTCAAAATCTTACTATGATAAACCGAACATTGTTAACAAAAGAATATTTACCACACATCAAGACGTTTTTGATTAATTTTCGTGTCAATTAAGATCTTTTAATTAACATAGTTTGAATTAATCTAAGGAATATGTGTTTGGTTATTAATGAAAGTATCAGCTTTTGTTTTCTAATGTGAGTATTATTCTTTGTTACTTAAGTATGTAAGCTTAATGTAAAGTTTGTTACAAATATTTTTGCAATGCCGTGGCATCGACTTGTAGACTTGTCGACATCAATACTGCGATTTCGGTATCAGCAGAAATAATAGTTAAAGGAATAATATTAATATTACCTTGTTTTATTGCAATGTCCCATTCATAAACACCCATGTCCCTTTCAATACAGTCAATTTATGAAAGGGACAAAACACAATCTTTTAGAAAGCGAAAATTAAGACATGTAAATATATAGAGAAGCTTAATATGACCGTGTACTTTTATAGCCAGATAACTGGCCTTTCTTATGGTACCAATTAGAACTCAAATGGTTATTTAGTTTTTTTACTATGTGGTCCTAAACAAAAATGCCCCTTTCATCCCACCTCTCCCCTACTTATCGGTTCGTTTACTATCTATTTCTTATAACCCGTTTGCACTTCCCTCCTTTTCTTTTCCAGCTTTCTAAGCCATTTTTCTGATCTGTCAACCTTTCTTCCGCGCACTACATCTTCTACCCTAACTTCTTTCTCTATTTCCCTGCAATCCCTTACAATTTAAATGTTCCAAAGTTACGAATCTGTCTCCGCATAGATCGCACGTTCTTCCCTCTTCCTTTTCCCAGTATGTACATTTGTTCCACCTTTCTATATTTCCACACCTCGCCTGTGCTATTAGTCGTGGACTGCTCTACTCCTTAAGTATGTACTGGCAAGGAAAGGTAATGCCACTATTGTACTAACTTGAGAAAAAAATTCAATGTCAGCATTCCTGCAACTGCAATATTAGTTGTCACGTACCAGTAGATATGTCATTCTGGTAAAACGTTGTATGTATCTTTAAAATTATTTATTGTACGTCCGTTGTACCGTTTCACGTAGTGCTTGGCAATTGGTGTTTCAGGCTTTCAACATGTAGGAAAAAGAACTATCGAAAAACGAAGTCCAGAGGAAGTTTAGGTGGCTCATTAAGGGCAGCCCATTCAAGCTTCCTGTATAACGTGTTTTCTTCGTAACTCGAGCGATTTCCATTCTCCGCGAACGGTTTCTCATATCGTTCTAATTTCTTCCTGTCGGTTCGACGTGCACATGTGTATCTCGTAGAAGCAGGTTTCTCGTACATCATGCAAGTTTCAAGATACAAGTTCCACTCAACGATAGACTCTGCCAATACCAAAGGACAATGTTAAGTCTGTAGAGTGCAGAGTGATCACTGACCTGAGAGCCAGCAGCGATTTCTGCGCATCATTCTGCAATTCATTCCATTTTTAAACGATTTTATTCAGCTTCGATCCTCTGTTTGTTTCTATTGTTCAAATCTGGCAACTCAAATTTGACCCACTTCCAACTATCCAATTGTCTTGAAACTTTGCATGCGTGCGTATTTAGTTTGGATGACAATACAATATTTATAAAAAAAATTAACCCCAAGCGGGTGGAAAAATTACCCAGTCATCAATAAATATAACCCATAACCACAAATCCAAACGACTTGAAATCAGCCACTCGCGTTCTTTACGAAAACAACAAAAACTCGCTGTTAAATACTAGAAATTAAATAAAAGGTATTTCTAATGAAGTCTGAGCTGCGAAATGTAAATCCATAAACACTAAAAAGTAGAAAATAAAAAATGTATAAAAAAAAATTGATGTTAAACGATTTTATTAAAAATGCACGAAAAACTAAAAATAATTCTTTTCTTTTAGTGCAATTTCGATGGTATTTTTCACTTTAAATAAAATCGTGAAGCAGGATTTTGCATAACACTACAGAATATGAATCAATTTTATACAGTATCAAGCGTCGAAATGAATTTGTTGTGAGATACCCTGCTCCACGATTTTATTTCAAGTGAAAAACACCATCGAAATTGCAGTACAAGAAAAGAATTATTTTTTAGTTTTTAGTGCATTTTTAATAAAATCGTTTAACCGGTTAACTGGCAATGTATCATATATGATCAAAAAAAAATCTGGCCAATTCTGCTTATGTATCATATATGATCAAATGTAATAACTTTTTTGATTTTCAAATGATTTGAATGAAACTTGGTATGTAATGGTTTTTGGGGTCGCTGAATCTGAATTTGGCATTGGAATTGTAAAATTCAATATGGCAAACTCAAAATGGCCGACCCAAAATGGCTGCCAAATATTAAAATATTATCGGTTTTTAGAAAAATTGTATATAGCGGTTTTTGGGGTCGCTTAATCTGAATTTGGCATTGGAATTTTAAATTTCAATATGGCAGACTCAATATAGTAATTTAGTAAAGACTCAATTTAGTAAAGAATTGAAAAAACTCACCCCTAAATCCTATTTTTTAGGGGTTGGGAGTGTCAGATGAAAAAAATAACCCCCGGAA
Organism: Andrena bucephala; assembly: GCA_947577245.1. Classification (NCBI taxonomy): domain Eukaryota; kingdom Metazoa; phylum Arthropoda; class Insecta; order Hymenoptera; family Andrenidae; genus Andrena; species Andrena bucephala. The sequence goes on along the minus strand of OX387717.1, from coordinate 27,917,357 downwards.
TCGATTCAGCGACTCAAAAAACCAGTTCACTCAACAGATTCACTTAATTTTTCGATGTTGCCAGTTTGGGCACGAATAGTAAAAAAAAAAGCCGTGCCAATTAACCGGTTAACATAAAATTTTTTTATATATTCTTTATTAACTTTGAAATCATATGGGATCACCTCGAAAAATGGCCTCAAAGTTCAAAATTTTGTGATTTTGCCTCAGCCCCCTTTCATGAATACATGTCAATTCCACTTCATCAAAATGCGAGAGATTTAAAATTGTACAGCAATTGCATATATCTCTATCAATTAACTACATTTGGTGTTTCAAATTTTCGTTTTTAAACAACAATTTCTTTCGATCATTCGATTGTACGTATTTGCGTCAAGTCCCAATCAAATCGAATTTTATAAGACGTCTCAGAAATTACTAAAAAGCGATCTACCGTTCAAATCTGCCGAACGAAAGCAATTCTTTCAACGAGAGGAAACAGAAAGTCCTCGACGGGGACTATATTTTAAAGCTGGGATGCCAATAGTTGTCTCTTATTTCACCAGCGTCTGGCAATATCTTTGTACATCCGGGCAGGGCAATTAATTCTTTGGGAAAGAAGATAGTGCACGAGAAATCGGCATTTAAGTGACCTCGTCTGGCGAAGGAGGTGATTCAATAGACCGTGCATCAGCTTTCCCGAAGGAGAACCCGACGGATGTTGCCCAGGGGTCGTGCCCTTTTCGTAGGAGTGACTGATCGCATGTGTGTTTCTCCGTGGAACGTGTGAACGTTTCCGTGGAGGCACGACAAGGACGAAGCCTGGCTTAATGTCTTCTCGAGAGTGTCTGGTAACGTCGTCATCCATTCGAGAGCGCACAGCTGCAGCTGCAAGCTACCGTGTGGGCCGACAATGAGCGGCCTCCACAAAATGCATGTCGTAAATTCTACTCGGCCCTCCAGCGTTCATCCTTCAATTTTCGGACGGTTATCCCCGTTTTAAGCGCGACAAGTTAATGCGTTTCTTAAAGTCCCGTTTCTTCGTTAGACGATCTAATTTTGCAACGGAATCTTCAGGGAAGTGTTAGTACGAATCTTCACACGCTGATTGAAAATCCGATTGACTGGTAAACATATTTACATACACGATTTGTTTTATAAATCTGGAATTAAATAGGTACGCTTTCATGACAATTTCTGATATTCTAATTTTCTGATATTCTGATATTCTCTAACTATCGAAAAGAAAAGATAATACTTGAAATCCGAACGCTTTATAATTCGGAATTTTTAAAACCAATTAAAAATTCGAGCTTTATTTGGCAATTTTAGGAAAATTATTAGGGTAAGTCCGGAATAGTTTGCCCACTTAATATAATATGTACCTGTTCAAACTAATACTGATATTATTTATTTTATTAGAATAAACTTAATGTGTTTAAAATTTTATTCTGTTTTAATAAAAGTGACTATTTAATTACTATCTTTAAGACAATATTTGCTGACAATGGGGTTGGAAACTGAAGTCACGACACACATAATTATTCCAGGAAAATGATAAAGAAGAAATTAAAATTATTTATGAGTTAATACTGCTAATAATAAAAAGACTCAATATCATTAAAGCAAAGCACGAAAATATACAATATTGACAAAATGATTTTATTAAGATATATTAACAAAAAGAAGAAGACATCCTCATGTTTAACCTCGTGTTAAAGTGGGATATTTCAGACATAAAAAAAATATAAATGTTTGTTAAAAAATCTGTTTTTTAGTCTATATTCTTGGAAAAGTATATAGATTAAAATTTGATTTTTCAATTTTATTAGTTATTCATTAAACGGGTATTTTACAGATGTATCAACACTGGGGTAAATTTGCCTTCGTCCAAATAACATTTTTTCATTAATTTTGTATGTATTTTCTCAAGTATTCGCTTACTATATATTAAAGACGAAGGGCCAAAGAATATTTTAGCATATTTGTTATTAAGTAATTATTTCAAACAAAAATTTAAAAAATTGAAAACTGAATAACGTATCAACGCCCTGTCTGTGAAACCGTGCCTCTGAGCATCAGCCCATTTACCGGTGATTTGTAAAAAATGGTTTTACCGTCCGGAAGTAACAGGAATTATCTGGTAGCAAAGGTGGAGCGGGAAAAATTTTCAAAAAACCGCAAATCAACTGGCCCCGGTCTCCCTACACACCACTATTTTTATAGTAGCCATGGCCATGTTATCTGATGCTTCACTGAACGTTTCAGCTAGAAAGCCGTCCACACGGTGCGGATTTATCTGGTCAGAATCGTAATATTGTATTGTTAATTCAAATCTTAGTACCAGATAGATCCAGTTCAGAAACTCCGCACAGTCACGTTCCGTTGCAGCCTCGCAGGCCGCAACCCACACGAGTAATGCAGCGCAATGGTATCATTACAGCGATTGAAGATGTACAGAGGAGGAGAACCGTGACCCCCTCGCTGTGAATTCAACGCGATGACCGGAAGAATAAATTACATGCAGATAACGCCGGTCACATTCGGCTTCTTCGTCCCCTACGGTTAAGGAATCGAATCTGATCCAGCCAAATAAAGGCAGAATATTACGTGGGAAGTAGTAAATGGGTGCAATCAAATGACAAAATCGAGAGAAAACTTGTGTCACTTGGAAAAAAAAAATATTCCTGATCAATTTTTCTTCATATTTACACGAGGAGAGGCTATGACTGCAACGAAAGAATTTTGAATGGGAGTTCACTCAAAATATAAGCTACTTTGGATTGGAAAATTGTAAAATTTAATTGAATATAAATCCTAGAATATGAGTGGTCCATGTCAAGTTATTTTAATAAGAAATAGATTTAAACATTTGTGTCCCCTAAACTATATAGATTAGGATTTAAGTACTTCTCGACACCACTGTAGCTTAAGTAGCAGCATCCTGTGAGTCATCATCCAGGATCTAGGGGTCGAATTCCACAGGGCTACCTTTCCACGAGTTCTTCTTCCTAGCTTAATTGTACGGTACTTTGTGTATTAGATTTATTATGGTTTTATAAATTTCAATCCAAATCCCGGTATAAAAAAGATCAAATTTAATTATTACAGAATATTGTTTGTATAAGATTAAATAGTTGGAAACATTCATAATTATTTGCAGTTACTCTTATTTCCTCTAAAATCATTTATACGTGTAGTAGTAAATGTTGCTCAGCGCGATTTTATACAGTTACTAAAAAATCTATCTATCCACCGCATAAATATAACATATTTTAAATATTTAATCAATGTCAAAAATAAAGATATTCATTTTATATAAACCAACAAATTACAAAACAAATTAATAATTTTTCAGAAATTTGCGTTCATCTTGTTCTATTCTTCCACCAATGTTATACGTTTCGTTGGTAGTTGTAGATGTTACTAACTAAAATTATAGTAATCTAGGTTTATCGTAATATGAATTAAAATTAGTAATTACTAACTTTCACATTGGTTAATGTGTAAAATATGTTACAAGTATGCGATGGGTGAATACTTTTTTTGGTAACTGTATACGCATGTATTATGTGCTTGTATGTAATATGATCTCTTCCGGTCGGGATGCGTCTTTGTAATCAAGTTTCACGAAATATTTGAATATTAAGGGCGGAATTAAAGTTCAAGGGCCATCATCGGGTGAGATTTCATCGGTGCAAGAACCTCAGAGTATTGGAGGGTCATCATGCGTGCAAGCCTTGCATTTTTCATCAGAAAGAAAAGGTGTAGCCAGCAGGTGAACGTGCAGGAAAAAAGGGCGAGCTGCCTAAGTGGTCAAGGAAAGTTGGAAGAATATGGGAGACCCAAGGCTTATTATTTCAGTCCAACACCTGTCGTTTTTGCGAACAATGGGCGCATCAGTGAACATCTGCATTTACACGTCGTATTAGCCTCTTTTTGAAGGCTTCAGATATTTTTGTTTTTGCGTGAAGACTTAAGACCTCTTGTTTATATCGATAACACCTTGAAAATCAGGATTTGCAAATGCAAATCATATTATAGAAGCCACGGTAATCGAGGCAATTCTGGTGACTTTATAATAAACAAAATTAATCATGTTCAATGATTTACAAACGTGTAAAAATTATATAGCGACACACGTCCATCGTGACGTTTTGAAAATTTATTCTAGTTTAATCTGTTGCAATTGTATTGCAACATGTAGCTTTTAAGTTCTAATAAAATTACAGTTTTTCCTATCGTCTTTACAAGAACGGTGCCTAAAACAATAGTTCTTGGAAGAAGTGAGTCTGATTAATGTTGAAGAAACGATTGAGAGGATTTGTAAGGTGTAGCACAGCTGTAATCGAATATAATATTTTGGATTCGTGTGTAGTTACATGCATTCACATAATGTGATGTAATGTATTGTAGTTTATAATACAACAATGATAAGTTCGAAAATGTTTGCTACAAAAGTGAATTGCCATTAGTTTTTATTACTTTGAAATGCTGCATTGCTTAGGATCAACGTACCAATCATGAATCAATCGAGAATACATGTGCGATTGCAGTTAAAATTTTTTTTTGTGTTTACAAAAAAATATATGACTCACTTACATGATGCAAGTGTACCAATATAACTTCAGTCTACGAAGAAGAAAATCTACTTAAGATAAGTAGGATGGACAATGAAATACAAAAACTATGTTATAAATTTGTTACTGCTAAAAATTTCACGAGAAAATCTAGTTTCGTCTTTTACAGATCGTTGATAAATATCCATACGTAAGAACAAATTAAGAGTTTTACTGACAATAAGTTAATTGGTAATGAATTGCCTTTCTTAGGCGTACATGTAAGTTTTTTTTATGATTAATTAATCCAAATGGTTTCGTTCTTACACATAGAGTGGCGGACGAAAGAAAGTTTACAACTTTTAAAAACGCATAATTTTTATAAAATTAATCCAAACGAGTTGAGTTTTTTTGAGAAGCTACAAGGATTAGTTTGCTAAGTGACCTCTTCCGTCGTTTTGAAAAAAATACACTTGGTCGGAATAACAAACAAAAATAGTAAATGTCATTTTTTAAACTTTTTTTGTGGGCCTGTAATGAAAATTCAGAAAACCCGTTTGTAGATTGGAGTAAGTTGTATACATGCCTAAAATTTCATCAAAATCGGTTAACGTTGCTCTGAGCTATAAACGCTTAAAGGTCGCAGAATAAGGTCGAAAATCGCTGATTTCCGGGAATATTTCATTTCGACCTTATTCTGCGACCTTTAAGCGATCATAGCTCAGAGCAACGTTAACCGATTTTTATGAAATTTTCATCATGTATACAACTTACTTCAATCTACAAACGGGTTTTTTGAATTTTCATTACAGGCTCACAAAAAAAAGTTTGAAAAATGACATTTACTATTTTTGTTTGCTATTCCGATCGTGACATTTTTTTTCAAAACGACGAGACACGGCACTTAGCAAACGAATCCTAGTAGCTTCTCAAAAAAACTCAAGTCGTTTAGACCAATTTTAAAAAAGTTATGCGGTTTTAAAAGTCGTAAACTTTCTTTCGTCCGCCACTGTAGATCCACATACAAGTTCTAAAAAAGCCAAACTTTTAAATTCGATTCTCTCGCAGAATTTCAAGCGTCTATTAACTGTATGCAAAAGAGTGGAATTAGATTTTTCCTTTTAATGTTTATTTACGACTACAACCCTTAGAGGATTTATCAGTTGTTCTGTTAAACGAAGGCGTGACATGTGTAAGGAAAACACTCAGCAATGCGCAATTTTTTCGTGTGTTTTTATGTCTTTTGTTAATTAGGTCATGAGGTTTGGAGTGAAATTAGTGACTCGAACTTCGTGCACGTCCCTCGTCAGACGTGAATTTTAGTGGACAAACGTTTTACCTGGTCGAAGAGCGTGAATGGCTTCCGAAAGTCTGGCAATGTCTTTCACATCGTACCGAAGAATCTCAGGGATCTGTGTGTATGGGCCCAAAAAGCAGGAAGCCAGACTCCTCACGAATTTCACTTCTCGTTCGGCGCGTTGTTTGCCGCCATCCGGTGGAACATCGTCCGGCACCGACTTCCGGAATCGAATTATCTTGCGCTCCTGAAACAGACGGAAAGAAGCGTAACGAAGGGTACAAACAAATTCGATCGTGTAATTGTGATGTTTATTAGCCATTTTTTTTAAGTTGCAGAGCTGAAACTGCGCTTTTCATATTGAAAGAAGTAAATAAAAAATTCCCTGTCCGATCAATGAAATTATATTCTATACAATGAAATTATTTGGTAATGATTAGAGCTGCCAAATACTTGAAAGATTCAAGTACCTACTTGACATTCAAACCGAATGAAACTCGTTTTTTTTTTCGAACCGAGCGAAGTACATTATCCAAATAATACATGAATAGTTTAAATATTCGAACAAGCTTGATAAAATTCGGACTTTTTGAATGATTTGAGTGGCGCGAATGTTTGTAAAATCTCCGAAACGTTGCAAGACAATTGCTGTAAAATCTCCGAAACGTTGCGAGAAAGTTGTTGTAAAATCTTCGAAACGTTGCGGGACAATTGCTATAAAATCTCAGAAACGTTGCGAGAAAGTTGCTGTAAAATCTCCGAAACGTTGCGTAACCATTGCCGAAACGTTGCAGGAGTAATATTGCACCGCAACGTTGCTGAAATGTTGCAGAAATCTTCCTATGTCCGCCCCTGTGCAACATTGCACCGCAACGTAACTGCAACCTTTCTGCAACGGAGTGTGCTGTATGGGAAGTAACTTATAAAACGTTCGCAATTTTCATTTTTCAAACGTTCATTAGCAATAAGAAAACAATATTCAGTTGACTATATTTCAAAATTGGGTAAGTTTAAGAATAAGGTAAAATTTTAAAACAGCATATTATTGAATCCCTCCCATAACAACACAAAAAACAACTAATTATGTATTAATCTAACACAATCTGATGGTGTAATAAAGGCGTATTATTATTATTATTATTATTATTATTATTATTATTATTATTATTATTATTATTATTATTATTATTATTATTATTATTATTATTATTATTATTATTATTATTATTATTATTATTATTATTATTATTATTATTATTATTATTATTATTATTATTATTATTATTATTATTATTATTATTATTATTATTATTATTATTATTATTATTATTATTATTATTATTATTATTATTATTATTATTATTATTATTATTATTATTATTATTATTATTATTATTATTATTATTATTATTATTATTATTATTATTATTATTATTATTATTATTATTATTATTATTATTATTATTATTATTATTATTATTATTATTATTATTATTATTATTATTATTATTATTATTATTATTATTATTATTATTATTATTATTATTATTATTATTATTATTATTATTATTATTATTATTATTATTATTATTATTATTATTATTATTATTATTATTATTATTATTATTATTATTATTATTATTATTATTATTATTATTATTATTATTATTATTATTATTATTATTATTATTATTATTATTATTATTATTATTATTATTATTATTATTATTATTATTATTATTATTATTATTATTATTATTATTATTATTATTATTATTATTATTATTATTATTATTATTATTATTATTATTATTATTATTATTATTATTATTATTATTATTATTATTATTATTATTATTATTATTATTATTATTATTATTATTATTATTATTATTATTATTATTATTATTATTATTATTATTATTATTATTATTATTATTATTATTATTATTATTATTATTATTATTATTATTATTATTATTATTATTATTATTATTATTATTATTATTATTATTATTATTATTATTATTATTATTATTATTATTATTATTATTATTATTATTATTATTATTATTATTATTATTATTATTATTATTATTATTATTATTATTATTATTATTATTATTATTATTATTATTATTATTATTATTATTATTATTATTATTATTATTATTATTATTATTATTATTATTATTATTATTATTATTATTATTATTATTATTATTATTATTATTATTATTATTATTATTATTATTATTATTATTATTATTATTATTATTATTATTATTATTATTATTATTATTATTATTATTATTATTATTATTATTATTATTATTATTATTATTATTATTATTATTATTATTATTATTATTATTATTATTATTATTATTATTATTATTATTATTATTATTATTATTATTATTATTATTATTATTATTATTATTATTATTATTATTATTATTATTATTATTATTATTATTATTATTATTATTATTATTATTATTATTATTATTATTATTATTATTATTATTATTATTATTATTATTATTATTATTATTATTATTATTATTATTATTATTATTATTATTATTATTATTATTATTATTATTATTATTATTATTATTATTATTATTATTATTATTATTATTATTATTATTATTATTATTATTATTATTATTATTATTATTATTATTATTATTATTATTATTATTATTATTATTATTATTATTATTATTATTATTATTATTATTATTATTATTATTATTATTATTATTATTATTATTATTATTATTATTATTATTATTATTATTATTATTATTATTATTATTATTATTATTATTATTATTATTATTATTATTATTATTATTATTATTATTATTATTATTATTATTATTATTATTATTATTATTATTATTATTATTATTATTATTATTATTATTATTATTATTATTATTATTATTATTATTATTATTATTATTATTATTATTATTATTATTATTATTATTATTATTATTATTATTATTATTATTATTATTATTATTATTATTATTATTATTATTATTATTATTATTATTATTATTATTATTATTATTATTATTATTATTATTATTATTATTATTATTATTATTATTATTATTATTATTATTATTATTATTATTATTATTATTATTATTATTATTATTATTATTATTATTATTATTATTATTATTATTATTATTATTATTATTATTATTATTATTATTATTATTATTATTATTATTATTATTATTATTATTATTATTATTATTATTATTATTATTGTTATTATTATTATTATTATTATTATAATAATAATAAACCTTTAACATCGTGAACACACAGTTATTTTTAATTAGGTAAGGTTACATGACGAACTTTGCAAAGCTGTAATACAGAGACTCAACTTTCCACATATCGTTTTGTAAGAGTTATAGATCCCTCTGTGTGAGATCTCTAAACATGGCCAAAAACAAGACGGAAACTCTTTTCCTTGCACGTTATAAGTACAAAAGATCGCTATACGTTTTACATACTCGCAGAACATAGTTTATTATTCGTTATTAGGAGCAAATCGAAACTCGAGTCGAATCGCTGTAATATTCAAGAAAATATGTAGGTGAATAGTGTGAATAATGTTCAACTTCGAGATAGAGTACCTAATGTATATGCCTGCATAGTCCACCTCGTTATTTTCTAATTTCTATATTAAGACTGGCAATTACAAAATATTCTACGCTGGATTTATACAAATCTGTATATAGATTATTGTACCCTTGTACATTGATATTTTATTCATAGATTACGTTTATGTAATTCTCTTTGTAGGCCACCTACTTTTTCATGTAGGAGTAAATTTCACAAAACTCATAAACTGGTTTCACGTGATGAAAGAATTACAGTGACAGGCTTATATTTGCAAGTTATTGAGTTCTTAGACGTTATAAATGTATCTAAGTATATATGTATGAATGTACCCTGTTTTGAAAGAAGGCCAACTTACGTAATACATATGTACATAAATTAGTATTTACGTATCTAATTGATTAAGTAATGAAGATTAAGTAATCTGAGGCACTATAACGTGTCTTCACGTTTACATTTTCCTGAATAAAGAAATAATTGTTTGAAATCAGGAAACATAATGCACCTGGCAATCGAGTCAGACCAATAAATAATCAAATACAAAATCGATACTTACTACAGGCTTCTAATTATATTATATGCAATAATTTTGATAAACTATTTCTGAATTGAAGTGCGTTTAGTATGTTAATAAAAATTATTCAGTTTAACTCTACAATTAATTCACATTCTTCGGAATTTCTAATAAACATATACATGTATTACTAATCCTCACTAAATCTGCTTTCCTTTGAAATTCAATAAGACATTGTTTCCATAATTATTTCAGAAGCAGAATACAATACCTTCTGTTGATCGTTACTTCCTCATCCTTGCTTCAGTTACTACCTCAACAATTGATTTACTCAATTTTAATCCACATCCGAGCGCAATTCTTAATGTACCTTGATAATGTCGTAGAAAGCTAAATTCACGATAGAACGTCTTATTAAAATAATAGTGATTCAATTAAAAAGTGAGTGTTAAGAGAGTGGAAGGTATTAAGCTCGTTACGAAAACAAGCGCTAGTAAGAAACGAAAATTTTCGACGCTGTCAGGTTGGTCGAGGGATTGAAATTAGGTCGACACGCAGCATTTCATATCGCGGCGAACCACAATTTCCATTGCGCAGCAGGCTTCAATTACTATCAGTGAATTGCTTAAATGACGTGGCGTTAATTACTGGTGCGTATGTCGTGCATCATAGAGAAACTCGGCGTACCATTAATGAGTTCACGTTTTCCTATGTTAGAAAAAAAGAGATGGACATGGTCATTTGATCAGTGACGCTTCTGTAATAATCATTCGAGAGTGTGAGAAGTATTGCATTAAAATAAAATACAGTCACCTGCGTTCCAGTATTACCAAGGTTTTTTTGGTTTTCGATACACATATACTGGGTGTTTTATAACTGGTGGTACAATAGGAAAGAGGGTGACTCTGTATGAACAAATACGTAGACAATATAGAATGGCTTTTCTCACGACACTTTGTTTTTAAGGAAATCGATTTTAAGGGTTGGCCATTACGTAAGGTTTTTTCCGGGGGGAGGGAGAGCGTCGCGAATTTCTTACGTTTTCTTACAAGGGGGAGGGGAAGTCAGATAGAGTTTTACGTAATATTTTTTAAACTAATTTTTAATTGAGTAGCCTAAAAACGATGTTCCATCACACACACGAAACCGACTTAAATGAATTATGTAAACCTTTAAAAGAATTTTAGTAACTGAAAAATGCAATGTAAAAAATATTATATAAGAAAGAGGGGGAGGGGGTTGGAATATAAAATCTTACGAATTCTTATACTGGGGGAGGGAGGGGGTAAGAAATCATGAAAATTACCCTTACGTAATTTAAGGATGACCACTAAAAACTTGTGTCATACGTTGCATTTGGTTAAGAACTGGTAGACTGCAAGAGTAAGTAAATATAGTGCAATTGCAGATAAAATGAATCCTTGTGTAAAAATATCAATGCATGCACTAAACTAACAAGAGAATTAAAATGTATTCTACAATTTCGACTTATTTTTGCACAATGATTCTTTTTATCCACAAGTTGTACCATGTTTCTTATTGAATTCTGCAAATTCCTACAATTAGCCAGGTGCATGCATTCTTAACAAATGTTCGAAGTCATTTTTCTTGAAAAAGAAGCTCCAATTTAAAAATGTTTTTTTCTTCTATATTTTCGACATATAGTTTCATGTAGAATTACACCAGTTGTATCACCAGTTTGGTGAAACAAATGACACTGTTATGTATTTTGCTAAATCAACAGCAATACTTCTAATAAAGTGGTGTTTGAAAATATCTGACTTCAACGTATATTTTCACACAACTTTACATATTTTTAACAAAATTATTTTTAGAGATTTGAATTGTGATATGACATTATTGCGGGAAGCTACACAGAGAACGAACTTTTACGAGCCCGTAAAAAAACTTTACCCAAAAAATACCACGATAAGTACTTTATATCTACGAATTAAAAATTATTCTGACACAGTTACAAACTGATTAAAAAAGGTATATGACAAATATATGAGTCTAGGAAACAAGTAAAATTTTGTTATTCAAAGGTAACTTTTAAAATCTGCAATAAAATTAAATGGAATTATCTTAATCGATATTCTTCCACCAGTTTTAAAATGATTTTACTATATGATTTTTTCATTATGTCGGATAAATTGACATTATGTTTGCTCTGCAATACTATTGTAATTTAGAGACTAAAATGTTATTTCAAATCAATACTTTTTATTTCAAATGAAAATAGAATTCGACCAGATCCGTTTTCTAATAATTAAATGTACAACTATATTACGAAAGACTTCATTAAGGGGTCAGGCGTGATTTTCGGGAATTTTTTGTGGAAAATCTAATGAATATTTTTTACAACTATTTGCTTATTTTAAATGTACATATATTCAGCAACTCTCAGTAATTTTGTTATAGAAAAATATTAAAAAATGAACGAATAACAACTACTCTCCCGGAAGCTATTTTTTTGTGGTGGATTTCTCAGAGCCTGATCATCTGAAATCGACAAGTGAAGAAAATTCTGTTAGTATAAAAATTTATCTAGTACGTGAACGAAGGATTTTTGTTTTTGACGAAAATTCTATTTTTAATTCACGAAAAACGAACAATTCAGACATCGAAAAATCATGATTTTGCGTTAAACAGCCTCCATTTTGTCCGAAATCATTTTTTTTTAAAATCCTTCGTTCACGAACTAGATAAACTCATATACTAACAGAATCTTCTTCACTTTTCGATTTCAGATGATTCGACTCTGAGGAATCGTACTCGCCGCAAAAAAAATAGCTTCCGGGAGAGTGTTATTCGTTCATTTTTTAATATTTTTCTATAACAATATTACTGGAAGTTACTGAATATATGTACTTTTAACATAAGCAAACAGTGGTAAAAAATATACATTAGATTTTCCACAAAAAATTCCCGAAATTCACGGCTGCAAACTAGGCATGAACCCTTAAATCCATTTTTTCAAAATTGTATTATTTTATCGTATATCGAATCTGGGATTATTTTCATCCTTGCCTAATCGCACCTCTTGCTCACCAAACTGTTGTTCACCTAAAAAATCTTAAAATTCATTCTGTAAAATAAATAAAAAAAGGTATCTATTATTCCTTAAAATCGCAAGAAAATTAATCATTAAACGAATCCCGGAAGCGGAACACGAACGTCTACTGGTTTAATAAAGAACGCTGTGATTGTAATTAATATCACCTCCGGACGTAAAATTGGTGAAATGAAAATTGACGTTACGTCAAAGGCCAGACACGTTGCTCGCAATTATTCAAGTTGCTCTAAAAGCTTTGCCTCTAGACCGGTTGGCAGCAATTCAGGAATGCGCAATGCGGGCAGAATTATCATCGTTGAAGTTGTGTTTCTATTTTTGAGGAATAGTGAATCTTTGACGGCAATCCTGCTAGATAAAAATCCAGCGGTGAACTGATTACGCGTTATCGATCAAAACGCCGCCGACGGATGTGAGTAAGCGATGTCAATAAACCCGAGCAAAAATAAAATCTAGAACATCTGATTCTGTGGTGTCCATGTGAACTTCTCAGGTGCTTGTCGTCTCTCATAAATGTTCAATCGATATATCGGCTGGTCTCGTCTGTCGGCTGACGTGGCTACAAGTTTCTCGTGCGTCACCCACGTCGACCTAACAAGTGCCCTATGTACACAGATATGTACGTAGGAACGACTACTACTTTTTACCGTGTTTTCCCGCACAAGCCAGTGTACTTAACATTTTTTTAAAAGATATCACACAGAAGATTATTTTCTATACTGAAACGTATACGACGTGGCCGCGTTTATTTGTATTTACAATTTTGGATGCACCTCAGAATACAAAAAAAAAAAATCAAATTGCATACAAATGTAGGTACCTACAAATATGTTTATTGAATACGGGTACTATATAAATAATGTAAACAGGATAATGTTCTATAAAAGCAGCTGAAGTTTAGACGGTGTTTTAAGTATTCGAATCCCACGAAGTGAAACTTTTTCATTGGAATTGACTCGGATTCGTGAGTACATATTGAACTTGATCACGTCCCTATTCATGTGGTCCTTACTCTTGGCAACCCTGAGTACTGTATTCACGGCTGTCACGCGGTCGCTGAAGCCAGAGCGGAACGTTTTCCGAATCGGTAACTTTAAACATAGAGGCCAGAGGTAAAGAATAATTGTATCGCGTTTGCCTAGCACTTAAGGGGATTAGGCAATCGAAAAATTGTTTTTTTTTATTGCATTTACCGAAAGTACTATCTTTTTTTAATAAAATGTCGCTTGGTTTATAGTAAAATTCGCAAAATTGTAAATTTGGCAGCTAGAAACTTTATACGCGTTTTCCTTGAATATTTTTTTCTCTTAATTTTTTCCTGATTGCGAACGAATGGGGGTTCAGATCGAGTTGGAAAAAATTACAGGATGTGTAAAACATGTGCCATTTCGGCCGAAACCTCTGATATGGTCCGTGAAAATTCGAGATTTTCTTTAAGGGGGGAGCCCTATTTAGGACGCTAGGAATAAGGTGATTCTTGGGAATTTTTTTTCTAAGAAACTGTTAAGCGGATCTTTTCAAAACTTTCAGGGTATTTTAGTTCACGGTCAGACAATAAAAATTAATTTTTTCGTTTTAAAGTGGACTTTGAATTTAAACTCATCTTTTCCGTGTTCTTTTTCATCTTTAAACGGCCTTAAACTTGTGAAAAAAAAACTATTCCGCCTTGATTCTGTTATCGGAATTACATATATGTTTTCTGAAGGTGTACGAAAAAAATGGACCAGATTGATCCACTAAAAGTTGAGATATCGTGTGTACCGTCATGAAAAACACCGTTTTGAGAAAAACCCATATCTCCATTATTTATTATTATATCTGTCTGAATTTTTTTTACAGCTTACTGAAATGTTAAAATACTCGTGGATCGTGAAGCACATGCTCTAAACGTATCATATTGTTCCCGAGATAACTATTTTTGTATATTTTTCTATTTTTGTGCTCTTACCATTTTTACATAATTAAAATCAATTCCATCAAAATATTTGCACGCAACACATCGTAACTCATGCACTCAATGTCTTAGTTAATTAACTGAATGTGGTATTAGAAGACATCCCACTTGTGTTGATAATGTTGATATACCGCATACTAGCTATTTCTGTCATACTTTAGTCGAGTGGACAAAACTCATTTCGAACAATTTCCTAACAAACGGATAAGTCATATAAGATTTATTGCCTAGACTACACCATTTCTAGTTATGAATCCGTTAGATTTGTATTTGCAATAGTATTCCAATGCCATTGTTTAGATAACAGTCATTGAGAAAGTTAAAACACTTTGTCAATGACTGTTGTATAAACAAACTGAACTCAAGTAACATCTGGAATTTTTAAACAAATGCGATCTATCTGATCTATTACTCTATCTATTAATATCTAAACATGCATAATGAGACGTGTAAAAACTTGCATTCGGGTGGAAGGTGTTCATTTTGACACGTTGGCGCAAAGGTAAGCAAATGTAAGTTACTATGGCAGAAAAATAACGGTAACTCAGAATATTTGAACTTGTTTTCCAATGTTAAATTTAATTCTTATGTGTATTTACCTTATATAGACATACGCTATACACATATTGAAAAGCTTCGAATATATTTCAATGAAAAGAATATAGTGCTCGTTAATGAATTTATTCGTTATGTAATAGGGGAGACCGGGGCAAAGTGAGACGAAAAAAGTTTGAAGCCGAATAAAATTTTTCCCTTTCAATAAAAATGTGTGGAAATAGATTTATAATATAAATTTAACATTATTATTGATAAATGGCGAATAGCAATGCATAAAATAAACTTAAAGTATATTAAAATTCAACTTGAAAAGAAAATGCCATAACTGACCACTTTACCCCATATATGGGGTAAAGTGAGCTACTATCCGGGGTAAAGTGAGATGCAACAATATAAGAACTTTAATTAAGGATATACGTAAATATTAACCCTTTGCGCTGGAATGACGCGTGTAGCACGGCAGCTTTTGTCTTTTTTGCACCGTGGTTGTCAGAAACTGTGTCAGATTTTTCATTTTTTTGAGGTTAGATTCTGTTCCATCACGCCGCGTGGTTTTCTAGCCAGCTGACAGGTTAGGATATTGCGCACATCACTTGCGCATTGGTTCTTAGCGGCCATTTGCAGCTCAGTTTACCCCGGTCACTTTACCCCGAATGTGTACTCAGTGGAAAATTAATTATTTAATAATCTTAGGATTAATGTTTTCTCAAACGCGTGTACATGTATGTTTATAAGCTTGTTATAAACACGCAGAACAAATTTGGAGTTAAAATAACACATTTAAGACACATTTATCCAAAAAGCTAAATTGAAAAGAAAACCAATTTTATGTCTCTGAAACTTCATTTTTAATTTTTTAAATGAATTTCCATTTTTCGATATCTGAATGTGCATAATTATCATTGTGGTATTACACACATTTATTACGTCACCAAAATTTGTAAATATATTCTATTGTTAAAGAATAAATTAAGAAAGCTCATTTTACCCCGAGGTTCACTTTGCTCCGGTCACCCCTATGCATATATTGATGCGTATGGACTTCACTAAATTAATAATCTTATGAGATATTAAGAACTCCATGAAAACGCATTTGACCCCTTTTCACTCCCTTAGGGGTTGATTAGGGCAAAATGCTAAAATTGGTTTTTAGACATTTATGTGGGTAGCCTTTCGAAGTAAAAACCAAGTTGATATCTAATCGGGCCTAAGAAATAATACGGAGTCCGAGAAAATATATTTCACCCTTTTTCCTCCCTTCGGGTTGAAATTTAAAAAAATCCCTTCTTATCCAGCATCCACGTCGCAAAAGGAATATAGTAAATCCCCGTTATAAGCCCGTTTTTACTTCCCGTTAACAGCCCGACGACTATCCCCACCATTTCTTGGAAGCCTGCGGACGAGAGTGAGAGAACCGGACAACGAGCGTGAGGAAGCGAAAGAGTCAGACACGAAGTTGCCGTCGGGTACGAAAGAGAGAATCATGTCGGCAACCCACTATGAGCCCGCCGCCAGCCCCGCTCGTCGGGCTCATAACGAGTATTCACTGTATACCTTCCGAATTTCGTGTTTCCACGGTCAGTGGTTTTAGCTGGACGGTGATGAATCACTGATACAACGATTATATAAGTAGAGATAGATAAATGAAACGCGTAGAGTACCTGAAGATATGTACACGATGGGTGAGGATAGATAGTGTAATCGAGTATAGGATGACTCCTAGTGTCAACAACAAATCGAGAGTTTAGACAAAAATTTTTTAATATGCGCGTTCGTTCCCAAGAAAATCGAATTTGTCAATTCATCTAGTATCCGCGTATCTTGACTAAGAATCAGCAGAATTTATCAATCTATAGTATAGATTCTATACGGTACATCTGCTAATGAAATTAAATCCTCGTGCACAAATAAGTTGCAATTATACGAGTAGAATAAATTTATTTTAACGGGGCTTTGATTTAAAAAAAAAATCGATTTGCAGGTGAAACTGATTTTTAGTCAAATGTACTCGTACTCGATAGATTTTCCAACTCGAAAACGAAGACTTATATCCAACAATTTTATTCTACGTTTTCAATTTATTGCAATTTATATGCTCCTTGGAGCATTTCTCAATCGTTAAACTACTTTTATATTCTCTATAGTATTGTAAAAGGAGAATCATGTGTTTGACTGTTTAGGAGCGGTCGTTGGCTGTTTGTCACGGCTCGATGAGAGCCCTATCTCTATAAACCGAGCCGTGACATTTTCCAGACCCGGCGACCGTCTCGGAAATTGGGCCGACATTCAGCCCTTAACGACTCCGTTTAAAAAAAAAAAACTTCGACACCATACCGTTGCTGAAAAATCAAAATTTCACATCTTGTTCAGTGCCAGACACATTTAACTGTATTACCTTTAATTTTCCACCCTGCATAAGTAGGGGAGACCGGGGCTGGTAGGCCAGTTTTTCAGTGTTTGATTTTTAATGAATTATGTGGACGAAATATCATTAAACCGGTTAGTATATTTGATAGGGCATACATTTGGCTATTTGATTAAATTATTAATGTTGACTCAATGTGAGAACAATTAAGGTATTTTAATGTTTTTCTAACACCTTCCATGCTGGTGCACCAGCCCCATCATCGGGGTTGGTTGACTTACAGTATGGGGTAGGTTGCCTATAGGTACAATCAGTTAAGAAAATGTTATTAGTAACTTATCTCAGTGGTAATAAAATAACACAATGTCAGAAGAGTTGTTTCATTATAAAATATTAATTTCTTTCTTTCATATTTGATTAATAAACTGAAAATTATTTCAACTCAAACATAAATTATAATATATTTATAACATAGTGAAATTTAAACAAAAAATAAAAATCGCTTTCGAAATAACAAAATAACAATTTAAACCTTGTTAACGTTATTAGTCATCCAACACCGACCGATCATTTTAACTTCAATAATCTATATAATCCTCAATTATTTATGTATAAACAAAAATACTATGTCAATAGATCGTCTAATAAAGAAACTTTAAAATAGTCCCTTAACATTTATTCTACTGTAACTATATAGAGTGTGAAAGAATAAAATCTGTAAGAAAAAATATTTACTTACGTAGTCAATTTTTCGACAAACGCTGAGAACTGTTAAAAAACGTGCGATCGTGGGGTCGGACAAAGTAGAAGGGACTTCTTTCTACAGTGAATCTTTCCGCAGTAGAACATATGTCGATGCAAAGTTATTAACAATTAGTCAACCTACCCCTTGAGACAACCAGCCCCGGTCTCCCGTACAGTTTTTCTCGGTTAAACTGATAACTTTTTCTCGATTAGGTTAATAACAAAATTATTTAAAAATTATTTCTTATTTGTTTAGACTTAGAATGTTCCGCTCATAAGTCTAGTGATTAATAAGCGAAGAATGTCAAGTTCCGCATTTCCCATCGGATCTTCACGAAAATGACATCAATCGATTCTTTGTATTCCTCCTATTAAAAGACACCAAAAACCATTGTAAATCGGACTATAATAAACGAAATTACACAAAAATAGAATGTACAAAATTTATAGCCAACTTCGTTAAAAATAGTCCGATTTGCGCGGTATTTTGTATCTTTTAATCGGGAGAATGTCAGGAATTCATTTATGCCACTTTCATATCGATACGAGGAAAAATAAAGAATTTGATTTTGTGGATTAAATGCGCGAGCGACCAACGCGCGACGCGGCGTCAGAAATGGGCAAAAAATTATTTTAAATAAAAATTTTCGTACGAAATTTTTATTTAAAATAATTTTTTGCCCTTCTCTGCGCGGCGTCTTTTAGCAGTCATAAAATTCAGTGAAGCGTGCAATCAGAGGTTGTGAACCTCCGGACCCTGAAATTATCCGCTTAACCGGGATCAACTGTAGTTAGTGTTCGCTGAATGTAGTATATTACTGAGTAACTGATTCCTTAGATATGCTTTAATTTTACCATTTCTCGCCATCAGCCTTACGATTAGAAATAATTCCCCCGCGGAAGCTTTTGCGATTCTGAAAGGCATATAACTCATCGATCATTCATCAGATACCCACTCAAGCAGCTTAGTTCCTCCACCACCTGATAATTCCCCCTCTACTAATTGTCGAGGTCAACGGCCATGGTTTCATTGTCCTTTTCCGTCTGCAACGTTGCTTAATTATGTCCGTCTTTATCTCGCCTTCGGGTGCGTGGTAGACGTGCGCACTAACGCAAACAGACGTGAGCATGTTCAGTTGCTCGCCGACCATCGTCCGACTTTCTTTCATTTTCTTTTGCAACTGTGCATGTATATAAGATAAGTGTCAACTGTATGGTAATTCTTGACCTCTATAAACGGGAAACCAGAAATTCTAATACATTGATTTTCAACGAGTCATCGTTAATCACGGTTTAAAAGACATACTCTCGAAGAGTATTTATTCAGCGTTTGATATAATTGCTTGTGCAGAAAGAACCACCAATCAGAGTACAAACGTCGCGTTCTCATTACTATTTAGTGAAGTTTACTACATTTATTTTTCCAAGGCTAATACCAATATAACATATACCATTAGTTAAGAAATGTTGATTAGTAAATATTCGTATATAATACTAATTATATTGAAACATAGCCGAGCATTCACGTCCTCTAATTCTTTCACGCATTTAGGAGATCCGTACGTAAACCTGCCACGGCAAGCCATCACTAGAAGTTATTCTCCTGTAGTATATACCACGGCTCAAACGATTATGGCCGATCGAGATTCGATTGTGGTATAGCTTACCATGGTTGGCTTTCTTTCGTCGCTAACATTCTACTGTATTTCATGAACATGGTTTAACCCTCTGGTGCATAGATTTTTAATTCAGTTGGAAAAATAAGACTAAGTAGTCTAATTTGGGGATGAAAATACCGAATCCGATGTCCGTTTTGAATTTGGAGGTCGTCTGGGCTCCCCAGGGCAGCCTTCTGGGTCACCACCTTAAGGCGGGATCATGTAGCAAGTACAAAATATGTAGTGTTTTTTTCTTAAAATAATTTTTTTATTTTTAATGAAAAGCTATGAAAAAATGTTTAAAAAAATATAAAATGATATAATAGAGAATTATTCATTATTGTGCATTGTGAAATTTAACAAAGCACAGAAGAAGCGCGAGAAGCGCTTGGCCCGGTTGCCGCCTGGCGGTGGCGTCGCGTACTATCCATCGTGAGCCGGCCGAGTCATGGCTTCTTTATATACATACCATTTTTTATTAATTATATTTTACATCATAAAACATAGCCTATATCCCTTCTTGTTGTTTAAGGATACTGTAGTTAAAATTTCGTAATGATTTCTTCAGTATTTTCGGAGATTTTTGTGAGCATACAGACAAATGCCGTTGCTTTATTATAATAGTATAATAGTATGATATGATATATGTATGTATATATGTAGATACCAAATTTCATGAACAAAGAGCTAAAAAGGGGCACAAGTAAAATTTTCACGCATCAGTTGTTAGGGTGATAAACTAACACCCTAACTAACTTACGATGATCTACTAACATGAGACCGCCTTAAGGCGGCTACCGGCCAAGCCTCACTTCACAGGTGTAAATTATTTTTTATTTTAAAATCTTTATTCTATTCGATAAATCACTACACAAACTACTTACTAATAATTTTCTTTTAGCTGTACGGTGTCGGGAAGTATTTTATTTGATTTGTTTAGTTTAACAAATAATATTTGCAGCGTGCTTAGCTGAAAAATGCACTTCAAACTAGATTTCTGTCAAATCGAAATGTCAGATTGACATGTTTCTTAGGCTAATATGTGCGATGTGGCAATACTTTTAAATGCTTCATCGTTTTCATTTTCATTTCAAACAAGGTCGCCAATGTATGTATGAACGAGATATGGTGCATCTACGGAAATTTGATGAGTGATAGCGAGAAGCAATTTAATTATTATCATTTTTCTTGAAGTTCATTGAAATAAAAATTATATTACATTTATTCTTGGCATCATTTACGCTACAGCATCGAACAGAGCAGACCATGAAGATTTATAATATAATTATGATAATGCAGATGTCGTCACAGTGATGTTTCCCTCACGAAATAAAAGTGTTCTACACTGCGTTCCACATTAGAGCATACTCGTTTCGCGCAGGAATACACTGTTGATTGGTAGTAAACCGGCAGGGAAAGTGCTACGACCAATCGCGTGTGTCAGATCCGTGGGAGCTGCGCAGATCGGTTGCAAATCGGTAGGGGCGTCGGTACATTCTTATATGGAACGCAGTTTAGACGGGAATCGGTGACTTTACAGTGCCCTAAACCATGCTCATGAAATACAGTAGAATGACGAAAAAAGGCCAACCGTGGTAAGCTATCCCACAATCGAATCTCGATCGGCCACAATCGTTTGAGCTGAGTGTACATCCAAATAACCAAACACCTAAGAACAGGATTTAAGGATGTATCGGACGTACAATACCAGACAAAAGTATATGAAATTTGAAATACTTGAATATCTACGTCTTACGCATAGTAAATCTAGATGTAAGGAATTCGAACGACAGTTGGCGTCTTATTTTTAATCCTACGAAGGTATTTTTCACTATACAAATGCTTTCTCAAGCATTATTTGCTAAACTTTTGGCAGTGAAAATGCCCAGAATACACAATTTTCTCAAGTAATAATTTATTTCTTTAAAACGGTGTAGTGAAAACAATTGAAACTCGGCAGATATTTTCATCTACCCATATACTGCATGTACAAAAAAATTGAAAACATTGGCACTATTTCTTCAACATTTTTTCAGATGGTTTATCCGTCAAGATCGTCTATTTCCATAAGAGTACGTGTAAAATCAGTGAAAATTAAAATCGTTATAACTCAGTAACCGTTTAGTGAATTCGTTTAAAATTTTTGAAGCACATCAGGAAGATTAAAAAGAACAATCTCGCAAATTTTCATCAACTTGGCACTATTTTGAAAATAGGTCCAATACATCCTTAAGGCGAACTTACACATATCAGCTCCGTGACCGTTCAGCGCCGCCAGTGGCAGTGTTAAAAAGTATCGTTTCTCTGTTTTGGAACGAAGCAGTTCACACTTGCCCATGCCAGTTACTGACACTAACACAAAGAGACTACTGATACTGACGGCACTGAACTGTCATGAAACTGATTGTGTGTGAAACCGCCTTTACCCGTTTCTATGCGATTTTTACGTATCACGAGTCATTGCCTCCTGAGTAGAAACTGTCTCGGTAGACATGTGGGTTAACGTGGAACGGCCGTGCTAAAACAGATTTGCAAAGTAAGTAAACTCGTTCTGCCACTGTTACTTTTCGGCTGGTTTTCTCTGCACTTGGCCATGCTTAGTCGCATGACAACCGAGCGTCTAGCGTCCGTGCGGAGCGCTGCGTAATCGTGTCGGATCGCCATCTACCGCCGATCTAGATAGAGCGTCGATACGTTCCGTGTAATTATCTGCGCATGGACGAACCGCGTGGAAAATAAAGCGTCGAGGAACAGATACGAAATAGGCGTAATTGCGGGAACGTGGGCGAGGACGAGTGATTTGTGATTCGCCATGAGTGCGGAGGCGGATGTTTATGCGATAGATCGCCGCTGAGAATTGTAAAAGGACGGTGAAGTACGAATAGGGAGTGCTTGAATCGTTCAATGTACAGGGTGATTGTAGAAATTAGGCTGAAAAATAGATTTTTCCTACCTGAAGATAGGGAAAATTGGGAAATAATAAAGTGTTGTGCTATCTGGTGAATTCGATCTTACTGATGCACTTGCAGCATGAAACTGCATTGGTTTTTAAGCGGAACCCGATGTACATACGTTTCTTTGCATAATTGCAGCCTTCTTGTCATTTTGCGTACATAAGTAGGTATAGGGTAAATCCAGTGCCGTTTTAACAAATTTGAGCGCCCGGAGCTAAAAAATTTTGGCGTCCTAGCCCCCATGGGTGCAATTTCTTTGCAATCGGTGCAAGGCAGTACAGCACAAACCCCGGACCCCCAGCAAGGATGCTCTAGATAGAAATTTTTATCTCCAAAATTGAAGAGAGAAAAGTGTCTCAACATATTTAATTCTTAAGCGCCCTTGGATCACGGGTGCCCCTGGGCTGTAGCCCATTTAGCCCATTGGTAAAGGCGGCCCTGGGTAAATCCGGGTGAGTCGATGGCGCAGGAGAGTTGATGGAGCCGCTACATTTGAGATACTATACGTAAAGGTAGGTTTGCTACACGCGACTGGACGCAAAACGTTGTGAAATTCAAAGTCGATTTTCTCGAAAACGAAGCGCAATATCAAAAAATTTTATTCCTTTTTCTCGACTTATTTACTTGTTATAAGTCGAAAAGAAACAGTAACATTTCTTAATATCGCGCTTCATTTTCGAGAAAATCAATGTTGAATTTTTTGACACTGCGTCCAGACGCGTATAGGAAATCATACCTTAAGGCCAGATTCAGATTATCGGTCCGGTCACGGTCCGGTCTCGATCAAAATCACATACGTGACCGCCCATACTATCAAGCCGGGCGAGTGTGGACTAAAGGGGTAGACTACTGGTGACGGTCCGAAAAAGTAGGTAATCTTCTGATGCAAATTGTAGAGAAACTAATCAGCCGATTAAATTGCGGTTTAGCATTTGCTTTTGGCATATTGTAAAGAATTAAACACCATTATAAAAATTAAGAAAATATATATATGTCACGAGGTGGCTCCGAACTGATGGTGTTTCTTAAATTGTTTACCTCCTAACTCACATCTGGATTGTCTAAAACAAAAAAAAAACAGAAGTTGTCTATTAAGTATAATTTTATTCCTAAGCATTAACGGACCCGCTTTTTCCTTCTGCGTGTTTCTGAATTTATAGGTTTTAAAAGATACGTTGAGGTTGCATTTCACCTATTTTATAAAACTGTAGTGTACACAATTGTATTTAAAATATACTTCTAAGTTAATTTTCTTTTAATGTTTGGATAAGATAATAGAGGTATTCAGGGACAACTCAGCCAAAGTATTTCGCCATATTAACCATTCCTTTCAAAGCTAACGAGAAGACCATCTCTTCCTGCAGAAAGGAGAGATGGTGGAATTATAATTGGAATAAATGGTTTACTTTCAAATTGTGAATGAGAGAGAGATGATCCCCACTTTTTAAGCTTTTATTCCATCAGTTAAATTTACAATATTTTGCGAGGGATTATTTTTTTTATTATTGTCGTTTATTTTATTTATTCACATTTGTATTCATCCGCTTTGCTAATCGACAGTAGGTAGTTCACTTTTGGTTTGATGTGTTCTTTACTTGTTTAGCGTAAACAAATTAAATATCAGTAAATCTGTAGTTCTAGTATTCATTAATATATAATTTGTCTCTCTTCTTTGTTATTTTTTCATGAGATCAGATTTCAACCCGGTTTTCAGCAAATATTGTCTTACAGCAAATATCGACCAGTTTCTGTGAATCAGCATAAACTTCTGAACATATTAGGTTTATTCTGATAAAATAAGCAATATCAGTATTAGTTTCAATCAGAGCATTGGAGCGTAGCTCGGAGTTGGAGCGCGGAGCAGTGGAGCAATGGGGTTTTGCCCGGAGCAGGAGCGGAGCCGGAGCGGAGCTGGAGCAGGGAAAATTATTACTGCTCCACTGCTCCAAATATTTTTTAATATTTGAATTTTCTTTCATTATATAAGAGTAGAAATTAAATGTAAGAAATGTTTTTAATAAATACCAATTCTCAATTTCTCATCATTGAAAACATATTCTTTATGAATTTTTTTCTATAAGAAAATGAAAAGCTAGAAAGATGGGGTTTGTTGCAAATGAAAGATCACTGTTTGAAAGTATTAAAATAATTCATATTTTAAAAAAAAGCACCATGGAGCGGAGCTAAAGTGGAGCAAATAAAAAACTGGTCTGCTCCAATCCCCTGGTTTTAATAGCCATTTTATGTAAAGTTAACCGACTGTCCCGGGCTTACCCTGTACAGTAGAACCTCCAATATCCAAACCTCTGTTATTCGAACATTCTACTAATTGAATGTACTGTAATTCGAACATCGCATTATCCGAACAGTACATTTCCTTCTGCGATTAGATACGTTGTAGATATGTACCGACTTAAAGTACCCGGCGTTGCCCGGGCTTCTTATATGTATCTATCATGTTATCTTTTCTCTACATCGTATAAAATAAATACCCCGATAGGCGTCTGTCTGTTTGTTCGGGCTATGTAATCTCGAGAACTAACGAGATCTCGGGAATTGAACGGATTGTGAGGCGGTTTTAATCGTTTTATAGAGCATTCTCAAGGAATGCTTCACTAAAATCGTCACTGCTCGGCTGTCTTTTGTCAGAGGTTAATGTTTCATATACCTAAACCTTCCTCGAGAAATGCACTCTAAACGGCGAAAACCGCATCACGATCCGTCTAGCGGTTCTCGAGATGAACCCAAACAAACAGACAGAAACCTACCGGGGCTTTATACTATGCAAGGATGTATTTATTACCGAAAGAGATAGGAACGTAATACTTCCAACCTCCTTGTATAACTGTTTTAGGATGAAATTGGCATTGTACGCATTAAGGGGCCGTCCTTAAATTACGTAAGCGTAATTTTGGCGAATTCTTACCCCCTCCGTGGTCCAGGATAAAAATTCGTAAAATATCAAATCTTATGATATTCCAACCTCCTCCTCGCGAAATATTTTTTATACCTACTTAATTTGTTCAGTTATTAAAATTCTTTTAAAGGTATACACTATAATTCGTTTAACTCTGTTTCGGGAAATTTAAGCTAAAACTACTTTTCCGGAACAGAATGATAGAATTTCTATTTATTGAAAATTAAGATCCCTCTATAAGAAAACGTAAGAAATTCGCGACCCCCCCCCCCCCCCCCCCACACCATTGACTCCTGCAAAACAACTTCAATATTTGCAAAATAAAAGTAAAAGAATTAAAATTATTCGAAATGAAAGTAGAAACAAATATATATGGCTTATGCCGATTCGAATTCAATACCTCCCTCGTTTATAAACCAGATGCACTTCGCACTTACCTACCTATCAGATCGATGATAATCTTTCAAATGTAGCATCTTTTAAAAGGTACAGGTCAATTGTTTATAAAAAATGCGCATTGGCACAAAATATCCTACAGAAAAGTTAGCATACGACCTCTAGATTCATCCCTTAAAATTTCATCAAAATCCGAGGGGGGTTGATTGTAGGGGTAGGGTCTCCTTGTTAGCACGATAAATCGAAAATTGGCGATGGATACCTGAATCAGGAGTTTCCGTGCGAAAGCGCGACGAGAGCAGCACTGCTGAGCTATAAAAATTTGATATAGGTTTGTATTTACGTAAATGTAAAACGGAACTGTGATTCTGCATTGAATAAAACTTAACAACCGCAAGTGGCATGATTTCATGAATAAGTATCGCACGCTAAAAATGAATCTCCCTTTTCACCGACCTTTTCCTGTGAATTTAATTCACATCCGCATCCGCATTTTCATTTATCTACGTGAATAAACCACGCGTCCATCGCAAACGTCCGTATAAGGCTGGGGTCACACGAGCGTTGGAACGATGGACTAACGTCTGACGTTATAACTACAGTCAGCCGAGCGTTTTTTTTTGTCCTCCGTACTTCCTTCCTTAGTTAAAATGTTCTATCTAGCAATTTCGATCATCCGAGAAAACTGAAGTTTTATCGTTTCCTTTCTGCCATACTTATATAAAAAAAAATAAAAAAAATTAGAGTCCCTCTAGATCTCCACGAAGCACGTAGGGTTCTCTAACTTTTCTTAAAAGGTAAAAGACGCGTGGAACTTAAAATATTTCAATATTGCTTGAAAATGGAAAAATGCTAAATAAGACATTTTAACTAAGGAAGGTAGCGTCATTTCCTGGCATCAGTCAGTACACGGTAGGTATCCATACAAACAAAATGAATGCTGTAGAACTCTAGATTTTCGTTTACAGTTTATTAAAAATCCAAAAGATAAAACGTAAGTCAAGAAAGTATTGGGTAGATTCTATAAACAACTCTAGGCTACTAAAATGTGCATTTTACACGCTCTATGATGAACTTCGAACTGATGAAGAGAAATTTTTCAATTATTTTCGCATGCCGCAGTCATCGTTTGATGAATTACTTGAAACGATAACACAAAGCCTAATGTGTAAGGACACGAACCTGAGATGTGCAATACCACCTTAGGAAATGCCAGGTGAACAAAAAATATTGTCTTTATTAATACAAATAAACAAACTAAAATAATATAAGAGAGAATGTCACTTAAGATAAACAAAAAGATATTAATTTATATAATACGAAATAATAATAATAGTAATAATAGTAACGTACACTAATATTGTTTTAATAATAATAAAATAATAAAATAATATAATGATTAATACAATATTATGACGATGTACTTCGTTTTTTTTAAATTTGTTTTTCTATTCAAAATTGGAGACATCCCATAAAACTGTAAATTTTTCAGCTTCGGATATTAGTACGTTGATGTTTATTATAACGGACGTTAAATCGCCGTTTGCAACCGCAAAGATAATGGTCGTGAAATGTTTTCGTAGCTTTTCTTGTAATTTTACGCTCGAGTATTTTGAGTCTATAGTGCATTAAATCTATACTACCCATCAAAGCATAATTTCCTCGTAGTTCATTTACTTAATTCTAAATACAATCACGGGGTCACTTTGTACATATATATACATGTTCGTATTTGTTTTATTTGTTATATTTGTTAGTGATTACTAACAGCGTGTATGGGGCTATTACGAACGATGGCATTTACCCTTTTCTCTTAACATTTCGAAGGATTTTATGTATCCAGTACCTCGGAATTATATTAGAAAGAATATACGTACATATTCGTTGAAAGATCTTGAGATACCCGTGAAAGAGGTTAAAGATTAAAGACTTTCCACCCGTCGAGCAGCAAATAAATATTCAATCCCACGAGAAACCAAAATTCGATCAAACAAGAAGAAAGACTGTGTCAGACCCACAGTGTGGAAGAAAACCAGTGTTCAGTAAAGATTAACCCCGCTATTTTTTTTTACCCCGCTAGCTACGGGCAATTCCAGACGGAAAGAGATTTGTCTTTCTTACAGAAAATGATTTGTTTATTAAAGTATCTATAATTCTTTGTATTGCCTTTGTATATAATTAACCAAAGATCAATTATCTATAAAGTAAATCTGATTTGAGCCAATTGGGAAACCTAAATTTCGATAGGCCAACTAGTGACAGAAAAGTGAACTACAGTGAGTAGGCCGAAATCCGTCGAAGTACATATGATTATCAGTGTACATTAGGGTGGTTCTTATTTTCAACTTTTGAATTTTCTTTGGGGCACCCTCCAGAATAGTTCCAAATAATTAAAAAAAATCCGTGTAAAGATTGAGCTTTTCATATAATTATTCAACATTTCATATAATTATTCAAACAGCTCGCAAAGTCGCAGTTGTATAATATCCTCCGAGTTGTTGATTAAATAAAAAAATATATCAAACAAATGTTGTAGATCCGGACAAGGAACAACTTTTATGTTCTATTACTTTTTCTCGTGCGATAAACGGTTTTTGAAAAAAGTCCGAAAAACGAAAAAAAAAAAAAAAGATTTTTTCCTCAAATTTTGAAAGTTTAAATGCTTCTGGAACACTTTTTATTTATGAAGACGAACAAAAAAAATGAAATTTTCATTTTCGAGGACTATTTTTTAAACATTTAAGAGGGAGGCATATACCGAAATATGCGAAAAAGATAACATTTTTTTACTTATTTCCAGTGTTTGATATGTCTTGAATGTTTCCTGAAAGTTTGGGAACGAAATTAGCAAAAATATCGAAGATGCAGACTCTATATTTTCGATATTTCGGCGAATTTCGGTCCTAAATTTGAGTCTATATCTTTGATATTTTTGCGAATTACGATCCCAAACTTTCAGGAAACATTCAAGACATATCAAACACTGAAAATAAGAGAAAATTTTTTCTAATCTATTTCGCATATTTCGGTGTATGCCTCCCTCATGAGGCATCTCTTAAATTTACAGTTTGTAGACAAAATGCAATAATTTGGACAACATCATTGTTAACTTCTTCATTCACTTTTCCACAATTCAACAGGTGACCACTATTAATTATATTTTCACCACCAATACAATTTTTGCTCTGAGGTGTAGCACACCCGAATTTACAAATTTCCTGAATAGAAATTCGCTTTTTTTTAATTAAGAGAACTTTAATTTGTTAAAAGCTATTACTGCTGAGTACTTATTCGGACTGTTTGCTGGTATCCGGGCCTACTTTCAATAGTTTGCCAACTGACCACCACAGCGCTGAAAAATAAGCCACGCCTCCTCTAGGTTTCCCAATACTTTTGTTTCAATTTAACTTCTCCCTTAAGTGCTAGTAATTCCCCTACTCCCCCCTAGGTACCGTAAAGTGGGGGAACATTGGCATGTTTTTGGAAGATTTTGCTGTAACAACATAAAAATTAACATTTTCACATTCGCTTTAAGTGTCCTATCATAACATTGCATCCTTTGTGAATGTACTAAAAGTTTCAAAGTGCATAAAATTTTTACCCTTTTCCTTCTTTAATACATGTTAATTAGCTGTCAATGTTACCACGTACTGCCAATGTTCCCCCAGTTTACGGTAATGCTACGACTGGCGTTGCAACGTCCGTAATTTCAACGCTCGTGTGACCCCAGCCTAAGTGCGCGCAACACACGCACATTCGTATACGCGCCAGCCAGGATGTTTTCGAGATATTACACGTAGATATTCTATAGGTTCGTAATCTCGATCTGTTAATAACTTTGAACACAAAAGAGCTCGTAATTATGATACGGATGTCTAACTTTCGCTTATCAGTCGCTTTCAATCATACGCACGATTGTTCCTGAATGATCAAGGAAACGAGTACCGAATCAGAGTAAGCGAGACAACGCTAGACTGTGTACCGTATACGAATTTCAGCTTCGTAACCGAGGAAATGCTTTGTCTGCACACTTGGCGTGCAATTAAAAATCTTCGGACACTTTAAAAACGCATATGTTTTTTAAAATTAATCCAACTCCGTCGTGAGTTTTTTTTTTAGAAGCCAGAAGGATTAGATTGCTAAGTGTCGTGTTTCGTCGTTTTGAAAAAAATGCAATTGGTCGGAATATCAAAAAAAAAAAAAAAAAAAAAAAAAAATAGTAAAGGTCGTTTTTTTCTACTATTTTCTGAGCCGGTAATGAAAATTCAAAAAACCTGTTTGTAGATTTAAGTAAGTTTTATACATGGTGAAAAATTCATCAAAATCAGTTAACGTTGCTCTGAGCTACAAACGCTTAAAGATCGCAGAATAAGGTCGAATAACACTGATTTCGGGAATTTCTGTGATTCTCTTTCCTTATTCTGTGATCCTTAAACGTTTATAGCTCAGAGCAACGTTAACCGATTTTGATGAATTTTTCAGTATGTATACAACTTACTTATATCTACAAACGGGTTTTTTGAATTTTCATTGCACGCTCTCAAAAAAAAGTTTAAAAAACGACCTTTATTTTTTTTTGCTATTCCGACC
This sequence comes from Andrena bucephala, assembly GCA_947577245.1. Classification (NCBI taxonomy): domain Eukaryota; kingdom Metazoa; phylum Arthropoda; class Insecta; order Hymenoptera; family Andrenidae; genus Andrena; species Andrena bucephala. The sequence goes on along the minus strand of OX387717.1, from coordinate 27,886,139 downwards.
AAGTGCATTTTTTTTTAAACACGACGAAACATGCCACTTAGCAAACTAAACCTTCTAGATTCTAAAAAAAACTCTAGTTGTTTGGATTAATTTTTAAAAAAGTTATGCGATTTTTAAAAGTGTCAGAATATTCTCATTACTCAATGTACATGTATACAGAATGTTGTTTCCAACAGGAGATAATGAAAATGAAATTATTTAATTTAGGCTTGCGTATTTTCTAGTACTACTTACGTATATTGCATCAAAATTTGCGTCAATAAAATGTACATTTCGATTTGGAGAGTAAATAATACAGGAAATAAACGAGGGAGAGGGATATAGGTAAAAGAATATATAGGAACGAAAGAGGTACAAGGTTTAAGTGTGTAATAATTAGATTCCATTGGATAGATTTGCAATTGAAACCAATAAGTTGAGTTGAATAAATTGTCAAACATTGTTCTATTGTTGAATTCACTGTTTCAGAGCCTACCATGGGCTCGATTTAGAAATTCAATATACACACAGTCGTGTCCGGTTAAGTTGGTAATCTCAGGTTTCGGAGAATATCTTTTATTCGGGGTGGTAGGCGAACTTTACACCTCCGATTTCACGCTTCACGGAATTTGATGGCTTTCAGAGAATAGGGGACCGGGAGGACAATGTTGCACTAACCCCTAAATTAAGGGGAGAAGACCGTATAAATCCAACGAAAAATAGAAACAAAATTTTTTCCATAAATCGCTTCTAAAACGTTTCAAAAATATATTCTCAAAGGTATAGGTCGAAATTCAACTCCGTATCGACACTATAGCCTGGTGAGTCAGCACGGCTCCGAGCGCCGAGCATACCTAAACCGCATTTTAAACGCGTTTTTCTCGAAAACACGGTTTCAAAATTGGCTCGGGGATACCTCAAACACTATTTGACCGATCAACTTCAAATTTTGCACACTTGTAGTTAATAATATTCCCCAGAACATGAGCCTAAATATTTAACCAAATTATTAATTTTAACCACTTTTTTAAACCAATAAAGCGCAGATTTTTTGCGAAAATCATACTTAATTGTTTTTAAAATATGCAATTTTTTAACATCATATTTAGTCTCATATTCATACAATTGTCAAATAAATTTTTTAAAAAATTGTATTGGTCTGTTTCACATTTATATTTCAACATTTATTCAAATGTTTTTCCAATATCTTTTGTGATTTACGAGTTATAAGCGCAAAAGTAAAAGGGGCGACACATGTAAGGCGTTCAATCATTTCAAGGAGGAATTCTTGCAGTCTTGATTAAGTAAATGTAGTTACCATGATTTATTTCATAAACAAGAATTTACAGGCACCTAGCAGGATGCGTAATGTAACATTTATTTTATTGGCATAATTTATTTAAATACGTTGTAACACAGTTTGATAAATCCTGTTCTGACCGTAACATCTTGAAAAATTTATTCACGGTACTTGTGATTATTCTCAGGTGCATTCTGCGACATAGACATGACATGTATACATATACTTACAAATCATGCAAGACGAGTTCTATTTGCGGACTCGTCGTCAGAAAAACCAACTTCGTTTGCGGTCAAACGGACAAACTTGCAAGCCCTGAGAACACTGTCGTTGGAAAATGCAGGTACAAATAAGAAACTTTATCTCATACAGCGTGTTCCTTAATAAGTGGCCCACCTGAAAGGGTAGTGATTTTACATGAGAAAATAAGTAGGAAATGTGGAATAAAAATTATGTGAGTATAGCAGACTTCCTTCTTGAAAAAATTGATTTTGCAACCTCGTTTTGATCGCGTGCTCCTCGTTAAAAATCGACAGAATTTAAAAGCAAATATAATATAAAATTAATCTTCGTGTAAAAATAGGTCGAAATGGTAAATCATTTTTTTTCAAATCTGGCTTTGTCCCTTACAAAACTGAGTTTGAAAATCCCATTGTATTGGGTTGGTGCATATGAAATTGTTGATCGCGGATACTGTAAAAGTTCCTTTGTTTATAGTGAGGATACAATAATAATTGCTAATGCTGGCTTTCGACGCGAGAAATGTCACAGAAACTCCAAAAAATAAAATAAATAAAATAGTTAAAGAGCGAAAAATATTTTTATTGAAACTTCCCTACGCGAAATAAAAATGACAATTTCATATACACCAACCTAATATTATTTCGACTTATTTGTGTACTGGGATTCATTTAATTCGCAATTATACTAGACATGCTAATAAACTCTGCTGATTTTTAGTTACATTGCATACTAGACGAGTTTTGAAAATGTACCTATGTTCTGAAGAAGGAAACCTCTTGTGAATAATTTTTTTTCCACATTTCCTACTTATTTCCCCATGTAGAATCACTACCCTTTCGATAGGACTACCTATTATGAAACTCCCTGTAGAACAGTACACGCCGTGCAAATTTACACGCATACCCACTAACATTCTGAAGTGTTTAATGGCTATTATACAACACCAGAATTTCTACATTGCAAAAGTGTTGTAATGTAAAATTGATTCCATTTTTCCATTGAAATGAGAAAATGGTAGTGGTTTTAAAACTGATTGGCAATGTGTCTTTCTAACAAAGCGTAATATTAATTAGTATATCCGCAAGTTTTGAGCCCTGGAAAGTATACAGAAAATTTGCAATTGTAAGTAGTGTTAATTTCACCTCCGTCTACGGAAGTAGAACAACCGAAAATATCACTTTTGGTCTCCACTCACTACTGTCCTTTCACTGTAATCGATTTGATTATATTCGATAAAACAGTCAGCTAATAAAGTTTCATTGGCTGTCAATATGTCGAAGGAAAGTGTGTCGACGCTCGAATGCTTTCGCTATAAGTTATTGTCGAGTGGACAAATGAATTAGCTTCAAATTTTACAAACATCGTAGAAAGCAATGAACAAAAAAAAAATGTAACCAAGTGTCCCCGTTTCATACCTAAAAAAATGTAAATGAAATGAAGAAGAAGGAACAGATTGGACAATTTGAAGTCAATAGTTTTCGTACTAAATTTGGTTTTTAATTTCTAGAAAAATCAGCAATGATATCAATTTTTTTTAACTACCAGAAATTATAAAAATTCATTTATTATATATTTCTTCTTAACCTTAATTAGTCATTTTATAGCCTGATAAATTCTAGGGATTAACCATCAGAGAGCACACTATCAATTCATCCCGATGCAGGCACGCATGTGTCGGATGTGCTGCAACGTTTTTAATGTGTTCGCTTTTAATAGATTCGCAAGACAATAAGGAAAAAGAATATATATATAGGTGATTTCGTCATAAATCGTTTGGTACTCGAGGTATTTTGAAAATAAAGAGGTCAAGTTTGTGAAAGTTCTGAAAAATTTGTTATTCCCCTTTTAATCGCAGTTTTTCTCAGAAAAATATACGGGGGTTCAGTTATACAGCAATCGAAAGATTTCGAGTCACACTTCAAGAAAAAAAATGCGTTTTTATGATTGGTTAAAAAAATATAATTATTTGGCTACGATGAAATTGAGTAACCTTTTACTTCTACCGAACGAATGTTCTCTGTGAAAAATCGTCTTTTTCGTTGAAAATAAAGACATAAATTGTTACTGGCATTGAGTAAGTATATACAGCATCAGAAGTAATTTCATGGCTTTGAAAATCTAAAATAGCGGATCAAAAATGTTGGTCACAGAGAGTTGAAATGAAAATCTCAGAAAAAGTGCATGCGTTCAATGCAAAATCGGGTACAAAAATGTAAAATAATACGATGAAATGGTTGAAATAATAATTTATGCCATAAATATAGTAAAACTGAAAAAATATATGGATTCAAAAAGAATGTATTTCACGTTTGGTAACTCATAAATACTGCACATATAATAAATTGTCCAAGGAAAAAGATGTTCACTACTCAATACACTTTCACTTTTAATGAATTTCTTAACGAATCAGGCACACTGGGTAACTGTAACCCACAGACTACCTTTGCAATGATATTACACGGCTGCTTCAGGCATACCAGCGATTCGGGGGAGGGGGGGGGGGATTTGTAGAGGAGGTATCAAACCCCCCAAAGACCTAACTTCCCTCAGCTTACCGTTCAGAAATGCCAGGTGTTCTCCGGGCGGACTGGGTTAGCGCAACCCAGAATGCCCTCTGCGGATGAAATGCAGTCAATTGTATGTAAATTATTAAAATCTGTAGATTCTTGTGTCAACGAATACCCATCTGAACACTGTTAATGAAATTATTAAGAAATAAAATCATGCATAAATTAATAACTCTAATATTTTTAATTCATAGTTTTAAGTGTTTTGCTATATCTTTGTGTAGTAATGTTTTGGTGAAAATTTATAATTTTTAAAGGCCTTAAAAGTACGAAAATATAGGAAAAAAGTGAGTTCAAACTTCAAGTGTCGTTATTTTCTCAAAAAATGTAATTTTTGTTATTTTTTCTGTTCTAGTCCACGAGCCAGTTTCACGCCCTTAAATAATCTGGCATTGTTTTTTACTTCAGACCAATGGTTTAGGTGCCGAATTCCACCGATTTGAATAAATTTTTTAACCCTCCACTTTAACGACTCCCCAGTGCCGCCTGCAATGATTAATTACAACAAAAAATATATATTTCTATAGTTTAAGACATCCTTAATACAATGCAAACTGTCCCATTAAATTATATGCAGTAGTTTTCCTTTAATTACAGCAATGTGTAATGATATAAGTTATTATGGCATTATGAATATTTAAATATGTTTAAACAACGATCAAAGGAAAAAAGACAACCCGAAATGCACCAATTTTTGCAGATATCTTTAAATTTATTTAAAAAACTAGGAGGAAATCTGACTGCACTAAGCGGTGCAGAAGACATTTTACCTTCGGAAAATATCCACAGAAGTCGCAAGTCACGTTTCGTTTTCGATATAGAAACGAAATAGTTTGGCAAAACGTGCGGTGCCGATTGTTACGCCGAGCGGTATAAATATATTTGAAGCTCTCGGACATAAAACTTTGTCCATGAATTTGTAACTTGAAAATGTAAGTCAGTGGGAAATTTTTCAAAGAATGGGTATCTAGAACAGTTTTCGGCGAGTTAACAAGAAAAGAAACAGTTTTAAAACAGGATTAATAAAATTAATTCGCCTGCAATAAATATAAATGAAACGATAAGCCAGTAGACACTGATACGAAAATTGGTTTATCCAGAATTTTGGATTTATTTCCGAGCTCGACGGTCGAGAAGATATTTCCGTTTCTAACAGTTTATTCAAACACGGTCCGTAAGAACAAAGTAACACGGAAAGCACGGATAACTTACTTCAGCAAGTAGAAAACGAGGTTTGTCGACTTACTTGTGATAACGCAATAACGACGTTAGCATTCCCCTCGCCTCTGTAAACGCAGTCCTCGACGGAGAATGTCGTTAGTGGAAGGGGGGGTTCTGGAATCGCCATAGAATCGTCGCCAGAGCTTCCGGTGGAAGTGGTCATCGATTCAGAAGAACACGCAGTGCTCTCCACGGGATTTCCTTCGCTGATTCTCATTGTTTCACCTCTGCCCTTGCGAAGAAAGTAGATAAATGCAGAGATAAACAAAATTTCTCTGATTCTCGGGTCTGTTAATGTATGATCTGCGTAAACTAATGAAATTCAACTTTTTTTGTCTGATGTTGTTGATTACTAATAAACGAAACATGATAAGCGAAGATAGAACAAATTCTGTTTTATGTCGAGCAGGACAAATTAGAATGTAGAGTTTTCAAATGTGCTCTTTGTCAGTTTAACTAGTCGTTTAATAAGTAGTAGATATTATTTTTATTAAACATGAGGAGCTCAGAAAAAAATTGGATACATATCTTTGTTTAATCATAGATTTTATTACTTTGAATTTAAACGCTATAAGCTACAAAAAGTTAATTTTATAATTGAAATGTTTAGGTTATTAGCGATTACTTATTGCAGTAGTTAAATATTTTTTAATTTTTATTTAATGAAATGTACGTGCACAAAAAGTACAGATTCAATTCTAATTAATTTTAAATGTTTTTTAAGAAATATAGTGGCCGTATTTATTATTGTTATATATGTTAAGAAGTTTACTGCAATCTGTTAACAAGTAGCTAAATAAAATCTTGAATATCGAAGTAGGAATATATTAATTGGTTTTGATTTGTGAATAAGTCAATTAAGCCTGACATAAAACTTATTACGTAAATGGCAAGATATGCATAATTACTAGATATCAATTAAAAGTCATAGTGTAATTTTCATCAATCATGTTCTTTCAGTGGCAATCCTATTTGTCAAACATAAACTTCAGTATCTGTTTATTTAAAAACCATAATTAACGAAACACAATAGTGCTTCCGTTAAAGTAGTTGGAACATTAGATATTTAACATTAATTAAAGTAGAATTAATTCTACAAATATCGCGAGATTTTTTTAAGTATTTTTTAAGATCTTTGTCATTTCCACCTTACAAAATTATTTGTTGTTCAATGAACCTGTATTTAAAAGTATCAACTAAATTACATAGACTTAAAATAACATTTCATAAATATAACATTATTCCGAAATAGAATTTGCATTTACTATTTAGAAAAAGTAGTTAAATGCTGAAAATATGCAAACAAGTAGGAAATCTATTTGTTCGCAAAATGAAGCACACACGTTACTCTGATGAAACACAGACTTTCTAATTTCGACGATGAATTTTGTCGTCGAACATTTGAAGGACAATTTAAAACGTGTCTTGAATTAACACGGAATATAATGAAAAACCATACTACACTAAACCATACATAACTACTATATTTATGGTTAAAATTTAATAAAAAAAAACCTGCAGCTTCTTTAAAGATGCATCAAAACATGGTCCAAATTTCAGATGAATCGAATCGCTGGATTCTTAAAAAAAAATCCCAAATTTTTCTATGTTTTTAGCCCAAAGAATAGAATTCCCCCTTTAAGGGGGAAGCCACTGTGATGATCGGAAATAAAGGCTGCTTTCAAGATATTCTTTTATAATGAAATGTAACTTTCTACGAAATTTTTTTATTATATATATTAATTGTTTAAGAAATGGCGAACTTTTGAAGAAAAGGTATAAAAAATCAACATATTTTTTCAATGTTACGATTAAACGAATTATTCAATCAAAACACTTATCTGCTTAAAAATTGATCGAGTTATTAATCTGTCCAGTTTGAAAAATGCAGTTTCGAGATAATTGCGTTTAAAGTTTTGACAGAAGTTCTCTCTGCAACTCAAAGATAGCAGATGTATACTGTCTGGTCGGGTCAGAGGTTCTCTACCTAGTTCTAAATAATATATAAACGCACAATCCCTCTTATTAGATACATTTAGATTCTTGGACATAAACTTTTCGGACGATTGACACCAAGTTACCTGCACATGCGTGCACTCGGTTCTGAACGTTGCGCTGTCTATACAAAACCTATCGTAGCTACCAGAGTTTTTCGAACTTCACTTTCAAACTGTGCAGGTACAATTTTGAGAACCCAAACATTATGGAAATGCACAAAAAGAAACACCAGAAAAAAAATCACAGTGGCTTCCCGCCTTAAATGGTTCAATGTATTAACATTAAATTAACTAAATAGTTTGTAGAGGACAGGATGATGCATAAATTACATTAACAAATTTAACAAATTTTAACACAAAATATATATTTTAAAATGATAAACATAAATGTAAGTGATAAAAGTATTCGGTCACAGTAATTATAAACAAACCCAGAAAACTGTTTGTTTAAATATATTTGCCCGGTGCTGTACTTCCTCGCGAGTTAAAGGTAAAGCTTTATGTAAGAGGCTTAATTAACGTCGGTGAATTTTGCCGAATTTTTATTTTGGCATTTTATCATTATTAAGTAGTATCGACTCGTGCGCGTTTGGCGCTATCACGAGGCAGTTAAATTCGAAAGCGTTATCGGCCAGATTGCTGTATCTTAATTAGCTGGCGAATTTCTTGTGTCGTAATGAACGTGTTTCAGATTGGCTGTTCGTTGCGCTGGATTAGCCAACGTTTTCACAGCCATGACATTTCTTTGTGCATTTACACGTGCAAAACCACGTGTATCAACAAAGTGGCACGTAAACGGAACCCAGTGAAAGTTGTGCGAAGGCCTTGTTTTGTATTTTCAACGCTTCGGTCTTGCAGATCGAAGGTTTGGAAACACGAATATTGTAGACCGATCGACCATCGCGTCGGTCTACATTCAAAATGATGAGCACGTTCACGTTTGAAATTAGGAAATAACTGCACGATGGCCTCGGCGCGGCGTTAGCAACCGAGTGTTTATCGAATCGAAGTCAATCTATGATTTCACATCAAAAGTGATCTGCAGATCAAGCTGCCATCGACCTCTGATTTCGCGCAACGTCAACAATCGAGTGCACATTATGTTTTCAGATATCGCGTAACCTTCGCCCCACCCCTGTTTTGTCAATTAAACCTTTGCAAACTTTTAATCGAATTATTTACAACCGATCGATACGATCGCGGTCCGACATGTAAAAAACAACTGCGCTTAACTGCACCCTCTGTTGATTTATGGTACGAATGGTTTATTTACTCAAATGCAGAAGTTCAATTTAAATAACGGATCTCAATCAAACAGGATGCAACAGTATTTGTTGCTCATACTGTAAAAAAAACTCTATTCTAGTCCTCGTGAAATTGGAAGGAGGGGGGGAGGGGGGGGGGGGGGGGTTAAGTCATCATTTCGACGATTTCGAATTTGTTTAAAGCGTACAGAGCCTTGAATTTTGCGATTTTTGCCTATTTTCGTGTAAATGGTAACCTAACCCATTGGTTGTACTTATGAATTTTTATCTCGGAAAGTATTTGTCCGGTTTAGTAGTTTTTCCTTTTTTTATTTTAATCGAGAAGGATCGACCTTGCTCAATAATTTTTTTTCAGGTTGAAAAATCATTTTTATGGCGGTGAAAATTTTAAACAAATTCTTGTTTTGTCAATTTCGACTCAAGGTCTCGATTTTAATGTCCGAAAAATAGGACCATATTCGCTAAAGAGTAACAATTTCACGAGGACCATAAAACATGTTTTAATTTCAACAAAATCCTAGAACTAAAATGAACTGCAAAATAACGTTTTTAACAGCTGGTCTAATAGATCCTTAATAATCTTGTGTCTTAATTTTTAGGTGTTGACTATACGTTAACTGTGAAGGTACAAAATAGATTCCTAATTCTTTCGAAGTTACTTATGAGGATACTTAATACAGACTTTTCACGATAACATAATAAAATAAATAAACTGTTTTATGTGTGAATAACAAGGGCACATTGTTAGAGAATGTCCTTATAACCCAAAAAGGACTGATAATAATGAGACGTATGGCACGGACCCAAAATCCAGCGTTGTAAATCAAAATATGAATATTGCTAATGACAATAATGATTACACTGACATGGAAATGGAAGAAAACAATTCTGAACTTGAATCAAACTTTAGAGCACCTACAATGGCCGATATGATTACTAAAGTCAATACAGAAAAACCAAGAAAGTCTGCCACAGAAAAGTCAGATGACGGACATAGTGTGAAATTATGAGTAAGTTAAAAGATTTTTAGAAAATGCCTTTGGATCTGAAGACTCTATTGAAGTATGTGAAAAATACATAGTGGACATGGTAACACTATACAATAACACTCAACTAACTCATATTCTCCTCAATTTTCAATTTGAAATAAAATAAAAGAAAAATCTGAATGTGTAAAGAATTTAACTCAACAGTTATTTTCCTGGAACCGAATATTGTAATCCAATATTTGTTATCGCTTTTCAACGTTCTATCCAAAATCTAATATTCTGCCTGTGCACAGAATGTGGCAAAAGATTTTAGGAATGAATATAGTGCACTGTAACGATCCTGTAATTTTTTAAATTCGTTTGGATCGCAGTCAGTTCACATGAATAAGTTATAAAAGAATTTACATAATTCTCATGTGATAGTTGAGTCAAAGAAATAAATATTTGTAAGGTTAATAATAGTTTACGAGTAAATAACTAGTCTAATACACATTTAAAACGTTCTTGCTGTGTCACATTCTGTATCACATAGCTTTCGCGGTCAAAACTCATTGAATCTACAGTCAATTAGCGGTTTCCTATAACGCGGTGAAAAATTTGGTAAAAAATTTACTAGGTCCCCCGTGTAACACGGTAGACAAATTTCAAAGTGCAGCAAGAAACGGGGATTCCTACTTGTATATAAACTTTTATATATTTCATTTTATTTATAAAACAACCTCTAAATGATATTTCGCATATATTTTCGGATTAGCCTGTCATTTGTTTATCTGACGAGATGGTCGGTTTCATAGGGACCGGTTAAGAAGCAGTCTACTCTATTGACAACTATGAACAGGTTTTTCACCATCTGGTGCCATCAAGTCCCGATGGAATAATCCTAAACTCTGATTATTAATGGTTTAAAATATCATAACTATAAACATATACGAGTAGATTTAAGATTCTTTAACGAACAGGCGACTGATTCAGACTTCGTTACATAAAAGATTAAAGTCCTTGCCATGTTCTCTAATTTTTTAATCCGACTTAACTGCAATACTTCAAACAATGAAATTCGTCTTAAACTCAATGGACAAGAACTATATTATTTTGAGTATATCTAAAAACACCATTATATATGTAAATGATAAATTTTCGGATAATTATCATCGAGCAATTGCAGAGGATAAAACAATAAATTTAATTTAGATTCCACCCCACATTGATATATATACATTAGGATGGACTTTATTTTTCGACCATCAGATTTTTTTGGTCCCACCCCCCTAAATTGTGACACTTGGTGAGAAAATGATATGTGCAAAACCGGAGCAAATGATGAGGCGCCGACTTAAAAAATATGAGAGTCGTAGATTAAATAAGGGAAAAAATTATATTTTACTTTTTAGTGCATTTTTATTTTTTTGCAGTCGGTTTTAATTTTTTTTATTTTTAACGTTTTAGTTTTACATATATTGGCACAACATACTGAGGAGATATGCGCGTACGTACATAAAATAACAATAATTAGGTGACAATAGTCTTTATTATTAACCAGAACTGGCAAAATATTGGGCCAATATTGATGCGGTGTAGGATACCGAGGTATCGCCCCCTTTCGAATAAAAAAAAGATTATCAAAATCGATTATCAAAAAAGATTGTCAACACAAAAAATATCATACGTGCCGAATCTATAACCTCCTTCTTTTTGAAGTCGGTTAAAAATTTGGAGTAGTTTCAAATAGTTTTGTAGACGCAGAAATACGTTTTTTTTTATGATTAGTTATTTCGTGTTGCTTCGTTCATAGTAGGTAGATATTTATGTATAGATCCACGAACAATATCGGTAAAAGAAAGATTTGAACATGATTTTTGTGTGAAATATTAAGTAGTACATCCCATGGGGTTATCACATTATACATGGTGTGCTCTGATTGTATGGAAAGTTTGAGTCAAATCGATAACCCCAATTTTGTGTAATTTCTTACGATGCGTTTAGACCAAACGAAAGAATGCTCGCCCCCCTCCCCCCCCCCCCATCCCGGGACAAAATTCAAGTCTAAATTCGTTTAATTTGTCAAAGTGGGTGGCAAACGAGCATTCGTTCGTTTGGTTTAAACGTATCGTAAGTGATGCACAAAAGCGCTTCGTGGCCTGAAGATCTCTTCACACTACACGGTTATTTCAAATGAGCAAGGATATAAACGATGTTATAAATGAAAATTTTAACTTTCTACAATCGTGAAAAGTCTTTTGTGAAATCATTATTGCGTTTAATCGAAGAGCGAAATTTTCAAATACGATTGGTCAACAAAATTAAGTTAATTCCACTTTTACAAACACGCGATAAGTGCTACTTGATGTTCATACGTGTAAATCGTGCTCCTTTCAAATTTCGTAATTTGCTAATTGAGCAGCCAGTCGAGCCGGTGCTGGGCGACGCAGCGTCACATTGAATTAATTTTCATTTGGCCAGTTTTAAAGTTTCCATATTTCTGAAAACGGGTCCGTAAACAGGACGAATAGGACTATATCCTAATTTTTTTTCAAATGTTTAAATAGTGCCCCGCTACTAAAAGATGGCATTTGTTTAGAACTGCAAAATAAATGATCAAAAATTTTTTTTCTCAGTGAAATAATTTTTATTAGGTACTCATGTCTTCATTATGTCTTCATTGTAAGCAGTCAAAAGCTCATTTTGATCAGTTTGGTACTTCAACAGTTATAATTTTTTTAAAAAAAATTAACACTATATTTCAAAGAGCTGTAAGATCTACAATTTTTGATATTTTGAAAAATCCTTCGAGATATGTTTATATATCCCTAAAGACTACAACATATCCAAGTTTCACCTAAATCTGAAATGTTACTCCGAAAAGTGTCCGATTTCGCGTGGAATTAGATTCGTCATTTGATCGACTGAATTGAACCCACTGTACGACAAATGTGACATGTGACGTCTGCTCACATGTAGATATATCGTCGCGGCTAGGAACAAGCGGAGCTTACAATTTCATAAAAATCTGTTGAATTGCGGCACACATGACAGAACATGTGTTACAGATCTGATGTTAACAATATTATTGGATAGGAGCAAACTACTTAGTCTTGCGAAACGAAGTTCAAATGTTATGAAAATAATGTTACTGTGCTTGAAGAATAACTGAAAATAATTTTGCTGTTTACGAGAATGAAGTGAGGCTATCCACATTCCTCAGTAAAAGTGTCCATTTTACGATAATTCAACTGCTCCTGCCTCTGAAGATTCATATGGTTTTAAAGTGATCTTAAATAATTTTTTCAATGCTTTCTCTGCAATAAATATGTATGCTTCCTGGGCACCACGTTTGCAAAGTGTTTTATTTGCAATAAAGGGGTATTACGAAGGATTCTAAAATATTTGGGACTTCTGAATAATTACTTTTATAAAAAATTGCTATAAAACAATTCCCAGGATATCTCCTTCGCTACATTAATAAATCTTTAATATAACTCGTGAAACATGTGGGTAAATGGATGAGATTTCAATATTGAAAATTGTTTGTAAATATTTCGCCAGGGCTGTAACGTGTATATGTTTGTTATTGTAAAGAGTGCGCGATATATGTATAGCAGTGCCACGCCATACAGTACTGGATAAAATAGTTATCACTTTTTCGATTTGCTTTATTTTTGTTATTTTTTAACATCAACTTGAAACTGTGGTATATGTTTAATATACATATTCTGATGGATAATTGGAAGTTGTATAAAACCCATTGAAATTTAATTTATGTAACTAACAAAAAAATTTTATGACATTGAACGGAATAACACATTTTTGGGGCCGACAAAGGAGTTACCACTTTTGGTATTCTTTTAGGCCGTCCTAAAAGCAGAAGGTGCCTTACGAAATATCAGATTTTTTATTACTTTTCAAAAGTGGTAGCTTTTTAACAGCTTTAAAAGGATGTTGTTGTGTTTAATGTTATGTAGGGATATTGTTTATTAGTTATATAAATTCAACTTTAACTGGGTTTTATACAGTTTTCAATTCTCTATCAGAATATGTATATTGGGCACATGCTGCAGTTTTCATTTGATGTTAAAAAATAATAGAGGCAGAGTGGATTGAAAAAGTGGTAACGTTTTTGTCCGCTACTGTAGGTTCCCGTCTAGAACACTTTCATTTAGTGAGGAAACATACAGTCACAAAATTTATTTTTCATTGCTTTGGTTATATGTATATATTTTCATATTGATATCATAAAATAGGTGATTGTAGATTTTGAAATAAATACGTATTTCTTTGCCCTGCACATTTCTTATGGAAGCTACCAAGAATGAAATACAAGAAGAAACATTACTTACTTCAGTGTTCAGTTTTCCTAACCTCCTGTCCTTCTGATTACCATTCATTTCATTATTACCTATTTACTTTATTATCTATTTTATTTATTTGTTTCTTTCGTGAGGAAATATTACTGTGGCTGAATACCCGCCACGCGAACTTTACGAAAGTCATAATAATTGAATGCTCACCGCAAACCGCGAGTAGTTGGTGCTGTATCAGCAACTGATGACTGGCGCAAACAATAGCCCGAATGCATCGACTTCGATATTGCATGTGCATTTGAAAATAAAATATTTCTGCATTAAATTTCCATAGAAACACGTACATATATCATTCATACGTTGGTGACCTCAGTTTAATGAAACTAAAAACGATAAATCGCAAGTGGAAAATTTGAAATATCCAATAGTAAATAAATCATAGAAATAGAAGTGTTCTAGATGGAAACCTGTGCGATGGCGATGCCCTAAACTCGTAAGCTGTGTCTACGAAATATTGTAGAAATGTTTGCCAAAAAAAGGCCAACCATATGAAGTCGACCACTAATCGAAGACACGCGGCCACAATCGTATGAGCCGTTTGTACGTCACCGTGGGGTATTGATGTTTACACGATGGCCTTTAAACTGTCCGACTACGTACGTAAAACGGTGACGCACAGATGCGTTTGCACTGGTGGCAAATAATAGCACGTCGCGTCGGCTCGAGAAGCGGTCCGAGAAACTGCAGACGTGGAAGTACGTGGCCATGCGCATCCCACTCTCTGCTGAGAGAAAACTGAACGATGAAACCAGCGGGATATGCCGCTTTTAACCAGCATCTCAAATAAAACTAAAATGCCGCCAACAAGAGTGATTAACGATTTGCCACCGTAGGGTAAAACGGCTATTCCTGGGCCAACTTAACATTTCAATCCGGGTCTAAATGAACGGCATTACATTATCTAAACGAAAATCGACTATTACGAAAATACAAAGGATAACTGGGAGGTTGATCGACAGCGTTTTCGCGAACGCATCGAAAGCGTTATTTCCGAATAAACCTTTCTTAATAGACTATTTTGGGAAGTACGAAATACTGCATAGGTACCCTAAAGTAATAATCTGAACGTAGCTTTTATACTAGGTATAAGCCGTCCGGATTTGGGTCTGAAACAGGTTTTGCCCCAAAATCGGGAAAACTTCTTTAAATAAATATCTCTTTTCTTTTTTGTGTTTCGGATAAACCTTACAGTACTTTTCGTCAACGCCAGGACCACGCGATTATTTTTCAACGCTCTTTTTGTATCTACCATGTTTTTTTTCCACTGTCACACAAAAATTCAGAACAATAGTTGAAGATACAATAAAATAGCCTGCCAAACCTCAAATTAATTTGTCGAATCGTTTTTGTAGAAAAAATTCACAAAGAATTACCTATTTTTCGGCCCAAAAAGGCGCAATCCCCACTTAAGGCTAGAAGGGATCGCCGGTCTCTACATTCACAATATTGCCCCACCATGCGGCTTTTGCTCTTGGGGCCGCTATTGCCAGGCTTGTCCCTCGAAGAGCAACTCGCAACCAGGGGCTACTCGTGTGAGCAAATACTTGGACGCCCTGCGCTAGACGGCTAGATTATGGGCCAGGCCCGGCCAGCTGATTGATTTGGGAGCCGAAGCGTTCGTTGTGGCTCCCAGAGCCGCGCAGGAGCCCAGCTCGCAGCCGATAATACCGCGGGCATACAAGTGGTCAGGAAAACTTTAGTGGGTAGGTGCCTAATGTGCGTGTAGACTCGTACCCGTAGATTTAAATAACTGGCACTCTTAGGGGCCCCAGGAAGCAAAATTTTGTCGCCCCCTTTACAATAATTTCGAGGCTCCTTGCTTGCTTGCTATCCGTAAAGGACCTGAGTACCTGACTGAGTCTACACTGGCGGCTCGCGAGCCGCGCGGAGCCCCCGCTCCATAGCTGATATTGTTGATGGTGGGGAAGTCAGCTGACTGGTAGTGGGGATTGCGCGGAAGAAGTTGCGCAGCTCTGATCTACGCTATTGAAACCCAAACGCATCTTTAGCAATGAAGGAGGGCGTTCGAATCCTGGGCGACAGTTTTATTTTTTTTTTTTAATTATTCTGTAAATTCACTTTCTAATTTTTCAGTACAACAAAAACTTAAAAATTGTTACGAAGCATTTTGAAAGTTTGATGATTTTGTTAATGATGCAATTCGCCTTACCGAATAACGTTGCAGCCGGCTGACGTACGATGTTAGACTTCTGCCTTTCTGTAAATAAACAGAAATAAACACATGATTAGAAATCATAATTATAATCACAATTGTATAGGATAAAATATAAATGTTAGTGTTAACTTATTTTTTGTTCGTTGAAAAAATGGTATTTCACAAAATGTGCTGTCACAACGTGACCAGCCAGGGTTGAAGTGAATTTCGTGGAAAAGGCTACAGTGTGTTCCATATTCTTACATTTTCAAAAAAACAAACGGCATAACACCGTTTCCTCGTGTCGACGCCAACGAGGAAAATTTGGAAAACATCTGTCAGATCATAAAAATTTACCGTGTTGATTAGCAAAACCAACCATTTCTAGCCTTTAATAATGTGCGTACAACACAAATGGAAGTTAACGGATCAATCCCTGTCTTATTTGTTTTTTCGGACTTTGCGTCCGGCAACATTCCGCAGAAAATCAAAGCTTTGCAATTCTGTAATATTAATCAAGTCCTGTTTTATTTCCGTTTCTAAAATATAATTAAATCTTTCCGGCTGTCAAAGAAACGTTTTAATAATCTTCCACCACTTAACCACCGAGTATCTGCGTACAATAACAAATCACTTTATCCGGCATTCCTACCTTTTAAAAATAATTTTAATTTCCGCTAGTTAAATGCGCAATTGCCTCGTCTGACAAGGTTGGTGACCGTAGTAACTACTTTAATTATTGATGATGATTTCAAAGGTTTATTGCATAAAAGAGGAGATCCGCATTCCCTCTTCTTCTTACTACGGGCACGCTGCCACGGAACTGACAAGGAGGCCTTTACCCCCTTTCCATGATCAAGTATATTCCCCTCCTAGCATGTACCGCACTACTCCCAACATACCCCTACCGCCTGTCCGTGTGTCGTATGCGCTGCTTAAAGGCGGGATCGCAGGTAGGAGATCCCGCCTTTAGCCAGCGATCTCCGCCGAGCAGTGATGCCAGAATCGTGGGACGTGGAACAAAAGCTTACCCCCACTATGACCTACCGTCGTCCCCCACTTTCCTCCCATCGCACTGCACACAAGCATTTCTACTGTTGGGCTGCCGAGCACACGGGGAACGGTGCACGGGGAGAGGTAACACTGCTGACGTCAAAATAGTAATAGGGGAAATGCGGCAACAGCGCGATACGACTCTCCATACGTATCGGCAACTATGTCTTTCCTACATTTACCGGCTAGCTTGGATTTGAACCAATGCTGGTGCTACGTGGCTCGAATATACCATCAACGCCTCTGACAGAAAAGCCTTGAAGCCTCATTCTATCACTTTACGAGCTGTCCTCAGTACACGATTCATAAGTTCATTATTATTTCAACGTACGGTGCTTATTAGTGTTCAAACGCACCAGACCACCTGCACGGATGTCTACTGGAGGCAACTATACCCGCAAAAACTTTCTTCTTGCCGATTCCACGACGAAAGTTGGTTGAAACGGTTTGTTTACTACAAAATGAAGATTTTGTCATTGCACAATACATTGTACACGCGGATCTGTTTAGTTTCCTCCTGAATCTATTATGAAGACACTTCATGGAATCAAAACGGTATCCCGCCCGCGAAAATTCGGAAGCGCGGACCGGATTTTTCCGAATTTAACCGGACACCACTGTATTTTGCGAGTAGGGTAAGCAGGCCAGTAGATTGTAGCTGATTCCGAACTTTATATTAAGATTTTGGTTAGAAATATTTGTTTCATGAAACAAGACTCAAAATCTTTACCCGTAGAAATATATAAATTTAAAGAAAAATTAATTTCATGTAAAAAAATTAATTTATTCGAGCATAAGTAATACAAATTCTATTCATAGCCCATATCACCAGTAGATGGATGGTAGGGCTACTAAATGAACAGCTCACAACCAGTAGATGGACGGTAACTAACCTAAATAGACAGTTTAAAGATAGGTAAAAGAAATATTGTACGTTATAATTTAATCATTTTCTTGCATTTATTATATTTAAAAATGTGTAAACTTTCTAACTACTTGGTTATGAGTATTTATTAAGAAAAAATCGGCATGAAAAGGTTTAATTCTGTGCTCTCGATCTATTGGATTTAGGTTAGAAAACTTATACCATTTCATAGACAGTCATTTTTCTAAGTTTTATTATTTTATCTTTTTCTTTAGACGTTTATTTAGATATTTTGAATATTACTAATGCAACCACGTATTACATACCTCTTTAAAATACGTCCAAACACGCTATTTCCTTGCAATAAACGACGCGCACGCTAGCAATGCTTACTACCAACTGAACAGCTAGCACCCGGTGGTAATGTGAGATCGTATTAAGGTAGTACTACCCCGGTTTTGAAATACTGTTCAGAAAATTCTGAAACTTTGTACAGTAGTTTGTTTTGACCTTACACTGACTTATGTAAATTTTTGGAAATCTACACCAACCCAAAAAAAAGTTATTAACAATTTTACGTTTCCACTATTAACCCGTAGTCTTATGGAAAATGACGTTTTCAACAAAAATTCACATTAATAGCCAGTTCAGTTTTTGATGAAACTGAGAGAAATATAGATTTAATATTCCATAAACATAATGCATGTATCCAAATGTTGATTTACCAATTTTTATAGCTAATATAAGCAAATGAATAAAATTATCTGTGCTCACTCGGCCATTATACGCACGATTTGGAAACGTCGCAAAGAGGTTGGTAAGACCGCGCAGTTTGAAATGCGCTTAGTATGTACAAGCGATACTCGACGCTCTTTCTATCAGAATTTTAAAAGAATTAGATGAATTAATACATAAATAATAAAATAGTATTATACAAAATAATAAAAATAACAATTATTCAAAAATATTAACTTTTATTGCAAGTAACATATATTTATAACATTTGTTTATAAATTATTGAACATTTAACATTTAATAAAATATTCAAAACATTAATATTTGTATCTTATCCTAGAATATTATTATCACTGTTTGTATTATTTTTAAAATAATTACAAAGTTTGTCTAAGACTTTTCGATTCTTTGTAACTCTGACAATGCCATTTTCATCTGGTCCTAATTTCAAGCTTCAAGCGAGCAGAAGAAAACTACACAATCAATCGTGCTACGTTGCCAAATCAAATCACCACGGAAGTCAAAGGACGATCTAACACGCACTTGACTCAAGGCGTATCGGTAGTACAACCTTAAGAAATATTTTTCCCATATAAAACAATTTTTATTAAAAATGATAATTTTATAAAACAACAAACGTTTTTTCTACAACATAAAAAAAAATCTTATAAATTAAAAACCTAGTTCTTTCATAATTGATGATTAATCTACGAATCGTCCATCTACTGGCCCCGTCCATCTACTGGCCTGCTTACTATGCTTGCAGCGGAATAAGTATAGTCACAGACACATGAAGGATACATAAATATAATGACGTGAGGGGAAGTCTCTTCAATCCCCCCTACAGCAACGCTAGACTCGAGTGAGGCCCCATTCGTGCTTTCATCCCCCTCCATACTGTGTTGTATTTGTGTATACAACATGCAACACAATCGAGCCTCAAGTAGCGTTCATGTGCATGGGAATGGAAGCAGAGTGGGGAAGCCCATTTTGCCCGCAAGTGAAGCTTACAGCACCTGTATCTTCAGAAGAGGCATCTTCTCCACTATGCATTTGCGCCCGTTCGGAACGATTCATCAGCAATCAACGTGCAGAGGTAGTCGATGATTCGTGCCACCTGACACCGATGCACGGCGATCGATCGTCCTAGGAACGAACGCCTTCTCCTCCGTGCATTTGTGTTTGGAACGATTCATCCATGATTAGTGTGCGAAACATCAGGTCATTTCAAAAGTCTTTACTCGCGCGTCTATGAACTTCAACACAGAAACAAATATAGGCACGAACAAATAAATTTAATCATCAATGGAATTTCCCTTTTTTTATATAACCTTTTTCAATCATACGTAAGTATATGTGTACATTGAACTGGCAGGAACAAGAATAAATATGTGTGATACGTATGTATGTAGTATGTATTTTATTTTACCCTTCCCCTTCCTCTCGTCCTTACATTATCTTATCCTAGCTTATCCTACTTATATTTTACTTATAACTAGCCTTAGCCTTACCGAGTCGCCCCACACCCCTCTTCCCCCGTGTATGTGTACTCTCCACCTTCATCCCCTTCCTTCATCCTATTCAGAATTCCCCCTCCATCACTTCTATCAGCTTCCTTCCCTCCCTGTTTATTACCCTATCCTTCGAGCTTTTTTTGATCTCCTTCGCCTCCTCCTCACCACCACCCCCCACTCCTCAAACCCACTTCACCCCTATCATCACATTCTCCACCCTTCGCCTTCTATCCGTCATCTCTTTTAATTTCTCCAGATTTTCTTCTAAGTTCTTGTTCACGTATATATGTGTGATACGTAACAATGCACTTATTCGAAGTACGCGAAGAGTTTTGAAGTGATCTGATAAATCAGTGTTTCCCAACATTTTTTGAGTCACGATCCCCTTTTATAATATTCAAATAACCTGCGCCCCCCCCCCCCCCCCCCCCTCTATACAAGGTAAGGTAAATTTAATACGGTAAAGAAAACATTAAAAATAGGTATTTCAGAATATAATTCTAATTTCTCGATTAATTTTAATAATCGGCGACTGTTCTCGGTATATTTAATCAGGTAACTGGGTAAAGCGAGTTAAATTGTCATTTGCAGGTATTCCGTGTTAAGGATCCTGGCTTATTAAAAATTAACTCGTCGCAGAAGTTTAATAATTATACATATGGAAAAGGGATAAGTGGAGAATTACGTGGTACGTATGTAGAATTGCTTGTGAGCAAACATTAATTCATATGTAGTTATCTTTTAATTAAGAAAACAATTTTAAATCAAGAAACGGCATTTCTGTTTGTCCACTTAAGAAATTAACACGCACTCAGATTATGTTTGGGAATGGGAAATTTTCCCATTGTTGCATTTCAAAGGCTTTTGTACCCTTGTTATGGACAAAATAATATCTGTAATGTTCCCACATGTAGAGAGACAAAAGTATACAAATTGCTTAATTAAAAAGGATAGAAAAAAGAAAGATATACAAATTATTGACGTTCCCTTCACTATACATATGCAGGTAATCATATTACATACACCACTAAAAAGCAATAAAAAAATATTTTCCGCAAAACAATATCCACCAGAATTTTAACGCGTAGAATTCCGAACTGAAGCGTATTCAAATCTTTTAAAGTTACTTTACAATACACGTATACATACGTAGTATACCATACAATAATCCAAACAGCTTGATTAAAGTTTACCATAAAATCATTTTCGAATGAAATACACCGTAATATTAAAGGCCATTTCTGCAAACATTATTCCAAACAGAATATGCTATTTACGTTATTGAAAAAGCCATGATGTTTCTTTAGACCTTCATATCGAAGCCATTTTATAACGTAATATTAAACAGCTTTACATCCTTCAATGCAGAGTTGGGCAAAATGTAATCTAATTACAACTTACAAATTACGATTAAACTGTAATTGTGTAGTTGATTACACATTATTTTCTGTAATCGTTAATTTAGGTAGTTGATAAAATTGTGGTCAACCACCTACATTAACGATTACGGAAAATAATGTGTAATCAACTACACAATTACATTTAAATCGTCATTTGTAAGTTGCAATTAGATTACATTTTGCCCAACTCTGCTTGAATGATATGATAAAAACATTGTTATCTGCTTTAGAACTGTCGTTATCGCCAAGAATTCATTATTATACATATAATTGTTTTTTACCATTTTTTCACTTACAGCTGAACTTAAATAAAATAATCGTCCCGCCGTGAGTCACGCACACGCAGGAGGCGCATGTAGATACAGCCGCTGACTCACCGATTTGAACCAGCGCGGTCGGCTCTACTGTGTGCGTGGGTCTGTATCTACGCGTACCTCCTGCGTGTGCGTGCCAGGCGCCACTGCTCGGTGCTCAGCTGTTTCGGCTTTAAGGGCATCCGCCGGTCAAATCGCGCGAAAACATAGGTGACTTTTATGATTTTTTCTAGAAAAAAGTATACAATGTATGTGTCTAAAACTTTTTGCACTTTATTCTGCTACAAATGTAGAGTATAAAACAATTTTTTATTTCACTTTTTCTCGTTGTAAAAAAAAACTGGCCTGCACTGACGCCACGATAACTTTAGACGGATCATCCAAAATCGATAAACCAAAGATATTCCTTAATTACACATGTGTCGTTATCGCGCTACCCTCAGGCAGTGTTAAGAAACAACTGGGCGATGATTGCCAAATGTTTAAACGATAGGGTCCCCGAAGCATGGGTTTTTTCGCACAAAAATGTTTCGTAAAAAAAAATTGAGGACGGTAAAGGACTTTTCGATGTCTTCTTGCATCAGGATATTGCATGTTCCGGATTGTCCCTCAATTTTGGGACACCCTGTATTTTATAAGTTCCACGGAACGTGGAAGATTAATTTCACATTTCGGTACTCTAGCTGACAGCAGAGTTTCATGAATATGTGTAGGTATATGACGGAAGTAAAACCTGTTTTTTTATAGTCACCAAAGAATATTCTAGAGAAACAATTACTTTCCATTCCGTCGTATCATAGCCTTCATGGTTTCATTGGCGATCGTAATGCGAGAAATTTAATAGATTCGAAATTAGGTGGTGCACAAACCAGCCGGACAACTCGTAATTTGTGCCATGCCTTTTTCGTATCTGTCGCGGATACAATTAAATTAATAATGTCGTTTTATGCAAGCAAACGACGACGTCTGGCCACGTCGAGTTTTCAACGACGACGTTCGCGCTTCCAATACCAATAAACGATTCAGACAGGCCACCTTGCTTTCTCTCCTGTTATATTTACGAAACATAATTCAGCAAAAGATCCGTACTCCCTACTACAGCAGTTCCTTGCTCTTTATTTACGTAACTTCCTTTTAAACGACTACAAAGTTGCCTTACTGAGAGACTTATACTGAGCATGTTCATATTTGGTATAAGCAACGGGCTCTTTATTCTTCCGTTTCCTTATAACATAACTGAATGAAACTGGAGAAAACAAAGGGAAACAGTACTTACAATTAGTTATCTTTATTTTCTTTTCATTTGTTTTTTAGAGTATGTTGAATAACCATTCGCCCAAACGGTAGTTCAGGTAAGTAGGTGCAAGGTAATGAATGATGTAAGTGAATTTTGTCCCCAAACCTCGACGTTGAATTTTAGGACAAGCATTATATAAAATGCATTAATTCTGAAAAAATGTCGCTTATAAAGTAGAATCTTATTTAATTATTTTAATTCGTCGATTGTGAACGATGTTTCTTCAAACGGTTTTTAGAATTAAAAACAAATTTATTATCATATACAGTTGTTCCCAGTTAACTTGATAAATTTACCCCGATGAGGTTGCTACAAAATCATCCCCACTACCTTTTTTTTTGCGTGGAGGTCTACCCGACCGAGACTTCCGCTCTCGAGAATAGGGTACGGAAATAAAGAAAGTAAGTAAATAAATAAGTAAGTAAGGAAATTAAGAAGTGAAAATGTCAAATTCCGCGTTTCTCAACGGATCTTCATGAAAGTAACACCAATCGATTCCTTGTGTTTTCCGATTAAAATACACCAAATATCATGTAAATCGAATTATAATTAACTAAATCACATAAAAAATTCATTTACAGAGTTTAAATACAATTTCCTTACAAATAATTTGATTTACACGGTATTTTGTGTCTTTTACTCGGGAGAATGCCAGGAATCCATTCTTGTCACTTTTATACCGATACGATGAAAAATAAAGAATTTGATTTTGTGAATTAAATGCCCGAGCAACCCTAGCGTCTTTTGGCCTTCGCCGAGCGCCCAAGGATGCATTGGATCTCATGTGGTTCCCTTGTCAGGCAATACTTTGGAAACACGCGAAAAATTTGCGAGTAGATCGGCAGAGACGAAAAATTATGTGTGGAGGGGAGCGAAGGTTTGGGGGGCCCTACTGAGGGACAGCATTGCAGCCATAGTGCGCATCTACGATTCATGTTTCTGACGTCAAGTATTAGCGTGCTTTATCTCGTAATGTGTCTATAACATGATCTACATGGCGTGTTTCTTTTCTACTTATATTAAATTACACAGCAATGGAATAATATGCTGCCACTTTATAGGATTATGCATTAGTCCTTTTACGCCTTTTCTGCGCTACAGAGCTATTCTACAGAATTATATCACGTATTAAAAAAATTTAAAAAAATGGAGAATCGAACCACTGAGGAATGTGTTTGATGTCCTTGCACGATAGAATATTACTTCGATAAACATAGGTATGTATTCTGAAGTGAATTTGAAGTAAATGAATATTTACATACTTTATTATGACAATAAAAATAAATAATATTTCTTGTACATTTCAGAAAATTAATAGACACACAGATATTGATTATAGAAGGTCACTTTCTTTTTATCCTTGTATCTCTTATATGTAGCTGTTAAAAAAGTCATTTTTTACTTGTTAATAATCACGTCTAAACGTTGTGTGAAATTCAATGTCGCATTGAATTCACAGTGAGTACACAAATTTCACGTAAATTATTTGATCCGGTCAATGTTATACGGGAAAATGAATAAAATACAAAATTCGCGAATTTGGTAAACGTTCCTTAAGGAGATACATTCTTTTACAACAGACACAAATGTAAAATAACAAGTGGAACAAGAATGATTTGCCCATTATTGTAAATGTAATGCAATGCTATTATCCTACTAATATAATAACTGCGAAAGTGTGTTTGGATGTTCGTTACTCAATCACGTCGCAACTACGCAACGGATCTTTCTGAAATTATGTATGGTGTCGTCCTTAAATTACATAAGGCTTTGGGGGAGGAGGGAGGGGGTCGCGAATTTCTTACGTTTTCTTACAATGGGAGGGAGAATCAGGTATCGTGTTTCGTAATATTTTTTAACCTAATTTTCAATAAATACAAATTCTATCATATTAATGTTCCAGAAAATAGTTTTAGTTTAAATTTCCCGAAACCGAGTTAAATGAATTATATAAACCTTATAAAAGAATTTTAATAACTAAAAAAATTCAATATAAAAAATATTACGTAAGGAGGAGTTGCAATATCAAATCTTACTAATTCGTATATTGGTGGAGGGCGGGGGTAAGAAATCGTCAAAATTACCCTTACGTAATTTAAGGACGACCCCTTTATACGTTGTCTAGAACCAGAAATAACATATAGAATACTTTTTATAACGATTCTTTTAACTGATCTGGGCCAAACTTTGCAGAGTAATTATTACTCTCTAGAACCCTACGAAATATATAGGCTACCATGAAATCTAGACATCCCACCCTTTCCCCCTTATTTCACCCCCCCCCCCCTCCCCTGACACTCTGTGGCAATCAAAATTTTACCCAGACAACGCCTTTTACTTCAAGCTAGTGAACTATATACTTAAAAATACTATACTGATAGGTATTAAAAATGAATAACATAACAATCCTGACGCTCATTCTTGGTATTATACATATTACATTCCCTCAGTATTTTCTCAGAAAGATGTTTTTTTAGTTACCTCTTTTTACATACCCACAACTATAGTATTTTATGTACATACAAAGTGTATACAATGCCAACGGTGTTTTAAAGAAT
Organism: Andrena bucephala; assembly: GCA_947577245.1. NCBI lineage: Eukaryota > Metazoa > Arthropoda > Insecta > Hymenoptera > Andrenidae > Andrena > Andrena bucephala. The sequence goes on along the minus strand of OX387717.1, from coordinate 27,860,329 downwards.
ATAAAAATGCTTATAACTGGAAAACAAAGCATTATTAGCCACGCTTTTATACCAACTTTTTTATTATTTTTGTGAGTAGAACCGGTTTTGAAAAGTCCTACATTTTTATAAACATCCTGTGTACCTATACATATATGAATAAAACATATCATGCTAATAGAGGATGCGGCTCTCGAGTCTTTCTCATAGGCGATATGTGGCTCCTACCATGACAAGGTTTGGCCGCCACTGTTACGTGCCATTATCCACTAACAAGTCGATCGCACTTGACGACAGTCAACTAGCCACTTGGCTTTTATTTGAGGTGGCGAGCAGAAGCTGTTTCTGCTGATAAAACGTCACAATTTTTCTAACATCAGAATAAAGGACTTTAAAACTTTTCGAAATTTTATGTAGCGCGAGGGAGAGAATAATCGACGAAAGAAAAATGGCACGTAAAGATCGATAATCCCATGGCACGTTTCTCCAGGATCTATATCCTTAAAAAATCTTTGACGAGAGACGGGAACCTTTGTCGGTGGTTATTCCATTTTTCAAGCGCGTTTAAGGGTACGCCATTTATAGCACATTTCTAATGCCAGACGCGGAACGATGACTCAGAGAAATGAAGTCACTGGCGCTGGTAATAAAAAGGTCCCTGAACCATCATAGTTCTCGACTTTCGAAACCTCTAATGAACGTGCGCGTATGCAAACCGATAATGCAAACAACGACTGCATGCAGAAGCACATTCGTCGAACAGCGTCGAAGAAAATACGGTTCGAGTAGCAGCCCTGAAGACTGGCATTAAAAATTGAAAGCTAACAGAAGTACCATTTCCGAGGACGAGTCTTCTGTTTTCTTGCCTGGTGCTTTACAATGTTGATCCTTCTGTTTCACTACTACAGTTCTTGGCCAGGCACTAATTTTTCATCAGTTCGTGAAATAAATCGTTCTTTTAAGTTTATGTCAACAAATAATTGTTTGAAATAATTTGTAAAATAAAAATTGACAGTTTAAAAATATGTGTGCTGTGTGTGAAAGCAATTTTGTAGTATTATGAATTTTCAAAAATTATTTCCCATGTATTTTAGATTAAATAAAAACTAGCTCCCAATTACCTTATTATTCCATAGCTTACAAATAATTAGATAATACTTATTTTCAATTTTTTCAATTTTTCCTTAAAGTTTAAACATAAATTTATCTTTTCGTGGCAAAGAAGTGTATGATTTAGGGTTTTATTACGTTTAAAATATTTTTTCATAGCAAAATAGTCTATGATTTAATGTTTTCTTACGTTAAAAATCTGTATTAAAGCGGGAAGCTTCCTAAAATGATTAAAAACTAGTTTCTTAACGGTACAAATGCTGACATTCAATACTAGAAATGAAAGTTACTAGAATAAAAAGAGTTCCTAGTCGAGCTATAACTTTGGTGGAAAAACAACTTGTTGGGACTTAGGTTATACATAACTCGCATTATGTACTCGTATCTCTTAATCAGATAAGTAACCTGTAAAACTGATAGACATCAGACATTTTTAAACGTCAATAGACATTTCATGTTGAATTTAGCGCCTTCCTCGTTATACGTAAACTGAATATTACATTAACTCAGAAGTATAGCTTGTGCCATATTTAAAGATACCAGTGCTTGTTTCTTAAAATATTCATGATATACAGATGAGATGTATGTATTTAGGTACGTATTGCAAAACATGTTCACAAGTCTGTGAAAATGAGAAAACACTTTATATTCTCGACTAGCAAATTATGAATGAAACTTTTTACCTCAAAACGATGAAGAACACTTTAAAGCGGACTTTCTATCGCAGAGAACTCTTTTCTATTTCCTAAAGAACATGTAGGTGAGTGCATGCACGCATTGTAGGTGAAATTGAAGCCAACATAACAAGAAAGTTGAAAGCAATTTCAAATTTTAATCTATCATCGTCGCCAATTGTATACAGAACGTGGAGAAGATTATCTATTTGTCCAGATAAAATAACAGTTTCTTCCGAAAATTAATATTCATTACGCCAAAGTGGGAGAACAATGTGCCCTTAGAATTTGACTGTTGGTCTCAGCAACTGTCAGCGCATTTTAAAGGAAACTTTTTCCCGACCGTTTCCCTTTGTCCCTTTTGTCTTCATCGCGAGCTGAAAAACTCGGCGGCGCCAGTACTCGTCGGATAATCTCGTTAGAAGGCGAGTTATCTCGTTATACGCTTCGCCGTAGCACGTCGAAACCTGGAAAGTGGAAAGAGCATGACGCGCCTGCGAGTCAGACGAACGTGGACGTGTGCGTGCAGGCAGAGGCGGCAACACGCGGCTCGTGTTCACGTGCGAGCGCAGCCTGCACGTGCATATATTCCATCCGTATGTATACACCACATGTTTGCAACGCGTTCGTGTCACCTGTCCGGAGTGTATGGAAGCACCAGCGCGCCGATTTACGTCAAATCGTACAACAATTAACTGGACAGTCATCGGTTTCTTTTCAAACTCGGAGCATTTAAGCGTTACAATTTCAATGAACCGCGTGGAAAGAACCAAGGCTGCCTCGGCAAGGCATCATCAATTTCGCATTCAACACAAACGCTTTACCCACCAAATTTTGGATTATCTTATTAGTAATAATACCGCCTTGTTATTTTGGATTCATAAAGTAAAATTATACTATTTCTGCTACTTATACTAGGTCCGATCAGCGCAAAAGTTCGTCAGCTTACTGTTAGGTGATGTTAGGTGTACGGAAAAGTTATTTTTGCTATACCTACTCGTACTTTTTTCTTACCAGAAAAGTGGCAAAAGGTCGGAGAGAGATAAGGAAAAAGTTTGATTAAAAAGACTTGTGATATATATTTATTTTAAATAAAGACGCTGGTGGTTCCATGGCGCGAACTAACTTTTGCACGGACATAATATATACAAAACCTTTTGTTACGCCTTCGGAAAAGAACTTCAGTTTAAATAAAGCGTTACAAGTGTTCAGGTGATTCATTATATCTTCAGAAAAAAATATGAAACATGTGTGTCAGTGACAATTTGATGCTGCATCATCAAAGCGTTTAATTGAAGAAGAATCACAAGCTATTCCTGGGTCTATTTTGACCCACATTCTCAAGAGCCTCGCTGAACTCATCAGCCCATGTCGTCTGCCATAACTCGGCAATTATTTATATTAGAGCTAATAAGGCGATTGGCGTGATTCGAAGAAATGCATTCTTTGATCAGCTTTTAGGGTTGCGTCACGAAGAAAAGACGTATTTGCTCACATTGGAAGTACATACTGATTTAGCTTTAATGATTGCAATTTTATTGATTCTTAGCCTTTCAACATTGTAAATAATAATGGATTCAGGAAGTTTGTAAAACTTTTGGATCCTAAATACACTTCTTGAAAAAATTAAGGGAGCACCTATACGAACTCGAAAATAGGAGCAACTTCAAATGGTCATAAATCCGGGAAAAATGGTGGAATCGATATCATTAAAATATCGTTTGAACGTGTGGAATATCTACTTTCCCAGGTTTTTCTAAGATTTTAGCTGTATTGCTTCTTGCCAATGTTATAGCGATGCAAAGAGCACTTTGACAATTTTAAAAAATTATGTTCAACTTTGTATTGTTACGCTCTGACTTCAGCCACTGCGTGACAGCCCCGAATGCAATACCGCCGGCATTGGCATTGGCATCACCAAAGGCAGGTCTGCTCACAGGCTCACCGAATACCGCCTTAGGTTCTGGGACCCGGGTCCGAGCCAGTGTTGCCACATGAAGAGAATTAATGGCGGTGTAGAGACCACATGACGTAGTACGGAGTTGGAGAAGAGGAATAGGAATAGCGGTATATTTGTGTTGGTGATGCCTTAACGTCATGCCAATTCATCGCATAGCATGCATAAGTCGATTAATGTATGTATATATGTAGGTTTATGTGACGTCATCTCCACGCGTAGAGGATTCCCTGGCAACCCTAGTCCGAACGGAGCGCGGATTTATTAAGGTGAAATCCCACGGCGCGGAGAGTATGGCGCGAGACTCGCCGAGCCACGCGCCGCGCCGTTACATTTCACATTTACGTTTCTCAGATAAGAGGATGGCAAGGAGGGAACTGCAACAGTGTGCGTGGTACGAACCTACACGCACATACGGTCTTGAAGTTACCCCCACCCATAACTGGGAATGAAAAATGAGTTCTTTCTAGTAATCCTAATCGTGGAAGATAAAGGTTATTACCAGGTCAGCAACCAATAGGGGAGACCGGGGCAAAGTGAACCTCGGGGTAAAATGAGCTTCCTTAATTTATTCTTTAACAATAGAATATATTTACAAATTTTGGTGACGTAATAAATGTGTGTAATACCACAATGATAATTATGCACATCCAGATATCGAAAAATGGAAATTCATTTAAAAAATTAAAAATGAAGTTTTAGAGACTTCCAATTGGTTTTCTTTTCAATTTAGCTTTTTGGATAAATGAGTCTTAAATGTGTTATTCTAACTCCAAATTTTTTCTGCGTGTTTATAAGAAGCTTATAAACATAATTAATTTTCTACTGAGTACATGTTCGGGCTAAAGTGACCGGGGTAAACTGAGCTGCAAATGGCTGCTAAGAACCAATGCGCAAGTGATGTGCGCAATATCCTAACCTGTCAGCTGGCTAGAAAGCCACGCCACGTGGTGGAACAGAAACTAACCACAAAAAAGTTTCCATAGTTTTTGACAACCACCGTGCAAAAAAGCCAGAAGCTGCCGTGCTACACACGTCATTCCAGCGCAAGGGGTTAGTATTTACCTATAGTCGACTTAAAGTTCTTATTTTGTGGCACCTCATTTTACCCCGGATGGGAGTTCTTATTTTGTGGCACCTCACTTTACCCCAGATGGGAATACATGGGGTAAAGTGATACCTCTTGCATCCTTTCATTCAAGTTGAATTTTAATATACTCTAAGTTTATTTTAAGTATTGCTATTCGTCATTTATCAATACTAATGTTTTAATGAAAAATTTTATTCGACTTCAAACTTTTTTCGTTTCACTTTGCCCCGGTCTCCCGTACCTACTGCAAAACCCGATCTCGATCTGGAAAAAAGTCTGATTATGTGTTCGATGGGATACACAAAGAATAACTTAAAGAACTTTGAAAACAAAATCAGATCATAATGGCTGCGGTTTACTGGAAATAACCAGACAAATTATGTGCAACTTCGATAGGCAACCGATCGACTTTAGTAAACAGCAAAGCTATTCTTTTTCACCGTGATAACACCCGACCACGACAGCAAAAACAACCGACAGAAAAAATGGAACGATTTAACTGGGAATAAATCTCACATCCACCATATTCCCCTGACTTGGCACCAACTTAGCTTATCATCTATTTCATTCCTTACAAAACTTTTTAAATGCCAGAAACTGTAAGAATACAGATCACTTAATACAAACATTGGATCAGTTTTTTAGTACAAAATACATTTCTTGGAAATTGGATCAGAAAGCTAACTGAGGAACGAGAAATGGTCGCCGCAAATAACAGCCGACAGTTCATCGATTAATAACACCTCTAGAAGATCATTATGTCATAAGTGAAACTTACTGTATGTGACTCAATCCTCAAAAAATCGCGATGTCATTGTAGGTGAAAAAAGTTAAGTATGTACCTACATATATTTTTATTTTAGAAGTAGGGAAGCTCAACGGGAAGCTTAACAGCTCAATGTCCTAACAATTACGTGATTAATTTCAATCGTTCTGCTATTGAATTTCAAAGATTTCAGGACCCTTTAAATCTGTATGAAGCCTGACCTCGACTCATCTCTGCTGGACAATTTCGTGGGCTTAAAAGCGCTTAAAAGTCGCAGAATAAGGTCGAAAATCGCTGATTTCTGGGAATTTCGCGATTTTCGACCTTATTCTGCGACCTTTAAGCGTTTATAGCTCAGAGCAACGTTAACCGATTTTTATGAAATTTTCAGCACGTTTACAATTTACTCCAATCGACAAACGGGTTTTCTGAATTTTCATTACAGGCTCACAAAAAAAAGTTTGGAAAATGACATTTACTATTTTTGTTTGCTATTCCGACCAAGCGCATTTTTTTTCAAAACGACGAGACACGGCACTTAACAAACTAATCCTTGTAGCTTCTCAAAAAAACTCAACTCCTTTGGATCAAGTTTATAATTTATTAAGTAATGCGATTTTAAATGTCGTAAACTTTCTTTCGTCCGCCACTGTAGATATTTTATTTTGTACATATATTAATAGCTGTTAGCCCCTCCTAAGTCCCCGCTTAATCCTCTTAAAGCACTGATCTCGAACGCTCTGAAAAGTCGGTCGCTTGATCAGTCCCAAAGGTGGTGGGGATAAGGCGTGAACCTTTCCAGAGCTCCCAATACGAACCTATACGTGAGTCCTACTGTATTTAAAATTCTGTATTTCAAAATGATTACAGGCGACTAATATTAAATTATATATCTACTGTTTTTGTGTCAGCGAAATTTTTTAATTATCACCATGAACCGAGTTTGTCTTACCCAATGCGGAAGAGCTTTTTAATAACGAGTTAGCTCCTCTACGCGAGCTAACAATTTAACGTTAGAGAAGCCATAATTTAAATTCGAATATAAGACATAAGTTGTTAAGTGATAGTCCTAGGAATTGAATTACACTTTCCTGGCACGTTTCGCACCTTGTTACATATTATTTTAGTCAAATAGAAGAAAGCAGATATTACATGATCATTCGTTTCTGGAGGAGCCTGGGGCTCTCTGTATCGATCGTATCACATAAAGGTCTTGTACATAAACTTACGTAATGAATAAACCCGTGTATGCATAACTGGAAGGACAAGTGGGTATGCTAAATATGTGTGTATGTGTGGAACAATACACGAATGCGGATTTATGCACCATGAACTTCCGCTCCCGGCAGTACGATTTGCAAACGTATTTACATACTCTAGCAGCCTGTGTACACGTAGTATTACTTTAGCTCCCAAAGGATGTCGTAACTTACAATTTTCTCTTAATCTACAATCACTTCCGCTCTACGTATCATCCCTTTTTTTGTGCCTTCACTCTGAACATCCGTTCCCCTTATCGTGCATCTGTTTCGCCTATTTTCTACCTTTGCACGGTCCTCTGCTGCGACTCACTGTTTTTGTCTTGCTCCGAGTAGCATCTAGTAGCTAGACAAATGAAGATTCCCCGTAACCTACGACTACCAGCAACTCATACGTCGAAGCAGTCCGGACGAACATATAAGGATGCTCGAAACGGTAGGTATATGCATATACCTGGCTGGAACTGGATAGTCGCTTATCTGGGCTCATGGCAAGATGTTAGTTCACGATGAGACCACAGATGAAGACAGAAGAAGCAGATAAGATAGCCTACGTTGTGCATACGAGACGCATATTCGTCGACTTATAAAGTACTAGCTCCTACAATTTTTCTTTATATACACTGTACTTTTTATAAATGTTTACATAATTTTTTAGACAATACAAATTGGCCATTTGGATTGATCAAAGTATTACTCTGGTAATAACCAAAGTGTTATCTTAAGGGGGAACACCACTGTGACGGCCGGTAAAGTATGCCATTTTTGAGAATTTTTTTTTCAGGAATAATTTAGTTTTCATAGAAAAAATTTATTACTTATCTTTAGTATGCTGTCTTAAGAGACTATATAAAAATTAATAAATAGAAAAACATCTATAACATTTAATTTATTAATTAAACTTCTAGACCTCCTCACGCGAGCTGGTCGAATGTGTAACTATGGAACAGCATGTCTGAAATCAAATTTGATTTTCTTTTTATAAACTATATAAGTGTAGTTTCCGTTGTACGTACCGATTTCTTAAACAAATTATTTTTGTAAAAATGGTGCGCTTTAGAAGAAAAGTTTCAAAAATCCTCGAATAAGATGGACAGTTTTCCGAGCGTATTTAAAAAAATTTGTTTTCAATCAAAGAATCCGTACGCACGACGGAAACTACACTCATATAGTTTATAAAAAAAAAATTAAATTTGATTTCGGACATGCTGTTCCATAGTTACACATTCGACCAGCTCGCGTGGGTGGGTCTAGAAGATTAATTAATATATTAAAATTTATGGATGTTTTTCTATTATTTTTTTGTATAGTCTCTTAAGACAGTGTACTAAAGATAGGTAATAAAAATTTGCTATGAAAACTGTAAATTATTCCTGAAAAAAAATTCTTAAAAATGGCTTATTTTTCCGGCCGTCACAGCTGTGTTCCCCCTTAATACTAGGCTATTCAAGCCTTTTTCTAATGGGGAAGCTGGCGCAAAACTCATCGCAGAGGGCGCTACTAGCGCAGTAGCAAACTAAAATGCCGATATAATATTAGAAGTTGTGTTTATTTCCATTTATTTCGTTTTTTTGCTGTCTGTCGATTTTAAAATTAAAATGACAACAAAAAGTGAAAATTGTGGACGTTTACCTGTCCTCCAACTCAAAGATTTATTACGGAAACGTGCATTATGATGTATCAGTTTCAAATTTTTTTTCGTGGTAACTTAACATGGTTTATTTAAATTTCAGATTAGTCTTTTATGATAACAATATCAATTTTCCAACTAAAGCACCTTCTTCCTTACTTATTGCTGATGATGGCATGCCCTAACCGCCTAACCTAACATCAGTATGTACGCTCTCGTTATAAGCCCGACGAACGGGGCGGGCGGCGGGCGTACAGCGCGTTGTGGACACTATTCCGCGCGGCCAATGGCGCGAGTGAGAAAACCCAAGAGCGAGTGATAGGAAACGAAAGAGCCGTTCTCGCTCGTTCTCGGGTTCTCTCACTCTCGTCCGAAGGATTCCAAGGAATGGTGGGGATATACGTCGGGCGTACAACGCATGGTAGAAACGGCCATATAACGAGTGCGCAGTGTATTTGATCACTTCATACGTATGTAGATGCGTAAAGACATAAATTCTAACTCAAATATCAGGGCAATAACAATGATAAATATCCTTAACTATTTGGACAGGCAAGTCTCTTTATCATTTTCTTACATTATATTTATTTATTTAAAACGCCGATGGCAAAAATTTGCAGTCAGCTTCCCCATTGAGCGATAGCTTCTTTAACCCGGCAGTGCACAGGTGGACTTTTGAAACACAAGTATCCACGTGTGGTGCTCCTGGACCCCCAGTAGAAAATTAACATTTATTGATTACAGTACAGAAAAATCTGTGTTTTAGGACTCTTTATTAACACTCAAACAATGCAGATCTAAGCGAACATTAACATTACTCCATAGTATACGGTAAAAGTATTAATGAACACACAATTTATTTTATTTTTTTTTAAATATACTGAATGCAAACAATGTATCTGAAAACTAGACTGAGTATCAGCCCCATTGCTAAAGAAACAACAGACGGCGAAAAGATTTTCTTCAGTAGGGGATCTAGACTCTGGTAGACCCCCACGTGTACATTGTCGAGTTAAGGAGGCGAATCGAAACATAGTAATCGACTCTGGTAATAAACAAATTTTTGCGAAATTCGACTCATTACTTCTATATCAGTCCTCATAAGCATCAACTTTATTTACTATTTCACAACAAGCCATTATCTGAGTTCCTCGGTGTCGACAGATATTTGCAACCTATCTGAAAGAAAAATAGCGCAGTCGTAACGAATGTGTGACCGCCAAAGTAAATATCGATAAAATAAAAAGTGAGATTGTAAGTACCTAATGCAAGAAAATAACACAATTTTGTGATAATTACTTCGTAAAGATTTAATTGCCGAATTGATGATCAAAATGCAATATGTAAATAATACATCTTCATGGAAACTGCTGTGACAGGCCTGAAGAGGAATTTGTTAAATTCGTGTACATTCCACTGTTTCAAAAGTAGGAAACAGCGTAATAAAATTTCAACAGGAGGGATGTTTCCGAAAACAGGGTGGGTTGTTAACTGCAGCGCATATACAGTGGAATTACTGTGAGCCTCGGTCATAGTCCTATCTGTCGGGTCCGCTCGTAAAATTATAACCGACGTAGGTAGCGTATTTAGCACATCATTATCTCACACTTGGCTGGGTCATCGCCTGAACCTTTTGACGAGGATAACGAATGAGAAACACCAAGAGTGAGCGAGATAGGCTAACAACAAGGTGCCCGCGATCTACCTCTACCCGGCAACCAGGACACGAAAGCGATTAGGTCCTGCTACCTGTTACTAGGTCTTTGTGAGTTTTACCAATAGATTGGTAGGATTTTCTTAATAAAAATGAGGTTGGATTTTAAGTTAAACGTACAGTAATGTCTCTCAAAACGTATCCTCGCTATTTATTCGAACCGGCTCGTGTGAGCGAGCCATCAATATTGATCCTTAGCTCAACAAACGTAGAGCCACCACTCCGATTTATGAAAAATGAAATTTTTATGATTTTTAGTTTATCGCAATGAAAAGACCCTCAATGGATTGACAAGATCTTTTTGATCGGAATGAGTCCAAACACGGCATAAATTGGACTACTTTTAGAATTGTTTATCGGGGTAAAGTACATTCCTATTTAACTATCAATTGTCCTAAAAATAGTTCTATTTATGCCGTGTTTGGACTCATTTTTATCGGAAATATCTCACCAATTTATTAACAATTATTACATTGCTATAAAATGAAGATTTTATAAATTCCAGTTCGGCGTTGAAGAGCTAAACACTTCACCATGGGAATAAACTGATTGTGAGTTCCAACGTGATCTAAACTCGAGCACCTACAAAATGGTCCACACTTCGGTCCAAATCCAGTTGCGTTTTCACACACATTACTGTAATTCAAATAACTCACTATGTATGTATTGTAAACCAATCATACATTATGACGTATAATGAGAAGAAGTCCGAATAAGGTCATGATTCATTTTCATCGGAAATTATCATCTGTCCATTGATAACGCACTCATAAAAATCTCATGAAAAATATAAAAATTTTAATTTTCATTAATATACATGACCTATTCCGTATTCGGGTTTTCCGTGCAATAAATGGCCTTGCTCGTGTCAATTGGATATATAGTTTTCTCTGTATACTGTCAACCCGGTTGAAAAATGTGATTCTGAGAAAAACGCGTTCAAAGTTCCGCTCGGTTCAGTGGCACCCTTGACACCGCTTCACGGAAAATACTATATCTCCGTCAATTTTACGAATTTCTACATAAAATTTGAAGACATCATTTTTGAAACGTATGTCTTTCCAAAAAAATATAAAAAAAACAATTTTTTTTTTTTTTTTTTACAGTGGTCTGCCCACTTAATATCGCGGAATGCGTCGAAAAAAAGAACCGCGCCACGCTTACGAGTTGCCGCGTGTGTACGCTCGAACGTACATTTAAAAGCACTTATGCTGCTGAGTACACGTTTCAGTGTGTCTATAGAGAGCGGCGAGGTTGCCACAGTCGAACCGTCTTATCCATTTTCGCGTAAGGTCAACGACCGGCCGGTTTGCGAAACTAGTTGCGACGTACATACGAAACGTCTTCTGGATGTCCACGTGTCGCGTTTGCGGGGTACATGATGCATTCGTGTAATTGGAAATGGCGCGCTCGCGGTATCAGCAAACAGCAGCCTCGCGAGAGGGTGCCCGTGTGCGTGTAACGCTTAAAAAAGCTGGGAAGTTTCCGTGACTCGGTTGCACAAATAGACTGCTTTTCGGTAGTTTTGGTTACGCCACCAACATCTCTTTCAACGACGGGCTTGCGACACTGACGAACGGGATCGCGGATGGAACAAGCGTCTTTTAAATTCTTATTATGTATCTCACGCGTTCAGTGTTCCAGTGCTGTTTGGTACGCCTAGCATGTATGAATTTAGAAAATCGTTCACTGCCGATCCTTGTCGGCGACTAAATGGACGGCTGAGAATCGTAGTGGTGTAAGTCCGAATTTTGATAATTCGAGTTAATAACAGTTTTCATGTCTTAAAGGCTCCATCTGTTTACTTTCATAGTTAATTAAGTTATAACTTCATTCTTGACTGAGATAGATATTGGGAAACCTAAATTTCGATACGCCAACTAGTGACAGAAAAGTGAACTACAGTGAGTAGGCCGAAATCCGTCGAAGTACATATGATTATCAGTGTACATTAGGGTGGCTCTTATTTTCAACTATTGAATTTTCTTCGGGGCACCCTCCAGAATAGTTTCAAATAATTTTAAAAAAATCCGTGTAAAGATTGAGCTCGATCGGATAACGGGAAAGGGGGCCTAGGGGCCCTTGAACATTTCATATAATTATTCAAACAGCTCGCAAAGTCGCAGTTGTATAATATCCTCCGAGTTATTGGTTAAATAAAAAAATATATCAAACAAAAGTTGTAGATCCGGACAAGGAGCATCTTTTATGTTTTATTACTTTTTCTCGTGCGACAAACGGTTTTCGAGAAAAGTCCGAAAAACTAAAAAAAAATTATTTTTTCCTCAAATTTTGAAAGTTTAAATGCTTCTGGAACACTTTTTATTTATGAAGACGAACAAAAAAATGAAATTTTCATTTTCGAGGACTATTTTTTAAACATTTAAGAGGGAAGCATATACCGAAATATGCGAAAAAGATAACATTTTTTTTACTTATTTCCAGTGTTTGATATGTCTTGAATGTTTCCTGAAAGTTTGGGACCGAAATTCGCAAAAATATCGAAGATGTAGACTCTATATTTTCGATATTTTTGCAAATTTCGGTCCTAAATTTGAGTCTATATCTTTGATATTTTTGCGAATTACGGTCCCAAACTTTCAGGAAACATTCAAGACATATCAAACACTGGAAATAAGAGAATTTTTTTTTTTATCTTTTTCGCATATTTCGGTATATGCCTCCCTCATGAGGATCATCTCTTAAATTTGCAGTTTGTAGACAAAATACAATAATTTGGACAACATCATTGTTATCTTCTTCATTCACTTCTCCACAATTCAACAGGTGACCACTATTAATTATATTTTCACCACCAATAAAATTTTTGCTCTGAGGTGTAACACACCCGAATTTACAAATTTCCTGAATAGAAATTCGCTTTTTTTTTTAATTAAGATAACTTTAATTTGTTAAAAGCTATTACTGCTGCGTACTTATTCGGAATGTTTGCTGGGATCCGAGCCTACTTTCAATAGTTTGCCAACTGACCACCACAGCGCTGAAAACGAAGCCACGCCTCCTCTAGGTTTCCCAATAAGAACGATGCTCTTTAGCATTTAACTAACTAACAATAAGAGCATAGCGTTTCGAAACATACTGTTGTAAGTCCGACTAATTATTGTAAGTGTCATCGCTCTTATCTTATTGGACCAAAGTCCAAAATCATGACCATCCAGAACGAATGAATCTTGGTCATACCACAAGCTACTGAATCAGAGATATCGGAATGATACGGTGTGCAACTTTACACGTGTTGCATAAAAGCAACGATCGTCGAAACGTTCGCGAGTCGACCGCTTAGTAACCGATTTTTAGAATGCGTCAGGATCAGCTATATATCAAAAGTGCTCAATTGTAACGCGGTTTAATGGTTAGTATTTTGAATAATGGATTGCAGAGGTACAAGTAAGTAGTAAATCAAGCTTCAGCCATGAGTATTTTAATTTCCCACGAAGAGAATTGAAATATAATCATAAAAATTATGGAATTTTGAATAGCTTTCGTTGGAAAAGCTGTAGATATCCAGGAACCTCATGGAACCTGAAATTTTTTGTGCTAATTTGTTCTGTTTGTTTTATAGAGTACATATTCAAAAGTTATAGCTGCAAATATTTGCAACTGTACATAAATTTTATACATAATTAACATAATTCTATCTTCAAAAATGGTGTTGTTGGGAGATAAAATGTGTAATTCATTCTGAATAACGTGGTTGTAAACAATTGTTCTCTACAAAGCACAGTTCATATTCGCTTTCCGATTTTAGTTTTAAAAAATCTTTGGAAGCTGAGGTGGAAGTTTGAAGTATTTAAAGCAATGTGGATTGTGTTTTTCAAACAAGTAATAAACACTTCCACCTAACTATTAATTTATGTACGACCTGCGACTTCTGTCCCGCTAGATTGTTATTGGACAGACCACTGTGCAACGCACGAGCAGTATAAATTAATATAACAAATGTGCTGATGCTGATTGGATAATGTTCATGCGCTGTGCTGACAAGTGAAAAAATAAAAAAAAGTGATAAATTAACATTATTTTTAATTTTTAAATACATACATATTTGTTATGGTAGTATTGTGAGCCTTCAGATTTGTTCCCACAACTGCAATATATATGTAGAGTTTTTTATAACAGTAAACGCAAAATAGTATTTTATAAGAAACACCATGCGAGTGTCTTACACCACTATGAATCGACCCATATTTAATATGGAATTAACCCATTCGCCGTGTGCGGAAATGTTCCAGTCGTACTTATTAACCATGATCATCGAACGCATGTAGGCGTTCCTCGCGTGGTCTGCATGCACCGAACGAACTCATACGTGTATGGATTTATGGATCAAAGGACTAAGAGAATCGAAGTTCCTACCTGTTATCGACAGGTCGCGTGACAAGTTACATGTATTATAATTTGCTTTGTTTAGTGTTAAGGTTTGTGAAAAGTGTAAATAAACTACTTATACTGTAAGTATTATTATTACAAGCGGGATACCACCCATTTTTTTGTTCCGCAATATCCACTGGGTGATGCTTGTAGAGTTTATCGCCCTGAACACTAATCCGCAAACCGTTTGTCGCCATCACCCTCAGTTTTTGAAAAACTCGATTTTCAAAAAAACTGCAAATTTTCAAATTTGAACATCTTTTGTGTCGTAACCATAATAGTTATTCGGTTGCTCGTTGCGTCAAATTATTCTATGAACCCTCCCTAATAACTTATACAACAATATAAGTTATTATTGCATTATAATCATTTAAATATATTTAAACAACGATCAAAGGGAAAATGACACCCGAAAAACACCCATTTTTGAAGATATCTTTCAATTTATTTCCAAAACTAAGGGTCTAGGAGAAAATTTAACCATTCCACGCGACGCAGCACACATTTTTCCTTCGGAAGTCATCAACAAAAGTGGTGAATCACGTTTTGTTTTCAATACAGAAGCGAAATAGTTTGGCAAAACGCGCGGCGTCGACAGTGGTAGTCAACGGCGGCGCGCGATCCACTGCCGCTCGGCGTAACACAATCGCTTAACGCGCCTGACTACCACTGTTGGCACCGCGCGTTTTGCCAAACTATTTCGCTTCTGTATTGAAAACAAAACGTGACTTACCACTTTTGTTGATGACTTCTGAAGGAAAAATGTCTGCTGCATCGCGTGGAATGGTCAGATTTTCTCCAAGACCCTTAGTTTTGGAAATGAATTGAAAGATATCTTCAAAAATGGGTGCATTTCGGGTGTCATTTTCCCTTTGATCGTTGTTTAAACCTATTTAAATAATTATAATGCAATAATAACTTATATGGTTGTATTCGGGAGGGTTCATAGAATAATTTGACGTAACGAGCAACCGAATAACTATTATCGTTACAACACAAAAGATGTTTAAATTTGAAAACTTGCAGTTTTTTTCACAAGCGATTTTCTCAAAAACTGAGGGTGATAGAGCAATTCTGCTTGCGAATCCGTGTTCAAGGCGAAAAACTATACAAGAATCGCGCAGCGGATATTGCGGACCAAAAATCGTATTGGGCAGTGTTATTTTACAATAAATTCACTGCAATGAAAGAAATACAGAAACGTAATGCGCAGAATAAAAGAAGAGTGCATACGCGAAGAAAATTATAAAGATTATTTATGTAACTTAGCCGAGAGGGCAGCCCGTTTAAGTGAGTTTAATGAACCCAGAACAATGTTCATGCTATTGCGTAGACTGTATTAAGTATAATATACATTCTTGTGATAGAATCATTGTGAAAAACATCAGTTTCAGATTAACGAATTCTGAACTATATAGGTATAGGTAAGTATTTGCAACAGATATTGAAGTTAATCAGTTTTTGGACAGTGGGTACACTAAAGAGGAAGATACTATTTAACATTGTAAGATCAACTCCAGTGCCTCTAATGTCAAGTAGATTAAGATTAATGTTAAAGGGTAGCGTAGAAAGTTAAAACTGTGCTCAATAAGACACGAGACTTGGTTTCAGGCGGAGACCACATTGAATTAGCATACAACTATGAGCGCACCACAGAGCACAGTGCAGTACAGAGTTCACAGAGTTCGTGGATTTACAGAATCAGCAGTAAATCGTTTGATAAGGTCTAATGATCTGTATGACCTAGAAACTTTCGTAATATCTTGAGAAAAATAGTCAGAGATTCAAGTTATTTCAAGATTATTCATTTATAGATGGTTTCAACAGAAGAAGATTAAAATTATATAAACAAATTATGAAATATTAAATCTTCATTGACAAGATGGGATTACCCCTATTTTATTAAACGTGGAGTGCAACGAGGTTTAAGTCACCGATTTTAAACTTCGCATACAATTAGTGTACACCGTGTATAATAATGTGGCAAATCGATAATGTGCGCAAATGAACAATTTGCGAAAAGATGGTATTAAAAGTTTAACCTCATCCAGATCGTCGACATATGCACGCGTATGTAACACAGAATCGTAATTTAGATTCAGTGCTCAACTGAAATGTAATCCATGTAATAATTTCAAACATATGTAATATGTATTTTTACTTTGTTTTCATTATTCCTAAGTAGAATTAGTTACTTAAATTGGTCTTAGTCTTATGTGGAGATGTACGTGCAGAATTTGGGGCAGGCAAAATTTTAAACTTGATTCCCGTGTAAAATTTTGAATAGTGTGCGCGGCGCATTTAACCCTTCGTTGACACACCTCTTTTTTCGATCAACTTTGACATACCAGGGTGGCTCACACCCACAGCAATTTTTGAACGACTGCCATTCTCATTTAAAAAATCCAATCGTAATGAAAAAAGTCCTGAGCCAATTTCAAGGTCTCTAAAATGTATTCCAATAGTTTTTTGATTGAAATTTTATCACAGCTTTTGTAAAGAGAAATTAAATTATCATATGTCGAGAAAAAACGAAGATAATCTTAAAACAATTGTAACTTTTACAAATTTCAATATCAGAAGCTAAAAATCTACGAAGTTGTTGTTTAAATATAACATTTTGGGATAAAAAATAGTTTGTAAGTCGAGTTTGGAAAAAAGGTATTTATTTTGCATATAGAAGGTACAGTGCGTCAAAATCAGCTTATGGGTGGCTCACACCCAGAGTGTCAACGAAGGGTTAACACATTCCTATATATGTCATAGACTAATTGTATGTAAAGTTTTCGTTCAATCGGTGATCTAAACTACCTGCCCTCTTATTTTCAGTGATTACGTGATTGTAATTAATTACAATCGTACATTAGTATTTTATAAAACTACACAAATAAATTGGTAAAGTAACCGATAAGTTTAACTGCTATAAGCAATCGAGGGATGCTTCATTAAAAGACAGATATTTATTTTTCCATTATCAGTAGAAGGTTAAAGCATCTGGATAGTTCTTAATATACTGATATTTGAATGTTATCTAATCAAATGAGTTTTTTACGCTTTCAACAGCTACAAATTTTTCTGTTGCAATTTACTTATATCTATGTAACTTAACATTTCACAGTACTTTTTCAAATAGCGTTCGTTTAAGTTCATAGCTTCAAATTATAAGAAAAGTGCTTTCATATTCGAAAAACCCCACACTATTGAGTGAAGTTTTATTTGAATTCTTATTTAATATTAAAAATTACATTTGTCATACACAAAATAATATTCATTTACTAAAAAATGCATTTACTGTTTGGTGCATAAATAATTTCTCAGTGTATTTATAATAATTTTAGGTAACGGTGTTTAACAAAAATGCTATTCGTTGTTTATTAGCGAATAAAATACCACTTACTTTAATACTATTTGTTACAATTATTATTACACGTTAACCGGTGAGAGAAACGTGTTACTAATTGTCAGAACATCGTCTGACAATTTGATTGCTTTCTCTGTGAATGCACGTTGTCGAATACAGGGAGGCTGAAAACCTGTATCTACAGCGCCACGAAACTCGACGCCCTATGTAATTTGTTATACGCATAGACATGCATCAGTATACCTAACCCCAGAACTTTACAATTGTGTCGTAACGTCAACTCTTCATTGCGTAAATTTGTCTTGGTAATTGTATGCGTACATTGCATTTAAGAGATCTGACAAAATTTTGGTTCGTCTATTATCTTTCTTTTATAAGTTCCACTAATCATTCTAAGCAAAATACACTCTATGCCCATATGTGTGTTTCTATATTTATTATTTATCGACAGTCGTGATCATCTCGAATATCTGTGTTCCTTTTATTAATTCTTTTATAATTCGCATTTTCAAGAAAATGAAAAGTGATATGTATGATACCCCACTTAATAATTATGAAACATAACGAACAATGTACAAATTTATCGTGTAAAAAAGTCAAAAAGTTTGTTACCACTTTGTAATCTCAGGCTTCGCTTCCAAGATATAAGCAATAATTGAAATTTAGGACTGCGAATTCCGGCGCGCGCGGTTTAAATATTAACGGCATATAATACGATCACATACGAAAACCATAGGTACATATGCAGTTATGTACATCCATGTTCACATACGTTGCACCGTTAACAATAAGCGTTATAATAAATTCGTCACTTGTTATAAAAATTTCTCACACAATAAAATTGCAAACACGCTTTTTACTTTTAACTTTTACACACAGTCAGCACGCAATCACGTGAAACGTTCTCACTTTCAACAGGTGCTGGACAAAAATGATTATATTTGTGAAATAACGAGCTCTTGGAGCTTCGAGAATTAAATTGTACACCAGAACGCGGCGTGATACGGTGGCGCACTAAGAATTTAATCTTGGGAGAGCGGAGTTGACGGGATAAAAATATTTTTAATGCAAATTCAATGAAATTCATTAGGTGACTATAAAAATTTATTTAAAGAATAAAATCCAGTTTCCTTTTCTTTTTACAAAGCTCTTGGATTACTTCAGACAAGGTCATTAATCTACTTTTTCCGTTTTCTTTAGGGGTGCCAGCCCCCTCCCCCCCCCCACCCGCCCTAGGTATTTGGAGCCGCGCCGAAATTGCAAGGGTAGTCATACGTTTGTTCATTTATGGATGAAAGGAACTCTAAATTCTTATATGTTCGAAATCGGATGGACTGTGCAAATGGAAATCGAATATTTTTCAGTAAATTTGCAGTCAACTTTCGAAAATTATGGAGCTCAAAAGTGGACCCTGGAAAGGGGTTGGGTAGTGGAATTCGTGGAAATATTTCTGCAATTGTGATGAAAAGAAAATCGAAGGATTTAAGAGTAATAATATATTAAACAGGGGCAAATGCCTTTCGGAGTCAGGAATCACGTCGAATATGAACTCCACACAAGAGAAATAACCGAGAGAAAAAATCCCTCAATTCATATTGGTTATACCGTAACCAAAACGAAATTCCCGTAATAGATATTGGTTATACCGTAACCAAAACAAGATTCCCGAAACCGATATTGGTTATACCGTATCCAAAAAAAAATCCTACAATAGATATTTGTTATACCGTAACCAGAAAAAAATCTCGTCATCGATAATGGTTATTCGTAACCAAAAAATATTTCTGTCGTCATTAATGGTTATTAGTGACCAAAATAAATTTCCGTTGACAATAATTAATGGTTAACCGTAACCAAAACAGATAAATCTTAATATTTTTTAATCACTTCATTTTTCGGAAAATGTATGCAGTATTTAATGAAGCCTGACTTCCATTTGAATAAAAATTAACTTTCTCTCAATGTTTTTTCGAAAAAATTTAAAAAATAACTGTTATTTCTGGTCTCTGAAATAAGCTCCTGACTCACGAGACTCAACTGTACTTAACTACTGCTTCTATGAGTAGTATATTCCTTCCACTCTGTACATCACTGTCTTGTTCACCCACGCTCGCCAATTGCATTTCATATTTCGCCTAATTCTAAATTGTTGGCTCCAATTGCAAGATAGTAAAAGGGTTTCCAATTTCTGCTAGCCCGAGGAATTTGTATATTTCCATTTGCAGATGCAGAGTCCTGTTTTCCTTATAAAACAGATTATTTAACCACAGGGACTGTAATTATTCTGATTTTTTAAAATGTATAAATGATTAAATAATGTGAATTTAATATAAATTTAGAATATAAATTACAAGCAAATTTTTAATATTTTAAAGGAACGTTCAAAAATGTACTTATTATGTACTTTTACACTGCAGAAAGGTTCCTGCATCCGCCGCTGCATCTCCCTCCTAGCGTAACTACTTTACCGAAGCTACGAACGCACACGGCACAACTCTGCGGATTCGGAAGAAGCGGCTGCTATGTACACTAGGCGCCAGAATCGGCTTCCCTTCGGAAATTTGGCAACGTTGCATGTCACTAGAACCACTGAGCTACGCCTAGTGACATGCAACGTTGCCAAATTTCCGAAGGGAAGCAGATTCTGGCGCCTAGCGTACCGTGTCGATCGCGACAAAATGTGGGAGACGCGATTTGTTTCGTGAGCCCTCCTTCGAACATTGAAGCTATTTAAGTGCGGAAACGACTCTGCAAAGTGAAGGACACTTGACAATGCAATAATGCACTGAAGGAAGAACACACCGCTGAAAAGACTGACGAGAAGAGTCTAGCAATTTGATGATGAGAGAAGGAAAGGGGGAAACGGGCGCTGAAAAAGAAAAGCCTATTTCCTTTTGCCACGCAATCGATAACTTCAATCAATCACGGGAACCCTCCTTCGAAACGCGACAGCAAACCATTAGTACTTTGAGCGGCCGCGGCGCACTGTTCAGCAAAATACCGTTCCAAGTCGGTCAGGCCTTTCGAGGCAGTTGCTTCTAGCAGGAAAGTTTTGTGCAGCACGCCCCTCGTTTCGAACACGTGTCGACAGTAATGAAAATTTAAATTTATGTATTTTCCATTAGATCCCCAGGATAGTACTACCAATGAGTGGGCGATGTTGTTTCGATGAAAATAAATCCAAATACGATCTTATTCAGGCTACTTCGAACTATAGGAGATACATACTTCGAACCGCTTGTGACTGTTTTACTTTCATTTCATACTTTGATGGAAATCGAATGGAAAATATAGAAATTAAAATTTCCAAATTCAATGATCACCTCCAAAATTTGGTAACCAAATATTAAAAGTATTTTCCTTCCTGGAAGATTCTGTAATCTACAAATAAATCTAGCTTTCTAAAGTTTATTTATCGCAAATCTTCGTAACTACTAACCAGTTAAGTACAGTTGATACGATGTTAAAATACGCAATAACAAAAAATCATTATTAGATGACTCATCGAAGGTCAAACTGCCGTGCGAGTGAAGGATCGCTGAGGTCGCAAGGCACACAACAAAGCGAACTTCGAACTTGATTTTCTTTCAAAGTAAATATTCGGAGACTCTGGAACATTACCGGCTCTCAATGTTTTTCAGAAAATATCGATGTGAATATAAGCTAATGCTGTAAACAGGATGGGAAACTTCTCGGCGTGAAAACCCGCCAACGCCACTCACAATCAGTGTTAGTATGTATCGAGTCGCGCTACAAGGTTTTGAAGTCGTACTTATAGCGCACTGATAGCGATAACAACGAAATATGAGTGTATTACGCGTCAATTGTTTTCTAGCGTTGCGTTGTCGCAAAAAGGTGACGTAACAGTTGGAAAATAAAGGAAAAAAATACGCAAGGAGATTATTTGAGTTGATCGCACTCGATGTTATGCTGTAAAACTTGTAATAGAAGTGCGTATTTATGGCCAATTACGAACGATACTTGAGATTTTACGATAAAGTACTTATATAAAACTACAATCGTACCGACGCGAACTCCTGTTCCTATATATTGTAGTAATCTCACGATTATTCGTTACTTATCATTTTACGTTTTGATAAATTTTCATTACAACTTACAAGAGAAGATCCCGAACCCGAAAATTCAAAAAATTTTGAAACTTTGTGAATATGTAGAGAATTTCCGCCCGATTACAACGCAATTTTTGTTTGCTGCCCAAATTCACTCGAAGGGGGTGAAATTAACCTCTAAAAATTAAACTATTTTCCGATTTTTTCCTATTTTACGAGGTTCTATCGCAACAGAACAAAAATCTTTTTGTACAAGTCTTTATATTCCTGAAAAAATAATTTATGATCAACACTTGACCCTTCTAGAAGTGATGCAGGAAACATTTTGTCCAAACAAAGGTAGCGAGAGCTCACCCGTTTTCTAATTGTTCGCATTTTTAAGAACTTGCCAATTAACTAAATGTTTCAAATTTGGCTGTTTTGTTGAATGGCACTAACATGCACTCTGTGTGTACATGCATATGATATAAAATGTATCCGGATGTATGTAGACAAAATTCACTTTATTACTATCGAGTGGGGTATTTTGGACGGATAATTTTATGATTTTCGCATGAGACATTGGAAATATATTACAATACTCGTTAATAATACATATTACTATTATTATTGACATCATTATTATTGCCGTTTACTACTATTTTTAACCGACTTCAAAAAGGAGGAGGTTATAGATGCGACCCGTTTGTATTTTTTTTATGTTTGTCCCCGCATAACTCCTCAGCATATGGGCCGATTTTGATGATCTTTTTTTTATTCGAAAGAAGGCAATGCCCCGGTGGTCCCATCCAACACTGCATCAACATTGGCCCAATATTTTGCCAGTTCTGGTTACTAATAAAGACTATTGTCATCTAATTATTATTATTTTATGTACGTACGCACATATCTCCTCAGCATGTGATGTCAATATATAAAACTAGAAAGTTAAAAATAAAAAATTTTTAAAAAAAATGAAAATCGACTTCAAAAAAATAAAAGTGCACTAAAAAGTAAAAAATAATTTTGTCCCTTATTTAATCTACGACTCTCATATTTTTTAAGTCGGTGCCTCATCATTTGCACTGTGTAAATCTGGCGCCGACTTAACAAATATGAGAGTCGTAGATTAAATAAGAGAACAAATTATTTTTTACTATTTAGTGCAATTTTATTTTTTTGAAGTCGGTTTTAATATTTTTAAAAAATTTTATATATATTTTATATAGATTCAATTATTATAAATTATTATAATCATTATTAAGATTTATTGCTACTCTTCACCTTTACACAGTACACTGGCAAGTACAGCGAATAATAATAATAAATACAGTATTTAGTGGTTATGTGTATAAAACTTTTGACGTATTATTTAAATCAAGTTCAGTATGTATTCGTCAATAGCAGTGAATACAATGTCAAAATTTTATTTCATCTGAAGTGCGTAGGACTCAGAAAATGGAGGAAGAGTTTGCATGACCGGAACTACATACTACTTAGTGGACCTCCAAATCAATTCTTTCTTCGATACTCGATTAACGCGTACGCGTCTGTGCCTGTCTCATTGGTGATCAAGTCTTGTTAAAAAATATTTCATTCTATCACTTTTTTGAGGTTATACCAAGTATTTAAAAACACCCTGTATAACAATCTGCCGAATAAAAATATGTATAGGCAATGGTAGAAGTATAATGAGACGTAAAATCAATCAGCCAGGCGTAAATGTAAATATGTTTCGAGCGTCGCGTCGGCACAAACGTCTTGAAAGAAATATGGGGAGATAAGGACTCTGGCCTCATTCAGGGTCGTAGGAAGTATTTTAGCACTCTGATTCAGTTCCTACTATGTAATCCCATTTTAGGATGCACGAAACATTAAAATGGAATGTAGTATTCGGCCTTGGGTCTTTTTGCTAGTGTTGGTACTTCGAGATACTGCCCTGCGAATATCTTGAATAAATGAAAAATACGGAGGTCTGAGACTGAAATACATATGTATGAAAGTCTGGAAAATATCCACATTTGAATACCTCACCCCTGGGATAAGTCTTAATATCATGGTATCATTATGGTACTGAGGAATTTACTCGTGTTTCTCTCAGAGATCAGTGTAATCAAAACAAATCAAAATCAGACAAAAGCAAAGCGTCAAAGATTTAAAACTTAAAAATTTCAAAACATCCAAGATTTTCAGGTCTTTATAAAATTTGCAATATTGTGACATACTACTAAAAACAAGACACTTGTAAAACTTTTTAGGTTACATATCTTGAAATGCAGCCATTAACTTGACACATTTTGAATCATTTTGAACTCCATCGCTACTTTCTGCCTCAATCTGTGCTGCACCTTAACTTTGGAATTTACAACTTCATTACATCTCCACTACTAACTACCAATACAATGTTCCCCAGTTATAGCTTCAGGAAGCAACTCATTATTTTTATTTAGACAATGCGAACGACACTTTGTTGTAAATTTTTATAGTTTGTATTAAATCTTCATGTGAGTATTTCCAATATATTGGTATGGTTTACACGAGTAAAATGAGACCAAACACGACACTATTCGGACTACTTTTAATTATACGCAATGTACGATTGATTTGCAAAATTCAGAATTTGAATTACGCCTCGTTTCCCGGTTATAAATTTAAGATCAGACCCGATCAGCGTAACTACAACCGGTATACAGGCTAAAAAACTTCAAAAAAGTAAAAAAATTACGGCAAGTACACGAAATCAAATAAATCTCAAAAAATAGAAGATAATAATAATTACAAAATAATAAAAAGATGTGAAACCAAAATGAGCTGCAAGTACATAAAGATGTACTGCGCTTAAGATGACACAAATACGTATACACAGTTGAAAGGCTGTGTTCATACATTCCATTACTCATATCGCGGACATTTTAATTAACTCATCAAAAAGAATCCCATTTAAAAACATTGTCGTAAATTAATAGCTTTACAAAATTAATGATATACAAAAATTGCGCCAATTATAACAATGGCTATTTATATAAAGAAAAAAAATTATTAAATAATATTAAACAGATATAGTTTTATACAAATAAATATTTTAATACGAATAAATATTTTATTCAAAATACTTGGCGCTGCGAAATCGAAAAAATGTTAATTGTCTTAGTATTAATAATCTATTAAGTTGTCGGACAATGACCGATGTTGATATCATTTTGAAATTGCAAACATATAGTCATTCATATGAATTGATCAACTTCAGATCAGGGTTGCCAGGCGTACTGAATAAATAGCGGTGTGCTGACGTATGTCAGTTTAGATCAAGTTAGCAAGTTAGCAACTTCAACAGCAATTTTAGTAAGCGAAAATGTAAAGAGTAGAGTGTCGAAAGATTACTCTAAAACAAAAATTCCGAAAGAATTCTTCTTGTAATAATAATACTTCATATTAATCACCATTTTCCCTATAATTGTCCTAATTATGACAAAAATAGAACAATATCATAAAAAAAGAAAAATATTTAATTAAATTGAAGATGTCTAGTTTTATAATTGTCTTTTAAGTATTAATGAAGCTTCAAATACATCAAATATGCTATTTATTTTTCCAGACAAGAAATCTCCTTAAATTTGTAGCTCGAATTTGAATCGTACAATAAGTCACATGCTATTTAAATAAATGACAAAAGTTTTCTAGAACGATAACAAATTATAGAAATATATAATTTCATCATACTTACCAGAAAAAATACATTTTCTGGCACATTAGAACTACGCGTAGTAACTTTTCAACGACAAAAGTTAGGAGTCAGTTCAATATTAACTGAATCATCGTATATCGAACAATCGTTCAGTTCGTCGATACAAGTTTTCCATAAGATATACACAGGGTCATTGCATGTTTCGTTTTTGTTTCCCATGTTCACAAATTCTTCTAGTTTCTCCTCGTCAATGAAATGATCAAAAAATTTTTTAGTCGAGAGAAAGTCAGTGTACGTAAGAGGGACGGTTGGATTTTTGACTGCACTTGTAGAACTTAATTCTCTTCGCCGAGTTGATATGCACTTTTGATAGTGAACTGCGTTCTCGTCAAATGGATACAATCCGCAGACTTTGAATCCATTTCTTATCGACGAATCACTTATTTCATCGAAAGCTTTCTTAAATAATGGAGCGAACGTTGCTTTTGTAACTGATTTTTGAGTACTCTGCTTATAATCATGTACGACTTGTCTCCATTTGCATTTTAAGGATCTAAATATTGCAACGTCACAGGGTTGTGTTATATGAGTAGAGTTGGGATACAATGAATAGAGAATTATATTATGTCGGATGCAAAAATCGTTGAGTTCTATCGTGAGATGAGATTTATAGCCGTTGAGTAAATATATCACCGGAAACTCTACTCCATTATTTATACACCAAGGATAGAAATTGTTAGCTATATATTCGTAAAACGTGCTCGACACCGTCCACCCTGCGTCTGATCGTCCTATCGGCCAATTTTCCGGAACTGAATCCGATACAATGGCTGGAATTCTCTTGTACGGAAATTTAATCATAGGTGGCAGTGCATCGCCTGCAGCAGAAAATGTACAGAGAACAGTCAATGTTTCTTCGTCTTTTCCCGATGGAATTTCATAAAAATCTTTCTCATTTTTTGGTCCCAAAAGTTGTCCACTTTTAGGAGAGAGCTGAATACCGGTTTCATCGCCATTAAATATACTTTTCGGTCTTTCCAAAACGCCAGCGAATCCATTCTCTTCTAAATACGATTTTAGCTCCTGCGACCACTCTCTCAAATTTTCTTCAGTGACTGGTGGTCGACCTTTCGATATTATATCAATGTTTTGCTTTGTTATTTCAGGATGTCTCCTCAAGAATAGGAGCTGCCATTTATCTCCCGGCCTATTGTTAGTGAATATGGTTTTTCGCGATGCTTCGTTAAGTACTTTTTGTACAGCATCCTTCACTTCATCGGGATGCATAGGGAAGCCCAGTCTAGCTTTATTCAAAATCCATCGCTTCAGGCGACTTTCTTCGTCAGTGGTTAAAATTGGTTTTGGACCCTTTTTGCAATGTTCTGGAACCTTTCCTGTTACTTTGGCGTGTAACGTTGACTTCGGAATTCCATATTCTTTGGATGCCTTTCCTATACTTGTTCCTTTTCTTACATCCGCTAAAGCTCTATCTACATCACTATTTGAGTACCGATATAAGTTATTTTTGTTTTTGTTGTTCGCCATCTAAATAAAAAAAAAAAAAAAAATAAGGTACAAGTGAATGACCACCAAGTTGCATTATAAAGAATCTTAACCTTTTTATCTTCGGAAGTGTTATCGTAAATAAGAATAAAAAAATATATCCATTTCAATAATGAGTAAAGATTTTAACCTAATGGTGGTCGTTAAACAAAAATCGGCTTCAAAAAATTCAATTATATTGTCCATCTACTGGATTTAGGTTAGGAAATCTGCACCAATGCATGGACAGTCATTGTTATGAGTTCTATCATTTTATTTCTCGTTGTTTAAGCCTCTATTTTGTGTCTTTAATAATTTAATGCAATCATATATTACGTACCTCTTTAAAATACGTACGAACACGTTTTATATTAACTTTGAAAACACGATTACGCCGAGAAATGGTTTCTGGGAACTGAGAAGTGAGTGACTAGCGCATGGTGGCGTAAGATCGTAATACAAACACATTTTCGTATACTACTTACAAAAAGATTTCAATAAAAATGTTAGTATTTTATAAAACAAACATTTTTTTCAACAGAATAAACAACGAATAATATAGATTAAGAATATAGTTTTTTTTTTTTAATAGTATCGATTAACCGATGATTCGTCCGTCTGCTGGCCTGCTTAGCCTAACCAGTTTCAAAGGGAATCCTAATGATCATGCTGACGAGGAACTCCCTCTCCACGCCGCGATTCTGGGTGAAACGTAGTAACGTATCGCCATAAAAGGAACGAAAAACGAAACAGAAACTTTCCTACGAGTGGGAGTGCAGACGGGTTAAGGAAGACGAATGGGTTTCGAGATAAAAAGGCAAGAAGAGCCAGAGATCTAGGAAGTGTCTTAACAGCGAAGTAATAATGGCAATAACGTAGTAATGGTAATCCCCCGAAGGATCGTAGTAAATGCGATTCTATATCATTAAAAATCGTGCGTACTCGTTACGTCAGTTTCAGGTGAAAGGAAGCGAGACGATACAGGAGTCAAGGGAAAACGAGCAACTCGGGTAAAAATACGATCGTTGATCGAGCTACGTTTCTCCTATGTGGATTGTATGACTCATCAAACGCGCAAGCGCGTGCTTAGCGGGCGGGAGGGGGAAGGGGGGCAGAACCGTATATCACGGAAAGGAACAGGTAAGGCAGGAGATGTGACAAACATATATATATATGTGTGTGTGCGTGTGTGTGTGTGTGTGCTTAAGAGTAAGACTGAAGAAAGACCGAGGGAAAAGAAAGGGGAATGACGTAAAGCGTGAACATTCATTTTCGTGGACACCCGAAAAGTTTCCATGACAAAAAGAAGTATGGCCATGCGTCTACTTGCGCGTGCAGATTCTTTTAACATTTGTCACCTTTATAAATGTCTAAAGTTTCTTATTCTCTATATTTCTTTCCACGAATTGGTTACCATGACAAATCAGGGACAGTATTCGTCATTGAAAGTCCAATATGTAGATTTAAAAGTTAATGAACTTCGGTGTGGCATTATTTGATTTATATTTTAAAATTATTCAAATACACATTGCGGGAAACTATAGGTAACACAAGATTCACCAGAATTATACATATTTAATATTCTCATATTATGATTAATAATTGTAATGAACATTTTCGAATTAATTTAAATCTTCTATTGCAATAGTACAGTGGAGGACAAAAGTATGTGGACACATTTAAAATCGTATAACTGGTTCAAAATTGGTTCAAACAACTTGATTTTTTTTTAGAAGCTAGAAGGATTAGTTTGCTAAGCGATGTGTTTCGTCGTTTTGAAAAAAGTTGCAGTTGGTCGGAATAGCAAAAAAAATAGGAAAGATAATTGTTTCAACTTTTTTGTCTGTGTTCGTAATGAAAATTTAAAAAATGTCTTTTGTAGATTGAAGTAAGTTGTATACACGCCTAAAAGTTCGTAAAAATCGGTTAACGTTCCTCTGAGCTATAAACGCTTAAAGATCGCAGAATAAAGTCGAAAATCGCGAAATTCCCGAAATCAGCTGTTTTCGACCTTATTTTGCGATCTTTAAGCATTTATAGCTCAGAGCAACGTTAACCGATTTTGATGAAATTTTAGGCGCGTATACAACTTACTTCAATCTACAAAAGGCATTTTTTAAATTTCTATTACGAGCACAGGCAAAAAAGTTGAAAAAAATGATCTTCCCCATTTTTTTTTGCTATTCCGACCAATTGCAACTTTTTTCAAAACGACGAAACACGTCACTTAGCAAACTAATCCTTCTAGCTTCTAAAAAAAAATCAGGTTGTTTGGACCAATTTTGAACCAGTTATACGATTTGAAAAGTGTCCACATACTTTTGTCCCCCACTGTGTGTACGTATGTTGACAATGTTTCACGTTTCAACTTTGATTTTATTCCTTTTTAAATCTTTATTTGATGTAGCCGTGCAACTTTTGCCAAGTCCATGAGCGCTCAGAAATCAAAAATTTACCTTTCACATTCAGTTGTGAAAGCAAAGTGGAATGGAAGTTTATAAAAACATGTGACCGACCGATCGTCCGTTCTTGCTTAACACACTGTCGACACGCAAGATTAAGTAACTTTATTTTCGGCTGCTCATGAAGTATGAAGCACGCGCAATTACAAAATTTACATATACACGTACCGCTTTTGCAATGTGTTTTAAAATAGAAATTCACAATCAGTGCAAGAATTTTTGCATACGTATAAATTCCTATCAATGAAAGTTAGCGCATTATAGCACGGGAACATTGTTCCAATTTTGATTTCCCTTAGCCCATTTAAATCGTTTCATTCGATTTTATCATCCTAAAAATGGTTTCCCACCTACAATTCAGTATTCAGAATTTCTTTTAGAATATTATCTACTACTTTCTCCATATTATTACTCTTCTCAAATATTACCCTGACTTTTAAATATTTCGCTTTAATTAGCACACATTCTGTGTACACTAATTTTAGTTTATTTTTAATAACTCTCGATATAAAAACACGACAGGACCTCTAACGCTTGTCGGTTCATCTCTCCTTTTCACCATTTTTACTCGGTAATTGAATAATTTACATTCAATATTTGTAGTCCTCCACTTTCTGACAAGGGGAGGACGCCAACTGAACGAACGACTTTTCAATAAAACTGGTCTTGAAATGTAGGGCTCGACGAGTATAAGCAAATCCTAGAATATTAATCGGCAACTCTCAACCGGTTTTATGAAAAATGACTTTAAACACAGAAATTTTGGAGTCGTCGAAACGGCTTTGTTTTGTTTAGAAGCAGCATTCAGAGAGTCGCAATGGCCACGGCTACCGGCGGATGCTGAAAAACCCCTTCTCTTTAAGCGTAATTTATGTGCATACATTGCAATAAAAAACATAACTTTTTGATTAAACTACGGATCCTAGAACATTTACCAGGAAGACTTTTCTGTAAATCAATGAAACGTAATCAATCAAACAACTCGGAAATTTCTATTCTTGAAGCCGTACTTTATAAAAACGATTGAGAGGTGACAGCTAATATTCTGGGATTTGTTTATACTCTTCGGGTCCTACATTTTAAGGCCAGTTTTATTTAAAAATCGCTAGTTCAGTCGTTGCCCTCCCCTCGTGAGATAAGATTGCTAAATAATTCTGGTGGTTCAAATATTTTTTTGGCAACAGAAAAATTACCAATTATACTATAATTGAGATGAAAAATTGAATATAAGTTTAATCAGATGAATAGCAATAATAACGGCCTTATGGATTAGGCCAGTTTGAACATTGTATAGGTAATGAAAGAAAACCGTAGCAATTTGATAAAGACTAGAAATGATCAATTATTGTGTTAGAAATGATCAATTATTTTATTCTGTTTTCTCGAGATCTAATACTTTCAATACCGTGTATGCATATAATCCTTGAAAGTTATTAAAGATGGGTCATACACAAATTCTTTATACCGCCTTATGCACCTTCTACAATAATTAATCAAAGTGGCCTACATGTATTGTCATAAAATCCCTTTTCTTTGCAAGGACAAATTGAATAGGTAAATACTTATGACGCAGTGAATCAAATTTTTGTAAATGTCAATGCAGTACGTTGAACTGCAAATACCTAATCAATTTCAACTTATGTTCGTCGAAAGGATATTCCAGTGTTGCATATGTGGATTTTACTGCAATGTGACACTCAAGTGTCTTTCATTCGACAGTTGCTTGAAGTGAAAGTCAAACTCAATGGGTACTTTTCAGCGATCACTTGACATTTCCTACCGCCTTTTAAGGAAGGAAGCATAAGGTTTCTGTATCTACCTGTATTATCATAACTGCGATTACTTTCTACATTCGACGCTGGTTAAATATTTTTATTCTTCAAGCCGTACTTTATAAAAACGATTGAGAGGTGACAGCTAATATTCTAGGATTTGTTTATACTCTTCGGGTCCTATATTTTAAGACAAGTTTTATTGAAAAATCGCTAGTTCAGTCGTTGCCCTCCGCTTAATTTCCACTCAATTTAAAAATTTTGAAACAGAAGGTGTAGGTATTAATTTTAATGCACAATGGTAAAACAAAAAACTAAAACTTGAACGATTTATGATGATTTCGATAATAGTGCAAAACTTGAATGTTTAACATTGCTTGAAAATTAATTTGGTGTAATGTAATTTAACCAATTTTCTTTATAGGACGAAACCTATAATGTTTGGTTGGGAAAAATGAACAAATACAATAAGCTTTTCATTTTCGTGCATTTGTGAGTTATGGAAATGCATAAATAATCAAATATTAATAACATGTAATTCGATTAAAGAAATGAAGTCCAAAAACATTCTTGTTCCGATTTCTGACACTTTTGTGTTTCTTTAAACGTCAACAAAACACACGAATATTTCAATATTGACATACTGTTACGCACATACAATTTGGTAAAGCGTCACACAAGATTACAGCAATCTTTTTATGCATTCCGCTTTATTTGATAGTAAAATTAGGTTTCTGGGTTATCTTCAACTTTCTTTGATCATGGTACAGTTTCTGTGTAACGTAACTACACGCAATAAGTAAATATCATTCGCTAAACAGCTGATCATTAAATCTCCATTGACATTTCCGTTCAATAGCATGCCGTTCTAAAATAAACAACTCATAACAGCGCGATCGTGCAATTTACGGGGTAAATACCGAAGCCGTTTGACATCGTGATAACGAAATTTACGTAATTCATTACGTAACACCAAAAAAAAAAAAAACTATTGTCATCTTCCACTCGTAATACAAATTACATAACTTGTACTTTTCAATAAGCTACTCAATGGATTGGCTCCAGCCAGAGTCACGTAACGCCGAAATGTAAGTTACACAAGCCGTTGCCTTCTTTGTTAGGTTCTCCTTCTCGAACGGTTTCACGGTGCCCCGGTAACAATGTTTCGAATGTGAATCTATTCACTGAATCTGTTTCTCTTACGTCAAGAAAAACGGTGTTTACACATTCATCTTGCGAGATAAAGACCGTTTCCAAAAACGTATATAGTACAATTCGATGAAAGTTGATTGCTCGTAGGAAAGTGAATCGAATTTGTAAAATAAAGATTCTTGTGCAAGGTTTTGCTTGGAAAAATATCGACTTTGAAAGCACATGGGATGCACGCGAACTGAAATGAAAATTATTTCAACGAGCCGAGTTGCAAACGGTATTCGTGTCAAGACACACATATACAGGGTGTTTTATAACTGGTGGTGTAAATTGAGTAGTGATTCCATATGAAAAAATAAGTCGAAAATGTAGAATAACATTTGTTTACTTGGGGCCTCTTTTTTTAAAAAAAAAAAGATGATGAATATCTATTAAGTACGCGTGCGTTTGATGAAGGGTTGACGGAATGTGACAATACATGTAATACAACTGCAAATGAAATTAATTATGGTGAATAACTTTACTTAGACGGGACTCTGTTGTCGAGAGAAAAACTAGTTTTCTCAAAAATAAAGCCATTGGTTTCTAAACAAGGATTTATTTTATTCGCAGTTGTATTATATTACCGCCACGGTCTGCTAATTTTTGGTCAGATGTACTGGATGTACTTGTATGTACATTCAATGCCATTTTTCTCGAAAATATAGTCCAAAATTAAAAAATATTCTACGTATATTTACAGTTTTTATTGCAGAATCGCCAGGTTTCAATTTAGGGGAGGAGGTGCAATGGGCCACTTTTTGTTTTAGAGAAAATAATTAATTTTAAATATACCTACCTATTGCATTAAGAATCATCATTAGTGTTAGCCAACGTATCTTTTATCATGAATTGTATTGGTCCTTAGAATACAAAATAAAACCGTTGAAAGAGTACAACAATTCGTTTTAACACAGTAGAAAATGTAGGTTTTCGAAAACGGGGTGGATTACCAGATACGAAACAGATACAAAAGTTTTAAACTTTGCTACTATAAGCTTTTTATTAATTAAAGAATCTTTGTTCTTCAAGTGTAAAATAAAAAATTATTCTAGGAATTAAAATACAAAATACACTTTAGAAGTGAAGAGGAAAAACTGAATTCAAATTGTATTCATGTTTTTCATGAACAGAAGTCGCAAATGAATTGTTCAGTTTCACAACCACTGCACAAAATATGAGCTGAACAACTTGTTCCATATTATCACCAACGCCATTTTCGAATTAATCAAATAACCCTCAACAAAGGGAAAAAATTCTCCAAAAACTAATTCTATCATTTTGAACATTAATCTTATTACTATCCAGCATAATATATATAATGTTTTACATTTAGCAATAAAGACAGTTAAGTCATTTTTCAAACTTATGAAAAGTTTTGATTTCTGGATGTACTGCACCGTTTTTAATGTTTTTTTAAACGCAATTTAGTCGTAAATTGTTTGGTACTCGAGATGTCTTGAAAATAAAGAGATCAAGTTAGTGAAAGTTCTGAAAAATTTGATTTTCTTTCTTTTAATCACAGTTCCTTTCGGAAAAAGATACGAGGGTTTAATTATACAGCAATCGAAAGGTTTCGAGTAATACTTTAAGGGAAAAATGATTATTTTGATTGATTAAAAAAAATATAATTATTCGGCGAGGTGAAGTTTAGTAATCTTTTCCTTCTACCGAACAACTGTCCTCTGTGAAAAATCGTCTTTTTCGTTGAAAATAAGCACATAAACTGGCATTAAGTATACAATATCAAAAGTAATATCATTGATGGCTTTGAAAATTTAAAACGGCGGATCAAAAATAACAGTCACAGAGAGCTGAAATGAAAATCTCGGCAAAATTGCATGTACCTATTTAATGAAAATCGGATACAAAAATGTCAAATAATACGATGAAATAATAATTTATTCCGCAAATGTAGTGAAACTGACAAAATGCATGTAATTATTTATTTACATCTACGTTTCCATTTTTCAAAAAGCATGTATTTCACTCTTGGTAACTCAAAATTTTTCTACATATAATAAATAAAATTGTCGAAGAAAAAAAGATATTCACTGCTAAATCGACTTTCATTTTCAATGAATTTCGTGTATATGACGTCACAGCTACACTGGGTGAACGTAACCCACGGACTACATTTGAAATGATATTATACTTGGCTGCTTCAGGCATACTAGCGATTTTTGGGGCGGGGGATTTGTAGAGGAAGTATCAAACTTCCCCGCCCCCCCCCCCCCAAGCCCTAACTCCCCACACCTTAATGTTCAGAAATGCCAGGAGTTTTCCTGACGGACAGGGTTTCGCTGACCCAGTGTGACCTTTGAGGGTTAAATATATGATAGAGGAAAAAGAAATTTAAATTTTAATGGAACTGGATGAAACTTTCCTGACAAAAGCGACTGCTCCGAAAGGCTTGACCAACTTGAAACGGTATTTCGCCGAGCTTTACATCGGTCAAAATTTGAATACCAGATACTTGTTACGTCACGCCAAAATTTCGACTATTCGGAGAAATTTCGTAACGGCACGATTGAACCGACTGAATCGCATTCTACAAGGCAGCGTAAAAACGGCGGAAACGTTTCAATTGACCCCAGCATCCCTGTTTCAACGTGTGTCGCGCGTTACGCGAAAATTTCCAGCTGCTACGTTAACAAAGCGGTTAAACGCCGGAAATCTTGCAAGGTATGCGTGCAACGCCGTGCGTTACGACGGCAACAACAGGAAAGTGCATATGCACTTATTCGCAACACTTACGCCGCGAAATAACTCTGTCATTTCCTTCCACCGAGGCAACCTTATCCCAGTTAGAGAAATGCATGTTTATTCTTTTGATTCACGTCGAGCCTTTAACCAAGGTGCTTCTTAATATGTGGCACTGAATTCAGAACAGGCAAAGAAGAAGAAAGAGAAAAGTTTATATAAACATGTGCCTTATTTAAGCTTGTTCCCGAGTTATAACCATTTTTGTACTCCAATAATTCGTAATGGCAAACAGAGATAGTAGTAGACAGATATATAAATACTTTATTTCAGGCTCACCGGCCTTGAAATCGGACTTGGCTTTACAATTTAACGTTCATTCATCCTTCCATACAGTCACCCGTCACTCATACCCCCCCCCCCTTCTGTGCTCTATATATTCTAAGCTACTTAAACTTATACCAACATCTGTATCTGCCTTTGTTGTACTATTTTCCGGCTTAACTTTCTTTCCAACCCTCTTAACCATCCCACTGCAAACAGAGATAGTATGTAAATATAACTGATTCTATTAAATGTTTGTAATCGGACTTGTATTTCCTATTGACCGATTAACAGGTTACTTTTCTCTAAATTTCTTAAGCAATCATTTGAGTAAAATATTGGAAGAAGCTCCACTAGACATCGTACGTCGTATGTGGTATAGGGTAAATCCGGGAGACGCGGTCGGGCCGGAGAGTTGGTCGAATCGAGTATTTCGCTAAGAAAGATTGGAAAATTAAATGTTGTTAAATTGAATTTTTAAAAATATAGTGTTGTAAAGCTCGTCACGACACACAGTTTGTCTATTTACATAAACAGAATATTTACATAAACATAATACAGTTTGTTTATCCAATCATTACTATTTGAGCTAAAAATTATAAACTAAAAATTTTTCATCATCCGAAATCATTATTTCTTTAGACAAAAATTGCGATAACTTGAGTAAATATTAACGGATCGTCATAAGACTTGAAACATAACTCTAGAAAACCCTAGCGAAGCCGTAAAAGGTATGCACGAAAACCTAATGTTAAAAAATGTAATAATATTTCATTAAAAAGTAATACTGGACATAACCCATGTTTTTCAACGTTCGCCGTTAAAAAGCATCGAGGCAATTTTTAGGTACATATAACTTGCAGCGACAAAGTTTTCCCTTGATATACAAGGAAGATTTTCACAAATTTTCACGCTGATTAATAAATAATTGTAGAAGATACGGCGATATGTATAAATCCCGCGCGGCACCAACAGTCAACGCGACTGCTAAAACTGCTAAATAGCGCATTACACGCGGCTACCGACTATTGGTGGCGCGCGAGAATTTATATATATCGTCATATCTTCTACAATTATTCATTAATCAGTGTGAAAATTGGTGAAAATCTTCCTTGTATATCAAGGGAAAACTTTGTCGCTGCAAGTTGTATGTACCTCAAAATTGCCTCGATACTTTTTAACGGCGAACGTTGAAAAACATGGGTTATGTCCAGTATTACTTTTTAATTAAATATTATTACATTTTTTAACATAAGGTTTTTGTGCATACATTTTACGGCTTCGCTAGAGTTTTCTGAAGTTATGTTTCAAGTCTCATAACGATCCCTTAATATTTACTCAAGTTATCGCAATTTATGTTTAAAGAAATAATGATTTCGGGCGATGAAAAATTTTTAGTTTATAATTTTTAGCTCGAATAGTAATGATTGGATAAACAAACTGTAAATAGACAAAATGTGTGTCATGACGAGCTTTACAACACTATATTTTTAGAAATTCAATTTAATAACATTTAATTTACCAATCTTTCTTTGCGTTTGGACAATAATTTTTCCAATTTCCAAGCGCTAGTCCCCTTATTGCATTTAACCCTTCAATTGATAAAGTGTAATAATTCTCGCGGTACCTAAGTCCACTTCCCGGTTGTAACGCACTGAGAAATACAGGGGTCTCAAAGAGGGTAATAAATATATCGACGTCCGGTACGAAAAGTAGCACGTTTCATTTTTCTTACAAAAAGCAGCACGTTTCAGTTAGCCACGTAAAAGAAGCACATTCCATCGGTTCTGATGAATATTAGCTAGGGTTGCCACCGTATCACCATATAAATCCCGGAGTGCCACACATTCCAACCTGGAGATTCGAATATAAACCCGGAGATGGAAAAAGCAAAAAAAATTTTGTTCTCGAATATTC
The DNA here is from genome assembly GCA_947577245.1 of Andrena bucephala. Classification (NCBI taxonomy): domain Eukaryota; kingdom Metazoa; phylum Arthropoda; class Insecta; order Hymenoptera; family Andrenidae; genus Andrena; species Andrena bucephala. Next base: position 27,822,752 of record OX387717.1, on the reverse strand, counting down.
GGAAAACAGGTGTGCAATTTTTTAAGCTCAAATAATTCCGAATTTAAAAGTATCTGTTTTTTTAATTAATAACTTTTATTGTATATAAAATCGATACCATTGTATAAGACCACAATTTCTTATTATCTCATTTTTTTCTACAACCTGGAGATTTTTCCAGTAAAACCGGAGCCCGGAGATTTGATTCAAAATCCGGAGTCTCCGGGCCAAAACCGGAGAGGTGGTAACCCTGATATTAGCACGTTTGGTCTTCCACCGCGAAAACTAACATATTTGACTGCTTATAATTAGCCACGAAGAATAGCACATTTCGTACTTTGCGGCGAAAACTAGCACATTATCCATTACCTCTTTCGCCACGAAGAATAACACGTTTTGGAATCAACTGCAGAAACTATCACGTTTCGGCACGTGGCTAGTTTAAATTGTTGAAGCGCATTTTGCATCGAAGAACCCAACTTTTGAAAATATTGTTTAATAAATGATAACTCCATCTTATCTCCAAAAGGAAACACGTAAGAAAATTTTAATCTACATAATTCAAGTACGGTATTTTAATGTTTAATAAATTACCGACCAAGTACTAAATAAAAATCAACTAGCAAAAGAAACAAAGGATCTTAAGGACATGATACGAAGATTCGGAAAATACCTTGAAAGGAAAATATCTTATCAACTGAACGCAGAGAAATAAAAGGTGCTGATTTTCCATAAAGGAAGAGGAAAGAAGAAGAGAGTCTGGCACAGTCTGGAAGAAGTAAAGGAGTTCAAATACTTAGGGTATAATTTCCAGAAAAATGGAGACAGAGAGATGCATATAAGGGAAGTCATAAAGAAAGCAAGAATAGCAATGGCGCAGATACCTATGGGGAATAGGACAAAGAATGTTCAAGAACAATTTTTAGAAAAGAATGAGAATATTCAGAAGCATAGTGAAAAGTATCTTGCTGTACGCGTCAGAAATTTGGGGATGGATGGAAGCAGAGAAGGTAGAGAAAATACAGGAGAAATACATAAGGTGGACTTTGGGTTTGGACTTCGATACACCAGCATATCTAATTTTCGAGGAAACAAAAACGGACAAAGTAAGGATAGAAGCGGGAAAAAGAGCAATAAAATATGAGGAGAAAGCAAAACGGCTGAATAAGTATAAAATACTTCAAGAATGCTGGAGGAAAATAGCCGCGAAGCAAGCAGAGAAAAAGTCGAAATGGGAGGAAATGAGAGACTCATACTACAGGCAAAAAATTATGGATATTCAAGTAATGTAAATAGAAAGAAGGAGAGGAAGAGAGTTTGCTGAGGAACTAGCGCAAAGGGACAGGGCAGAGCAGGTTCAATGGCAATACGACAGAATACTAGGAGGCAGTTACAAAGCACATTACACAGAAATCAGGGATAACCAGAGAGCAAATTACCTAAACGGAAACTACAGAGGCAGAGACCAAAGCATAATTGCAAGGTTCAGATGTGGGAGCGAAGAGCGGGGAAGCAAGTACTGGAAGGAGGAAAAAGAGACAGTATGCAGACTAAGTAATGGGGCTAGAGAGACGTTGGGTCACATGCTACAAGACTGTAAGGAGCTAAAAAGAGAAAATTCAACGATCAGAGGGATACTAAAGGGAAAAGAAAAAGGAGCGGAGTGGATGCGTATGGTTCTGGAAAAAAGGAGAAGAAAAGAAGAACAAGATGAACGGAGAAGTCAAAACGAAAGCACAGTCTTGAGTGAACAGTCCCAGAAACACTTACACACAGAACACATGTAACCCCATTTTGAAGCCGAAATGCAAAAAATATACCTATTTACTACTACTTACTACTAAATAAAAATCGCGTAGGAAGGTATTTAAGGGGTTAGGACACAGTAACGGGCCAAGAAAGCAGACGATTTTTAGACGACGATAATAAGAAAAATAAACAATCGATTAATATAAGGTTTTGTGTTTTAGTTCACTATATTATGAACTATAAGAAAAGCATATAATATTTACAAAATACCATTTGTACGCCGTGCAATGTCTCCATTTAAAATGTCCTTTTTTTCCGGATGGCCAACTGGTGGGCCGGATTCCGGGAAATCGGATGAATTTTAACAAAAACCCCAAAAATGTCATAAACAATAATATATTTCCTAGGCATTGGCGATCCAACATTTCAATTTTTGCGAAAATTTACAAAATGGCCGATGTTTGTAAAATAATGATCAAATTTCAACAAAAGTGTGTGATCTTTTTCTTTATATTTTGTACAATAATTAAAAAATTTTAAATGTTGGATCGTCAATGCCTAGGAAATATATTATAGTTTATGACATTTTTCGGGTTTTTATTACAGTTCGTCCGATTTGCCGGAATCCGGCCCACCAGTTGGCCATCCGAAAAAAAAAATGGGCATTTTAAATGGAGACATTGCACGGCGTACAAATGCTATTTAGAAAATATTATATGCTTTTCTTGTAGTTCATAATACAGTGAACTAAAACACAAAACCTTATATTGACGCACTCGATGTTTCGTAGCCGTCCAAATGTGCTGCTTCTCGTCGCTACAAACAGAACATGCTACTTTTCATATTAAACCGCTCAAACATGCTAGTTTTGGCAGTGAAACCCGAAACGTGCAATTTTTCGTAAGAAAATTGAAACGTGCTACTTTTCGTAACGCACGTCGATATAATGCCTAGCAGCAACTTTGCTTAGTGTACGGTTAACTCGTGTTATTGCTCAAAAGGGAGTGGAACCCGATCTTGCTAAGCCTCTGTCTTCGAAGCGTATTAAACTAGAAGTGACCTCCCGAGTAGGGATTTATGGTCCTTTTTATAGGTACTACCAAATTGGGCTTAAAAAATGGCGAGGACATGTCGTGCCTTCCACTGAATATCAGTTTTCTTGGAAAACCTCGGTTGCACTACACCACTGCAGGAAACGACGACCCTGCCGGGTCATGGGCATTCCAAACGCCCGAAAGGGTCAAAATGTCAACAGACAGTCTCTAAATGTAACAAAGGTAAGCAGTTGCACATTACCAGAATAGGGGAAACTACTTAGGACAAAACCGGGTACCTGGGTAAAACCGGGACATGCTATAATTTTTTAAACTGCCTTAAATTTTCCTGCGTCGTTGCAGCGACATATTGTTGGGATGTGCATTATTTCATCAACAAAACATGATCGTGTTACAAGCGTGCTTACTAAGGTTATACCGACTTTTGTGTGTTTTTGACGGCTCTGATCTAATTTTCGATCGTTAAGAAACTTCAAACACTTTCGGCAGTGTTGAGGTAGATACTCTTTAGTGTGAATTATGTTAATTGTGGCATATTAAAGTGTAAATAATTAATAGGATTGTTTTTACTTCGCCATGGTATTGTTGATAATTCGTAATATTTACAAAACTGTGTGCTGAGGTAAAACCATGCGGGGTAAAAACGGGTACCAGATTTTGGACAAAATGTGTATAACAATGAAACGACAAAGAGGCAGTTATCAAAATTAAAACTAAATCTTAATAAAGGACTGCAACTAAAGAGAAAAAAAACCACAAAATTAAACAAAATACCGAAGGATAATTATAACAGTGGTGATGAAAACGGTGAAGATATTTACATTTATATCCAAGAATAATATGGTTCATTGAAATTGTATGAAGGTTGGGTGCAGTTTACAGTTGTTCTAACTGCTTGGGGGACTGAAGAATTGGATGAGTTTCGCTGTTATATGTAGGTGATAGGGCCAGTATCTATGTAGTATGGTACCCGGTTTTACCCTGGCCATGAGGTAAAATCGTAAAAACGAATCATATTTTAAAACATTATTTTTTTTGTATCTTTCCTTCTATTAAAAAAAATGGATACTGGATGGTTTATTCTAATGAATCCCAATTGTAATTTATTTTTTCTTAATAATGTCAAAGATATGAGATTTTATTCTTAACGTCCCGATTTTGACCCGGTCTCCTCTACTTGTGAGTAGTGAAAAAAATCGAATATAATATATTATTTATCTGGGATACACTTTGAAAATTACTGAAAGCTGTAAATGGGTTTAGGCAATGTATATGTATATTTCAACACGTTATTTTTTTGTATCTGTCTAACAGATATATGGGTACTATTATTTAATAAAGATTTTATTCTAATGAATACTAATTTAATTTTTTTTTTTACATTAATAATGTCAAAGTTATGAGCTTTTATCCTTAACATCCCGATTTTGCCGTGGTCTCCTCTACAGAAATGGTTATAAATCGGGAACAAGGTCAAATAGGGTACATGTTTATATGAACTTTTTTCAATTTTTTTTTGTGTTCTCCGTCCACCGGCTGAAGTAGAGGTGTGACTATCGATTATCGATAGATTATCGATATCTTATTGATACTTAACGATATATCGACAATATCGTTAAGATATCGTTGAGGCGAATAGAAGCGGCTGAGGTAGAATACAGCACACTTTGTTGCAGCAACAATGCAAATAACCATTTTTAAAGACATTGTAACACAACGATACATATACATATAAAGATATCGCTTTCGATTTGAAGGAATATGTTGAAACGATAAAGAGTAATTTAATATACAAGTATGATATTAACCAAAATTATTCAAATATACAGCCGAGCAAGAGTAACAATATTTTAGCAATGGGTGCACATATAAGTATAAATGAGAGTGTACGGGCAAATTTAAATAAGAGAGTATAAAATATAAAATCAAATATTGATTACAATATTGCATCAATGAAAAACGTATTGAAAATTTAAATATTTTTTAACGACATAATTTTGAGAAAAATGTACGTGTTGTATTTATATTTGTAATATAATTTACAATATACATATAAATATACAAATTCTTACACACAGAAGTACAAGATTACAGCCAAAATACACTAATATGTTGCCTGCAATAAGTTCGAATAAAAATATATAGATTCTAAATGACTTTATTAATGCGTGGCATTCTGCCTCAGCCGCTTCTATTCACCTTAACGATATCTTAACGATATTATCGACATACCAAAATATCGATAACATTTCGATATTGTCGACATTTATCGATAACTTTATGGATAGTTCGTTCGGCGCATGAAGCGTGTGCGGGGAACGCCCATGGGCGTTCGACGGCTATAGTTAAGACATGGGACTAGAGGAATCCCGCACACGGCATATGCTGAGTGTTCAAGCAGTCAGCAGCTGAAGAATTAACAAGCACAGATAGTCTCGCAAAACATAGCGCTACTACACAGCAGCACGCTGGCACAAGGGATCTATGTACTTCTCAACTTCATTGGTACAAAAGCCTAGTTTCCACTGCACAGGACTGTGCATCGACCGTGTCCCACTACATATGTATTACCAGCCGCAATTTCCACTCGCGAAACTATGACGCATTGTACTTGCCGCGACTGTGCGCGACGTTAATTCTTGGCTATTAAAAATAAGTAGCCCGGAGAATGATTAATTGACGCTGCACAGACGCGTCGTGAATTTATATGCTTCTCTCGGTCCTGGGACGGCTGCGAATAACAACGAAGGTCAATTGGACGCCCTACGACTGCTCGTTTCCGCATCTACAGCCGATAAAGATGTAGCAATTGTTTTGAAACCGTTCGACATTACAATACGGCTATTAGCTGTATACGAAGATTAACTCGTCGGCAGTCGGTACTGGGTAAAATTTGTCACAGAGGCGCAAGTTGCGAAAATATCTTATTTTTTCTCGGGAAATCCTGTGCCGTGCCGTTCCAGGTACCTTTCGGTGGGGGAATAACCGGCCAAGTGCATTAAAAGACCAAAAGCTTTCACTAACACTATGTAAACTGATGGTACTAAGTATGTACTTTAGGAAAATTCCGAGTATTGTTTTGAAAAAGTTTTTACGAATTGTTTTCTTTGCGCTCGTTGATAAGTTCATAGTACATAATACATATCTATTTTTAATATCGATCTCAATTTGATATTGTCACTAAAGAAAGGAGACTAATTTTTGTTATTCGATTTTATAACCAAGTAAAAATTAAGAAGACTGTTTCAATTTTTGTTACAATTTTTTAAAGAACTTTAATAAAGATTTTGAGATACTTCTTAAATTTTGTTTGCTTCTTAAAACACTGTACTTTAACATAAAAATAACAAAGTTAAAAAAAATATTCTGAAACTGTGGTTTTCAATTTTGGGTATTTTTGATCCGGTAGCGATAAGGTGTGTTGCATATTGGGGTGCGCGTCCCGCCGAGTTAAAGGGTTATTCCCATTAGGAGAGTCAAGAACCGTTTTTTTATTACATTTTCATAAATCTCCTTCTCGGATTGTCCTTAAAATTTCATACAGAAATTCGGCGAAATACATACGGAGTTACTTCTCGTGGTGCGCTTTGAGTGGTGCCAATGCAGTTTTTGTCATTGTGAATAATAATGGGATAATAATGTTTTTTATAAATTTTTGAAATATTTTCTTTTTACTAACATGACGCCGAACTAATTTGTTACCTGTGGAATTTGTTTCTTTTGAGAAAGCGTTTTGAAGAGAAAACGTTAATGCAAAGCTGCTGATCCTTCCTTTTTTCAAACCATATCGCATGTTTCACCATCTAGGACATAATGAAAAAAAATCTCAAAGATCTAGCAGTTTACACAGTGTTTATGGGGACTTTTAACTCGAAAGTTACGTGGACACTTAAACGATTCCATGATTTTCCTTTAAATGGCAATCATGTTTTTTAAAAAATGGTACATATGCAATTTTTGGGGTCATTTTGAAATGGATATTAGATGATGAAAAAAATCTCATCACATTGGCAACTAAGAGTTCTGAAAGGGAAAGTTCTTAGCGTTCCAAAACACTCTTTAAAAAATTTCTACGATCATGCGTTCGCAAATTGTAGACATTCAAAGTAAAAAGTACATTCTCTGCTTCGATCGCAAATAACTCGGTCAATGAAAATTATACAACAAAACAAAAAAAAATGAAATTATAGAGATAAGTTTGCTCTACAAGAAAATAATTTTTGGCCCGTGCATACTTTCATATTTAACAGTTAAAAAATCGTTTTTTCGCTTAATCTTGATTAACCAGTATCATAATGGGTGATAAAAAAATTGCGTCTGTCACTCAAAAACTATCAATTTCAAGCATTAAAATGCTTTTTTTTACATATTTTTGCGACCATTTTTCGTGGAGAGACAGCCATTTGAAAATAACCAAAATTTTCAGGAAATACTGATCCTTTAATTTTGCCCCGCAGTGTACATTTCCATTTAAATAAACAACGTTACAGTCACTATCTTAATAATAAATCACTTTCAAGGTCGCGCAATCTCATTATACGACCGACCCCTTTCTCTTCAACAAATTGAATGCTTAACTCTTCTTTCGTACCTCTGACTATTTTTCAGTCGAATGCACTGAACGCCACTAAAAAATCACCCTGTATATGCCTACTTATATGGTAAAACAAAGACATAACATATTCCTTCTCTTTCCCTTTCTCCTCTCTTTCCATCCGATTTCTACAGTTGCAAAAATTAAAAAGCAGAGGAGCAATGTCCGAATACAATGGCATCAGAGATCTTTACAACTGATGGGGAAATCAATCTTTTGTGAATTTTCGTGTGAAAAATGTTTTATTCTTATTTAGTTTTAAATGTAGATGATTTCACAGGTAATTATATAGAAAAGGGCGCACCTCGCCGATTTTGATGACCTTGAAATATTTTGCCAAGGTGATCATTCTGAACAATTTTTCTTTATATGTACTAGATAAGTGGCTACTAAAACTTCAGAAATGTAGTGCAAGCGTAGAGCTTCGCTTACGAAAAAGATATTGTTCAACATCTACAAATAAATTGTGAAATTGAAAATATTAGAAGATGATAAATATTTTTTTTCAGGTTTTACATATTTCTATCACTAATTGTCAACTAAATCTTTTGTGGAAGACACACTTTGTATAATACTTGTATTTAAACGTTGTGTTACAGCATGCAAAACAATTTTTTGACAGCAATTCTCCTTTGGTCAGCTTAACGAGCTAATACGTCTGCCCATCCCAACATTGCAAAAATTATATACCAATTATTTCGACTGCATATTCGAAATGGAAAAATTGTTACAACTTTTTGGAAAATTACATGGAAATAAGAACGAGACTGAATTGATAAGCTGGAATCAGACATACCTACACATGTAACTAAGTAGAACTAATAAGAGAATGACAGAACACAATCCAAACTGGATGTAAGGCGTTTCACTCTGCGAGTTCGTGCAGGTCCCGACAGGTCCAGACCTGCATACTACTTAGCAGGGCTCAAGGTTTGGCCTCTCTTTCAATGCAGCAGGTTTTATTTAGAATTCTGTATAGAATATGCTTGCGTTCAATCCGAAACCACTTGTACAGACAGAATAGTTTAATAATATACTACTAACGAAAAAAATATTATTAGATGTGAATTCAGTAGATAATAATTTACAGAATACTCACGAGGGGAGGTTACAACTACTTAGATCGAGCGATTTTTTAACGAAATTTAGAATATTAGCCGCTGACGCTCAGCCACTTTTATAAAAAAAATGCTTTAAACATTTAAATTTAGTAGTCGTTGGATAGACTTCGTTCTTCTATTAGGTTGTGGATTTTAGTGAAACTAATAGAAAAGAGTTATGCGACGTTGCTGTAAAACCAATAATTTATCCAGAAAACAGTTTTTTTATTGTAATATGACACCTCGTTTTTGCGTTTTGTCTCTTTCTTATAATTCCGTCATGGCGTGTGCCGAAGCTAATCAATTTTGATAAGTTTCAATTTAATATCACAAGAAAAAATTGGATTAAAAATCTTTTTAGAAGAATAATTATAAATATATGTGGTTTGCATCAAAATTGTCACATATGCATTTCATCTGGAAAGAATAGAATCTCGAAACCTCCTCCCTTCATTTAATTGTATTTCATTAAATTGATTAACCACTTTCGTATAAATTAAATATTTTTTCTATCATAATCAAAGAAACGTATTTTTAAAGTTGTTTCAAACTATACCTATCTATGACTAATTCTAGTCATAGATAGGTATAGTTTGAAACAACTTTATTCAAACGTACTGTAGAAAAACATCTAATTAACGAATTGATATTCACTCAACATTCAAGTAATTATGCGTTTCACTAATCTAAACATGCTATGATATAAAACACTTTGAATCATGAAAACAGAAACGACATCCTAACGCCATTTCAGTTATGCTAAAATCTGAAAAGTTACGAAAAAAAATTATAAACGCACAGTTTGCCACTTTAAAACAAAACCCTGTTGAAGTTTAACAACTACCGTAAACGCGTTTGATACCAACACACGACTAAGTTACTCACGTTTCGGTATTTAATTATTCATCGATACTGAAACCGGAGCTTCTTATCGCGTAACCACGAATTCATAAGAATAACGGACCGTTTAAAAATTTCCAACTTAACGAAGTCCCTGGGAGAGAAACTGTCGCGCCTTAAAAAATGTTATTCTCCGCTAGGCAAGCGACACAACGGCGCATAAATGAGGACAAGGTAAGGCGAGACGGAAAGAAAAAAAAAAAGAGGTATACATACGTATATGAAAATGTCAGCAGCCAGGACCAACGATACACATAGACGTACTAGAGATACGGCAGGGAAGGAGACAACGGAAGGGGACACAGCTTGAAGGGATGCAGTCGACTACGGCAAACAGAAAGAAGCGGGGAATATCTAAACCAGTCCTGTCTACGGGTGGGACCCCTTAAGCGGTTCCACCTCCCTCTACACGCCGTATTGTGTTTGTATTGTGTTTATATCAGGCACGCTCGCGCCCATAAGAAAATAGTATAACTTACACGTTCGTGTACTATGGTGGTAACAGAAACATACCTACAAGCTGAGAAAGCAGTTTTGCTTCCAGTAGCAAGTCTGGCCTAGCACTGAAGCTATTTGAATATTTTACATGCACTCAAATGTTACGAATATTCTTGCAATATTCCAGTCTTAAAAGTCTGTAATTTGCGCTATTGGAATAATGGGGATATTAGCAATGTATATAAGTATTACATTTTGTCAGTGGCAGATGGTCGAGCCATGTATTTCAAATTAAATGCATATTCAAGTTGCTTTTCATGGCGAGGCTATACAGCTAAATGTACTTTGAATGTTCCAGCTATGTCACCCTCTGCTGAAAATGCCTTTTTTTTAGAGGTGGGAACACGGACAATACAAAATGAAGCGATTTACAGTAAAAAAAAATGTTGATACATCAATTTTCTGTATCCAAATCGTAATGTTGTGTACCTTTATAAGTTGTATAAAATTTCATATGCAAATAAAGCTCAGAAAAGAACCATGAACTTAAGGAGGTTCGATACCTCACGGGGGGGGGGGGGGCAGGCGGCGAGAGGGGTAAGCCTATGCTTATATATGGGAGCTCTGCAGTGATACCAATCTTAGATAAAAAAAAATTATGTAGACAAAAATGCTATTTACATGTCTATTCCTAATAAAATTATTACTACACAGCTTGTTTTGGAATTCAATTAAACAAAAAGTATGTTTAATGTATCTAGAAACACAATATTTTCATTAAAAGTAGCGTAAAATATGTGAGTGAAATGCGGCAACGTTGCTTTGCGTCCATCTTTTTTTCTCTTTCCATCTCACACTTGTGGCGTCCTTTTGTGCGTTCGTATCGGTTCGCAACAAATTACTAAATACATGTTTACAGCTTGGTAGTGTTTTTACCAATTTTTACTGTATGCTTTGTACAAGCATATATTGTATAGATCACTACGCGGCGTACAGTGTTGCCACGTTTCAAACAGTTCCGAAAATACGAGCACATTGCTGTCTATTTATTCAATTATCTAATAAACCGTACGGTACACGACCGATTTTCTTTTTTTGAATTTCATAGGAATACTTAAGCTTTTCATTGCAACATTTTTTAAGACTTTCTCACTATTTTTAAAGACTCTGTGTAACGTTTTATAGAAATTTTATCGGTTCTCCCATAACAGCCTGTGTATAAGAGCGCAACTTTGATTTGAATATTTTCAAAAACCGTGCGGTCAATCGGCTTGAAATTTTGATACAACGCGGACTACACTTTGAACATTAGATTAAAACACTTTTCAAAGATTTATCATTATTTTTTCTCCGGTATCGAACCCCCTTAAAGAATTCGATTCATAGTCCACCTCGTCAATATACATATCATTGAGGTAATTATGCAGAAAAGGTGTTTCAGCACCGATTTCAATGATTTTTTAATATGTTCTCGGGGACATGATTCTAAGCAACTTTTTCCTATACATATAACCGCCGCTCGGCTTCAGTTCTCGAGATATTCAAAGAACTCTGATCGGTAGTTGGTTGGTAGCTAGATTTGAGAGAGCCTGGCCGTGGGAGTCAGCTGTGACGCGAGGCCCGCGTCGAGCTTTTAACGAAGTGTGCGGAGCCGTTTCCTGTAAACGCTCACGCCCGTTGCGCACGCAAAGAGCGGAGTATCAGGCGTCCGAAAGACGGAGCGAGACGAAGTATCAACGTCGTCTGTCTCGTACCGTCCCATCTCGCCCTCGCCTAAGCGGAACAGGAGTGAGCCGGAGATGGGGATAGCGCCGAGCTCTTAACGTGTAGGTCTAACCGAGCTGTTAGCGAATATATACTGTATTCGCTTAAAAACTACAAACTTTAATTCTCATTTTCCACATTTCGAACCAAGTTGTAAAGTGCTTCCTGGATCGTATCAAACGCTTGAAAGTATTTGAAGTAATCCAAACAGTCTATCACAGAAGAGCGACAAAAATAAAACTGATTCTATATAGCCAACTTCAAAATGAGCACTTTTACAGAAGCGTTATCAATAAAAGATCGTGTTAGCATCGTAGCGCCTGTATAACAAAGATATTTAATTTGGGAAATTTCGAGATCTGTCTTTTGCAATATCACAATAAATAAAGTGGTCACAAGTAGACATTCTTCTATGAAAAAAACCAGGATGGTCGCACGAAATGACAAACGCTAATGATCACTGTATTAAATAATTAAATTATAAAGTGTGAAGAATACTATTGTTTATAACAGAGGAAACGCAGTTAGAGTAACGATCATAAAACGATTAAAAGAGCAATATTAAAAGAACAAATTAATGTGACACGATTCCAAGAAATATTTTAATGTTTTGCGTTTTCCTTCTATGTATGTACTTGGTTAATAATCGGTTTAAATGAGAAAGAACTGATTACAAAAACGTTATTTTCTGTACAAATTCAAATACAGTACAATGAAGCAAATTGTGAACTTAGGGGTAATCGAATTCGGGATACATTTTATAAAGCTATAAGCACAGTTATTGAACTGTAAATTAGTGTGTATAGTATGCAGGCATTTGCAAGTTCATCGAAGGTCTGAGGTAATTTATAATTACTTTCTGAAATGGTATTAAAGAAAACAATAGAGTGAAAAGCAACCAATAACACTACTCACAAGTAGAATGCCCGAGGTTCGGGTCACCAATTTAGCTAAAATTTTGCATATAGTTAATCTATATAATTTGGAATAATGGTCAAAAGGAAGTTTAAACTGTATGAAGAGAACACCGCGAACCCGGGCTCACCGATTAGAATGCAACTTTGTGCATCATTTGGGCCCTATCGCCTTTTAAGGGATATAAACTAACCTCAAAGTCAAATTGGCACTTCCACTTTTTCGCGTATAACTCTCAAAGTACAATATACACAAAAAAATGTTTCAAACAAAAGTTTAATGGTGCAATGAGCGCTGCAAACTTGCGGTGACAAAATTTTGAAAAAAAATTTTTTTCGTTCAGGTATTTTTTTTCAAACTCTTTTCAAAATTTTGTTAACGCAAGTTTGTAGCGCTTATTGCACCATTAAACTTTTGTCTGAAACATTTTTTTCTGTCTGTTGTACTTTGAGAGTTATACGCGAAAAAGTGGAAGTGCCAATATGACTTTGAGGTTAGTTTTCACCCCCTTAACGGGCGATAGGGCCCAAATGAAACACACCGTTGTTCTTGTTTTGATTCACTCTAGAACCCCACAAAGATGCGTTCCAATCGGTGAGTCCGGGTTCGTGGTGTTCCCTTGTAAGTGGCAACAAAAATAAGATTAGAAAGAATGATATTTTAAAATTAGTCTTTCATAGATTGGGGCGTTGCCAGAATGGGTATTAAGTTAGTTATGTAGACCTATAAGAAGATGAGTTTTAAACATTCTTTTGACAAATGTACAATACATTTAACTTACTGTTCTACTACTTGAAGCTACATCACTGCACAAAGGATAAACAAAAACGTAAACACCACCAAATTGTTCTCACCAATTTCATGTTTGTATTCTTCCCTCCCATGGATCAACACACCAATAATCCAAATCGATATCCGCGAAACCGAATTACTTATCTCCGAAGATGAACAACTATTCTGATCGATGTGATGCTACAGAGAAAAAAGGGGACGCTTAGAAGGAAAGTAGGGATGTTCCGTAAAGGGGTGGAGTTGCAACGAGGAGAAAGGAGGAAGAGAAGGAATCGTGGTGGTGTGTTGATGTTGAACGGAATCGTGATTCTAAGGCGATATAAGGGGGGCAGTAACCGAGCGGGCCAAGCAACGTCAAGGGGCCAGGGCAACAACCGACGCTGACCCGTACGACAACTATCGGTCGCCTTCTCCTCCCCCTCCCGCTAACCTGTACCCCCACCCAGCTCCCGTCCACCCGTCCCCCGCCGCCCCCTCTGCCGTTTCATCCTTTGTGACTCCTCTTCCTTCTCGGCACAATAATTCGCCGTCATTTCGCACGCCACAGACCTCTCCTCATGTTCGCGAGATCGCCTCGCATTTGTCCCACATCGCTACGGGCCGAACCGAGAAACCTTAACAACGCTCAAGGAGAGACCGGGTTGTTGAACCGGGCCTCCGTTTCTAGTCGATGGGATTTAACCCCTTCCGTCGTGAATTAATTTCCAAGCGAAGTAGGAATAAAAAAAAAGGATCGCCTTCTCCCAGTCCCGCGTCCCCCTGAAACGCTCGCCCGTTCCTATCGAATCGATCTTGCGGTTCGCGCCGTTCAGCTTTAACCTCCCGGCTGACTCTCTCGTCCGTTCGCTGCGCGAAAACAGTGTCACGCTCGGTGAACTTCGCGTCCCCGAGCGAATGTCGTTTGAATCTGTTTTACGCGCGTGTTATGCTTCAAGGCGGGACCACGCATTCGACATTCGACGAATACCTGGTAGTCGGTATTCGACGAACTGTCCGCCAAAGTATTCGAATATATTTCCACACTACGCGCTTATTCGGCAAATAAGCGTTTCGACTCGCGATCGGGAACTGCGAACATTCGTACAGAAGTAGCGAATATTTGCCCACATCGCGAGATCCACACATGTAATTGCACGCCGAATGCAGAATATGGGATTTATTTCGCTTTATTTGAACAAAGAGACACATTGTTTTTAATTGAAAATTAATCTGATCGCTTCGGCTCTTGACCCATTCCGTTGATTCGCCGATTCGAATCTGTTCTTAGCGATGTTATTTATTTCTGTATTGAGCGTGGTCGCAGTATGTTTGTTTTATTGAAAAGGCAAGTTTAGAAATTCTTAAAAATGGCTCTTGAAGGACGAAAAATAATGTTCCTTTGATTTTTATTCATTTTTCTACAGCGATTCCGATGTAGCTTTGGAAGCATAACAATGTAATTGTTAATAGTGGTTGGAACCACAGAGGCCCCCTAACAATAAAAATTTGCAGAATGACAGCATCTTGGAAAAATGTGGGATTTTTAATGATAAAATTAGCTGTTTTCGTTCTGTAGAATTAATTTTATACAAGATAGAAACTCGTCCGTGGTTCCAACCATAGCGACAAACATAATAAAGAAAGTAAATCTTAGTTTTTACATTTTGGATGACTAGAACAATTCCCACACCAACGCACGTAGGAAAAAAATTGTTTTGAAGAAGTTTGTGCCACCGACTTTATCTTTGGATAGGTGCGATAAAATAGATCAAGAAAATTATGAGTATTACTTCAAACATACCTTAATATGCAGGCAAAACGCCAGATAGTATAAACTTAGAGTTTTTGTTAAATAAATTCCCGAAGATAGCGTTGAAAAACGGGCAGTTACACTAGAGTACCCTCTGAAGGGGTCATTCTATTTTGATGAGCTATTTGTAACGATCTTTTTTCTCAGTAAATACAACATATAATGAAATAAATATTTTTGGTGTTTATTAAGCTACACTTATATCATAGAAAAAAAATTCAAAAGAATTTTTTTAATTTGTTTCATATGTTTTTTTATCGCGTCAATATGGCACCTAAAAAAAAAAGGTATGTTCGTGGCGTAGAAGATTTCCCGGCACAGGCATATTCGAAATAAAAAATTGCAAAAGATTCTTCATCTGTATGAGTGTCAATTAACAATTTTTGTCAAGAAATAACCAAGATTTTTCTCATGGAACACCCGAGAATACATCCTTTTGGGTGTTTTGTCAAACTTTCTTTTCAAACCGGCGCCATTTTGCTATTTTTCAACAAAAATTGTTAATTGAGCTAGGGGCTATAGTGACACTCATACAGATTAAGAATCTTTTGGAATTTTTTGTTCCGAATAAGCTTGAGCCGGGAAATCACCTACGTCATGAATATACCCCTTTTTTTAGGTGCAATATTGACGCTGTAAAAAAAACACTGAAACGAATTAAAAACATTCTTTTTAATTTTTTTTTCTATAACATAAGAGTAGCTTAATAAATACCAAAAAGATTTATTTCATTATATGTTGCAGTTACTGAGAAAAATATCTTTAAAAATAGATTAAATTTTCAGCGGTACTGGGCAGTCGTTCTTGTGTGAATGAAGCATTTCTGTATCAATTAATTACAAAGAAACAAATTGAAACTAAGGCTTGTTCTTTGGCATGAAGTTTATTAACATCATAAGCTTTAAAAAACATGTTTGTATAGTCAAAAATATGCATTAGGTATATATGACGCTACAGATGGATCATTAAAGAGGCTTTTTAAAAAAAGTTTCTTTTGTTTTGTAGTGATAACTCAAAAACGGAGGTTCCAATCAATTCAAATCAAATTCGAGCATGTTCACAAAATGTGTAGTTTCGGACCGGACCTAAATTGAAGTTAATGAAAACTCTTATTCTTTATGAAAAGAAACTACTTAATTGTAAGACCTCACCTTTTGAGGCTTGGGGAAGGGTAAAACCTCGTCAATGGGGTTTTAGTTTCTTTTCATAAAGAATAAGAGTTTTCATTAACTTCAATTTAGGTTCAATTCCAGTCCGAATCTACACATTTTGTGAACATGCTTGAATTTGATTTGAATCGATTGGAAATTCCGTTTTTGAGTTATCGCGACAAAACAACAGAAACTTTTTTAAAAAGCCTCTTTAATAATCCATTTTAATAATCTGAATTGAATAAAAACAAATTTGCTCCACCGCTTTTCTCTCGTCTGAAAAACAAAAATTAAGCTGCATTCCTATCTAAAATCGCGACGTGTTAATTGCGTCGCTATCAAGATATCTTTATCGCCACTCCCGAACGGATTTTTGCTGCTGATAGCGCGTAGAAACGGCTGGTTGCCAGGTCGTCGGCAAGAATGCATTTTTTCGCCTAGATACGTTTAATATCCGAGCGTCGATCGACGCACTCTCCTTCCGAGGTGAATCGAGGCTGGTCTTCAACTTGAAAGCCCGACTGCCACTAGAAAAATGGCATATCGAGTTCCCGCAGTAGCGCTCGCGATACTCTTTCCTCCAGTTGCAGTTGCCATCGGTCACGGCAATATGTATCGTTCCCGCGAAACCAGTTCGACCGCTCGTTTATCGACCATCGACGATTAGCCGATCAAGCAATGTCCGTTACCTTCGTGGACGATTCTCGATTTACCTATCACCATTTATCAATCACAAGACCATTCTCTAATAACGTACCACTGCGTCTAAATATGGACGCTGAAAAGGAGGAGCTAAGAACTTATATTGTCCATGTCACACAAATATAAAAAGGGTATTATTATGTAGAAATTAAAGAGCTATGTGAATTCGCTGATTTTTCCCCTGCAAAATTTAATGGATGAAAGTGCGATGTAATTTTGTACTTGTTGTATGTCAAAATACATATCGTTCTTACTTTAACAGCGTGAACAAAATACCAACAGTTTCCGTATGTTGCCAGCATATTCAACAAACAGAAGCAACTTTCTACAAAATTATGTACAGTTGGATGAATGCATTATAGATTAACGGTGACGGGAGAGTTATGAATAGACTTTGGTCAATTTTCGCAGTGAGTGATTGTGCAATTATGTTTTGAAGGATTCAAGCCTGCCAAATCTTGAGAAAAATGTTCATTGTTAACCCCCGCATCATTTTCGGGAACTATTTGAAGCAAGCGTCCCTACAGCAAATGATAATTATTGTAAGATCAGTCATCCACTAATGGAAAATGGGGCATTTTCATGTTTTTTATTTTTTATTCGAATGATCTCGAATTAAAATTTCGAATAAAATGAAGTTATTCGAGAATAACAAATAAATTTGCTTTCGTCTAAATTTTTATTCGTTATTCAAAGGACCTCCGGGGCGAATAAGCGTCAGGAATAAGCGTAGATAGGAAGCCGAGCCTCGGGGCAGGATGAGTACCATGAGGCAAGGGGAACGCGAGGCAAGACTAAAAATTTATTCGTTATTCGTTAATAAAAATTTATTCATTATTCTCCAATAACTTCATTTTATTCGAAATTTTTATTCGCAGGGATCCAAAAAGTTCTGGAAGTCTCGTTTTTTTTAAAATTCTGTTAGACCATATATGTTTCGTTTAAGAAAATATCTGTTCCTGTGGAATTTTTATTGAAAGAAATATTACCGTTAGAACCCTCTAAGAAAATATCTGTTCGTGTAGAATTTTTATTGAAAGAAATATTACCCTTGGGAACTTCTTTGAAAAGTGTTCTCATGGAACAGATATTTTAGAATCTGTATAATAAAAGTTCCACGGAAACAAGTTATATTAGAACGTTTATTAAATAAAGGATCCATAAGATAAAAAAAAGTACTAAGCTATTAGGTAACAGTTTTATTTAACAATATGAAACAAAAGGTATGAAAATTATAGCATAAGTAATTAATAGTTTCATAAAAAGTATTGGACAGAAACGAGAACTTGTCAAGAATAATATCTAAATAACATTTTTTTATAACTTACATGAACCGAAATACATAAAAATTCTATAATATCTACGTAGAAATGATCTACATAGTTAAATATTAAAAATAAATAACACATTCAGAATATCCATTTAACTGTAATAATTATTTAATATTGTTGTAGTACTATTCATTGAATAGTATTCAGTATTTGTTACAACGATTCAGGACTTTTTTAATATTGATGAACAAAATATCTGTTCCTGTTATATAAAAAAAATATTTTACAAGTTCTATTCCAAATAAAACATTTATTTTCAAGAAATTTTCTATATTCGTTCTCAGGGAAACTTATAGTGTGAGAACGTTTTTTAAAAAAGTTCCACGGTCCATGTTTTAAATAGAACGTATTGAAAACTTCGAGAACTCTTTTGATCCCTTCAGTGTGAAAAAAAAACGATTTGCATGGTGCCGAATCATATTTATACTTTTTACATTATTACATGGATATAATGTCTAAAACTTTGCAGACCCTTGAAAGAAACAACATATCCGTTATTGACTTGCATCAAGTCATGTGTGAATTGGGAACTAAAATTAATACGCGTGTTGAAAATAATTTTTCTGGTGCTAGAATGAATGCCGTTGTTAAAAATATATTTGATAAAAATAAACAATTATTTCTAATAGAAGCAATATCAGTTTAATAAAAAATTATAGATTATTTACAAAAATGGTATTAACATGATATGAGAATTTACAAAGAATTAAATACTTTTAAATTAGAGACTATAGGCAATAATTTCAAATACGAACGCGTAATGGAAGTTGTAAATTTGTTAAAGATACCGATAAACGATAATATATTATTTGATGAGATACAATCGGTAAAAAAATAACAAAAACAGAAATTCAGAAAGATACGGTGGAAAAAATGGATAAATATTTTTAATAGCATTGATACTTTTGTAGAATTGCCAACAATTGTGGAATATATATATGCGATTCCAGTTAATAATAGTTATAGTGAAGGAGTCTTCTCGAATATGAAAAATCTTTGGCACTCCAAAGAAAAAAACTAGAATGCGAGTAAGCTTAGTAAAAGCTGAAATTCGCATAAAATTAAATTATAACATGAACTGTCAATAGTTTCATAATTTGTTGCTCAAACCGGATCGAAGAAATTATTGGGAATGTGCAATTTCTAATAGGAAATATCATTATCAAAACAAAAAGCTAGAAACATTTTGCAAAATCGCAAGAATACTTTGCAAATCGATCCGCGAGGAGGAACAATGTCAAATCAAAGATCAAATGTTTAAAGTGGAATATTGTTATTTACACTAATGATAATTTCAAAATGTTTTACATTATTTAGAAGAGCGTTCCTTTGCCTTTAGAATTTATAAATAGACGATTCTGAAACTGAAACGTACATATCGAAGGGAAAAGAATGGTGTGTCGTTCCATTTCGCCCGATATTCCAAAAAACGTTGAATATCATTAATTTTATAATAAATTAGTTGCTCCGTATTATCAACAAATGCTGTAAGCTTAAAACAAATCGGTGATTACGAGGTCAAATGTTGTGCGATTTGACTTGGAATAGCTCGCCGCCCCTTGAAGAAACAGGCGACATCCATATCTGGGTGACGCGGCAGTCAACGCGTTAAGACAGCAATCCTTTAAGTGAGGGACGTCCAAACTCCGCTCTTGCGTGGAAGAGCAGCCTTCGGTGCCTACCGGCGAAGGCGAGAGGAACGGCAAGAGCAACAGCCGCGCAAGAGTGGGGATAGCGGCGCAGTGTGAGTGACTGTATCACTGGAGGCTAGAAGGGAGCGCCGGTCTCTACAGTCACAGTTGCCCCACCATTGCCTCAAGAGCAAGAGCATCTCGCGGCTGCTCCGTGCTCCTGCGAGCAAATGCTTGGACGACCCTGCTTTAAGTATTACCCTTTGATGTAGCAGTAACCGATGAATGTGAATGGCCTCTTATCGTCAGTGCTATATGTTTATCCGTTTCACAGCTGATGTTTCTCATGGTCACGTGTCATTACAATATTCTGAATGATTACAGCTGGTTATATTTAATACTGCAAAAAACACGACGGACATTGAGGTCGGCTTTAGAAACGTTTAATATGTATCCATTAGGGTGGCTCATAAATAATTTACTCTTGGTAAAATTTTTCTTCAAGATTTTCTTCGGGGCACCCTCCACAATAGTTCCAAATAATTAAAAAAAAATCTGTGTATAGTTTGAGCTCGATCAGATAACGGGAAAAGGTGCCCCTGGGCCCTTAAACATTTAAATCATTATTTACCAGCTCACTAAGTCGATTTTATATAATATCCTCCAAGTTATTGATTAAATGAAAAAATATGTCAAACAAAAGTTGTAGATCCGGACAAGGAGCATATTTTATGTTGTATTACTTTTTCTCGTGCGACGAACAGTTTTCGAAAAATGTCGGAAAGAACTTGAAAAAAAAACATTTTTGTTTTTCTTAAATTTTGAAAGTTTAAATGCTTCTCAAACACTTTTATATTATGAAGGCGTACAAAAAATGGAATTTTTATTTTCGTGGACTATTTTTTAACATTTAAGGGGGGGGGGGCATATACCGAAATATGCGAAAAAGATAAAAAAAATATCTTTATTTTCAGTGTTTGAAATGCCATGAATATTTCCTAAAAATTTGGGACCGAAGTTCGCAAAACTATCGAAGATATGGAGATATATCTTTTTGAATCGGCT
The DNA here is from genome assembly GCA_947577245.1 of Andrena bucephala. NCBI lineage: Eukaryota > Metazoa > Arthropoda > Insecta > Hymenoptera > Andrenidae > Andrena > Andrena bucephala. Next base: position 27,801,797 of record OX387717.1, on the reverse strand, counting down.
TTTTGGGCTGCTAAATAATTATTAAAATTGTTCAAAGGCACAGGGGCACCTTTTCCCGTTATCCGATCGTGCTCAAACTTTACACATATTTTTTTTTAATTATTTATAACAATTCTGGAGGGTGCCCCGAAGAAAAATCAAAAGTCGAAAATAAGAGCCACCCTACTATGCATACATGTTGAAACATGATTTATACACTGTAATATATTTTTAAAGAAAAATTTGCGGGGAATCTGTTTATGAATCTATTTCATTAATTATGAATAAAATAATCGATTGCTCAATAAGAAATTTAATTTTAGCAAGAAATAACTTTTAGTCATGTAATTCGTAGTTTTTCTTAAACATATAGAGTCTCCAATTGTTGACTACGGTAGTGTGAATGAATTTTGTAGTGCAACCTCATTCGTGCAAGAAATCTTCCGCTACAACGCCCTCTTCCTCCCTAAACAAAATGACACACTAAAATACATACTTACTATTTTCTTCTTGTTAAATGAAACCTTAATAATACCATCAATTTTGAAACTGCTTTTTCATTACTCTCCGACACGATAAGGTGAAAATCATATTATAAACACAATTAATATGAACCTGAAAACTGTAATATAAATTATTGCAAGACGTGTGAAATAGAATATTTCAATATTTGTTTGCAAAAAATTATCACTACAAACAAGTAATACATTCTGAAAAAAATAAATGTATAAGTTTACACAGCTATGTAAGAAACTGATAAAAATGATTACATCTATCAAATTTTGTGAGCCTCATCGACGAGATTAAAAATCGAGTCGCACTTTAAAATTCGAGAGAGTATGTAGCCGTGATGATTTTAATGGAAAAAAAACGTTAGAAAATCAATATAATTTGTTTTAGGTAGCTAAGGAAAATGCACATCTGCGTTTACAGAATCGTGCTGTCTGAAATTGACGGCTTAAATGTACGCTTTTATTTATCATTTCATAAATGTTTACAGAGGAAGACGTATCTGGGACGTTGGGAACAAAATAAAACACTAGACAACGGTGTTTTATATTCATTGAAATTTCATAAGCACGAGGCCTTTTTGTTTTTATTATCTCTGTACAAAAACAGTCGAAAAAATTATAGATTTCTTTTGATAAAGATTTAATTTTTTCGAGCTCACGGCATATGTACAAGCGGGAAATGATAAACATAGTAACCTAAAAACTAAATATAATTATACATTGATATAATAGATAGAATAATTATAATTCATAATAATTAATAGTAAACCTACAAGTCTACAGATTCGAGAGTGTACGTAACGTGTTCCTCGTGTCTGTTCCATGTATCTTGCCAAAGTGTAGAAGAGTATGATGTCTGTGCATCTGCGTCGCTCGCATGTCTTCCGTGTGTTCTGTATGAGTGTGTATATGTACATCGGTAAAGCGAATCTTCTTTATACAGAATTCCTCGAATAGATCATCTCGCTCGCAATCAATTTGCATATACATGTGTACGCGTGTGTTGTGTGTCACTATCATGTCATGTCGTGTGTGAGAATGTAATTTTTTCTTGTGCACTGGCCAACAGGGCCGCCGAATTCGGATCGCGATGACCTTGGGTCGGTGTCTTTTTTGTTTTAAATTTTGTTCGTCTCTCTATCCTGAATGCGTATTAAAATCACTATGAGTTCTCCCTAATCAGTACAATAATTCGGCATCACAATTATATTACCACGATGGGACCCACGGCCCACTTCACCCGAGTTGAGCACCCCTGCCGGGCCTCACGCTCTCTTACTGCCCATCCCTCATTTTCACATTCGTTATATGTTCGCATCGTCTCCATCGTTCTCACTCTCGCGAACAATTCGACTCGTCCCTTCATTCTTGTCTTTTCTTTAAAGCCATACCTCCCCTCTCTCTCTCCCCCTTTCTCTCGTGCATTCTCCTTCCTGGTGCCCCAACAAAAACGCCACCCCGCAGAAAAGAAAGACACACGGCATATACTCTAATTTCGCGCTCGTGTACATCTCGACTCGTGGTTTCGACTTTTCTCTCTCTCTCTTTCACTCTCTCTCCCACACACACACGCACTCACTCATTCACTCACTCACTCTCTCATACGCTACGAACAGAGAAAGTGGAGGGAGCGTAAACGGAAAATGCGAACGGCAGACGCATGAAATTTGTGTGAATTAAAATTCCGAAATTATCATAAAAACATCGTGCGTGTTGCGCAAAGTGAGACTGTAAATTATTGATCATAAAGTACAAGTGGCCTAAAGAATTTCGGTCTCCACGGGCGCAATTTTATCAAATATAAATACGCGGTGTAATTTTCACAAATCACCGAAGTCTCGAACAAGAATTAACACGAAGAGAAACAGTCTCGTTTGTCGATTCACGCAGCGCTGTTCACTTACGATCGAAATACATCACATATACATTTATAATCGTATTTACAATTTAAGTCAGATCGGGAACGCAGCCGCTCACGACGGCAGCACGCGCTCGCACGGAAGGAAATTTGAAATGCTAAAATTTACGTTTGTAATTCAGCGCGCTGGCGTTGATTTTTGTACAACTATCCGTTTCAAATATACACACAATAAATATCTTCCCGTCTGCACTTTGCAACGCTTTAGTTTGTCTGCTTTTCCTCCCTCCTCTTTCTACTCTATCACCCGCGCCTCGTCGCATACTGCCTCGTATCTCCTCCCACCACATGCACTGCATGTCTCCACGAGAACACGAATACAGTAAATGACTACATGTTTCTCTCTCTCTCTCTCGCTCTCTCTTTCGCTCACTCGCGCGCGCTCACTCTTTCAGGCAGCAAAACTTTCTCTCTCTCACGTCTCCCTCGCACGAGTTCTCTCTCTCGCAATTCGAATCTTGTTCTTTTTTTATCATTTATCTTGATTTTGTCTCGTTTTATTTAAAAAAATACTGAATTAACCAAGCTAAAATCACAGACTTGCTGGTGCCTTATTCCAGCGGGTTTGTACAAATTCTTCCTGAAGGACTCTATGTATAATTACAAGATTGTATATATATAAGTATGTATATATAATATGCGTATATATACATATATATATATATATATGTACATATATATGTATATATAGTAATTACAATTCGCTCATGAAATAAACTCTCTCTCGCTTTCATTCTCGCAATTTCTCTCGCTGATTTTCTGTCTGTTCTCTCGCTACGCCTTTGTATTCCCTCGTACATTTCGTGTGTGTGGTTTCGTTTGTTGCATGTGGTGTGGTTGTAACATGTGTGTGCGCGAATCAAACGGTCTGTAACTATTTCAGTTAAAACGGTCTAATCGGCCCAACTATTTCCGATGGCTCGAAATAAAATAGAAAACGGAGAAAAGGAAACATACACACATATATATATGCATATGTATAGCCCTCCTAAGCTATATTACACATACGCGGTCGTCTAAAGGCTACAACGGTGTGCGAGATTTCTACACGTCGCCGTTCGACTCTCACACTTTCTCCAAGTTTCGTCAAACATTTACTTTCGACATATATTTCTGGTGGTCATACACAGAGAGAATGGTTTGCGTTCCGATCATCCGAATAAAAGAGCGAATACAGATCTCGCCCACGGCTTCTATTTTTGGCGCGCTCGCAATTGCAATTTTGCACGGCGGGGCATGTTTAGCAATTTTAACCGAACGTTTCGCGTCTGATTTGATTAGAAGTGGAGCGAATATACGGCGCATCGATCGCAGCAATTAAAAGCTAAAAATCTGACAATTCAGAGACCATTGTATGCTTACCATGGGATAGGAAAAAGAAAAGCATGCGAACACAGCATGAATCCAGCTGGCGCGTAAAATATATACTCATATACGTAATGTAATGCACAAATTCGCGAAGATTGATCGCTAAAAGATTAATATAAAAATTCGTTTAAAATTGCCACGCATACTCTTGGATATAAACATATTTATAAACATATACTTTTACATATCGGTACGGATACAGGCGCGTGTATCCGTGCCACAGAGTCACGAATGCACGCGCCTCTAATTAGGTCGTTTACACACAGAGATTGCTTATATTGTCCTCTCTATTCTTAATATAATCACAGACACGGTTTTTATAATTGCTACACACAGAGCCTTCTGATTTGAAACCGAGCGCGATAACTTCCTCTCGTTATTACTTCGCTCTCTTTCCCACAACACACCTCTCTCTCTCTCTCTCTCTCTCTCTCTTCTCTCTTTTTACTATCCCTCGTCACACAGCATTTTTTCTTTCCACGATTGCATCATTGCCACCCTAACCGAACGGCACTCTTACGAATTTTTGCACACCACGACCACATTTCTTCGAGTGAATGCTCATGCAAGCGATTCAATGTTTCGCCAAATTCTATGAAAAACTAGCACGCGACCGGAGAAATTATGACGAACCGATCATTATTTACATATACATATACGTGCATATGTATGGTTAATTGAATTTTTCCTTGAAACGGCTCTCAAGTTTTGCCTCGCGGAACAATCAGTGGGATGAAAACCGTAATCGTTTGTGCTTCCAACTCGCAAACTTGCACACTGTTATATATACAAATTACTAATTACATTCACCAACTATATTCCAACGGTTAAAACACGTATCCTTCAGCTATTTCAAATAAAGTAATTGTTTACCAATTTAGCGAAATCATCCGAAACAAATAAACGAGTTGTCAAATCTGTGATGTATGAGATCTGGAATATGTTTGCATCTCGACGTTAGTATATCGAGTTCACGGAAGAAAATTCATTCCACCGGCGAGGAAATTATAGAGAAAGAGAACATGTAACCGTTAACGTTATTGTTGAAGTGCAATTTGTAGATCAATGATGGCCACGTGACGGCACGTTCACTTTTACTCGTTTTGCATCCTCACCAGCATGCACTCGTCAATCGACTCGATTGTCCCGTCACGTTCGAAACACCAGAAAAGATAATTGCGTAGTGCATGCACGAAACACGCCCTCCCTTCACGCGAAGAAAATCACAGTTGCCTACATCATATTTGTATTTACTTGCCCGCATTCACACACACATTCATCCTTCTCTCTTTCTCCCTCTTTCATTCGTCACTCCTTCCCCTTTCTCGCCCCCCCCTCGCTTCTCCGTTCACAAAACAGTAATATACAATTTTCCACAACATATGGTCCTCTGCATACATAATAATACCTATAAATATCAGTGCGGTCTTATCGTTTTCGGAGGTGAGCTCCATGTGGCCCCCTAAATTAATCTAAATAAAATAAAATCAAAAATACCGCGCTAACGCGCGAAAGTGAATATTAAATAAATACGGTTGAATGTGATGTGCATTGAACGAAAAAAGGCCGTCATTTTAAAATCTAAATTTTGGTGGAGAAACTAAATTCGTCATTTTCTTTCCATCGCAGTTTGTCCATTTCAAATTTTTTCCCAACTTTTAGAATCCTATTATTTTTTAATTTTCCAATATTTCGAGGGCCCTCAGGCGGCTGCCCCTTTCGCCTCGAGGTTAAGACGGCACTGATATATATGTACATATAAACTCGCGCATTTTATTAAAAGGTTTGTACGTATGAAGTGTAAGGTGTGTTCTTACTGTGTTAATGAGACCAACGTGCGGGCCAGGTTTCGGCTCGCTCGACTGCCGAAGACCAATGGAAAAATGACGACGATGGATGATCCAATGAAAAGAAATAAACGATGAAATCTACGCTGTTGCTGCTGCTGTTTGTACGGTTATACTGAAATCGCTGTTGTCGTTTACGCGACTCGCGAAAATCTCCGTGGTGGGATGAATTTCTGGGAGCAATCAGAAATCAAATGGATCGACGTCCATCGATGAATTTATCTTGTACGCCCGTCGCCAGAAATATGTATACAAGTTATTTCTTTTATTTCTGTTTTTCAAATGGTTTACGTGTCTGGTGTCTGTGTGTGGCTCGGTGGTAATTTGCATTGACGGTGCGAGGTTGGGGGGGGGGGGGAACATTCTTGACGACCACAATACGATCGAACGTGCGCGAACAGAAGCGAGGATGTTCACCCGGAAGTGAATTTTCTGGTTCTTCGATATCATCTTCGTCCAGGACTTCTTTCTTCGCAAGGGGAGGGGGACAGCATACCAAGAACGTCGGAACACGAGAGGCTTCGGAGTGTAATCGATTCAATTGATACGTAAAGAGACTTGGTGGAAGAAAGGAGATTTGCGACGGTAGAAAACACGCTGTTGTATCCTTCTCGACGGAGAGAGAACATCGTTTCGCTTCTCCTCTCACGAGAACAGAGGAGAGGGTCAGACTGGTTCGTTGTTCCCCGCCCCCGCCTACCTTCCTTTCAGGATTAACGGATATGTACGCGGGAGGAGGGGCTGAGATCAATTTATCGGGTTGAGAGAGATCCTCGCGGAGCTCGCCCATCTTTTTCTTTCCCTCACTTTGCAGGCGGTCTCGCTGGCGCCGTTGGTATTCCTCGAAGCTGGAAACGCCGTCCGATGATCTTCCTCGCGAGACACGCCGGGACGCCAGAGAACTTGCTGGCCTGGATTTGAATGCGTCGTTACCCGAACGCGCGGCATTCCACTCGAATCATTCAACGATGACGATGATGTTCCGCCATGAGTATCCCGTTTCCGTGCCATCGACGAAAATTCAGGATGGCTCGCGTACGGTTGGACTAGAGTCAGTCGTGGTTGCGATCGTTGCGACCCGTCGGACGATGCACATACATGGACGAAATTCTTTCGGTAAACTTGGAGACTTGGCCGAAGGAAAAAAAGGAAATGAACGGTTACTCGCTTGCCGAAGAATTTTGTTGCCGATAGTCCCTCCGATAAAAGAGACGAGAAAGCACGAATGGACGCGAGCAACGCGACTTTGCACTTGCTTATGGAAAACTTTGCCCGACGGAGTAGGATTGCGCGTTCGCGTAACACGAGTCAGTCAAACATTCACACGATTAGAGGAGCACGATCACATATCACGAAACCGCGTGTGCTTTGATCAGTCCGAGAGCGTGAGATGCACGTCCAATGGGAACGAAGCGGGACACCTAGCGTCGCCGCATCGATGAATTCGTGCCAACTGAACGCTTCAACTGGAAACAAACGCAGCAATTTGCTCGCTAAATTGCGAGTGCTCGAGCAACAAGGAGTCCTTGCAGCTCTCGAATTGCTGTTGCTGTTGTTGCTGATGATGCTGGTGTTGGTGTTGGTGTTGATGCTGGTGTTGATATTGATGCTGGTGTTGGTGTTGGTGCTGCTGCGACTCCTCCGGTTCAGGCTCCGTGCGCTCGTACAGGACGCAGATGGATCCATTCTCTCCGATTCTATACGACACCTCCGACGGGTCGATCCACATGGTGAGCTCGCTCGGGAACAGGCTGTGCAATACTGTAGGTAGCAGACCGACGTTCGCACCTGCTTGCGCAATCACCGGATCCATTTTACCGTTGATGCGTATGCAACGATAACCGGAACCACGATTCGGCCGATCCGGAAACCAGTGATCCCTGTACCGATGGCGCAGGACCTCTGTTAACGAGGACTTGAACATTTCCAGCTGCCGTTCCGACAATTGGCCTGTCTGAAGACGTAATAGATGCACCAGAAAATCCGCTGCCGACACAATTTCCAGTCTCATGGCTGTTTAGCGATGTGACCCAGGACGAATGATCTATGATAAAATTTTGCCGATCTTACACACCAATCCCTTTTTCCTCCACCTCTCTTTCTTCTCTTCCTCTCTCCCGACGTTGCTAAGAAAGACGATACGACCGAAAGGAAACACTGCCGTTCCGTAATTCGGAGGGTCACGGCACAGGAGAAGCCGTTGTTGGTCGCGGAACGCGCACAGGAGTCTTCACAAAATGGCGTCGCCGCCACGTCGCACGGTCGCGCTTACTATTCGTTCGTCGACGCTCCAGCGCGAATGAGAATTACCGGTAGTTCTTCGATAATTCTCTCGCGAATATCGATAACGATTTATCATTAACGGCTCCGTTCGTCTAACGAGTGTACAGCTTCGCGATGATCGTAGCCTTCGGCTGATGTTTTTCGAATTGGTAAGGACGGTGTCGCTAACCGTAATTCAGAGACGCCGTGATCGTGTGACTGGACTTCTTCGGCCGTAAACGCGGTCCAAATCGTTTCTCCGATCCCTTAAGATATCAATGAGAATCGACAAGACTGCGAGAATGATAAAACTCGAACGGTAGCGATGATGTTAACCTTCCTCTTCTTTCTCACGCTGTTTCACTCCGAACACCTTTATAACTACCGAAAAACTTTCTCGCGAAGCCTGAACCCTCCCGACGCACCTTTCTCTACCTCACGGACCAACCGCACCCACCAACAGCCAACGACTTTCTAGTGGCAGCAACCGTCGACGCGAACCAAGTAGCTTTGTCTCTTTGTTCGCGCAACCTACAGCGGGGACGCTACGCGCTCGCCCATTGGGCTGCTCCGGTTCCCACTATGACCGCGTATCACGTGACGACAATCTGCGCGCTCCTGCTGCGCAACCGTCTGCAGCTGCGTCCCGAATACGGATCGTCTGCGCGAGTAAAGGTTCTCAACCGGTTTACACTGGCGTCATTGAAAGACTCGGTGATTTCAGGCGACTTACAAAACATTTCTCTGAAAAACGAGTTGCGAAGAAGATTACGCGTGCAGACGTACCGATACACGGTTTACGAATTGGATAAATACTTTCTAAAACCAGAATTAACCTTATCTCATGTAGATACTGCGACTTTGTTCTGTTCCTGCCTAGACACATGTAGAGCATAATCGAAAATTGGTTATACTTTGTTACGAAACACCACATATATTTAATTATAAAGTTACTTCTAAATTTTTATTTTGTTTTAATATCGTTGATATCAGATTGTTTTAATAACGGATTAATATAGTTTATTTCATAACAAAATATGTGATCTAGAAAAACATTAATACACATCGTCGAACTTTATAAATGTAACATATTATGTTTAATTAAATAATGCATTTAACACGTTCCCAATTACTACACCATCAATTCTTCGAACGAATTCTGATTAATGAATCCAACAATATTGATTTTTTTGCTTGTAAGTTGAAGATGAATATACCAATTCCTAATTATCTCTATCTGTCTGTATATAAGTGGAGCATTTTCAAGCAAAGTTTGAAGCAGTTTCAAGCAAAGTTTGGAGCAGTGTATGAATATTTTTCGAGCTGTGTCTGAAAATTTTTCGAACTGTTCTGCAATTCATTTTCATGCAATTCTTACAATGTAGTTTCGAATTTATTCTTTTCCATTTATCTGAATAAACGTATGCAATAAATTTGTAATTAATTTCTCGTATTTTACAACTTATTTTTGTAATTTCAAGTCCAATTTTAACTTTTATTAAATTTAATACTATAAACAGTGACGCGAATACTAGTTTGGCAACGCAAAAGTCTTGAGAAAATTTTATATTTAAAAATACTCGTCCTAGAATGAAAAGTTTTATTATGAAAATAAACGTTTGGCTACCAGTAATGTATATCTACTTAGTATCATAATTCTGTGGGCCCACTTTTCAGTTAACATATTTTCTTTTAACCACGTCACGTTCTTAAATATAATGTGCCTGTTCTCTTAATACTTTCCAACTGAAAAAAAAGGATCCTAATAAAGGGAACAATGGCACAATAAGGATCTGTAACTACTTAGTCAGTAATCACAGGTCTTCGACTTATGGTTTCCGAAGCATAACACAATGGACTTTATTACCGTCACCGTAATAATTATTCCGTCGTCTTCAGCTCGCAGGTATCGTTTTGCAAGCAAGACTAAATTCTAAGTTTGGTTATATCGAGGAAATCCATAATTCTGTGTTTCGTTTGATAGGTAGATTGATTTATTTACGAGGCGCAATCGTGTGAATAATACGAACGATTTTAGAATACAAAACTCAAGGGTACATATCGCACACGGTTATTGATAAACCGTCGCGTGATTCAATATTAAACCACGGTATTGTACGTTACCCTGAATCGTAGTGTAAGCCGTAGGTAATTACAGTACGATCGCTTACGTTTCAAGAATTTTGTTTCTATTTAGTTAGGGTATAATCAATTTAAAAGTATGAAGAGCTACGTTTCCACTTTCAACTCACCTCCACAAATTGCTATAAATAATCGACAATCACATAGTCACTAGTTTTAAATGTTTTAATGTATTCAAGACACATACTTCGGGCTAATAAGTTTAATTATAATGCATACTCAACGACACTCAGCTTCATTATTAATGTTTGTTATGCAGTCTTATGTCCACTAAATGTTTTTTTTTCTGTAAGTCCTGTATACATATTTCTTTTGCATGTTGTGTTCTTTATAATTATCTACACATTTGACTGCAATTATTGTTATTTATTATATTTTTATATTAAATCATACACCTCTAGTTTCACAGTTCAAATAAATAAATAATATTTCGGGGATAGCTGCCAGCTGGGGTGAAATGTAAAACTTTTTATATCATCGTATATATTAATTAACAGATGATAATTAGCTTATTTTAATTAGAGGATTTGAATTTATATTATATCGACAGTCGTGATAAAATTGAACTTTATACATTTCTAACTATTTCCCCGGTCATTAACATTTCCTGTGAACTAACAGATAGCTAGAATATTTTACAAGGAATTGTAAATGTTAACAATATTAGATTTGTAAGGAAGTGTAATTCTTTGCACACGCAAGTACAGAATATTTGTTAAGAAACATTTTTTATTTAAATTTACACATTAAAATAGAATTAACAAGAAATTTCGTATCTGTATGTTATGAAAATGTAATATATACGTTAAGTAATATTTACCATGTACATATACAAGATATATGTGTCACCAATAGCATCAAAAAAATTTCTAACGTTACCTACAATCTTCGGTTAACAAACGGATGAGAAAGAATATTCAATTACGTATCAACTAAACTTCAAAAAAATTTCCAACTACCGAAATGTCTAAAACATTTCCCTATTTCACGATTTACGAAGAGGGGACACAATTAAATTACTCGGGCAAAAATGACTCCAGTATACAGTTCAAGGATTATAATTTGATTTGGAATTTGGAATGAAAATTTACAAGTAAAATTAAATATTTAGAATGTTTTATTTCATTCAGTTTTGTACCTATTGTTTTATAATGAATTTGTAGCCACCAATCCATTTTAGAAAACTTGTACACGTTGCTCGCGCAAATAAAGAACTTTCACTAAAAATACAGGAAAGTGCGAACCATCTGATGTTTATCGTCTGTATCATTCTGCTTCCGCTGAATAGATGAGTATCGCTATTCGTTCGCGATTTCCCATTGTATTTCAGATTACTACATGTCATTGTATTTCATCCGCCCTATTATTTTTTCGCGTTGATCCAGATTTTACTTTTTTGGTATTCCGTTCATGGGCATAAATTTTATTGTCTGCACTGATCATACAAAGTAATCTCGGCAAAATTAAAGTCAACCTACACCCCCTTTATTTTCCTTATATCGAATAAAAAAAAGTTCCAATTTGAAGTATTTCTATATAAATTCTTCACTTTTAGTCCTCTTTTATTGTTTCCATACTTTTCTGTTCAATAACTTAATGTCACTTGAATACATGTTAGCGCTATAGGATATATGGTTCATTTGTTCACTGTTTTACAATAATTATACCAAAAGTAGTATTTTCTATACACGTAAGTTTAGAGATATGCGAAACAAAAATATGACTTTTTTACATTAAACTCTGAGTGAAATATTTAGACCCAAAATCATGCATGAAATTTCAGTTTTTTATCTTAAGTAAGTTTTAAGGGGGTATAACCGTGAAAGTGTCAAAAATCGGATTTTTTCTTTTTACATATTTTCATAGATTGACGTTTCAGGAATATTATAAATCAAGTCCGAGGTAAAAATTCGGAAGACTGGCAAAGTTATAGGCATTTGAATGGAACCACCCAGGTATCACGGGGCGGCTCGACTGATCGCAGCGGAACTACATTTTTCATTACGGTGGCCCTAAAAACTCGCGCTACGTTCAACCAATTCATTTCCAATTTTGCATGCAGAATCGTAATAAGATTCCACATCGTCCTACGAGGGCTTTTTTCATTCTGATTCCCCGTTTATTATTTATAACGAAAAAAGGTGGATCTCTTAGAAAAATCTAACTTTACCTTTGATTTCTCAACATTTCTTTATTTTTCCAAATTTTCAAAATCAGACCCGTAGGACGATAGCTATTAACATATTTTATAAGAAAATTTTACTGTTTTTGATTTCAGACACGACATACAGCTTTTCTCAGGGCCACCGTTCAGCCATGTAAAATCGAGAGACTTGCGGATATGTATCCACAACTTCCGAAAAACAATAGTTTTTTAACTGAAACTTTTTTTTTAAGTAGTTCATAATACTATGTAAAGATAGTAAAAAAACGGGAAATCTTCATCAAGCCGTTGACTTGTAAAAAAATCCACAAAATGAACAGGGTTGAAACGGGTATACCCCCTTAAGGTACGTGTACTTTTGTACTTTTTTCCAGCGCAGCCGAATTCCCCTACTGCTTTTAAATCATTTAATCTTAACCCTGTAAAAACTGTAAACACAAAATTAATATCAGTTCTAACGTCACGTTGTGAAGAGACTGCAGACTTTAAAAAATACTGAGGTAAATATTTCGTTAAATATTTTTATGTAGGTATGTACAAGTGCCTGTAAACTATTTTCACGGCATTAAAAAATGTTTTTCTAACATTACTGTAATAATAGCATTCCAATTACTCTAATTAGTAATGATACCACTAACCCAAGACGTATCAAATCTTCTTTAAAGGAATTCGTATAGAGAAAACACAATAATAATATTCATAGTGAAACTATTCTGTGCACAAAATAAAATAAAATTCCAAAATGTTTTCAAATGCAGCGCATTTATAAAAATTTCGTATAATTACAAATTATTTGTACATCAATGGCACATTGCCGTTTCTGTTTCCGGGAATTGTGAAATGTCTAAAAAAAAAATCAAACTATTTATTAAACAAATTTTACATTTTTATTCTCAAAACCATTCTGAATTCAGACAGTTTTTCTTTATTTGTTGCGTAGCCTTATAAGCTGCATGGGATACGATTCTGTCTAAGGTAAAAAAATATATATGTAAGTAGACATACGATTCGCTGGAAAAAATATTACGTCACTAAGAAAATGTCTGAACAGCACGCGGAAAAATCAAGCATTGAAATTCGACGACGAAGTGTAATTATCTACCGAAGTGAACTGCCACTGAAGAATTATGGGAATAAAAAATCTGCACGGGTAAATGAATCGCGCGATTTGTCACAATACGGCTCCTCTCCCAATACGAAATTCGCCAGGTTCATTTGTCTCGTGTTTCCCTTCATTGAGTTGGAAAGCGGCGGGTTTCGCGTATCGATTTTCTCACATTTTCCCCCGTTTATTTCATTCTACCGCTGCCGGATTATTCCCCTCCCTGGCCGAGCTAGATAAAAGGGTACGTAGAGTCTACATACCTAATGGCCAAGGGTGATTCGCGATCCATGATCCCCCAATGAGCATTGCTGCCCCCTCCCTTTCAGTTTAGCTACCTAAGCTGAGCGGACCCAATATGAAACTAATGCGGCCAGCTAGAAAGTGCGTAGCATATAAAATGTAGCCGGGTGACGAGCCAGCCTGCTTTTCGTATAAAAGGGACTGCGAGGCCGATTTTCAGAATCGTGCCGCCCTATTATCAAAAAAAAAAAAATAGCTGGCCGCCTGCTGTGCAACCCTTCCGACCCTTACCCTTGGCCCCCCTGGCCTCTCACGTATTCTATTGATGCGCTTCTACGATTTGAACCAGTGGTGCTCAAACGCTTTCACCACCTACAACGTCGATTTAAGTCATGAGTCATAATTTTAAATATTCTTCTTGGTATAGTATAGCGTACATTCGATACACGTGATACGGAATACGATTATCCGATGGAGTTTGTGTAAAATCGCAACAACACGCGAGATCGTAAGAGTTTACATAAATTTGCGAGCCATCGGTATAGATTGGTGGTTGTCTCGGAAGTTGGAAGGTAATCGTACAACTTTGCTACGCGAATGTTATTACTTCATCTATGAACTGTAAATTACTTCGTACTTATTCAGTTGAATAAGTTCAATTATGGCAGACGGGACTTCAAAAGTGCAAAGCGGGAGCTTGTAAAATACAAAAGTGAAGGATAGACGAATTAATTTTGGGAATCCGTAATATTTGTTAATGAAATTTGTCCAAGGTCGCGTTGTTATTGTTACAACGTATTTTATCCGAAGATTATAATATTTGCTGCAAAGCATGTGCACATGGAAATTTTCTAACATTCGCAGGAAGGTAATTTTGTTCAAATAGAATACGTGCGAAGTCGTGAAACGCTGGGTTTAAAAACAAAAGTCTCAATCGTGTATGTACGGCGATGAATACGGCGCAGTTCGCAAACTGAATATTTTTTCATTAATATTACATTCAAAATCCGGATATTCGCTATAATAAAGCGGAGTCCAGGAACAGGAAATTAAATTCGGATTCTGTGGACGGAGATCCGGGGAAATACCAAGCCTACGAACGGCGCAGGTTACATTTGGAGCACTTAAAAGAGCTTTTAGTCTCATTGTTCGCGAATGAATGTTTGCTACGAGCAGACAGAAGCATTTGGTGGAATATGTGCTCATGCGTACGAATATTAATCTATTTATGTTTGAAAATAAATTAATTATATATGTATTTTATGTATGTATTACAGTCGAATCTCGATAACTCGAATCTCAAGGGAAGGGCAAAAATCTTTGAATTATAGAGGTTTCGGCTTGTCGAGTTTTCGAGTAAGAGTGGCTCAACAAACGAAAACTCCACTTATAGAGACTTTGTACGACTGTTAATTTTTCGACTTGTGAAGCTCTAAAGCTAGAGAAATTCAAGTTTTAAAGGTCAATTTTTTATTGTATACCTATAATCAAATGAGGTAGTCAGAGCAACAACGGACCAAACCACATTAAAAAATTTCTTTTCCTATTTTATATGGTTAGTAGAGCCTTTCGGAATACGTTATTGCTACTAATTCAATTTCGAAAAAATGTGGGTTACATGTGTGTGTACATATATAAAAAAATTATAAGACACATTTTATACTCGAAATATTACTCTTTATTGCATATTAAAAAAAATTGTGATTTTGCTTTGTGCTAGTCTTTTAGTGTATTGTAAATCAATTGCATTTTCAATCGTGAATAATGTAGAGAAAACATTTCCCTCGATATTTTGAGATCTTTCTACGAAATTTCGTAATGGATATGTAGAAGTAAACTTCGACTTGTAGAGGTCGGAGTTCTTCTAAATTCGGGTTGGAGAGGTGAAATACATAATTTAACAGGTAAAATACAGTTCGAGTTAAGGAAGTTTTATTTCGAGTTCAATGAAGGAAATTTTCGTCGTATAGAGGTTCGACTGTATACATATATATAGCTTATATTATATTATATATACAACTATTTTATTCGGTTACCATTATTATGTACATATAGGGCTGCCATCTGTAAAATCACAAACCCCGGACAGAGAGCATTAAAACCCCGGACATTTCCACTTGAAACCCGGACACATTTAACTATTTCTTATATGTATGTATTAGGTACGATATCCCAAGGCAACAATTTTAGTAAAATATAGACTGTGACCGTAATCAAGAAAGATAGATAAAATATAGTTGTACAAAGTAGGAATTTATTTATGACTTTTTTATACACTTATAACTAAACGAACACATAAAATACGCAAATTTAATTTATAACTAAAATAAAATAAAAATATTGAAACCAATCGATTATACTAAACGTAGAAAAACATAAATTCTTTTTTTTTTCAAAAGTCAACACGAAAATAATCTTACAAACTGCGAGTGTAGCAACATCGAAAAACCCGGATCACTACAGAAAACCCCCCCGGACGTCTCCGGACGCCGTAAAAAAAGAGGACAAATCCGGGGAAACCCGGACGGATGGCAACCGTATGTACATACAACATTAATATTACAGTAATGTAAATCTGCTGAACCCTACGTGTGGCCAGCGGTCTAAAACGATAAGACAGCCAAATGCGAATCATCTTTCCTGCCCCCTTTGGCTCAAAATACATACCAGTTATTCATTTTTTAGGGTCTTTTGAAATACAGCAAATTCTCGTTATAAGCGCCACGCTCGGAGCTGGCGGCGAACATAAACCCATGCGTCGACGATTCCGGCCGCCGATGGCGAGAGAGAGAGAGAGAGAGAGAGAGACAGACAGAACGTAGACACGTGGAACACGAAGCAAGACAAAGTATCAGCTTTCTCTCTTTCGGAGCCAACGGCAACGTCGCGTCGACTCTTTCGCCTCCTCTCGCCCGCTCTCGGGTTCTCTTACTCCCGAGCGAAGTATTCCAAGAAGTGGTTTGGATACGGACCGTGCATACAACGCATAGTCGAAATACGTGCGCTTATAATGCGAATTTACTGTATTTGGAGCACCACGTGTATTTTACCTCTTAAGCAAAGTTAGAATGCTCCGTGTGCTTTGTAGGGTTCTACAAGGAATCTAATTTATTTGTTCTAACTGTTGTACAGATGGTTTTAGTATATAGATAACTTTGAAAACATTTATGTAATGTAAATATTGTGAATTATTCCTCATGGTGATGAAACTCGTTGAAAAAATCTTTAAAACAGAAATTTGTTACACCACGTACATCACGCAAAAAGCGAAGTCTATTGGATTTTCAAAATTATTTGGTTACTTAATAATATATGCGCCGTTTATTTTAAAAATGACATAAGTCCATTTATATTTAATCAAATTTTATATATAAATTTTTAATACTAACTTCAAGTTGTACACGATGCTACAGTCAACAATAAAAATTGATAAATGGACTTAGGCCACTTTAAAAATAAACGGCTCATATCCACTTTATATCATACGGAAGCAAATACGTCGTAATACGTTGCTGATACAAGGTATTCTCATTATCAATGATCCACACAATAATAGACACGAGATAACACTTTGATGGGAGACAAATATATATAAAAATTTTCTTACTTTCTTTCTACGCGTTGCGTATTATTTCCTAATAAATGTTAGAACAACATTGCTCGTCGTGTTGCAATGGGATCCAGAAGTCATTCGATTGTCGAAGAACACACTCACAGTTCAGCCATACAACGAAGGTTGAATTTGTATTAAAAAAAATGGATTATGCTGTTTCATAATTATTTAAACCACCAATTCAGACTTCACGTGCAAAAACGAATTATAGAAAACATTATTAATGCTTTCGTTTATAACTTTTTTCTAATTGCTTAAACAGCTGATAAAACGTTTCCCATTTGATAGATCTAATTAAAAGAAGTAACTTTTGTCTTGAAACTGTTTTTCTATCTCTTACAGATTGCGATTTACAAAATAAAATCGAAAAATAGACGAATCTGCAGGGGTTAATTTCACCCCCTTAGAGTGAATTTGGGCATCAAACAAAAATTGCGCTGTAATCAGGAGGAAATCCCCTACAAATTCACAAATATTCAGAATTTTTTGAATTCCCTGGTTCGAGATCTTCCCTTCTAAGTAAGCTAGGGAGGGGGCAGTATTAATGACATATAAATTTTTTTATTGTCATATATGTTTGTGAAAGAATTTCTAACACATTAATAAGATTTGTCGAATAAAAGTGACTCTAAATACGGACCGTATTTGGGCTATTTCTAACCATACATAACTCGAGTTTTGAATTCTATAAGTTACTCATATAATACGCGTAATTAAGAACAGTCCAAACAAGATAGTGTTTGGGTTCATTTTCACTGAAAAAGCACCATCCATCTATTGAAAATACTCTTATGAAAATCTGATGAAAAATGTGCAAATTTCAATTTACATTAGTGTTTGACACATAGTTGTTATCGTTGCCAGGTGCTAGTGGCATATCGTCAATGATTTTGTAAATACCGCAGATCTGCAAAAGTAGCAAAATTGAGATTTCGCGCCCACGGTTGCCAAGCGCTGTTTCGCTTTTTTTTAAAAGTCTCACCATTGATATTAGTATTTATTACAAGAAGTGCTAAAACTGTCCCAAAAAAGTTCAGTCAAAGAAATCCCTCAAAATAGCTAAAACATTATGTTTTTTCTTCCTCCTGTAAAATCGGTAAAATGCAGAACCGCGGTATTTACAAACTGTTTATACGCGGTTTTGCACTATCATCGACGACATGTGCTGAGGGTCCGAAGCTGTTATTCTATCTCGTGATGTATATAGGTATCTTGTTTACTCTCGCTATTGAACAATACAGGCGGAGGTTGATTCAAGCGCGCGACAATTTGGTACTTGTCAGTAGATAAAGTCATTAATAACAGAAGGCAAATCTGATATGAAATAATGGCAGATCTAGGCCTACTAGTTATAAACGGAAGCATTTCAGACAAGATAAAGACGATACACCTTCATTCGTAAATGAAAAATAAACAAGTAAGATTGACTTAACTCTACTAATTCAAGCCCACGAGCTGAGGTGATAAAAATAATTAGTGAAACCGTTGGTTTGAAAATGTCAGAAACACTTTTCTGATTACCTGCGCATAAAGATAATATTTATCGTAAAAACGGAACGGAATCAGCGAGAGACGAAAAAAAAAATGGAAAAGGCAAGCTAACTTAGAAAAATGATAAATTAATATTATATCGAGATAAAATGTAATCGTAAGGTAGTACGAATGGTTGAGGAAGATGAAGACCAGTTTGTTACAACGGAAGATATAAATATCAGACAAAGAAAATATCTCTTGAGCCAGCATTCAGTAGGAACACAGAATAAATAAGTTACAGTTTGATAGAGAATGTGTAGTACAAACTCAAGGAAAAAGTCCAGATTAAGGTGACTGCACAAAGAATAGAAAAAACATATTTGTATCTGAAAGGCACGTGTCTTTTTTAATTAGCTTGCTGTAACTGTGCTTAAATTGTTTCAGACATTCTAAACGTGGATGTATGATTTGGCTTTAAAACATGATTTGGCACAGTGTATGGACGTTGGCAAAATAGGTGATTAATACTTTGTTAACGCGTGTTTCTTTATTCGAAGTGTCGTCGACACTATTCATCTCTTTCCGTAATTCGGAAACGACTGCGCTTACTGTTATGCAAAACTGTGTTGTACGAGGGCTGCTACTATTTTTTTCTACCACTACCTAAAAATATTAGCAACGTTAGAGCATGCTACCATTTTTGTAACTCCCATTAAATTACCGAATACGAATAAATTACAACTCTCCAATCAACCCTAATTTCACGTAGACTCCATCATATTTTAAATTCAGAAATATTTTTACATCAAGTGTCATCAGTGGTCGATTCGGCGTCGAATGATACTCACTCAACATATGTTTGAAATCAATAGAATCAGCTGTAAAATACCTTGCAATAAAAGAAATTTCATTTTTTAAATAAAAAATACCAGTTAGATGTATTAAAAAGAAGACTATGTATATGTACCAGCAGTGGAGTATAAGAAAATATCTAGAATTTTGTAGACGACTGACTGAAAGCTAAATATATAACACTAGCTTTACTACTCGGCTTCGCCCGAAATTTAGATTCTGATTTTATAAAAAAATAATTTCTTTTTAGTTTTTTTTCTGGAAATGGTCACATTCGTCGGGATTAGTCGGGCATAATGAGCTGAGGCACATTTCGCGATCCCAGAGTTTGTCGTTCGAAAGTTTTTAGGCGACAGACAAACACACAAACATATAGAAGCTTTCTGATTTATATATTAAGATTAAAGGCATTTCTCCCCTTGAGAAAATTAATAGCAGCTAATACCCAATGGTAGATGATAACACACCGTAAGAACAAGAGATAAAGCATATTTTATTCAGTTGCCCTCAATGTGAGAAATTTAGGTCAGGCATGAGAATAAAAATATTATAAGCATACGAGCAACAGACAACAAGAACCGGTTAAGAAATGTATTCTACATTGTAACTATTTTCGACGTGATCTGTAATTAATGTGTCCTTTTTTATATTAAGTATGGCATGCCACTTTATATAAAATTGAGTCAAACTTGGTATCTATTAATGCAAATTATTGTATAAATATCCCTATATGTAACATAGAAATGTAAAACCTAATTGTAATTATCATACTACTATCTAGAAAGTATCTGAAACTGGCGAAAAAATTGTAGTGACTCGAACACAATTTTATTGATATTACATATTACGTAACAATGTCCTCGGGATTATTCACACAGCTCACTCACTCAACTTGTAATTCCACAAAAGAACTATTTCCATCCATAGTTATCGAG
Source organism: Andrena bucephala (assembly GCA_947577245.1). NCBI lineage: Eukaryota > Metazoa > Arthropoda > Insecta > Hymenoptera > Andrenidae > Andrena > Andrena bucephala. The sequence continues at coordinate 27,781,387 of OX387717.1, read as the reverse complement.
TTACGCGTGCAAGAATGTTACATTGAAGGCTTTAGATGACCAATATGGCTCATGTCCATCTGTTATTAATCAGAAATGTACCCATAATAATTAATATTTATCAAAGAGACCATCCGATTATCCGTATCGTAATGAATGTTACGTTCATTAGCGAGTTCAGGATTAGTTGCGTGTATGCGAGATTAATGCGTTTGGTTTGCAGTACAGGCAAACTGTAGTCTTGCAAACCGTTTCTCACTTCAGTCCTTTTTTATATTAATTTATTGTCGAACCTCAGCTCGCGAATATTTCGAAACTCATACCACGAAAATTCGTGGTACGAAAGACAACGATTTTTCACCTCAAAATACGTCAGAAATTGTATAATCACTTTTTTTCAGAACGGGGCTTTGTTTTGACAAAACCTGTTTTCAAAATAGAACTGATTCTGAATCACCTGCACACGTATTCGAGGGATTTTTGAAATTGATTATTTTGAAAACACTGCCTCAGTCGGGGAAAAGTTGTTCTACAATTTCGTCTTATTTTTGCTGAAGGATTCATTTCATCCGCAGATGTACGGTATGTATTTATTATTGCAATTTGTCAATTTTTAGATGCTCGCGAATCTGAATAATTTTTAAAGCCATTCCTCTCAAGAAATTTATTTTATAATTTCGATTAATTTTGAGGTTTAGAATACGCCATTCCTGTTTGAATCACGATATTTTGATCCACCCTGTGCAGCGTGTTTACACGTAACTTTGGATAATTTGCTTGCATACGTTTCGCAATTAACTGGCTATCAATCTGCTGGAACGAACATAACACAATTATGAAAGCTTTGATTATGAACAAGTTCACGTGTCATACATACATATGTATTACTGCTACGCTATGGATTCTATGCTAATCTACTCGTCTACTAATAAGGAGAGATCATGATCATCTAGGTTTAAGTCGTAAAGAACAACGAGTATAAACAAACTTTAAAATATCAGGCGTGTATAGCCAGCCAATTTTATAAAAAAAAGCTTCAAACATTTATGTCATTTTAATAAAATATGAATGGTTTGCAATCACTACAATAGCCGATTCCAACTTCACAGTCTGAGTCACTAAAGTATAAAATAAATTTAAAAGCTGTTTTGATACAGATTAGGTACAAATCTCGTTAGCATTTAATGAATGATAAATCGTTCGAATATATTTTCAATTCCAATCGTGCAATATATGATCAAAGTATTTTCTATCATTAGCGTCACTTGCATGACGAACGTCAACATGTTTATTCAAGAGCTAGACGCCCATCACCTGTGGCAATAATTATTTTTGTAAATAAGGCTCTATTCGCAGTGGTAAATCGTCTAACACCAATTAAATAGTAGACTTACAGTTCATATAATTTTCAATGTAACAGTATATCTAATCGAGGCTTGCAAATGTCTGCTAACCGCAATTTTTAAAATGATAATTAATAGTATTTGTGAGAAATGTCTCTATGTAGAAATATTTACTGTAATTAAAAATAGGTTCAAGAATTATATACCTACCATTAAGAATGGAATGTACTTTGAAAAGATGGATAAAACACGATTGTAATTATGGATTTTTATCAAAGTAAGATTACTAAAATGTAAAATACATGTAATGCAATGCGATTGCAATATAAACATAGCAAATACAAGGTACCTAATAAGGTTGATAAAATACAAAATACAGTACAAAACATGTAACTTGTAATAATACTGTTTGTTTTGTAATAAAGTGTTTGTGTTGTAGCATGTTTACGGATCAATTGAAGGGTCGGATGCAATAAGGGGACTAGCGCTCGAAAATGGGAAAAATTATTGTCCAAACGCTAAGAAAGAGTGGAAAATTAAATTTTATTAAACTGAATTTTAAAAAATATAGTGTTGTAAAGCTCGTCACGACACACACTTTTTCTATTTACAGTTTGTTTATCCAATCATTATTATTCGAGCTAAAAATTATAAACAAAAAAATTTTCATCGTCCAAAATCATTATTTCTTTAAACATAAATTGCGATAACTTGAGTAAATATTAAGGGATCGTTATGAGACTGAAAACATAACTCCAGAAAACTCTAGCGAAGCCGTAAAAGGTATGCACGAAAACCTAATGTTAAAAAATGTAATAATATTTCATTAAAAAGTAATACTGGACATAACCCATGTTTTTCAACGTTCGCCATTAAAAAGTATCGAGGCAATTTTGAGGTACATATAACTTGCAGCGACAAAGTTTTTCCTTAATATACAAGGAAGATTTTCACAAATTTTCACACTGATTAATAAATAATTGTAGAAGATATGGCGTTATGTATAAATTACACGCGGCACCAACAGTTAACGCGAGTGCTAAAAAACTGCTAAATAGCGCATTATACGCGGCTACTGACTGTTGGTGTCGCGCGAGATTTATATATATATTCATATCTTCTACAATTATTTATTAATCAGTGTGAAAATTTGTGAAAATCTTCCTTGTATATTAAGGAAAAACTTTGTCGCTGCAAGTTATATGTACCTAAAAATTGCCTCGACACTTTTTAACGGCGAACGTTGAAAAACATGGGTTATGTCCAGTATTACTTTTTAATTAAATATTATTACATTTTTTAAAATAAGGGTTTTGTGCATACATTTTACGGCTTCGGTAGAGTTTTCTGAAGTTATGTTTTAAGTTTCATCATGATCCCTTAATATTTACTCAAGTTATCTAAATTTATGTTTAAAGAAATAATGATTTTGGACGATGAAAATGTTTTGTTTATAATTTTTAGCTCGAATAGTAATGATTGGATGAACAAACTGTAAATAGAAAATGTGTGTGTCGTGACGAGCTTTACACCACTATATTTTTTAAAATTCAGTTTAATAAAATTTCATTTTCCACTCTTTCCTAGCGTTTGGATAATAATTTTTCCCATTTTTGAGAGCTAGTCCCCTTATTGCATCCGACCCTTCAATTCTGCTGATTTTTAGTCAGATGCGCGCTAGGGGGGTCCTTAGCTACTGGGGTTAAAATTTTTTTCCCGTTGTCCAATCACTTTGAAATTTTGCACATACCATTTTCGCACCAAGTTTCACAATTGGGGGCGGGTGGGGGGTTGGGGGGGGGGAGACAAAAGAAAATCGGAGGTTGAAAAATAAGGACAACCCTAATGTACGCCTATCGGGCGAGTTTTAAAAATCGATTTTCTCGGAAACAAATATTAAAAATATTTAATTCCATATTTTCAACTTGTTTGTGCACGAGGAATCACTTCCATTCTGATTGCACCACGATTTCAGAAACACCCTGTATACAGTAGAATTCCTATCGTTGCAGAAAAACGAGATTAAAATTGTGTGCAAATAGCAAGGTTCGTGCAATTATCGAGGTAACCAGTCAGGGCCATGAGACTGAAATCTGCGCCCCCCCCCCCTTCTACTATCATTTTGTATGCATGTACACACATCGCCTATTCTCGTTGCTAAGTAATCACGACCTACCATTTCTTGGCGGAATGCAACGGACGATGCTCGCTTGAAAATATCGGGATTCCACTGTATAAAGAGTAGAGTTATATAATATCTCCTGGTTCGCATCAAGCAGTTTGTTAACTCTGATTAACCGTTACGAGCGTAATGGTTTAAACATAAGCATATATGAGGGGCGATGGAATTCGGCGAAGCATCCCCCCGCGAAAGGTATGAAAGACCTAATTTGCGTACCGTTTCGCTATGTAGAGCATTTCATTCGTAATTCCGGGAGTTTGCCGTTGCCAAGTTGGCAACTAAGAGCCGATCGATAAACTCAGATTATTCTGGCTGGCTTCGTTCCCTGCGTATATGCACAGGCCTCCAGTAAAGTTCGCATACACACCGGGAATTCGTGTAACGCCAGCGGTTTTGCATTCTTTATGAACTTAAGCGCTGCACTTACCGGTTTTTACGAATCGCTGTTTTCATCGTCGACGTGGACTAGCCGGAAATGACGCACGTGCATTTCGACGCCACCTGTAACAGGAAATAGAATCAGATCTTGTCAACGGCATTTACATTTTCATGAAAACGCTTCGCTGAAATTCTAGTAACACGTATGGACGGCGAAGGAGAGAAAGTATTTATCTTATCGGACACTACTGAAAGATAATGTGCCGTATTTTAAATTTTAATAAGTTTGTCAAATGTGTTGTATTAAATGGAATAAGTTGCCCAGTTGAAGTTACAATTGTCTCGTATCGTGGGTTTACTGGTGAAACACAGTGAGTCAATGTGTAGAGTTTTTCAGAAAAGAATTTAAAGTTTTCAACTGTAGTAAAAAACTTATCCACCTAATGAATTTGAAACAAATTTTTAACTAAATACCCGATGTTAATATGTTATTTAGACAATTTTAACTTAACAATTATATTGAATATGTACTTCAAATTTTTCGTCATAATATAAAAAAGGACATTTTTTGTTTTGCCAGTGTAGATATCGATTAAAAAAAATGTTATCGATTACCGTGTATTTTTTTATTTATTTTTAGCTTAACGGAAAACGAAACGAATTTTTCTTGCGTGTCGCGTTCTCCAGTTTTAGAACCTTGTTCGGATGAAAGCATATAGGTACATACTTGTAAATCTCGATTTTCAAATTCCTACCGCTTTTCATTTTAATTTAAAGGCATTGCGTTACAAAATTCGTGGTTTCTTCATGTGAACGTTCTTCTTAAGGGGGAATTGCGCCTTGTTGAACCAAAAAATAGGTAATTCTTTATGAATTTTTTGTACAAAAACGGTTCGACAAATTAATTTGAGGTTTGGCATGCTGTTTTATTGTATACTGAACTATTGTTCTGAATTTTTGTGTGAACGTGGAAAAAAAAATGGTAGATACAAAAAGAGCGTTGAAAAATAATCGTGTGGTCCTGGCGTTGACGAAAAGTATTGTAAGGTTTATCCGAAACAGGCCCGGATTAAGATTTTTGGGGCCCGGGGCTGTCAAACCTTCGAGGGCCCCCCGTGGTTAAACAGGGTGGGGATGGGGGATGGGGGGGGGGGGGGGGGTAAAAAAAATATTGTACAATTAACGTTTAGTTAAAATGTTTTATCTTATCTTTAATTTTGCAAATTCTTGTATCAAGTTTTCACAATCGATAGATCTTAATAATTCAGATTCAGTCGTCAAACGTGCTAAGGATGATAACCGAACATCTAACATCGTCGCTGTATACATATTCTTTATTCTCTTTAGTACAGAAAATGATCTTTCCGCCTCACAATTTGCGATTGGTGCAGTTACAAATAATCTATACGCAATGTATATGTTCGGGAAAATATCAATCATTTGTCGATCGACTAAAATATTGGAAGTTGTGGGACTCAGACCATATATTTGATTAGGGTGTGTCAATTTTGCGGGAAAATCTAAAATTGTTGAAAATTTTAAACTGACTAGTGACAAAGTAATGCTGTTCTTAATCCTGAATCTGGAACTATCTTCAGAAAATAATTTGCGTGAGGTTTAGCTACTTCAAATCACAGTTGAAAATAGGGGAAATTAAATAAGATTTAACTACAAATTACATATTCATATACTGATTAAAGTGAGTTTTACTTACATAAAAGTATGAAAATGAAAATAAAAATATGTGGAAATTAGTATTTATTACATTCACATGAAAATGTATGGAAATGTGTATTTATTAAAAAATGAAAATATATGTCACAGATCTAGCCATATGTCATATATGTAGTAAATTTAATGCTATTTAACAAAGCTTGTTTGCTTCTGTTGCAGTTCATAAGCTCAATTATTAATTTTTTTCTGTAATAATTTTAGTAATTTTCGTATTTTTCTATAATTTCAAGTGAAATTCCAACTAGGTAAATAATGTATTACAAACAATTTAAAGGTACTGGTTAATTTTGAACCTGAAATTGTGCCGTTTTCCCACTAATAGTTTTTAAAATTAAAACATTGAAAAAATTGGCACACCCTAATATTTGATACAACATTTCCAATGAAGGCAGAGTGAGCTAATCGTTTAGAACGGGGCCCCGCGGGAAAGTGGGGCCCAGGGCTGCAGCCCCTCCTAGCCCCCCCTTTAATCCGGGCCTGATCCGAAACACAAAAACGAAAAGAGATTCTTAAACTATATGAATGTGGCTATGGATGGTAGTAGATTTATTCCCGTATCTGTTACCGTTCCCTTTTTATTTACAGAAGTTTTCCCGATTTTGGGGTAAAACCTTTCTCAGACTCAAATCAGGCCGCTTCAGCTTCTCCAAAAGGCTGCCATTTTAACATTTCTTTATTTTTCTTAATGCATCTACTACCACCCATAGCCACATTCATACAGTTTAAGAATCATTTTTCCTTTTTGTGTTTCGGATAAACCTTACAGTACTTTTCGTCAACGCCAGGGCCACCTGATTATTTTTCTACGCTATTTCTGTATCTGCCCTGTTTTTTTTTCACTGTCACACAAAAATTCAGAACAATAGTTCAAGATATAATAAACCAGCTTGCCAAACCTCAAATTAATTTATCGAACCGTTTCTGTGCCAAAAATTCACAAAGAAATATCTATTTTTCGGCCCAACAAGATGCAATCCCCCCTATTTTTACGTTCTTATTCTAATACTCATATCGTCAATTACTTGAATTTATAATGTGGCAATTTAATACGTTGCAAATTAAATCCAAAACTTAATTCCAAAACTTAAATAATGTCGCGCTTTTACAGAGTAGTATTTTATATTAGTCCTTCAGTAAATGAGCAACTCGCAAGATTCTAAAATCGTTTCCCACGTATACAACTCTTCTTGTAGGTTCAAAGGTCGACGTCGGAGTCTAAATAACAAGGGCATTATGCTCGACGAGTAGAGGCTATACGTATGGAAGAAATAGATGGAGGTCCCGTCTGAAGAACTAGCTCATTTTGCAATCGTCGTCTGTAACCGGCTAACTAATTTTACAGCTCAAGATACAACTCCAGGAACGGTTGCTTCCGTTATTTCGCGTTTCACTTGCGAACCAAAGCGACACGCGAGCGCAAAAACGCCTGCACAGTTGTGCCGTGAATTATCTGAGTCAATCAGCATTGGAATAAGAACTACCCGATGATGCTTCCTAAGAACTTGAATTGCATATGAAGCACAATCCAGTAAATGGTAATCTTAATTTAGAATCTTGATAACGATATGAGCAAACGCACATGATTAATTTCTCGTGTTGTTTCTACGCTCAGCTTAGCACATAACAAACGTATCGAATAAATGAATACGTAAACAAATAATATAGAAATTGATTCTCGGTTTTTAAACTTGAGTTTTTGGTAATTATTTGTAAAAGGACAGTCCTCATTGATTTCGATGACCTTGAAATATGTTGTGAAAGTTAACATTCTGAACAACTTTTTCTATGCTATCCTACCGTTTTCGGCTTTAGTTTTTGAGATATTTGCAAAAACTGTGATCGGTAGTGGGAGGTTGCTTTTGGGAGGTTGCACATTCTTTTATCTTAAATCTCCCAAAAGTTGGCGGTTCCCTCGCGGGGACCGTTAAACCCTCTAATCCAAAGCAACTACCGATCACAGTTTTTTGTAAATATCTCGAAAATTAGTTTTCGAGATATTTACAAAAACTGAGCGACGGCAACATGTATAGGAAAAAGTTGTTCAGAATCATGCCCCACAATATATTCCAAGGTGATCGAAATCGGTGAGGACTACCCTTTAGTAAATAATTATCGAATTTTTACTTTTTGAAGCACGATATCGAATAATATTGAATTTCGTGAGAAATAAAAATTGTTTCATAAATAATAAAGCAATAGAATAAAGTATACATATATGTACATGTACAAAGAAGATAATGATCAACATATTCCTTGTTGATATTAAGTTGTTCGTACAATAATTTAATATTTACTAATTTTGAATTCGTCTAGTTTCAAGGATATGTAAAATTGTAATTATTTTTTCAATCACATGATTGCAGTTAATTATTAGATTATTAGATTAACCTAGCATTAAAAATGAGAAATAGTTAGAAAATCTAGGAAGAAAAGATACGGCTACACTTTATTAACCATTTTACCTTAACAACTTCATTTCAACAGTATTTGTAATATTTGTTCATTTTTGTATAATTTATTACAGCAATAGCATACATATACTAATTTCAATTATTGTAGATAATTATTTCAGAAATACCTAGGTTAGCGGTTAAATCAATTATCGAGGACATCATAATTTAACGCCACTCTTTTGTTTATCAATATTATTCATCTCTATTTATCTCTACAGAAGTTTAGAAGAACGAAAGTTAAACATGATCACTTCAGGCGTCGAATCATTCTTATAGAGCTATTTATATTAAAGGAATTATTGACTGTTCGATTATGTAGTTCACTATCTCTGATACATAAATAATCAGTCACTATTTTCACAATTATTTTTGGATATAAAACAGCAAAATTGTATTTCAAAGATGAAATAACCATGGAATAAAGTAACGTTATCTGCAATAATGCGATGTAATAAATAAATTGGTATAATATGTATAATTCTTTTAAACAGTTCACTGTTAATTTATTGTCTGTTTTCTTTGTACTCGTATTCCTTTAATGAACCATTTGTTTGATCGATTCATATAAATTGTAGGTACGTACCTACTTAGATCAGTCTTTGAATATTGCACGAACCCTTTTGTGTTTTATGCTTATAAATAAAACGGCGTTGCTGCTTGTCACACGAAAAAATATAATAAAAACAATATCCAGGATGAATGTTTTTCACAGATAAATATTAAATACACAGTAACAGGAAAATGTGCCCATGCGTATTGCCCATTTGATTTGGACTAAAAATAATTTTTTAATAAAAATGTGCAAGTTCCTGGAAATATGTATTTCCTGAACTAACTAACTAATGCAGAAAAGTATTTATACATTAGCGTTTTGTATAAAACGTAATAAACTAAACAACAGAATTAGAAAAAATTCGTTCCTGTATGGTGTTTATTTACTAACTTTGATTATATTTTATCTACCAACGCCATTCAGTATCGAAATAAAAAATATATAAAAGAAATAAAATGTAAGAAAAAAGAAAAATATAAACATACGTTTGAAAGTGAAAACAATTTCGATATATTCTGGTGTACATAATTTTCAATGCAGGATTCTTTATAAAAAGTTACTGCTGACCAATAGAAATATTGTGATGTTTCTGTCAGTGCGTACACAAAGGATGTAGAAAAGAGAATTTAAAGTTTATGGTTCGAAAATAATGCTTTGAGGAATCCAAGCGTAAGCGGCTTGTATAAAAGGCTGAAACGCTTTATACCGTTTTCGTACATTTATTTTCTTTGGAACAAGAAGAAAATTCACGGCACGATTTTTTAGGATTCCGAGAGAGAACATCGTTGGCATTCGTAACAAGAGACAATCTGTTTTGCATCGTGAACGACCTGAACGTCTTAGATAACTTTCCAAGTGATAATAAAAGAATAAAACTGGCGGATAAAAACAAAATGTGAAGTAACTCGGCAATTTTCTTCGCAACGGTTATCTGCACCACTCTCGAGCAATTCTCGCGAATAACATTTCAATACTGACCATTGGGGCACCCAGGGGGGGGGGGGGCAAGGGTCCCTAATACCCCCAAAGAAGGGGTTTTGTAAAAAGAAAAGAAAACTGCATTTTAAATAAATTCTTTAAATAAATTTTTATAATCGCCAAATAAATTTCATTGAATTGTCATTAAAAATATTTTCATCCATTAAACTCGGCTCTCCCCAAGATTAAATCCTGAATGCGCCACAGATAATGACTGAAAAAAAAAGAACAGATGTCTGTTTCTTGACTATGGGTTAGGGAAAAAATATTTTCTTTCTTCTTAATTTGGGTATAATATCCAACTAATTTTCCACTAATTTTGGAACATTTTCGAAACGCTGATTAGAAAAATTATTTGCGAAATAGGTTGTAGAAGACTTAATTATGTTCAGAGAAATGAAAATCAAGAACGCTTTTCTTTTTTAACCAGAAATAATGAAATGACGTTCGAAGTACAGTATTTTGAGCGTATTCCAAAAGTTCAGAATATTTGGCACAAATTCATAGAAAATCGTCTGAGAAGAGTCAAATTATCTTATCCAATTACGAGATTGCGCGTGACTTATGTGACTGCATTTTCGGGCACTTATATTATGGGAGGTCACGCCACTATTTGATCAGTCACGGCATCAATTGTTGTTGCAACACAGTTTATTATCATTTGTTTTTTATCACATGTACTTTTACACTTCCTGCTGTTATTTCAATATTAACGTCCGAGTGTGCGGCTTTTATGCAAAGCAAATGTGTTGAAACAAAGGAAGGACGTAGGTATGTATTTCGAAATTTTGAAAGACACGTGGCATCACATAATCAAGAAAGTGTCGCAGTAAAATGACCATCAATAATATTGTATGTTACTTCATCTGATAAAAGTGTGGTATTCATGACCTGACATCGTGTGTATTTATAATACAGCTGTAAATATTCGAATGGTTTCGAATGGTTTCGAATACGAATAATTTCTTCGAATATTCGAACATTATTCGAATAATTAGGAGTAAGGGGAAACAATAAAATCACTACTATTACTATTAATGAGTAAGGTGGCGTCTACAACGCGAATAATACTCTACAAATTTAGAGAAATAACGTTACAGTAATGGGGGAAGAAAATAAAATATTATTGTTCCATAAAATCGTTTATGAGGTTTTAACTTCCTACAAAAATGCTTGGTTATACAGTTTCAAACTTTATGTTGAAAATGCAGTCGCGTAGATCGACTACGAAACAGAATTGGGCATTATTCCAATTGTTTCGAGTAAATATATACGTATGTAACGTAATTATTCGGATACATTTTTTTTAGTATACTAGATTTTTAAAATAATAATTAGTGACTCTTTGCAACAAATTATTCCTTCTATTTAATCGAATAATTTATCAACACGTTCCCGTTTCAATATTTATAAATTTATCAAAGATTAATAAAGTTCCAAATTTATCGTTTGAAAAATAAATAATTGTGAAGGTCAATATGAAAAGAATTTCACGGTAAAGCGTGAAAAAATATTTCATGTTCATATTCCTATTTGGTACAATCCGAAATACTCCTAATTATTCGAATATTCGAAGAAATTATTTTGTAATTAGCTATTCTTACATATATGTACATGATACTTTCATTGCTCCATAATTTTCCGAAGAAGTTATGAATTATTGATCATTGTTCGAATCATGTGATACTTCAATGCATGCATCCCACGTTTTGTTCTATTATAAAACTTATAAAGGTTGCCCTACGTTGTTTCACACTTCATAGAGTAAAATAATGATCAAGTCTCTATCTCTTATTGCTTCACACGAACTTGTAACACTTTCAGTTGTACGTCCTTCACATTAAAAGATATGCAGACATATGGGGGTCACAAATTTATGCTACAAACTTTGCGTGTGTAATACTCATTCAAATAAACAGAAAAATTTTAGTAAGCATGGATTTGAAAAAACCTTCAACTTAAATTACCTTTTTTAATTCTCAAAGTACGATAAAATGCTAAGTTCGCATAGTCCACGGTTTGCACAATAAATTCTAAGGAGCAAATATAACGCAAAAGGAACTTTTTCTCAAGGTCATATTGAACTACAACAAATTCGATTTACGTTAGTGTCAGCTTCAAGATGAAAAAGATGAAAATAATATTGTGTCATTCCATGTAAAAAAGCAAGTTGGTCTCGAAAACACTCTGGAAGTATTGACCTTGAAAAAGATTTCCGTTTGCGTTATATTTGCTTTATGAAGGTATGATAAAATTGTGCAAATTAAATTGGCCCTTAACACTTTTCCGTATTTTCTAACTAAACTAAATAAGTTGTTCAGGCGTTCTGTTTCAGATGGACCACCCTATATACACAACAGACATATGTACCTACTTCCATTCATTGTAAGAGCTGTTGGATACGTCTACCGTCCATATGAATGTTTTATATGACTCAGCACGTCTCCTCGTCGAGGTACGTACTCAAGCTAACTTTTTTCCTTATTTCTGGACAAGAATCCAACATTTGTTGCCTCAATTCATCTAACAAGAAACAAGAGTAGTTGTCGATAGTCTACGTTCTTTAACCTTTTCTTTTACCAGTACTGTCTCTGCTAAATAAATACGTCCTACGTATTAGCTAGCAGCCGTTAGCTACAGAAGTGTCTTCTGTGACGAGATCCTAAACTGTTCAATTAAATCCCTAATTAAATCCCTAATTAAATCCCTCAATTGTCACCGAACATAGTAGTGTAAAAGATTTACTGCGACCATGCAGCAAATTCGTAGTGTCCAATTCAATTAACTGTCAATTTTATTATTTAAGCATTTCTTAATATTTAATTAAAACACCACTGCCCTGTGCACCATTTTCATCAAAGAGAATGACTTATGCCCTACACACGGTTAGCTTTTGAACCCATGTTGATTAATACCTTGCTCTTTTAATAAGCACTGCACAGTTTTTACTACGAATTTGTGAATATGAAACTTGCGTACGTAGAAACAGAGTGAATGTCTTAAATTAATACTTGCACCTAAAATAATGAATGTAAGTAGAGTACAGGTATAGTAGGGGAGAGATATTAGCACTTTATTTGAATTATTAACCAATGAAAATCACAATTCTTTATAATCTATTTCGGAGCCATATTGTTCTGAGGCATTAAGGATGTATTGGACCTATTTTCAAAATAGTGCCAAGTTGATGAAAATTTGTGAGATTGTCTTTTTTAATCTTCCTGATGTGCTCCAAAAATTTTAAACGAATTCATTAAACGGTTACTGAGTTATAACGATTTTAATTTTCACTGATTTTACACGTAGGTACTCTTATGGAAAGAGACGATCTTGACGGATAAACCATCTGAAAAAATGTTGAAGAAATAGTGCCAATGTTTTCAATTTTTTTGTACATGCAGTATATGGATAGATAAAAATATCTGCCGAGTTTCAATTGTTTTCACTACACCGTTTTAAAGAAATAAATTATAACTTGAGAAAATTGTGAATTCTGGGCATTTTCACTGTCAAAAGTTTAGCAAATAATGCTTGAGAAAGCATTTGTAAAGTGAAAAATACCTTCGTAGGATTAAAAATAAGACTCCAACTGTCGTACGAATTTCTTACATCTAGATTTGCTATGCGTAAGACGTAGATATTCAAGTATTTCAAATTTCATATACTTTTGTCTGATATTGTACGTCCGATACATCCTTAAACGTATACGTTGATATTCAGTGGGTTAAAAGTTATTTTTTAAAGCTGATCTTTTGTTTCCCGTGTAAGTAAATGATTTTCTTCTATTATGTATACTATCTCTAGTATATTAAGTTTAATAAAACGTCCTAGTTTTGCAATAATTTTTTGTACGTAATATACCATGATCTAAAATGTTTCCCCGTGTTTGTCGTACAGTACCGACCATCCAACTGTCGTGCAGTACCGATCAACAGATTCTGTCAACCAGTAGAGACCAAATTTTTTTGTTCATTTAGCCAAATGTTCATTTAGCCTTCCTTCTACCTTTCACCGCAGAAAAATAGAGTAAATAAGGATAGGTATGATAACCTAACAAAGAGGAAGCTATGATTTAATGAAGCAGTTATTCAGTGTGTTATTTGCAAACAGAGTTGGCCATTAACTAAAAAAAAAATTATGTAAATAAGGATCAAATAAAAGTTACTTTAACTTTAGATTATTCGACGAATAAAGTTAATTCTTTTATTCGATGAGAATTTATTCGACGAACAAAGTTAATTTTTTTATTCGACGAATAAAGTTAATTTGTTTTATTCGTTATTCGAAATTTTATTTAATTCAAAATTTTGGCCATCTCTGTTTTCAGGGAATCATTTGACAAAGATTGGTTGAACAGATCAGGAGAATATTAATTATTTTACTTGCGAGTTTGTACAAATAAAATTTTAAAAAAATCTTGTATTGTACTAATTAAATGTCTTTTTATTAACATTCTTAATCATTCAGACTTAAAAATCTACTAATTTAATAGTTGGTCAGTACTGGACGACAATTTTTCGTTTCCTAGAAATTACAACTTTTTTACTTTAGCGAATTATCAATTCTTATTATTAAATTTCACGAAAATAATTTCCCTCCTTTTACCATGTTCCATCTATACTATAAACAAGTTTTTGAATTTCTGATTTTTATCGACTCTACCCCAAGATATAACAAAAAAAAAACTTAGAACGGTCGGTAGTGCACGACTCTCCCCTATAGGTTACTGATGCATTCGTTAGAGGTAGAATCAATTCCTGGAATTTTATCTGATTTTCATCCGTCGTCTTCTGCGAGATCATATCGCGTTCGTGTAGTTGCAGCAGTTGTGATACATGCGCACAGATATTCCCCACATGTGCATAGCGTGACTCATGCCGTTCCAAAGGCAGCGTAACGTAACATTATTGTAACATAATCGCTTATACATGTTATTTCCACATACCGAGCCGCAACTGAATTACAGGAACGTTTATCGCAATAATGTGTCAGAATTTTATGCCGCGCATACACCTGACGATAGGATTAGTCGTTTTCTTCAGGGTTACATTTAATGACAGCATGATGTGTCTTCGCTGAATCTCACCATTACTCGACCGTCTTTGAATTCATTAGTCTTCCTTTTTATTGCTGTGACTTTTCTGATCCTTATTGTACATTTCACGTACAGTTCTAAATTCGTATTACTACTATTATTATCAGTACTATCATCATCGTCGTTGTCTCTTTTTACAGTCGAATTACTACTTGAATCTGTTACTACGATGCACAGTGGTCCCAAATCGTCAAAAGCTGGACAAAATTGAATTTTCGAAGTAACAGCTTTTTGCTATTATAGCAGATTTGTTGTATATATATATATATATATATATATATATATATATATATATATATATCAGTGCATCAAATGCCGCTTGAATTTCTTAAATATATTGATTGGTTATTGAGATATAGGTCGTCAAAGTTGACGAAATTTTATGCTCCTTAATGTCTTGAAAATGGGAACATGTTTAAAGATGTATTGGACCTATTTTCAAAATAGTGCCAAGTTGATGAAAATTTGTGAGATTGTTCTTTTTAATCTTCCTGATGTGCTGCAAAAATTTTAAACGAATTCACTAAACGGTTACTGAGTTATAACGATTTTAATTTTCACTGATTTTACACGTACTCTTATGGAAAGAGACGATCTTGACGGATAAACCATCTGAAAAAATGTTGAAGAAATAGTGCCAATGTTTTCAATTTTTTTGTACATGCAGTATATGGGTAGATGAAAATATCTGCCAAGTTTCAATTGTTTCCACTACACCGTTTTAAAAAAATAAATTATAACTTGAGAAAATTGTGAATTCTGGGCATTTTCACTGCCAAAAGTTTAGCAAATAATGCTTGAGAAAGCATTTGTAAAGTGAAAAATACCCTCCTAGGATTAAAAATAAGACTCCGACTGTCATTCGAATTCCTTACATCTAGATTTACTATGCGTAAGACGTAGATATTCAAGTATTTCAAATTTCATATAGTTTTGTGTGATATTGTACGTCCGATACATTCTTAATATGTCAGAGAATGTTTATATGAAAAGATCCATATGTGAAACAGTTGACAATTAAAGTAGGTGTTATAAACATAAACTTTCCACAGAAACAAAGTAAAATATCTTTGAATTTACAATTGTAATTCCTTTCTCAATGTGTTATAAATCTAAGTCATGTTTTAATAAACCGCAAGGAAAACAAATATGAGTGTCACCGAGTGTCACTCTGTAACAAGTTTCTTGATATAAAGTAACATGTCAAGTTTGATATTCAATTGAGAAAATTTGTGGTTTTTTAAGATATTTAAATTTAAAGTGCCAAGTGTATTTAGTATATGAATAAAACAGCATTCGTTATTTGAAACAACACTTATAATCCATACTTTTCTTTTATTATTTTCGACAATATGCTTGAACTACGTCACCTACTAAACGCAGAAATGTTGAGTTTTTTCAATTGAATCTGAAAAAATAAAATTTTCAAAATAATTTTTAAAAAAATGTTGAAATTAACGTCATATTAAATTCGACATTCTAATTATACCGTTTTAGTAAAAAATCGGAAAATAATCAATTTTCACAAAAATTACCTTGAAAACGTTTATTTCAGTGATATTAGATCCGCCATTTGGTTTTTTGCAATTTTGACTTCAGATTCGTAATCAGCGACCTCGAAAACTGTAGGATACCAAGTTCAGACCAAATTTGATAAGTTTCTGATATACGCGTCCGCCATGCTGGATTCGCCATTTCGTTTAAAAAATTTTGAATTTCAGATTTGTAATCAGCGACACCAAAACCCCCCGAGCACCAATTTTCGACTAAATTAAAGTACGTTTTGAGGGGTTTGGAACCACTGTGCGCTGCCCTGTGCGAATGTTGCGTTCGCTTGTATTCTTTGATTAAGCATTAAGCGGTTTTACAGTTGTACATCTTTATTCATACACGCTAAGGAGGCTGTTGCGTCGCCACTTTAATGGATGGAGCCACGGGGTATGTTGGTCTGCTTCTAACCGCTGAAATATTGAGCGCACCTTAGCAGCAGGGCAGCTCCTCCAAACGCATTCTAAAAGCGACCAGATTGTCACGCTGTGCGTTAACAAAATACGTGAACCACGCGTAGATACTCTTCGGGATTTTTCACTCGAGACACTTTTGTTGCACGTGACTGATATTTTTTAAACTATCGTCATCTTCATATCAAATGAATATATCTGAAATTCCCTTGTGAAAAGACCCTTAGGAGAGACCGGGGCTGGTTGTCTCAAGGGGTAGGTTGACTAATTGTTAATGACTTTGCACCGACTTTGCATGCTCTACTGCAGAAACATTTACTGTAGAAAGAAGTCAATTTTACTATGCCATGCATTTATGTCCGACCCCGCGATCGCACGTTTTTTAACAGTTATCAGCGTTTGTCGAAAAATTGACTATGTATATATAAGTAAATATTTTTTCTTAAAGATTTTATTTTTTCACGTTCTATAGGTATAGTTACAATAGAATAAATGTTAAGGGATTATTTTAAAGTTTGTTTATTAGACGACCTATTGGCATAATATTTTTGTTTATATATAAATAATTGAAGGTTATATATAGGGTTTATAAAAAAACCGATTTTTGAAAAAACCGGTTTTCGAATTTCACTATTCCCAATAAACCGGTTTTTGAACTGTCACGAAAAAATGTAATTAAAATAGTAAATAAATATTTTTGGTTATTTTAAAAAAATTCAGTTTCCTTAATATTATGGAATTACAAAAATATAACAAAATAAAATATACTGTATCTATACAAAACCAAATAAAAACAAAATTAAAGTCCGTACGAATACGTACAATTTTTGAGTTCATCTAATATTTATGAACCTACAAAACTAAAACGCAATAAAATAGACTGCATACAAAACCAAATGAAAAAAAATCTAAAATAACTAAAATCCGTACAAAATATAAATCTTTTAAAATGTGGTACCAAATTATAAATCTTTATTCCATTTCGTTTTTTTTTCCTGAAAATATGAACTCACGAAGATTAGTTTTACAGTAAACCTACTACAATTTGCTTTTGTCCAAGGCGATTTGAAGCCAAAATGTTAACGTATTTAATTACATAATTAAATCATTTTTTTCATATTAATTCTAGTATATAAAACCGGGTTTTTAAATTTAAAACCCGGTTTTCAATTTTTATAAATTTTTTAACCGGTTTAAATTTTATAAACCGGTTTTTAACAACCGACAAACCCTAGTTATATAGATTATTGAAGTGAAAATGATCGGTCGGGGCTGGTTGACTAATAAGGTTTAAATTGTTATTTTGTTATTCATAAAGCGATTTTTATTTTTTTTTGTTTACAGGGTCTGGCCGGGTAAGCATAGGGAAAACGGCCCCAGCACCAATTTTATTATTTATGTGTACCAAATAATGCCCTTTGCCTAAAAAAACACTGAGATAAATTTCAGATCTCTACCCCCTTTCGTTAGGGTGATATGGGGATAACAACTCTAAACCTTCCACTATGTTATAAATACATTATAATTAATGTTTAAATTGAAAAAATTTTCAGCTTATTATTAAAATATGAAAGTAAGAAATTAATATTTTATAATGAAACAACTCTTGTGACATTGTGTTATTTTATTACCACTGAGATAAGTTACTAATAACAATTTCTTAACTGACTGTACCCACATATAGTCAACCTATCCCATACTGTAAGTCAACCAACCCCGATCATGGGGCTGGTTGACCAGCATGGAAGGTGTTAGAAAAACATTAAAATACCTTAATTGTTGTTACATTGAGTCAACATTAATAATTTAATCAGATAGCCAAATATACTAACCGGTTTAATGATATTTTGCCCATATAATTTATTAAAAATCAAAAACTGAAAAACTGGCCTACCATCCTCGGTCTCCCCTCCCCTACTGATTTATTAAGGGCCCCATACACGTTGAGGTCTGCATCGATACAAGTTGCAAGTATCAATATCGCGATACAAATCTCAACGTGTATTTGACTGTCTCGGTATCGATGTATCGGTATCAGCTGGTATCGTCGCCTGTAACAATGCACTGAAACGTCGATACCTCGAGCGCGCAACTGATACGAATATCTACATGTTTCAGCGTATGTGTTGTTGTCTCTCGTAGATATCGCGCTACCAAGGTTCACTTTTTTTTTATAGACAAACACTTTTAGATGTTTTAGATGCAACAACTGAGATATAAGTTTAGCACTTAACTCTTCGTGGTCACGCGGTGTGTGTCGCACACCAAGAGCAATTTTCGAGTTCAAATGTCGCGCCTTTATGATTTCCAAAGGGGATTTTTCGCGCGAATAAAAAATCTTTTTTTTCCACAACCATGGAAAGTCGCTCTTTTTCTACAAATATCATCGTATCAATATTTACATTTCTAGAAGAAGACTATTACGAATGTACAATAGGGTGGCCCTTATTTTCAACCTGCGATTTATTTCGCTAATATGGTTCCATTTCATAAAAAATAGTCCCTGAAAAAGATTATTGCAATCGGACAACAGAAACGGGCGTGGACCAGGTCTTAAAGTTTAGAATTCATCAATAATTGGATTTTGAAGAATTTCTCAAAAATGGTAAGCCCTATCAAAATTTTGTTCAAATAATATTAAAAGAGCATTCAAATTTCTACAATTATTGTATATATAAGTTTTTCGTGCTTCCAACCATTTTTTAGATAATACCGTTTGAATATAGAGAGGTCCGCAGCTCGCACGTCTCACCTGTACGGCGTGACGTATTGCCTATACGCGCGTAGTGCTAACCTCTCTATATTCAAACGCTATTATCTAAAAAACGGTTGGAAGCGCGAAAAAGTTATATATACAGTAATTGTAGAAAATTGAATGCTCTTTTAATATTATTTGAACAGAATTTCGATAGGGCTTACCATTTTTGAGTAATTCTTCAAATTGAAACCATTGCTTAATTCTGAACTTTAAGGCCTGGTCGGTACCTTATCCTGTTGTTCAATTGCAATAAACTTTTGCAGGGACTATTTTTTTATCAAATGGCACCGTCCTAGGGGGGGGGGGGAGCAAAGAAATATAAAAAAAAATCGACACGTATAAATAAGGGCCACCCTAATGTATAATGATCACTTAAAATTTAAAAAATTCAAAAATTCGAAAATGGTGACTCAAAAATGACGCTGGGGTGCAGTGGACCCCATGTGACCAATTTGTGATGATAAGAAGGTGTGACCACGAAGGGTTAAGAATGTTACTCAGAAATTGCATGAACTGAACTGATGTCTCATGATTCGGTCTCAACGTGTATATGTTATTTGATACTTGCCAGAAATCTCAGCCACAAGTATCGCGATCTGCATCGGTACATGTAGCGACGTGTATGGGGCCCTTTATTTCACATTCCGCGAAAATTGACGTGGGGCAAGTGAGTTTTTGTTGCACATCATACATTATTTTTTATCCTTAATTAACTCCAACTTATTAGCTCGTCAGGCAAACAGAAATCTCTTGCTCGATACTGCACTTATAAAATACAGAACTTTGGATTAAGACAGAATATAGTACAGTGATTTCCAAATGAATAATTCATTTATGTGCGCGAATCATGAATTCTTCCACTTTTACAAGATTTAATGATATCATTACGTAACTTTGATTTAAATTTTGTGCACGCTTGAAAGGCATACTTCGAGTTAATGAATGAAATCTCTTCATTTCTTTTTACAAGCTTTTATTCTAAAGGTCATGGTGGAAGTAGCATTTTGAAATTACAGTTCTTCTAAAATCTAAAGGAACAACAATTTATACAAGAGACTTTATTATGGTGTCTGAATTTTTGATCACGTTAACCGTCGGGAGCAGATTTTCAAGATAAATTCTTAAAAAAAAAAAGATAAAAAATATTTATCATGCAAGAAATCGATAAAATCGTATTTTTCAACATAAAAATTGTATTATTTTTCTCTCTCGAAAATCTGCTTCGACCGTTTCGACGCAAAGAAATTCTTAAAGTTTGCACAAGAATTAATGTGCAGAGCCACTCAACAATCAGTGGCTGCCGCCTTTAAAAAAACAAAGGCGAAATCATGATTAATATATCGACCCGCGGAAACACAGCTGGGCTTCGATATGAGTGCGAGTGAGA
Source organism: Andrena bucephala (assembly GCA_947577245.1). NCBI lineage: Eukaryota > Metazoa > Arthropoda > Insecta > Hymenoptera > Andrenidae > Andrena > Andrena bucephala. Next base: position 27,760,586 of record OX387717.1, on the reverse strand, counting down.
CGAATCTGGAGCGAGTAGGAAAATTATACGAGGCTCCCGAGCCAGTCAAACATCTACATGCCACTGCTTGTGTGAGTGGCCATTATCTTGATCGCTTATTTTGATTTTCTTTTTCATTAAAAAGTATTCCACAAATATTGTTCCAACTATGAGTTCCTTAGGATTTATATAAAAAAATTAACTGTACCTATTTGCGTACCTATGTATTCTCATAGTTCTCTCAGTGTTCTCATTATTTTAATTATGTCTTCTATCCTAAGTTCACTAAGTCGTAAAAGATGAGCTGATTATTCATACTTTATATTAAATGAGGCACTGAGAGCAAAAACGGGGTAACAGACATTGAAAACAAAATAATTTTCCCTATTTTATATGATTAGTACAGCCTATTGGAATACATTATTGCTCCTAACACAATTTTGTAAAAAATGTGTGTTAGTCCGTTTTTGCTCTCAATGCTTTAAGGGGGGAGGTCTACCTAGAACGGTTAAAACAACATGCTTATTTGGGAATTTTTTCTAGATAAACCGATAAATTTTTATTATTAAACATTGGTCTATTGGAAAGAGTACATCTTACGGATATTTCAAAGTAAAAAGTTTTGGAAGGTTTGTAAGTTATAGACGATGCCCAAGAGTCCTTTTTTAAGCGCACTGCGCTGACAACCGTAGCTCGGTGCACGATCATCCAAAATTGAAAATTCGATTTCTTTTTAGATAATATATGAAATTATCTAGGCACTATGGGGCCCCAATTTTGGAAAAATTATTCCGAGACAAAGTGGCGTCTGTGCAAAGTTGAAGCATCGATATTTGCCAAAAAATCACTCGTTTTTCGAGTGTGAAAAAAAATTTAGGCAAAAAAAAACTCCCGATAGCGCTTAGATTTTTAACCCTGAAATAAGCCTGCAAAGACTGTAGTAAATTGGTTCATTAATTTTTTAGTTATGTGTGTCACCGACTTTGGAAACATGATTTTGAGGAAAACGCGTTTAAAGTTTTACTTACACGCGCATAACTTTGTCAATTTTGGTCGGATTAACTTGACACTTTCAGGGAATACTTTCAAGGCGTTGTACTTCAAGAAAATATAAAAATCGAAAAATCGATTTATCGAAAATTTCTAGATAGGCCTCCCCCCTTAAATATTAAAAGACTGTTACAGAATACGTGTTGATTAGGTGACGCGTCGTTTCACTAAACTGCTCGTTATTATATCCTATTACGATTACCACCATTGTTGCTTTCCACACAGTTGTCACTTCTGCGTTGGTCACAGCTCCGACTCAGCGCTAGGGGGTGCACTTTTTAAAGAGTACGGAAAAAGAAATGGCGGACATACGTATATTTTTCAGTGTTCACTTCCACTGTGGTATAAAAGGATGTGGTACCGCTATCATTGCCGCTATTATCGCCAGAGTGTTTGCCGTGGACTGTTCTTCTTTCTGACTCAACCTGCAGTCGCCGAGGTTTGAGCCACGATTTTCCTCGTGGCTTGGCAAGCTTCCACGAGGAGACGCGAAGAGCTGTAGGGTCGACTTAAAAATAGGCTATTGGCTTGTCCTTAAAAGTACGCGTTACTTGCAGGTTCTCACGCAAGAACCGAGGCCATCAATTTCTTTCGGCGCAACGGAAATCGTATTACAGTGAAAGGATTTCCATAACGATAGATGCGGAACGGCACTCTTATGGTTACAGAACGTAGAACTATGGGTAGAATTTCTGATAAATACTTGTACTGAAAGGACATTTTAAATCCTTGCAACGATGTACAGGGTGTATAAAAAGTGATGGACGCCGCTTTCAGAGGTGAATCTACACCTCTGGATCAGTGGAAATTTATAAAAAAAAGCTTGCCGCAAAATTGTTTATAATATTGTCCATAACACCTAAAGGATTAAAAGTGTTACGAAAGTCGTTAGCGCTATAGAAAATGTAGGAAAATTATTTTCTGAAAACAGTCTTTGGCATCGACCTTCTGTCCATTTCTGTTACGTTTTATCAGCTGTTCTGAACATTCACGATATTCCAATCGAATGCTTCCTTCACGTTTTATTCTTACTATTCAGAATTAAGACAGCCTCTACAGTAGTTGTTCCCACTTAAGGGGTCATTCTGGTAATCACGCCGCAAAATTCGGCAACATTCAGGGTTCTTTTCTCAGTGAATACAATGAATAACTATGTCAAACTTTATTTTCATTTATTAAGCTACTTATAACGTATACGGAACAATTTTTTATATACGTGACTTTGAACAGAAATACGTCCCTGGCGGGAGTGATTTAAACTCATAGACTCATCTAAAACAAAAAGACTAAACTGATTCATAATCATTATGAGTACCGCTGTTGCGGGTGCCAGAATTAGCCACGTAAGTCAAAATTTAACAAAATTGCGCGCATTCAAACTTCAAGTCTCGAAATTTTCCATTTTTACTTGAAGTTTGAATGCGCGCGAGTTTGTTAAATTTTGACTTACCTCGCAAATTCTGGCACCCGCGAGAGCGGTACTCGTAATGATTAAGAATCAGTTTGTTTTTTTTTGTTTCAGATAAATCACTCCCGCCGTCTTTTCAAAGGCGCAATTTTTAACTCCGGATAACATTGAAAAAACGCAATTAAAAGTGTATAAAAAAATTCTTCCGTATACATTATAAGGAGCTTAATAAATGAAAAAAAGTTTTAAAGTTATTCACATTGAATTCACACAGAAAAAAACTGAATGTTGCCGAAAATGTGTACATATTGTGGATTTTTTTACAAGTCAACGGTTTGATGAAGATTTCCCGTTTTTTTAATATCTTTACATTGTATTATAAACTACTTATAAAAAAAGTTTCATTTACAAAACTATTGTTTTTTGGAAGTTATGGATACATATCCGAAAGTCTCTCGATTTTAGACGGCTAAACGGTGGCCCTGAATAAAGCTGTATGTCGTGTCTGAAATCAAAAACAGTAAAGTTTTCTTATAAAATGAAAATATGCAAAAAGAAAAAATCTGATTTTTGACACTTTCAAACGGTTATACCCCCTTGACACTGTTCGATTAACCAAACAGTTGGTTAGACGGTGTTCACCCAATCGAGTTTCTACTGTAATGTGTTTTCCAGATTATCTGTAACACAGAACTGAGGATTACGAAGAGGTTTCGTAGTGGCCATGCTCAATGTTATATGTGAAAAGGCATTAGTGACGAATTTTCAGGAAAAACGAAGCAATGACTCTTGAGCGGAAACATACAGATAAAGTTGAAGCCAATGGAATACCTGTAACATCATAGTCGAATGAACCGCACGGCTGCTCAAACCTAGCAAACTTGAAATGCGGCAGGAGGGACATGGAGGGGTGCTGTATATTCAAATTACGGGGTGACCCTTCTCGAAAACTTGACGAAGGGGAAAGGGGAATTACCGTGTATAAGCCAGCAGGCTTGCTTCTCTAAAATCAATAGGAGCGCTCCGAACTCGTGTACTCTGTTCAGCTTGCCGAGGCTCGCTTTGAAAATTCGAATCTTCCGCTGCCATGAAATTTATGTCGGAATGAACACTCGACGCTATTCGAGTAGTAATTTAAGGGAGTTTTCAAAAAAGGGTTCACGAACAACAAAATGGAAGGCATTGAATGAAAAAGAAAAAAACGACGAATCTGTTCTAGTGGAATAAACAGTTCAAATTTGTTTACATTTCTACGAAATTGGTGTTGAAAATTTATGTCGTGTACGAACAGCGTAATAAACACTTTAGTAAATTACCTAATTAAATAGGAAGCGATTCAACGATCTATACATTTTGCACGCGTGGAAACGTGGCTTAAAAACGCTTTTTCGTCGCTGCTGTTTGAGAAAGGCGATCCCTTTTTAAGTGCTTGACATATGTGACGTGCTCTGGTAAAAAGAGGCTAAGGTGCGAAAACCACTTTTCGAGATAAACGCGTTTAAAGTTATGCACTCCGTAGTGGGGTTGTATGTTTCGTTTTCAGCTGTTTTCTCTTGCGTTTCGATGTTTGTATTTCCAGCTGGATGGTGTTATGTATTTCATTTAACGTTGATCAGAGTATGTATGCACATGTGGTCCGCTGTATTCTTGGGCATAACATTTCGTAAAGATCTGTTAATTTCTTCATTGCTATATTTGACAGTTGATTTTCACGAATAATGTTTCAAAATCGTCAAAATCGAATTCTTCGCACTTTAACCCCTTCTTATCAGAGCACGTCACATATGTATGTTTGCCAAGCGGTGCACCTGTAGAAACCTGCAGCTTAAGGGATTAATGTTTCAGTTGCATGCTCCACTTCATTGACCAACAATTGATCGTATGAGTACAATTTTTAGAAGCAATAAGGAAACTGGAAAATGTAGTAAAATACAACTGAAACTTGTTGAATATAAAACAGATATGACCATACAGCTGCAAAATCATCACACAAGAAATTATTATCACACAGAATGTATTTTCAATTCTCCAGCCGTCGAAATAGTAAACACAAACATCCTCTGAAAAAAAATATTGCTACACCATTCCTTATGATATAGAAGACGCTTCGTCACCAATAACACTGTCCGACACGATTTTTGGTCCGCAGGGTGATTCTTGCATAGTTTTTCGCCCTGAACACGAAACCGCAAGCAGAATTGCTCTATCACCCTCAGCTTTTGAGAAAATCGATTTTTAACAAAACTGCAAATTTTCAACTTTGAACATCTTTTGTGTCGAAACGGTAATAGTTATTCGGTTGCTTGTTGCGTCAAATTATTCTATTAACCCTCCCGAATACAACAATATAAGTTACTATTGCATTATAATCATTTAAATATGTTTAAACACCGATCAAATGGAAAATGACACCCGAAATGCACCCATTTTTGAAGATATCTTTCAATTTATTTCCAAAACTAATGGTCTAGGAAAAAATCTGACCATTCCACGCGATGCAACAGACATTTTTCCTTCGGAAATCATCAACAAAAGTGATATGTCACGTTTTGTTTTCAATACAGAAGCGAAATAGTTTGGCAAAACGTGCGGCGTCGACAGTGGTAGTCAACGGCGGCGCGCGATCCACTGCCGCTCAGCGTAACACAATCGGTTAACGCGCCTGACTACCACTGTCGACGCCGCGCGTTTTGCCAAACTATTTCGCTTCTGTATTGAAAGCAAAACGTGACTTACCACTTTTGTTGATGCTTTCCGAAGGAAAAACGTCAGCTGCATCGCGTGGAATGGTCAGATTTTATTCTAGATCCTTAGTTTTGGGAATAAATTGAAAGATATCTTCAAAAATGGGTGCATTTTGGGTATCCTTTTCGCTTTGAACGTTGTTTAAACATATTCAAATCTCCATAATGCAATAATAATTTATATCGTTTTATTCGGGAGGGTTCAAAGAATAATTAGAGGCAAGGAGCAACCAAATAAGTATTATCGTTTCGACACAAAAGATATTGAAAGTTGAAAATTCGCAGTTTTTTTCAAAATCGAGTTTCCCAAAAGCTGAGGGTGATGGCGGCAAACGGTTTGCGGATTCGTGTTCAGGACGATATACTCTACAAGCATCACCCAGTGGATATTGCGGAACAGAAAAAAAGTTTCATTTTGTTGAACTGTGTAATCATAACATTCAAATATTAAAAAAAATTGTCTCCTGATTCAATGGTAAATGACTAACAGTTAAATAAATTAAATTCCGTCAAATAATTATATATCTGTCTCCAGCAAGATAAACAATAACAGCCTTTGTAAAATGCTATCGTTTAATAATTGCAGGTCAGAGTACATCGAACTTTTGCCTCTAAAAAGAAGACATTCTGTTGTAAAAAAGAACAGTAACGCAAGGTTCCCCATAAGGGAATCTATGACGGTGTGCAGTTTTTTCTCCGGTCAGGAGGCAAACATTTCGCGATCGCGATCCCGCGCGTCGCGTCGGTGAGTTGTCGTCCGTCGACAGGTTCCAGTCGAAACAGGATCTGACCAAGGAGGGCAGTTTTCTCGCGGTGGCTGCTGATCCTTCTCCACGTTTCTGTCCCCGTACTTTTTTACTTTTACGACGGATACCCTCGTAAAAGCGACGCGCACGGCCGCGGCGCAGTTTCACGCAGCACAACGGGGTATAATCGTTCAGCTCCGAGCACCTAATTTCCAACTTTCTTCCGTGGAATCAGCCGCCTTCTGACCCAGGACTCGGAATTAGGAAGGCGCTGCTCGAGAAATTCTGGCCCTCGGCAAACTACTACGTAAGGGCTTGCTAGCAAGGTGGCTTTTAATCGGCTTAGAACCGTCTATTTGCTGGTGCGCTGAATTTAAGCGGGTGAACTATCGTCGGACGTTAAGCGCGCTGTTTACCAGCTAGACTCCATTGTTGGTTTATGAGAAAAATATTTTGTAAAATCTGTAGTTACGAAATTAAGGGGTGAGTGGTTAATTATAATTAGAATGAAGTAGCTGCTATTAAGGGGGAGCCATATTTAGGACGCTAGATATAAAGTGATTTTTGGGATTTTTTTTCTAAGAAACTGTTGAACGAATCTTTTCCAAACTTTCAGGGTATTTTGGTTCATATTCAAACAATCAAAATTAATTTTTACGTTACAAAGTGATCGGTAGAAATGGAGATATATGAACACGTTTGTTAGGACTCGCGCGCCGAAGTTGTAAATTGGCGATAGTAATGGTGGCCCCATTTTTTCCCTGAAATAAAAAAAACAAGGATTTTTTTATTTCTAGTATAATTACACTGTCGATAAACCTAAGATATATATAATTAAATTGAATTGAACAACTCTTTTTCCATAAATAGTACGAAATATCTTGGGGCAGAATCGTAACTTTTTCTTTGAAGTCCCACCAATTTGCCAACTTTTAACTTTTTTTTCGTTTGTTAGGTTCATCGACATTGTAATTATACTAGAAATAAGAAAATCCTTGGTTTTTTTATTTTAGGGAAGAACGTGTTCATGTATCACCATTTCTACCGTACACTTTGTAACGTAAAAATCAATTTTTATTGTTTGAATGTGAACTAAAATACCCTGAAAGTTTGGAAAAGATCCGCTTAACAGTTTCTTAGAAAAAAAATTCCCAAGAATCACCTCATTCCTAGCCGTCCTAAATAGGGCTCCCCCCTTAAGGGGGACCGCCACCCTGAAGCCACTAACAAAAAACAAAGTTAAGGATATTTTTGTTCGTATAAATAAAAATATAGAGCTTGGATATTTTATATAGTTTTAAAGCAATCTTTATTTTGCTAGAATTTTTTTTTTAAATTGTACAAAATGGCTTCCCGTAGTACTGCAAAAAGAGACTGGATCATCTCAGAAGGAAATACAAAAGAGATATATAAACTGGAATACATTATCTTCCACGTAGTGTAGGATTTTCTCAAAATTCGAATTATTTTGGATATTATAGCAGTTTGAAAAATGTACTTTAATTTTTTACATAAAAATTTGCACAGAAATGCTTGTAAAAAGTTGAATAATTGAAATATCAAAAAAATTCTACGCTACATGGAGGATAATATATTCCAGTTTATATATCTTCTTTTATTTTGTTCGCGACCATTTTGTATAATTTTTCAAAAATAAAATTTCCAGCAAAATAAAGATTGCTTTAAAATTATATAAAAATTCAAGCTCTATATTTTTATTTATACGAACAAAACTTTGTCTATTGTTAGTGGCTTCAGGGTGGGTTCCACCCTTAAGTTGTTCAGAAATAAACACTGGATTTTTAGTATTATTATAGTAAAAAAGTAAAAAGATTATTATAGTAAAAAGATTGAATAGAAATGTTTTATGTAAACCAACGCGACCTCTATCAAATTCAATGCAGCTTTCAATGTGTTACAAAATGGTGAGTTCCATTTTTTGAAAATTTCGCCGACAGCGAATCGATGAATTGTGTCAAAAGGCACTTTCAACGGCTTTTGTAATGTTGAATCGTCGCTCGTGAATAGAATTACAAATGTGTGAAAAGATTGTAATGGTGGCCCCATTTGATTGATTGATTGAAACTCGTAAAATAGGTAAATATGAAAATAGGTAAAAATAGGTGAGTTACATGTTAATGCCAAATTTGTAGTTTGTTTTTGAAAAACCTAGTAACTAAGAAAAAGTTAGTAAAATTTACGATAATTTAGTTAAGATTTACTTATTGAATTAGAGCATAACGTTTGGTGATTTTAAACCTTTTTTAATTTTCACTGAAAGAAACTGCTTATAAAACTTGACTTTTTACACTATAATAATGACAAAGGTGTTGGCTTTAATTTTGGAATAATTGAAATTGAAACTGCTTTGCGATTTTTTATTATGTTAAGTAAAAATCTACATATGACAACAAAAAAGTTTCGAATTAATTTCGAAACTAATGCATCTCGTCATGGATCTGCTATTTGCAAAATTAGGTACTATTAGTAACAAATTATGATACAGTAATATTCGCGTTAGGTGGATATTATTATGCAGCATTGGAAATGTATTTGACCCCCGATTTCGCTCGTGGACATGGCACATGGCATTCGTTTAAATACATATAATTATTCGAAAACGAAACGTTTCCCCAAGGTGGCACGTATGTCACATGGACAAGCATGAAGGTGAGTATAAATGAGTTTTTTGTTGAAATCCTTTAATGCATTTTGGGGTATTGCGAGTCATACAAATTTTTCCAAGAACGGATTACAAGAAAAATCGATATAACTAACAAATACTAATCATAAGGTACATAAATTATACGTCATGTGAAAGCGCTATTTTTTCACCTAATTTTTTAGAAGAAGAATCATTCAAATATATTTAATCATGAAAAAATTATAACCATTTTTTCTGTACTTTGTATAATGAATACTTTCACCCCTACCTGCATATTTCTTTGAAGCTAGAATAGAAATCTAATGCCCATATTGATGACCGTTCAATAGAACTACAACCCTGAAAAAGTAGAAGAAAATCCATCTTGGGTAATTCCAAACTGAATAACGTCCTTTATTCTACGTTTTATTCCACTTTGCACCGTGTAGTGGTTATTTAAGGGGTCTCCCTACTTTGACGACTAGAAAAGAAGCTCGGTATTTGGGATTTTTTTAAGAGAAACCCTCAAATTATATTAATTGCAAACCTTACGTCTATATTTTTATATATTTACGCAACATTTTAAGAAAAAATTCATTAAAAAAACGGTACCTAAAACTTTAAACGTGTTTTTCTCAGAAAGATTGTTTTTCGAATTTGTTAGCATGATATCTCAAAAACCAATCACCCGATTTACTTCAAACCTGGTATATATACCTTCAGTAGATGTCCCATTCTCGTTGTTACTAAAGCTAACTTGGTTCTTGCAAAATTAGACTTTTGCGACTTAAAAAACAGCGAATTTTTTTCAGAAATCAATTTTTCTTTAACTTTTCAGTATTTCTTAATTAATCTACATAGTTCAGACGATAACCACACTCATACAGATACACCTACACAATTTTTTAAATATTCAATTTCAGACAACAACAGCTGATTTTATGCTAACCATGCGCATATGATTTTTGTAAGGCGCTCTATTTGAAACACTATAACTCCGGATATAACCACTATTTCTGCACACAACTTTTTTTTCATATTCTCTAAAGATTGTCAAATAAAGCCACAAAGCTGGAAGTAAATATATTTAATGGTTCTCGTTTAAAAAATTCCCAAATTTCGCATAATTTTTCGTCCGTCAAGGTAGGGAGACACCTTACTGTCACATTTATTTAACGACGCCCTGTATACGAAGATACATCATACAGAATACAAATCCCTATGCATTCTATTTTGTGCTATAGAATCATAATGCACATCACGTGTCACAAATAAAGCATTAAATTACTATTCCCATTGTACTGCAATGAGAAACAGAATCGACGATTGACTAGATTGCAGGTCTATCAAGATCCGAACGCGAATCTTGCATTTATCGCATGTCTGCTTTAATCAATCACGCTATATGTACATGGTGTCGACGAATTCTTTCTGTCTGCTGAGTCCCATGCCTGGTAATGGCTGTCCCCTATAACGTGTACAAAAATATCTGACCAAGGGAGCGCGAAGCTGGTAGCAACGAAGCATGAAGTACAGAGAAAACTGTTCGTGTGATTTTATTGGTTTGTTGCAAGCAACGTTGGTATGGGACTCTGTTAGGCTGAAAACGCTTGGTTCGAGCAACGACCGTTCTCCTGTATCCTAGGCGCGACTGTATCCTAGAAGGTCTATCTAAGCGTGCATGTAAACATGTCAAGAGGCAAGAAGGCGGAGTAACAGTGAGAGATCAAAGATCGACAGCCCAGAAAAAGAACAAGGTTCTCGATCTCGGGTCGATCTCTCGAACGGGTCGTGCGACCCGACTTCACCGTCCAAAGAATTTATTCGTGCCCTGACTACGAATACGCAGAATCACCTTCAGTATGATCGTACCATTGGATCCTGACGACTGCGAGACTCTGTGACTCCCTACTCATATTTTTAGTAAGGTAAATGGACCAGTGCCCGGCCATGTCCCAGTACCTGAACAGTAACGCGAATTTGATTTATTTTGAAGCTTAATTTTGAATGTAATCAAAAACAAGAAACATAATGCACAAGTATTTAGCAATATTAATTAAAATCATTATTGTAGAAAATTACAAATCGTTAGATAGAAATAATTATTTTATAACACTCTTCTTACGCGTAGCAGATTTCGAGAAATTTCTTAAGCTTCTGTCAACACACTTCGGTCATTTGATAAGAAAATATTGACAGCATTTCTTATTTATATGTTATAATAATACATTATTATAATAGTAAATAGATTTAAATTTAGTTATTTTTCTAAACAAGTCTAAGTTTATTTACTGGTACAAGAATTTCGTGAATGTAAGTAGTTCAGATATCTGGACATGCATTTTTTGGTTGTCCGCTTACTGGGACGATATAATTCAGGTATTGGGACATGCAATTTTAGGTTATCCGCTTACTGGGACATCTGCATGTTTTCGCATTTTCATTAATAAATCCGTCTATTATAGGATACATAAACTTTTTTTTTCAGTTTTCGATAGTATAATATTGTGTTATCTTCCACATTTCAACAACATTTTTTTATTTCGTGATGGTTTTACAAATTAAATTAGGAGACAAACTTTGCCGCTATTCCGCAAGCCCCTTAAGCGTCCGGGTATTGGTTGTGCAACTACTAGATGAGCCAGCGTTCAGTCGTTTCATTTGTTTTTACAAAATATTTTCCACTGATAATATTGAATCACCATCCTGAAAGAATGTAATTTGCATATCTAGAAACATGTAAACTGCAGATTTTATAAAAGTTAGAAAACTGGCTACGATTTCATCCAAACAGTTACATATCTACGCATCAACATGTAAATAATAACTACACTTATGAAAGAAATAAACCTTCAATAGGTCTCAAAAAAAAATATTGAATCGATTTTGCGTTCCAGATATTATATAGACAGAACCGAAAACGATACAAAATTACCAACATTGGCACTGCCATTCCCAAGCAACCACGCTCACAAACAACATCCGCGTTGGCTCTCCATTAGGATGACCCTTATTTATTCGTGCCGAAATTTATTTTGTATTTCTTAGCTCTCGCTCCCTAGAACGGTGCCATTTGATAAAAAAATAGTCCCTGAAAAAGTTTATTGCAATCGGACAACAGGAAAGGGTGCCGAACCGACCTTAAAGTTTAGAATTTATCAATAGTTTGGATTTAAAGAATTTCTCAAAAATGGTAAGCCCTATCGAATTTTTCTTCAAATAATATTAAAAGAGCATTAAATTTTCTACAATTACTATATATATAATTTTTTCGTGCTCCCAACCATTTTTTAGATAATAGCGTTTGAATATAGAGAAGTTTGCACTACGCCCGTATAGACAATACGTCACGCCGTACACGTGGGACGCGCGAGCTGCTGAACTCTCTATATTCAAACGCTATTATCTGAAAAATGGTTGGAAGTACGAACAAAATTATATATACAGTAATTGTAGAAAATTGAATGTTCTTTTAATATTATTTGAACAAAATTTCGATAGGGCTTACCATTTTTGAGAAATTCTTCAAATTCAAACTATTGATGAATTCTAAACTTTAAGGCCTGGTCGACATACTTCTCTGTTGTCCGATTGCAATAATCTTTTTCAGAGACTATTCTTTTATGAAATAGAACCTATACAACTATATTAGGGGGTGAGAGCAAAAGTAATCGCAGGTTGAAAATAAAGGCCACCCTACTCTCCACACTAAAGTCCTCCTTTTACAATTATTTCAGTGCCTTTCTTGACCCCTGGATTACTGGGTGAAATAAAACTTCGTCGCACGATAGGCAAAAGATCTGCAGGTCTCGAAGGTATTCAAGCTGTACTATTCCAACGACTCTCGCTAAAAGGCATTGCACATCTTATTCGTCTTTATTTAATACTTTTCCAAAGCAATGGCAACAAGCTATTATCTCGACGCTGCTTGAATCCGGCAAAGAACCTTCTGTCTAGACCGATTAGTCTACTCGGCCACATGGGCAAACTGTACGAGAAGATTAAACATCATTTTCTATAGTCGCATACATACAAGAAATAAATTCTACTGTTATAACAGGCAGGATTTAGAAGATCTCTGTTTACAGTCATCCAGCTAGTCAGAGTTGTCACAGACATTCACTACGATTTCGCAACCAAGCATGCAACCTGCATGATTTCTATCGATTGCACAGATGCCTCTGGATATGTCTGCTGTTCGAAACTCCTGCAAGAACTTCAACGATCCGAAGACCACTGGCTGGCTAATCATCTTTAAAGCATCTTTCCTGCGTCACAGAAAAGGTTCTTTTCGAGTTACCAAATCAATCGCCGAGCCAAGAGCCATCTATATTGGTGTACTACAGGGTGCTGTCCTATTTTAGGACATCTATTTTTCAATATACAGTGTTTCCGGTTATTCACTGGTCTCCTTAATGGAGGTGATTAGGGAGGTGAAATGAAGAAAAAGAGTTGCATAAAAATGGTGTCAAAAACCGATCTACTTAATGAGATACAAATCCTGAAAGAAGTATTATTTTATCGAAAACATGTCTTTGATGGAAAACAAATTTTCTTATTCGCGGATTTTCGAAACTTTTCTTCTAAAGTGAACCATTTTTACAAAAATAATTTGTTTAAGAAATCGGTACGTGGAACGGAAACTACCCTCAAATAATTTATAAAAAAAAATTAAATTTGATTTCGGACCTGCTGTTCCATAGGTACACATTCCACCAGCGCGCGTGAGGGGTCTAGAAGATTAATTAATATATTAAAATCTATGCATGTTTTTCTACTTATTTTTTTATAGTCTCTTAAGGCATTGCACTAATGGTAGGTAATAACAATTTTATATGAAAACTGTAGATTATTCCTGAAAAAAAAACTTAAAAATTACTTACTTTTCCGCCCGTCATAGTTGTGTTCCTCCTTAATTAAACATTGGTAAGTAGAAAAAATTCGTTTATTTATATCGGTAACTAGCGATTAAGAACTCACGGATTTATAACATAATTTATAAAATTTCACAACAATAAATGAATTCGTCTCTACAAATGCCATTGTACTTACCTACTATGAAAAAAAAAATGATACGGTTGCATTTAAAAAAAATGGCTGAATTTGACTGTGAAATATCCTCCACCATTCGATCCGCAGAAAAATAATTCGTACAATGTGATGCCCCCCTTCATAGCAAACAACTTTTGTAACAGCATTTTTTTTAATAGATTCAGTTCCTCATGATATATTCCAACATTGCGAGTTAAAGGCCTTGTAGACGTTTTCAGCATTACAGGAGTAGATACCACATATTGAAAGATAAGGAACCTAGTGGATATTGAGGAGGTTAACGCATAATACAACTTATTAATTTTTAGATTTTAAAAAATTATTAGAAATTTTTATTGACACAGATGTAAATTAAAAATTTCTATTTAATATTTTGTGATGTCATATTCTACCAATTAACTCACAGCGTCATTAACAAACATTTCATTACTGCTGCTGCAGCAATTAAGTACTTAGCATTATCATTAAGCTCATTATAGATTTATATAACTTTTTCGTACAATTCTGCAGTTTTTACTACATTTTAAAATTCTAATTACGCATTTCCATGGAACTTAAAACGCAAAGGAAATAAATGGGAGCATAGTAATTAGTCCACACTTTTCATTAAATATTGCACCGTGCGAAATGAGCTAAATTTTTTAAAAAATGGAAGCTTGTCGTGCATGGCACTGCGTTTCATTTATATTTTCATGAAATTTTCATTTGAGACTATGTTTAGATCCAACCAGCGCCATTTCACGCTTTTATTTGGGCACTACGCTCATTTATTACGCACAGTTAATTAAGAATTGAGTAAAAACGCGAGTAACATTCACCATACATTCAACATACTAACAGTTGTGTGCCATTAAAAAGCAGTTGCAACAATTTACTTAATTAGTATCTAACGAACATCAGGATTGCACATATTCACAAGGTAACAGTATAATGAAAAAGTTAGTGCAAATTGTAAAAACGTAGCGAGGTAACTGGACGAATACATTAAAAAGTAGCATAAATGTATTGTACGTATTAAGGCGAAAGGAGTCGCGAAGGCTTGGCGATTTACTAACATCAGGGCCATCTAACTGTTTTGTAGAACCATCCTACTTTTCTTCGACGCTCGCGAGGTGCTCAACTTGAACGATAGAATAGCCGTTTGATTTGAGATCGAAAATTCGATGCGAGTAGGTACGCCGAGCAACTTGTCGATGGTAAACACAAGAACTCTTCACCACCGTTTAAGGATGTATCGGACGTACAATATTAGACAAAACAAAAGTATATAAAATTTGAAATACTTGAATATTTATGACTTAGGCATAGCAAATCTAGATGTAAGGAACTCGAACGACAGTTGGAGTCTTATTTTTACTCCTGGGAAGGTATTTTTCACTTTGCAAATACTTTCTGAAGCATTATTTGCTAAACTTTTGACAGTGAAAATGCCCCGAATTCACAATTTTCTCAAGTTATAATTTATTTCTTTAAAACGATGCGCAGTGCGGAAATTTTTTGATTTTATGGCCAAAACCACAAAAATAAATTTTTGAATTTGAGAAAATAAATGCAAATGGCAATTGAAGAACTAATATGAGCATCAAATGCTTACAATTTTACTGTTAAATGTTTTAATACAAATTTCGTGTAGACTCTCAAATATTTATGTTCATGTGAGGTTAGAACGATTGCACAGAATTAATCTAGATTTTCGAGTTGCTTCAAACATTTATATTGTATTATCCAAAGTTCCGAAAATAATTTGAAGGGTTGGATTCAATTCCTGGTGGTGCGTAAGATACATTTTTGTCCTCAAAATAATTATGTTTCGGTTTTTAATATGCAATTTATACAATTTTTAAAGTAGTGTTTTAGAAATAACCTTTTCATATAAGAATCAATTTTCATTACTTAAAATACTTATAAATCCCATAATATCCTGCAGTGATTTTCATTCCTATTTTACGTTGAACTATTTTGATTCTATAAATGCAATTATTAGTTGCTAATAGTTGCTAATCTTGTAATTATATGAATTATTTAAAAAAAATTTACAAATCTTTTAAGTGTATAAATGTAAATAATAAAAAAATCTTTATCGTTCGTAATTTTGATAAGTGCTGTTTATTGGATAATTTGTTTTCTCATATATCAGAACGTAAAAGTGCCGAATTTTATATATTAAAAATAAGTTTTCTGGTTTTGACCACGAAAATGGATATAGTTCTTCAATTGACATTTGCATTAATTTTTTCAAATTCAAAAATGTCATTCGTGGTTTTGGCCATAAAATCGCAAAATTTCCCCACTGTGCGATGTAGTGAAAACAGTTGAAACTCTGCAGATATTTTCATCTACCCATATACTACATGCAAAAAAAAATATAAAACATTGGTACCATTTCTTCAACATTTTTTCAGTTGTTTTATTTATCAAGATCGTCTCTTTCTATAAAAATACGTGTAAAATCGGTGAAAATTAAAATCGTTATAATTCAGCAACCGTTCAGTGAATTCGTTTAAAATTTTTGGAGCACATCAGGAAGATTAGAAAGAACGATCTCAGAAATTTTCATCGACTTGGCACTATTTTGAAAATAGGTCCAATACATCCTTCCAGAGTTTCTTAGAAGAACGATAAACTCTTGAAAAATATGGGCAAGTTTTTATGAAACGGTCGTACAAGTATCAGTAATTTTTTAAGCAACAATTTTCTGTCTGTGCTGACAGACGGTAAAACGAAGCCGACATTGGCAATTTCAATTAATGAAACCCAACATGTTCTTCCTATAACTTCCCTTCTAGAATAAGGTGATTGATATTCTCAGTTATTTGCTCGTTGCTTCTGAAGCAGAACGGTAATCCGAAGGAACAGCGGCGTCGTTTACGACACGAGCGCTTTTGTCATTAAAACTGTAAACTAGAAACTGGTTTTCACGTAAAGCCGTGGATCTCGCGGGAGTGAGCACGGTCAATCATTGACTAGGTACACCGGCGAATAAAATACGAAATTGTTGGGCGGCATGCTCGATCGAAACGGTGGAATAAATTATTCCCGGGACGGGACGAACGAGCTCGGGCACGCGAGCGCGCGTAAGAATCGGCAAGAAGCTTTTCGACATGCTAGCTAGAGGAACGAGTTCGAGAGAAATTGCGGGCCGAAAGTTTGTCTACCGTGGAAGGAGCAGTTTTTAAGCGAGATCTGTCTCTCTGTTCCTACCGTAAAATCGGCTGCCGGTGGCCGCTATTATCTTGGCCAACGAAAATAGGTGTGCACGAAGTTAAATCAGAGGCCAGAGGAGCGGAAGGCTAAGAGAAAACAAGATCCCGATCTCTTAACCGGTCGTACGATTGAAAATGGGGCCCGCGCGTGTATGTATGCACCAGACGGTCGAAGAGGCTCAGCATCAGGGCCGGATAACTGTTAGGTGGAACCTCCCTCCACGCCAAGGAAACACTTCGTTCTACTTTTTTTCTTTCCCTCCTTTCGGACCCTTACAATGGATCGAAAGCGGTGCTCAGCCTCTGCCACGAGGATGATGTCACTGCGACACCGGTTGGCAAGAAGGATCTGTTAGGGTAAACTGTACTAATGCTGGCACTGCACTAATCATTGGCACTCCTGATTAAAAAGTCAAACATTAAGAAGTACAAGCTTAGAAAGTACTTCTTTACAATTACTTATTTTTATTTCACTACAACACTGCAAAGCCCAGCGTTTGAACAACATATTTTACATCTGGCAACACCACAAAGTGGGACGAAGGGCTGAGTTTTATGTGTTTTCTTGAAATATTGATAAGGGGTAGGTAAGTATATTTTGTTTGCTTTATAACTAAGGAATGGATTGAAATACAGATTTACTAAGTGTTGTAGTTGAATGAAATAGTCTGTTTAAACACTTTAAACTTCGTTTTTAACTGCATATGTTTTTCTATACAACCTCAAATTTTAGGGTGCCAATGATTGTACTTTTATACCTATTTTTGTTTTTCATTGAATATTTTTAAAATAAAAGACTTAGGGTAACGGCACCAGTAGTTGACCATGTATCAGTAGTTGACTACTTTTCAGAAAAACATGAAAAATAAGGTTTTTAAAAGTGACGATCTTTTGAAAAAAATGCAGTTGGAGAACTGCACTTGTTCAAAAGATCGTTACTTCTAAAAACCATATTTTTCATGTTTTTCTGAACAGTAGTCAACTACTGATACATGGTCAACTACTGGTGCCTTTACCCTAATAGGTACTCAAGATGTTATACTTTAATAAGAAATCCATAAACATTGATAATAACTGAAAATTGAGCCCATACAAAAACTTCACAAAAAAATATAAACATTCCAATTGGTATTTCGGCTTAGGGTGCCAATCATTGTACAGTTTACCCTATTTCGTTAAAAAAGGGATGCTTAGAGTAGAGCTGAGGTTGTTCAAATCATTGAATATTAGCGTGGAACGAAGAAATCAAAATTGTGTGACTGTTTCCTAATTCTGAAAAAAAAACTTGTATTTAGTGATACAGATTAATGGGGGGGTTCTGCTCAGGGTTGCCACCTTATCACCATATAAATCCCGGAGTGGCACATATTCCAATCCGGAGATTCGAATATAAACCCTAAGATGGAAAAAACAAAAAAAAAATTTTGTTCTCGAATATCCGGAAAACAGATGTGCAATTCTTTTAAGCTCAAATAATTCAGGATTGAAAAGTATCTGTTTTTTAATTAATAACTTTTATTGTATATAAAATCGATACCATTGTATAATACCACAATTTCTTATTATCTCATTTTTTCTACAACCTGGAGATTTTTCCAGTAAAACCGGAGCCCGGAGATTTGCTTCAAAACCCGGAGTCTCCGGGCCAAAACCGGGGAGGTGGCAACCCTGGTTCTGCCTTGTGGGACTGAAAAAATTGATTTTTTCTTTTTTCCATTTCTCAAAAATATTTGGACCTTGTATGAAGAAGTGGAAGGACTACTATATATCCCTGGAGGATTCTAAATACATTAAATTCTTTTAAAAAGGAGTACCCACTATCGTGTGATAAAATAAAATTCATAAGATCAATAAAAATCATAATTTTTATGTGACTTTTGGTGGCATAAAATATTTATTTATGAAGTTCATATTTTGACAGCTTAAATACCATTATAAAAGGCAAATTTTACTCACTATTAGAAGTCATGATAATGTGTCTAAGAGTCAGTTAATTTAACTCTTTAACGACGCACTGTATTTTAGTAAAAGCGTTAAAAAATCACAACCGTTTTTATGTTTCGATTTTAATATATAAATATTTATAAACCGGTATGAAACACTTTTCTTTTTAAAAAGCGTAAAGCGGTTAGATACTATTCTATCGAACGTATTATTACCGAGGTGGAATTTTGAGGCTGTCCGCAAGGAACGTAATATTACACAGATGGATCTTAAGGGGTTTAATGCAAATTACTCTAAATTAAATGCTTCCGTTTTTGAAAAGGCTGAGCCAGCGGGGATAAGAAGAGTCACGTTTATCTCGATTCTGTGGGCAGTTGATATCTGATATCATGAGCATTGAAGCATTTCTATAGTCAGTATAGTCCAACGTGACTAAATTTTTGTCTGATGTATGGAAAATAATTTTTTAAGATAATTTCACTTTTATATAGACACAATTTTAATAAGAATAAAAAATGATACAACAACTACAATCTCCTTCTCTTTCCCTTTCTTACATCTTCTTCTGTAAACAGTATTCAGAACGATGCAACATAAAATAAATAATAAATTCAGCACACGTTATTTGTTGCTTTTCAGTATTAGTATGCTTTCCACCCTGTCTTTCTCATTTTTCTCATCTGTTCCTCTGTATTTGATACGTAGATAATATATGTACCTAGTTAAGTTGTAATCACTAACTTCAATTGTTAAAATTATTTAACATTGTCTATAATATGATGTAAAAATGTAAAATATATATATCTTAATCTTATTAATAAACGTCAAATCATAGTTCACAGCGAGTTCATTCTATCGCACTGTTATTTAGTCTAATCGCAATGTGAAACAGTGTCTACTATTTAATAACTAATATTTAGTATTTTTCGAACATAAAATTTTTCACACGTTACTGATAGAAATGAGTTTCAAGAGAACTTACTAAGTTGTCCTCAATTCATTTTCAAATGTTTCGGTTATCTCCGAGAGCTATGAAGTTTTGGTTGCACAACTCATCCAAGGATTTCTGCTATTTCATTTGCATCTATAAAATCTGACATACAAGAAGGCCGCCGGCTATACGTAGACATGGTAGACACCCAAAAAATTTCAGCTAACTCTGACATACTGAACAACAATGTGTAAATAACAAAACTAATTTCTAATTACTTTCCTAAGACACGTTCACTTCATTTATTTGCAAAATGGATTAATAAGATAAATAGCATAACAATTACCTTTCAACCACTACTGCTAATAATATTCAATAATTAATACCATTTTAAACGCGCTAGATATTCATTTTTTTTGAAAGCTACTTGATGAAAGTGGCAAGAAAATTTCAATTGCATTACTGGTCATTGAATAGAACAGCACGACCATTCTAAACCAATCATTTCATAGCACAGAACACGTTCAAATTAGCCCATTTCTCCACAGTCATCTAGTCTTGGATGCTATGGGCAGAATTTATAAGCTCTTCTAATGCGAAAAGCTCGCAACACGAGCAGATGCTTCATCTACGATCTCGGGGTCGTTCGTTTTATTGGTGTTCTAATGCAACCTTGGGTGTATCGTGTTGATAAACGGGTCCTGCGATATTATTAATTTTAATACCCGTCGCGAACACGCATAGCTCGCGCGTAATTTGTTGTTTCTTCTACGAATTTGTGTAATTGAACGCAGACGCACGTGAAAATTAAAGGATGGTAATGTGTAAAATTTGGAAGGTATAATGGAAAATGGTAGGTGCTGATAGAATAAAATTGAACGTAGATTGCCGCCCCGCAAATTCAATTAGATTCATGATCATCGTAAATTACGGTAACGTAATGCGCGGACAATTAGTGTGTATGCTGCAACTGACTCACAGCAAATGGAGAATAATTGGGAACACGTGAATATTCTGGTATACCGTCTTGAATTGTTTAAGGTCGTCGACGAAGATTCAATTTCTTTTTTAATTTGTCAACGTACCAGATATTTAACTGTATGAATCGGCAATGAAATGGGGATTGCAGTTACGAAAGGAAGCAAAGATAGCTTAAAATTTTCGTAACTTCTATGTTAAGGATGTATCGGACGTACAATATCAGACAAAAGTGTATGAAATTTGAAATATTTGAATACCTACGAGTTACGCATAGTAAATCTAGATGTAAGGAATTCGAACGACAGTTGGAGTCTTATTTTTAATCCTAGGAAGGTATTTTTCACTTTACAAATGCTTTCTCAAGCATTATTTGCTAAACTTTTGGCAGTGAAAATGCCCAGAATTCACAATTTTCTCAAGTTATAATTTATTTCTTTAAAACGGCGTAGTGAAAACAATTGAAACTCGGCAGATATTTTCATCTACCCATATACTGCATGTACAAAAAAATTGAAAACATTGGCACTATTTCTTCAACATTTTTTCAGATGGTTTATCCGTCAAGATCGTCTCTTTCCATAAGAGTACGTGTAAAATCAGTGAAAATTAAAATAGTTATAACTCAGTACCCGTTTAGTGAATTCGTTAAAAAATTTTGGAGCACATCAGGAAGATTAAAAAGAACAATCTCACAAATTTTCATCAACTTGGCACTATTTTGAAAATAGGTCTAATACATCCTTAACGCTAAATGTTTACAAACACAGTACCAACTATGATTTTTAGCTACTCTTCTGTAGTGGAAAACCTTTTCCAATTCTTCATTGACTTCGATCACAAAAAGAGATCTTTATCCATATTTCATGCTATAGGATCTACCTGAAATTCTTTCACCAAAATATCACATTACTATTAACTATGAACTTGTTGTCAGTCCCAATGTTTAATAGAAACATCAATGGAAACAGTCCAAATTTTGAATACGAAAATCGGGTTTGGGTTTGTTACTTCTGTTTTCACCTGGAGTCGAATGAAACTGTTAAAATTTACAATAAATTATTAAATAACTGTAATTTTATGTCTATTACCTTTTCTGATCAAAGAAAACTATTATAAAATGCAGTGTATTAAATGAAACTTTCATTCCATACATTTTTGTGCAAGTAAGAAACTTTTCTTTTCTTGAATGTAGAAAAATGTTCTAGTTAAACAGAAACATTTATGTTGCTGTGAAAAAGTTAAAGTTATGACAAGCAGATTGTTTGAAAATAGTGTGGGGTAGATAGATCTGAAGTTGAAACCTTAAACCGTTCGGTGAAAATAATTATATAAAAATCACGATGTGCTTTCTCTTCTATATTTATCCTGCTTCCAGTTCTTTAAATAATTCTGATTAAAAAAATATTCCTGACTTTTATATTTTATCCTTAAATATCTGTTCAAAGATCTGCTCCAGAACTTTTAGTAATCAAACATAAAATAACTGTTAAAACTGAATTCTTACAACACAGTTAAAGGTGTTAATGTACAAAGTTAACTTAAAACGGAAAACGAATGATTTAAAAGTTCGATAAATAACTTTTATTTATAAAAGTTTACAGTTTCATTCGACCTCTGGTCTTCACTGATGCATTTAGATGTAAAAAACAATGCGAATCAAAATATTGTCGAGTTTTTGCAGTGAAGCTATCGTGCCACACGATCGGTAGCAAAGCGAGGAACGAGTACAGTTCGATGAATCGCTGTGTTTTAATATGACGTTGATCACGTAGTCGTAGGACATGTACCATTACGTTGCATCACCAATGCCACAGGTAATTTACGACTGATGTGACAGTCCAATTTTTCAACTTCAACGTCTCAAACATCGCAGCATAATCTTCTCTATGTATACAGAAATAAGGGGAATTTAGGTAAAACATCCTCAATATATACATAATTTTCAGTGTAAATTAAATGTGACTTTCAAATATACATAATAGGACAAACAAGCGTTTCAATTTTCGAATTATTCATCGTCGAATTTAGCATAAATGGCATTGAACTTAACGTTAACTTTCTGAAAAGACTTGTACATATGCACTGTGAAAATCTGGCGCCGACTTAAAAAATATGAGAGTCGTAGATTAAATAAGGGAAAAATTATTTGTTACTTTTCAGTGCATTTTTATTTTATTTTTTTGAAGTCGGTTTTCATTTTTGTAATTTTCTTTTATATTTCTACTAGACCTTGCAATTGCTACAACGACATACGTATATATGTATATATGTATGTGGATTAAAAGAAGTGGATATATTTTTATAAATTACATATTTATTTATTCTTTGTCGAAGTCAATGGATACTCACAATCAGTTAGTTATTAAGAAAGAAACCGAAGCAACTTGGAAGAAAATAGTGACTGTAATTTTTATTTAGATGTAGGACATCATTTGTAAAGAGCAGATTGGAATTGCAGAATAAGAAAGTGGATAATTTTGTTCATCAAATAATTCTGTCCATGAGCAAAACCTAAGAATAAAATCAATACTTGCCGAAACATGTTTCTATCTTCGAGAAAGAATGAAAAGTGTCGAGGAATATGTGAGAATTAAGTGTCAGAAAATGTCGTAATTTCCAGTATTCTTTAAGGCAAGTTAAGCGCAACGTTGATCCATTAACAGACGCACAGTGTTTTTTCGTTTCATTCAGTTAGAACGTATATTTGTGGTCTTCTTGATACAGAATAATTAATGAAACTTGTTTATTTAACTGTATCTGTAAATAAATTTTCGGGGAACATTTGAAATTATATAAAATTGAATAGTTACAAAATCTTTATTTATGTTACTTCAAAACTATTTAACGAATATATTTTAATTCATTTTAACAAATATTACAAGCCGCCTTCGTTGCAACTGATCCTTACGATTTACGACACGCACCAGCTTCACTCTGATGACTCCTCCACTGGCTATGTACAAATTGCCGATAATATCGTGTACACTGTACATAGGAAAAAGCTTCGCATCTTTCGCATGTAAAAATACTTCATTTACTTTGAATTTCAATGGCAGGTAAGGCGTTTTTGTAAAAAAAAAAACGCGTCCTGGACCCTCCTCCAATCAATTTTTTTCTGTACGATAAAGGTAAGGTTTCGCCCTTTCCAATGCGACCAGTAAGAACACCGAACTCCACTAAACTCCCGTTCAAAATAAACAATGAAAATTGAGAAAATGAGTAAGGTAAATTTCCAAAATTATGAGAGATATCAAAATGAAATTTAACACACTTCAAATACATACCTCAACACTTAATCCCACCAAAAATTAATTAAATTAAGCAAACAACAAAACTACAAATAACAATACTAGTTCTGAAGAGTTTCGAGGTTGTCCTCTTCAAAACCGTGTAGTCGCGTTAAAAATTAATGAATGCGAAAAACAATCATGCTACATTATGACCCAAATGTGCAATCAACTACCTGTAAAAAACAAATGCAATACCTATGGCGATATTTTTTTAAAAAGAGTGAGTGCCGCGTTTCAACCCAAAATGCCCCACTGTGAGACGCCAGCCGCTAGCAATTCTGTTCGCACTTCATTTTCTAAGACTCTCGGCCTCGCAGAGCTCAGTGGCTGATCTCATTTTTACGTAAGACGTAGCGAAACTTTCTTACTCGCCAAACAGTATGGGGCCATGGAAAAAAGAGGGCCTCGGGCGATGGGACTGGAGAACCCACGATGATCTTCGTAGTCCCCCGACTGGCCAACCTGCGCCTTAACCAACCGCGCCGACCCTTCTGTGCATGCTCTGTAGGTATTCGGGGCCCTTCTCATGGGTATATGGCAGTTCCTTATCCCACGGTATACTTTTATCCCGAATATTTTATTTACACGGCTCATATGGAGATTATGCACTAAGCGTAAATAAATCCACTGGCTTAAAAGCGGACCGTGCTTTAAAAATCCTAAGGTTATTAAAGGGCTACAGTTTTATGAAACTAAATACAGAAAACCCGAGATCTCAATTATAAAATCTGTCAGTTCTGCACTGAAAATTAGGTGGGAAGATCCAAAATGTTAAAGTCACAGTGGTGGGGATTTTGAATGAACGCGACCATTTTATTCTTAGATTACACAACGATTGAGAAGAAACGGATTTTCTACAGTAATTTATTTATGTACCAAAGGGGAATTTCACAAACGATAAGAACCTTCCACAGTAGAGATCAAAACCACATTAGCACAAATGGAAGAGAATGTTGTATGAAGTGAAATAGAAAGAACTCAAGTTATGAGCTGTTGCAATTTGAGAAAACAGTGCAGCGGAAATAAAATCTAGTTACAAGGGTAAAAGAAAACTCCAGAGATGAGTAGGAAAAATTTAGTTCGTGAGCATTATGAGAAGTGAATGCTTCATGACCAGCTGTAAGCTAAATAAATTGGTTTAGGAAATTCGGAGTCAGGCAGTATACTACCTTGACCTTGGCCCTTCAGATTATTACCTGCTTGGGTCCCGACAGACATCCCTGTAAATTTATCCAAAACGATGTGCCAAGGGTACGCGACGCATATTTTTGCCCGCGAACAAAAGAAATTGTACCTAAATGCGGGAGATTAGCAAATTGACGAATGTATAATCATAGGAAATAGTGACAACTATGTAAGTACCTATTTCAGAAATTAAAGTAGAAGCGTAGAAAGCTGAAATTAAAGATGGAATGCAAACGTAATATTCGCTTTTTATTATTAAAATATTATTTTATTTAACCTTATTTGCTCCTAAGCTCGCTTTTAGATAAATTAACACTATTTCCTATAAATGTTTTAAAACATTGGGCATTAAAATTCGTACTAAAAAGAAGAGCACAATATTCTTTGTACGGTCAATGTTCAAATATTTATCACAGATTGACTATAGGACAAATAATTTTTTGTTTATTAAACAGAAATCTTCTTAATTTGTACACAAGTGTCAATAGAATTCATAAACAATTTGATCGTTTTAGCACGCGATAGTCTAGTAAATACATAAATCACAAATTATAATAGACTTAGGCGAAAATTATTTGAAATACAAAGTAAGAGATAATATTTGAAATAATGTATTATTTGAATTCCTTCTCTTTTGAAAATAATTTTAAAAAGTACCTTGTTTTGTGCCAAAACAAAAATAAATTATTTCAAATTGATTTTTTTTTTATAACTGTTTCAAACAAAATAATAAATGATTTTAACAGCGTTCACTTAGCCTCAGAAAGTATTTACGAGATTATTTCAGACACTGATTCAAATGTCAAATAAAATAGAAACTCATGAAAATTCGAATAAATTAACTTAAGAGTATTTGAAAATAACTTTTAGTCAAATAAGATACCTAATGCAGTATTTGAATAATCATTTCTAAAATATTTTATCCCAGCTCTGTCCAAGCCTGAATAATAAACATTTCTTCCTGGCGAGCTCAATATTGCCAAATAAATTCCCGTAAATATTTTCTACTCATTACTCAGACATATTATTACCTTCAACTCTGCCAGCAATTCACAGCCGAAGAAACAAAAAAAACTTTCCGATAATGAGACAAAAAACAGACTTTCAATTTCTGCAGTCGAAAAACTCCCTGGAAGACCGTCAACGCTAATGAACAGAATCCTCCTGAGAGAGTTAATCCATCGTACACGGTAGATCTAATCTCGAGACTTTCTCTCTGCCGAACCTGTGCTATATTCTTCGAAATAATGTCGAATAGATTGCCTGGACCTGTCTACTCTTGGAAAGTCGTTCGTTTTGTTTCGTTTCCCTCGTGCAACATCAGCAGAACTGGCGGCCACTTTGATGCTCCATCCAAGTTTCAGACTACGTCTCTCTACAATCACAATCACTTTTATCTTTCTATTTCCCTCTGCTGCCCCTATTTAAAAGAGCCTTTAATTGTGAAAGCTCCGTTGGCGACCTCGAGAGAGAAATTTCGGAATTATACGCGGTGTTTAAAGAAAAATGATTTAAACTTTTCGGGGTCATAATTCACCTCTAAACAAGTTAGAAAATCTTAATAAATACGTATCCCTATAGTAATACTTATCGAGACGTGAAAGCTGTCACGTTGTTAGCTTTACAACAGTAGTTTCATACGATTTCCTCCCATTTCAAGGTAAATTTCAACTTTTCACTGTGAAGAAATTCAAACGCAAATATAAATGTGCAGGGTGTTCGGTAACAGGTCTCAGAAACTTGAAGGGGTGATTCTGTATGAAAAACTAAGCCGAAAATATAGAACAAAATTTTTTGATATCGCGCTTTGTTTTCGAGGAAATTGACTTTGAATTTTAGCCCAGAACGTGTGCGCCGATGTACAGTCTAGGCGCGTGGGGTGGGGGTCGCGCTGAGGTAAGGGGAATCGTCTACGGTCGGTGCCTGAGGGGCATAAACTGTGGTAATAAGGAGAATCGCCAACCTACGGAGAACGCGAGACGTTCCCCTTACCTCAGCATGCTCCTCCGGCGCCTGAACTGTATTTCGGTGCGCGCGTACTCGGCTAAAATTCAATGCCAATTTTCTCGAAAACGAAGTATCACACCAAAAATTTTCATGCTATATTTTCGATTTATCTTTTCATATAGAATCACCCCTAAATGTTTCAGACACCTGTTGCCGAACATCCTGCAGATACTTTGCCTAACTGTAAGAAGGTATAATGTTAAGAGTTTTGTTAAGAGTTTTTTTTATTTATTTCATTGAAATGAGGATCATGTGCTCTAATAAAATACATATTTTTTCTAATAAACCTCCCTTTTAAAATTGTAACTATTGGATTACCATGTATGAAGATCAATTCTGATTTTAACTTCCCTACAGTATGCACTTGTTTTGATCATTTTAGTTTTTTTGTAATTAATTATTATTTTAAAACATACTCGCACTCGGTTTTTTTTAAAATAAATAATTATTTTACACGCATTTCAGTGCAAATTTGTATGTAAAAGATTAAAGTCAATTCTTCAAACTGCTATAATTTCCAAAATAATTCGAATTTTGAGAAAATCCTACGCTGCACGGAAGATAATATATTCCAATTTATATATCTTTTTTGTATTTCCTTCACAGATGATTCAGTCATTCCCGGGAGTGTGGGCCATTTTTTTGCAATGCTCCGTGAAGCCATTTTGTCCGCCGCCATTGTGTACAATTTTTCATTAAAAAAAATGTTTTCTAAATTTGTTTTGTTTCTAAATTTGCAATGTTTCTAAATTTTTCATTAAAAAAAATCCAAGCACTATATTTTTATTTTTAGGAACAAAAAAATTCCTAACTTTACCTTTTGTTAGTGGTTTCAGGGTGGGAACCCCCCTTAATTTCAATCTTAGCATGTAACTCTATGTAGGAACTTAACATCAGGATGCCAATAGAAATTGAAAGTTTATAAAAGATGTCGCAATAAAAATATAAATATTACTCTCCAATTTTTGTTTCAACTTTCCAGTCATGGCACAAGAAAATTCCACATGGGGAAGCAATAAAATAGGGAACGTGAACGCAAACGCGTTAATGATGGGATTGCAATGTGAATTAAAATGGCAGCAACTTTTGCTTACAAGAATCGAGAATTTAACGCCTTCATTATTTATATCTTTCATCTAAAAATTACCATACATTTTTAATATATGTATTATATTATTGTAAAAATATAAATCTCATTCGTCATGATTCAATTACATTGTAACGCGAAAAAAGTCAAGAACACATCATTGTTTAGAGAATAACTATTTATTTTATTCAAAATTTTGATTTGCCTACCAGTAAACAGAGAGAATGGAAACGTTTCAACTCCTGTCCCAAGAGATTTACGACGTGAAAGAATATTTTTTCTGCTAGAATTTCGAAAGAAAGAAACGAAAATCATGAGACATAATAAAGCAGCGGGTACATACAAAACAACGTTCTGACCTGAATTAATGGCGAGTTTCGAAGAAAAATTTCCAACAAACTTTCTCGTAGCGCCGTAAAATTATAACGATTCATTGACGTCAGCAGGGAATTTCGCTTGTTTTTGCCGTCAGAAGCAGACTGAAAACGAAGAACTGAGGATATAGATTTATTTAGCTTATCGCCGTCACGTGCATAGACAACGAGTTCCAGAACTGTAGGTACAAACTTAACAGGCTTATAGATCTCACGGTGGCGAACAAAACAATTCTCATAAATGGAGGCCCGCAAACTAATCGTTTTCGAGATACTCGGTAAAGTTGACCGTTGTTCGAGCAAGTTTATCCAGGCAAATATTCTGAAAATAATTTCGATAAAAAACTATCCGAAAAATATCCATTTTATTAATGATGAAAATATTTCTAATTAACGAGGAGTAATGTTTCATTGCAAAGGGCGAATAATTGTAGGCGACGTTAATTCTTTCTAATTTTCCAATTATATGTACATAACTGCATAATTCTAGAAGGTATTTCTCGTTATAGGAACCAAAACGTTAATAAGAATCATGTGATCGAACCTGAGTTACACGATAAATTAAATACGGTATCACAAAAAACAGATAATGAGTTTATTCAGACCATAACAAAAATGAGATGGCAGGATTTAAATAGTACATCTTGTGGCGGATTTGTTATTTTATTATTTTGTGGATTTCAGTGTTATCAATCACTAACAATAAGATACAGTGGTTCACATTTTCATTTGCAATTAATAGTAAATCCGTATATCTTGTTATTCTTTTTTATATTATTTTTTTAATTTAAAAAATTTCATTATGCAAGTGTGACGAGTTCACGATGATATTTTATTAAACTACGCGAGGTGTTACCGAAATTGTGGTACAAGCAAAAAAGAAGTGGTTCCTCATGCAAAAGTAAGTTGAAAACATAGAATTAAATTTTTCATTCCGAGAAAATTGATTCTGCAAACTCGTGCGATACGCGTGCACCTGACTAAAATCAGCAGAATCGATCAGTAAATATGCTACAACTGAAAATGAAATGAATCCTCGTCTAAAAATAGTTTGAAATAATGGAGTAACTTTTTTTCATCGGAACTTTGCTTTCGCAAACATCGGTTTTCAAAATCCGTTAAATCTGCTAATGGATTACAAATTGGTTCCAGTTTCAAATCCAGTTTCTCCGAAATACAACCACATTTAAAGGAAAGTATGTACACCATTACGCCCCACCCTTCCTCCCAATTCGCTAAAAATGTTTCCCCCGAACCACTACGTTAAAGGTGCAATACTTTTGGACGCAATTTCCTTAAACTGCGTTTATAACAAATTGTCAGTTAATGCTGACATGCTGATTCAGTATTACTCACTTGTGTATGTAAATTGGAAATTCGAATAGGTATTCGTGATACGGAAATAAACTGTCGCTAAAATAATTATTCTCTTACTGCTAAATTCTCTTACCTAAAATGGATGTTTCATTCTGTTTAATTGTTCCGTGATTATTTTAGTTTCCCGAATATCGAGAATCGTGTGATTGTCCGCAAATTCGTCATTCACATTTTAAAATGGTGCTTCCGGAATCACTGAAAACAATCTAGTTCTTGTCCATTGACTTTAAAAAGAATTGTGCCGTTGTTTTTAAAAGTGGTGTAAGTCCATTTATTCATAGATTGAGATGTTTAAGGGTTTGCGTTTGAATCAACTTAAAAATATTCGTGTACGTTAATCAATTTGGGTAATGTTTTTAAAACTATAAACTTGTTCAATTTTATTATGCAAAAATAATCAAAAAAATGTTAAAGAAAATAAACGATTTTTTAGCTACAAATGGACTTATTCCACTTTCAATAATAACATATTATGAAAAATATAACCAATAGCAATTTTAAATTTATTTTTTAACTGGAGTTGGCTTTTGTGAAATGTATTTTCTAATGTAAAAAATTAAAATTAAAATGAAGACATACATATCCTCATTAGTTACTTGCTTCCTTATATTATAATTAATTTATAAATAAATAAGTATGAAAAATAAATTATTTCGTTAAGATAACTAATAATAACAAACTTGTTCATATTTCAATCTTATTTCTCCTTTACACTTAGCATAGTGAATTTTTTTCCAAAATAAGGACTCATACCACTTTCAAAAAAACATTCCTGCAATAACATTTTACAGTAAAACTTTTTTTTATTAATTTATGACGATATTGTACACCATTGGCTGTGATTATAAATATATAGAGAGGATATCTATATCAGACTAAAACTACCAATAAC